>BTRK01000005.1:2305913-3679142 GCA_036245805.1 Pristionchus mayeri
AAACAAGAGGCGATGGGCACGGTGGATCTGCCGCCCGTGAGACAGGCAACGGGCAATGCGCCATCGTGGTAAGTCGACGTAATTCAAATACAGTCTGACGACCTCGCCTCCTCCTCACGGTAGCATGTAAAAAACGCAGTGAGAGCTTTGCAAAGGCTTTCATCGAAATGTGCTTCAAGCGGTATCCAAAGTAGTGATATGGAAGAGCAAAGTAATGTAATTCACTTTCTCTGCAAAAAAGCATACATATAAATATTAGGGTTCTATTATTCGCATGGTTTTGCATCATTTCAGATATGTTTCATGTTCGCTATACATAGGAGCTATACAGTGTACATGAAACATATCTGAAAATGGTTCAAAACCATTCCAATAAGAGAACCCTAATAAATATCATAAAATGCAGGTCATGGATGGCCCATCACCCCTCATCAGTCGGAGTAGCACCAGTGCCGCAGGGTATCATCGTGAGTTGTTTCGCAATGTCGCATAAATTTCCTTTGATTTTTGCATCATGAGGCGCAAATTTGCTCACATTTGCCTGACATCAATTAATTCCATATTACCTGTTTGCACTAAATGCAAATAGTGTTACAGAACCACGATGAGTTGTTCGCCGGAGGCTTTCCCTTCTCAGACAAGAACCACGCACCAGGGCTCTTCCCCGACTCGAAGAGTTAGCTGTTCTGCATCATTATCAACATCAGAATTTCCGACGAAAACAATAGTTTTTTGTGTATTGACTATCCAATGTTCATAGTGATTTGCATATTTTCAGCCCCGATCTGCATCTCGTACCTGCCCGCGCATGGATATGGTAAGTGTTCCAGTAGGGTTCACTTATTGGAATGGTTTTGTATCATTTTCAGATATGTTTCAGATATTCTCATACCTATAGAGAACATGAAACATATCTGAGAATGAAACAACTATTCCAATAAGAGAACCGTAATCCTGAAATTAATTTCAGGCTCGCATCCATCCTTCCCGACCCTATTCACGCCTCTCTCCTCCTCTGGTTCAGTACACACTGAACTGCTCCCGCCCCAGAGCCGAACTGACGACTACAACGAAAACAAGAACTTTATCCTCGCATAATTTACACACACTTGGTCATTTTTTTCGACAAAAAAAACACTCAATAATTCACATAGATCGATTCTTGACTTCACAATCCTTTATATTTATATATATATTTGTAGTATTGCAGCAATAAAACAATGATGAAGCAATAATTATTAATCGAATTCGAACGCGACAATGGCATACTGGCGTAGGGCTTTCAGGATACTTAATTTTTCGAAATGATGAAAATATGAGTAAACCTGGAGAGAATAAGCATCATAATGAGTGCAAATAGATAATGCATCATGCCTGGCTACGATTGATAGTTTTTATAGGGTTTTTCCCACAATCGGACGCTCAAAGATTGTCGAAGCTCGACCGTCCGTCTCTTTCAATTATTCCTGCAACATATCACTTGAGACTTACTGCTTTCCGGAAAGCGAGCTCAATTCCTCATTAGAATTGCATTGTCAGATGATGGTACAAAAGGAGTCAGATTGTCCTGACTGAACATCCAACAATATGCGTCTTCTACTGATCTGTCAACTGCTGGCATCGAATGCTCCGTATTCACGTAAGAACTGTAATTTGATTTACCCTAAGAACCATTGGGGAAGGCCATTTCTGGGAAAGACATTCAATATTTGCAGAAAGGGCGTTGCGGACTGCATTTACTATATTCATGCCTTCCCCATCATTGACCATGAGATGACGGACCTAATTAACTGCATCAAAGTGTTTCCAAAAGAGGTGAACATTCGCGCTCTATATTGGAAGTAACAAAGTAGTATGTTCCCGTGTTTCAAGTGCGCTGAATAAGAGCTGAGCCGATGAACAATTTAGATCGCTTGAATCACAGCAGAATCTTAGTGGTTGTAAATTGAGTTTTCGGACAATCAAGTTGCGCAGATACATACGTCCATCCAACATCTAATGGAAGGAGCAAAGAAACATGTCGATCTTCGACGCTATGAAAATTGCTTTCAGACTTACATTCAGGTAGTTTCGTTGACCTATCAATTCACATCTTCATTTTTCCAGGCATGGCTCACCGGTGCAGACGAGTGCTCACACATGATAACGTCCCTGTTTGCCAATGACTACCCGAGAGAGTAAATGCACTCGTACAAACGAGCAGTTTACCTGCAGTTTGAACAGTGCAAGTAATAAAGGCATTCAAGGAATAATTCTCGAATTTGTAAATTCAAGTTTTCTCATCGATCACAAAAACCTTCACATCCGATTGCCTCGTCAGCGAATTACTCTATTTATAATTGACGCACAACCCCTGATGTTTCAAGGTACCATAAGAATTTTTCATATTCTGAGTATGGCGGTTCACTCAGTAAGATTTTTCGAGGCTGATGCGCAGTCGGTACAAGGGTGGGTAAAACAGCTCACGGGTATACGTCTTGGGGACGTTCTTTTGCGGAAAACCTGCTTTCACGCTCGGGAGCTGTTTTGGAGCTGTAATTGAGGCTCAAGAACTGGCTGGCTGACCCTCTCACGCCTTTTATACTGTCTGCGCTCTCTCCGATCTACTCGCTCTTTCGTTTTCCTCGTTCTCAAGCTCTCCCTCCCGAGCTGTTTTGGAGATGAATCCGGCTAGTCAGTGGCCAACCCGTTTTGGAGCCGCCGAGCGGCTCCAAAAGTCGAACCGTATAGCTGTTTTCGTTGTCACGCTTTCTAATTCTTGCTTATCATTAAAAGAAGCTGATGAGCCAATCTCTTCAGTTTCCAAGCGTTTTTTTATAGGAAGAGCAAAAGCAAAATTTCAACTTTGATTGTGCCATTACCATTGCCTTGCCTTCCCCAACGATAAGATATGCTGAAATGTTCACGCTGTTATCTCGGCTCTGACCTGACTTATCGCCACTTGGCTCATTTCCAGCCATGGACAAGCAGCGAGAGAGTAACCCTCTCGTTTCTTTAACCACGTGCGCTTGCTGAAACTCCTCCTTTAAAGAAGAATATTCTACCGAATTTCGAATATCGTATTTTAAATTCGACCTGAAACACATTCACTCCAGATCTGTTGTTTTGAACTTCAATAACATGTTGATTCGATTACGTGTAACTCAATTATCGTCCTTTGTTCGCTCTCCTCTCCACTCATGCTTCATTCACTTTGTCACGTATCCACTCATTTTCCACACATTTCCCATCCCATTCTCCAATCATTCCCTCCATTTTCGCTGCTCTCAAGCGGCCGTCACCTCAATCAATGAAAAAAATATCGAAGAAATTGTCTGATCTGGTCCTCTCGGTTCGTCTTTTAAGTTTATCTTTCCTTCTTATCTTTGAATCATGATCACGCTATATATATATATATATATATATATATATATATATATATATATATATATATATATATATATTGACATGTCATAAATATTGTAAAACAATATTTAAAAAATAAAATGCATTTTGCAGACCAAACGATCGCGCAACTCTAAGAAGAAGGATAACAAGGCGAAATCGCCGATCTCTCCTAAAGGTTTTTTCATTACTTTGCAGTATGTTTCATGTCGCTAAATAGCTAATACCATAGGTGTCCACGCCGGCGGCGTGCGCACCGCCTCACATGTGAGGCGGTGCGCAAGGCATGTATGGGCATGACATGCATGGGGTTCATGGAAGAATCGATTTGTAAGTCATGGTAAGTCAAGGCTAAGTACCGTACCCAATCGACTCTACAGTAACCCCCGGTACCGTATATCACTACCGTTACCCGCCATTATCGCGAACAGACTTTATTTTTAAACAACCCTGGCACCGTGTCCAATCGATTGTACAGTACTCAAGACATTACAGTAACCCAGTTCCATGGGCCAGATCCAGTTCCTTGGGTCAAACTTTTTTCTAAAAATTTCAAACGTTTTTCTAAAAATCCAAAATCGATCATAAAATGATTCTACAGTGATGAGAGATATGTTAGGATACTTTACAATAATTTAATGCTCGATTTTGGATTTTTAGAAAAATGTTTGACCCAAGGAACTGGATCTGACCCAAGGAACTGGGCTACGGTAGTTACTTGGGTACTGCAGAATCGATTGGGCACGGTCCCAGGGCTTTTAAAAAATAAAGTCTGTTCGCGATAATGGCGGGTAACGGTAGTGATATACGGTACCGGGGGTTACTGTAGAGTCGATTGGGTACGGTACTTTTTTTTTTTGTGAATATAGTCAGTTCGCGATAATGGCGGGTTACGGTAGTGATATACGGTATCTACTGGTTGTGCACTATCGATTGGGTACGGTACTTAGTCTTGACCTACCATGACTTACAAATCGATTTTCCCATGAACTCCTATACATTCCTTGCGCACCGGTGCGCAGCACCCCCCCCCCCCCCTCGCCGCCATTTCTGGACACCTATGGCTAATGCGCTGATCATCTGATCATAGTGCTCCTGAAAGCTTCAATAGCTCCGAATCTTCGGTGAAGTACCCTAAATTGAAATATCGTTCCTTGCGTGGCTCGAAGATCGACGCTGCCCTTATAGAGTTGGCAATACGATGGGGAGGTTACGGGCTCGTTACGCCCCCCCCCCCCTCCTCGGGTTGCGAAATAAGAGTAGGGGGAGGATAACGAGCTCGAACACTCCTCTAGTATTGCTAACCCTAGCCCTTATCCCACCCATCTACACTCCCCTCGGAGTGCTGACCCCCTTGTTCAGTCCAGAAAAGCGCAGACAAAGGAATTAAGTTGTTGAATTGTTCCCGCAAAAACTCGAACTGCAAAACGCGGGAAAAGGCTGATTGAAAAATTTGAAACACTCTGAAACACAATTGTAAATTTGATTAATCTGAGCACTTTTGCCCCCTCATATATCGAGTGAAACACATATCCGCCTGGTGTGTGCCGAGAGGGAAATTCGAGGAGGGAGCTTTTGCGTTTCAATAGGATTTCAGGTTTCCTGGTTGCAGTTCGATTGAGCTCCCCCCTTTTTGAGCAATTTTGTGCACATCACCTAGCAGTTTCTATAAAGCAATCCAGTGGTGTACAGTAAATACAAATAAATGCATAAATAAATAACTAAAAAATAAATGAAATAAGTTAGTAATTTATTAATCCCAGAAACTGCGAAAACCCCGCCGTCGGAAAAGGAGACCTGTTCCAGATTCGAGGCGGAGAAGGCCAGGAGACCAGACATGGTGCGATTTCAAACGGCATTTCTTCATTATTTGCCACCCCACGCCCCTCTTTCATATCTTCTCCACTAATTTATAAGCGTCATTCTCTGGTTTTTGGTAACACAGCGATGGAGATGGTAAGAAAAATGATAAGGGTGATCCAATTATCGAAGAAGTGCCCAATAACAATTGCTTTGAAAATCTCATTACCCTTAAAAAATTAGACAACAACACATTTGTAGCAAAATATTGCACTTTATTGGGGTGTCCGAAAAGTTCGTATAATGCTTCAGAAAAAAGTCAGTTCGCGATCAAAAGCAGTGATTGCGCAATCTGTTTGTCAACAATGTATTGCATCATTCTGACGTTGAGTAGTGAGAGGATTTAATCAGTCTCCTAGTTGCTACATTGATTCTTGTGATGGACTCCCATCTCTACCTCCGACTAGTTTTACTTTATTACTACCGTCTTGGCCGATCCGTGAAGGAGGCCCACTCTGCCCTGGCCCAGTCGGAAGGAGCTGACGCCCCCTCCATACCCTTTTGCTATAAGTGGTTCTCCCGCTTCAAGAAAGGGGAGTTTGGTCTCGATGATCAACCTCGCTCTGGACGCCCTCCCTCCCTCGATCAGCCTCTCGTTCTCCGTACACTGAAGCGCAAGCCCATGGCCAGTGTGCGTGAGTTGAAGAAGGATACTGGTACTCCCAGATCAACGGTGTCCGATATCCTCCATCGATCTGGGAAGAAGCCGAAACTACCATAAGTGATTCCCCATGACCTCTCCCCCGAACAGCTGAAAAATCGTGTTCAAGTCTGTCGGGAATTACTCCATCGTAGATCCAATCTTCGATGGGTCAATTCCATCATCGCTACAGATGAGAAGTGCGATAACCCTGTGAGGAGACCCTGTGAGGAGATCACGTACGATAACCCTGTGAGGAGACTGCAATGGGTGGATGCAGATGAGAAGCCCACGCCCGTCCCGAAGAAGGAAGAGCACGGAAAGAAGGAACTCCTCTGCTTCTTCTTCTCAGTGCTCGGTCCCATCTACTGGGAGATCCTCGCACCTGGCACCAGCATCAATGCCGACCTCTTCTCTGAACAACTGGAAGATGTCGCGATCAGAGTCCCTCCCAGACTCCTGAACCAAGGCAAAATTCTTCTTCTGATGGACAACGCTCGCCCACATCGAGCAAAGATGACCCAGAAGAAAATGGACGAGCTGAAGATCGAGAGGATTCTCCATCCACCGTATTCCCCGGATCTCTCCCCATGCGACTACCACTGCTTCCGCTCTCTCTCTGACTTCTGCAAAGGAAAGAAGTTCAAGAATCGAGATGAAGTTGTGAGGGCTTTCGTGAACTGGGCGGTCTCGAAGAAACTCGCATTCTGGAAGAGAGGAATCGAGACCCTGCCCAATCGCTGGATGGAGGTAGTGAGAAAAAAGGGGGCATACATTGGTCGCTGAGAATTGTAAAGCATTGAATAAAAAATAAAAACAAAAAATTATACGAACTTTCCCGACACACCAATATTTTAAATATTATTAGTACCATTAATTTACTAATTTTATTTATTAATTTATTTATTAATTAATTTTAGTTCCCTCCTGACTATCGCCCGAAGGCGGGACTCTGGCATACGGAGCGACAGTGGACAAGGCCCAGATTTCGCTGGCTGACGATTTTGCCTGGAGATACTCGTCCATGGGTAGGCTACAGACTTCTAGGGTTTGGGCATCTTTTGTATCATTTTCAGTTGTGTTTTTAACGCACCTGACACAACTGAAAATGATACAAAATATGCCCAATACGTCCAATTGGGGAATCCTATTGGGATGTCTAAGTGGACTCTGTAAGCCGTACACAATTTGCAGGAATCGAAGGAATGAAGAAGGAGTTCAAGGAGGAGGTGGGCGACCACAGGAGCCCGACATTCGAGCACAGAGCTTCTGACACAAATCCTTCCAAGAACAGAACAAAAGTACGGTAATCTGCCACTTGGCCGGATGCCAACTAGGGTTTTATATTTTTTGGGCGTTTTGGCCTTTTTCATTTTCAGATATGTTTCATGGATAGGTTATATGTATGTCGCTCATGAAATATTAGGTTGTAACATAAGTTTTGTCGCATTTCGTTGGTTCACAAAATTTCCATGAAGGATACTTCTCAAACATTCCCATTGCCTGACCTCCTAGCATATGTTTCTGGTGTACATGCACATTCAAACCATAGGGTAGAGCTGAACCGCAGACGCTGGATATGTCAAAAATATTAATATGAACGGATTTAAATTTGGTGCAGATTTAATTGATTCGTTTGATCAGGTGCTAGTTCGCAGAGATGAATAATGAACCAAACTTCTACAGCATGGTTATATGCCCCGTCAATGCTCTTTCAAAATATATATCAGATATGGTGCTATGTTGAGCGGAACAAAAGATATACTTCACTGAATGTAAGGTTAGCCGCTGATTCGTAGCCAACTTGACCAACTCTTCCGAATCCGAAATTACAACAACAGTGACTAACATAAGCGCGTTCCAATTACCACTCATGGAGGTCTAATTTATCATTGAACATTCGAGAGAAAGAACACTCTACTTGTGGGAAATTTGAATTTTCATTAATTCAATTCGCGCACAATTTTACCAAAAAAATCCAAGTTTAGGTGTTTCGAATTAAAGATTGTCATTCAAAAGCTATTTATTTCCAAAATTATCCCAAGTAGATAATGGTAAAGGAAGGGTTGATGGTTCGAATGGACACAATAAATCAGATATTGAACATGTGTGTGAGGTAAGAATGTGAACGAAGTGCCAATTTCAGTAGTTTCATATACATGCCATCGTTCCGAATGGAGCCACTTATCTCAACAGAACCCAGTCTACCCCAAGCTTTGTCTGTATATTGACCACTTTGGGTGAACTATACTCCACCACTATTTGGATCTCGATATATATTGAGAAGAAAATTCGGCTTGCGAACGTTTTCGCGACCGTCACCTACCATCCACATTATACAAACTCGTCTACATTTATAGAACGATTTCCGTTCGTCATTATCCGTGAGTGGTTCAAAATTATGCCCTTATTTGGTACTTTACGCAAATCACACTAAATGGGCATAATTTCTCCTTTTCAAGAAGAGCTGATGCGTGAAAATGATTTGTAGTCCTGATCTCAGTTCAACTTTGTCTGATTAATGTGTCTCCTCAACTGCCTTGACAGGGCTGAAGTAAAGCGCGTAAGAAAGGGTACGAAGCCCCTCACTGATAATGAATATCGAAATTGAGATTAAATTAATTCAAAGAATTTCTGAGGTTAGAATGCATAAGAGATTGGTCGCGACAAAACATGTTACAACCTGATATAATTATACAACAATGATGAAAATCGCCCGAAAGTTGAACCCTACTCTAGTGTAGCGCGCACCTGAATCCTACTCAAAAATTTTGAAGAATGAAGGCGCTAGATCGGATGAGAACTATGACATCATCCCGACTTTGATATATGAAAGGCGGAATGACGTCATATTTCTCATCCAATCTAGTACCGTTCAGACGACTCAAGTGACGTGTCTGGACGCCTCTCGTGTCGAGCTCTCCTCTGGCAAGTACATCAATGCTTCCTGGATGTACGATGAGAAGTTCCTGGGAGAAAGGAAGTACATAGTCACGCAGGTACCATTAGCCTTTGAATGCCTTAGCCTTAATAAGGACATAACCTCACTAAAATGTGCGTGTCGTTAAATCATACAAATACTAGTAGCCTAAGCCCCAGTGAAGATAACGAGCTTATAAGAAATAAAATCTTATTCAGATTCCATTCGAGCACAGTCTGGAAGAGGTTTGGGAGATGATCTTCGAGAAGAAGGCGGCGTGCATCATCATGTGCACGCGAGGAGGAAGAAGCGTAAGTGAAATTTAGTTTAGGCTTGGCTTCAGAGCGGAGCGAAGCGACGCTCTGAAGCAATTTAGGTTTGAGCTAGCTTAATTTAGGTTAGGTTAGGCTTGACGTCAGCGCGGAGCTTTGCTCCGCGGTGACATAAATTAGGTTTAGGCTTATGCTTATTCCCCTCCCCTAGCTTTTTTTGTATCATGATTTGGATTCATATTTCATGTAAATTTTCGTGATTTTCGGGTCGGTTTCAAATCCGCTGTCACGCTTAAAAACACGTTATGCTGGAAATATTTTCAAAAAAAACTGAAATCGTCTCGCCTTTGAGATTACTGGAGTGTGGCCCGACAAAGAAGATCAGGAGGTCACCTACGGCAAGATGAAGGTGACATGTGCTGAGGTCAGAACTTATTGGCGATTTTAGAGTAATCTTCTGACTCCCTTCAGTTTATACGCTCTCTCGTCTATCTGACCGGCGAGAGAGCGTGCAAACTGAAGAGAGTCAGATCATTGCTCCGATTTTACTATTGCTCATTATCTCCTATTATCATGATATAAATTATTATAATAACAATATAATAAAAATTTCAGATGGGCAGATGGGACCTGTGGGAGGACGGACCGGAGATCGTGGTGCGTAAGGAGGGCCACAAGGAGAAACTGGTGAGAATAGGAGATATGTATGTATTCTTACCCTTATTCTAGTTCCTAGCCCTAGGCATCTTATCCTTAATCTTGTCCTTATCCCTAAACCTTACCTAAGCCGCTATTTCAGGCAGCGTACGTGATGTACGAGGGACCCTGGGACAACCCTTCCACGTTCGAATCTACGCTGCACCGCATCGCTATGGTAAGCATTAATTGTTTTTTAATACTGCTCAATATGAGTATATTTTTGCAAAAATATTCAAAAATGGTTCATGATAACCATGATAGTATATTGGAATGTGCTTTTTAACTCATAAAGCCGTCGCATTCTATAGAAAAAGAAATCAAAGATCAACTTTCTGCAGCTCGAGGGAAACTGGCGCAGTGGACCAATCGTGCTCATGGACGAGTGCGAAGGCACGACCATCGGTAAGCAAAATCCCATGATTTTATCGGAAAAGTGATCCAAAAATTATAAATTATTATTTGAAATAATTTAAAAATTACATGAAAAATTATCCTTACTTTTGAATGTTTTTAGGTAGGTGTTCGCTCATTACTTAGTAAACACGAAATAATTATAATTCAATACCAACAAATGAGGCCCTAAAATGATACAAAAAAAGCATTGTATAAAACTTAAAATATTCCAGCCTAGAGTTCGAGAAACGATACCACGGTCTCTTAATTGTGTACACTCTCTCACCACTCGACCGGTCTAGAGAGTGTGCGGAATGAAGAGACGAAGGCCCGAGTTACGAACTCTATTCCAGCCTCGTCGCTCGTCGTTGCAGACGTCGTTGGATCGATGATCTACAAGGGGGCGCCCGACGCTGTCCACATGGTTAGTTAGTTAGGTTTGGCGTATGGTTTGATTTCAATTGATATGTTTTTGTTATTTTGAAATTTGTAAATTTCAATCAAAGATCCTATTCTCCAGGAAGAAAAAAATTACACAAAAGATTAAACGATGCAAAAGAAATCTATACCCTAACACTCATCCACATCAGGTTCCCTCTGTGGTGAAATGGGCGCGTCGCTGTCGCAACCACGTATGGTTTTCACGTTTGCATATCACGCCATTCACGTAAGAATCGAGCTAAATTCCCCATTTCTCGGATTTGACCAAACACGGGTATCTGAAGTATTTTGAGGAATGAGTAGCTCCACCTCTACCAGAAAGATCCTGAGAACTTCATTTGCGTACCATCATTCTGAAGGTCATGGCACCGGGTCGTTGGTTCTGGTACCCACCTTTAAAATTGATTTTCTCAGTTATCTTGCACTTTTGGTGAAAATTGCTCCCTGAGTGACCCAGTACTTTTCAGAGCTCTATCCATGTGTACAAACTAGAACTCATGAAAATGGCTTTTAACAGTGCTACATTCATGACCAATTATCTCGAAAATCTATCGAAAGGCGCAGCTGAAATTTCAGGTTCGTGTAGTACTTTATGAGAGCTTTAAAATGAGGGGTTTGCGGTCTCTGAGAGAGGAGCACAAATACCTCTTTGGTAGCTTTGAAGTTTCGAGTCAATTTGAAGTCGTTTTATTAGTTGCAGACCGCGCGTTTTCTCAGGCGCGACATAGAATGAAGGGGTGATTTCATTTTTCAACTATGTTTCAGAAATTTATGAAATATTATTCAATCAATAATGAATGAAATGTATTTAGGTTACCGTTGAAACACAGTTGAAAAATGAAATCACTCCTTCATTCTACGTCGCGCCTGAGTAAACGCGCGGTCTGCAACTAATAAAACGCCTTCAAATTGACTCGAAACTTCAAAGCTACCTAAGAGGTATTTGTGCTCCTCTCTCAGAGACCGCAAACCCCTCATTTTAAAGCTCTCATAAAGTACTATACGAACCTGAAATTTCAGCTGCGCCTTTCGATAGATTTTCGAGATAATTGGCCATGAATGTAGCACTGTTAAAAACCATTTTCATGAGTTCTAGTTTGTACACATAGATAGAGCTCTGAAAAGTACTGGGGGTCACTCAGGAAGCAATTTTCACCAAAAGTGCAGGATAACTGAGAAAATCAATGTTAAAGGTGGGTACCAGAACCAACGACCCGGTACCAGGACCTTCAGAATTGGGGTATGGCAACAAGAAGTCGGGCTATTGTTTAGGGACACTAGTAGAGCATAAAACCGAAGAAACCTCGGTTTGGGTAATTCTGTCAAATCCGACATTGAGATCAATTCTTAGGTGAATGGCGTGATATTTTTTTTATATATTTGGGTAGGCTTCTGGTGTTATGAGCTCTTGAGCACGTCAGAAGCCCATCCGAAATGATTCAAAAATTTAAAACTTTTGAATCTCTGAAATATTCCCCCAATCAGGCGATCATGAACGACACGGACTACGTCAACGTCATCCGGACGGTCATCTGCGTGCTGGGTGTTGGTTTCACATAGTTTCATTTGCTCGAGCAATGGTCTCGCTCTCTCATACACTCTGTCGCCCACTCCGAACGACGAGCGAACGTGTGGTTTGGAGAGAGTCAGACGGTTCCTCATTTGAACATTTATTTTAAATTTCCATTGTCTCAGTGCTCATTAGAGCTTGTAATTCGGGGTAGCGTGTCTTCTTTTACCACACTTGTCAGAGACTATGCGGGCACTTGGTCGGATGATTACCGTAGGATGGTAACCTACTGGATTATAACCAAAAATTGGACCCATTTGTAGAACTTTCACAGTAGGTTCCATTATACTGGGCAAGGTCTACAGAAGGGTTCTTTGTTGGTTATCATCCAGTATGATATAATCCGACGATGATCATTCGACCTAGTGCCACTATAGGTGGACGTGGACCAAAATATTACGATAAAGAAACCTATTTGTCTAAGCATAAGCCAACGCATAATTACAGGGCGTAGACAAGAAATACAAGATTGACCTGGAGAAGATCGTAGGAAAGGAAGAGAAAAAGTGAAGGAAGAGAAGTGAACTGATCCTGCCAAAATGCAGTTGATCGATATCGATTACTCATCAAATTGAGATAAAGTGTAATTCGTGAATTTCTTACGAGTTGTTATTTATTATATGAAGGGCGTATATATATGTCGTGCTTTTACGCGAGTCGTGCTGAATCTGCCCATATCAACACTGGTCTAGCAGTGTTCTCCCGCGAGCCCACTCTCGAAGACGGGATGTACCTTTACCCTTTTTTTACGCGAGTGAGCTGTCAAAGAATGATCCTGTAAATAGAGACCACAAGGCGTTCTGCCAAAATCGTCACACGAAGCAGTTTGTGTGCATAATGTAACCCTAACGGTCTGAATAAGACCACGCTTTGTTAATAGGGCGATATCTTAACTCTGCTCCGAATTATTATCAAAAAAGTCAATCAATCTCAACGGGAGAATGCTCGAAATCGGGATAGTGGGAAGAATGCGCAATATGCAACTCCTTATCCCCAACCAGCAACCGATTGCTTGGTGTGGTGGTAGAGATCTAGTCCTTGCGTCCGAAACGGTCGAGTTCGAATCCCAACGGATGAAAGTGAGACGGTGAACCGAATTAAAGGGGTGCTCCGCGGAACGTCCAGTCACCCATAGTGACTATGCGGATATTGAAGAGGCCACTCACCCGATCAGAAATAACTTTCTACGAAGTTCCACAGATAACTCTGAGGCTGTTTACATACTCGCAAAGTTCATTGTCAGCGCAGAGTAGTGGCTTGTTATATGTTTCACTCGCTCTTCTTATTTCTCACCTCTTTCTCGGGATAATTTCGATACACTTTCCCATTGAGAGCGCAGAATTTTCGTGGTGGTACTCCCTAGCATTCATTCCGCGGAGCACCCCTTTAGCGAATATTCGATTATACCAGAAAGCATACAAATACAGATATATATGTGGTGAATATGCACACTGCAAGTTAGCATTGGGATGTTAAATTCGATCTACAGAGGGGAGAATTCGATTGTGATGGCCTCGTTGTATTCCTCTGGATATACAATCAGATGCCTGAGATAAGATTTTTAAAAACAACTATCCCAATTTAACACACTCTTTTTAAGCCTAAGGCTACCTGACATGGGGAGAATCGGGAAAGCACTTGGCTTCCACTTCCATCTTTCTATGCTCATTCAAATACTCGTGGAACGATCGAATCGTGCTGAAAGTAGGTTTCCTCCAATTTGGTCTTTTGTATCTTTTCCAGGTATCTTTCATGTGCGTCATAAAAATATTGATGCCCCCGGGGGGGGGGGGCAGTTTACATCGGAGTTTCGGAATATATGTGCAAGAATGCTTATTCCTTAAATACATTTTTCAGATTAAAAAAAAATGTTTTTTTGGGGGGAATTTGCATCAAAAGATAGAACTTCTTTTTTGGAGAGATACTGTAGTTCAGGTCGCAGTATTGACTGATTCAATATTGATTGACTGATAATATTGACTGATTCATGGCTAGAAATGTAGAGCATGATGAGCCGAACATTTCATCTGTTGAAAGTGAGTTTCTATATTTCCAATTACGTGAGATACAGTGCCTAAAAGATGGGTAAAAACGGGCTAGAGTCCTTCGAGAGCGCGCGCTCTAATTGTCTGGCGCTCTTGCCACGTGACCTATACCCCTCCCTCCCTTTTTCACCTGTTTCTTGTATACGTGTAGGAAAATCGGACCGTTTGGCTACTAGAAAATATTTAGTCTCAGATTTCGATTAAACTTGGATGTTGGGCATTAATGAAGTTCACAATATATGAGGCCGTTTGTCTAAGAATCGAGCAAATTCTGACTGTTCTGGCACAGCTTATAAAATCTCGATTTTCTGTAACTCTGTATTTTGGGATTATTTCAGGTGCTGAAAACGATGAGCACATCCATTTTGTCCCAAAAGTTGACGTTGGCTCCAGACGACGTCACGTCGAAAACACATTTTGTAATATAACGCTGCGCTCAAATGTGCTAAAATTACGTGGACATGGTTTCCGGGGTAGAATTTCATGCTGACTACGCCTATCTACTTCATTTTTCATGAATAATTGAGGCAAAAGTGACATTAGCGAGTTAAATGGTTAGAAGCGGCGTGAAGAGAGGATTCAGCATCTCTATTTTCGTACAATTTCATGCATCGAGATTTATTATTGCCAAAATTTAGTGATTCCAAATGTGGGCAATCATAGACGCTGCATCCTCCCTCTCTCTTCCCTTCCTCGAGAGAGCGCAGATGCGAGAGAGTTCAGAGAGGGGAGAGAACTGCCAGGGGGTAAACAGACGGGTGAAGAGAGAGGAGGGTAGAAGCTACTACGTTTGCCCACATTTGGAATCACTAAATTTTGGCAATAATAAATCTCGATGCATGGAATTGGACGAAAATAGAGATTCTGAATCCTCTCTTCACGCCGCTTCTAACCATGTAACTCGTTAAAGTCACTTTTGCCTCTGAGAAAAGATAGATTTTTAAAATTTATTTTAATTATTCATGAAAAATGAAGTAGATAGGCGTAATCAGCATGAAATTCTACCCCGTAGACCATGTCCACGTAATTTTAGCACATTTGAGAGCAGCGTTATATAAGAAAATGTGTTTTCGACGTGACGTCGTCTGGAGCCAACGTCAACTCTGGGGACAAAATGGATGTGCCCATCGTTTTCAGCACCTGAAATAACCCAAAATACAGAATTTCGCGGAAATGAGATTTTTGTACTGTGCCTGGTCTTGCTTGATTCTTAGACAAACGGGCTCATATATCTGCTCAAATTCATGAATGACACTGCATATGTCATTCATGAATTTGAGCAGATATCATTCGTGAATTTCTTTCGAGATGTCATTGATTGTTGATCTATGTTGTATTATATGACGAGTGTGGATTTATGTTGCGCTTTATTAATTATTTTACTTTCAGCATGTACTTCATATTTGATGACGTGTGGCGGACAAATTGAACCGAAACTGGTTAAAAGTGTGAATTGTCAGGGATTGTAAACGATAAATTCACAACAGCTGGAAATGCTCATACACTCTCGAAATGTGCTTGATCGACAGGGTTCGGTAACTAATGTTAGAATTTCGAAAATAATGTCGACGCTCTTGGCTTCGATTAGGAGGTTGACAACAAGAAATACGCGTGTAATCCATGTCCCTTTGCTCATTCATTTGGTCATCGTGTCTCAAGCGAGATACTAAAAAGTTTGGGATCATAAATGCTATTTCTGCTTTTGATTTTATAGCTTAGTACATACGTTACTGTATGTTTAGTAAACATGGTTTAGCGACAACTAGAAACTAAAATTTAAAATTATTTCCCGAGAAAAACATTGAAAGCTCAAAATTACACTGCTTATCATACACTATAATCATGTTGTTGTATATAATAGAATATTTTTTAAAAAAAATGTTTCCGTGAAATGGCCACCTTTAATCTCATGTTCGTTGCCCGAACAACATATGCCATCCTTAAAGGAGGAGTAAAGACAAAAGCGCGCCCGGTTGAAATAGGTTTCAATTAGAGGAGAACTCTCTTCAAGTCGCGTGCTCTCTCGCTCGTTGCCTGAGCTTTCCCTAATTTGGCTCCCGGCCAACTATCGATAGCTCTGTTGGGAATGGAGATATAATTATGAAACTTTCGGAGCTTCTTATCGTTGGGGAGATCTAGGCCGTGCATATGAAAGCTTCAAACATTTAATTTTGCCTTTGCTCCTCCTTTAAACACGAAACCTGCTGATGCTTCCAACCACACTTTCTTGCCAAGTTGGGGCAAATGCTGCAACCGTTTTTGGATTCGTTTCTAGACTATATAAACTCACTCGATGTGTATGTATAGTGTTCATATGCTTAAAACATATAATATAAAATCGACTCTCACCTCCACAAGCAGCTCAGGACTGCTGTCAGAGAGATATTTCGGAAATTCCTTGTTAGAAATTTTTAGTTTGTCCAGCCTTTCCGCAAAGAGGTCGAGAATGATCGGCCCCAAATCGGCGTTATCTATGCCAAAGAGACGGCGGGAATCCATGTTGAGATTTGTTCCGCTATGATCAATGTGAAGTGATCGACAGCGCAAAGATCGCTGAAAACGCAATAGTAGGATGTAACATCGGTTGCTCAAACCTGGATCTGTTACTCTCATGAAGCGGGTCTAAAGAGTGAGCTGTTCTATGTCACGGTCGCCAAGGAATTCTAGCAGTTGATTGCTGAAAAGTTGACGTGTTGATACGACAAGTAAATTTAATTTACTAATTTGCCAAAGCGAGAGTCGTATGTTGATATTATTTCAAATTATTTGAAAATTAGAACATTTATCTTCCCTCGTTGAATTCAAATAGCTTAACGAACACCACTTCAGCAAGTATAAACTTACGCCACTTCATCCGATATATTGCAGATTCGTACTTCCAGTGCGTCAAACCGAACATCCTTCAGAATTTTAGAAAATGTCCGAAAATCTTCGCTATTAATCTCGGCCTTCCTTATTCCATTGCCAAGATAGCTTCTGATATTATCGATCGCACTTTCGTTTAGCTCCTGACGACATCGCCTTTCCTGATTATAGGATATCCCCCACAGCACAAGGTCGGATGTGAACGATGGCATCATATGACGTCATAGTTCTCATCCGACCTATTCCCCAACTTACGTAGTCAAACGTGATGTATCCTATCCCTATTTTCGTGCACTTGATTTCACAATTCCGAAGTCGGTATCCTAATGAAAAAAGATTAGGAGCTTTCAGAATAATTCGTGAGGATGAATTCTTAAACAAATTTCATTTTCTAACATTTAAAAAATATCATACATTGTAAGTGATATAGCGTAGCTCTTGAATAATAGACATATTTGATGGTTGCACTGCAAATTCATCTATTGAAGATTGGATGGCATGAGAGACCTGAATTATGATGCGTTTTATATAGAGAAAATCGGGCTCTTCTTGAATAATTTATCCCCCCCCCCCCGTATTTCTCCTGTACCCAGCTCATTTTTAAGTATTCCTCCCTGATTCGTATCCGCACAACCTCTCTGCCATGGGGAGGGATGGAAAATGAGAGGGCGGGGCGGAACTCTGGTAAAAGTTTCCCAGTGGGATCCCAGTGGAGTTTCCCAGTTGGTACCCTACTGGAAACCCACTGGGAAACTTTTACCAGAGAAGGGGGGGTGGAGATTTTCCGAGAAGTGCCAAATTTCGAAAAATACCAGTCTGAGCTCGAACGCGGCTTCCGGAACCAGTGCGAATATGTACCAAGCGAGTTCCTTGGGCAGTTGCTCAAGAAAATTGAGTGGTCTCGAATCAAATGTAGCTGCTAGATCGCTGAGCAAGTCGGAGGATTGATCCATCACACGTGTCTTCTCAGAACGATTTGCCTCAACTTCTCTAGAAGCGTTGCTGTCTCCCATATTGAGGAGTTACTGAAACTGTTGAAAATAAAAATTTGAGCATAAAGCGAACAAAAATACAAATTTACGCGGAAAGTTCGAATGAGCTCCGCAATCACTCGATAACTATTGACGTCTCTCTCTCCCTCCTTTTCCGTCACACCCATGACCCTATTTCGAAATAAGTGTTTACCCTCACAAGTGTAGCGGGTCAGTGACATGAAAAATTTGATAAACATTGCATCATCATAGAAAACAATAGCAATTGTGTGGGTCACTATAAATTTGAAACCTACGATAAACCAATTGGTTCTTCTCTTCGATGAAATCATCGGAGTTATGACAATCGCAAAAAGGCTCAGCTAATTCGCATATCGCCTAGATCAAAGACCAACTGACTCGTATTCCTTCTCGATTATGAAATCTGAGTAGTGATAGTGGAAAGTGAGAACGAAGATATGATCATTCAAGTATGTCAGAAAAACAGAATGCCTTCACTAATTGCGCCCCGTCTGCTATTCCCTGTTGATTCTTTCAAACCATGGATAATTTCCTTTACATCACCACATGAGGATCACAATAGATCTCATAATATGTTCACTTCTCCACATAATTTGAAGATATTGTATAACCCGAACTGAGATTGTGGGGAAGGATACTGGAACACTCTTGGGAGGTCAAAGATGAGGTGAGATAAGGGAATAGGAAACATCTTCGATGGTCAAGGGAGATAAGAGAGAGAGAGTGGATGAAGGAAGATAGTGCATTATTACTCTTCCACTCATACAATGGCGGTTGAGGTCAAAGAATCGAGTGAGTGTTTTTTGTACATGAAATACTAGGTCGAGAGTGTATACGAAACATTTACACTCATTAATTGTCTTAGTGTTAGAGCGTTTCGTAAAGTTCACTTTAGACTGTTTGAGAAATTCATTTGTATTATTTCAGAAGAAGATGTGCCATGGCGGGAAATTAAGCAGCTATGTGCGGTCCTCGTTATTCTCCTAGTCATTGTGGTTGCAGCCGGGTTCACTAGCACACTTCAGAAAAGCGCCCAGGAGGAGTACTCACGGGCTATTGCAGGTAAAAGCGGCGTGCAGCTGTATTTTTATCTACAGAAAATTAGCAATTAGTCGTTATTCCGCACTGCAACTTTTGTATAACCCTTAAGGTTTAGTGCACATAATCCCACTCTGTGTATTACTGTGTATTGAACGAGACGTAGTGAGATTCTAAAACAACACATGGTAACTTATTTCGATTTTATCGTGAAGAAATTCTTGAGTTTCCCTTTACGTTTTATTATTGCAGCCCGATTCGTGCCCACCGTTGACACATCGAAAAAGATCGTGAATTACACGAGAGATGTCAGGAATCCGAACGACAACCACTTCAAGTTCACGATGCAAACGTCGTTCCACAGAGTCGAGTACGAGGTCACCATCGACAACATCGTGGTAAGTTGATTCGCACTAGGTCGGATATACACCATCGGATGATAACAAAGAGATACCCTTGCTAAAATTCTTCTGTGAAAGTTCTGCACAAGGGTAAATTTTATCGTTATTATCCGACCTAGTGCATTCGCTGCATATTCCGAAAATAGGAGACCCACTGCTTCCATAATATGTGTCAGTCATAAATTACGCTACTATTCCTGAATAAAATGATGTTATTAAGGTGGAGATATTCTATCGCGACGTATCCATCGGCAAAGTTGGAACAAACATTGAATCCAGTTCTCCAATCCATTTGGAATACAAGAAACATTCAGTCAACATCACAGTCGAGAGCCATGTAGCCGTGCCCTTGACTGAGAAAGAGTGAGACGGTACAAGGTCGGATGAGAACTATGACGTGATGCCGTCGTTGATATATCACAGGCGGCGTCATAGTTCTCAACCGACCTTGTGCCAGCGAGACATATCATATTATTAACTAGATACTTATGACATATCAACGCAATTGTTCCAGAAAACTGGATTAACATTCATACTTTTGGTAGCCCAACAATATGTGCTTATTAATTATGTACGCCTCATTTTCTATCGATTATTTGCATACCACATGTAAATTGGGACAGCACTTTCTCTAATAACGAATTCTCAATTTCAGAATGCAAGAATGCGCGTCCTTCGGCCCCTTGACGATTCCTCTTCGTCTTCATTTCATGGTCGCTTTCCGATCTGAATATTGGGATGAATTCGTGGGAGAGGAGAAGGTTGAGGATGTGATGGAATACGATGAGAATGTGGACGTCGACTGTAGTAAGGGTGTAGAGCTGGCTATGTAATGAACGTTGTGAAGGCCATTCGCAGCCGCTTTCAGTGCATTTGTTCAGTGCAATTTTTTTCATGTCAACTGTGGATGTGTTTTTCATCTAATATAGAATTGAAATGTGTTTCATTTTCAATGCAAAATAATGCGAACGATTTGTAAATTAGTAGTAAATGTGAATTTTAAATGTGAAAAGTTTTGATAAAAATTGCAATTCTGGAGAGTTCAAAGGGAGATTAAATATTTATTTAAGATACAGATTAGATTCAGATAATATCAAGCAAGCAAATAATATTCGAGGGCAAAATAAAGGGAGATAACTATTACTCAGAGGGGAGGCGGGTTTTCTTTCAATCAACCCGTGTACGGGGGGAAGTCGCCGAGTCTGTATTTTTTATTCCAATGACGTTTACGTGCGCATTATTTTTAAAAAAATAAATCAGCAAAAAATAACAATATCTCAAATGCATTAGAAGTAGCGTGTATGACTGGATGGCTTAATTTTGAACCACCTAATGCTAACGCAAACCATTCTGAAAATTGTACTTTATCATTTCCAATGGATTACTACTCAATATTTAATACATTTATGTTAGAAAAAGCGATGCTAGAATGTGCACTGTTCAAATCGTTCGTGGACTCTCGTAATGTGCTTGATCGACAGTGTGCGGCTCATGACGGTAGCATCATCAAAATATGAGCTTCGATCATGACGATGTATTAGGTTGTAACATAAGTTTTGTCGCATTTCGGAGGTTCACAATATTTCCATGAAGGATACTTCTCAAACATTATCAATGCCTGACCTCCTAGTATATGTTTGGGGTGTTCATGCACATTCAAACCATAGGGTAGAGCTGAACTGCGCACGCTGGCTATGCGAAAAATATTAATATGAACTGATTTAAATTTGGTGCAGATTTTTTTAATTAGTTTGATCAGGTGCTATTTCGCAGAGATGAATAATGAACCAAACTTCTACAGCATGGTGATATACCCCGTCAATGCTCTCAAAATATACGCCAGATATGGTGCTATGTTGAGCGGAATCAAAGATATACTTCACTGAGTGTAAGGTTAGCCGCTGATTCGTAGCCAACTTGACCAACTCTTCTGAATCCAGAATTGCAACAACAGTGACTAACATAAGTGCGTTCCAATTACCACTCATGGAGGTATAATTTATCATTAAACAAGTGAGAGAAAGAACACTCCACTTGTGGGAAATTTGAATTTTTATTAATTCAATTCGCGCACAATTTTACCAAAATATGCGTTTAGGTGTTTCGAATTAAAGATTGTCATTCAAAAGCTATTTATTTCCAAACTTATCCCAAGTAGATACTAGTAAGGGAAGGGTTTATGGTTAGGATGGACACAACAAATCAGATATTGAACATGTGTGCGAGGTAGGAATATGAACAAAGTGCCGATTTCATTAGTTTAATTTACATACCATCGTTCTGAATGGAGCCACTTATCTCAACAGAACCCAATCTACCCCAAACTTTGTCTGCATACTGACCACTTTGGGTGAACTATATTCCACCACTATTTGGATCTGGATATCTATTGAGAAGAAAACTCGGCTTGCGAAAGTTTTCGCGACCGTCACCAACCATCCACATTATACAAACTTGTCTACATTTCTAGAACGATTTTCGTTTGTCATTATCCGTGAGTGGTTCAAAATTATGCACATATGTAGTACTTTACGCAAATCACACAAAATCGGCATAATTTATCCTTTTCAAGAAGAGCTGATGCGTGAAAATGATTTGTAATCCTTATCTCAGTACAACTTTGTCTGACTAATGTGCCTCCTCAACTGCCTTGACAGGACTGAAGTAAAGCGCGTAAGAAAGAGTACGAAGGCCCTCACTGATGATGAATAACGAAATTGAGATTAAATTAATTCGAAGAATTTCTGAGGTTAAAATGCATAAGAGATTGGACGCGACAAAACTTATGTTACAACCTGATATATGACACCTAATTCGCGAGTTCATGCGGCCACCGTTTCCCAAACTAGGCACTGAAAAATAGTTTAGTTTGTCAGTTTGTCCTGGCAAGATTTGTAACTCGCCCTTTAAGTTACATTTTAAGTATATAACGCTTAGGTTATCGTCGTAAATAAATATATCACGGCGGTCGCGTAAGAATCAAACATGGTCTGGCACACCGATTTTCCGAAAATTCGTAGAAAGAGGTTCTCGATGGTGCTGAACATCATGGTCAACTTCATTTTGCACCAACTCGATCGATAGAGCCAGGCTGCATGTAGGCTGCACCTACTTTCTTGTACATTACTCTTCCACCGTTTGAGGAATCATCTTCTAATTTTTACGGAGGCAAAATAAGTTTCTCTTGACCCCGACAACACTGAATTTGAATATTTAAATTTATGCTAATTATTTTAAAAATCGGTTCTCGAATGTAAGGCAAAAACTAACGACGAGAATTGTATGGGAAGATGCACCTTGTTCTGGGGATCATTTTTCGAATACAGGGTATGATGTTAGACATCGTCGTTTTTCTGCTACGAATTATTTTCTGCCCCATTTACCGCCTCTACACCGCACACTCGCCCAGAATTGACGAATGAAAATGTGTTTCACTGTCAATTATGCTCATTACTCGCAGTAATTAGATCAACGAGTATATTCGACGGTGAAACACATCTTCATTCGTCAATTTTGGGCTACGGGAGCGGCGTTGATGCGATAAATTGGGCAGAAAATAATTCGTAGCAGAAAAACGACGAGGTCTAACACCTTACCCTGCATACGAAAAATGATCCCCTGAACAAGGTGCATCTTCCCATACAATTCTCTCCGTTAGTTTTTGCCTTATATTCGAGAACGGAATTTTTCAATAATTAGCATAAATTTAAATATTCAAATTTAGTGTTGTCGGGATCAAGATACACTTATTTTGCCTCCGTAAAAATTAGAACATGATTCCTCAAACGGTTAACTAGTAAAGGACAGGAAAATAGGTGCAGCCTACATGCAGCCTGGCTTTATCGATCGAGTGGGTGCAAAATGAAGTTGACCATGATGATCAGCACCATCGAGAACCCCTTTCTACAAATTTTCGGAAAATCGGTGTGCCAGGACCTTCAGATCATTGTTCAATTTTTACGCGACCGCCGTCATATAACTTTCGTCAAACATTTGGCGAGTATCTTCACAAATTACACTGCTTATGATACACCATCATGATATGATGTATATCATATTATACATATATTTTTAGTAATCCATGAAATGGTCACCCTCAATCGCGTGGTCGTTGCGTGTATAAGCTATTCGTCTTTGCAGCGCGAAACCTGCTGAACCCTCGAACCATACTTTCTTGCCAAGGAGCGGTAAACGCTGAAATGTTTTAGGTTGCGTTACTCCACTTCATTCGCAAAATTGTAAAAAAACAGAATGCTCATCTCCACAAGAAACTCAGCACTACTTTCGGAGAGGTAGTTCGGAAATTCCTGGTTAGAAATTTTCAGTTTCTCCAGCTTTCCCGAAAACAGTTCGAGAATTATGGGTCCCCAATCGGCGTTATTTATGCCAAATAGATGGGGGGAATTCATGTTGAGTTTTTCTCGAATTGTTCCGCTTTGCTCAATGTGAAGTGATCGAACGAGTAGAGATATTCCGCGCAAGAATTTCGCTGAAAATGAAATGGTACGATGAATTGTAGCATCCACTGCTCAAACCTGGATCTGCAACTTTCACAACGCGGGTCCAAAGAGTGAGCTGTTCTATCGCACGGTATTGCAGGAATTCGAGTAGTTGATTGCTGAAACGTTGAAAATGTTGTGACGAGTTAAACGGCAACTAACAAGCTAACAATTATTCGAAACGAAAAGCTTTATAGCACGCCTCTCACGTAAGGATCGAACTGAATGCCGGATTGGGCGAAATTTGCAAAATCGGGTTTTCTTCCGTTTTGAACTTCTATCTCATTCCTAAACACACTATCAACTTCTCATTTGCATGCGATCATTGTGAAGGCCCTGGTATCGGGTCGTTGGTTCTGGCACCCACCTTTAACCTTGATTATATCCGTTCCTCTTCACTTTGAGCAAAAATCGTCCTCTGAGAGACCCCCACTAACTTTTTGAGCTATATCGATGTATGCAAACTAGAACTCATGAAAATGACTTTGAACAATGTTATATTCACGGCATCGTTTCTAAAAAGCATAGGTAAAGACGCATATAAAATTCATGTAGCGGGGAATAGAGGACGAGGGCTTTAAAATGAGTGGTTTGCGGTATTCAGAGCATCGCCTTCAGGCAAGTTATATAGCTTTGAAGTTTCGAGTTGATTTGAAGTCATTTCATTAGAGGCAGACCGCGCGCTTTTCACAATGAAGTGGATAATGAGTAGAGGGTCGACCATCGACTGTTAATTTGAAATATGTTTCAAATGTGCTACGAATAAAGCTTGTCATAGTTCAGTTAAAACATGACAGAAACATATTTGAAATTAACTGTCGATGGTCGATTCTCCACTCATTCTTCACTTCATTGTGAAAAGTGCGCGGTCTGTCTCTAATGAAATGACTTCAAATCAACTCGAAACTTCAAAGCTGTATAACTTGCCTGGAGGCGATGCTCTGAATACCGCAAACCACACATTTACATCCCTCTTCCTCTATTTTCCACTACATGAATTTCGTTTGCGTCTTTACCTATGATTTTTAGAAAAGTTGCCCTGAATACAACATTGTTCAAAGTCATTTTCATGAGTTCTAGTTTGTATACATCGATAGAGCTCAAAAAGTTAGTGGGGGTCTCTCAGAGGACGATTTTTGCTCAAAGTGAAGGGGAACGGGTACAATCAAGGTTAAAGGTGGGTACCATAACCAACGACCAGGTACCAGTGCCTTCAGAATGATCGTATGCAAACGAGTTTCTCAGGATCTCTCTGATCGAGATAAGCCCACTCATTAGTGAAAAAACATCATGCACGCTTTTTCGGCCTAATCCGAGAAATGTTCAATTCAGTTCGATTCTTAGGTGAGAGGCGTGATAGTTTCCATGTGTTTTAAATTGTTAGACTCTCATTTCGAAACGTATTCGGTTATCGCCAATTCGAATTTGTTTGCATATTTTGCCATATCAAGAAAACTATTTCAACACTATAAACTTACGCCTCTTCATCAAATAGGTCGCAGATTCGTACTTCTAAAGCTTTGCACCGAACATCCTTCAGAATTTTCGAAAAGGTTAGAAAAACTTCGCTATTGATCACGGCCTTTCTTATTTCATTGCCAAGATATCCTCTGATTTGGTTGATCGCGCTTTCGTTTAGTTCCTGGCCACCTCGCCTTTCACCAAAGCTCTGAAATTGATGTTTGAAAGGCTTTTCCAACAATGTGTTTTCGATTCTATTGCTAAGCATCACAGGTGCTGGATGTTAAAGGAGAAGTAACAGCAAATCTAGCCATCCCAAACTGACAAAAATTACAAGATGCGACTACTCTAGCCGGTGTACTGCGGTAAGGTCGTGTACTACTATGACTGCACATTAGGTTAGGGTTCTCTTATTGGAATGGTTTTGTATCATTTTCAGATATGGTTCATGTACACTATATAGCTCCTATGTATATATAACATGACACATATCTGAAAATGATACAAAACAATTCCAATAAGAGAGCACTACTGCACATCATTGCTGTCCAAAGTGCTTTAAGGGACAGTTAAGGTAAAAAAATAAATCTCACATATTCAAATGTTATACAGCCCGTTCTTCCTTTCGATAATTTAAGTATATCATTTCGAAGTCTGCATCCCAAAGCGAACAAATTAGGAGCTTCCATTACGATCCCGGAGGATGAATTCTAAAAAAATATTAATGTATTTTAACATTTATCTAGACATACATTGTAAGTGGTATAGCGAAGTTCATGAACAATAGACATGTTTGACTGCTGAACTGCAAATTCATCCACGTACGTCTTGATGGTATGAGAGACCTGACAAATGGCATGTGCTATTTAGAAAATAACTTCAAAACGAACCAATCTGATCTCAAAAGCGGCTTGAGGAACAAGTGAGAAGATGTGCCAAACGAGTTCCTTGGGAAATTGCTCGAGACGAGAGAGCGGAATCGATCCAAGTGACGGTTCCTTTTGCATTTCAGCCTGCGACATTATGTCGGATGAGAACGATGGCGTCATGCCGCCTTTGATCCATCAAAGGCGGCATGGCATCATCGTTCTCATCCGACCCAGTGCCCAGCCTGCGCCTTCACCACAGCGAGCAATGGTCTCGCTCTTTCCAAGCCGCACATTTTCTCATCGATTAGAGGGGTGAGAGAGCATGCAAATCGAGGAGAGTCAGGCCATTTCTCACCACAGCCGTGTGTTGTCAATGGGAGAGGGAAATGTGAAATAGGGAAGGTAAAATTGAGCGGATAGTGGGAATGATTGGGAAAGCGGCGCTATCACTCGACTGTAATTGACTCTCATCTCCCACTTTTTCGTCATGCCATTCCGTTGTTTCGAAATTCGTGTTTGCTAATCGCACGCATCGCGATTGATTGGGGGATTAAAATATCAAATATTATGTAAAAATAATTCCCCATGGGTAGGCCCCACCAAGGCATTGGAGACGGGGAATTGGTAGTCGCGACTAGATCACCCAGGTACATAGGTCTGGCGAAAGGTGGGAACTCCGGACTGAATCTGCCCAAATTGACACTGGCCTAGCAGTGTTCTCCCTCGAGCCCAGTCTCGAAGACGGGATGTACCTTACCTTTACCTTTATTATGGAAACTATCGACAAGAAATCGAATGACAACTGGAGGGACATTTCAGTGAAAATTGTGGGGAGTGTGATCGAGTATATACTCAATCATTGAGCTGGAAGTGAAAATTATCACGGGGATAAGGAATTCTGCGATATATGCGATGACGTAAGGAAGATAACATTTTGATCCAGTGCATGAAGAAAGTGAGAGAGAGTTAGAAAAAAAAAGAGAGGGGATGAATAAATGCAGAGTATTATTACTCCTCCACTCAAGCTATGACGGTCGCGGTCCAGGGATTTTGTGAATATCCATTTACGACTTGAAATCATAGTTAGTGATTGTACTGTTTGAATACGATGAGAATGTGAACATATATTTCAGTCAAATATACACAATGGACAATTAATTCAACTAAGTAGACAATTTCTTTCGAATAACATAATTCATGAGTGTACTTTATTTGGCCAATCAAAGCAATGCATAATATCAAACTGATAGTGATAATGCAAAATATAATTCATGATAATCACATGTTGATCCACCTCATTAATCTTGTAATACTAAATTACATAAATTCTAACATATTATTACTAATTTACGTAAACCATTTTTGGACACAATCTCCAATTTTGTTACAATTTGTGATTATAATGTAATTATGCCTGAACATTGGCGAAAATGTTAGGTTAATTAAGTGCAAGGATTGGGAAAGAACATTGATGCGGATGAGGGACAAACTGCAGTTGCATTAACATTTGTAATTCTGATTAGTAGTTCATTAGTATAATTCTGATTAGTAGTTCATTAGAGTTCGTAATTCGGGTCACCGTCTCTTCATTCTACACACTCTTTCGACCGGTGAAATGGCGTGTAGAATGAAGAGACCGTGGTTTCATTTCTCGAACTCTATAGTTCATAAATCAAACCTGAATTATATCTTCAACGCCTCTCTCTGATATGGTAATTCCGCGTAGTGACAACTTCTCGCATTTCCTACTCAAAATCTCCTTCGTCAATGCAAGAGTAAGAATCTCAGAAGCAGGATTGGATATGTTTACGTCCATCGTGATCGCAAATTCGGCGAATGTAAGTAGTGGCTTAAGTGGTTCTGAACATATGAACATCTATTCTAGGTAATTTTTAATGACTTCACAACAATATCTATGTGAGTAAAATCTCGTGTTTCTGATCAACAAACACATGGAGAGAGTAAGGCCATTTTTCAAACGTACCTTTCGTTAGGGAGACTGATTTTAGCTCAACTTCAAGAGGTTTCATTCTTCGAATTATGTCGGGCAACCACTGGATCCTGAAAATTGTTTCGCTTCGATTAATATTACAGTTTCCTTACCAGTCATTGTTTGCGGATCCCTCAAAATGGAGATTCAAGATTGATATTGCGATTCTAGGGAAAACGTTCCTGCATTCGCGAAACATTTTCAAATATTTTATGTTAATAACGAATGTATTGATACGTGGGACTTTAGTAAGTGGCTCCAGCGTAGACAGGAAATTCATCAAATCTTCTTGTGTCAAGCTAACATGGATACTCTGAAATATTAATTGTTCGTTCAGATGTAGAGCATACAGTATAGTGGCCGTCGAAAGTTGCCATTCCACGAAGAAAGTAGTTACCATTCGAAAGTGCAATTCATGTCGGTAATTCATGTCCCATGTCGGTAAGGCTTGAAATATAAGCAATTCGCCACAGCTCGCAATCATATTTTCTTGTGACCACATATTCTAAGACTTCAAATGATACAATAACTTCTCCAGAATACTGCAAAGTTTACAGTAAGCGTGCATTATCAATAAACAATAGCTCACTTTTCGAATATACACATCGGGAGCGTGAGAGAAACAACTGTAAATTAGGCTGTCCATAATTGACTTGGTAGATTTCGATATCTGAAAATTGTATGTGGGTTCAATTATCCAGCTGTGACTCGCCATGTCACGATTCAAGTATCCGCATTTGTTAGTTTAAAGGAGGAGTAAATGTAAACGCGCGCATGTATGGAATATGTTTCACCTAGGGACGCGCTCTCTTCAAGCCGCGTGCTATCTCGACCCCTTCCCGGAGCTTTCCCTGATCTGGCTCCTGGCCAACTAGCTATAACTCTGTTAGGAATGGAGATATCAATGTGAAAATTTCGGAGCTTCTTAGCGTTGTGGAGATCTAGGCAGTGCATATGATAGCTTCAAAAATTTATTTTTGAGTTTACTCCTCCTTTAAAATGCATACCTTTCTCATTTGGAACAACGATGTTTTCCCGAGTAACTTGCAGATATTGTTGACAGCCCGATGGGGCAGACATGGGAAATCGACCGCCATGCCCGTGAAAGAGAGGACGGATTGGGGCTATATGCATATATTGCTAAAAGCAATGGACAATAGCAAGAATTGTTGAGAAAAATAAGTGACTTGGAAGAATGCGTAAAACATTCACCTAAAAACTCATGGGTTTCACAATATGAAAGTAAGAGTAAAATCGACATGATAAACGTCCAAGTACAAAAGATAATACACAGATAAAACTCCTTGAGAGCATTGGTGATGGGTAATGGGTTTGACTGGCTAGGATGAGATCTATGACGGCATGCAAACTTAGTCGCACCCGACCGAGAGCTTTTCAGTTTCAGAGCCTTCCAGTGGAGAAGACTCAATAGCGGAGCAATGGTCTGACTCTCTTCAGTTTGCACGCTCTCTCATCTCTCTGACAGGCGAGAGAGCGTGCAAACTGAAGAGAGTCAGACCATTGCTCCACTAGCGTGGGCAAAATGCCGTTTGTCTCCTTCTCGATCTTCTCTCTACTCTTTCATTCCCTCCCATCTCACATTTAGTATCTCTACGCCTCTACGCAAGCTCATCCTAGCAACAGGGTAGAGACGGGCAGAAGGGGGGGGGGGAGAGAAACGAGAGAACAGAGAGGGGCAATAATTATAGCTTTTATACACACATGATTCTGCGGTTTCCATCTTGTGAGGGGTGCTAGAGAGGGAAAGGGAAAGACCGACTGTACATTCCAGTCATTCCCTCGGCTCGTCGAGTGGCGAGATTGAGTATGGAATTGAGATGCAGTGGTTTCGTTTCTTCAACTCTTGTGAATATATCGAGGAATCGTATAGTTTTGCATTGCAGGTAAACATTTAGCAGATTCATCAGGGCATGCTTCGTCACGTCAAGGAGCTTCATGTCGATCAATACTGACACCGAGTCAATAGCAATGGTTTAACATACACATATGCGCTCTAAAGTTCGAAATCAGGGTCTAATTCTCTTCCTATTTGCATACACTCTCTCGGCAGGTCGTGTAGATATTGTGGGAAATGGAAAGACGAAGTGGCCAAAATTTCGATTGTGCCGAAATTTTCACTCTCCATTCACTCTCCATCCCTCATTTCACACTTTATCCTCGATTCAATTTTATCGTCGAGTATCGAATCGAAAGGATAACGTGAGTGAGAATGCAGTCAAAGACGTCATTATGACTTGCAAGTCTGCTGAGAGTACGAGAAATTTTCCGTTTTGACATCAATTTTTCTTCTAAATTGTTATATTTGATTTATGCTGCATAATCGTGGCGCTTATAATTGTACTCACAAATATTAATAACAGAAAATACAGCATTAATCGCAAACCAACGAACAAATGCAGTCGAAGCCCATTCTCCTCTTCTCCAAAGCCACTAATGCACCTTGTGCGTCGCGATGCACCCAATCCCAGATGCCTAACAAATGAGTATTCACTTCCATCCAGTGAAACAATTAGTATCCAAGATACGGAAGCCCTTCGCGAAAGCCTTTTCAGCTTCTGCTCTTCCACTCTTCTCCTTTTTCTATCTCCAGCAACCTCCAGAGTAGCAAGAACATCAATAACCTTCTCCTTCTCCTTCTCCTCTTCTCCTCTACCTTCTCCTCTACAGAACAACCTTCTCCTCTTTCTGACGTTTCTCGGCGGCGGGGCCTGGCGACAGGTACGGAAGTTTCTAAACACATTTAGTTATAAGGTGCCACTATAAGTTGTATGAGCCCTCCAATTGAAGTAGTGAAGCTCAACTATAAGAATGTTTGTAGATCGTGATTCAGAAAACATTCGTCCGCCATGATGCAACGGGCTTCGCACTCGCCGAACTCACAATCGATTTCAGGCAGTGCTCGAGGATCTGCGACCAAGTTCGTGAGCATAGATTGCAATTGGTTTTCACAATTCCGAAAAGTTGCTAACCACGTGAGAAAAACAACACAAATGATGCAGAAGTGTGCAAACGATACAAAATATGCACATCGTTCAGGATCCCTCATGTGTTGCCTTCGCCGTCTATACGAACAGCTCCGGCTGCAGCAACATAGCTAGCCAGACTGATGCCGACAATCACGGTGCTACACGAATTGAACAATCCATTTTCAGATACGAAAAGTGCAACTCCATCCGTAATTTCTCGCTGCCTCTCCGTTTCCACTTCACAGTGGAGTTTCGGCCGGAGAGCTTGAGTGAGAATGTCCTCGAAGACGTGATTGAATACGACGAGCAAGTAGACGTATGCTATGATTGTGATAAGCGTGCAGGAAGCGATAAGCGTGCAGGAAGCGGCAACTAAATTAATTTTGAACAACAAATTCAATGATATCTACTAAAAATCTGTATTTATCGCTACTCCATCATGAAATTGTATATCATTAATTCAGTCCGATAAATGAACATCCAAAGACCAGAGAACAAATCGTACAGTCGAGACTCTTCCTCTCTTCCTGAAGAATCGCTAATTCAATTTGCATCTCTCTAATGCATCCAGAGATGCCTAACAACCATGACAAACTCGTTAAGTGCACCAAAATCTGCCGATAAGTGCTTATCTGGGTGCAACTGACGCCTCTGCACCATCAGACGTCACTTCATCTTCTTCCAATTATGTGCGCCTGTCATTTCACGGGCTTTTGGACCACATTAAATGCCACATTAAAGCAAAAGCCCCCTTCTCTTCCATCCACAGAAGCGGATCCCGTATCCAAGATACGGTCCCCTTTTCCCATTCCCATAAAAGCCTTGTCCGCTTCTCTTCCCCCATTCTTCTTCTTTTTGCTTCTCCAACAACCTCCCAAGTAGCGCAAGAAGCGATCGATAATGCGCCTGCTGCTCATGCTGATCTACCTCGGCGGCGAGGTCTGGGGACAGGTACGGTGTTTCTATTCACACTTAAGCCTTCAGGCATTGCATGGCAATGCAAATCCTCATTATTTCCAACACATTTAAGTAAAAATGAGATGATTCAGAAGACGTTCGTCCGCGACGACGCAACGGGCTTCGCACTCGCCGATCTCACCGTCGATCTCAAGAAGTGCTCGAGGGTCTGCGATCAGATCAGAGATCAATTGATTCTTTCGGAACATAAATGTGAAAGGTTTGAAATTGAGGTAATAGTCATTTCAATTCATACATTTGGTAGAGCGGTCTGATAGCGTAGGCAATGATGCTACATTATTTTACGAATTTCCCACTCTAAACGACAATCGTTGACCAATTGAGATAAGATCTCGCATAGAGGCAACTATTATTTTAGCGAGTCTTTCGAAAATACGAAATTATCATTGAATTGCGATCCAGTGATCGTAAATCGACACGTGTTCTCCTCCAGCTATGCCTGACTGGCTACAAAACACAATGCATGAGTAGGGAGGGAACTAGGTCGGTTGATCACCGTCGGATGATAACGTACTGGATAATAACCAAAAAATGGACCCTTATGTAGGACTTTCACAGCAGGTTCCACAAGTGTCAAAAATGATTCTGTGGACGTTCTACTGAAGGGTCCATTTTTTGGTTATCATCCATTAGGTGATCATCCGACCTAGTGCCATAGGGAGCATGCCGACACGGTAGCGGTACTGTCAACCCCCATTCAGGATCCCGCCTGCGTCGCCTTCGCCGTCTACACGAACAGCTCCGGCTGCAGCAATCTCGCCACCCAGACCGATGCCGCCAATCACGCCGCCACTGCTGTGGTGTTCCACAAGAGCCAGGCCGACACCTGCCCGAGCGGAACCAAGAAATGGCAGGATCCGAATGTGAACCCGAACCCGAACCAGTCCAATCCCAACAAGCCTGGAACCACTCTGGCCCCTACGGAGCAGGCTGCTGCCGCGTCCACCCCGTCGGCCGGTTCAACCAGTTCGACCCTGGCCCAGAATTACCACTCTACCACGGCATCTATGGACACTGAGGCTGTGCCGGACACCAAAACTGATAGTGAAACGGCAACCACGAAAGCCACTCCGAAGTCGGAGGAGGTGGGTAGCGCGGAGACTACAGCGAAGCCAGGCGCCACGACTACCACGGCCACTACCAGCGGAACAAAGTCGGGCGAGGGAACTACTGGTTCCACGGCAACCTCTTCCACTCAGACCACCTCCCAGACGAATGCGGTAGTTACTCCTTCCTTGACTACCACCATTGGGTCTACCGCTAAGTCAACTGTCGCATCCACTTCCGTAACCACTGCTACCACGGCCGCCTGGGCCTCGTCTGCCTCGGATCCGGTGTCCTCAACGACCACATCGACTGTGGCACCGCCGACTACCACGAGTCCCACTACGAATTCAGCGCCCACTAGCACCACTGTATCCGCCTCTACTAATGAGCCCACGACCCCTACTACCGCATTCAAGGCGACGACTACTTCTGCAACTGTCGCGCCCACGACGGTCGAGACCACTACCACGAGTCCTCAAGTGCCTACGGATCCTTCGACGACGACGACGACCAAGCCCACTACCACAACGGAAGCAGTGACTACAACGACGTCAACTACGAAATCAGTCACAACCACCACCGAACCGAAGACGACTCCCACTCAATCCACTGCTACTGAATCGTCTAAGACGACCGCTCAGACCACAACCGAGCCCAAGTCGACCACCCATCCAACTTCCACCACAGATGCCAAGACGACTACCGCTCAGACCAAAACCGCACCTACGACCACCGCAGCTACGACCACCGCAGCTACGACCACTGCAGCTACGACCACTGCAGCTACGACCACCGCACCTACGACCACCGCACCTACGACCACCGCAGCTACGACCACTGCAGCTACGACCACCGCACCTACGACCACCGCAGCTACGACTACCGCAGCTACGACCACCGCAGCCACGACCACCGCAGCCACGACCACCGCAGCCACGACCACCGCAGCTACGACCACCGCAGCCACGACCACCGCAGCCACGACCACTGCAGCTACGACCACCGCAGCTACGACCACCGCACCTACCACTACCGCACCGACCACTACCACCGAAGTCACTACCACGACCACGGTGGAGCCTACGACGACCGTTAACGGTGAGTCTTCAGTTTTTGAGCATCTTGAAATACTCCACATTTTAGGATGCTCAAAGTGCACGAAGCCGCCTGCACATACATGCGATGGAGGCTACACTTGCTGCAACGAGGTCTATGTCAAGGTTCGAAGATTGGAAGCATGTTAATTTATAAACTTTGATAAACTATCCTCATTTCGAAAGTGGTTACAAACTCAATTCAGGAATCGACCGCTGCTGATTGTATGCAGCTCTCCTGCGAATTGGGCGAGCTTCTGGTGAGAAGTTCCTGTATTTCGGCTTCATTGAGTTCCTTGTATTTCCCTCTCTTTGAGATGTATGGATATTTTGCAGCTGTCCGACGGAACTGCCCTTTCGCCCTCAATGGCCAATGTCACCTGCTCGCCGACCGGAGCATACACCTTCATGGTCGGCACGGTTGAGCACAAGGCATCCAAGGCCACCTGCAGCGTGTAGTGGGCCTACAGTACAGACTAAACCCCAGACCCACAGCTTACAGTATATCCTATCGTATATAACACTCTCCAACGTAATGGAATCACGGATACCAAACCGTAGAATTGGTAGATTTAATGTAGCCACTCTAGTTCAACCCCAACTATCCATGAAAATACCAGTGGAATAAAGTTCAACGTGTTATTGAGCTGTTGTGGAGTACATTCAATTGTCAATATTGGATAATGTAATTCCTTCTCTGGAATGTTTAGTACCTTCTGGTCCGCACTGCATTCCCGCGTCCTGCATTCCAGCTCTCCAGTTGAATGCCTCATGTAATTTCAAGAATCATCGTATGCCGGCTAGAAGCATGTCGCGTTCGGAGCAATCTTCTGACTCTCTTCAGTTTGCACGCTCTCTCGTATCTCTGATCGGCGAGAGAGCGTGCAAACTGAAGAGAGTCAAATCATTGCTCCGCGTTCGTGTCCTCTGTTTATTTGACATAATCCAAATGCTTGCATGACAGTGAATCCCCTAATTCTGCAAGAGGAGTGAAATTCTATAGTGATTGTAATTGTAGTTATTAGTTCAAGAAACTGTACCACGCTGTCCTCATTGTAACATATCTTTTCTAAACACTCTTTCGATAGGTCGCGCAGCTAGTGTACAAAATGAGATGACTGTGAATTATGTTTTCGAAATCTATTCTTTTTTTAAAAATTCATCAGCCATTTCTTAACGTCGCTTACACCCAGTATATCTGCAATCACATTGGACTCCTTCGGATGGTAACCAAATATTTCTCTTTTCTATTATTTTCAAACGCTCCTGGCAAGCACTGTTCTGCGAATACATAACATACTGATCGCATTCTTGGATATCATCCTACCTTGTGAAAAAATTATTATTTATGAAACTTATTCGTTCTCTGTATCGTAATCTAAACGAGCGTAATTGGGTTCCTTCCGTTTATGGTTAGCTTCATGGCAAAGATCTCCTCCTTCTGCACTCGCATGCCTATCAGAAAGAAGAGTTTATAGAATGAAGACCGGTAGCCCGAATTTTGAACTCTAATTCCTTCTTTTACTAGAATGAGAGCATTTTTGATTCGCTGATGGGCACCGTTCCTAAATTTAGTTTTTAGTGTTCAAATTTCGTTGCGACTAAGTGAAAATGGCTTTTAATCGGTATTCTTTACAATTAGATACATATTCTCGTCCATACTCAGAATCTGTACAGACGTAGAAAAGTCGTAGCATCTCCACCGAGGCAAGGGAATCCCGTATCCATGCTTCGAAATTCCTTGTGCATGGCACCTTCCCCTTTCTTCGTTCCTCCCACACCTCTCGCCTTTCTCCTGTACTTCTACTCTCTCGTATCTAAGCTACGGATTTTCCTCTTCCTCGTACCTTAAAAGCCTTGTCCGCTCGCGTTCTCCCAGTCTTCTTTTCCTTTCCCTTCAGCTTCTCGACTTCTCCTTTTCGAGTAATAAACGTGGAAATCGATAATGCGCCTCCTCCTCTTGCTGATCTACCTCCTCACCGAGGTCTGGGGCCAGGTAAGTACGTTTATGTATGGAATCTAGTTTCAATACACTCTTATTTAACACTGCGTCATTCAATAAAACTGAATTTGCATCAGCTACAAGCAAAACTCTTCGTTGATTCAGAAAACGTTCGTCCGCGACGACACGACTGGCTTCGCATTGGTCGATCTCACCATTGATCTGATGCAGTGTTCGAGGAATTGCGACCGGGTGAGAGATCGAAGATCACTTAGCGCTCTGAAAGAGTATTTTTCGCTTACCTGAGTCTTACCTGAGGGTTCGTTGAAGCGAACCGCTCAAAAACTCATCTCAGGATCCTTCTTGTGTGGCGTTTGCCGTCTACACCAACAGCTCTGGTTGCAAAAATATAGCCACACATGCTGATACCGACAGACGTGGTCCAATCGATGTGGTATTCCGCAAGAGCCATGAAAATACCTGCCCGATTGGAACCAAGAAGTGGCAGGGGCTGAATGTGAACCCGAACCCGAACCAATCCAATCCCGACAAATCTGGAACCACCAGGTTGAACCCGGGGGTATGACATTTGAGCAACGACATTTGCGCAACGGGGTGAAATACGACAAATGAGCAACAAATTTTGCACATGCGACATTTGCGCAACGGGCCATAACTCCCTTCAGGATCATCGTAGAGTGCCCAGATTGGGTACGTTGGGTAGCTATGGGTTCACTCTACCGTAACCCACACTGGTCTTTGGTCTTTCTCCTCGGGGGCGACATTTGCGCAACGGGACATAACTCCTTTCAGGATCATCGTAGAGTGCCCAGATTAGGTACGTTGAGTAGCTATGGGTTCACTCTACCGTAACCCACACTGGTCTTTGGTCTTTCTCCTCGGGGGTGACATTTGCGCAACGGGCCATAACTCCCTTCAGGACCATCGTAGAGTGCCCAGATTGGGCACGTTGGGTAGCTATGGGTTCTCTCTACCGTAACCCACACTGGTCTTTGGTCTTTCTCCTCGGGGGTGACATTTGCGCAACGGGACATAACTCATTTCAGGATCATCGTAGAGTGCCCAGATTAGGTACGTTGGGTAGCTATGGGTTCACTCTACCGTAACCCACACTGTTCTTTGGTCTTTCTCCTCGGGGGCGACATTTGCGCAACGGGCCATAACTCCCTTCAGGACCATCGTAGAGTGCCCAGATTGGGCACGTTGGGTAGCTATGGGTTCACTCTACCGTAACTCTACCGAGGAGAAAGACCTTACTTTTGGGTATATTCCACACCACGTTAATTTTGGGTATATTCTCACACCACCTTAATTTTGAGTACATTCTCTCACCACCTTAATTTTGGGTATATTCTCCCACCACCTTAATTTATTTTTTTTCATTTTTCATCTTAATTTTTCATCGTGAACAACAAAGATAACAAGAAATCCATTGAGGATATCGGGTGAAGAATCGAACACTTCGTAGAGGATCGCCTACGCCTTTCATATGATAAATTCCGTTGCTCAAATGTCGCCCCCGAGGAGAAAGACCATAGACCGGTGTGGGTTACGGTAGAGTGAACCCATAGCTACCCAAATTACCTAATCTGGGCACTCTACGATGATCCTGAAGGGAGTTATGGCCCGTTGCGCAAATGTCGCCCCCGAGGAGAAAGACCAAAGACCAGTGTGGGTTACGGTAGAGTGAACCCATAGCTACCCAACGTACCCAATCTGGGCACTCTACGATGATCCTGAAGGGAGTTATGGCCCGTTGCGCAAATGTCGCCCTCGAAGAGAAAGACCAAAGACCAGTGTGGGTTACGGTAGAGTGAACCCATAGCTACCCAACGTACCCAATCTGGGCACTCTACGATGATCCTGAAGGGAGTTGTGGCCCGTTGCGCAAATGTCGCCCCCGATGAGAAAGACCAAAGACCAGTGTGGGTTACGGTAGAGTGAACCCATAGCTACCCAACGTACCCAATCTGGGCACTCTACGATGATCCTGAAGGGAGTTATGGCCCGTTGCGCAAATGTCGCTTGCGCACCTAATTTTGTCGTTGCGCAAATGTCGTTGCTCAAATGTCATACCCCCTTGAACCCGCACACTCACACGAATGAAACAGATCCGGCGAGCAATGAGAACGCAACCATAAATCAACCAACATCGGGTGCTGCTTCGAACTATTCCCAGGTTGAGCAAGCGACCAAGGTATCCACCGCTTCTACCGAAACAGAACCCGACACCAACTTCAAGACTGAGTCAGTGACCACGGCAACTACTACGAAGCACAATGCCGATGGTGATATGAAGACTCCCAAGAAGATTGGTTCCTCGAGTGTCCCCGTATCCATCGCCACCACCACTTCCCAAACTAGCAAGGCGATTGATCTTGTGAACACTGAGAAGCTTCACTCCCCAGAGGTTCCTTCCACTTCAGGATCCACTGATAGAATGGCGAATACTATCACTACCACCCCTAAAACTCAGGCGACTACAATATCTACTGTTACCCTAGAACCAGAAGCTGAATCGATCGATACCATGGAGCCAAAGGCCCCTTCTGAATCGACATCTACGAAAATGAAGATGCCTAATACTCCAGACGACATTACTGTTGCACCGACGTATTCCAATATTTTCACAAAGACAGCCACAACGACTGATATCGATCCCGCTGCCAAAATGGATCAGTCCACTATCGACCCTACAACTACCACTGAATCAAAACCCAGTGCCACTGAACCAAAACCCAGTGCCACTGAATCAAAGGCTACAAGTTTACCTTTCACTACTAAAGAACCAGTCACTCCCATTGAATCAGAGAAGACTGTGGAATCAGTGAGTACCACACAAGCAATGGCGACTACTGCATGGATCTCTACCACCCAACGAACTATTGAGTCGGTGACAAACACTGAGCTAACTATTACAACCGAAGTCATTCCAACTGATCATTCTACTACAACCGAATCCACTACTACTGAACCCATGGCCTCAATTGAATCAGTCACTAGAATAGAATCACAAACCACTACTAAATCGATCACTACCACGGAACCGGATATCGCTGCTGAAACGACCTCTACCAAGGAACCAGAAACCACTGCCAAATCGATCACTCCCACGGAACCAGATATCGCTACTGAATCGGCCACTACCATGGAACCAGGAACGGCTACTGAATTGACCACTACCACGGAACCAGGAACCGCCACAGAATCTATCACTACAACGGAACCAGGAACCACCATTGAAGCTATCACTACCACGGAGCCAGGAGCGACAATTGAAGGTATCGCTACCACGGAACCAGGAACCACCATTGAAGCTATCACTACTACGGAGCCAGGAGCGACAATTGAAGGTATCGCTACCACGGAACCAGGAACCACCACTGAAGCAATTACTACCACGGAACCAGGAACCACCACTGAAGCTATCACTACCACGGAGCCAGGAGCGACAATTGAAGGTATCGCTACCACGGAACCAGGAACCACCACTGAAGCTATCGCTACCACGGAACCAGGAACCACCACTGAATTAATACCTACCACGGAAACAGGGACCACCACTGAATCAATCACTACCACAGAACCAGGAACCACCACTGAAGCTATCACTACCTCGAAACCAGGAACCACCACAGAAGCTATCACTACCACGGAACCAGCGATCACTACGTGCGGATACCATACTACCAGTGACCCCGTCCCCACAGTCGGCCTAACCACTACAGTTGAACCAGCAACAACTACTGAAGCCACTACCACGACTCAGGAGCCGACGAAGCCTACGTTGGGTGAGTTTCTGAAATATTTTAGTTTTGATATGGTGTTTTGCTTTGTAAAATGTCTAAATTTAGCCTGTGCTACTTGTCCCATTCCGGCTGAGCACTTGTGCGATGCGTATAGCTGCTGCAATTACAGCTACATCCAGGTGACGCGTCCTGGTGATATCTGCGTTGAACAAAAGCAGCTGCTTAGACACAATAATTTGGCTTGTGGAGTAATAAAGAGCAAATTAAGCGAAGCATCACAAAGGACGGTTGCGTGCAGCTGTCCTGCTCGATGGGCAGTCTTTTGGTAAGTAAGGTTTTTATAATTTTACTCATTACACACTAGCCAAGTACGATTATAGTGCGATATTCTATAAAACATCAATTTCATTTTTGCTATTCATTTCGTCGCTATACGTGCACGATTTTGCTCGTGTCTAGACTATGGAGTCTATATGCGTTAACCGTCCGAGCCCGGGCTATGATCTTTGGATGGTGGGTTAGGTCATGGTTACGGCAGAGTCAAAAGTTCAACTTTGCTGACACTCCTTCTTTACCAGAGTAACTGAAGTACTGTTCGGATAATATTTTTTTCCATTAACCGAAAATAACTGTCATCACTAATTTCTATGAAGGCGAAACATTCACCGCTTTGCAGCTCGCATGCGAGTACCAAGGCACTATGGTCAAGTCACCGCCTCTCACCTCGACTACTTGCCTAGCTTTGTCCAACGGACAAGGAGTATTCTCCTTCTCGAGGGACGGTTCTAAAGACTACGCAGCGAATAATGCCACCTGCTCATTGTAACTCTCAAATTTCAACCCATACATTATTCGATCATAAATCAGTCAATTATTGAGTACGATAAACATTCATGCGATATGACGGCAACTTACTAGCAATCAAAATATTGCGTTTACTTTATAAACGGACGAACATGTATCGGTTTTCCAAATTCTTGTTTGTACAACCTGAATCAGGAACTCAAAGAGAAAGAATTACTTTATTCGCGTAGAGATGATTTCGGAAAAAAAAGATTACTTCTTCATTCGGTGTGATCTAGCACTGATCTAACTAATTTGTGTACTCGCCTATTTTAAAGTCATTTTCGAGCGAAGTCACCCTCAATCCACACTCTAGTCTACAATCACTCAATCGATAGCTCCGACCCCTTATCTCGCACATTCCCCCTCTTCCTCCTCCTCCTCCTCCTCCCCTCCTTCAACAATTGTTTCTTATCAGTCAAAGCCTAATTTCCAGAGAGATCGCGGTAGAATCGGAGGGTGCTGCGAGTCAGGGAGTGAGAGAGTGTGGGAGAGCGAGAGAAACAGCCAGGCAGACCGAGCGAGAGAGCACAGGAAATTGAGAGAGTGTCTTCGAAGACAAGCTCACGGGTTTTCATTATGGTCTTTCGCCTCCCTTGCCCTGCCGCTATCCTTAGTCCGTACTGTTGCAGAAATGCGTATTGATTTTTTCCTAATCTTGCGATCATCGATTGAATTTCAAAGTCGTGAATCATACTCAAGCTTGTGAGAAAGAGTTGCTCATTTGTGTTCGCAAGCAATTTTGCTCTTCATTATGCGCGCTCTATCGCCGTTCAGACAGCCCTAGCCAGTACAATCCTCGATTGCGATTTTGAGTCCTTCATTGGAGCATCGCAGCATTATTGTCACTTTGCAGCAGTGTTTTTTTTCCACTTCCGGTCACGTGAAACTGGCTACATCCCTCCAGTTGCAGGGTACATCTAACCGCTTGCGCGACATCATGCCGGCCGAGTGGTACACGGGCGGACAGGCGCTCTCACTGGCCCTGTTCTTCTCAGGTTGGTAAATACAACTGCAAAATGGAGACGAAACGAAAAAAACACCATTTGAAAAAAAATCTATTACCTCTCCTCCCTCGACCAGTGAGCTCTGTAGTGTTCGAGAAACGGTACCACCATTTCTTCATTCCGCACACACTCTCACCGCTCGACCGGTATAGCAAATGTCTAAAATGAAGACACGGTGACCCGAATTACGAACTCTTCTTCTATGGTTCGTAGAATCGTGAGCAAATCGAAATAAAAACAAAACATTTTGAAATTTCTAGCGTAGCATGCCCACAAGTCATCGTTTGTGTTCAATATACCTCGCACTAATGGACAGCCTAAAAACGAATGTTTCCCAGAGTCTAGTGTTCGAAATTCGGGTATTCGTCAATTTCACGCATTTCTAAGCCGGTCGATCGGCTAGATAATGCATTAAATAAAGAGAACGTCGCCCCCATTGAAGTCTAGCAAATATCCACGATTTTCAGGAATCGATTTCGCCGTGAACATGTTCGGCCTCGCCTGGAACGGCAAGGAGTTCAGCATGGAGAATCTCAGGCATTGGTAAGGAAGACAACTAGTCACGACTTCGCAAGTGACCCTCTACATTCTGCGTGCTCTCTCGCGGCTCGGAGTGGTCAGAGGAAAACATGAGACAGAAAAATATGAGATTTCTGCCAAGTCATCACTACTTCAATGATCCACACGTTTCGTCGGTTGCACAGGAACTATTATGGATTTTTTTGCGGTCACTAACCTATAATTACCAAAATATTTCAGGTTCGAGCTCTCCAAGTACGACTTCTTCGTGTTCCCAACGGATTTCTTGGTGAGACCATACTTCTAGATGCTTGGAATTGCCTCCCCATATAATTTCGAGCTCCAGAATCCATTTCGATTGGCATGTTTACGCTTCCGCGAAAACACTCTTATTTCTGCCGATTCAGCGTTATCAATTGTGTGTGCTCAAGCGAATCGCAATGCGAGGTGCTAGCGGTTATCAGCTATTCTTATCGCCAGAAACGGGAGATGAGGCTAGGGAATAGTGAGGTGACAGGAGGAGCGAGAGAGGGGAGGGAGAGGAGAGGCTAGCATGTCCGAAAGGAGATGGGAACAAGAGGGATGCGAAGTGGTTGGTGGTGCCGATCGATAGATCGAGAACAATGTGGAATCAACAAAAAATTCGATAGCATGAAATTGCTGAAAACATGCGCTGAAACCGAGTAAAGGGACAACTTTATCGAGAATTTATAAATAAATACATAAATTCTCGAAAATACACCAACACATTTCCATTAACAAATTCTGCTGAATATTGGCGCATAACCATTTGACAAATCTTGAACTGTAGACAACTAACTTTACTTGAGTGCTTAGTTCAATTCTGAGTCAATTTGAAAAATGCAGCAACTCAAAAACAGTAAATTTCTAGCTAATGGCGCTCATTCGATCCTGCATTCTCATCGGCGGCGGGTTCGCGCTCTGGCTCTCGCCCAATGGCACCTCAGCTGTGGCGAGCAAGGTAAGAAAGTTCGAGAATCGAGAGTTGTCAATCATTTGAGATGGGAAATTGTTATTGTTCGAACCGCGAACCGGATAATCATTAGTATTTCGCAAATTAACCTTCTCATACGTTTGTCTTGAAACCTATGCAAAATATACGTTTTAGTAAAGGTGAAGAGTCGGTGTTGATTCAAAAAAATAATGATTCAATATTTGCAGGTCTCGAACGTGGTCTTCGCCTTCATGCTCATCATCCTCGCCTTCGCGCCCTCGAAACTTCTGGCCTTCTACGAGGATCCGAAGGTAGGTAGTAGCGTTGGCAAAGCGTGCTTCTTCATGCAGTGTGCTATATCGCCGGTTAAACAGAACAAGTAAGAGTGTAAGTAGAACGAAGTTCTTGAGACGCCGTACGAAGCGCCGTAGCAATCGGCCTATAGCCAAACTGCTGTATTTTTGTTCCATTTCTCCTGATTCGATTGGGAAGTTTAACGATTTCTTTGGATTCTACCGAATTCTGGATCTCAGCGTTTAAAGAAGGGGTAACAGGAATGAATGCTAGGGAGTCCCACCACGAAGATATTGCGCTCGTAACGGGAAACTTAGCGAATTTACCATGACATAGAGGGAATATTTATGACGAACGAGTGAAACAGAAAAAAAGTAGCCACGACCCTGCGCTGTCAATGAACTTTGCGCGTATGTAAATAGCCTCAGAGCTGTCTGTGAAACTTCGGATAAAGTGAATAATGATCGGGCTGCCGGCACCTATAACCCAAACATAATGGCTAATCAAACTAAGTTTTCGTGTTACTCCTTCTTTAATGCATAATATGGTTGAAAATCATCGCATAATTTTTCATTCTTTTTATTCCTCGCCAGTTCCTTCTACCGATATTTTGCATGAGATCTGAGCACTCTTCGTAACATCACACTACAGTTCAGCAAGTTTGACGCCTGTCATACACTCAACACCTCCTATCAATCACGTGAAACCTTGTCCCAACCGTCGTCCTAAAAAAAAACTCGTTTCCTGATAATTCCTGCCTGTCACAAAAGATGGCTTGACAATAAATGGCCCTTCATTATACGCACTCTCTCACCTGGCATGTAGGCGAGAGAGAGCACAAGAGCGTAGAGAGCCATAGCTATCCCTACACTGCTGTCCTTATCGGATAGTGCGTCGATGACAGGAGAATAGAGATGATTCCCTGTAAGCTGCAGTCGAAAATAGCGATAGGAGCAAAACACGAAGAGATCACAATCTGCCCCTGAGCGAAACATTATCAATAACGGTTATGAATAACGAATAACAATAACTAAAGAATAACTAAATTATAACGATTATGCGCTTAGGAAATACCATATTATAAACAAGAAATTCAATCTAATGCTGTACTAATGTTTTAGCCGATTGGGCAGAAATTAGTCTAAAATTAAAGGAGAAGAGATTTAATGAAAAATACAATGGTAAATTATAAGAAAAATATAAAAAAATAATGAATACGGTGGGAAAAAATAAAATTTAGGTCCAATTCGCTGTCGGCGACTGGATCCTTATGATCTGGTGCGTGCTCGCATCGCTATTCGCTCAGGTAATCACGATTCTGACCCACCGAATTAAGTAGGTCATTATCGATTAAGAACTATTCGCGACGTCCTTCGTCATTCAATATTTATAATAACTTCACGACTCATGTGTTCTCGTTTTAGACAGGAACGCATCCTAATTTATGCAAATTAGATGATCTGGTCGTCCATCTTCACGCGCGTCAAGGAGGAGCCCGCTGGCACTGGGGACGAGCCGATGTTCGGCGATCGGGGATACGAGGAGATGATTAGACAGGTGAATAATTCAGATGTTAATGTTGTTTTGGAATAGATCAGACTGCTTTATCGGCTTTGTAATATTGCTGCCCATTATCCACTGTTCACATTTGAAAAATTAATGGAATTTTCAATAAATTAAGTTATGAATCTGTCCCAACTCACGCCCAACCAAACCTCGCGATTACTGTAGTCGATTTGCAGCAAGAGGAGGAGAAGGCTGCCAGTCAGCGCGAGACTATGCACCTGCTGTTCCGCCTGTTCGGCTACATGGGCCGCCAATGGCGCTACTACTCCGTCGCCTTCACCTTCCTCTTCCTCTACTCGCTGTGTGAGGCCGACGAATACTGATAGCTGTTTCTGTCGAATTTTTGACAGGCGACGTTTCCTAGTCACTACACCACTATTGGCATTCTAGCTGAATTTTGTACAGTCGACGTTTCTTAATCACCACACCACCAATTGTATTCCCCTATATGATTTCCGATAGGCGACGTTTCCCAATCACCACACCACTTGCAGCCCGCGTGTTCATCCCCTACTACACTGGTGAGGTAGTCTCCGCGGTCTTCGGCGAGGGCAAGAGTTACGAGAGGCTGCACAGCACGGTCGGCATCATGGCTATTCTCTCCTTCGCTGGGTTTGTAGTTTGGTCTTTGTAGTTTGCTCTGGTGTTTGTAGTTTGATCTCTGAGATCTTCAGAGCTCTCTTCGGTGGACTGCGAGGAGGCACGTTCACCTACTCGCACATGCGCATCGATCGTGACATCCGTAACGACCTGTTCCGCTCAGTGACCAACCAGGAGATCGGCTTCTTCGATGCGAATAAAACGGGTGAGTGGATGCAGTGTTTACAGTAGGGTTCTCATATTGGAATGGTTTTGAATCATTTCAGATATGTTTCATGTTCGCTATACATAGGATCTATATAGTGTACATGAACATGAAACGTATCTGAAAATGATTCAAAACTATTCCAATAAGATAACCCTAGTAGCAGCCTATGTTTCCCAATTTCTTCACCTTTTGTCGACCTCTGTAGAATATTAACAGATATATGGATCCGGTTCAATGTTAGCATTTGATACAAAAGATATGCAATTGTTTGTTGATCTTTGATCTCCTCCAGGAGAGATCACTTCTCGTCTCACCGCCGATTGTCAGACGATGTCCAACACGCTCTCCCTCTACATGAATGTACTCACCAGAAACATCACCATGCTTGTCGGATCGCTCATTTTCATGTGAGTGACACTAATTTTTGCACTGATTTTGAGCACGGAGACGTCATGTGGTGCAATTCGTCGTATCTTCGGAGTAGCATCTACAGACTAAGATATACTAAGCGGCACTTCTTCGGTTAATGACAACACCACCCCCTCCCTCATCTAGCCCACTCATTTCTAAGTATTGCTCTCACATTTTCGGATGGGCAGGGATGGAACATGAAAAGTGGGGTGGGCACGAATCGAAGAAGTTCCGGATAACCAATCATTGGATAATATAATAATAAAATAAATCTGACCATATTCTACCGTATTCCAGGTTCACGCTCTCCTGGAGACTCTCCATGATCACTTTCATCGCTGTGCCCATCATCTTCCTCGTCTCGAAGGTCTACGGAGTGTACTACGATGTAAGAAGATTCAAAATATCGGAAACATCTATAAACTGCATTAATGCAATTTGTGTTATTCACGTAAGGTGTTATTGTTTGTACTAGGAGTGGAGATCAATGATATAATCCGAGACGCCTTTCTTTTCCCTTGGCATTGAAAGTTTCAATTTGATTTTTTCATTTTTATTTTTTTTCAATTTGAAACTCAACAAGGGCAGTCTCAAATCCAATACAAACTATAATATCAAAATATGCACAGTGCTTGAAGTTTCATTAGGTTTCACCTGATTTTCAAAATCTAGAGAGATCTGCTCGATCAATCCCCCCTTGACAACTAAGTTCACTTGAAAAATCCATTAATCGTTTGATAAATAATTCCTTGCAGAAACTCTCCGAGGAGACAATGAAGACTGTCGCGCACGCTAACGATGTCGCTGAAGAGGTAAATAATCGCAGGAGCAATCGTCTGACTCTCTTCAGTTTGCACGCTCTCTAGCCGGTCAGAGTGACGAGAGAGCGTGCAAACTGAAGAGAGTCAGACGATCGCTCAATCGCAGACGTAAAAGATCGTCATGGTCACATAAAACATTCAGTCTGCAGTTTTGTTCAGCTCAAAAAAATCAACAACAAAAAATAAACTAAATCACTTTAAGGTGCTCTCTTCCATCCGAACTGTCAAGTCATTCGCCTGCGAGAAATACGAGTCTCACAGGTACGAATTCCAACATTTTGGAATAAAATAAATTATAAAATACAAACAAATATTTCAGATTCCTCGGTTTCCTCGACGAGACTCTCGGCGTCGCTACGAAGAAGTCGATCGCACACGTCGGATTCGTCTGGACTTCTGAGGTTTGAGAGTATTTCAGGCAAATAATGTAGCTTCTGACTAGGGTAATTTCAAAACAATACCATTTTAATGCCTTTTTTGAAACATATTTTATTGTTTCGTAATATTTTCTTATCAAAGTCCAGTCGCTCTCCGTTTCTACCTCTCCAGCCCTCACCATACACATTTCCATACCATTTCTACCTCTCCAGCCCTCATCATACCCACTTCCATACCATTTCTACCTCTCCAGCCCTCATCATACACATTTCCATACCATTTCTACCTCTCCAGCCCTCATCATACCCATTTCCATACCATTTCTACCTCTCCAGCCCTCATCATACCCACTTCCATACCGTTTCTACCTCTCCAGCCCTCACCATACACATTTCCATACCGTTTCTACCTCTCCAGCCCTCATCATACACATTTCCATACCATTTCTACCTCTCCAGCCCTCATCATACCCACTTCCATACCGTTTCTCCCTCTCCAGCCCTCATCATACACAGTTCCATATTCGAATAGGGTCGACATGCGGTCCAAAGGGGCCAATCAGGGTTCAGAGTGGGCTCACGCATTAATAAAAATTTAGCTCCTCCAAATGGGCATTCTCACGGTCGTCCTCTGGTACGGTGGCCATCTGGTGATCATCGGAACGATCGAATCGGGTCTGCTCGTGTCCTTCCTGCTGTATCAGTTCCAGCTGGGAGAGAACCTGAGAGTGAGTTATTAATTCTTTTTTTTAAATTTTCGACACGCTACGTTTCCTAATCAAAACACCACCTACTGTATTCCAATATCTGATTTCCAACTAGCGACATTTCCCGATGCAGCCCGTGTGTTGAGTACTTGAATGACATATTTTTTATTATCATTTATGTTTTAAATATATCATCCAGTCGCTAAAATTTAACATCAATAAATAAAAAAATTGAATTTTTCTTTAGGAGCTCGGAGAGGTGTGGAACGGTCTTATGCAGGCTGTAGGAGCTTCCAGAAAGGTAAAATCAAGATTGGAGATTGATCAGATTGATCAAGAATAGTGAATGCTTGCAAGAAAAGACTCTTATAATTATTCGTGGATGTCCACCTCGAGAATGCAAGCAAAATGATGAGTCATTTCTTACAAATCAGTCACGAATTGCATTTTAATTTTAAAATATTCGCTAATTATATGGGTAATTATTACATTTATCAGGTGTTCGAATTCATCGACAGACAGCCGAAGGTGAATAACACCGGAACGAAGAAGCCGGAGGTTTGTAATGTTTGTTTTTTCGAACGACATTACCACTATTTACGAGAAGCGTTCTGCATTAAACGAACAGCGTGAAATGCATTTGGATGCATTGCACTAATATTCACTCAAGAGGAAATATCTAACTTCAGAAAATGACCGGCCGCATCGAGTTCAAGAACGTCAAATTCTCCTACCCTATTCGTCCCGATCTGCCGATTATGGAGGTGACTTAATAAGAGAGGAATCGCGAGAGAATCGACCACGCCGCGGCGGTAGGAAAAAATATGTCTAATCTGGCAACAAATTCACTTATAAGTATTTCAAATGATGCTCTTTCAAACTGAGTCATCAGAATTTTGATATCGGTCGTCATCTTCGAGATTCGGAAGGCCAAACTTGGTACTATCACTTTTCGACAGTCAAATCGGGACCACTTAAATTATCATAACTTCGTTTAAAATAAAGATAGAAGGTCGTTCTTTGCTTAGAATGAAAGCTGAGAACATTCTCTACAACCTTATCTAGACCTAATCATTCATGGTCTTCATCATGGTGCAGGGCGGTCGTGCAGACCAAAAATGACGTATCTTTGGAAATCGGAAAAACGTTTTGGGTTATCATGTTTATGTTTAAGTTCATACATGGAACTAACTTCTCGCCAAAAATTGGGGCAATCTGGGTATAGACAAAAAAAGGTCTCACTTTTGTGCGGCGACCCCAAAATGAGTTCAGGAAAAGAGTACTTCCGTATTTTTAATTTTCCCTGATTTGGGCTCAAAATCGTTCAAAAACTCCCAAAACAACATTCTAAGTATCTAACCCCCATGTTATAGCTCTTCCATTGGCCATAAATGGCCACCTGACCGAAAATTTGAAATTCCGTATTTTGACCAATTTCAACATGCGGGATGGACCCAAATGCACTAAATGGGTTTAAAATAATGTAAATGCATCCCTCGAGATAGCTCAAAGAAAAAGGGCTACTGAAAAGAGGAAATTTCACAAGAAGGATCCAAGGAAACACGCACAACTGTGCAACTGGTAAAAATAGACGTAGAGACTCGACTTAAAGAAGGAGTAACACGAGAAATAGATTGTACATGTGGAATAGTGGTTGTCGTAGAGGACAGAAATCCAATGAGAAATCACTTTATCCGAAGTGACACAGATGACCCTATCTCGAGATATGAGAATGAGAAGATCGGGCCTCAGCGCAGGCGAAGCGCGCGTATTTGAAATGAATGAGAAAAACAGCAACAACGAATGCGCCTAGCTGGATTCGAACCCACGTAGATTGCGATTGCCGCGCAGGAGTTACCCACTGCGCTATGATCACCGTTGGTTTGGGCTGAGGTGAAACATTCTAACTACCTAACACGCTACATTCAGAATACATTACCTCCTCATCTCTTATTCGTGTTACACCTTCTTTAAGGATAGAAATGTAGAGCATGATGAGCTAAACATTTCATCTGATGAAAGTGAGTATCTATCTTTTCGTTGAAGCGCGCTACAGATCCTGGAAGTTAGTGGAAGTTGGTGTTTAAGTTTAAAAACTTAAACATGATAACCCAAAACGTTTTTCCGATTTCCAAAGATACGTCACTTTTGGTCTGCACGACCGCCCTGCACCATGATGAAGACCATGAATGATTGGGTCTAGATAAGGTTGTAGAGAATGTTCTCAGCTTTCATTCGAAGCAAAGAACGACCTTCTATCTCTATTTTAAACGAAGTTATGATAATTTAAGTGGTCCCGATTTGACAGTCGAAAAGTGATAGTACCAAGTGTGGCCTTCTGAATCTCGAAGATGACGACCGATATCAAAATTCAGACGACGCAGTTTGAAAGAGCATCATTTGAAATACTTATGAGAGACTTTTTCAGTCAGTGAACATATGCTTGGCATTAGGCCAAAAATCGAATTCCTCCTAAATGTGCCCACATGTAGTACTCGGTGAGTGTAGCGCAATGGTGACATATTTAGTGATCTAGGTCAAGCGCTGAGAAATTCATCGAACTTTCTCTGAAGGATTACGGTATTCATTTTTTTCTCTTTCGCTCTCGCTTAGAACGGCGCATATCTAGAAAGACTCGCCGTACTCTGCTCATTATCTGACACAAGTTTTATCTCAATTGAATTGAATTCCATCGACGGCAAAAAATTAAAATTTGAATTTAAAGGAGGACTCTCGGCAAAGTAGCCACATCGATAGAACAAGTGTGATGGAGCTAATTATCATAGCGCGAGCTAGGGCGTTGTCAACCATCGGTTGGATAGCGCAGTGGTAGAACAGCCGTCACGTGATCGGACGGTTGCGGGTTCGATTCCCGCCTGCAGTTTTTTGGCAGCTTCTAAAGATATTTGAATTCGCGCACTTCCCTGTCCCATAAGCGTCCATAGCACTCAGCCAACTTATCATAACTCTGTTGAGAGTAGAGATATTAATGTAACTTTTTGGGAGCCTATAGTCGTTAAGCGGATCTAGGTCATGGTTATGAAAGGGTCCAAAGTTGGACTTTGCCTACACTCCTCCTTTAAAGAAGGGCTGCCAGCAAAGTTGAAATTTTGACGCTTTCATAACCATGACCGACCTTTGTACAACCATAAGAGATTCTGAAAATTTCAAATGCATATCTCTATTTTGAACCGAGTTATCATTCGTTGGCAGAATGCCAAGGAGGGCTTGAAGGGAAGGGACGTGCGGGAATTCAAATATCTAGAAGATTTTTCAAAAACTGGTGGGATTCGAACCCGCAACCTTCCGATTACGCGGCGACTGCTCTACCACTGAGCTATGCGATTGACCTTTTCCTATCCTCTTAGCTTGCGCTATGATCGTTGAATGATTGTCTAGGTCATGGTTATGAAAGCGTCAAAAATTTAACTTTGCTGACACTCCTTCTTTAAATTTTAGCTCGTTCAGATGGGTGGGTAGATACGTTTTTTATTCCTTTCGTTTGTACTGCCGGCTGATAGCTATCTATTAAAAATTTTCAAGAAAAATAAAAAATACACTTTTTGAGAAAAGGGCAAAAATGTAGAAAAAAGTCAGTTCATGATCATGCCACTGGCCTACCGTACCCCAAGCGAACCCGAGGAAAATTGTTCTAAAGGTATCCTACACGCAGTACTCGATGTGGGAATACCTGCAGCGTCAATGGAATTTCGATAGGCATCCGCGCGCGCGAGAACGCTGATGCTAAAAACCTACCGTATTTTTTCGATAATATTCATCATTCACGCGCTGGAGCGCGCAGATGCGTATCGAAATTTTACTGGTGGTGGTAGATTACCCTCGTCGAGTACTGCGTGTAGGACAATTCTAGAACGATTTTCCTCCCATTCGATTGGGGTACGGTAGGCCACTGACCTTATCATGAACTAACTTTTTTCTATATTTTTGCCCTTTTCTCAAAAAGTGTATTTTTTATTTTTCTTGAAAATTTTTAATAGATAGCTATCAGCCCGCAGTACAAACCAAAGGAATAAAAAACGTATCTACCCACCCTTCTGAACGAGCTAAAATTTAAATTCAAATTTTAATTTTTTGCCGTCGATGGATTTTAATCCAATTGAGATGAAACTTGGGTCAGATAATGAGCAGAGTACGGCGAATCTTTCTAGATATGCGCCTTTCTAAGCGAGAGCGAAAGAGAAAAAAATTAATACCGTAATCCTTCGGAGAAAGTTCGATGAATTTCTCAGCGCTTGACCTAGATCACTAAATATGCCACAACTGCGCTACACTAACCGAGTACTACATGTGGACACATGTAGGTGGTATTCGATTTTTGGCCTAATGCCAAGGGTCTTCACAAATATGTTCACTGAGTCAAAAAGTCTCTCTTATAAGTGAATTTGTTGCCAGATAGAACACATTTTTTTCCTACCGCCGCCCACCCTCCTCAAATGGTCGATTCTCTCGCGATTCCTCTCATAAAATAAATTTAAAATTAATTTTCAAAAATATTATATAAAAATACATCTTCAGGACATCTCCTTTACTGCCGAGCCTGGAGAGGTCGTCGCGCTTGTCGGTAAGCCTAAAACTTGTTTAACCAAAATGTTTCGTATATTCAAAATGTTTCGTATAGATTCTGGTCCTCAACGCTAGTCGCGAGCGGTGGGGTGCGCACTCCGTCCCCCCGTCTCCCTCTCCCTCGGCCAGTCTCCCTCTCCCAGCAGCTTTGGCAAGCGGGAGTTGTAAGCCACCTCGATGGGTCGTCCATTCTACGTCGGCACGCTGAACACCCGGACACTCGCGCCACGAGAGAAGCTTCAAGAGATCGAGCTTGCCCTCTCCCAGATCAAGTGGGACGTTGTTGCTGTGCAGGAAGCGAGGATTGTGGGTTGTGCCTCCTTCAATCTTACGTCTTCAGGCATAGTCCTATTCCACTCGGGAGGTTCCGCCGCCCACCATGGTGTGGCATTCCTCATCCGTGCCCACCTCGCAAGAGAAGCTGTGTTCCAAGGCCTCTCCGATCGACTCGCCACTCTGCTCCTTACCAACCATCGTCTCTTCCTCGTCTGCGCGTATGCGCCAACATCAGCCTACGATGATACGGGCTACGATGACTTCATGGACAAGGTCGAGACCGCTCTGCAGAGTGCGCCAAGAGGATACATGCCAGTCCTGGTCGGGGATATGAACTGTCGAGTTGCACGCGAGCCAGGCAATGAAAGATTTGTCGGCAAGTACGCATCTCCGACCCCGAACTCACGTGGGCGGACCTTCACAGAAGTTTGCGTGAGAAACCGGCTGCGCATCCAAAACACATTTCCCGAGAGAAGACACGGCAGGATATGGACCTGGCGGTCACCAAACGGCTCAACTTTTCACCAGATGAACTTCGTTGCAACGCCTGTATCGGCGAGAGTTGTCAACTGTGGTGTTGTTGGTCGCTTTGAGTTTGACTCCGATCATCGCCTTGTCCGACTGTGCCTCTCCCTCCCCAACAAGATGCGGAAGCAACGATGCAAGAAGCGGTTGGAATTCGATAATACCGCCTTCACTGCAAATGCAAATCTCCTTGCTTCCCTGCCCCTTGCCCGTCCAACCTCAGCCATTGACGCCTATCACAAGATTCAAGCGTTTATGAAGACTGCGGCAAGCAACTGTTGGCGAGATCGGCACTCCCCTCCATGGATATCTCGCGAAACCCGAAATCTTCTGGCCCAGCGACACCTTCTCCGATCCAATCCGCAATCCAACGTAGCCCACTCCGTCACATGCCGAGCTGCCCGAATGAGTCTCTCGAACGACATCAGAAGGAGAAAAGAATCACAAGCAAGGCAAGCTGCAATAATGGGTAGAAGCATTGTCAAGTCAATGCACAACTTGCAATCATCCCGAAAGAGACTACTAGTCCCTGACGCAGTTACTGGTGCTCTCTCACAAGAAGCAACAAAGCTCGCCGTCCGTACTTTCTTCGAGGAACTCTACAATGCTACAGTTGAAATGCCACTGACGATCCCTCCTCATTCGCCTTTCCCTCTTCCACCCTTCCAAATCGATGAGACAGGAGATGCGCTTTCTCGCCTCAAATGCGGACATTCGCCCGGTTCCGATTCAATTCTGCCCGATATGCTGTACCTCTCTCGAGATCACCTCGCCCCAGTGCTCGCGGACTTGCTCAACCACCTAACAGCCGGTGACTCAGTGCCCCAAGATTTAGTCGATGCTGTCGTGTCTCTTATCCACAAGAAAGGTGACCCTACAAACATCAGCAACTTCAGACCTATCTCGCTGCTTACCGTAACCCTGAAGGCTGCAACCCGTGTGATCTTGAGAAGAATGGAGAAATCGCTTGAAGAGACTGAGTCCTCCACCCAGACTGGCTTTCGGAAAGGGCGCAGTACCCTCAATAACCTACACGCTGTAAAGCAAGTAGCAGAGCGTGCCCACGAATACGGTATTCCGTTGTATCTCGGTTTCGTGGACTTCTGTAAGGCATTCGATTGTGTGGAGTGGAGTGCGGTATGGCAATCCCTATGGATATCTGGGGTCCATCCTACCCTCATCCACCTCCTCCGCCGCCTCCACGAGTCCTCGACAACCCTCATCCGAGTCAACGAGGATCTCGTCCCAGTCAGAATCAGAAGAGGAGTTCGTCAAGGCGACACCCTTTCCCCTCGCTTGTTCAACGTAGTCCTTCGCTCAGCAATGAATGACATCGATTGGGAGAATGATGGACTCAAGATTGATGGGAGAAACCTAAGCCACCTTGAGTACGCGGATGACATCGTCCTAATTGCAAAATCAAGGCCTGAACTGAAGCGAATGTTGAGGAAGCTAATGGAGGCATGCTCACGCGTCGGTCTAGAAGTAAATGCTTCCAAAACCGTTCTTCTCACATCGTGTAGCACCACTCGAGCACCCATTACAATCGACAATCTGACATTCAACTTTGTCTCTTCCACTACATATCTTGGTGGGAGAATCTCGCTCCCCCTCGATCACTCGGATGAAATTGAGCACCGGATACGCCTGGGATGGCTCGCTTGGTCCAAGCTCTCTACTCTGCTCTCTTCTCGCCTGCTTCCTATGAAGACTAAGAGGAGACTCTTCGAAAGTTGTATCTCTTCAACAGTGCTTTACGGGTCAGAAGTCTGGGCGCTGCGAGCCAGTGAAAAGGAACGGCTTAGTGTGACTCAAAGAAAAATGGAGCGAAAAATGTTGGGCATAACACTGATGGATCGATGGAGAAACGAGAACGTGCGCAATGCGACGAAAGTGCGGGATTGGAACAAAGAAGCGCTGAAAAAGAAAGCTCAGTGGGCGTTGAAGATTAGGAGAATGGAGCTAGATGAGTGGACCAGAGCGACTACGGTATGGATCCCCTACAACAGGAGCCGTCCCCAGGGTCAGCCGAGAACGCGTTGGCGAGATGACCTCAGAAGAACAATTGGCCCCCACTGGTGGTCTGCAACGACCGACGAATTCCGACCTATCCTCACCTAGCGTTAACGCTTGAAGTGATAAATATTGATTGATTGATTCGTATATGCAAATGATGCACTAAATAAACCGTTAGGACATGTTCATAGAGTTGGAAATGCTAGTAATTCTCTCTTTTCCACAGTATCTCGCCACTAGATCGGCTCAGATCCTGTGCAGAATGATGAGACGATCACCCGAATTAAGAATTTTTCAAGTTATCAGCTATTGTAAATGCTTCACTAAGGTCCCTCCGGATCCGGAAAGTCTTCGTGCATTGCGATGCTGGAGCATTTCTACGAGCCCACTTCCGGAGAGGTTAATATTTTAAAGAAAATTGAATGCGCTTTACGAACAAAATTTAACGATTATGTTTCACTTATTATACAAATCAGATATCGGTGAATGCCAATCGCATTGGCTTTGGAGGTGTTCAAAGCAATATCATAATCAATTAATTTTCTCATTACAAGTACAGATGTTAATTTCAAGGTGCTCATTGACGGAATTCCCGTTCGCGAGTACGACCACAAGTTCCTTCACAACAAGGTGATGAACCTCATAATTTTCAAAAAAACAAAATCAGCCAGAAAGAGAACAAATTCCACCCAGGAAGATTAACCTCATCAAACAAGATACTCGAGACAGGATTGATAATATTTAGGTCGCGCTGGTCGGACAGGAACCCGTTCTGTACGCAAGATCGGTCACTGAGAACATCGGCTACGGTAAGAATTGATTTCACACTGAATTTTTTCAGAGAGTCATAGCTCCAGAATAAATCACTATATTGATTATGAGCGCCCTCTCGCCAGATGGAGATCATGCAAAATGGAGATTGCTTATCAAGCTATCCCTACCCTGATAATTCGCTTTTTGCATCGCATTTTTAATGAAAACTGATAACACATAATAGTAGTATCATGAAAACCATGCAGGAATGGACCACTTCGACGACGACATGGTCCAGTCTGCGGCTAAGATGTCGAATGCGCACAACTTCATCATGGACACCACGGACGGATATCTGACCGATGTGGGAGAGAAGGGATCACAGATGTCTGGTAAGGAAACCTTACTAAGATTGAGAACAATTTATTGTTAGATTTTTTTTTCGACGGCAATCTCAAACTCCACTGAACTGTATGTCCACTGACTTCTTTCAGAAGATGGCGAAGCATATTAGTGATGTCACAGAAATGTGTGCATTGATAATGCTTTTGAAAAGTCTTTGGCAATTACATATCATTATATTACATGTCATATCATTCATATATCGTATCATATGTCATACAGGGTGCGCCAAAATTACCGAGACTGATTTCATTATTATGTGGCCCGGTCGCCCAATCGATATGCGCGTCCCCTATAGCATTATCATGGCGAGTGACCATTGGAATCTCTCTATTCAAGGTCTCGTGTAAGTTAGTCAGGTATTCTAGGAATGACGATGTCTAGTATTTCCCAACCCTCATTCTCAGTCACAAGTAGGTGTCACAAGTCGGTGACATCGACGCTCATCGACTCGGCGTTGACTAATCGACTGCTTCCGATATCGTTATAATATACCAGCAGCTTGGTGCTGATCAGGACTGCCCGGACATAGAGAGATCTGGGTCTGTTTCCACCACAAGGAACCGAGAACGCATCCGAAAGATGGTGCTTCGAAACCGTACTCATGTGGTCAAGAGTATTGATATCTCGAGCACTTCCGTTTCTGGTCTTCTCAAGTCCCGGGTGACTCTTCGTCCTCACAAGTACATTAAGTTGCTCGGACTATGTGAGCGTCAGATTAAGCGTAGCAGAGAAAGGAACCGTAAACTGTTGTTGCAATTTGCCAGGTCCGCGCATTTCAGTACGTTGCTCAGCGATGTAAACATCTTAACAGTCGAAAGCATGTTAAATATCCAAACCAGCATAATCACTGCCTCTGATCCTGAAGTATCTAAAAATTGTTGTGGATTCGTTGGTTATATCAGTCATCCCCTCTACATCAGGGTTAGGGCTGCAATTTGCCCAACAGGCAAGTTCCCTCTCTTTTTTGTCACTCCGTGAGCCAAGAACAATAATGAGTATTACATGATGTACATCCTGGTAGACGCGCTAACACCACGAACTCAATCCAACTTGGACTAGGAACACTGGTCGTTTCAGCAACAATCAGCTCCATTCAGAAGGCAAATCCGTTGCCGGACACCCATGCACCCGACTAAACCACTCTGACTGGCTGGCCCCAGTATTCCTCCGATCTCAACGCCTCGACTTTAGTATTTGGGGGTGTGGTAGTCCAAGATGTCATCTAGCAAGAACTCGACACTAATCTCCCACAAGGCTGCCCTTCTCAAAGCATGAGTCGAAATCGATGAAAATTTCATGCGGGAATCGATAGGTGGATCTGAGAAGACACCCAAGACCTGTCTCAGAGCAAATGGAGGCCCCATCAAATGTAGATAGTATGTTATTATTACCCATGTGGCTGGTAAACTATGCCATAAACGATATCCCTCAAGTTCAATTCTCAAGGTGAGATTCATTTGAAAACAACAGTCTCGGTAATTTTGGCGCACCCTGTATATCGTCTTTGTAGATTACATATCCTATCACTGAAATATTTTTTTCACAGGTGGACAGAAGCAGCGTATCGCCATCGCTCGTGCGCTCGTGCGCGACCCCGTCGTGCTCCTGCTCGACGAGGCCACGTCCGCCCTCGATTCAGAATCCGAACATCAGGTTTTGAATTTTTGAATCGCGCGCCAAAAAAATGCAAAATTAGATCCCCTGGCAAATTTTGAACTAGAGCTGTGAAAGTTCAGAAAATCAGGCGCGAATTCAAATTTTCGAATTTTCCAGGTGCAAGAGGCGATCCAGAAGAATCTGAAGGGCAGAACCGTCATTCTCATCGCGCATCGACTGTCGACTGTGGAGAGCGCGGATAAGATCATCGTCATCAACAAGGTTTGCGAGAGGGAGTTGCGTGTAGATGAGTGATACGGTACATTCACTGATAAGGTTTCTTAAAGAGCTGTTTGAATTTCCCGCCGAAACCGGATTCAAATCTTTGATGTGCAGGGTCGCGTCGAGCAGCAGGGTACGCACGCGCAACTGCTCGCCCAGGAGGGCACCTACCAGCAGCTCGTGCAGAGACAGATGATGGGTGAGTGAATGTACAGTATCTGACAATATCATGAGTAAGTAGTGCATTCATCCTCCTACATATTGGAAGATGGAACAAGTCTCTAGCTTGATTTTCAATGAAGATATGAGCATTTGAACAACATTCTAATAATTTTTTCCGATAGTGTATAGTAGGGATCATACGATTCATGCATGAAACGAACGCGCAAAGATCATAGTTGCTAACACAAACTGTCTAGGTGGTGACTCCCTGGATCTCTCTCCTCCTCATCCTCCTTCATCCGCCGTCTCTGGCGCCCCTCGAAGTGTCACCGGAGGATCGTCCGTTGGAGGCAGACGGACCACAATCAGGTATCTACTAACGAGGGCTTCGCAACTTCGACAGAAATTACTCTCTTCATTATCTCCCCCGTTTATCCTGTGAAAGAGCGTTCAGATTGAGTCATTTCTTGACCATGAATCCATAACTGGGATAGCAAATTATTTAATAATTTGAACAGAAAAATACCTATTTTCGCAACTTTCCGGACTCTTGGCAATGCTGATTTTGGCTAAACACTCGATTTTCAGAAACTCTCCCTCCACCTCCCTCGCCCCCCAATCCTTCCTCGGCACCTCCTTCGCCGGATCCTACCTGTGAAGAGATTACTCGACCGCTTCTCGAAGACCCTCTTCCACATTCGCTTCTACTGCTTCTGAAGGGAGCAGCACTAGCGCCCTTGATCTTTATCGATTCTAAGCATCCCTCATGTCTATCTGTTGTTTTCTGTAATTCTTCAGCCTTCTCTCATCAGGTCTCCTAGCCGGTCACCTCTAATAACTATTCTAATAACGAATCTAGTCTGATGAGTTTGCTAGTAATTTGTTGTGTTGACGCATGCATCTTTATCGTGTTGGATTAATTATGAAGAAAAAATTAACTTTTTTAAAAAGTTGAACAGTTCAAGTCGCTTTCCTGACACGCCTTCTTCAATGAGAAATATCAATTTTTCTAGAAAGATGAGGTATCGTAATTAATTAATTAATCAATTGATTAATTAATTAATCAATTAATTTAATTGCTTGAAAGTCGAGGGGTGAGTGAGAACGGGTGATGAAAAGAATCGACGATCGTTGATCTTTGATCTTAGTGATATCGGTGTGTTCCTCTTTGTTTGTTACAGCTTACACAACAAGGGTACATCACTCAAGATTTATCTCGTATATTCTTGATGGGTCAATCTTCGTAAACCATCCTTTGTTGAGCTTCACTACGCTCTGTTGGAATCTGCAAGTTTCAAAGATCATCCTTCTTCTCCAGTCTACACATTCTGAGTAGATCATAATTAAGTGTTTCATAGTAAGGACACAATAATTACAATAGTGTCACAGTAATAGTTGCATTCAGTGTAGTGTATTCATCCTACCGAATTGGAAAACATTTTTTCTAGCAAACATTTCGAACGGAGTAACACTAGTATATTATAAATGAGTGGCTCCCGAAAGGAATTTCCTTCCCAATCACTGGGTTACTGTAGACGTTAGGCAGTTGATTGCGAATCCTTCCCCGTCCCCCATACTCACTTCCTCCTCCCGGGAAGTACTCCGAGACGCGGCCCGGTGCGGCGTCATCGGCCGTCTTTTCCTCTGGCAGGGTCTCTTGAGAACCCGGTGCGGCGGGAGGCGGCGGAGGCGTTCGCGACTAAAGCATCAGTGATTCAAAAGAGTGATTCAAAAGGGATAGCGACTCAAAAGAATGATTCAAAAAATTGATTCAGAAGCACGCACCGGTTCGAACAGCACGTACTGCTCCTCCTCGACCTTCTTGCTCTTCTGCGACTGCACCTGCGGAGGAGGCGGGGGCGCAGCATCTCCTGAACATTTTGAGAGATGACCTCGCCAATATAGATCACCGTCTCCACACTATCTCGCCCGCTTGAGGTGAGTGTAGAGAATGATGTGCGGATAACCCTTGCAGAGCACCGCAGCCGACTAACGGCAAATGTTCAGTACAATTTTTTTTTCCGAATTTAAACTCGCCTGGCATCGGGCCGAGCTCTTCGTACTGGTTGTCGGCCGAGCCCGAGCTGGCCGAGGCACGCGGTGGGGCTCCCACGGCGGGGGTAGGCGCGCGGGCCGCCTTGATGGAATCGTGGTCGCGCTCGACCTCCTGTAGCGTTACTAATTAGTTAATTAATTGGGAAAATATCTCTTGCAGTGTGCCGCAGCCGACTAAGTGCACACAATTTGACGTTTAGCCAATTTTCGCAGAAACTCACTCCCAAGCCGGGGATCGGCTCGTAGCCGTCCACGTTCTCCGCCGAAGAGTTCGGCTGCGAGGATTGCTGCAGCAGCTGCTGCAGCTGCTTCGGAGGCTGCTGCGCCTAAGGGTTGCACTTTTGTGTTTTTGGCAATTGTTGGGCTTTAGTTTCCGGCACGTTCGAGTATGTTTCACGTAGGACTATTAGATGTTTATCCGATAGTATACAATAGAAACTTCCGAAACATGGCCGAAAAAGATGCAAAACATGCGCCAACCAAGGCAGCCTACTGTACCTGCTGCAGCTGCTGCGGGTCGCGCGCCGAATCCGGCTGCGGCGTGAGCAGAGGCAGCGAGGGTCGCTGCTCGGTCGTGCTGCTTGAATAATAATGAATAATGATAATAATAATAATAATGAATAATGAATGAATAATGCGTAATGTTTGGTCGTGCTGCTTCATTACTTGGCAATACGCCCAAATCACGGCTCTTGTACAGACACCCAGATCGCATAGCAATATAGTTAGGTTAAAATAGATAGTAGGATAGTCTTTAAAATCAATGCTACGACTAGTCAAAGTGCATTCAAGCGCTGATAAGTGCGAGTTGAAATGATGTCGATCTGGGCGTCAGCACAAGAGCCGATAGACTTCTATTCAGATCAACACAAGATTGAGGAGTATCGCTGATCTTTGATCTCATGATGATGATGATGATGATGATGATGCAACAACACTGACTCCTTCTGGGACTTGGGCGCTATCGGTCGTGCCGTCTTCACGGCCTTCTCAGAGTCTTCGGGCGTCGTCTTGCGACGCTTGGTCACGCCACTCCCGGCCGAGTCTGAAGGCGTCTGGAAGGAGGCTAATTAGTTGAATACCTAATTAATTAATTAATTAGCCTAATCACCCTATGCTTACATCAGAGACTTGCACTCTGGTGCGCCCCGTTGCCGCCGCCTCCGCGCGTATTTTCGCCCGCTCCCGTTCGAGAAGGGCCTCGAGCTCGGGCTGCAACTGGTTACAGTAACCTCGTGATACAGTTACCCGATGACTACAGTATACGTGGAACCGTTACCCGGGTACCGATACCAGCACTGACCGTCATCCTGGGGTTCTCGTTGTCTCCGATGCCGTACTTCGCATCTCCCCACAGGCACAGAAGGATGCCGCCCGTAACTGTGAATGGTGAGATTTGGTCATTGGTCTTTGATCCATTTTAGAATCATTTTTTCCTTACAATATCAGTACTAATTGTTCAAAATCACTCACTTTTTATCTCAGGAAGATCAAAGATCAGGTCAGTATTTGAGATCTTTGATCTATACTCACAGTAGAGGATGAGGACGAGCAGAGAGAACCCGATTTTCGTCCCGAGTGACGCTTTCTTCGCTACTGCAGCGACTTGCCCGTCCACTGAAATGTGATCTTTGATCTTTGATATCTATCATATCCTTGCTCCAATTTTGACACTTCAACAGCGCTCCGATTCTGATACAAAAGAAGTGTCACGGGATCCGCTTGAGGTGAGTGAACTTCGATCTCTTCGGCCCCTACTCCTCACTAGAATTTCAAAGGAACTTCTGTACTAGCTCCTTTTGTCCAGTAATTGATCGGTTTGTAATGGATAAAGGGCGGAGACGTTTTGTAAGGGATTCGGAAGTACAATTTATATCAAAAATGACTTGTTCATTAGTTCGTTTGCGAAAGTCAACTCCTCACCTGTGCAAGTGAAGTTGGAAGCCGCCACAACTGTCGTCCCGTTCCAGCGCCACTCGCCCGTCGTGTTGTCGCACCGGATAGCGTCGATGCTGCTGTGGTTAGCACCGCTGCAAAAAGATCATAGATCACAGATCAAAGATCAACCTCCCACGCCCAATCTTAGGCCTAAGCCGAACTAAGGTTTTCAACGAACAGCAAAGATCAGACTGCATAGATAAAATGTAAGGAATTCTAGTTGAGAGGCCAAAGATCAAAGATCGAAGTTCAAAGTTCAACGATCAAAGAACGAACACTAGGTAGTGTCCGTCGGTGGCGCATCGCACAGCGCCCTCGTCGACCGTGCACTTCTCGTCGCAGTGGAGAGGGCGCTCCGAGAGGCAGCTTGCTGCAGGGATCAGAGATCAGGAATCAATCAACACTTTGTTTGCAAGAACAACTAAAAGAAGGATCACACTTTGTAACCATGAGCGATTAGTCAGCGATCATCGATCAAAGATCAAAGAACAAAGAACAAAGCTCAACATTCACAATACAAATATCAAAGATCACACTGCTCACCGAACAAGGCGCAACTCGCGGCGGCAACGCCCGTCCTGCCGCCGATTGTCCAGCCCGTCCGCGCGCACGTAGCCGCACCTGAGATCAAAGATCAAATACCAAAGATCAAAGATCAAACTCCACGGTGAAATGGTGCTGTCTCACCCACGAAGGTGCGCCCATTGACGCTGAACCGATCGCCATCGCACTGTAGAGAGTAAAGATTAGAGATCAAAGATCAATGATCAATTTATGAATAGCCACGCTTTGCATGAAAGTTTGCAACTAGGTGAATATGGGTTACAATGAAAGATCAGGAACAGAAGATCAACGATCAAAGACTAAACTCTCACCGTGAGGCTCGCGCATTCGATGGTTGCGTTGGCAGTGGTGTAGACGGGGCAGGGCGAGAACGCCGTTTCAGTGCAGTTGGTGGCCTCGCACAGCGCGCAATCTGAAAGATTAGGGAAGTATGGTAGTCCGGTGGGTCGGAGGGGAGAGTTCGGTGGGTCAGGCTAAAAATTGGTCAGAAGCAGAGTTTTCATTTTCTGGTCATTGTGGGTCGTTTTCGGGTGTGTTTCACATGCACTAGTTAGGTGATAAGCTCATGAGCTATGTAGATCATCAGAAGCATTCCCGAAAATTATCATAAACTTCAGGAAAATTGAGAGGGGAATTCGATCTGTCAGCTACCCAATGCTTCGCAGTGCATGTTGAAGGCATGCCCGATCGGTATCAGCTGCCCAATTCCGTCCAGATGCTGAAAGGAGTGACATAATACATCTAAGCTACCGTAATCTCGGATACCGTAATATTGTACTGATGCAGCTTGTGCGTGCCCTGTCCTTCCGTCTTTACGCACTCGGCTTTGCTGACTCTTTTAGGTGGCTCAGAATTTTCAGCGAACCTCAAGATCAAAGATTAGTCATCTTTAGACGGCATTCAAACGGTTTTTTAGTAATTCTAGATTGCCAACGCTGACTTGGTATTGAGCGCAAAACAAAATAAGCTAAATATTAGGGAAATGGAAACCTACATCAAGTGGTGATGTCTGGAAGTGCAGTGAAGTAGGAATCTATCTGTGTCCGCTGGTTTTCGGCTCTTGTTATGTTCGACTATTGAGGCGTCGAAGTGAATCAATTCCGGATTACACATATCTGAATTCATTCTTATAATTAATTAATGTCTTTATTAATTATTTTATTCTTATAATTTCTTATAATTTTCATTCTACAATAATGATTCCCACATAATAAATAAAATATTTTTGATTTTGCAGTATTATTTTATTATATTATACAAAGCAAAAGAGGAAATGTTAGAAGGTAACTCACCTCCGTATGGGTTTAGGAGCGTTAAAAATTCAAATAATTTGTTTATCTTCACAGTTGCTCCTGGTTTTTCTCCAAATTGTAGTTCGAATCCATTAGTCAATTCCGAGTTGGGCATCATCTGAGGATTTCACATGACTAAAATACAGAGCTAACAAAGAACTAACACTTGGTTTTCCCTTTGGATCCTTATGAAATGAATTGAGCAAGAAATCGGCAAAAAAGAAGTCCTTTCTGTGCTGTCTGTTGATGATGCCTGTGGTGTACTGATAATAGCAATGGTTCGGCAAGAAGGCACTAGGCCGGATGAGAACGTTGACGTCATGCCGCCTTTGATATATCAAAAGCGGCATGGCGTCATAGTTGTCATCCGACCTACTACCTGACTGGGTGACCTGACTCACTCGCTGTATGTTCGGACGAATTCATCGGGTCGCCCTCTTTCGGAACCGAGACAATCGTTATAAGTTTACGATCTTCCTCTTTCTCATCATCTTCGATCACCACTAGGGCAACACGGTCCGCTTCGATTTTGGCTTGTATTGTCACTCGATATCTCGTCTTGTTATAGGGCCTGTAATTAGGGCATAATTTGCATGAGACCGCTTCTGCCGAAGCTGAATTCAATCTACCATCCCCTGCTAGGCTTGGGATGGTAGATTGATGGCATTTTTGCGTAAATTTTAAAATAATTAATTTTGAATCATTTTGTGATTGGTTTCAGGTAGTGTAGATTGTTGATAAGCCAATGAGATATTCGTGTAGATTAAAAAAAAAATCCAATATATATGATGCAAAATTTCCCAAAAAGGGAAGCTGTAATGAGAACCACTGGATGCGAATCATAAAAGTACTATTTTCGTTATTTTTATTTTTTTTTCTTGAGAATTTTATTTTTTCTAGTGAATTTTAAACAGCGCGTTAACATAGTCGGAAAGTACTGAAGAAATGTATTTGTGTTGGTTCTCATACGATGGGTTCTCACCCTACCTAGTGTCCATCCTTACCACAGAGCCATCACGATGGGACATTCCGTTACTTCGCGGTGCTCCTTCAACATTTGCGGCTTGGCCAGTGTCGGCGTCTCGTCATTACATTTTTCGTTCACAATGCAGAGCTGAAATGGACAACATTGTCGCAAAAGAAGAGATAAAACAATAGCACAGCCATTCCCCACATTTAATAAATATCAACTTGCTGCAGTTAAGTGTGAGAGTTCGAAAAAATAACAGTATGGTGTTGTCCCACTTTTGTTGCTAAAAACACCCATAGGCGAAAACAACAACAATAACAACAACAACAACAACCCTATTCCGTCGAAACTAGAGTTTGAGAAACGATACCACGCTCTCTTCGTTCTACACACTCTCTAGACCGGTCGATCAGCGAGGGAGTGTATAGATTGAAGAGACCGTGGTATCGTTTCTCGAACTGTAGTCGAAACCTACTCGTTCACTGCAAAGTGTGAAGTCGAACGGGGGTCCATCCGGCGTCGTGCCGGTTTGCCCGGTCGAGCCTTGGCAGAGTGCCAACAGCAGTAATAACGCTGCAGGCCACATCTGCAATGGGTGGTATTGTAGTCTAGCCATTGGGTTACTGTAGTCTAGATTTTGGGGGTTACTGTAACCATGCAGAAATATTGCAACCATGATGGGGTTACTGTGACTATTTCGGGAATTAATGTAAATTAAAATAGTTTCTGTAATCATTTTGGGGGTTACTGCAATGAAGTCCAGACTACGAAAGCTTATGAAAGGAACGGTCCCCGGATACGGTAGGTGATCCTCCGGGTTACGGTAATTGAAAATGAAGGGTACGGTATCCTCCGCGTTTCAGTAATTGAGAACGGGAGGGTACGGTATCCTCCGAGTTATAGTAATTGAGAAGGGTACGGTACCTGGCAGCGGGGCATCGATCGAGGGAGAGGAGAGAGGAAGGCGGGGAGAGGGCGAGGGAAGACGAGCGGGAAATGGAGGGAGGAGGGAGGAACCGCCCGTTTTATAGACGAGAGAGGGGAATGAGTGGGGAGGCAAATGAGGTGAGAGAGGGAAGGAGAGGAGAGAGTGAGAGAGGACAAAGGAGGGGATTAGGGAGAGTGGAAGGCAAATGAAGTGAAATGAATAAGTAACAGGAAGAGGAAAAGGAAGGAAAGGATAATGCTAACATCGCACTTGTTGCAACTGAGACAAATATAATGCTGTTATGAAGACTCAAGCAGACTATTCATATCAACATCAAACTAGAGTTCGAGAAATGAAACCACTGTCTCTTCATTCTACACACTCTCTCGCCATTCAACCGGTCGAAAGAGTGTGTAGAATGAAGAGACGATGACCCGAATTACGAACTCTACATCAAACAAGTGACTACATTATGTTTATGCATTGTATGACGCAAACTGGATTCACAATGAATGTGAATCTCCATAGTTGATAATTATAATGCATGCGTAATTTGCATAACTAACACATTAATTAAGTCGCTCGGGCTTCCAAATACGAAGGTATGCACAAACACGTTTATGATGAGCTGTTAGCATTCACACCGCATGTGAATTTGCTATGATTGCATTAGTTAATTAATTAACACATGTAATTAAGTCGCTCGGGCTTCCAATCTCCAGGTACAATAGCCACTCTTGGCAGACGGAGCCACTCGCTCTCCCTCACTCCGGGCACTGCGCTCAGGATTCCGAGGGGACTAACCGAGTAGGTCTCCCAGATACTGGAAATATGGAAAGATATACTGATTATGAACGAAGTTAAGCGGAAGTGTATTTTTAAGTGTAATCTAGTAGCGTGTACGAGCTGACTAGGCCTCCCAGGTGTTGAACCTAGGGAAAAACAGTAAAATGAGGCAACATTTTGCCCTTTCTTTCTTAATTTTTTTGAGGAGTTGTTTGTTTTCGCAGGTTCGTTTTTGAATACATACGCATCCAGAATAACATTAGACACGATCCATCCGTTGGCTTCGTAACCGAAGCACTGCCTGCCGCCCTTGCCCTCGACTAAGATTCCGTGAGCACCGCACTGGGATCTGAATCATTTTGTTCATATTAATGCCGATTCTATTAAAAGTATACTGGGATCGTTGTGACACAGTGTCACATAAACAATTTTTTTTTAAATTACAAACAGACCATTTTGTAAAAATATATTAGCACGGACAGAAAGTTACCCACTTCGGATCGCGCCAGTCCTTTCTCTCGCATCCAGCTGCATTGAAGGCCTTCGTCCAGCCCAGTCCATCCATTAAATGATTGCAGTTGGGAAAACCCCATAGAGGAGGCGTCGAGCAGTACGTCTCTTGCTGTAATTTGGCTAGAGTAGTTTAGAAATTCATAAAGATGTTTGTTTTTTTTCAGATTCGAGTCGAACCCCAAAAATTGAGGAATGTTCAGAAACTCCGAAGCAAGGTAGTAGGAAAACGAAGCTTTTTTGGGTCCGATTCATGAACGGATAGACCTTATTTCGCTCGTTTGTGCCGCAGGAGCCAATGAACACGGGCTGATCAGCGGAGTTGAAGTAGACAACCTGGAGTACGATTAGTCAACTATATGTATTAAAGGAGGAGTAAATGCAAACGCGCGAACGGTTGGAATATGTTTCACCTAGGGACGCAATCTCTTCAAATCGCGTGCTATCTCGCCCCTTCCCTGAGCTTTCCCTGATCTGGCTCCCCGCCAACTAGCCCTAACTCTGTTCGGAATGAAGATATCAATGTCAAAATTTTGGAGCTTCTTATCGTTGTGGAGCTCTAGGCAGTGCATATGATAGCTTCAAAAATTGAATTTTGAGTTTACTCCTCCTTAAAAGCTCACCTTTGAATGACATTCATGAACGAGACAGCTAAAAAATGCAAAAATCGATACTTGAACAGCTATTTCTTTCACATTCACGACCAATTTCCACGCTTTCAGTTCTCAGAGTAACAGTGATCAACCTGCATCGATCTGATTCCCGTGCGAATGCTGTACTTGGACTCAACGCACGTTCCGTTGAGGGCTAGCTGCGAAGCGCATTCACTGAAACGAAATTTCGTTGAACATGAAATCGTTAAAAAATTATCTTGTGAATTTTAACTCACAGCGATGCCTCAACATTGCCTTTAGCAATCGGCTTGCCGTCCTTGAGGTAGATCATTTCCTGCAATGGTTCATCTAGCGGATTGATTCTGCAGAGGGGCCATTCGCGGATAATTGAAAGTAAGTGAATTTCTATTCACGTTCGACACGCATTGTCCGGTCTTGAATCGCAGCTGAGAGACGCAGTTAGTGCGAGAAGTGAACTGGAAATATGAATTAGATTTTTTAAAAAAAATATTCAAAATATGTCTTACTTCAATTGCATTTGCGCCCACACATGTTCCACCAACGTCGATGAGACCAGCATCGCACTTTGACTCTCCTGATTGTTTTCGTAATTTGTTACAGAACTCCATTTTTTTCACACCACCACACAATGGTCTGCTCAAAAATGCTAGGATTCCACGCCAATTGCATCATTCCCTCACTCTTTCTCCTGCAGAGTCCATTGGTTGTGAGACGACCATTAGAACGGGCTTCGCAATAGCATTGAATATCCTCGGTAAGCATGTCGACGAAGCTGTCGCAAGAGACTGAAACATGAAAATGCCGTTCACTTCTTACAGTTATTTGTGATATACAAATATTGAATTAACATCAGCGATGAACAGATGAAACTAACTAGAATCGGCAGTTGCGTCAACGTTGATGATCGCCGGCTCCGATTCATTAGTAAGACTCGTCGCTGAATTATTAGTTTCAACTCGCATATTCATGAGCGGTTGATCTCAAGAAGTAATCATTCGAAAAGTAGTGGCTTACAAGTTTGACAAACTCGATAGATGTCAATGATAAAAGCGGATTCCAAATGGACAAGGAATCAATCAAATTTACTCATCCTTTCACGTACCTCTCGTGCTCTCCGGAATAGAAGCTCCATTGCAGCAAGTCACGAGTAGCAGTGCTATTATCCACGTCTTCATCATCGTAGAGGAGAAGACGATTGGGGTATCGAGGAAGGCGAGGAGTTATATATCGAGTGCTTCTGAAGTGTGCTCTCCTTCTTCATAATGATCCTTTCGATCAGAAGGAAGAGAGATCAAGCGATTTGAAGAGAGTTGTAGATGATGATTACCAGCCCATGGTATGTACGATTCAAGTGTCATCAGGAATATAAGATAATGATGATGCTGGCATTACGGAGAGGCTGTAGGGTATGTCAGTTTTTACCGCTCGTATTGATTGGGTAAGCGTTAGATTTTTATTCGAAAAAAACAAATAGTGTAATTTGCCTTGTTTTCTGTAAATGTCAATGATTAATGGTTGATCGATTTCAGAGACTCCATTCTATATAGCGGACAACTGTGTAGGGGTAAACGGATGCTAGCATCTTATTAAAATAATTTATGCATTTCAATTTTGAAGGTTCCGTAGTTTTATCGAGTGCAGAAAAAACTCTCGTTCGTTTAAAAAATCACACATCTACTTGCAGATATAATTAACAATGAGAAAAATCATGCCCCATCCAGGATTGTGAATAACATGAGACATGCTAATAACACTTCATAGAAGCGACCGAAATCCATGACATACAAGTAAGGTTCGCGGGAATCAACTCAACTCTGTAGCTATGCAATCGCAATAAATGCAACTACTATCGGACTTGCTCAGACTTGTGGTATTATATTATTTCTACGTGCGTTCCGTTTTTTTTTTGTCCCCCATTGTTCTAAAAACTGCGACTAAAGACAATAAACAGATATTACCCTATCTCAATCTGCGGTTGCCCATGTTATCGTATTTGCATTATCCGATTTTTTTTTAGAAAAAACAGATTCATCGAAGTAACATGAAGTTTAGGCTGCATGACCAAAACGTATTCACAATGTAAATGATGTGAATATCGCTTGAATATCTCCTCTCGGTTATCTCCTCTCCGGTGTCCAGTGACCTGGTACAATGATGACGCGAGGAAGGAGAAGCCACTCGCTCTCTGACACTCCCGCGCGTCCCTCAATTCCAAACAGTCCCTGCACAGCCATCTTCCAATTCCTGAACAAATAATTTATCGTGATTCAGAAAATGTGATTAGTCATAGAGTGGGATTTTTTTCTGAATTTCACTTTCCATTTCCAATGTTCTGTTAGCACTCCATCGGTTTACAAATTGCGCGAAATGAGGAGAAAGTGGCGTTGTATAAATTGTATCAAACATGAATGCGGTGCGCTCGACGCACCCATCATTAGCCATGTTGTACACGATCCAGGCGTCACGTCCTGCTTCAAATCCGAAGCATCGCTTGCCGCCCGATCCCTCAACGTAGATGCCGTGCGCGCCACATTCTGTGCTGTAACACAGTTATGCGAAATATAGTGTTTGATTTTGCGTTTTCCCCTTTAGGGTAGGTTTTCTGGTGCGTTAGAAATAGTTCATTTGAAATTTTTAAAACGAGTAGCTTTGTGAAGGCAAGATATATGAAATACACACACATAGAAAACTGAATAGGTAGTCGCTTACCCAGATTTACGCCAGTAATTTTCTTCGCACACTCCTTTCCACGTTTTGGTCCAACCCAGGTAACCCTGGATATGTGGGCACTTCCCGCTTTGGGTATATCCCAAAGCGGGAAGCGTAGCGCAGTATGTTTCTTGCTGCAACCAATATATGCATGTTAATAGAATAAATGTATTTTTCACATTTATTCTATGTATAATATATTCATTCCTTTAAAATAGCTAACATATTTGTTGGGTTACGCTAGAATTACGATGAATCCATACATTTTTCATTCATAATATTCAGATTACCTTCGAATATTCTGCGATACCACAAGATCCAACAAATACGGGGTCATCAGCGTGGTTGAAATAGACGACCTATGATATCAGTTTAGAATTGTGCTTTATTTTGAGGTATATAAATGTATTCGTTCGTTATTAGCGCACTTCTGTGTATCACGCGTCTTCTGAGAGATTGCATGAAAACGACGGGGGTACGACATTTCCGCAACCGACATTTCCGCAGCGGAGCGCCGTTTGCGTGAGAGTTGGCGTAGCAACTTGGGAGTTGTTGTATTGTTACAAGTATGTGCTCCCATACATAAGCATATATAAATTTCGTTACCAGACGATATTGAGTTTTACTCCAAATCAACGACCCGGGGTTCGTGGAATATGCATTTCCTATACGTTGAAACTATATGCAAAGGTGTGGGAGCACATACTGGTAACAGCGCAACAACTCCCAACTTGCTACACCAACTCTCAAGCAAACGGAACTCCGTTGCGGAAATGTCGGTTGCGGAAATGTCGTACCCCCAAAACGACCCCCCCCCCCCTGAGGAACAAGGAGCAAAAGTTTGAGCAATCAGGCAAAGAAAATTATGGTAGAGTCTACTAGTAGAGAGAAAACTTTTACATCTGTGATTTCTCCTGGAACCGGCTTTTAGGGGTTTTCCGGACATGGTACCGGCTCTGAAGTAACTTTTTTCGTTTTTGAGCTACGATGACCGCATGGTGCTCAAAATACGCGGAAAAATATTTTAAGAAACTTTTATGTTTACACCAAAGCTGAGCGAGCACGGGATCATGCTCAAAATCTCGAACAACTAGGTTGAGATTCATAAAAAAAATCATAACTCGCTTGGGACCCCCTTGCACAGTCTTTTCTTTGCAGATTCGGAATCTACGAACTCATATTAGTCTAGTAAAAATGAGCTTGAAAGTCGGTAGGTGTTAGAACAGGTCTCACCAGACCAAAATATTCGAGCAAGTCGAAAAGTCTAAAATTAATCTTTCTTGCATTTAAGAGAGGAATCGGGAGATACTCGATAACTAGGAGGCCTGCCGGGACGTAGGAATTCATGATTTTTAAATTTGCTGCAAAATTACTAAAAAGTACTTCGAAACAAGCTCTATCAAATGGCGTTGGCGGATTTCCCGAAAAAAAAATTTTTCGCCGTGGCATGCTCCGAAAGTGGGCGGAGTCTCGATTTTTTTGGAAAAAGTCGATCTTTGACTCGATTTTTCGACATTTTCCGATAAAGATACGAACAAATTGTCAACAGACGAATGAAAGAGGAGTGTGAGAGGAACATTTCTATTTCTTCGGATGGGTCGAAAACTCAAAAATTGCATCTAGGGTGCAACTTTGGCGAAGATTTGGAGAAAAATTGAAATACCGAAAAGTTCTGGTTGGCACTATGCGCGACTTATTAGCCCTCTTGGGTACTTTCATTTCGTGTATAGATCATAGGAATCGAGTCATGCGTTATAATGTAGCTCTCGTTTAAGCAAAATCGGTCATGTGAGTCGGGTATAGACATCATGTTTACTGTACGCAAACTAGGTTCTTTTGCATCATATTTTCATTAATACATCACAAAAACATGTTTACACTTCATTGCCATGTAATTTTCAGGTCCATTTCGTCATAGACTCAATTTGAAGAAATTGAAGAAAGGTTTCCGGTGGTAATTGGCGTCAATTCAAAGGGAAATTCTCGACATACCCTGTAAGAACAATTTTCAGCACGTTTTGGAAAGAAAGTAATGCTTCAAATCTAACTTGCTCAATTTGATAATCGAAAAATGCCAAAATACGACACGTAATTCAGAAATTATGATATCGCAAAATGATTTGCACCACAATATAGAGAATTGAGAGCTGAACATTTTATCTGTTGAAAGTAAGTTTCTATCTTTTCATTGAAGCGCGCTAGACAGTCTGGAAGTTGGCCAGAAAGAGGCTAGAAACCACCGAGAGCGCGTGCTCTAACCGCCTGGCGCTCTCGCCGACTGACCTCCCTCTCTGTCCCATCCCTTTCACGCCCTCTCGCGCGCCTCCACTGTCGTTTTCTGCCAACTTCTAGCTTATGTAGCGTGCGTAAATGAAAAGATAGAAACTTACTTTCAACAGATAAAATGTTCAGCTCTTCATTCTCTATATTCTGGTGCAAATCAGTTTGTGATATCTTAATTTCTGAATTACGTGTCGTATTTCGGCATTTTTCGATTAACAAATTGAGCAAGTTACATTTGAAGCATTACTTTCTTTCCAAAACGTTCTGAAAATTGTTCCTACATGGCATTACGAGGATTTCTCTTTGAATTGAGGCCAATTACTACCGGAAACCTGGTTATTTGGGTATTCCCAGAAGACAGTTCGCAAATTCTTCAAATTGAGTCAATGACCAAATGGACCTGAAAATTACATGGCAATGAAGTGGAAACATGTTTTTGTGATGTATTAATGCAATTATGATGCAAAATAACCTATTTTGCATACAGTAAACATGATGTCTATACCCGACTCACATGACCGATTTTGCTTAACCGAGAGCTGCATTACAATGCATGACTCGATTCCTATGATCGACACACGAAATGAAAGTACCCAAGAGGGCTAATAAGTCGCGCATAGTGCCAACCAGAACTTTTCGGTATTTCAATTTTTCTCAAAATCTTCGCCAAAGTTGTACCCTAGATGCAATTTTTGAGTTTTCGACCAATCCAAAGAGAGAGAAATGTTCCTCTCACACTCCTCTTTCATTCGTCTGTTGACAATTTGTTCGTATCTTTATCGGAAAATGTCGAAAAATTGAGTCAAATGTCGACTTTTTCCGAAAAAATCGAGACTCCGCACACTTTCGGAGCATGCCACGGCGAAAAAACATTTTTTTCGGGAAATCCGCCAACGCCAATTGAAAGAACTCGTTTCGAAGTACTTTTTATTAATTTTGCTGGCAATTTAAAAATCATGAATTCCTACGTCCCGGCCTATGGGGAGTCTTTCCCGATTCCTCTCTTAAGTCGAAATAGCTCAGATATGTATTGTCTTTCATATATGTGTGATTACTAGTATAGATATACCAAATTCCACACGAAAAACCGACGATTTCCGTACTTTTAAAAAAATCATGTTTTTCACATCATAATATCTCAAATTTGAAGGTATCTAACTCAACAATTCGGTAGTACACCAAGTGATAACTATGCACGTTTTAAAGTATGCTTAGACATGTCTAAAAATTTGTAGTAAGGAGTTCTTCCTTGACTTCGGAGATCCAGCTTTAGACCCTTGAATAAGCCTTCAGCGAAGGTCCGGAAAAAATAAAAATTCGTTTCTAAAGTTCATTTTGCGAAATACGATTGAAAATATGTTGGGAAAATGTTTTTGTAAGTTAAGAAATTAGATGCACATGGAAAAGCCACAATTTTCACGACTTTTCTGAAATGTGAATCCACAAATCTCAAAAATGTTACTGATTTATTGGGGTGTCCGGAAAGTTCGTATAATGATTCGGAAAAAAGTCAGTTCGCGATCAAATGCAGTGATTGCGCAATCTGTTTGTCAAAATGTATTGCATCATTCTGACGTTGAGTAGTGAGAGGATTTAATCAGTCTCCTAGTTGCTACATTGATTCTTGTGATGGACTCCCATCTCTACCTCCGACTAGTTTTACTTCATTACTACCGTCTTGGCCGATCCGTGAAGGAGGCCCACTCTGCCCTGGCCCAGTCGGAAGGAGCTGACGCCCCCTCCATACCCTTTTGCTATAAGTGGTTCTCCCGCTTCAAGAAAGGGGAGTTTGGTCTCGATGATCAACCTCGCTCTGGACGCCCTCCCTCCCTCGATCAGCCTCTCGTTCTCCGTACACTGAAGCGCAAGCCCATGGCCAGTGTGAGTTGAAGAAGGATACTGGTACTCCCAGATCAACGGTGTCCGATATCCTCCATCGATCTGGGAAGAAGCCGAAACTCCCATAAGTGATTCCCCATGACCTCTCCCCCGAACAGCTGAAAAATCGTGTTCAAGTCTGTCGGGAATTACTCCATCGTAGATCCAATCTTCGATGGGTCAATTCCATCATCGCTACAGATGAGAAGTGGATCACGTACGATAACCCTGTGAGGAGACTGCAATGGGTGGATGCAGATGAGAAGCCCACGCCCGTCCCGAAGAAGGAAGAGCACGGAAAGAAGGAACTCCTCTGCTTCTTCTTCTCAGTGCTCGGTCCCATCTACTGGGAGATCCTCGCCCCTGGCACCAACATCAATGCCGACCTCTTCTCTGAACAACTGGAAGATGTCGCGATCAGAGTCCCTCCCAGACTCCTGAACCAAGGCAAAATTCTTCTTCTGATGGACAACGCTCGCCCACATCGAGCAAAGATGACCGAGAAGAAAATGGACGAGCTGAAGATCGAGAGGATTCTCCATCCACCGTATTCCCCGGATCTCTCCCCATGCGACTACCACTGCTTCCGCTCTCTCTCTGACTTCTGCAAAGGAAAGAAGTTCAAGAATCGAGATGAAGTTGTGAGGGCTTTCGTGAACTGGGCGGTCTCGAAGAAACTCGCATTCTGGAAGAGAGGAATCGAGACCCTGCCCAATCGCTGGAGGGAGGTAGTGAGAAAGAAGGGGGCATACATTGGTCACTGAGAATTGTAAAGCATTGAATAAAAAATAAAAACAAGAAATTATACGAACTTTCCGGACACCCCAATAGAAACGAGAATTTGTTTGGAGCTCTCGTTGATTTCGGTTTCAATCGGCTTGTTTAATCTGTCAGAAATGTGCGAGAAAAGTTGCGTAAAAAGTTGCGTAAAAAGTTCGCGAACTTCTGATTCTCTCCTGTTCGTGTACTCTCTCTCTTTCTCTAACCAGGTCGTTGAAAAGTTCACGAACTTTTCGACGAACTGTGTTCGAAAATCATACTTTTCTTTTGTTTTACTTATTTTTATAAACTATTTTTGCTTTTAACTTATGACTTCTTATAATGACAACCTTCCCTTAGCTGGAATAGCTTCAGAATACAGCATAGTGAAAGTAAACACGGTTGGAGTAATTTTTTCGAAAATGGGTCACCACTTTCCCCACCCTGTAAAGTCAAGCAATTCCATCAGAGGGAAGGTTGTTCTTATAAGCAGTCATAAGTTGAAAGCAAAAATAATTGATAAAAATAAGTAACACAAAAGAAAAGTACGAATTTCGAACATAGTTCGTCGAAAAGTTCGTGAACTTTTCAAGGAGCTGCGTGAAAAGTTAGAGAAAGGCGAGAGAGCACGCGTTCTTGAGAGAGGGAAAAGAAAGCAGTGATTGTTTACTTCCTTTTCCCTCTCTCAAGAATGCGTGCTCTCTCGCCTTTCTCTAACTTTTCACGCAGCTCCTTGAAAAGTTCGTTAAAAGACGCAGAGAGACGCAGAGATTGCGAGATGTCGACTTAAAATCTCTGGTGACGGAAACTCCAGGCAAACTAGTCCACAAAATATGCTACCGAAGCTAAAAGCTACATACAAAGTTGATTTCGTTCAAAAACCTAGCGGATAACTAATTGAAATGAAATGAGTTAATTCGAATTGAGAAATATTAGCATTCCGTATTCGCTGTATCTGATACACGTAAGCACGAGTTTGGATTCCACTCCTCCTTTTGAACTATAAAAGTTCGTAATAAGACAGAAACCTGAATTGCATTGCTGCCCACACACATTCCCATGACGTCGATCGTTCCTCCGGAGCACGACTTAGGCGAAGATCCTGATCGTTTTGCAGTAATGCATTCAGATCATTATACAAGGAAGGATGGTCAAATGTGATGCAAAAATGAGATTCAACTAAGTGATTCAAAAGCACCAATTCGCCGGCATAGTCCGTTCGTCGTGATGCGACCTCGTGTGCGATTCTCGCAGTAGCATTTGATCGATTCGGAAGTCATGTCCGTCAAGAACTCGCAGGTGACTGAAGCGATCTTTATGTTTTTGTTTGAACCAATTCATTGTGATTTCCAGTGTTATCTACTTTTTTGTCAGAAATGTTCCAAAATTCCACTGACTTGGATTCTCCGAAATGACAATTTTCACGCAGTCATTCACTGTGTAGTTGGCGAACGTGCCAGGCGGGCATTCTGAATCCGGATTTAGTGTGTTAATATGAGATACATACGTGGAAAACGGTGATACAAAAGTAAACTGATAACCTTTGCAAGTAGTGCTTACAGGGACTGCTGTGAGTGGACATGCTGAAATGTGTTTTGATTTCGACCCAAGAAAACCTACAATACGACGATGATACGCGATTGTGGGAACAAATATACACTATACATTACAATGACAACTCTGGATTTGAGAAACGTCGTTCTCACTATCTTGCTGTTCACTCGGACGAGAAAATGGGAGATATTAAGACTGTATTTTATTTATTTCTTCGATCCACTCACTCTGGCAGGCGCCGATTGCGTCGATGTAGTTCCCCGGACCATTGCACCACTGCTGAAAATGGCGCTCACATCACAAAAAACGACATGCTCCCCGTTACTGCGTTATTGATGCAAAATGCATATTATGATAAATTGTATTTTTTTAAATTAAAATTTGCTATAAAACAGCTTACGGATAGGTTCGGATGCGCCGCTGCACATGTTGGTGTCCGGATTGGACATACCGCCTTGGCACCCTTAACCATTGTTTTAAAAATATCAGTTGTATACAATACATTTTTGAGTCATGCAATTGTATAAAACAATAACTCAAAAGCACTTTCCGTAAGAAGATCGATTTTTTTAGTTCCCATTCATCATCACTTTCATTCGACTCCTTTGGTTCATCGTATCTCATGATTTGCATCGCTTACGTTTTCGCAAGCTATTATCAAGTGCCCATTAAAAAAAATAATTATTACTCACATCGACAGTACGTGCCATTTTCGCTGACATATCCTTTCGGGCAACCTGGTAGTGAATATCTTGGAATCGTATCGACGACTCTATTATTAGTAGTCCTAATCTATCTGTTGTCTCCAATTACATTAAAAATCTGGCTGGATCCCTCTTTTCAATAGCTCCTTTGTCGTTTATCCTCCATCGTAATATCGTTTTGATACGACTGTTTTTCCTGTATAATCTAACTAGTTGTTAATTGAACCCCCGCCACAAGCGATAAACAAATTATTATTCATATATGTTTTTACTCCCATCTTCATCTACCTCGAGACAGTCGATTCTTTTACAGTCTACTTCACGCATCTTGTATTGATTTTCATTGTCTACCTTCTTGGTGTGTTTTATTTCTCATTAGAAAATATACTTATACAAAGAAAAAAATGTTTTGGCAGGCTTTTGAGAGAACTCAAAACTTGTAATATTTAAAGAAAATATACCAGGACTAGCACCCTATTCTTCTGTTTTACATTTTTTGATCCGAAACAAAGGAATTAATGCAATTGTGAACTCACGACCACATGCCCATGCCGAAGGAACGAAATTTAGGAACGGCTCTTGGCAAACACCTTTAAATGTTTCAAATAAAATTTGCCTGAACACTTTCTTGCCATTGTTTTGACAATAAGATATCATTCATAAATATTCATTTGAATGTATGTTCATTTGAATTTAGAAACTAGAGCTTACACACGCTGCCAACTTGACGGGCTTCCGACGGGCAACCTGAAACGGTTATTCCGAACATATGAACATATTTGTCTGTCAAATGCTGATACAGATTGTGCAAACAATCATCGGTATAGAGTCTGTAATGCTCATACAGTCATGGATTGTCCAACTCAAAAATCGAACCGGCTACAATCAAGCATTATTTATGAAATTCCTTATGTCTTGCTCTTCCTAGGCAGTAGTATGTTGTAAATTGCTCGAGCATTTTAATAATACCATCTTAAATAAACACACCTCTGCATTGACCGACTGTCGGATACAAAACCTGTCCCGGCTCTCTACATGGACTTTCTGAATATATCATCACATAATGCGTATTTGTTCGGGACACAAATTACAATAAGGACGTAGGCACAAGAATGAGATATTTTAAATCTACTTTTCTCTAGCGGATATGGGGAAAGAAAACGAAGGAATAAGTATTTGTTAGATAAACTTGAATACTTACGAATACAGTCATTTCTTTCCGAGTTCACGTAGTAGCCAGCAGGACAAACTTAATTCAGTAATCAAAAAATGATATTGCGATGCGAATAACAATTCTTTTTAACAATTTCTTCAAATCATTGCAAAATAAATACATGCAAAGCTAAGTTCTCGATTAGATATTTCGGTTACTATTTTTGTGTTATTATTTATTTAATTTTTGCACCTTCCCTCTCTAGGATAATATACCTTGACAGATTTGCCCGTTCCAGTAATGTACGTCAGGACATTCTGAAAGATGTTTTATATTTTATTTATTTAATATAATTTGAGGTATCAAATAAATACAAAATTACTCACTATAACAGGAGCCTTGAGCATTGCGGCCGTACGGGCAATCTTAAAATTTAAAATTATTTGTAAAAAAAATTTAAAAAATCAAACAAAAATGAATTCACAATTTGATGTTGGAACGCATTGATGGATCATCTGGTCAGCATCCGTCCCGCCTGGACATGCTGAAAGTGTAGTTGTGTGAAAAGTCTAAAAAGGGTAAAGGTTCAGCCTAGTTAAGCGATTTCTTTCGTGAGGCCGACTGCTGTACAAATCTATGTAAAGGTCACTGGTGTATCGGCCAGATACCTCCTATATGAGTCAGCCTAACCCCGCCCCTGAGCCCTCTTCCCTCCTCCTGCTCCCTCTATTCACTTTGATGATCTGAACTGAAGGATAGACCCATTCTCCCCTATCTCCCTTGCTATCACACATTAGCGATTGACAGAGCGCCAATAAAACTGGTAGCTGGGTCCGAGTGCATACTAGAATGCCAAATACAAATAATCGGTGCTTCTGCACAATCCCGGACAATACCAGTTATGAATAAATTCGCGTCTACATTCCTTAATACGAAACTAATACTTATCCCACCATGAATTAAGATATTTCTGATGATACCAGGAGAAATGTTCTGGTAGGAATTGTGGCATGAGCAAAGATTATGACGTCGTTTGTCCGGGATTGTGCAGAAGCGCCAATTATTCTTCTCTTCATCTCACACTTTTTAGATATATCTCGCGATAATAGAGTATGGTTAATGAAGAAAGAATTGCCCGAATGACCTCCTATTGTTCATAGATGCACAAAGTGCAATCTAGGTTTTCCCCTTTTGTGTAATGTTGTATCATTTTCTAATATGTTTCGGACGATCTAATTAGCTGATGCGTTAGTAATATAGTGTATTTGAAACCGAAAATGATCCGAAGATAATTCGAAATTACCCAAAACAGGACACCTACTGCAATCATCGCGAGCAATTCAAATTTAACATTTAACATAACAATTCAAATTTAACATTTCGGATAAGCTTACTTCTGCATTTGTGATTGTTGACGTCGTAGACCTCTCCGTAGTCGCAAGCTGAAAGGATAATTAGAATATGTATTATTTATAAATTTTAAAAAATATGAAAAAAGATTAAAAAACAAATACATATTGGGGTGTCCGGAAAGTTCGTATAATGCTTCGGAAAAAAAGTCAGTTCGCGATCAAATGCAGTGATTGCGCAATCTGTTTGTCAACAATGTATTGCATCATTCTGACGTTGAGTAGTGAGAGGATTTAATCAGTCCCCTAGTTGCTACATTGATTCTTGTGATGGACACCAATCTCTACCTCCGAGCAGTTTTACTTCATTACTACCGTCTTGGCCGATCCGTGAAGGAGGCCCACTCTGCCCTGGCCCAGTCGGAAGGAGCTGACGCCCCCTCCATACCCTTCTGCTATAAGTGGTTCTCCCGCTTCAAGAAAGGGGAGTTTGGTCTCGATGATCAACCCCGCTGTGGACGCCCTCCCTCCCTCGATCAGCCTCTCGTTCTCCGCACACTGAAGCGCAAGCCCATGGCCAGTGTGCGTGAGTTGAAGAAGGATACTGGTACTCCCAGATCAACGGTGTCCGATATCCTCCATCGATCTGGGAAGAAGCCGAAACTCCCACAAGTGATTCCTCATGACCTCTCCACCGAACAGCTGAAAAATCGTGTTCAAGTCTGTCGGGAATTACTCCATCGTAGATCCAATCTTCGATGGGTCAATTCCATCATCGCTACAGATGAGAAGTGGATCACGTACGATAATCCTGTGATTAGACTGCAATGGGTGGATGCAGATGAGAAGCCCACGCCTGTCCCGAAGAAGGAAGAGCACGGAAAGAAGGAACTCCTCTGCTTCTTCTTCTCCGTGCTCGGTCCCATCTACTGGGAGATCCTCGCCCTGGCACCAGCATCAATGCCGACCTCTTCTCTGAACAACTGCAAGATGTCGCGATCAGAGTCCCTCCTAGACTCCTGAACCAGGGCAAAATTCTTCTTCTGATGGACAATGCTCGCCCACATCGAGCGAAGATGACCCAGAAGAAAATGGACGAGCTGAAGATCGAGAGGATTCCCCATCCACCGTATTCCCCGGATCTCTCCCCATGCGACTACCACTGCTTCCGCTCTCTCTCTGACTTCTGCAAAGGAAAGAAGTTCAAGAATCGAGATGAAGTTGTGAGGGCTTTCGTGAACTAGGCGGTCTCGAAGAAACCCGCATTCTGGAAGAGAGGCATCGAGACCCTGCCCAATCGCTGGAGGGAGGTAGTGAGAAAGAAGGGGGCATACATTGGTCACTGAGAATTGTAAAGCATTGAATAAAAAATAAAAACAAAAAATTATACGAACTTTCCGGACACCCCAATATATTGTGAGAATAGAATGCGTAGCAACGTGGTGAACATGATAAACTTCTTAAAGTACTACAATATTTGCGGAACTGTAAAATATTCACGGCTAAATATTTTCCCGTATTGTAGCACTTTAACAAGTTTATCATGTACACCACGTTGGTACGCATTCTATTCTCACAGTACTCACAAATACATTTTGCTCGTGAGAAATCGAAAAACGCCTTCCTGTCACTGGTTAGGATAAAGCTATATATATATCATATATGATAATTCTATGAAAGTTGATTGAATCTTTTATAAAATGCTAATACTAGTACATACAGTCTGTCCCCACTCGATACGTGCCGAGTGGACATGCTGAAATAGTTACAAAATATTATATTATTAATATGTATTAATCGCATATTTTATTCATTTAAAGGAGGACTAAAGGAAATTACAAATATTCAGAAACTTCAAAACTCGAAATGTTGCAGATCGAATTCAGACGATTTAGAAACACTGTGGTACACAGGCAATTTCTTTCAGATTAAAATTGGGAATTTCAGAGGAAAAGTCACATCACTCGTTATCAACCCGAAAGAAAGCAGTTGCCAGAGTACGTCTACATAATTCATTAATAATGAAGCGCCTAGTTCTCATTCGACTAGGTGCCCTCGTTATTGCATCAACCGATTAGCAATATCGATTTAAATGTTAAAACACACCAGCGCATAGCCCGCTCTCGAGATCGAGATATTCTTGGGGTCTGGACAGGTCGGGGCTGTAAAAAGGGTAAACTCAATAAATAGGAGTAACTAACAAGAACTTATTCTTATCTTGCGCTATCTCAATTCTGAATTCGGAATGATGAAAAGCTAGACATTTTCGAAAATCAAACTCACGATCACATTTCTTCCTATCATCGCTTAGAATATATCCGGTTGGGCAAACTGAAATCATAATGATATTGATAAATATGATAATTGAGTTGAATAATTGGGAGAACACGTACGAGTACCTTTGCCCGTGCAGAATGACGGAATTACAAGGAGTAGACTTTTCACTTTTCACTCGGTCGGGGGCGCTTCGGCCTACTCTCCGTAGAGTGAGGTGAAGGGGCGACAGTTCTTGCAACAGAACGGCCCCCTAGTTCCGGCTAGTTGTCTCCTCCGTTGCTACTACTCGTGTGCTGTACTCGGACGTCTGGAGACTCGGTGTCGGCTGTGTTGAGGTGTTGATCCTCGTATTGGGAGTCTCTCCCTGAGCCTTCGAGCTGTGTTCGTGTGTGCCAGCGTTGATCAGGTGATCCGCTGTGTGAGTGTGTATCAGTGTGATCCACTCGAGTGTACGAGGTGTCTTCTGTGTGAAGTACTCGGTGATCAGAGATCAAAGATCAGAGATCAGGGTCAGTGACCAGAGAACGATTCTGCGTGATACCGGAGACGGTCTGAGAATTGGACGAGGGGAGGGTGATCGACCTGCGATCACAGATCAAAGATCACAGTTGGTGACCGTTTCGTGAGGGAATCGAATTTGCGTGCGGGCAATTGTTTGTTTGTTGTTTGTTTGTTTGTTTGTTTGTTTGTTGTTTGCGTAGTGCACGTGACAGCAGACAAAGGCCCTTGTAGTAAACAAAGGAAGATTAACCTTGTAAACGGGAAGTTAGAAACAGAGATCGAAGAGTGCTGAAACGGAGAGATAGTGTATCGACAGTATTGCACTCTCACATGAAGTTGAAAAGAAAAGAATGTGCTCGGATTGGGACACTCAACATTGGAACGTTGTCTGGAAGGTTGATGGAGCTGGTGGACATGATGATGCGAAGAAAGATTGATGTGCTCTGCGTACAAGAGATTAGATGGAGGGGAGATGAGAGTAGATTCGTAAATGGATACCAAGTTGTGTGCTCAGAAGGAGACGGATTGAAAAATGGAGTGGCTGTAGTGTTATCCCCTAGATTCACAGAGTGTCTGATTGAAGTTGAAAGAATCAATGAGAGATTTCTGAGGGTGAAACTCGATTTGGCAGGAGAGAACATTTGCATAATATCTGCATATGCGCCACAAGTTGGACTGGATAAGAGGATGAAGGAGGATTTTTATGCCAGAGTGAATGAAATGATGGATTCGATGAAAGAAGAGAAGACAGTTATACTGGGAGGAGACTGGAATGGACATGTGGGGAAAGAGGCTGAAATTTTCGGCGATGGAACTGTACATGGTGGAAAAGGATACGGTAGACAGAATGTGGATGGATTGAGGCTGCTAGAGTTCGCACAACAACACCATCTTGCTGTGCTGAACACAATGTTCGAGAAGAGGGAGAGTCATTTAGTCACGTACTACTCCGGTGGGGCGAAGACTCAAATTGACTATCTGTTGATGAGGAAGGAAGATAGATGGAGAGTGAAGGATGTGAAGGTGATACCATCAGAAGATACGGCCCCACAGCATAAACCAGTGGTTTGTGACGTGAAATTGAGGGGAGAATTGAATGGGAAGAAAGTGAAGAAGTTAGTGAGAATCGAACCAAAGATCAGATGGTGGAAGTTGAAAGAGAAGGAGAATAGAGAGGCATTTGAAAGGGAGATGATTGTGAAGGGAGCACTGGGACTGGATCCCCTGAATGATGAAATGGAGATTGATGAAATCTGGAGTGAGACTAAGGAAAGGGTATTGACGTGCGCCAGAAGGATCCTGGGTGAAACGAAAGGAAGGCGTAAGACAGACAAAGAGTCGTGGTTTTGGACAGATGATGGAGTTCGTACAGCGACCAAGGAAAAGAAGGAGGCGTTTCGGAAATGGTTCCGTCTGAAGAGTGTCGAGAGTAGAAAGGGATATGAGGAGAAGAAGTGGGAGTGCCGCAAAGTGATTCATGAAGCTAAGATGAGAGCTTGTGATGATCTGTATGAGAGATTGGACGGACCAGATGGAGAACAAGAGGTGTATCGATTGGCGAAGTGTCGAGATAGAATGAAGAAGGATATAAAAGAGGTTAAATCGATCTATGATCGAAAAGGTATGATATTGCGGAGGGCAGATGAAGTGAAGGAAAGATGGCGAGAGTATTTTGACGAGTTACTCAATGTAGAGAAACCTCAAGCACTGCTGAGAGAGGGAGAGGAAATTGATGAAGAAGTACTGGACTGGAGTTTGGAGGTAGTGAGGTGGGCTATCGGAAGATGCCCGTGGAGGAAAGCATATGGCCCAGACAAGATACCAGTAGATGCATGGAAAGCAGTAAGAGAGACGGGAGTTTGGTGGTTAGCGAGGCTATTCAACCGGATACTCAGAGGAAAGAGAATGCCTGATGATTGGAGGAAGAGTGAGATTGTCACAATCTATAAAGGGAAAGGCGATGTAAGAGACTGTGGAAACTATCGAGGAATCAAGCTGATCTCTCATACGATGAAGATCCTTGAAAGATGTGTTGATAGAAGATTGAGAGTCATAATGGAATTGAACCCTACCCAATTTGGATTTGTGAGCGGTTCTTCGACATCAGAGCCAATGTTCTTACTGAATCAGATGGTTGAACGGAACATTGAATTCGGTCAGAGACTGTACGTTGTATTTCTCGATCTGGAGAAGGCGTACGATCGGACACCAAGAAGACAGATTTGGCGAAGTTTGAGGGAGAAAGGAGTGCCTGAAGCATATGTGACACTGATTAAGGAGATGTATGAGGGCGCATCAGCCATAGTGCGAACTCCATTCGGAGCAACGAGAGAGGTAACCATTAGAGTCGGAGTGCATCAGGGAAGTGCATTGAGCCCCCTGCTCTTCATTTCTGTACTCGATACGGTGCTCGGGGAATGTTTGGAGATGGCACCGAAATGCCTTGCATACGCTGATGACTTGTGTCTGATGGACTCAGATGTCATGAGATTAGAGAGCAAAGTGAAGGAGATTCAAAGGAGATTTAAAGCTGGAGGACTCACACTAAATACCCGTAAATCGGAACTAGTTGTGATTGGTGGAGGGGAAGTAAGAATGGAAGATGATGATGGAGAAGTGATACAGCAAGTGAAGGAGTTCAGGTATCTCGGATCGATGGTGCATGAATGTGGAGGGTCAGACCGAGATGTGAGCAACCGAATAAGAACTGGTTGGGCCAAGTTCAATGCTTGTAGTGGTGTCCTCCACGATAAGAGAGTTCGGATCCGATTAAAAGGCAAAGTTTATAGATCGATAATCCGTCCTGCAATGATGTACAGAAGCGAGAACTGGGCACTCACAGTTGGATTGGAGGATAGACTGAGTGTGGCTGAGATGAAAATGGCTAGATGGATCTGTCGGATAAGTATGAGAGATCGAGTACGTAATCAAAGAGTCAGAGAAAGACTTGGTATCGCATCGATCGTCGATAAAGTGAGGGAGAAAAGATTGCGATGGTATGGGCATATCAAGAGAAGAGATAGAGATCATCCATGCCAAAGGATACTTCAATATCAGCCAACTGGAAGGCGACCAGTGGGGAGACCCAAGATGAGTTGGATGAAAGGAATCAGGCAAGATTTCTCGACGAAAGGATTGACAGAGAGACACACTCTGAATCGAGATCTCTGGAAAGAGAGAACAGCATATCCAGACCCCGCCCGCGTGAAGAGAAGATTTTACTACGTGGAATAGAAGATAAATGTTCCCAATCATTTCCTTTGTTTTGTCTGTATAGACCCATATTGTATGCCTTCGACCTGGATAAAATGATGATGATGATGATGATGATGAATGATGTGTTACGAGAAACACCGGTTGACACCTTCCAGGCTGGGAATAAATCTATATTGACGCTTTAAAATCGAAACTACATTTTCCTTGTTCCGCAACTGTCAGCTTGAAAATATGAATAACTCAAAATTTTGTATTTGTTTAAGTTCCCACACCCTTGCCCTGTCGAGTGTAGGAAATGAAGACGCGATAATACAAATTGCGAAACAACTGTCTAGAACACTTTTCTGCATGTCCCTAGACCCTACTCTCCTCCTTCCTTATTAGAGTTCGAGAAACGATACCACCGTCTCTTCATTTTCCACACTCTCTCGCCGTTCGACCGGTCTAGAGAGTGTGTAAAATGATGAGACGAAAGCCCGAATTACCAACTCTATTCATTATCTCTCAATATGTGGACTTTATGCACTTATTGGTTTCAATTAAAAACTTTAAACTAGCCTTTGCAGTTATTTCCGTTCCAGTACATTCTGTCAGGGCATACTGAAAATAGCAATTAATTAGAGCACACACGCATCATAATTTTAGCCGTACTCACGATGACAGATTCCATCACGATTGTAGCCATTCGGGCAAGCTGGAATTCCGTAAATTGGTTTGAAAAATCGCATGCCAACTCACGATTTGTTGTTGTACTCTGGCATTTGCCCTCTTTGGGATTGAAAACATGTGACGGATCGTGACAAACGCCTGAACATATGCAATTTACTCGAGCGTAGTAGCACAAGTTTAGTACAAATTTGTTTACAACCTTTCACAGTTGCCCATGTCGGCGGCGATAGCCATGATTCATGGTTCTACACTGCTCCCCTCGATTTGTGTTTCATGGGAGCAATGCGGAACGACGTGTTCATGGTCAAAAATCAATCGGTAGCTCAATGGTAGGTCAAGCACTCCCAGAAACCGTACATGACTACCGTAATCCCCACAATTATCGCGAACTGACTTTAAGATTGCAATCGTTCTTAGGGTACCGGGAAGCAAGCCAATATAAATTGCAGGACATGTGCAATAACGATATTTGCGATTGTTCGCAATTGCGAAACAGCGCCAAATATTGTACATATTTTAAGGGGCGTAATGAGGGGAAAAGCTCTTAAATAGGGATTTAAAAGATCTGTAAATTACGTACATATTTCGCCTTGTCGAGATGTGCCCACAGGACATGCTGGAATATGTTTGTATGTTCTCCATTGATTTTCATTTTCCCTTTACTCTATTTGCAGAAATCGACATAAAATAGATAATGCTCATTTGATAATATATATTGTAATAGTATATTGTTAAGGAAATTGAGGCATCTAGGGCAATTGAGTCAAATGAGTTAAAATGGAAGTTATGTAATTTTGTATTTAACCATTCAAGTAGTTTTATTGAGATTTTATCTTTCTAGCGCATCTGAGATCAACTTATATGAGCAACAATTATTTTCAATATGAAAACTCAACCCCAGCAGCCGTGTTCTCCCATAACTTCGCTGGGATCTTCACACGCCGTTGCTGAACGAATAACACATGTCCAATGTAATTTGTTGAATAATTCTATATTTTACTCTAAAATCAGTTTCAATAAACTAACGCTTAACGCACTGAGTCCTTCTTGGATCAGGAACCAATCCAGGCGCGCACACTGAAAACGATTTTTTTCGAAAAAATAATAAAATTTCTCTGCCACAATAGGGTGATCAAATTAATATGTTGATGACAATATAAGTGGGTTAAAGACATTACTTCATTATTCACTAATTGTTATCACCTTTTAAATGTTGTATTTAAATTCTACCCTTACTTACGGGTTGCGGATCTCTGAATATGATTTATTAATGGCATTTAGGACTTACTTCGACAATCTTTTCCATCATAATACCGATCGATGGGGCATTCTGAATTTCCTCATTATTAATTGTACAATGTTTTTGAGTTCCTCACCGAAGCAGCTTCTGTCTGGTTTGTAGCCATGTATGCATTCTGGAAATTTGTTTTGAAATTTGTTTTTTTATTTGTTTGCTTTCAAAAAAAACGCAACTGACGAGTGGTAGTTGGTACGCATTCATTCTTTTCATAGTCCGATATGTAGCCGTCCGGGCACTCTTAATAAGACATATTATGCAGGAAACATCTACGAAGATTGGAATCATAAACTATCGGCTACACAACAATAAAATGTGCGAGAGTGTGTTGAATGAAAAGAAATATCGTACTGATGCAGTTAGTTCCCGATCGAATCTCTCCAATGGGGCAACCTGAATGGATTTTCATTTATTGCAAATTGATATGTAAATCAGTTGTAAATATCTTTGGAATCAAAAATTGCAGTCGTTTTGAATCATAAATATGTTCAAGAACGCACTGTAACAGTAATCCCCATTGGGCTCGTAGATGTCTCCCGGATGATCACACGTGTCAACTGTAATTATTTAGATAATTATTCTTAATCATTCTTTATTCTTAATTATTTTAAAGAGTCGGTCCGCGAGAAAACGTAAGAACTGGCTCGGGGTCTCGGATGAGCAGTTTCCAGTTATCACGGAAATCGACCCCGCATACCAAGTGCTGATCGCAGGCGGAGTATGGCCGCTCTAGACCAACTTTCCGAAAAGTGGTCATCCGGGAACTTTTTTTTCGACCAAAATTTTGTTTTCGATTTGTATAGTCTATCATGTGTAGTTTTACGTGAAAATGACGAATTTCATAGTGGCGAGTGTTGAAAATTGCATTTTTGCGGTTAAACCTCTAAAAAGCCTTCAAAATTGTCCATTTTTGCGGTTTTTCGAAGTTTCTGAAAGTTTCCTGAAGAATCAGGTAATTTTTCTCACTGAAAACACGTTTCAGGTGGTGACACATCCTATGCATAACTTTTAGCCCATATGATGAGGACACTTTTTTGCTATAACCTCTCAAACTTGGTATACTCTAGTTTTTAGGATGCATCAAGTGTTTGAATTTTTGAAATGTCGGGTTGCTACCGGCCTCGTTGTTACCTAAAGGTTGTTTCTAGACCAATACTTCACATTTACACCATTTCTGACTTTCTGTATTCTTGTTCATTTCAATTTATCCACTTTTTTCGAGTTTGCGCTTTCGCATGCTTTTGCCCCTGTTCTGGACAAATGATATCTGAAACGCAGGGGATTCAAAAGCTGTAATTTTGTAAAAAAACCTAGCTTTTATGGTATGGCGTATAAGAAAAACTACTTTTACACCTATTTCTACAAGTTCCTCGTTTGAATCAATCGAATATTGGCGCTTGGTTCATATTAGGTTGTCTCAAAAGTTTCTCACTATTTTATTTTTCAATTTTTTTCTCGCTTGCTTTTCCTGTCGGTAATTTCCATTTAGTGCAAGTTGGGGTTATGTAAGTAGAATACAATAGTAGGTTTGAATCATTTCTAGAAAGCGTTGTATGCGAATAATTATGCGATCTCTCGAAAACTCAGAAAATGTCCATTTTTGGGTGCTATTTCTTCGTCACTACAATTTGAATACGAGCTAACATTTGATTATGCCCTCTTGGTATGTGATACCATAAGGGTTGCCCTTCAAGATTATACCAAAATATCCGGCATTCAAGACGTATTAAAAACAGGGTAGAGCAAAAAAGGCTGATTTCGAAGGACAAATTTCGCCATCTAGCTTTCTAATTTTACTGTTCACGATCAGGTTGTTGTAGACTTTCCGAGTTTAAAGTATATAACAAACATGCCGAGTACTTCACTGACCACAACAATTGATCTGGCTGGGTCAATCGCAAAAGAAGCAGGGCTATGCAATGTTTGTCAACAGAAAACTGCCTAGCGTGATTTTTCTAACAAGAGCTCATATCAAGTGGGGATAATCAGTCCTACTCACTATAATGCATACATCAACATGCCCATATATCGCGCTTTTCAATAGTGTGTCAGTTATGTGCCTATCACAATTCTCCATTCAATTATGAGCAAATAAATGTAACGGTTCTGGCGCAATTTCGCAGAGTTTTGAAGTTTGCTGTGTTGGTATTACTAATTGTGTAGACCTGTGATAGCGTATTTTCAAAAGAGTAACCAAGCAACATTCGACTACTGAAGGACTTGTGGGGATCCATCAACATTGAAAGGAAGGATACATAAAAATCTAATATTGTGAAAAAAGGGAGAAACTTTTGAGACAACCTAATACAAAGAACAGGAAAACTTGTTGAAACTATGCTCAAACATAATTTTCATGAGCTCTAGTGCGAAAATTCGAACTCTACGGGGAAAAATACACTAAATTGTATCGTAGTTTGATGATTTCGTAATTTTGATGTATGAACCAAGCGCCAATATTAGATTGATTCAAACGAGGAACTTGTAGAAATGCAAAAGTAGTAGTGCAAAAGTAGTTTTTCCTATACGCCATGCCATAAATAATAGGTTTTAACAGAATGCAGCTTTTGAATCCCCTGATTTTCAGATATCATTGTCTAGAACAGGGGCAAAAGAATGCGAAAACACAAACTCGAAAAAAGTGGATAAATTGAAATGAACAAGAATACAGAAAGTCAGAAAATGGTGTAAATGTGAAGTATTGGTCTAGAAACAACCTTTAGGTAACAACGAGGCCGGTAGCAACTCGACATTTCAAAAATTCAAACACTTGATGCATCCTAAAAACTAAAGTATACAAGTTTGAGACGTTATAGCAAAAAAGAGTCCTCATCATATGGGCTAAAAGTTATGCATAGTATGTGTTACCACCTGAAAAGTTTTTCAGTGAGAAAAGTTACCTGATTCTTTAGGAAAATTTTTCAGAAACTTCGAAAAACCGCAAACATGGGCCATTTTGAAGGCTTTTTTAGAGTTTTAACCGCAAAAATGGAGTTTTCAACACTCGCCTCTATTAAATTCGTCATTTTCACATAAAACAATGCATGATAGACTATACAAATCGAAAACAAAATTTTGGACGAAAAAAAGTTCCCGGATGATCACTTTTTGGAAAGTTGGTCTAGAGTGGCCATACTCTGCCTGCGATCAGCTTTTGGTATGCCTAGTTGAGTGCCAACATATTTTGAATAAGTGCGAAAAAGTCATCAGGCCAGTAATTACGTTTTCTCGGTGACCGACTCTTAAATTACTTAATTATTCTTCATAAAAGAAATAATTTTTACTAATGACCCATTATAAAGTTAATGAAATTTAGATTTGATTGTAACTAAAACCCACTTGTTTTAATGCAAAGTGTCTGATCCTTGTTAGGTTTGTAGCCGGGCTCGCACTCTGAAAATGTGCCCACTTGTTTTAATGCAAAGTGTCTGATCCTTGTTAGGTTTGTAGCCGGGCTCGCACTCTGAAAATGTGCATTTTATACATTAAAAATAGCCTAAATGGTCTGTAATTATCAGGCTGTGAAAAAAGTAACGCTCGGTTTTCAAATTTTACTTTCTGAGCTACCCCGCCCTTTGTTGCCTACTGATTATCATATTGTCATATATGTACGTTGAGTGCTTGGATACTCTTTCTATCGCGCATTTGTTCAAGCCTGTGCACTTGGTATTGCTACCCTTACAATAAACTGAACGCTTTTTTGACTAGTGCTTTCGTTTCGAACGGGATTTTAATAGTATGTCCCCATCCGGAATATAAGATCATTACACGAAAAAAATTTACGAATTTTCCAGAAGAAAAATTTTTACGACCAAGAAATAGGTGTTCGTCTGTGAGTGATCGTACAGTAACCCAGATGTGACGTTGGGTCAGATCGTGTGTCACACACATGATTTCATCGGAGGATCCAAACAAAACATTGACACTGTACTGCTACAGTAACCGTAAGCTACCGTAATCCATAGCCGTGGGTCAGACGCTGGGTCAGATTCGTGATTTCGTTAGAGAATTGATAGAAAACGTTGATTAGGCGTTTATAACGCAATTTAAACCAGCCTTTCCATTGACGTTAAGTCATGCGCTGGATCAGAATAATGGTTTCATCAGTACAAACCGTCGATACCGTAACCCCACCATATCCGACACCTACATTAACCTCTAGATTTTGGTTAAAAGCGGCCTGAAAACTGTGTTTTTACGGTATTATTGTACTCAACGGGGAACTATTTTCTGAATTTACCATTTACAACTTTTTTTTTGTATAGAGAGGCGTAGTTGCCCACTAGTTGAGGACACAATATGGTGACAAAGGTGCATCACCAAAGAGTTGAACTGATTACGTTTGCCCCTAACAACGAAGAGTTATGATAGTGCACATATTATGCCACATGCGCACAGTACGTCGTACAGATATCACAATACACCATGTGAACCTGGTTTGTTGCGAAAATCCTGGCAGAAAATGCACTTAGTTATGAACTTGACCCTAACCGAACATCAATAGAAAAGCTTGTCTTTGACGTTTATCCGTACCAATAGATATATCGACTTCAATTGTAGTAAAATGAAAAGCACTTTCCATTATCGGCTTAAAATTACATTTGTGTGAGCATGCAATACTTCTACCAAAAAATGTAGCATTCATCATTTTGACTATGAAATGTGAACGTCGAGATTCGAATATTACAAAACTTCCTGTTTCCAGCTTTAGTGAAAAGTCCTAACTTTTGTGGTTAACTGTTAAAGCATCTCTTTATACATCAGTAGACGACTGGGCGAAGTCAAGATCTAGATCCATTTTGAGAAAAATTATTCATTCACCTTACACCAAAAGTCGAAATTTTGGCTATTTTGACCTTTATTTAACAATTCTGATAATCTTTGTTTTCTAAATGTGGAAAAGGCTTGTGCTTAAATGTTTCTCTAAGATTTGTAGCACCATAGTGTACCATGTAAGCGCACTTATCTAGGCACCAGTCTGAATCATCCTTTAAGCATGAAAGGTTGCTTGGACAGTGCTACCTCGGAAAAGTTTGAATTCAATACATTGTAATTCATGCTATTTTGAAGCACGCATGATCTCATTTTTCGAAATAACTCAGAATGGCCTTCTCACTCCACTATATGCAAATGTACGGCTATTTTTTTCCAGCGAAATACGAGCGTCAGAAACCATTTTTAGAAAAGTGTGAAAATGTCACATTTGAGAAAACTTAGAAATTCTAGATACCCAAAAGGCATAATGCGAGTCGAGCAGGTGCATATATTGGTCATGTGTACCCCTACTATAGGCTACCGAGCTAGCTTAAGATCTTTATCGAAAAGTATTTTAGACGGGCTCAAACATCATTCTTCAAATCGAGCGTTACTTATTTCACAACCTAATATCAGGTTGTAACATAAGTTTTGTCGCGTCCAATCTCTTATGCATTTTAACCTCAGAAATTCTTCGAATTAATTTAACCTCAATTTCGTTATTCATCATCAGTGAGGGCCTTCGTACTCTTTCTTACGCGCTTTACTTCAGTCCTGTCAAGGCAGTTGAGGAGGCACATTAGTCAGACAAAGTTGTACTGAGATAAGGATTACAAATCATTTTCACGCATCAGCTCTTCTTGAAAAGGATAAATTATGCCGATTTTGTGTGATTTGAAAAAATAAAGTACAACATATGTGCATAATTTTGAACCACTCACGGATAATGACAAACGAAAATCGTTCTAGAAATGTAGACGAGTTTGTATAATGTGGATGGTTGGTGACGGTCGCGAAAACTTTCGCAAGCCGAGTTTTCTTCTCAATAGATATCCAGATCCAAATAGTGGTGGAATATAGTTCACCCAAAGTTCACCCAGTATGCAGACAAAGTTTGGGGTAGATTGGGTTCTGTTGAGATAAGTGGCTCCATTCAGAACGATGGTATGTAAATTAAACTAATGAAATCGGCACTTTGTTCATATTCCTACCTCGCACACATGTTCAATATCTGATTTGTTGTGTCCATCCTAACCATAAACCCTTCCCTTACTAGTATCTACTTGGGCTAAGTTTGGAAATAAACAGCTTTTGAATGACAATCTTTAATTCGAAACACCTAAACTTGCATATTTTGGTAAAATTGTGCACGAATTGAATTAATAAAAATTCAAATTTCCCACAAGTGGAGTGTTCTTTCTCTCACTTGTTTAATGATAAATTATACCTCCATGAGTGGTAATTGGAACGCACTTATGTTAGTCACTGTTGTTGCAATTCTGGATTCAGAAGAGTTGGTCAAGTTGGCTACGAATCAGCGGCTAACCTTACACTCAGTGAAGTATATCTTTGATTCCGCTCAACATAGCACCATATCTGGCGTATATTTTGAAAGAGCATTGACGGGGTATATCACCATGCTGTAGAAGTTTGGTTCATTATTCATCTCTGCGAACTAGCACCTGATCAAACGAATTAAAAAAATCTGCACCAAATTTAAATCAGCTCATATTAATATTTTTCGCATAGCCAGCGTGCGCAGTTCAGCTCTACCCTATGGTTTGAATGTGCATGAACACCCCAAACATATACTAGGAGGTCAGGCATTGATAATGTTTGAGAAGTATCCTTCATGGAAATATTGTGAACCTCCGAAATGCGACAAAACTTATGTTACAACCTAATACATTAATCATCGACGTATGGTAATTGAATATCATAATGTTTGAAGTCGAAACGCACCTTTGCAGCCTTTCGGCGTCATAATCTGTCCCGTAGAGCATACTGCAAAGAGTTGTGTAACAGGTTGCTGACATTAGATAGTTCACGATTATGGGTACCCCTTTTCGGAAATTGTGTACCAAATTTGTTTCAAGTGAAATGCATAACTCAATGACACTACAAATATCTAGAGCAAATGAAACGCCATGAAATGATACAAAATTTCCCCATACCGGGATACCATATTGTGTACATTATCAATCTCACGATAGCAGCTTGCATATTCTGGAGCGGTTGCGTCGTAATATTCGCCCGGTTTGCAGATATCTGAATCAGAGTTCAAATTAATGTCAATTTAAATAATTTCAATTAGTTGCTATTGCGAAGGAAATAAGTTTTCAATGCGATATGTAAAGATATGAATGCTCAAACATTGTCACTAGCGTTCTCTTCTTGGAATGGCTTTGTCTCATTTTCAGATATGTTTCATATTCGCTACACATAGGAGCTATAAACATATCTGAAAATGATACAAGACCATTCCTATAAGAGAATCCTAATTGTCACCTGTGCAGTTTCCATTCACGAACTTCTGGTGCACCTTGCATGCTGCAATAATATGTTTCTATAATGGGTATCGGTTGGTCATGTGAATAAAATAAACAAATGGCTGATCACATATCATCAATATCACATTGTGTGCCATCACACATCACATCATACAATGGTTAATGCGCTGAAACTGACGTAGAAAAAGTGTTATGATCGAAATTGTTCATATTTAGACAGTTTTTCAGTTGCCTACGACGCATATATTGTTGACGGGCCGGGCGGATTCAGGGCATACTACAATTAAACGTTATTTCTTAAAAAAGGAATATTCAAAATATGCGACTCTAGCACATTTTTTTGTTTCGTAATTTTTTGTTTCTCTATAGAATTGACCACTCACTGTAGCACAGCCTGTCTATTCGTATCTCGTCAACATGGCACTCAGGATCTGTAATTAATAGGTTACCTGAAATGTGAGACATACCTCCTCGTATTTTTTCGTTACATTAGATTGTTGAACAGCAACATATATAAATCGAATAGAAATATGACAAACAACTTGCGCCGTAACGACGGTTTGCGTAGTTAAAATTAACAATTTACCTCCCCGAAGGCACAGGTTCTCCTTCTTGACAGCTGAAGTTCCATCCGGGCATGCTTAATTTTGCTAATTTGCATTATCAAAATAAAAATAAAGGCTTACTATGGCAACGGCCTTCGAAGACAACTTGATTGTATGCGCAATCTGCATTTAATTTGTATTAAATCATAGCATTATTCAATTAAAAGTATATAATGATAATGCTAAACGACTCAAAAAAACTCACTGATGCATGTTTTTGATTGGGGATCATTCACTTGCGATCCATTGCACGGCACTGGAAACAAAAGCAAAGTAATGAAAGGTCATCGAACAATTTTCTTGTCACTATTCTGCTCAATTCGGGTACATATCTCTTCACTCTATGAACTCGTTCACCACTCAGTCGTGGGGGTGAGTATTTTAGATACGATGGCCCGAATTACTTACTCAACATTCGAATATTTCTTACATTAATATAACAACATGTATCAAAACACATCTCACCAGTGCAAACACCGTTGGGTGCCGTTCCAGAGTCGCATGCTGGAAATTAGAGTTCGAGAAATGAAACCACGGTATCTTCATTCTACTCACTCTCTCGCCATTCGACCGGTCGAGAGAGTATGTAAAATGAAGAGACCGTGACCCGAATTACGAACTCTGCTGGAAATGCAGTCAAGAATGGTTATATTTTGTTAACAATTTAATGGTAGAAACAAACAGATATTGAAGACCACCTAAATCAATCAAAAATCGCTCTTTTCGACATCCTACTGGTCTGCCAAGGAAAGGCCGCGAGGGTAAGGAGGAGTTTTGGATGAGACAAAGCGGGATCGATAGAGGATCAAATTCTAAGAACTTCTACGTTTGCCCTATCTGCTGAAAACAAATGTGGATGCCTGCGCTCATATTGCGGAGATGGGTAAAACCGTTAATTTCTCAGGCAATGTCACGAAATTCCACCATCACACAACCATCCGCAGAGGCCCTCAGCAGATGGAAAACGTTGAAGTTCTTAGAATTTGATCCTCTTTCGATCCCACTATGTCTCATCCAAAAACTCCACCTTAAAACTCCGCCTTTCCTTGTGAGAACTGCATTTAATGTGATATTAATATAGATTCAATCATCTCACATATGCACTGGTCGCCCATTCGTACCCAGCCAATGGCGCAAGCTGGAAACATATTTATTAATTATTTATAAAGAATTTGCTTTTTTGATGGTCTATGGTGGTGAAATTTAGCAGGGATTTCGCATAGCTATACATTCGAATTAGATACTCACTGTAGCAATAGGCTTCCTTTTCATCGTAAAGTTCATCAGGACTGCAAGTTGACCCTGGAATTAGCTGTTAAAATATTAGCTCAACGATTTCAAAAATACTATTTTCATTTCATAACGTGCTCACGTGTTGGTATGCATTGAAGCCTGTCCGGGCTGGGCTTCAATCCATGCTCGCAAGCTGTAATGTATATTTAATTTAATAAGTATTTGAATAACACATATTTTATCCACATCCCTATTTCTCAGAAAATATTTATAAAATAATAAGTATTCGAATAAAAATGTTTAACCCACAGCCTCATTTCTGTGCAAAAGAGAGAAATATATTTAAGGACTTTCAAATATGCTTGCAATATTCTACAATACGTAAGCGTAGTATTAATATAATAAAGGAGTGTTATCGGCATGTTTTAAATAATTAAAATATTAATTACTTTTACACTTGTTGTTGATCACAGCTTGATCCACGTTGCAATGTGGAACGATATAAAAATTTTCAGTATTTACGTCGAATTCATCATCATCTTAATGTAATAGTAGAGTGTTCGCATTTTTTCAAAATGGACGAACTATGTAAACACCAGACGAAGACAGATGAGACCAGCCGATTAGATTTCTCATTTTGCGATTGCACCCCCACCTCCTTCACTCCCCCTTCCCTTTCGCATTCTTCCTCAGTGTGAGGAGAGTCCAATATCTTGTATCATAATGCTTAAGTAATTATTCGTCTTTCGTTGCGCCGCCGAGCGTAGATAAAATATAACACGTGTATCACGAGTCAGCGGATGGAAAACAGACCCCCTAGGAACATTTTCAAAATTTGTTTCACGGATTTGATTAATATTATGATATGATAATACCCTGGAGTGAGTATTTCGAAAAATATAGGTCATTGGTCCCAGAACCGGCTTTTAGGATTTTTCCGGTTTTGTACCTGGCCCTGCTGTATTTCAGCTCCCTGTTGAGCTAGAAAGGTGGTTTTTTTGGTCTCAAAATGCGCGGAAAAATATTTCAAGAAACTTTTATGTTGAAAATTTGTTATGAAATTCAGAAACAACAAAGTTATTAACAAAAAATCAGTTTTTCAAGCAAAAAAAATTATTTTCTCTATCACGCAGGAAACTTTCAATGGATTTTTTTGCATAAATAGGTAGCATTTGTCAATATGTACCCAAGAAAAATAATTGCGAAGTCCACAGCTGCAAATGTGATAAATTTCAAAATTTCATTTTTTCCTAATCTTCACCAATGTTTTTTCTGAGGCTGGAATTAACGTAAAAACTTTATTTATGGTGAAAAAGAACGTATACATGTTTCTGATAATATACAAATGAAAAATGGTAAAATCTGCTCAATTGTCTGCTCAATTATATTTCGTTGTAATTTTTATTGTGTTTTACTTCACTGAGGTTTTTTTCACCGATTTTTATTGCGTTGTTGTAATTTATCCCCTCCCCTAGAAAGAGTGATTGATTCGAGAACGACCCGATCTTCAGCATAGGAAAGATAAGTGTAATGTTGTTGTTGTACCCAGCGGCAGACGCGCTCGACTTCTTCTCTTCCCGCCATTTTCCCTCCTCCTCATCCTTCCCCCTTCTCCATTATCGATTTTCACCCTCTCTCATCTTCCTCTCGTTTATGTCCTACCTGGACGACATTCCCACATCCTATTTCACCCTTACGTTTATCTTATTGCCACTGTGGTGCTGCATTCATTCTCTGGTCGAACTATCTGAAGCATCTGGATTCCGGCAACCATAAAATCATACCGGAACATATGAAGATTCGCGATAGGGCATTGTGTCTCTACATAGAGAATATCGAGGAAACGTGCAAGCCAGTCCCCGCCTCTCCTGTTTCCGATCTAGCGAAGAGCCTGAAGGGAAAAGCTGCCCCTGAACTCCCCGAAGGATGGGCCCTTAGATTTGGAAGGAAGACTGGTCGATATCCGGATTCAACGAAGGCATTCATCAAGAAGAAGTTCGACGAGTACACAAGACACAACAAGAAGCTGAAGGGGGATGAGGCTGAGAGACTGATGAGAGCGGAGAAGTCCATTCAGCCAAGGGATTGGATGACCTTGAATCAGCTGAAGAACTACCTCAACACACTTCACTGAGGAATACTTTCATGAACACCTTACTCCTGATTTCCTCAAAAGAGTGTTCCTCAAGCCCGATGACCCAAAATACAGAACTCCAATCCCGAAAACGGCAACAGAATACAATTGAGCATACTTTCTTTCGATTGTAATATTTTACCATTTTTCATTTGTAAATGATCAAAAACATGTATTCACGTTCGCTTTCACCATAAATAAAGTTTTTACGTTAATTCCAGCCTCAGAAAAAACATTGGTGAAGATTAGGAAAAAATGAAATTTTGAAATTTCTCACATTTGTCATGTTTGACCAAAAATATCCATATTGAAGGCACAGCTGTGGACTTCGCAATTATTTTTCTTGGGTACATATTGACAAATGCTACCTATTTATGCAAAAAAATCCATTGAAAGTTTCCTGCGTGATAGAGAAAATATTTTTTTTTGCTTGAAAAAATGATTTTTTGTTAATAACTTTGTTGTTTCTGAATTTCATAACAAATTTTCAACATAAAAGTTTCTTGAAATATTTTTCCGCGCATTTTGAGACCAAAAAACCACCTTTCTAGCTCAACAGGGAGCTGAAATACGGCAGGGCCAGGTACAAAACCGGAAAAATCCTAAAAGCCGGTTCTGGGACCAATGACCTATATTTTTTCGAAATAATCACTCCAGGGTATTATCATATCATAATATTAATTAAATCCGTGAAACAAATTTTGAAAATGTTCCCGCACACCTCCACGACTCGTGATACACGTGATAAATATAAACGTTTCAATTCAACATACCGACGCATCTCTTCAGCACCTCATGATAGACCTGGTAAGGATGCTCGCACCCTGTAATCAAGATCGTTAGATTCTTCCAAATGTCTTGCTCCATTCTAATATATGGTTAGCTAATATAATGGAATCTCTCTGCTCTAAAATAACTGCAAATTGTGCAAATCTGCCCCGAAGTAACGATGGCTCTCTTGGAATATACCCGTTTATGCCTAAAATTTACACAACCTCATGTTCTACAATTCACCGTGTATGCACGCTGTTCAAAGTGAAAAAATACGCCTAGGGGTAACTTTTCACGAGGAATCCAATCAACATAGTTTAAAAAACTGCGTTCCCCAAGACAATTTTCAAGGCGAGCATTTTAAAATTTCAAAAGGCCGTAACTTTTTTCACAGATTAGCTTATCTTAACCCCAACGTGAAAAATGCTTATCTCATCGAGATCTTTCAAAATCACAATACATTTGTGGGTTTGGATGAGCCGTTCATGATTTACAAAAAAAAACGACCACTCAAATTCAGCGCAACACGCGAAATGAGGGGTAAGAGAAACGGCTTTCTAAGGTCGATTTTCGAACTCTATGTGAAAAGTTACGCCAAGAACAATCTAAGTTTATTTTTCATTTTACGGCCCAAGGTTAGTTCTCTCAGATAGTCACTCATTTAACCATCATACAATGACAAAATACTTCATCGGGGAAAAGAATGACAAATTGGGCTTGAGGAATAAAACATTTTCGCTCACCGCACATGTTTCCATCGAAGAAAGCATTTGTCTCATTACAGACGCACTTATTTGGACCGTCGAGACGCATCCTTTCGATACATTCTGACAAATGCTAGTGATTATAAGCCTAAGATTTGCATCAAGCATTCCAATACAAAGATTAGCATCAGAGTGTTGATGCATTTGTTGAATCGAATGTCAGGCCAATTTCTAATAGTTCGAATTTTTGCTCAAAGTCATCTTGAGGACGCATTCCGCACACAGGTAATTCCAATAAACAAAACATCTAATTATATTTTAAATGATATTGTATCCGACATCGGATGGATGCAGAAGAAAATAAACTCGCACTTGTGCACTTCCCGATCTCATCCGTGGTGAATGTGGTGTAGCACAAGCATTTGCCAGCGGCGATGTTGTATTCCCCGTTCGTGCAGGAGATGGGCTCTATCATTGAACATTTTTTCTCGTAAATATCATGTTCTCATTCATCGTAGTTTCATTATAAGGAGCACACATGATATCATAAATTCAAGTGCACAAGAAAATAAACATAGGAGAGATAGTAAAATGAACATACGGCAAACGTATTGGTTCTGAAATTCGTGATGCTTTGCGTATTCGCAGGGGGCCACATTCCAGAAGCCATTGGTGCAGATACCTAACATATTTTATACCATTATAAATTTTAAAATTGTTTGGAAAAAATTATTCGTCATGATTAGATATATTAATCTCCTCACGTGTGCAAACTCCGGTGGATTGATCTCGCTGGTATCCGGGATTGCATTGACATCCCTTTTCCGGATCGAAGAATCCGTTCGGCGTGCAAACGGGCTGTTCTGCAATTGCGGATGCTTATTTAAATATTGCGTAATTAAAAAATAGCATTTCATCCATATGACAACTCACGACATGTGTACTCGTTGACTTTTTCGTAGTATGGTAGACATTCACACTTGTTTCCAATTGTCACTGTGCCTGGTCCGCAAGTGACTGAAAATAATAAGAATCGGGGTCGCAAACCGAAATTAATTACAAAGGTTTGAAAATAAATTATACATTAAAACAGTAAGGTCCGCTAACGTAAATGCTTACTGGGTATAGGTGTGCACACTCTTGTGGCTTCGCTGGTATCCGGGATTACATTCACATCCCTTTGCAGGATCGAAGAATCCATTCGGCGTACAAACGGGTTGTTCTGCAATTGGGGAGGCGTAGTTAAATGTTGCACCATACACAATTTACATTTCATGTATATTACAACTCACGACATGTGTAATCATTGACTTTGTCGTAGAACGGCAGGCACACGCATGTGTTCCCATTCGTCACAGTGCCTGTTCCACAAGTGACTGAAATAATTGTGATTTGGGGCTTTAAATAAATGTTGTTTTTAGGACAATTAAGATAATATAATGGATAATTTGTTCTTACCAATGCACATTTCAGAGATTGGATCGTAGCGGTCTGTATGGTTGCAAAGGCAGCCAAACATAGGGTTGAAGGTACCCCAGGTGCAACGCGGTTGTCCTGAACAACAGTTCTGTATGAATCTGGCATTATCATCACGGAGGGATGCCCAAATACAAAACGTGGGTCAAATGTATGATGGTCGTTTTACAAATATATATGTTATCGTCATTCCTTGGCCAGTGACGTTTCAAGAAATGACTCTTTGTGCTACGTGATCTTTCACTGATCTAACCGATTAGAGCAAATTAATTATGAATAGAACATGTTCATTCGAAGCCATCCACGTACATGGGCTGTCAGTTAAGCAACTTACTGCATTCAGTATCTCCGGTGCCGATATAATGATTTTTGCACACGCATCTTCTTCCATCGAAGTGAGCGTTTGGGACGCAGGAGGGAACTGAATGCAATCATTACCACGAATTGTTTTGTTACTAAGCAGATGCATTCATTTTTGAGTGCGAGTCCACCCCTTATGCGAGGTTTGCTTGATCACCCGGAACTTGCAGCATAGATTACATAACTATGAATAAACCATACGGCAGTTTCCGTAGATGTCTGGAGTGAACCCGACGGCGCAGATGCAATTGTCCAAGTTGTCGCGCACTTGGTTGGCGTTGCATTCTACAATGAAAATAATTAAATTTTATAATTGTGATATGTTTGTTAAGATTTGCATCGCTCATATATCATGTAAGTGGCCAAATATTACTGATGGCGCAGATTCCGCTCGGCTTTAGCTGTTCGTATCCATCGATGCACATGCATGTGCCGGTGCCATTAGCGCGGATCATGTTGCAGGGGCATTGTGTAACAAAATAAGCACACTAATATGCAATATATGATTAGCAGCTCATGGCTACGCGGCTCAAAATCGAGTAGGATAGTACTAAAAATTGGATCCTTCTCCAGAATTTTCAATTAATTTTGACGCATAAGATTTTACGAAAAAAATTCGTTTACTTTTCAAATATAATCAAATGGTTCCAATCAAGTCAACTTCAGCAACACTTTCAAATAACGACTGCTTACTGAGAATGCAGCTCCCATTCACCAGTTCGAAATTGCCTATGCACTCGCAAAGGCCGGAAGATGCTCGAGCTTGCCCTTGGGGACACTCTGAATCGCGCTATTTATTTATGTGATAGTGTATGTTCTAATCTGGTTGAATACATTAATATATCAGTAACAACAATACTGCGTTGTTGTATTTCTGAATTTGTCAAGTAATCGATCGAAAGTGTCTCCTTTCCAACTCGAAAAAATACAGCAGCACAGGGCGAAAGTGTTGGCAAAAAATCAACACTTTCATGCCGTTTGAAGCTTTAAGGGCACTTGAGATTCAAATTCGAAAAAAAATCGTTTCCTCACGTTGTGCCTTACCAAATCCAATGCTCAGATCAAAAATCAAAGGTCAATGAATGATAATAATAAAATCACTGACCCGGCAGACAGGTGTTGTTGTTGAAGCGTATGTAGCCGAATTTACACTCACACGCAAGCGATATGGGGTTGAGCACTTCGTTGCAGGAACAGTCCGCTGAGATTTAGAATATATTTTTTTAAAATATTAAAAAAAAAATTTCTGCTGCTTGCCAGAAAGAAGAAAACGAAATATTACATGTCTAATCCTAATATTAAGGTTAAAAATATTCACTTGGAGCAGCATTGGCAGCACCCGGAAGGGCGCCCGGTGGAAGAACTGCTCCCTGCAAAATAGAACGCGATAGGACGTTCTACAAATTTGACTTAGCGGAAGGCCGTGCATAAAACCTGAAATATTAACGATTTTTGAAAGTTTTAATTTAAAGTTATGGTTTTCCTTTTATTAAAAGTTGGATACGGTCTGAGTGGAATTGACAGATGAATAATCTCTCGAAAATCTGGTTAAAATCTCGCACTTTGCCATCGTCGCTCGTCTCGGATTTCCCACTCGGGTCCATCGTGTCTATAATGATCGGAGTCGTGGTCGTTGTTGTCATCTCTGAGGGGTTGACGCGATTTTTTATTTCTTACATTTTTCCTTTTTCAATTAATGCATTATAGGTATGTAGAAGGCGTTAGGCTTAGGCTAAGGCTTGAGCTGGAACATCACTTACTCGCGAGGTCTTTTAGTCCTTTGATGACAGAATCGCCAAAAGCGTCGACTAGTCCGGTGATGACAGAGAGGATGGGCAAATTGTTTATTTTTTCGTCGGTCGGTTCTTTCGAGCCAGAAGTCTGGAAGTTTGATTACGAGTTTTGTGTATGTGGCACGATTTTCAAACAAATACAAGTAAGCACTTAATCACGAAAAGATGGAGTTCAACTTTGTAACACATGTACACTATCCATTGTCATTGTGTACACTCGTTCTTTCAATAATTCAGTGTGTTTGTTTGTTATTTCCTTCGGAAGACCTACATTAGGGGCAGTAGTGTTGGTTGAATTCTTCAAGATAACAGTAGTCGTCGTGGAAGGAGTGGTAGTGGTAGTAGATGATGAAGTCGAATTGCTGAAAGCTCTTGAACGTACGTTTTCAAGGATGGATTCCAGGGAAAAGCTGACAATCTCTTCGTGCAGAGCTGCTTTGATTTACGAATTGGGTACCTCTCATTCGAGCCCACAGTTGTTGTGGTTGTCGATGGAGTAGTAGGGGTAGTAGTTGTAGTAGAAGAAGAAGTCGAATTACTGGAAAATATTTATTCTACATTTGTTCCTGTATATGCTGCCTAGACAAGTTTAAATACAGAGCGACGACTGATATTTTTTCTATGAGCTAACATGGGCGGATTTGGAAATCTCCTAGATTGGGGATTGGACAATTGGGTACCTCTCATTCGATGCTTTATTGATCTTAGTCTTGTTGGAAGCATCGGAGTCGACGGGTGGCAGAACCGGCGGAGAAATAATCGACTTGTTCTGAGCACTCGATAGCTTGACTCCATCTAGAAGCAAATATAGTTTAGCAGGAATACCGATTCTTCAATTCTCAGAGCATAAATGAGCATACTGACGAAGACGTTTAACAACAAAATATTCTCTATTGGGTTATTATATCGATGCCTTTATTCATCATCATCGACGACATCATCATCGAGTGCATCGACGACTAAGAAGTTGGAACGTGTAACACTCACTTCCAGGAAGATTCCTCCCTTTGAATCGGTTCGGCCCGACTCGAGAAGGAGGTTGCCATGTCCACCGTTGGATGAGCTCTTCTGAATTCGGTTATTCAAAATTAAATCAGCAGTTCAGGGCAATGATGAAACCATCAATACACCATTGTCATTGTCAATACATTGTCATTGACAATGGTCCTAGAAAATAGCAACTACAGTAATATCACTTCGCGTTTTTCGTGAAGAAAAAAAAGGATACGAAGAAAGATGCATCTTTGTTGAAGATGCGCTACTCAACCTACATTCAATTTTCTTTCGAATATTGTACATCCTCCATGAATCTGCACACGTTTCCTCTGTGAAAAAATATCATTGTTGAGGCAAATATGCTCAGGGAATTGCATTCTCCTACACATTTTTTTATATAAAAGTGCGCTGGTATTAGTATCGCGAGTTGTGTATGAAGCCACTGTGTCGTTCTCTCTGCATTACTGGTCATAATGGACGTGAGGGAGAGATGGTGAGAGGGAGAAACTAGAGAGAGAGCGGGTGCAGTGAGAAAGGGAGATGGGGGAGAGAAAGGAGAGAGTGGGATGAGGGAGAGAGGACAGATGACGAAACTCCGGTCATTTCTCCCCTCGTGGAAGCCGAGAAGGGAGCTCGCAGCGGCTGGCACTAATTATATTCTTCTTCTTTCTGGCATTGTTGTTTACACCCCTTGTGAAGTGCTGATTTGTTCAATTCCCAACTAGTGTGGAATGCGATTCCATTTTTTTGTATATTTTATCATTTGTTGTATTGCTTCCGTCATTGCTTTCCCTTCGCTAGCCACTGTCTCACTCCCTCTCATTGATTCGGTCCTCTCAATTTCCCCATGCCGGTCTCCATCTCCCCTTCATTCCTCTCCTTATGTTTCCCTCTCTCACTCCCTTCGTCGATGATGTAATTTGAGGCTGTATTAGCGTGGATATCGCCTCATTTGCAATTTTTTTCCATTGTTCATAATGTTAAATATTTTGATTTTGTTTGCATAAAAACGTGTTGAATATAACAACTAGCCTCTTCTTTCCGCATCTTCTTTTTTCCCGTGATGTTACCACATGCGTTAGCACTTTGTGTACTACTTCATCGAGTATAATCATTAGAACATATCATATTTGTAGATGGCTGTCTTCGTCAAAATTTACGAGGACACAACTCTCGCAAATTTGCCTCCAGAAATGATCAGGAAAATCATCCAGATGGAGAAGGACTACTTTGCCTACTCGACAAGCGGGCTGAAAACGGTTTGACTAATTACTCTTATAATTATTGCAAATTTTGAAAACGTAACGTTATTTGATCTGTATTTTTCGATTAAAAAAGGTTTTGAACCACTACTATTAACTTTCAGAATTAAATTTAGCTGAATTAGCTTCAGAAGAGCTGATACTCCTTACCTGATGAAGAGTTGAATTTCCATTTTTCAACTAGGACAATGACTTTCAGATATCCCGAGCCTGGAACAATATGGTAGTCGAGCTTCAGAATGATAACCGTCTGAAAGAGAAACTGCCTACAATCGAGCGAGTGTATCTCAGTGCGTGCGTGCCGGTCGACGATTGGCGAGTATGCTTCAAATATTTTCCGTCAAAATAGGGAGAGTTGCTGATTAGCCCAAGCCAATTAAACTACTGAATACTGGTGTAGAACATTATTTTTCAGTCAACATGAGGATGCAAGTTACAATGCATGTACTAATCATGATATTCAATTTGATCAGGTGGAAATGTACGCACTTCTACATCAGCGATTTTCTGGAAATGTCGGAGTTGGGGAGGAAAATGGCTGGCTGCGTCGCAAAACGAACACTGATTACGAAGAAGTAGGCCGTTTCTTGCCATATTAATGAGTTCGAAAACATCAATCGAATACATTCACAACGTTTATGTACGCTTGTCAAGATAACACCTAACAATTTGCCCAATAACCTGCCATCGTCTTGATCATCATCATATTATTCTTGTGATCTAATCCGAATGAGAGAAAAAAACTAATGAATGAATGCACCTTAATTATAGGGCGTATTCGAAGTGGAGAGCGCTCAGTGGGAAATCGCCACTCGGAACAATCCCCGAATTGTTATTCTAGGAGTCGGATTTGGGCTCTTCTCAGTGGCAGCTTCTATATGCATATTTGTGCCTCTAAACGGGTTGGTTTCTAGGGTTTTTTTTTGTGAGTCACTCATAGCAATTGGCAACTCATCTTGTTATTAGCTTATCAAGCAACGTGTTAAGCAAGAGTGACATGAACATTACGTTATGCATATGCAGGGGCTTACTGCTTCTATTGGCAATATTCGGCATGGCTGTCGGTGCACTAGTTATCAAGCAACGGTATGGAGATTTTGGGTGAGAAATAATCATTTGAATCTATCGAATTCCACTTTATAGAAAAGAAGAGGATAATGCAAGGGAGCGATTCGCGCGATTTATCGATACTTTCACGCATATCGGAACGCTCGTGCTTGAGGATCTCGGTTGCAGCGTTAATCAGAAGCCTCTGAGTGCTGCAGTTCTGAAAATGCTTGGAAAAGTGCGCATAAATGCTCTGGAAATTCGAGAAGACGATTTTAATGAGATTGTCAGGTCAGTTACCCCTCATAATTCGCGAACAAGCGAACATTGAACAATTCTATCAAACTTTGCTCTTTTGTGCGCACATTTTGGGTGTTTTCATTGTTTATCTCACCTTATTTCAGGGAGCGAATTGTCAAAATATGCCACAAACACGGCGTACGTTACGTGCTAATCGCAGCTCGTAAAACCACTGAGCCAGACTACCGTACGAAACATATCTTTTTCTTTATTTTGGATTATATTATACATACTTAAAGGAGGAGTAAACTCAAAATTCAATTTTTTAAGCTATCACATTCACGACCTAGAGCTTCACAACGATAAGAAGCTCCGAAATTTTCACACTGATATCTCCATTCCGAACAGAGTTATAGCTAGTTGGCTGGGAGCCAGATCAGGGAAAGCTCAGGGAAGGGGGCGAGATAGCACGCGACTTGAAGAGAGTACGTCACTAGGTGAAACACATTCCAACCGGGCGCACGATTGCATTTACTCCTCCTTTAACTTTGTATAGACTATAAATGCATCGTTATTATTTTCATATGTTTTCGTCGCTGCTTCACTGACTATGGCGTGGTAGAGTTCATCCTTGCGAAGGAATGAGCTTAAGAAATTCCCTCCTTACCTTTATAGTTCTGAGAACTAAGTTCTCATTAGAGTTCGAGAAACGATACCAAGGCCTCTTCATTTCCCAACCTCTCGTCATTCGACCGGTCTAGAGAGTGTGTAGAACGAAGCGGACGTGGTTTCATTTCTCGAACTCTAGTTCTCGTATTTCAGTCGATTTCCTGCTGGATCTGTGCGATAAAGGAATCATCGTCGACATTTATCAGAAGGACAAGAAAATGGCTTACCACCAATTCGCTAATTTTACTAGCAAAAATGAGAACAGGAAAGTGCTTTCTCTAGTTGTGACAAAATAATAATTTATTAATTTACTGCAGCTCCTGCGCCTTTCTCAATGAGCAGAAACGCGAGCTGAGAGCTCGGGGAATTCATCTGAGTCATGCTATTGTTCGTAGTAACGAAGAACTAGAGCGTGCCTATCCGCCCCATGTCGTCACCCATTTCCATTGCGAGAAGAACAAGAATGAGTCGAAGAGGCTCAGACCTGCTCGGGAATCGAGAGGGTTCAACCATGACTGGTGCTGATACAATTTCACTTTTGCGTTAGATAAATATTATTGTCCATATACGATGCTTTCAATAAAATTTGTATTATCCACAAATTATATTTCCTTCAATAAAATTCTGAATCCAAACTTGTTATTTGAACTCTCATTGTTGGTACGAGATGTAGCCTCGTTGTCAGTACTTTCAATTCTAGCTTGGTTTGGTGAAAAACATCCCAGATTTTTAGTACGTTTTCATGGTTTGTTGCTTCATATCTCGATTTCACGAAGCTATTTCTCACCTTCTCATTTATTACATGCTCCCTCCTTCTCGTACTTCGTACATCCTTGTCTTACTCTCAGTCCATATCATGCATTCATCCCGTTATCATATGACAAATGTTTTTACTTAATTAATCACGGTATAGATGTCTCCTCGAGGCTAACGTCCCCGGGGTCACTAATGACGTTGATGTGGAGGATGCGAGTACAATGAATGGCAGTAATTCAAACTCATTCCCTTATCTTTCGGTCTATATTTGTTATTTCTTCATGATGCAACGTTGATGTCAGCACTTTTAATTTCAGAAGTTGTTAAATTTATTCCAAAAAAAAATCACATTCATGTTCATGATTCATCTCTCGATTTCACTACTCTCGCCTTCTCATTGATTAAATTCTCCTCCCTTCCCATACATCCTCGCCTTACGTTCAGTCCATATCACGCATTTCCCTTGCTTTCATACGACGTCGCTCAAGCCTCTCGCGCGGCATCTGTATTGCGCCGTATTCGGATGCATTTTAGATCTGTGCTTTTCGATTTTTTTTAATTCGTAGATGGAGGAATTCATCAACATGAACGACAAGACAACTCTCGCAAACCTACCTCCTGAAGTGATCAGGAAAATCATCCTGATGGACAAGGATTACTTTGCCCACTCGGCAAACGAGCTGAAAAAGGTATGAACATTTGTCTTATATTGAAAAATTGCACAAACCAATGCGCATTGAATTCCACTTTTTGTAACACGAAAATATTAAGAAAAAAAATGAAAACGAAAATTTTCAGATATCCCCAAGCTGGAGCAATATGGTTGACGAGCTTCTGAATGAGAGCATTCTGACAGAGAAACTGGAAACTGCCAAAAATTGATCGAGAGTTTCAACCATGATTTATTGATTTATTGATTTGTTCATCACTAGGGTTCTATTGTTGGAATGGTTTTTGTATAATTTTAAGATGTTTCATGTTTGCTATACATAGGAGCTATAGAGTGTACATGAAATGTGTCTGAAAATTATACAAAGCCATTCCAATAAGATAATGATGTAACCCTGACACTTTTTTAACATCCTCTCACACAATCAACACGATTTTATATCTCCTAGCTTCCTAAATGTTTCTATTGTCGTGAATTTTGTCCGTACATCAATAAATATGCATCCAAATTGCACCTGGAAGATGTGGGCTACGCAATCAGCTGTTACAATACTCTCCCTAACCTCTCTCCCTTCTTTCTCATCTGTCTCCCTCCATCTCACTTCCCTCACATCTCTCTCCCTGCATCTTCTCCATTCTCTGTCTCTGTCTCTGTCTCTCTCTCTCTCTGAGAGGGAGCGAGACGGCGAGAGAAGGGTCACTCAGGCTGACGAGATCCCACGAGGCCGTCAATAAGCTTGCATTCCGTCAAGAATTGTTTAGATTTCTGTTCAAAAGGTGTTTCCCAACACAGTTTCATCGCAAAACTGTCGCTTTTTCCACACTTCATGCATCTTCCCCTCTTGCTTTCCCATTTCCCCCCCCCCCTTCCCATTGATTTCACTCCCTCCTCTCCGTCCACTCTGCTTCTCTTTCCTCTCTTTCTCTTTCTCCATCGTGCTTTCTCCCTCACCTGCCTCTCCAATGTTCACTTCACTCTCCTGAAGCTTTCGCAAACAACAAATATTCCGCTTCATTCGAAACACTCCAGATGTCCGTGTTCATTAAAATTTACGAGGACACCAACCTCGGAAATCTACCAGGAGAAGTGATCAGGCAAATCATACTAATGGACAAGGACAACAGTTCACACTGGGCTAGTGAGCTACAATCGGTAAGACACGGCATTACCGAAACTATGTTTTCCCATTTTTAAAACGACAGTTCTACCCAAATGCTGATATCTCCGCCCTAGGCAGTAAATGATTAATGAGGGGTGTCTTTCTGGAAACTTTCACTAGATTTCTTTCTATACAGCTCAACCTCAGATATCCCCAGCTTGGAACAACATGGTTGTCGAGTTGCAAGACCGAGGCGAACTCAATGAAATCGAGCCTACAATTGAGCGTGCCTATCTATGTGCGGGAGTCCCCAGGAATGATTGGAGAGTGAGCTGTTTCTCTTCATTGCCATCCAAATCAAAATTCGGGTGTGGAGAATGGGATATTGTCGACTAAGTATGAATATTAGAATCTACGGCTCTGTACCAATATGAGGGTCCCAATATTTCTGTACCAATATAAGGGTCCCAAGGTCTTCCGTACCAATATAAGGGTCCCAAAAATTTCTGTACCAGTATAAAGGTCCCAAATAAAATGTCGCCTTCAATAAGTAATATTGCGTCATAACTGTGCAATATCGTGATTCAGATGTATGTAAAGGAAATCAAGCCACGTATTTACATTTCTTTAGTAACTCGGCTCAAACTCCTCCTAGAAGGCTAGGTACTAAAACTCCTCCTAGAAGGCTAGGTACTAAAACTCCTCCTAGAAGGCTAGGTTGACTAGGCTTTTTGAGCCAGCTGGGCGAACATTTTTCAGATTCCCAATTTTGATATTTCATGACTTTCTTGTATCTAGGCAAACAAATGTCTCGTACACCACTGTTGTTAGCAAAGAGTGGCCACAAACATGGTCTTGTATGTTGAGTTTGAGCCGATTTGCGAATGGAACAGAAATCTTAGAGCTTCTCTCACACATTTCTCAAACACGGTGTTGCATAGTTATGATGCAATATTACATATTGATATCAGCAATTTGAATTTTGTTTGGGACCCTCACCTTACTTTGGGACCCTTATACTGGTACAGAGCCGAATCTACAAATGTAATCATTTTTCGCAATAATTTTAACAAATGAACACATTTTAGGTGGAAATGCATGCCCTCTTGCGGAGGTCATTCGCGAGTTTGGTTGGAGCGAACCGAGAAAGTCATTGGCTCCGACCGAAGGATGACACTTTCTACGATGAAGTGCGTATTTTCCGTAAAATGATTTGGTATTGACAAAAAATCCTATCGCAATACTTTCCAATACTTCGGGAGCACATGCTAACCCAGAATATTTTTTCAGAACTTTTCGAAATGAAGTGTGAGTATTCTGGGATCGCTACCAAGCACAATCCAAGAAATGTACTTGTCGGTGGCGGAATTGCATTCATATCATTAGCGGCAGTGGCATGCGTATTTTCGCCAGTTATTGGGTATGATTACAAATGATGTTAACACAATTTCCAAATGTCAAATGCAGAATGCTTCTTCTGCTATGTACACTAATCGGAATCGTGTTAGCTTCGTTTTTTATTAAACGCCAATATCGAGATTTCGGGTACTCGAGGCACTTTTATAAGCGCAAAATGGTATTTTTAAAGGAAAGAAGAGGCGATCGGCCGTGATAGATTCAAACGATTCTTCTCTCCTTTCTCTCGAATCGGGACCCTTGTACTCGAAGATTTTGGCAGCGGAGTGTATGAGAAGCCATTGAGTTCGGCAATCATGAAAGCACTGGGAGACATTCGCATTGACGCTTTGGAGATAAGGGAGCACAATCTGAGTGAGACTCTCAAGTGAGTCTAACGCATGTACATAAAAGGGCTTCATGTAGAGAGGTTTTAATAGAGATTTGAGTTCGAGAAAATATACCTTCTCCTTATTCTAAACAGATGTATACTACAGGGTGGCTGATAAATATTGCGTCCACCTTTTGAATAATATCTCGCAAACAAACAAAAGGATAATTATCATATTGCGTTTAAATATATATCAGTACCGTGCAAAACAATTACTAGACGCAGGCTTCATGGTATCGACTGGCCTCTTAGCATGGAGGCAAAAAGTAGTCTACATTTTTACTCAATGCGCCGTTCACATTTTTCGATATATAAAATGATCTAAATGTCCATCGAAATTGCAACCGAGGTGAATATGAAGAGTAACCCTTCCACTAAGTGATAATCTTGTCAAATGCGATATAGGGTCTCTGAAAACAGAGAGAGATAAATTTGATGACTTTCAGTCACGCATATGCAAAAAAACTCACTTTTCGGAATTTCTTATTCTGAATGTTGATACCGCCGTATAATGTTGCATAGCTATTAACAGAGTCGAGTTATGAAATATTGTTGCATCAAATTGAATGTAAACGTTGAATTAATGGAAGAAGTAGGCACCTCAAAATATCGCTAAAAGCGGCACTTCGCAGCATTTCGCAACTTATTCTGGTTCCGAATCAATATGCCCAAGCAAATGGAATGCATTTTCACAATAAAGAATGCTGGAGTATCATGCATAAAATAGAACAATTCCAATAGCTAATGTGTTCAAAGAATGCGGCTTCGAAATATTATTATTTTTTATAGAGCGCCGTTCATAATGAAATAATTTTAAACCATTTCTGAGAAAGTTCCGAGGCTCATAATATAATTGATCACATATTTATACGTGTAAATGGTTGTTCTTATTAGGAATAAATGGATGAGTCCTGTATCTAATTCCTTGCTGTAAGGCGGCATAAACTATCAGATACGTTTATGTGCCCAGAAAAGTCCCAATTCCAAAACAAAATATTTCAGAAGTGATAACTCTTGAAATACTTGAACAATCCAGATAATATTTATAGGCTAATAACTTTTGTCCCTTACCAACATAGTTACCAAATTTGATGCAATGGTGCCTACAGAGAATGGAGATTGAGAAACAAGAAAAGTGGCGCAATATTTATCAGCCACCCTGTATGAGGAAAAGCGAATTTCGAATTCAATATTATCAACTCATTGCAGAGATCGAATCGTGTTCTTGTGTCGTAAGCACCTAATTCGATATGTATTCGTATCAGCGAGAATAAGTACTGCAACTGATTTTCGTTAGTTTTTTTTTGAATTTGTGTTCACATTAAAATACAATAAAAATGTAAAATTGCAGTAAATCACAATTTCAGGCGATTTCATGCAGGAACTATGCGGTATGGGTGTAGTAATCGATATTTATCAGATACAATCAGAATACAGCTATTCTCTTTTCGGCAAAGCATTGTGCGTGATTTAGAAGAATATGTTCCAATTTTAAAAATGTTAAAGATTAACTATTTAATATTAAATGTGTTACTTTGTAGGCCCATCAGGTTTCTGTTCCAGCAAGAGAAGGACCTGCGAGCGAAAAAGATCTTATTGCGATTTGTTTCTCGCGGTTGGGAAGAGTTCAATGCGAGCGGGTATCCCTCAAATCTGTGCTCGCACATTCGAGGAGAGCGATTGACATTGAGAACTGAGGGAAGAAGAATGGGCCCAGCTCGAATATCGAGAGGATTTAACCATGATTGGAGTTGATTGTATCGATTTTTGGCCAGCTGAGACGTATTGTATGTAAATATTGTTGAATATATTCGTCAAATTTTGCATGTTCGCACATGCAAATCAGTAAAACATATTGCACGCACTAATGAGAATGCCCCCTAATCGAATATCGAAAAAGATTCAACCATGATTGGTGTTTATTGACTTGTATTATTATATTTTTATTGCTTCACATATCAATTGATTTCGCATAAAAGTCAACACAAAATAATTCAAACAATGATGTTGTACGCATGACACGCTATTCACTACTTAGAGACCATGACTTTCATTGAGAATTGTCGCGAATTGAGAAATGTCCTTGAGAAATGTCATGAATTGTCGCAAAGTGGGACTCTGCAGCCTATTTCCTCTCTTTCTCCTCCTCCCATGCTATTCCAGCTCATACATGACGCGAGCGCGCTAGACAAAGATGCCTTCCTCAGCTCAATTTTTGAGATATAAGAGGTCGAGTTCTTATTCGTCTGTGTTCTGTATATTTTTCATAAATTCCCTTATATTTCGCTGAATTGTGTTCTCGTTGTCAGTACTTTCAGTCCTTGTTTATCTCTCCTTCTCTAGCCTAGGGCTCCCTGCACCTCATCGATTCTACTCTCCACTCTTTCCCCGCTGCATCTACGCTCTTCTTCTCTCCCTCTCTCTGTCTCCCTCTCCCTCCCTCTCTCTCGCTCTCTCTCTCGCTCGCGTACGCTTCTAGTCGATGATGCCACTTACATGGCTTCGCCTGACCCATTAGTAGGAGCAGTCGACCTCACTACACCACCTAGCGTAGTCGTCACTTGACGACTGCATATTCACTTAACGTGTTTGCTTTACCTTTTTATTCATTCATCAACAATTCCAGATGGCGGTTTTCATCAAATTTTACGATGAAGACACTAGCCTATCCAACCTACCCGCAGAAGTCATTAGGCGAATAATACTCATGGATAAGGAGGATTTTTCGTATACGGCCAATGAGCTGAAATTGGTTAGACAATATTCCTTTTCATGTGCTAAAAGTACAACAACAAAAAAATGTGCGGAGAATATGATTATTATTAAATTGTGCTGAAATCCATTACTTACCTGGTGTTTGTGACTCATATTTGCAACATCAATGTTTAAATCTGCACACCCTACTCTTGTTTTCAATCGTCTGAAAATTAGCCAATATCAGATATCGCCAGCGTGGTACAACATGGTTACCGACCTCCAAGACAGTGGAGAACTGCCACAATTAGAGCCGACCATAGAACGGGTCTATATCAGCGCCGCTGTGCCTAGAGATGACTGGAGGGTCAGTAAGCTTTTGAAAATTTGCTATTTGCTGAGGCATTTTTCAGTACGAGATCGCATTGGAATATTCATGATAGTAATCGGGGAAAAAAACGCAAAATCGATATGCTGGAAGACTCGGAGTACATTGTTTTTAAATAATCTGCTTAGGTGGAAATGCATGCCCTGTTGCGGCAGGGTTGGGCACGATTGATCGAGGCCGACAAGAAAAGCCAGTGGCTACGACCGAGAAGAGGCACGCACTATGAAGAAGTAAGAATGTGGATTTTGAATCATTCTTCTGGATGTTTTATGCGCAGTTTTGGATATTGTGCAACGAGTCCAGTTGCTACTTTGGAATTATTTTTTTGCATAATCATGAGCATTCAAGGGAGTATTTGAAGTCGAGTGCGAGTACTCTTTAATTGCTACGAGATACAATCTCTGGAATATACTCATAGGCGTCGGAAGTACAGCATTAGTAATCGCCACTGCGGTCTGCTACTTTTTCCCGCAATATGGGTATGTGTTAGTCATGTTTGTCATGTTAATTCACACTCGATTTGATCGGTGACTCGCGAGTGAATAGTGGAAAATGACTCGCCAGTGAAACTCTCGAGTGCTATTGTTCGGAGGAGACACTCGCGAGTGCCTTTGTTCGAGAGTGCACTTGGCTCGGGGAATAGACCGATCACCGCTCAGGGAGAGAGAAAAAATGAGGAAACTTGCGAGTTGCACTCGCGAGTGCCCCGTGCTCTCGATTATTTTGAACAAAGGCACTCGCAAGTGTCATTGTATCGCGAGTAACTTAATCATTTCACTCGCGAGTGACGAGCTATCCGACATAACAGGTCTAGTAGTATGTGTTCAGCATTCATGAATCAATGGATCGCCCTGAATTGTGAACTTTGCAGGTTCATCCTACTGACCGTTACAATTGTTGGAATCGCGGCTGCATCGCTGGCGATTTGGGAAAGGTACGAAAACTTGCTACTAGAGGTCGAGAAACGATATCACCTCTCAATTTCCCAAACTCTCTCGTCATTCGACCCGTCTAGAGAGTGTGTAGATTTAATAGGACGTGATTTCATTTCTCGAACTCTACTTGCTACTCAGATATTTTAGCTGAACTGCTGCTGTTTTAACTTCTACCTAATTTAGGAGTTTTTAGAATTTCTACACCATTAGATTCTTAGAAAAATAAATACCAACTTGACGCTGGCCTATCAGCGTTCTCCCTCGAGCTAGAAAATGAGATGTAGTTTTACCTTTACAATACATTTTGCCTCTCAGGAATGACGAGAAGGTCACCCAAGGCAGATTCACGCGCTTCTTCTCGCCCTTCTCCCGAATTGGCACTCTTGTACTCGAGGATTTCGGAAGCACTCACCACGAGCAACGACTAAGTGCTGCATTGATGAAAGTACTGTGAGAAATTCGAATTAATGCCCTGGAAATCAGGGAGAGCAATCTCAGCGAAATTCTAAAGTAAGTCATGTGCATTTTTCAAAAATTGAATTATCCTTGGCAAAATGCGCCCATCATAAGCAGAAAACGCAAAAGTTAAGCGTGAAGCTTAATTTTGAATATGCAGAGATCGCATCGTGCACTTGTGTCGCAAGCATCGAATTCGATATGTGTTCGTAACGTGCAGACGGAGTAGTGCAACGGACTTTCGTGAGTTGTGGCTTTTGCATCATCGATGATACAAAAGGTCAAGACAAATGGTGATTGTTCCAGGCGAATTCATGCAGGAGTTGTGCAAATTGAGAGTTGTGATCGACATCTATGAAACAAGCAGGACATGGAGTCATATTCTGTTCCACAAGACATTGTGGGTTCGAAAAGGAAGTATTTTTGGATCGAAAAATGCAGGCCGGTCAAGTTTCTGTATCAACAAGAGAAGGAGCTGAGAGCGAAAAGAGTATTATTAAGGTAAATTAAATCGGGATTGATTCGGGTGTTCAATGGGCGACTCAGGGTGGGCATATAAACAGCTGATCCGTACTTTCATTAAACGTTCACAAGGTGACCAAAATATGAAAGGGTATTAGTTCGGGTTTTTTCAAGTTGTGTTATTATCGCACCTAGTGCCATTATATGTATAGTTCCAGCAGGAAGCGAAGCTCAGGGCTAAGTAAATCTTGACACTTCTTCAATATTTGGCCCACCCCCTCCCCTCTTTCCCCTATCATTTCCCATTCCCTCCCCTTCGCAAAGGGGTTGTATGACCGAAAACCAAGGAAAGATACTTAGGGGGTGGCCAAATGTTGACGAAGTGCCAAAATCTGTTTTAGATGGACCACCCACTATGACCACGAATTCGAAAAGAACGTCTACCCGCCGCATGTCCACTCCCACTTGCACTGCGAGAGATTGACAAGACGCAGTGATGCAAGGCAATTGGAACCTGCCCGAATATCGAGAGGCTTCAGCCATGACTGGAACTGAGTCAAGAGATAAATTATTTTATCGTACGTCAACTCTGTCAATGTTTGTTCATTGCTTATGTCTCTTCACAATCAACAAGTCAGCACACCTCCCGCTTCTCGTGAGAGTGGATGAAAATGGTACACAATTTTTTAAAGCGGCTTTCGACTGTCCTTATGGCATAAATGAACCCTAGATATGTCACTTTCCATATTTATTCCTTCATCAGTGGCCATTCCCTTGTGAAAACATTCATAATCGACGGAAAAGGTCGCTCGGAAAACGCTAAACCCATCAATTTTGCTCATCTAAATTATCAGTTAGCCGGGTCTCACGAGGGATTGAGAATTTAGCTCAGCTTTTAGCATTTCCGAATAGGAAGCTTCTTTTGCAAATTTCGTATGAATCATATCTAGGTAATTGTTTTTGTCTAACTGATGAATACACATCTCATTTCTAATCGAATGCCTAGTCCCCAGTGATTTTCCTCTAGTCATCAACTTCATTCGTTGCGCATTCTTCTTCGTCATCAAACTAACGGCAAACGCCTCGAAATATTTTTTTCTTAAATTCTCCACCGTTTGTTTCATGAAGAAATAAAGTTATTCCTGGACGTTTCTCGCACCCAGATAACGAAATGCACAGCGCATTTACTGAGATCGTTGTTAGCTAGATTTCATTGCAAGATTGTATCCTATAGCAAGTGAATGTGAAATTGTTTGAGTTTACCATATAATTTAAGATGGCGGTTTTCATGAAAGTGTACGACGAGCCCGTGAATCTTGGTAACCTTCCACCAGAAATCATCAGAAGAATCATTCTATCGGACTACAGATACTTTGCCGAGTCTGCCCGGGAATTGAAAGAGGTTTTGGAGCAATTGTAATACTCTCTCCATATCATACACTCTCTCGCTCACTCTGATCGACGAGAGAGCGTGTGATTTGGAGAGAGTCAGACGATTCCTCAGGTTTTGGTTTGCATTTGAGTTCGAAATCCTGTCATATCTGCGTATACTATCGCCGGTCAGGTGGAAAGGTTGAATATTCAGTGGAGTGCACAAGTGGAGTAAAGAGTCTTGAACTATCTTTCGTAGGGTACGCGTGATATTAAGCACTTTCCATAAACATAATAAAATAATATTATCACCCTAGCTGTTAGTCAGTTTTATACCCCAGTATTCTCCACGGGTTCCAGTAATTGCATTTGCTCGGCTCAACGCTATCATTTCTATCAATGAACCAGGAGGGAAGCACGAAAAACGAATCGTGTATATACTTTGACTCGGTATTTCATCTTTGTGCAAATGCCCAATGAAAGTAGTCAAAAATCAGCATTTTGAATAATTCCTAAGGTAAATATGAAACTAATCCACGTATCTAAATGTACAAGCCAGAAACCTATTCATCCCGCGTGCTATATATTAACTGTTTGACCAGCGGGAGAGTGAATATAATATAGATACGAATTCTTGTAAAGTCATGCCTTAGCCTTAGCTACATTAGTCTTAGCTATGTGTTATGGGTATGGATGATAAGAGATATCAGTAACTTCTAGATATCACCGGTGTGGAAGCTGGTGGTCGAGGAGCTCTTGGACGAAATCCAACCATCCATCGAGAGGGTCTACCTCAGTGCAGGAGTGCCTCGAAATGATTGGAGAGTGGGTATTTCAAATATATTTTGATATCGATGAAATTTTAATTCTGTGCTGGATTCAAATGGTTCAATGTTACAGTAAATGTGAAATATGCAAAAGCCATTGTAGGTGGAAATGTTCGCCATCATGGAAAATCGCTTCTCGGGACGAGTTGGTGTCGGAGAGAGCAAGTGGCTCCGGCGCAGAATCCATTCGATCTATGAGGAAGTGAGAGAATTTAGCAAGTTTGGAGCGGTTTGTATGTTGAAAAGTGGTGCAAAACGAAGAGAATTCGCATATTTTGAATGGCAGAAATGATTCAAAACATTCTCGAATTGTAGGGAACAATCGAAGTAGAGAGCGATTTCTGGCCAATTGTGACGAGAAGCGACCCTCGCTTGCGATATCTGATCATTTCTTTATGCATCTTGGCCCTCACTTTGTTCTGCCTCGTCGTCTGTTCTAATCATATTCCTATTCTAATCGGGTATGTGAGAAAATATAGCTGTAAATGTGAAGTCAGTGTGGTTCAAAATGTGAGTCTCTATTACGTGTTTTTTCAGACTCAGCATATTTCTGGCTGTTTCCTTCGGATTAGTCATTGGAGTAGTAATTATTCTAAGGAAATATAGGCATTTCGGGTAAATTTTAGCTCAGAAAACAGGAAAAATCGTAATTTTCAGAAAAAGCGAGAAAAGAGCTCGTGAGAGATTCGCCCGTTTCGTCTCTACTTTCTCTGATGTTGGCACACTGGTTTTGGAGGATTTCGGAAGCAGTCCGAAGGAGGAGAAGTTAAATAATGCGATTCTGAAGGTTGTAAACTTTAAACCGAGCAGGTGTGAGCGCTCGAAACAACCAATCGGTTTAAAAAAATGGAATTTGTTCATTTTCGACTTTTCCGATGTGCCTTAGTCCATTTGATTTTTAGGTGATACGCGTGTTATGTACCCTCTTCTTTAACCGTATTTGCAATGATAACTGCCCTCATTCAGTTTAACCTCCTTGAATTGAAAAATTCAGATCCTCGGAGATATTCATATTGAATCATTAGAAATCCGAGAGGACGATCTGAGCGAGGATCTGCAGTGAGTTGTCAAAAAATAAAATTTTACCTGAGCAAAATGAGTATATAAAACAGTGCAGGCAATCCATGGATAGTTGAGAAGATCATCATCAGTATCAATCATTTTCAATTTCAGAGAACGCATTCTTATTCTGTGTCGCAGGCACCGCATCCGATACGTGTTCGTAACCGCTCGACGTAGCACCCATCCGAATTTCCGTGAATTCTTTTCAAGCTAACCTAAAACTAGAGTAAGCCAAAAATATATAAAAAATCGTCAGCGCTTCGCACATGATAACATTGTTCAGTTGAATAGTTTGAATCGCCATCCAAAAATCGGAAAAAAACTGTCATTGGCGGAGTAAAATGCAACGAAGAACATTGCAGGCTTTCTTATGGAGCATCTATCCAGAAATGGAACGGTAATGGACATCTACCAGAAGGATGAACGGCCCTGCTACTCGCTATTTGATAGGTGGCAAACTAAACAAATTATCTCCAACGTGTACCGCGAACACATAAACAAATGGAAACACACGTAAAGGAAATACGCAAGAAAAGTGCAAACTAATTCAAATTAACACATTGACCTGTTTTCAGATCCTATGAATACATGAACAGACAAGTTAATCAACTACGAGCCATCGGGACATCAATGAGGTTTTAAAAAAATATATTTTCTATTAAAATTGGGAGGGGCTTCAAAGTGGTCGGGACGTGTAAATGGCTGCTCAATACTCTGAATGATTGGTTTTTTTTAACTCGACGTCTTGAATCCTAGAAGAATTATAGGTGGGCAATAGGCACGGTTAACAGGAGAAACCCTAGAACTCGCAATTACTTAATTAATTAACTAATTAGATACTGATTAATTAGATACTGCTAATTTAATCGCAGTTTCACCACTCGATGTCTCGACGACTTCAAGAGACGCCCCTACCCTTTGCATGTGGACTCACACTTTCACTGCGAGAGGCTGACAGGTAGAGTTGCAAGAAAAATTGAACAACATTTTTGCAAAAATGTTGTTCAACACTACTTGAAGCGTGAGTGTGGGAAATGAGCGGACGGTTATTACCCTACAGAGAACTCTACAGGATACAAGAAGCCGATGCATCTGGCGAAGATCTCGAGGGGATTCAATCATGAGTGGAAGTAAATCTGACTACGCTTGAATTGTTCAGTACGAATCGCTGTGATTTGTATAGCACAATTTCTATTGTTTTCCAGAAAATAGTTCAAGTCCACAAACATATGTGTGATTGGTAGTGTCTTCCGCGATGAAGTACTGTTGAACTATAACACGAAATACACAATATCGTTTATTGCTCTTTCGGCAAAAACGGTTGATTTTCGTAGCAGCAGCTCGATTGAGGTAACGTTCACCTTGCGAACCTGCAAACAATAGCATAACATCATTTTAAATATTATCAAAATTTGTTATATATCAGGTTGTAACATAAGTTTTGTCGCGTCCAATCTTATGCATTTTAACCTCAGAAATTCTTCGAATTAATTTAATCTCAATTTCGTTATTCATCATCAGTGAGGGCCTTCGTACTCTTTCTTACGCGCTTTACTTCAGTCCTGTCAAGGCAGTTGAGGAGGCACATTAGTCAGACAAAGTTGTACTGAGATAAGGATTACAAATCATTTTCACGCATCAGCTCTTCTTGAAAAGGATAAATTATGCCGATTTTGTGTGATTTGAAAAAATAAAGTACAACATATGTGCATAATTTTGAACCACTCACGGATAATGACAAACGAAAATCGTTCTAGAAATGTAGACGAGTTTGTATAATGTGGATGGTTGGTGACGGTCGCGAAAACTTTCGCAAGCCGAGTTTTCTTCTCAATAGATATCCAGATCCAAATAGTGGTGGAATATAGTTCACCCAAAGTTCACCCAGTATGCAGACAAAGTTTGGGGTAGATTGGGTTCTGTTGAGATAAGTGGCTCCATTCAGAACGATGGTATGTAAATTAAACTAATGAAATCGGCACTTTGTTCATATTCCTACCTCGCACACATGTTCAATATCTGCTTTGTTGTGTCCATCCTAACCATAAACCCTTCCCTTACTAGTATCTACTTGGGCTAAGTTTGGAAATAAACAGCTTTTGAATGACAATCTTTAATTCGAAACACCTAAACTTGCATATTTTGGTAAAATTGTGCACGAATTGAATTAATAAAAATTCAAATTTCCCACAAGTGGAGTGTTCTTTCTCTCACTTGTTTAATGATAAATTATACCTCCATGAGTGGTAATTGGAACGCACTTATGTTAGTCACTGTTGTTGCAATTCTGGATTCAGAAGAGTTGGTCAAGTTGGCTACGAATCAGCGGCTAACCTTACACTCAGTGAAGTATATCTTTGATTCCGCTCAACATAGCACCATATCTGGCGTATATTTTGAAAGAGCATTGACGGGGTATATCACCATGCTGTAGAAGTTTGGTTCATTATTCATCTCTGCGAACTAGCACCTGATCAAACGAATTAAAAAAATCTGCACCAAATTTAAATCAGCTCATATTAATATTTTTCGCATAGCCAGCGTGCGCAGTTCAGCTCTACCCTATGGTTTGAATGTGCATGAACACCCCAAACATATACTAGGAGGTCAGGCATTGATAATGTTTGAGAAGTATCCTTCATGGAAGTATTGTGAACCTCCGAAATGCGACAAAACTTATGTTACAACCTAATAATTAAATGCACGAGGTCGGATGATCACCGTAGGAACTTCCGGATCATGACAAACATTGTGCAAATTGTATCATCCCGAATGATATCATCCGGCGGTGATTCTCCGAGTCTAATTAATTTAACAAAAATACGACAAACGTGATGGTTGAGATGCACAGCGTGATGAGCATCAGCAGGAGGTAGGCGGGGATGAGGTAGATGCCCGAGTGCATCAGGAACAGCTCGTACTGCAACAATAATTATTTTCTACAGAAAATTCTCAAATAGTCGATGCGGCGTTCTGCAAGAAATTAATGGCAGAGTGCCATAGAACAACTGGTACTGCGAAAATATTGCCTCGATAAATGTTTATACAAGCCCCGCCCACATGAAACAATATGCGGGTAATTTTTATATTTTCCTTTTCCCTCAATGAGCCTACAAAAAAATTAATGATGTTTCTCGTGATTTCCTTGATGCCGCACAATTTCGATTGTGACTCTAGGAATTAGTGCGACGAAATTTCCTTTACATCTATAAAATAGTGGGAAAAATCGGTAGACGATGTAAAAATATCTTGTATCTGTTTTTTCGAATATTTGCCCGCCAAATTCGATATAGCAAATGTATTTTGCACATGCCATAGTTTTTTTTTCCATTTACTGCATGCGCTAGCTTTGAATTCTTGATTTTCGAAGATCTCTTGTTTTAGATGGATTGTATAATCGAAATGGAAGAGTTCAATCTCATATCTCTCCCTCCTGATGTTGTAAGACAAATCATACGAGTGGAGAATAATTCCGTTAGTGGAATGAGAATGGTGAGAATATCGTTTTTTTAATCATAATACATAATGTTTGCACAGTTATGTTAGATTAGATTATAACATTTTTTTTATTAATTTTGCAATCTGTCAACTTGCAAATCATTCAGATTTCCCGGTTGTGGAACGACCTAGTCAAGGAATGTCACACACACGCCAAGTTACAGGTAAAATTTGTTTAAAAAGTACATATCCGAGAAGTAGCGTCTCTAATCGTGCTAATCATCATATTGTATGCATTACATAGTGTTTATCAGGAGCCTCTGGAGCGCGTGTTCCTTAGCGCGGGCGTACCTAATGACGAGTACTACCGAAACAACGACAACGAATCATCGAGAGATAATCCGGTTCCTTATTTTTATTTTCGATTTATGCTTCGGTAATTGTTTCCGAAGACTTGAACGATCAATCGACGAAAGGTTCAGATTCACATGTATGCTATCATGCCTGCGGGCGGGTAGGCTTGGGAGGCTGGCTGCGCGTACACGATAGACATGGAACAGTTAGTAAAATTTTACAAAATCATGGGCTACACCTCCGACATGCGAATTCAAAAGGCCGAATAGCTATTACAGCTATTACAAAATTTCGTAAAATTATAATTATCCAGAGAAGGTCATTGATGTTGTGCAGTACATGACAAGTATTACCAGCAAGATGTAATGTGAAATCATTGTATATCAAGTGTTTCCAAATTCAGAATGCCGTCGAAGTCGTGAGCCATCCTGCGTACCTTACCGACGACGACAGCAGCCGATCTGATTGCCGAATATGCTCAGCTCTATGGGCGCCGTTCTTCTTCTTGGTTACCCTAACATTCCTTGCGGTGCGTTTTTGGATCGGGTAAGTTGTTTTTGAATTAGTATATTAAGGTTCTTGTCTTCCTTTCATTCTTATCCGGTTGTGAGGGAGTTTGAAATGAACAATGAACAAAGAACAAAGTGGTGTATTATATCTTCTCTAGGTCTATAAACGATATGTTTACTTGCTCTTATGCCACTAATGTCGCGCGTTGCAGGTTTATTGTGGCAGTTATATGTTTCTCGCTGACCCTGACATGCTGTTACTTCTCCTTTCGAAGCTTTCCGTAAGTATATTGCATACTACAAGCTACTTTAAACCTTTGTCCCTGAGATCAAATCATTTCTCAGAGAACAAGACTATTTTCCTCGGAAGCGACTAGCTCGATTTTTCTCAACATTTTCGCATATCGAGGCGCTCGTAATGGAGAATTTCGGCACTTTGTCAAGAACTGAGGGAATGTTCAATGCTACGCTAAAAACTCTGGAAGGCGTTAAAATTGATCGATTGGAACTGCGCGAAAACATGTGTAATAAATTGATGCAGTGAGCTAAATCAAAAGTATACTCTCCTATTGAAAACTTTTCAGGGAGCGAATTCTCAATATGTGTCGAGCTCACGGGATCAGGGAAGTATTCGTCATTGCGCATAAATGCACGCTAGGTAAGATTTTGGTAATTCAAACTCAGTAGTAGTGGTGCAACCGCATGTCCAGACCTATTACGTTTGAGAAAATCGTGCGCAAATCCTTTCCCGGCATGATGATTCAGTTCAGATCAACAGTTCGTGGTGGACTTGTGCAATCTGGGCGTCACTCTTGATCTGTACGAAAAGAATGCATTCGCACGCGATTTCTTCTTCACTTCGCCAAAGTGGTTAGTCAGCTTGTTTTCTTTTTCATTTCTGCTCTTTCGGCATGTTCAAAATGGCTGCTTTTGGCGGTTGTTTGTTATGAGCATACATCTTTGCTTTTGACCTTTTGCTTTTAATGCTTTTGACCATCCTTGTCTAGGGAGAGGTGTCACGATAACATCCCCATTGTGATCTTGTATAGAGAACAGTTCATTACACCCCGCGATAAAAAGGAGTGAATTTAACGATTGTTCATTTCAGGTTCTGGGACAACACAGCGAGGCAGCTGCGCACAGATGGTATCGCGCTGACGATGACTACGGTTCATGGCACAACCTTCGACAGGGTAAATGAAACTTATTTCCCTGATTTTCAAGAGACAAAATTGAATCGTAATCGCATTGTTGCGTCATTACAGGCAGAGTACGGCAGCGGCATCAAATCGCACATTCACTGCGAGAAATCAGATGGAGGAAGCACGGGACCCCTGAAGCCAGTCCAAAGATCGAGAGGATTCAACCACCTGTGGACCTAATTCAACACTCTTCTTCTTGAATGTCGATGACTGATGCACATTTTTTTATCTTTCATTTGATTGTATTACTTGATTTTTTTTCAATTCGCATGGTTTGCCTAATATCAAATTCGTTGTTACGCATATAGGTCGCTGGCAACTACAGGACAGACTGAACGCCGAACTGGCGCGGTGGCGGTAGAGCACGTCTTGTCGTGATAGCAGAATGCTACTTTCAACGATAAACCCACATTCTTGTTGTAGCTCTCGACGACGGCTTCGGTGTGGTGCGCGTGCACTTTCTCCACGTCGAGAGACTAAATAATTTTTTTTGTAAAATAATAAAATTAATTTTAAAAAAATATATTTTGATTAGGCTACATCTCCTCCACGTCGAGAATCTAAACAATTCTTTTAATGATTTTTGCGATTATTAGCCGAATCAATTCGAAGCTGGATCCGTTATTGAGAACACATAGTAGATACACATGTTTATTTTCCGGATTTATAAAAAAAATAAAAGAAAATTCACCTTGAGACTGTTGTCCTCCTTGCAGAGGCGCATCATTTCGTCAGCTGGGAACTGCAAATAATCAGATATGTTGTCAATATTCAGACCAATTGCAGACCGCCGCAGCTTACTTGCGCGACTTTTATATAGAAATCAATTTCCTTATTTCCTATTCGCGAGAACCACTTTACGGACCGTGCAGTTCCTGTAGCCGCACCAGATGACGAAGGAGGAGTCGCTGTTCTCGATGCCTGAAAAAAGTTTTATTCAAATTATATTTTATTAACGCAAAATTTTTAAATGTCCCTTCGCGCAGATCTGACTTTTCGTAAATATTAATAATTTTTTTGTAAAATAATAAAATTAATTTTTAAAAAATATATTTTGATTAGGCTACATCTCCTCCACGTCGAGAATCTAAACAATTCTTTTAATGATTTTTGCGATTATTAGCCGAATCAATTCGAAGCTGGATCCGTTATTGAGAACACATAGTAGATACACATGTTTATTTTAAAAAGTTCGCAATTAAAAGTTCAGGCAGGTTCAAATTGATTCTTAGGTGAGAGAGAAAACATATGATGTAGTTGTGGCGAGTTCAAAATTTTTGAAAAAAAAGACTAATCACATTTGATCCGTCCCTCCATCATCGTGTGCTTGAGGCGCAGCAGGCGGCGGCCGAACAGCAACCATTCTAAAGGAAAACAATTACATAATTACGGTAGAAAAAATAGAGGATTACTGCAGTCAAATTAAATGATAATGACAGATAAATTGCAGAATTCAGGTACAAACAAAAAATAGCGGATTACGGTAGAAAATTTACTGGATTACGGTAGAAAAGTTACTGGATTACGGTAGAAAAATACGATAGCAGTTGGTGATAATAGCATTAAAACCAATCAGTGATAGTTATACCATGGTCTCGACAGGATTACGGTAGAAATAAGTACGGTAGGAGATGAAGTTAGAAATTTCAGATTCCCAAAACGTACGCTCCTTCTCGCGCACGAAGATGTGCTCGCAGGCGAGCGCGACGAAGCCTCGACTGCAATTTGTTTTTGTTATTGTTATTGTGTTGGTGTTGTTTTGTTGTTATTGTTTTTGTTGTGAACCACTCACTCTCTGTCTCTCTGCCTAAGGTTGTAGATGGTGCCGCCACCGTGGTCGTCACAGTTCTATAAAATAAAATAAAAACAATTTGTACAAAAACAAATTTAAAAATATAGATCCTTTCAGCAAAATGCACTATGAGACCTAAAAGCAAGCCATAAAATTAGGGTGAATTCTACTATAAAACCTCAGAATTCCTAGATACGATAAGTCGATACAGAGAAATCGCGATACGATAAGACGATACAGAGAAATCGCGTAAAAAGCACCCTCCCGTTAATGAAATTTTGTTATATTTAGACTCGAAAAAACTCAGGTAAAAATTATTACCTGAAGTTACAGAAAGATGCCCTAAGAAGATCTTAGAACGACGTAAGATAGCATACCGTAATCTCTATCTTCCTAATCGAGGTCGAGTTCTCGGCCGGATCCACGAGGAGAGAAACGATGGAGATGGGGAAGAGGAAGAGAAGGAGAAGGAGAGGAAGGAGCGAACCGCTCATCGCGAGGGAAAGAGGAGAGAGTGAGGAGAGGAGACGTGAGAAATGGGAGAGGAAGAGAGGGAGATAGGAGAGAGAGTGAGAGAGGAGAATGCCCTTTATTGATTCAGTAATTGGATGGGTATGTAAATTGAGTGAGATCGAAAAAATCAATTGTATTTTGAAACACGACTGAAATACAAACACTTTGTTATGACGAAATTTTCAGGCGCTTTATTCGAATGAGGAGTTTATCGAACAATTTAGCACAGTTTACGAAAAGTCTCTGATTACAATTTTACTTGAATATCCTCCAAATTCTACATTTAGGCGTTTCTGTGAGTTGTAGTGGAGCGAATTGTGCTGACGCCTGAAGGGATCTAAATTATTTAAATTATTGATTTTACAAAGTATGATCTACTACTATTGGAACCTGCATCGCAATGCTGGACGAATAAGAAATGCCGATAGTCCGGAAAATTATTCTGAAAGCCATTCTGCGAATTGGTCCAGGGACGAGCATGGTGTAACTGAAATATGTCTCTATCAGAATTTCCCTTTAGGGTAACTTTGTGTTATGGTGAGCCGTTTCGGGGGGCATTTTCATCAACAAACGATGTCTCGCTGAGCTTTCTCATGAGACAAATCGAAAAAGTTACTGTCTTCTTTCTCCAAAAAGAAAAGCGTGGGAGTCTAGACTAGCTCACGATCTGCACGAAAATGAACGAAACTAGGCGTTCAAGGCAACGCTAAAAGAACATTCTTGAGCTATCAATGTCTGATCTCTTAGCATTTACATGTTTGAGGAATCAATGGGTCTGAATGTACTGTCTGAATGTTTCGCTAGAAATTGTCTCTCTGTTTTTCGTGCTCTAATGACAAAATAACGTACCAGCTAGAGATCGCACATACTAAATAGAGTAATTTCTTGAGAAGCCATTCCAAGATTGCAAACACAAATATAATACTTACACAGCCGGTCCCAGTGAGAGGAAGTCAGAGGTGAATGGGGTGTATGTAGAGACTGCCACATTGCACGGACCGTTGTTCCCGATAGCGCAAGACGCCGAAACGCACTGAAATCATCATTATTTGAGTTGTACACTTGATATGTTGGAATCTTCTGTAATCGGGTAATAATCGAAAAATGTAACCGGGTAATAATTTAATGATTCAAAACTAACCACAAGTCCGATATTGATCGCTTGTGTGATGAAGATGCAGAATGAAATGAGCGAGTATGATCTTTCCTTAAAATTAATTATTGAGTTTTTAAAATTTATTTTCGAAATTCACCCTGCGATTCTGCGACTTTGCGAACTTGAATATACGGTAGACGCCCATGGCCTGGAAATAAATAAAAAATCAAAATCAAAAACAAAAATAGTACAAATAATAGCAAAAACAATGTGCTACTTGCATTGGCTATTGTGCATAGAGCCAGCATCGGGATCCCGTAACACATCATTCCGATTAGGTAAGGCACCATACTCTGAAATATTTTGTAATTTTCTATATTCTCCAATCAATGAAAACGCAAGGGAAACGCACCACTAGTGGCTTCGTGAGATAGACTCCATTGATGCTGTCGTAGACAAAATTCGCCTTTGACGGCCATCTGAATTAGCATTTTTATCGATATTTCGAAAATAATCTTACCGAGTTGCGACGCATATTCCCAGCGAGAGGAAGTGTATGGCGAACTGCAGATGCCAGTGGTAGCTGCGCCAGAACTGGAAATATTCGGGAGATTTTTAATATTATATCCCAGATGATCCCGTCGCTATGGCAAAGACGTCTTCGAGTTGCTGCATTGCGGTTGACGTAAGAAAAAAAAGTTACGTTTTTGAGAAAAATGATTTTTTTTTATCGTATTGATGAACAAAATTCAGTTACTCCTTGGGGAATTCGTAATTCCAGCTCTCACTGGGTTTGCAAATTGCAATAATCGGTTGTTCGCGATTCGTGATCACTTGTGTTGGTGAGCGTTCACTTGTGTGCTCATTAAGAAACTTGCATGAGCAATTGTCTGACTAAGACGTGGATTCTTAAGAAAGTGATCTGTTGAGCAATGGTCTGACTCTCTTCAGTTTGCACGCTCTCTTGCCAGTCAAAACGACGAGAGAGCGTGCAAACTGAAGAGAGTCAGACGACTGATCGATCTGTTCGATCTGTCTACGTTGTTCCCCCTCCTTGATGACTGGGAGATTACGCAGAATTTAGTGCACTACGTCGGATGAGAACTATGACGTCATGACGCCTTGGATATATCAAAGACGGCATGACGTCATAGTTCTCATCCGACGTAGTGCCGAATTTGGAGAGACATTGCAAAGCGAAGCACGGATATCAATCATTGCCGCTTTCGTTTTGAAGTGGCTGTCAAAAGCGCTGAATATTGAGATTTGTGATCAGTGAATTCTTTGAACGAGACCAGAAAACTTCAAAAGGTTTTGAAAGATCAATTATCCGTTATGTTTCACACATCTCGAAAATCAAAAGACATGCTTTCGATTTTAATGAATTTGGCAACGGGATTGAAAAAAAACATATCATTGAGTATAATTAATTGCGCAGATCTCATGCTACTGCAATTGCTTTAGAAATGCCTTCGAGTGATTCAATTCCCTCTGATTGTTCTAGCTTGTTCTGCCGATATATCATATATCGGTTAGAGCGCACGCAGAATAGGGAGGTTCGATCAACGTGGCTTCCGTTCCTAAAATGAATCACTCGCAAGTACACTGGCAGCCAACGATTAATGATTAGGGAACCCTTTGAACCAGACCAGGAAACACATTTTTTCCCTTTTTTCCTCAAAAGAGATGCATTTTCCGTTCTGTTTTACATGCCTCTAAAACGAGGCATTGCCTTTTCTTTACACCTTTTCTGTCGTCTATGCATAACCAGCGTAAATTCATTACATAATCGCGTGTCCTCTACTAAACAAAAAAAAATCTATGATACATATCTTGCTCTTATGATATTTCAGTACCGGACTGCAACATCCGAAATGAAAGGGGGCACAAAACTAACCGTAATATGTCTCGAGGGGAAGACTATCGAGGTGAATCGATTAGCCGTAAACATGAAGCAGCAGGAGTTCTGCGCGTAGAAGAAGTAGGAAGCGAGGAATTGGTGGAAGGTCCTGAATAGGGTTCTCTAATTGGAATGGTGTTTTGTATCATTTTCAGATATGTTTCATGCACACTATATAGCTCCTATGTATAGGGATCATGAAACATCTGAAAATGATACAAAACCATTCCAATAAGTGAACCGAAGTCCTGAATTGAACCATTTTTATGTTCTTGTATTTTTTTAGTGACGAATTTGAGGAAGGTACTGAATTTTAAATCAGCGATTTACTTTTGTGTTTCATGAATGAAAGCAGTTTCAATTTTCTATGAAAAATAGAGAGCATGATTTTTTCAATTCTACCAGCAGTTTCGTGTTTCACAAACGTCTAAAAACGAACAGAAAGCTTCAGTTTTTGTTGAGACGGTTTCTGATGGTTGAAATAAAATAAAATTTTGTATCTTTCCTGACATGCTAGTGCCCGGTTCTTCTATAGTCAGAGCAATGTACGCGGGTAAATTATCTCCAGCACCTTAGTAGGGTTCTCTTATTGTATCATTTTCAGATATGTTTCATGTTCGCTATACATGCTATATAATATAGTGTGAATGAAACATATCTGAAAATTATACAAAATCATTCCAATAAGAGAACCCTACACCATACCTCCACAGCTCCACGCCAGGCTGCATCGACCACTCGTAATACCTGAAGAGTGGTTTGATTTTAAGTACCAGAATAAGTATGGCTTCACCAAAAAATGTCTCTCAATTCCACATTTACGATCATTAATCCAGTGATTGGTCATTCATTTCTTATGAAGCCATCATGTCTCACAACAATTGAAAAGTGATTAAATGTCGCGTACCAGAAGAAGAAGAGCTCCGAGCGCAGCCGATGTGTCCACCACGTAGAGAAGTAGGTCGTGAGATTCTGAAGTTTGTCAATTATCAATGGATGATTGATGTCGATTTCCAATCTTCTAGTAAATAGGGTTCTCTTATTGGAATGGTGTTGTATCATTTTCAGATATGTTTCATGTACACTATATAGCTCCTATGTATAACGAACATGAAACATATCTGAAAATGATACAAAACCATTCCAATAAGAGAACCCTACTAGTAAACGTACCACCGCAGCCATGATGAGATAAATTGCGAGAAAGCTCGATGTTAGTTCTTTCCTGAAAAAAATATAGTGAGTTATGAGATCCAGCAGTCCAAAAGTGATACAAAAAATGTGTTTCGATGTTACGCTCTTTTTGTATCAATTTGTATCCCTCACCTCAGCGCAATCACCGAGACCACCACCAGAATGTAGGTCAGCGTCATCGGCAGCCCGTAGGCGATCATCACAGCATTAATGAGAGTCATTTTCTGATCAGATCTGAAAAATGTAGTCATTCCGCGATAAAAACAAACACATAAACTGAGAAAAAGCCGGAAATACGCAACAAAGAGAATAGACGCTGATAAACGTCACTTGCTGCCAAAATCTGGGAAATTAAATCATTTAGCGATAGCTCGAGATCATGAAAGCCAAAATCCGCAACAACCACACAAGAACGTAGAGAAGAAACTGAATTAAGCGAGGGGCAAAACATTCAGATTTTAGCGGCAAGAAGGGCTATTTGAAGAGGGGCTAGAATGGGGCGGGTCGGATGATCGGCTACAGTGTGCCCATTAGTGTTGAGGACGACATGTGCTCTCATTTCTCTCTCTCTCACCGGTCATACAGGGCGAGAGAGTGTGGGAAACGAAGAGAGCACGCGCTGATTTGCGATCACTTGTGCCCCTGAGGGAACGAGATGTGAGGGTGTTGCCCTTTCGCTAATGAGCAGAGGGGATGAGTGTCTGACAAAACGCGAAGAGTCTGAAAACGCTCCAAGTTTCCCCTACTATCTCACAATGAGTGCGTAAGTGTTACTATTTCGTCGTCATCCCTTCTTCGTTTATAACTGACCAGCGAAACGAATCTATTTTCAACGGTGAAATATATGGACATCTACACTTTCAAAAATGCAGTGAATCAAGTGTTGGATTGTTGGGATTTGCAAAAGAGGAAAGGAGAACTGCTGGAAAGGAGAACTTCCTAATGCTAAAATAGAGGTAATGTGGCTCGTTGTTTCGGCGTTTTGTTACTGCAGGGACTACCGCTGAATCAATGAATCCCAAAGGTATCCTCGTTCCCAGATTAGTTCCGGGTTGGTCTGATAACACGGAAAACTAAATGGTGTAGACAGTCAAGGGGTGCGTTGTTGAATCGCAATTGCGTCAATCACTCCCACATGAACTGAATTAGTAGTTCCTTGTTTGGCAAAGACACGGAACAAAGTCGCAGACACTTGAAATCAGACGCAACAGTCGAGAGTCCCCGAGGGCATTGGGTGCACTGTGTCAGACATTAGAGGTCGAGAAACAATCCGATGTTTCTTCAGTCTATACACTCTCTCGCAACTTATCCGAAACGACTAATTGCAAAATGATTGAACAAAATGAACAAGGACCAACATTTCAAACAAGTAATTCGGCCAGACGCAGCATACGACTGATCAAGGTCGCTTCTTCTCAAAGAATATTGATTAATTCTCGATTCAAAACAGACCCAACAGTAGAGTGTCACAGAGGGCAATATGTGCATTGGGGGTAAAGACAAATGTAAGGGTGATGCCACCTCAAGCGAAAATACGACCACGCTTGGCGGCACAGGAAGATGAGTCCGGCTGCAGCTAGGAACGCCTCCCTGCTGTCCAAAGTACTTCTAGGGAACGTTACCTTTGGCCAGACATCAGAGGTCGAGAAAAGTGCCGCTATCTCTTCATTCTCAACACTCTCTACCACCTCAACATGTCGTCAAAGTGCAAATTGGAACCATAATTTCAGTCGCAAAGAAGACTAACTGCGAATTTAATGTTCTTATCTAAACAACCCATTTTCTCGAATTGTAATACGCTTGGTCAGAATTGACTACTTAGACTCTTGCAGAGAGTCGCAACGACTTATTGCGAACTTGATGTACGAAAAGAAACGATGATCCGAATTTCTAACTCTAGTGCACTCGGCCAGACACGACCGACTAGTGATCAGAACAGCTTCGTCTGACCGCCAGAACGAGAATTTCCGCCCCATTCTCACCAGAAAAAATCTCAAAAGTAGGGAATTGATTCGTTCTTCACGCAAACATTCACAGGCTCACGATTTTTGAATTTTTTTTGCACTTCGAATAGCATTCCTGGGAGTCTGATGAGGTGCGTTGTGCACGCATGGAAACTCAGCAGAGGCCTCACATTGAGAAAGACTATCGGTTCAAAGGAAGCCAGTACAGTAAGCGAGTAATAATACGCCACCTGGGAGAGTTCATAGAGAGCTAAAAGAGCCTGAGCATGCCTAACTTTATACCCGAGCATTGTGGACTTTATGTTTCCCAAACAATTTATGGTCCTTCCTAGAATTTGGCTTTTTATTTAGTCGGAGCTCACGATATTTCCTGTTTTTAGAGAATTGGTCTGAAAACTATGATTTATTTCCAGATTGCGATGCAAGCAAACATCCAACAAAACAAATTTGTGAAAAGCTAGCTGCTCTCTGTAATCTGGGATTTATGGTTCCAAGACTGGACTAGGCCGAATAATTTGCTGTTCAAAAGTCGAATAGTCACTTCCCGTTCTAGGGAACTTGTCACTTTCTGCGATTAACTGTGGAAACCACGAAAAAATAGGAATAAAAACCCCCATCAGGCAATATTATTACATAGCACATAATGTAATGTGTATGTGTGCTGAAGAACGATCTCTTACCATACGCACTCACATTTATGCGTGCTTACCTAAACATATGACCAAAACATATTTTCGTTCAGTGCGTAAGCAGAATGAAACTACGTTTTCTCATCTAAAATCTGAATATGTGTAGTGTAATGCACTCAGGTGTAGCGTAGTCTTCTGGGGTTTGAATCGGCCTAATCAACATGTCTCAAAAAATGTCTGGAACAACATGATGATGTACTTTTTTTGGTATACTGCCATGTCTTCGCAAGACTACTCGTTATGAGCCTGTTTTGCCTGTTCTCGCAGCCTGTTTTGAGATAAATATTGTAAAACCTGGAAGGACAACTATACCACACTTTCCCTTAGAGACAACTGAAGAAGATCACCGTCGCAAGATGCCGTACATTCCACTAATTCGATGGTTATATCAGACCAGTGATGGGTGGAAGTATCTATTTTATTAGATGACATAATCTTACATAATCTTAAAAATAAATCTATATCATCAGTGATCTTCGCTCATTTCCAGTGCAACTCCAGCATTTGAAAGTACTGATCTCCGGCTGCTGACGTGTAGAACGGCGCTTTTGGTTTGTCCAATCTGAGTGAAATTTTTTGTCATTTCCTTGTTGTCTTTTTTGTTCTCATCTCAATGCTCAAAGAGACCAAGAATGCAGCGATCATTTTCTTTTCAATCTTTTAATAGTATTCAACAAATGTCTACCTGCGAGATATCATCGAGACCAAACGTGAACGCAGTCTTGCATGTTTCAGCAGAAAAAGTGCGGAACTGAATCCGTTGCTGAGCAGTTGGAGCTGGAATGGGATTCTTGGAGATATATGTTTTTGATGCAGATCATTTTTGGTATTTTTTCAATGCATATGCAATATCAAACGGTTTGGGAAAAAATCCCCCAATGGATCCGAAAATTTTGAATGAACCATGTACTCACAACAACCCATGAGGCCTCGTTGAGGAAGTAGAGCCCGATCTTTTCAACACCGCCTAGCGCAAACGCCCAAGTGAAGATAGCGATGAGGATCTGGAATTGATTGTTTCAACAATGATAACAAATAGGTTAAAAGGGGTAAATCTGCAGCCACGTCAAGCGATTTTACAGTCGCAAATGACTACGCTAGGTGGTAGTGCTGTGAGGCCGACTACTGATAATAATAATAAGTCAACTGCTAATCATCGGAAATGCAAAATTATGGTGAGGGAAAGCAAATGTTAACATGCATCCCGTCTGTGTGACTGGTGGGAGAATAGTGCTAGTGATGTCAATAGAGGAGAAATGATGTTAAAAAGTTACACGGATAATTTACCTTGAACACCAGTCCACTAATGTATGCAGGGAAGAGCGCATGTGCAACGTCGTTGGCCTCCCGCACCTAAAAAGTAATATTCCATATTATACATTTGACATCAGATTACGCAGTCCAAGTAGTACTTCACGGGGCATCGTTTTTCGCGCATTTACCTTTACCCTTTTTACCCAATGCCCAAAATACGATAACTTGTGATTCACACGTCCCGAACTCGACCTCTTTGGCATAGTTCGCTAATGTGATGTCAGTGCATTCAGCGTGTGAAGTGTACTAGCCCACCTGATATCTCGCATTAAGCGTAGTTTTGGCGAACAACCTGGCGTATTGCCGATGACAGAATTTCATAACGCCGATGTTACACTGAAAAAAAAACGAATAAATACCATAAACATAAGAGAAAAACAATTCCATAAAAATGTCTTTTAACTTGAATTGTTTTGGTGATCATAGCGATAAAAGACTGACGCAGAACGATAACACGTCGATACAGTTAATGATGATGCTTGAAATTAGCGCTGCCTTGGACTCCGCTCCTGAATCTATCATTATTTTTCCGTAGTATCCTTATTTGTATGTATTATATTAATGTCAGTTAAATGAGAAATATTATATCAGTTGGACTATTTCTACGGGCTCTCATTGCAGTAATTCCAACTCATCGGGCTTCAAAGAGATGTGGAAACCAAAATCCCGACTAAAAACACGAGCATGGGAGGGAGGAACACGAAGGCTTACCTTCGCCCATCATCCAACCGAGAATTGCGCCTAAGATAATCTAAAATAAATATTATTATAAGTAATAAGATTGTTCTCACCGAAAAGCATATATAAATCAGAATTATATGTTTCGAAGATCCGGAAATGTGATATCGAGCAGGATTATGCACGGATATTGCGCGTTCGAGCTTCAAATAGTAATAGTTTTAAAAATCGGAAAGTGGGGCCTACCGTAATTCCCAGCTCGAGAAATCCAACTACAGTTGCGATGGCTAGTTGGAGACACATAAAATCGTGACGTTCGGCTGAAATACGTGCATCAAAAAGGAGAAACAACAGAAAGCGTCGTTTTCCACTCCTATTCGTAATGTTTGCATAACAACGCTTTTGCTGTCCGCTATTTGCATAATTTGGTCAGATATATCTATGTAACTTGCTATAACTTGCGTGGAAACAAGAAGCTCGCGGGTGCGTTGTTGTTTTCGTACTGCATCATGCGAAAATTGAAGGCAGTCACACTCAGGTACTCAGCAATCTGGGCCAACCCCCACAGCGTGATTAGGGTTTTGAAAACGAATGAAATTTTTTATATACAATTGTGTAGTAGTGTAAATACAGTGGAAATTATATTATACAGTTTAAAATTCTTAAATTCTTGTAGTGGAAATACATTTTCCCACCTGCAGTTCACATGGAATGGCGCTCTCTGGACAGCGAACAACATTAGTGACGTGGGAATAGAGCAAATGATAAGCACAGTTATCTAAATATTTAAGACACTCAGTCCATCACAATCTTTTGAAAACTAAGTAAAGAATAGTGGTGCCGAATTATGCAAACCTCTGTGATTTGAACCACCGGATAGGTGGCGCAAAGCTTCTTGAACGACTCCATAGGTATGCTGAATTGCTACTAGAGTTCGCAATACAGGTTACAGTTTCTTCATTTCCAACACTCTCTTGTCGTTCCAAATTAAATTGGAAATTAAAATACGATACCTCGAATTGCGAATTATAATGGCTTCGTGTTGGCACAGAACGAAAGTGAAAATGAACTAAGACGATGGCGTACTAGCAATGAATGATGATAGGATTCGATCAAGCGCTACTGATGGTGACGCATGTGCATATAAGAGACCGTCTGAGAAAATTTACCAGAGGCCGTACAGCAAAAAATGAAATTTCCAATAAAATTGTCCCTTGGGGTAACTTTTCATGTAGAGTTCGAAAATCGACCTTAGAAAGCCGTATCTCCAACCCCTCATTTCCTGTGTCGCACTGCATCTGAGCTGTCGGTTTTTGTAAATCGTGAACGGTCGCTCCAAACTCCATACATGTATAGTAATTCTTAAAGATCTCGGCGAGACAAGCATTTTTCTTGTTGTAAGTGAAGGGCTAGCTCATCCGTGAAAAAAGATCTGACCGTTTGAATGTTGAAAAAAATCATCATAAATTTGGATGCAATAATTATTCGCTTTTTTATTCTTTCATTCGATTCCTCGTTGAAAAGTACCCCTAGGGTTTTATTTTCATGGACAATTTCGTTCCTGTAAAGGGTCCGCCAAGATGCCGAAATAACACGCATTCCATGTTTTTGCCAATATATGCAGTTCTAAGCCGCTCCGGTGTGAACCACGATTAAATCTACCTGGTGTATGACTACACTAAGCTAGGGTAATAATATCCCGAAGAGAAAAATACGTTATCTCAATTTTGAAAAAATCGATTTTTTCATGTCGATTTTGCCCTTGTTTAGGCGCATTCAACTTTTCCTTTTCAATCCCAATTCCTAATTTTCTTTGCAAAACTAGTAGTACGCATGGATGTAAGTCAGAAAAATTAAACATAGGGTCATCAGCAATAAGTAAGTTAGGCATAAATTTGCATGAAAATGAAATGTCGCGCGGCAAAATATAATATTTTAAATTCTAATAAGATAATTTTAGAGGAATAGTGCTTAAATTGTTACACTATACAATGGTTACAACGTCGCACAACTAAAATATACATTGAAAATGGCACATACCTTCATCTTTTAAAAAATGATTTTTTGGACACATGAAAATATTTTTTTTTCGAAAACGACTGATATTTCGCAATAATACATACGAACAGATTAGTTTGGTTTTGCGAAGAATTATTATGCTAAAATCTGACAGATTCGCGTGAAACAGCGCATGAAATATAATTTTGTTCTTTTCCGATGCTCTCAATATTACAATTTTAAACAAACTTATGCCTAACTTACTTATTGCCTATCACCCTATATTTAATATTTTCTGACTTAAATCCATGCGTACTACTAGTTTTGCAAAGAAAATTAGGAATTGGGATTGAAAAGGAAAAGTTGAATGCGCCTAAACAAGGGCAAAATCGACATGAAAAAATCGATTTTTTCAAAATTGAGATAACGTATTTTTCTCTTCGGGATATTATTACCCTAGCTTAGTGTAGTCATACACCAGGTAGATTTAATCGTGGTTCACACCGGAGCGGCTTAGAACTGCATATATTGGCAAAAACATGGAATGCTTGTTATTTCGGCATCTTGGCGGACCCTTTACAGGAACGAAATTTTCCATGAAAATAAAACTCTAGGGGTACTTTTCAACGAGGAATCGAATGAAAGAATAAAAAAGCGAATAATTATTGCATCCATATTTATGATGATTTTTTCAACATTAAAACGGTCAGATCTTTTTTCACGGATGAGCTAGCCCTTCACTTACAACAAGAAAAATGCTTGTCTCGCCGAGATCTTTAAGAATTACTATACATGTATGGAGTTTGGAGCGACCGTTCACGATTTACAAAAACCGACAGCTCAGATGCAGTGCGACACAGGAAATGAGGGGTTGGAAATACGGCTTTCTAAGGTCGATTTTCGAACTCTACATGAAAAGTTACCCCTAGGGATAATTTTTTTATAGGTAAAATTGCTCAGTTCTCTCAGAAAGTCTCTCATATTACGAAAAAAATAAGGGGTTCGGAACTTTTATTACCGTTTTCGAAAACTACAATTTTAACGCGAATTTTAATTTCTGAGGCGTATTCGTTGCAAACTTCTGCAATGTTTTATATCAATGCAATACATTGAAAACAGTTATGCGTTGTTTCTATACTCGAGGGAGACGACTAATTAATCATTACTGAGACAACGTTACTTCTTCTCACGATGAGGGTGATATTGGTTGCAGGGGAGCAGGGGAGCAATTGAGAATGATATTATCACTTCTGTGTTGTTTTCTGATGAGGAAGCACCGGCATGAGGCATAATTGAAAGGCCGATCTTCGCTTACATTAGCTGATTGGTTTCTTAGTAAAGCCATAGGGGAAGACATTTTCATGGCAAGCAAAAAGACATTTCCTCTTCCGCTATGGCTTTACAAAGAAAAAAACTGCTCACCTAAACCATGAAAAAGTGGAATTGATATACATCATGTCCGCACTCTACACAATTTTCACTCTAATCGTAAGGTATGCAGTATTGCACTAGGTAATGTGCACTACTGATGGTCTCTTATTGTTCTACTTTCTTTAAAACGTTGCACGGTGATCAATTGTTGCTTGATGCATGTGTTTCTTTATCGATTTATCATTAACATTTCAGCATCTCGAAGTATTGATCTCCTTTTGAAGCGGGAATTCAAAAAAAAACATTCCTCACAGTGGTATTTTAATTACTATTTCCCTAAATTTCGTTCATACACGCATGCATACAGCTGATACCGCAAGGAAGAGGTTAAAAAACGCGCAACTTCTCGTCAAGGGCGGTAGCCCAGTGGTAGTAGTGGTAGTGGTAGTGATGGCAGTCGTGGGGTTGGTATGTTCCGTTGTCGTTTCTACCACCGGCTGCTCCGTATGAGGAGGGGTGTAGGCTCTGCCCAAGTCGAGTTGGACCATCCAGCTGGATGCAGGTGTCTTCCTTCAATTGTTAACTATATATTAAAAGAGTGTTGTATTGTGACATAGTCTAGGAGGCTCAGAGGCGCACCGCTTGTTGTAATATAGGACTGATAGGTGGTAAACACTCAGGCTCGACTCTGAGCCTCCTTGACAATGTCACAGTATGATCGTGTCTGGATTCGAAATCGGTAGAGAGTGGGACCGAGCGAGCGAGTAAACAAGTGCGCTCACATGCGATTGCACAACAGGGCTAGTACTGAATACGGGAATATTGCGTGGTTTTTGAATATCAGAGCAATGCATGAAGATTGAGCATGAAATACAATAAAACAATTGTGATGTTTCATTATAGAATCAGTGAATTACTAAGATAAACTGCTTGAATACACAATACCTGTCCCACGAAAGCATAACATTGTAGCCTCCGTCGTAATAGTGCTTGTGAAGATAGGACAGCGTGGAATTTGCGTTGTAAAAGCTGCAAAATTTAAGTTTAATCGTTGGTGTCTAGGACTGAACTGCAATCGCTCACTCGAGGGTGTCTTGGTTGACGTGAAATTGGACGGTTTCTTCCACGGATACGCCAAAGAACCGGGCGAAAATGTCAAGACTGAAAAACAAACTATTTCTTGAAATACGCGAGAAATGGTTGCAATTTAAAACCGCACAAGGTTTATGGTGAAAATGTTTGAAAAAATTACCTTTCCGTGTACATCAAAAACGAGTATTCTAAGGTGGTCAGGTTCGATTCGTACCCGTTAGCTACAACGTATGGACAGCCAACGTATCCTGAAAAAATGTGTCCATTAAAATCAATATTGTTATTCCCTGAATCTCAGGGATACGTGCATGGAGACGCGTTCTCGTGATTCCGTATTAGGGAATATTCAACATGATGCAAAACAACGGGCTGACGCTTAGAGTTTAGGCTTGGGCGTTTACCGTCGAAGCAACGAATGCAGAATTACCTGGAGACGTGTAAACAACTGACGAAACGCTCGATTGTGGCGAAATAGTGCCTTGAATAGATTATTTTAGATTATTCTAAGCATTAAAATAATTGAGTCATTTAAGACTAAGATTTCAATTACCCGGTTATTTTAGGTATCAACTGCACTAGACCTCAATTTAGGTAACACACAATAGATGTACTGGAAAATACCGCTAAATGAATTACCTGACAATGACAACCCTTTCCCGGCATACCATAAGAGATTTGCGCGGATGCGCAAAAAAAAGCTTTTGCGGTTACGTTACAAGAGCTTATTCACGCATTTCCAACATACCATCTGAGACTTTTGCGGTTACATTGTGCTCGCCATCAGTCGCAAAGTCGATGGTGAGAATTGGGCCGATGTATGTGATTGTCGACTGTTCATGTAGAAGTTTCGACCTAAATGTATTTATTTATTTATTTATTTAATATTACCTAAATGTAGTTTTCAAAGCATATTCATTAGAGTTGGCAATAAGAGGGAATGTTGCGAGCTCGTTGCGCCTCTGCCTCCTCGGATTGTGAAATATGGATAGGGCAAGGATAACGAGCTCGTAACCTCCCCTCGTATTACCAACCCTAATATACATTATGATTGTCGATTGGAAAATATGTGTCGGCATTAGGAAATCGATTGAACAAGGAAGATGTCTATCCGCCGATGCATTAAGTCGTCACCAAAAGATGTCTAACCTCGCGAGTCGAAAATTTGATTTGAATCCCAACAATTTCATATCTGCATTCCCATGAGGGCTAGAGACTTTAAATTTGGAAAATAAGGTTCTGAGGGTGTCGGAATACTTTGCATTCCAAATTTCAAGTCTCCAGCTCTTCAGGGAACGGAGATATGCAATTAGAAAAAGATCCAACTCGATTGTTAACGTCGCGTCATACCGTTTGATGAACGGGTGATCCGAAATTGACTCGACCGAATGTAAAATGAATATCACGAACCAAGCTTGATAGAAATAATCGCATTGGTTTGAGTCCCTTTCGTCAAACGTATCGAATCCTGTTGCGTATAATTCAGGATGTCTGTAGACGTCGTCACATATTTCCGGCTGAATGCGTTTGCTGCGCGTTAAATGCGATCTATAGGTCGCACCGGAAATGGACCGGTGAAATCTGAGAGGCTCATGGCCTGGAAACTTGAGAGAATAGTGAGGTATCGGCCCGATGTCGTAGCGAGGAGGCCGTCTTCAGGCAGAGCGTACACATCATGATGTTGGGAATATTGAGCTACAAAACATTGACATCATTATATATGCAGAATGCGAAAAATGGTCGACGAATTTACAGCACTGAACAACTTTCAAAAGCACAGCGCAACGCGTCGCCTCTTACAAGCCCGTTGCAATATTCCCTATTCCATATAAGAGACTCTGAGAGAAAGGTCGTACAGTGAAAAATAATTGGCTGATGTTGAGCTGACACTAGTGGTAAATTTTTATATAGAGCCCGAAAATCGACCTTAGAAAGCCGTATATCGAACAAATCATTTCGGGTGTCGAGCGCTAATAGATGGTGGTCGGATTTTCTAGATTTTCAACGGCTGATCCAAACTGAACGGGATAAGCATTTTTCCTATTGGAAGTGGAAGGCTAGTTCATTTGTGAAAAAAGGTTATGTCATTTGAATTATCAAACTTTCGCTCTTGAAAATGTTTTTCACGGAATGTTCAAATTAAATTCCTATTCGATTCCACGTTAAAATTTACCCATCAGTGGAAAATGTTATTCTAAAAAGTGCGTCGAAAAGAAAAAAAAAGTGTGTTTCCTGAACACGATTAAGAAATGCGAGCTCACGTGCTTTCGCGCTCACGACGTAGAATACAAAATCGGGACAATCATCTTCGATGCATTGTAGTGTGTATGCGTTTCCGGGTTGGAAAATATGCTGTTTTATGCTTTCATGTAACGTTTTTGCAGAAATTCACCGGTAGCACTAGACCAGCGAGCTTGACAGCATCATCACCTACAATGTCCGTGAAACTGCAATGGTTTAATCTGTCGATAAAGTGATGTATAATTCAGGCAAAACTCGCGAAGAACGCCGTAACGGCTAACCGCAATGTTTACGTACAAAAACTCACTTTACAATTTCCTTTGCACCATCAGTGATCTGGAGTGCCTCTGTGCTCTGGTCCACGTACACTGTGCAGCCGTCGGCACAGTTAAACGAAACCTGCATTAGACTTGTATTATTTTAAAGTCAATTTTGCGATATTAGCTAAATTTACGTTCAAATGAGACATTTCTTTTTGCGGCTCACCAAAATTTCACTGGAATCCCCTAAACCGAATTTGCATATCTTCTATTTGAAGCAAGTTACGACTAGTTAGCTTTTTCAGAGACCTTCCACGAGAAAACATACCGACTCCTACGGATAACTTTTTTGCAACCCCTTCCGAGTATTTTTTTCTAATGAATAAAGTAGGAGAATTTTCATGTCCAACTTTGTGGATGGTAAATTTACAAAGAATGCTCAAATATTTATTCAAGCCGCGTTATTTTTCATTCCATTCGTCAACCGTCATTTCATTCCACCCTCGCATTAAGAGCTGATTTTCATCTTATACAGATAATCAGATAGTTATTTTGGAAGTCTCTGCTCAAGAATATTATATTACGAACTCCGTCGGGCTTCAGGTCGCTTCTTTGGAGCACCTCGGAGAAGGGAAAGGTGACTCGGCCATCTGTATAGTGAAATGGTTACTGTGCAAAAAGGTGTTCGATTCTCAATTTTTTTTCGTGGATATTATTTGTTCACATGCTCTAGTAGGTCCTGTTATATTTTATTAGTCCGGTTGCTTACCCGCCATCGGCGATGGCTCCCGTGCTAGCGGAGTTTATTTCGGAATCAGTCATTGCGAAACTTGTTTACGCGAGCTTATGTATCATTTTCAGATATGTTTCATGTTCGCTATACATAGGAGCTAGATAGTGTACGAAACATATCTGAAAATGATACAAAACCATTCCAATAAGCGAGTCCTAGTCATCAGGTGGATACAACTTTACCTGCGATTGTCGCAAATACCGCAGCTGTGCAAAGTGAGAGGAATCGCATCACTGAGTGATGATGACAGGAAGAATTGAAGTGAAGAAAGGAAGGGGCGGCTATTGAGGGCTGGCTTATCAGTGAAAAAGTAATGACTCATTTCATCGTACGCGCCCATTCTTCACTCAGACATGTGCGGCAGGATGATATTCCTTGCGAAACCATTCCTAGTCGGAATACAATGCTCACGATAAGGCGCAAGGCGCCAGGTTCGCTGCCCCTTATCTCTTTAAACAGATACCTGAGACTGAGTGTAGTGACTAGAGTGTAGCGCACCCAGAATGTGCCGTAAATTTCATCAAAATATCAAAGTGTTCCAAATACCATTCTTGCCCTAGTTCAATTGAATTTGTTTAAAGTAAACTTTTTCCCGGAGTGTTCTTGTTACTTACGTGCCCTAAATATCCGGGCAGGAAATCCAACACGATTTTGCAAAACGATGACTCATGTAAAGTCAGTGAGGAAGACATTTAAATTAAGAGCCTCATTAGATTTCTTCTTCCGCTATGGCTTACTCTGAAAAATCTGCTCACCTAAACCATGAAAAAAATGGAATTTGAAAAAAATCATGAAGAAAGAAGCCAGGATAACTATGCAAAAATCACTGGGCTCGTATTGAAGTCGGCACTCTACGCAACGCTCACTCTAAAGTGTTCCGTATTGCACTGCGTAATGTGTACTAGTGATGGTATCTTATTGTTCCAAATCTAGAAGCCCCTTTAGTCCAAGAAGATGTGAAGCCAGAACAACTCCGCATAGTGCATCCTTGTTGAGGGACGATGAATTGCTGATCCCAGTGATGGTCATTTTGACCATTCGTGTGATGTGTCAGCCAATCAATGACAAATTTCAGACCATTTCCATTTGTTATGTGAACCAGAAATTACTGTGATCCAAAGTCACTCTGAAGTCAACAGAGATTCTAACATGAAAACAATCATACTTACGGCACTGAAATTATTGAGGAGAGAAAATGACAATGAGCAGATAAAATTGAAGATGTTTATATAATGATAAGATAATGAGTGGACTACACAATGATTCACCGAGCAGTCGACATATTTTAAATTTTAAATTGGGAAAAAATAGTGCAAAAGCAATCTATTAGGTTGATGCAAAAGTTTCTTTACAAGGCATTTTTAAATTTTTGTCGCGAATGCTTAGCTTCTACGAAAGCCCACGCTGGGATTATTTTAGGTAGTATTAGACCACTACGATCATTGGTTTCTATCGAATCGATCGAACGTCGTTCGGTAGAAAAATATTGAAAATGTGCAAATTTTCGATTTTGTATGTCCTCTGCAAAATCAATCTGGAAATTAAAACCAATGAAGTCCCACTTCCGTTCTTTTGAGAAGTTATTCAGCAAAGGTTGTTGCGTCATTTTATCAATTGAATTCATAGTTTCGAAACCTCTCGGAAAAATTGTGATGCGAAATATACCGTTTTAGTCGTCAAAAATTCGAAATTTGAATATTGGGAAATGCGACTCTAGAGGGGAACAAGGAATCTTCATCACCTTTCTATGGTAGCTTCATTATTAGAAGGTATTCTGATTTAAAACAGCTGGAGACCATTTGGTACAACATCAGAAATGTTGAGCGCGAATACACCAATCCTTCAAGTTGGACGAACTCGAAAATCTGAAATTTGTGCCTCGCTAGACCAACGATTGCATGAATGATTCGGCGCTCTTCTCACACTAAGATGCCTAATCATTATGCTTTTCAAAAATTGTGTTGTTATTGCGTTATCATTACTGCGAAAAGTATACCGATCCGTCAAATAATCCCACTGAAATTTCAACTTTGTGATTTTGGCAGCTTATCATGTACGTGTACTTGATTGATCAGGTATGAACTAGTGTGCGCTAATGAGAGTAAGTATCCACTAATAAAATGCAAAAACCCATATGAGTATAGTTCAAGAGAGAAGGAAGAAGTAATCCGAAAATGCAAAAATAAAATTTGTAAAGAAACTTTTGCATCAACCTGATAATTAAGGACACCTTAGCTGCAAAAATCAGCTTTCATTGAGAATTATTATATGAGATGAATCGCGAGAGAATCGACCACGCCGCGGCGGTAGGAATCAAGTTTGTCCTATCCTGAAACAAATTTGGCTACAAGTACTTCAAATGATGCCCTTTCAAACTGCGTCGTCAGAATTTCGATAACTGCCGTCATCTTCGAGATTCAGAAGGCCAAAGATGGTACTATCACTTTTCGAGAGTTAAATCGCGCACACTTAAATGATCATAATTTCCTTTGAAATAAAGATAGAAGGTCGTTCTTTGTTTCAGATGAAAGCTATCATCATGCACTACAACTTTTATGTTGAGGTCATCATTCCTGGACCTCATCCTGGTGAGGGGCTGTCGGGTGAACCAAAACTTTCGTAACTTTGGAAATCGGAAAAAATTTCTGAGTTTTCATGCTTAAGTTGTAGTACATATACGTGCCTCACTTCTCCCCAAAAATGAGCAAAATCGGGGCATAGAAAAAAAAGGGCGCGCACTTTCGTGATGCGACCCCAATATGAGTTACGGACTCGAATACTTCCGTATCTTCAATTACCCTTATTTGCACTCAGAATCATCCAAAAACATCCAAAAGAATATTTAAAATTGTTTCCGCCCACAGTTTAACACTGTCATGGGCCATAAAAGCTCACATGACCCAAAACTTCAAAATCGATATTTTGATCTATTCTAACTTGGCGGGTGGGCCCTAATGCACTAAATGGGTTTCAAATAATGCAGTAATGTACCTCTAAACTATTCCAAGAAAGGGGGCATCTATAAATATGATTTTTTCATCCGAGGAATTGAAGGAAAGGCGTAAAACTCTACATTAGGTAAAAGTAGTCGTAGAAATATGGCTTATGGCTAGAAATGTAGAGTGGAAAGAGCTAAACATTTCATCTGTTGAAAGTGAGTCTCTATTTTGTCGTTCAAGCGTGCTACAGAGCTTTGAAGATGGCCAGAAAGAGGCTAGAATCCCCGGAGAGCGCGCGCTCTAACCGTCTGCCCCTCTCGCCGCCTGACCTCCCTCTCCCTCCCCTCTATTTACCGCTCTCCCGAGCGCCTCTTCCGTCGTTTTCTGCCATCTTCTAAGCCCTGTAGCACGCTTCAACGACAAGATAGAGACTCACTTTCAACAGATGAAATGTTTAGCTCTTTCCACTCTACATTTATAGCCATAAGACACATCTCTACGACTACTTTTACCTAATGTATAGTTTTGCGCCTTTCCTTCAATTCCTCGGATGAAAAATCATATTTATAGATGCCCCCTTTCTTGGAATAGTTTAGAGGTACATTACTGCATTATTTGAAACCCATTTAGTGCATTAGGGCCCACCCGCCAAGTTAGAATATATCAAAATATCGATTTTGAAGTTTTGGGTCATGTGAGCTTTTATGACCCATGACAGTGTTAAACTATGGGCGGAAACAATTTTAAATATTGGATGTTTTTGGATGATTCTGAGTGCAAATAAGGGTAATTGAAGATACGGAAGTATTCGAGTCCGTAACTCATATTGGGGTCGCATCACGAAAGTGCGCGCCCTTTTTTTTCTATGCCCCGATTTTGCTCATTTTTGGGGAGAAGTGAGGCACGTATATGTACTACAACTTAAGCATGAAAACTCAGAAAGTTTTTCCGATTTTCAAAGTTACGAAAGTTTTGGTTCACCCGACCGCCCCTCACCAGGATGAGGTCCAGGAATGATGACCTCAACATAAAAGTTGTAGTGCATGATGATAGCTTTCATCTGAAACAAAGAACGACCTTCTATCTTTATTTCAAAGGGAATTATGATCATTTAAGTGTGCGCGATTTAACTCTCGAAAAGTGATAGTACCATCTTTGGCCTTCTGAATCTTGACGATGACGGCAGTTATCGAAATTCTGACGACGCAGTTTGAAAGAGTATCATTTGAAGTACTTGTACCCAAATTTGTTTCAGGATAGGACAAACTTGATTCCTACCGCCGCTCACCCCCTCAAATGGTCGATTCTCTCGCGATTCCTCTCATATGTTGTGTATGGTACTATGGTTAGGAAACGCAGTTTCAAAGTTGCAAAGTGATTTCAAATTCTAATTGGATATTTATCAGATGACCACTTCCGGATAAGGATTGGAATGCCGATCTTCAATTCACTACTTCTTTTCCTTGTGCTCAATTCCAACCTTCGGGCATTGATAATTGCACACCCCCCGCTCCCTCTGAAATTAGCAGGCTTAAGCTTGAAAAGTTCTAACAATCATGAGTATTGCCATAGGGAAAACAGTAAACTAGAAAAGAGGGATTCCCAAGATTCTTTTAGTTTCGAAAAAAAATTATGCCTTGTGTCTTCCGAGCGAATAATTGGATGGTACTAAACCTCATAATGGAAATGGATTTGATCAAAACTATACTATATTGAGTAATAAAAACAAGTTGAGCAGATCAAGAGCATATTATGCAATCTAAAGTTAGTTTCAAACGGACGTGGAACTGCTGGAAGATGATCTGGATGAGACCGAGGTAGTCCTCCTCGGTTCTGATCGCTCCGTTCCTGCACTTCCGAACCCACTTGACGATGCTCGACACCTCAAGTGCTTTGTTTTTTAAAGCGCAAAAGTCGAATATCTGAATAATTTTCCATGAGATTTATAGTCAAATATCAGATTTTTTGCAATGATCTTTACATCGCGAAAGCTCATTTCGTTGCCAAAAATACATCCAATACCGAGACCTGTGGATCTCCCTTGTAGAGGAGAGTCCCAAGAACGTCAGCAGCCACGAGGGCGGAGGCAAGGGAGAGGCCGAGGTTCTCGTCGAGGAAGACTATAGGGACGACGCCCACCTTGCCGTATCTCTTCTCCAACTGGAATGCATATATAAAATATATTTTATATAAATACAAATAAAATATATAAATACATATAAATATATGAATAAAAATTTTTTTCTGGCACCTTATGATTGTTGATATAAGAGCGCAATATCAGCACAGAACAGTGGGGCAATTCGAATATGTTAAGGGTAAGTTAAGGTAAGGTTAATTTTAAGGTTAAGGTGGACTATGATAATTAGGAGTGTTTGCCACCTTCGAGATGTGATTGAGGAAGAGCCAGCTGCCCTTGTCCTCTCTAGCGACGTACACCCTCTGAATTTAAAAAAAGTATGACAAGAATAATTGGAGTAGGTTGCTAGATAGCAACTAGAACGACCACTTCCAAAATGTTGAACATTATGAAAATTTTAAATGTTATCACCAACAAACGGTTCGATACCACAAAAAGTGCTCACATGTGGTTGCTCATCTTTCTGCAGTGAACACTTCCTCCAAACTGACAAGACCGGTCCTTCTTCCCACAGAACCCATTCGTCAAACTGCGAAAAAAATCGATCGTTTATATAATTATTATATGTAAAAATAATATTTAAAAAATAAAGAACAAAATCTTACCTTGATACACTTCACATTCATATTCCCGTACACTCTGACTTCTTCCTCTTCAGCAACCGGCCATATTTCATTCGGATGATCGGCAACCTTCAAAAAATATTTTTAAAATAAACATTTAAAAAATAATATCAGTATTGTTGTGCATTGAAGCGTACTTCTCCCTTACAGTTCAATGCATCAATCAGAAATGCCTTCGCCGATAGGGGAATTATGTTCAAGTGGTGATCGATTGAAGAGTTCTACCTTCTTCCTTTTCGGCCCCAGCAGTGCCACACACAGTGCCTTCTGCTCCCAGACCATCTGCCAGAAGTCCTCCATCGTAGATTCCATCGGGACCTTAAGCAATAAGGTAAGGATAAGGACCGGCTTGAGGCTAAGGCCATGGCCTAGGGCATGAGGACGACCGTACCTGAGTGACGATGTACTTTCGATCGAGGTGCTGGAGGTCGTACATCCACGACGCATCGATGTACGTCTTCTTGTCGCCCAACTCAACCCGGCTCTCATCCAAACAAGTCACGAATTCCTCAACAAATGTTCACGGTTTTACAATTTTTACTTTTTTTCGATTTTCGAAAAGTGTGCGCGCAATTTAGAAACATAATTGATCAGCCGTCTACCGTACCTCTCCGTATACAGCAGTCAATTTGCATTCCTCTACCGTACCTTCCCTGCTCTTGGTGTGCTAACGGTAGTCAACCGTGCCTTGTCCCTGTTCTTGGTGGGATTCTCATCGAAGGCGCGATGCTCGAACTGTGGATTCTTGTATCCCTCGACCTCCTGCTTGAACTCCGCCTTGATTCCATCGACGCCTGAGTGATTGCATGTAGTAGCTATCGACAAAATCGGTAATTGGTTAATTAGATAGTTAATTAGAAGATAGCCTTCTTGAACTCTATCTGGGCATAGCCTCTTTTCCCCTCCAATCCCTACCCAGATCCGCGTAGTGCTTCATGAATCTCATGAATTCTTCGGCGTTCTTCCTCCTCACATCACCCCATCCCTTCTTCGAGTGCCACAGCCCTTCCCTGCACGCGTACTCGGGCTCTTCCTGCAAGCACGTCCAACTAGTGATGCCAAAACGGCGCGCTCTCTCCTCGTTTCACACGCTCTCTCGCTCTGTCTGACCGGTGAGAGAGCGTGTGAAACGAGGAGAGCACGCGCCGTTTTGGCATCACAACTTCCAACTACGCACCACACAGGCACATGCTCGGCACTTCTTCGATTCTTAACCCACCCCACCTCCCTCCCGTATCATTCCTCATCCCTCCCTGTCGATGAGGGGTTGTGCGGGCGAAAATCAGGGATAGATACGTAGAAATGAGTGGGAAGGGAGCAAATATCGAAAAAGTGCAACTAGTTTACCCCCCATATGAGCATATGAGCAACAGTATCCTTGCAGTGTGCCTACAGAACCCCATAACTTTACAAAAAATCCGTTTTTTCCAAGTGATTTGAACTTAGCCAATGCTACACAAATTGGGCGGAAACCGTACAATGTTTTCGGATTGCCTAATCTTGAGTGCCCTGTCCTTTGCGGTCCTCTTCTTAGGAGAGGCACGAGTCTCAACTTGAGACTTCTTATTCCCCTTCTTCTTGTCCGTCCGCTTCACCTGAGCAAATTACATATATTTTCAAAAAATAAAAATACTAAATAAAATAATAAATAATAAAAATAAAAATACGACATCGTTGTAAACAGCGGTGAGAAAAGGGGAAAAAAGAAATAAATAAATAAACCGAATTAGTGATGTCGGCGACGGATTTCATCGCGCCCCGCCGACCTCGGAGGGAGAAAAGAGTGGAAATGAACGGAGAAGAGGGAGAGGAGATCGAACAAAGGACGATAATTGAGTTAGTGGATTCGAATAATAAGATATTTGAAATTAATTTTCGCACGTTTCATGCTCCTCGTTTTGATTTACGCCACGCAATTTGCAATACCCAGTTCAAGCCTAGATATTGCGCCGGATAAAGGGGGAGGAGGATAGGTACAAGGAAGTTTGGATTGGAAGAGACGATCCTATCCATGCTTTGGGCGACATTATAAACCCAAAATGTGAATATCAGAGCTGAATGTTCAAGCGAGATACGCGCGAGGATACTGTAATGGGTACTGTAAAAAAATGACAGGAGAGTGCTGCGAAAACATTTCGCAGCTCGCGCCTTCTCACTGTCTGCTCTCACCTCACTCTCGTTCGAATCACCATGCATGCATTTATCAAGTTATTCCCATGAACATTTCAGCATCTCGAAGTATTGATCGCCTTTCGCAGACATGTGCGACTCGGGAATCACGATTGTTCGCGACGTTCTGAACACATGTATTTACGCAAATATAAGTGGCTAATTAACTCCCGCATAGATCATCGTAAAATAAACCAGTAAAAAACAGTGCAAACCTTTGGAAAATCATTGAATAGAGTCTTGTACGCTGTTTTTCGTGCTTGAGAAGAAGGAAAGTCGCGCCGGTGCCATTCAGCAGCAGTTGCAACTCAAATTTGCCCAATTTTTTTAACTGGATGAGGGTCGAGATTTCAGCGTAATCATACAGTAATCATACCGTAATCATACCGTAATCATACCGTAAGCATACCGTAATCCACGTTGTGTCAACAATGTAGAATAAGCCTGAATTCTCGATTCCGAATGTAAATGTCCACATCATTATGGATGTTATTATCTGTAATTTGTATTTAATTAAACACAAATATAATATGTTTTGCTCCAAAATATTAAGAAAATACTTTGATGGTGAGTCCGGAGATGTAGGCCGGCATCATAGCGTGCGCTACATGGTTTGCCTCTCGCACCTGAATTATCAGAGTATTTTGAAGACTTTTGCTGATTCAAACTTCATTTTTCTATTTATATCTTACACTCAATGCACTCAATTTTTGGAGACGATGACAAGTCAATACTTGGTAACGGCGGCGGAAATTGAATTACCAAGAAATGTCGGTCATACTTGATATCGGGCATTAAGCGAGGTTTTCGCGAATATCTTAGCATATTGGCGTCGGCAGTACACGAGAACAAAGATATTCCCCTGAATGATTGGTATTTTTTCTCCGAATTTATTCGGCAATTTCTAAAGTTTTCTTACCACGAAAGAGGTGATGTCGAGGCAGTTTTGCAGCAAAGTCGACACAAGTATCAGGTTGATGCAAAAGTTTCTTTACAAATTTTCTTTTTCCGTTTTTGTGTTACCTCTTACTTCTCTCTTGAACTATGCTCATATGAGTTTTTCTATTTTATTAGTGGGTGTGTACTCTCATTATCGGACACTAGTTCACATCTGACCAATCAAGTACACATGCATGATAAGCTGCCACAATCACACAATTTAAATTTTCGTGGGATTGTTTGATGGATCATCATAATTTTCGCAGTAATGATAACACAACAATAACACAATTTTTGTAAAGCATGATGGCTAGGTATCTTAATGTGAGAATCGCGCCTGATCATTCATGAAATCACTGGTCCATAGAGGCACACATTTCGGATTTTTGAGTTCGTGAGACTTGAAGGATTGGTTTATTCGCGCTAAACATTTCTGATGTTGTGCCATATGGTCTCAAACGGTTTGAAATCAGAAGAACTTCTCACACTGAAGCTACCATAGAAAGATTATGAAGATTCGTTGTTCCTCTCAAGAACCGCATTTCCCATTATACAGATTTCGAATTTTTGATGACGAAAACGGGATATTTCGCATCACAAAATTTCCGGGAGGTTCCGAAACTATGATTTCAATTGATCATATTACATAACAACCTTTAGTAATTAACTTCTCAAAAGAACGGAAGTGGGATTTTATAGGTTTTAATTTTCAGATTAATTTTGCAGAAGACCCAAAAAACAGAATATTTGCACATTTTCGGTTATCAACGTTTTTCTACTGAACAACGTTCGATCGATTCGATATAAACCAATGATTGTATTGGCCCAATACTACCTCAAATAATCCCAGCGTGGCCTTTCACAGAAGTGAAGCATTCGCGACAAAAATTTTAAAATGCCTTGTAAAGAAACTTTTGCATCAACCTAATACTTGTGTGGTGAGAGGTCCTAATAAAGAAAGTTGGACATCACTGAAGTTACTACCAGAGTTCGATAAACGGCCCTTCTTCATTTCAAACGCTATATCGACCGGTAGAGATGCATTGGAAATGAAGAGAGTATAACACGGTTTTCGAACTATAATCCCTACCTTTCATCGTCATACATCCGATAACTACGCTCGTGCTTACCTGAGGACATATTGGGTCATTCGTACTAGTTCGAGAAACGATACCACGCTCTCTTCATTCTACACACTCTCTCGCCCATCGATCGGTCTAGAGAGTGTGTAGAATGAAGAGAGCGTGGTATCGTTTCTCGAACTCGAACTCATTACGATAAAAGCTCACCGATATCGTGACGTACATCACAATGTTTTTCATAGCGATCTTTGATACGTGATAATTAGCAGAGTCGCGAACGGAAGCTACACGTTCGAGCTGAAATGAGTATGTTTGATTTTGAATTAGAATTATCAATGTTGTAATTCGAAAGGGGCAAACAACTAACCGTGATTCCAAATTCAAAGAACGTTCCAGTCGTTGATACTGCCAGCCGCGTAACAAGAATGACCGGTCGCTCAGCTATAACTTTTTTGATTGGGCGCTCCTAACTTCCCGATCATAAATTAGCAAACTATGACCTAAATCATCATACAGTAAGTTTCACATTGATCATAACTGAACCTTAAATTCAATGCTGATGCACAACCAACCTGGTACGAAGAAATTTTCCGGAATCTCATTGTTGTCGTACTGAGCCATTCTGAAGACGTAGAAATAAACCATAAAGTATTCTGTCATATGGGCGACGGCCCAGAGAGTTATGAGTATACTGAAAACGTTTTAGCATTGTGGTCCATTGAAGAAATAGAGGGGTGCTGAGCAGTGCTGCACAGTGTCGCACATCAGGGTTGTGCCTAAAGTTTACGGTCTTTTCAATCCGCATAATCTCTAGCCGGTCAGACAGAGCGAGAGAGTATGCGGGATGAAGAGAGCACAACCCAGCCGCACATGAAGCCAGTGCTTGAGAGAGAAATTAAAGGAAGTGCCATCAAATGTCGACGTAGTGAGCAAATTCGAAAAAAAAAATTAAAATGATCGAACATACCGGCAGTTCGCGTGAAATGGAGCGCCTTGCACTGTGATTAGCAGCAATGTAGTGGGTATTGCGCAAAGCGTGGCTGTAGTGAGCTAGAAGTGTACGTAATGTTTGAGTTTTGCGAATGAATAAAGTTAATTTTAAAATTATGGTAAATTAGACCTCTATCGCCTGAAGAATGGGATAGAAAAGGCAGAGCTCCTTTAACTGCTCCATCTGTAGTATACTGATGATAAAAAAGATTGAAGAGAGTGAAAAATGACATGACTAGTGGCGTATTCCCGCGAAAGAAGGATGAACTTTCTGCTTGCTTGACATTTATCGAGGCTAGTGCACGAGATGTACGGAAAACTCTACTTATCTCCACACTAAATGCACCTGGAATCGGAATTGTGCTAAATTAAACTGGCTCCGCCACATGCTACAAGTGGCAATTCCGAGGCTTGAGAAATAATCAACAGCTTCCCTTATTCAATCTATAAAATATTTTATACGCCAATAACTAATCAATTATTGTATTTTCATTTAAATGTAAACGATTTTATGTTTTGACTCTTCTCTCAATGAGGATGAAATGCGGGGGGTGACAAAACCGCAACCGACAAAACATCAACGGAGCGCCGTTCGCTGGGGAGTTTATGTTGTTACTTGGGAGTTGTTTCATTGTAACAAGTATGTGCTCCTCTACATCACCCTGTTTAGATCATCTAACAATTCGATCTTGAGTTTCGCTCTCAATCACCGTATAGGGAGGGGTTCATGGTCCAAAATTAAGAATTCTAGAGGAAAGTCATGGTTAGACGAACAGCAAATGATGTCACCAATATATATATCCATGTTAATGGGTTACAGTCGTCTCTGCGTTACTGTAATATCGATTGATTACGGTACTTTGTCCCCATCATCCATGATTATCCACTAAAATTCTCAATTGTGGTCCATGAACCCCTATACGGTGATAGAGAGCGGAACACAAGATCGAATTGTTAGATGATCTAAACAGGGTGATATAGAGGAGCACATACATGTTACAATGAAACAACTCCCTAGTAACAAGATCAACTCCCCAGCGAACGGCGCTCCGTTGCGGTTTTGTCGGTTGCGGTTTTGTCACCCCCCCCCCCCCTGAAATGCGGTAGGGAATAGGCGTGTCGCTGACCTGACCGTTTGAAAATTCCTCATTTTGTACAAGAGAAGAAGAGAAGGGAATGGGGAAATGTCCGGGTTAAAATAAGAAAGCGAACATCCATTCGACTGGTCTAATTTGTATTTATATGATCTACTGAAAATTAGACCCTACTCTTCCCAGCTTATGTCTTGCATTGTTCCGCGTAATGTGGGCGAGAGTTCGAAATTTGCGTAAATTCATATCTTTGTCTTCGCTATCCCACAACTCAACGCGAGATATATTTTAACCGAATTTCAAACTTTATCCATCAATTGCATACATAACATGTTTCTTGTTGTTCACGTATTTTTTACATAAATACATTATGCCAACTTGTACATCAAGTCTTCATTTCCATGATAATCCAAGCATCTCGAAGTATTGATCTCCTTTCGCAGACATGTGTGACTCGGGAATCACAATCGTTTGTGAGTTCCTGTGAAATAAAGTATAAAGCATAAGTTGTAAGCAATGAACACTGTTTCATGTTTCAAAAGTGTCAAACTGATGGTATACAGTCGAAAAATAAGCGAAGCCAGTCTCGCACGGAGTTTTTCGTGTTTTAGAAGTAGGAAAGTTGCACCGGTGCCGTTTAATAGAAGTTGAAACTGGAAATTTGTTTGTTCCAAGGATAAAATCTAGATGAAATGCTTGAATAAAAGGTCTCAGAGATCACCGTAATCCACATTGAATCGACGATGAAAAAGAGGCCGGAATGCTCAATGCCAAAAGTGAACGTCCACATCATTATCGCAGCAATTATCTGTAAATATTAATTTATATTAATTTTTTAAATGTTTTGTATCGTCTAAACTTCTGACAAATACTGAAATTGAAAGATGGGGAGGATGCTAATATAGATCCATGTAACAACGCAAGTCTGGATTGTAAATCGCATCATGAGATTAAGACAAGATCTAGATAAAGACGTTTTGAAGAAATGTATCGAATCTCATTTCCATCAACAAAACCTACTGATTCTTTTAAAAAATTGATATTAAAAATGCAAAATACTTTGATTATTAGTCCTGAGATATAGGCCGGCATCATAGCATGTGCCACATTGTTAGCTTCGCGAACCTGAGTTGTCAAAGCTCTGTTTTTAACAGTATGCCGAAGATGGCACATTTGAACACGTATACCAGCAAGTCTTTCCTGGACGGCGACAATTCCATATTTGGCAAAGGGCATTTTCAGATTTTTCGAAAAAAAAGAAATGCCAAGAAAATACTTTTGTGCACCTGATAACGTGCATTGAGCGAGGTCTTAGCGAATATCTTGGCATATTGTCGTCTGCAATAGAGAAGGACAGCAATATTGCCCTGAATCGCACGGATAAGTTAGATTTGGGATTTATTTAAACGCATTCTGACCGCAAATGAGGTGATGTCGAGACAGTTTTGAATAGCCGTTGACACGAGTGTCTGAGTTGTGAGCGGGCCTGTGTATTACGTTTGATGTTGCTTTAATTGCAAGAAAAATAAATGTTAAAAAAAGTTTAAAAAATAATTATTACCTTCGATTGTCAGACATCCGAGAGCAATGCTTATCAACACCTGATATAGTATTAATGTTAGCTTCCCCTTCCATTTTCATTGATAAGCTTACTGAGAGTGTGACGTAGAACACAAGCGTTTTCCGGGCAATCTTCGACTTGTGGTAGTTAGCGGAACCACGCACAGAAGCTGCCCGTTCGAGCTGAATTTCTTAGAATTTTTATATGATTTTGGGTTCTCTTGTTTTTGGTACGAAAACGTGTGCAAAACAGGTTCTCGGAAGCTCTAAAGTTATTTTCAACTACGTTTCGTACTATCCAGGACGATTGTCAAAAAATTGAATTTTTGTTCCAATCTAAGTCTCACCGTTATCCCAAACTCGAAGAACGATCCTGTGGTTGCGATTATCAATAGCGAAATAAGAATGACTGATCTCGCAACTGCAAAATATCAATGACGAGTTATGATGACGAATGAATCTCCAATATTCTCGATGAGTTAGTAATGAAGATCGAACATGAGTGATTAATTAGTGCTTACAATAATAATGAATTTAATGAATACCGAATAAAGGTCGACGATTAGAGTTCTTACCAGGAACGAAGAAGTTTTCCGCAATCTCATTGTGCTCGTACTGAGCCATTCTTATGACGTACACAGCAACCGTACAGTATTCCGTCAAATGAGCCACCGTCCAGAATGTAATGAGTATTCTGACAAGGAAAATTTGCAAATTTGATAAATTCCCCAAACCAGTAAATACTTACCGACAATTAGCGTGAAATGGAGCTCCTTGAACGGTGATTAGCAACAATGTTGTGGGTATTGCACAAAGCGCAGCTGTAGCGAGCTGGAGTGATCTGATCTTTGAAAAATGATAGAAAAAACGAGATAAACCTCTATTGATTGAAGAATTGGATAGGTTATGCAGAGCTGCTTTAACGACTCCATCTGATTTAAACAAGCTCCTGAAGACTACAGGCAAGAAGATGGTAAAAGATGACATATGCTCACTAATGAGGTCGACTCTGCACTTTTCACGCATTCGCTAGTGCAGAATTGCTTCGTTCTTGTGAATAAAGATAGATAGATAGATTTTATACATGTCAAGGCATGTGGGGGTGTAAGGTAAGGGAAGGACTCTGGCGCCTTCTGCCATCGACGAGGGGGGGGTGGGAAGGCGTTGGATCTTTGGACTCATTCATCTTCTTTTGAATCGTTCGTTTTCACTTGACACATCTATCTTGAGCATGCGGAAAGTTTCGCATGAAGTCGGACCGCCTCTCCTCTTTAGGCGCTTGCATTCTTCCCTTAGACTAGTCGCTACCGAGATCGTATTCTTCTTGAATCTTGCATCCCGGATGGCCAGTCCTCCTTAGAAGTTATGAAGAGGACACCTTCGATACCTTCTTGTCCATCTTGAAACGACTCCTTCCACATTCGAGATCCGTGGCTGATACCTCCGAAGTCTTACCAGGGACTGGGGAGGGATTCTTGAGTTTTGATGTCAGTAGATGGACGAAAAGGGAGGGAAAAGTCGCCTCCCAATCGGAGAAAAATGGGGAGGGACCGCTCATGACGACTGACAGAGACAAGAAAGATAAGGAATCTCATATAATCGATCATTGATTACTTTATGGAAAACTCACAATAGCCAACGACGGCATAGCAAGAATCACATAATGTTGATGGAATTCAAGGGGCTGCAAACGGACGAGTATTATCTTGTAGAATAAAAAACCAAAATTTGATATTTTTAAAGAAGTCGAGCGATTTGTTAATTTTCTTAATTTTATTATAGATCTGACAAGGAGCGGAAACTTTGCACATATGTGATGAATTCATCGAAAAATACGATCCAGTCATCGGGGTTTAAAATATTTACACGGTGCGCCAAAATTACCCGAGCTGATATTTTTCATATGATTCCCATCTTTGGAATGGGACTTGGGCGATCTGGTTCATGATAAAGTTTACCAACAATATGGGCAATAGTAGCATACTAGCTAATTTTGATGGGACTTCATTTAGCTATGGCGAAGGCCTTGAGTATCTGCTCATATCCAACTGTCAATTCCCGCAGGAAATTGTCATCGATTTCGTTTCATGCTTTGAGAAGGACAGCTTACAATAAGATTAGTGTCGAGTTCTTGGTAGAGGACATCTTGGCCAACAACAATCCCCAAACACTGAAGTTGAGGGGTAGAGATCGGGGTAGTTCAGGGGTCAATCAGTCAGAGTCATTAATCGGATGCATGTGTCCAGCCACAACTGTGACATGTGAAATCTATCAGAATCTTGTTTAAATGTCAGGTGCCCCTGAACCAAGTGGGAATGTGCTCAGGGTGGAAGCGCGTCTTCGAGGATGTACTTCATGTAATGCTCCGTACTGATCTATACACCCGGATTGGCAAACAGGAGAGGACATTTGCATGTTGAGCAAATTCCATCCCAAACTCTGATGCAGGGGGGATAGCTGGTATAACCAGTGACTTCACAACTATTTTAGGATTCTTCAGGATCAGAGGCAGTGATTATGTCGTTTTGCCAAATCAGCTTACCTTCGACTGTAAATATACTTGCATTGCTGAACAACGTACTAACCTGGCACAATGTAACAATAGTTGTAGGTACCGTTCTCTGCGGAGCTTGATCTGGAGCTCATGTAATCCGTGAAGTTTAGTACTTGTGAAGGCGAAGAGTCAGCTGGGGCTTGATAAGACTACGAACGGATGTGTTCGAGATATCGATAATCTTGGTCACTTGCGTGTTGTTTCGAGGCGCCGTCTTTCGGTTGCAATCTCGGTTCTTAGGAGTGAAAACAGAGACCAGTATCGCTCTATCAAGATGAAACTTGTCAGTATCAAGCAGTTGGCACATGATAACGGTATCGAATGCAAGCGACTTGTGAACGCAGAGTCAATGAGCGATGTCACATTATCATTGTGCAGGTTCAAAATGCGGATTGGATGCTACTAGACATCGCCATCACTAGATGACTTGATAAACTGGTATGAAACCCTTCATAGTGAGAGGCAAATTGCCACTCGTCATGATGCTGCAGTATAGTATATATCGATTGGACCGTGAGGCCGCAGAAAGATAAATTCAGTTCGGGTGATTTTGGCTCACCCTGTAGTTTGCATTATGATCAGTAAATAAACAGTTTTAGGGTAGTACAAATCTCGAGTTCAATTTATTACTTACAAAAACAATATCAAAAATATCTGAACAACGGATTATTTGTTCAAACACCCATGAATACAACATAGACGCCGAAGAAGAGGCTTGTAGCCGCCGCGCCACTGGTCGTAGTGGGCTTTCGTGTTGTGGTCGTCGTCGTGGGCATGTGTGTAGTGGTAGTGGTAGTACTGGTAGTAGTGGTGGTTGTGGTGGTGGTGGTAGTGCTAGTGGTGGGTGGACGGGTGGATCTGCCCAAGTCGAGTTGCACCCTCCAGCTGGCGGATGGGGTCGCTCTTGGAGAGGAAAAATTGAAAATTAATTAAGACTAATTAATTAAGATTAATTATGATTTAAGATTGAAGCATTAATTAAGATTGATAATTTTGAGCATTCAGGACAAAAAGTTATAAAATGCCTTCGTTAGAACTCTGTTCATAACGCGCGTTCTCTTTCGCGAAGATATTCCGAATAGATCATAAAATGTGATTAACAAGATAATTTGGTATACCTGGTCCACGAAATTTGCACGTTGTAGCCTCCAGGGTAGTAGCTCTTGTCAAACGAGGACAGTGAGGAGTTGGCGTTGAAGAAGCTGCAAAAATTCGGGCACTGCATCCTGGCCATTTCTTTACCTAGTATTAGTATTATATTAGGCTGAATAATAAATTTTTGTCCGATTTCGTACCCTAAATTTGAGCTTTTATTGTTTGTTTGTTTCAAATCGCCACATGTTCTCCTCATACCAATATATAGGTACATGTTCAACCATTAGAACATTTTGGTTGCAAAGGGCCAAGGTTGTATACTATGGGAGAAATGAATGTCAACGCAACGTTGAATTTTTCACAAAAGTTTTCTTTAATGTTGCGGTACTTCATAGATACAATTTTAGGTGTAAGCTCACAAAGTGTATAAAGAAGCCTAAGGCTTGCTCTACCCAACACCAACAAGTGAGAGCTGCTGCATTCGTTATTGCCTTCGTACATCTCACTGAATCCGAGACACCGCTGAAAATCAGAAGTCGCTCGAATAAATTCCCTGTTTCGAAGATTGACGGGACTGGCCCCTAGCTAGGGGCGATGTTATCATTGCCTATAGCGTTATCAATTATGCCGATAGTTAAGAGTCTATTTCGCTTTCTCATCTAAAAAAGTGATATTTGTTGATCAACTATTTTTCGATTGATATGTTGAAAAATCCTCTATTTAGGGTTTTCATGTAAGACATACCCCACAAAAAGTACCGATCTCCAAGATCATCCTCATTAGTGGCCAATAGGGCAAGGATTGTTCTTTATTTTGCGCACGAAATAACTGCTCTTCAAACCACTGTGATATCACAAAAACGTCAGAAAGTAGAATTTCGATGATTCAAAATTGGGTTCCGATGATCTGAAGAGCACTGATCATGAGTGGAGTGCCGCATCCCCTTTTAAGGAAAATTATGACGTGTACTGGAATGGTATTTCTCATTCATGAATAATTGAAATCACAAGACCCATCGGTATAGATACAGTGCGCCATAATCGTATCCTGACCGGCCTTATGAAAATTCAAACTCGGACTAAGCACTCATCTCTAATAGGCGAATCGAGGCTGATCAGTATCAAAATTACCAGTACAATATATGTCAATTATACTTTACTATTGTGGACAAGAATGGGTCGTATCTCTTTGCGCAAAGTAATGCTGATCTTTCAAAAAGTCAGGGTGTTTTCCAACCACATTAAGTTTAGGACACGATTGGATTCATTTCGTTGGTCGGACAGATCTATGCTAGTGTGCGCTAAAGAGAGTATAAATGTCCCTATCTATAATTTAAAGACAAAAGCCGATTGGATTATAACGAGCGAAGAGAGAGGTCAGAATGCACATTACCCAAAATCGGACAAAACTTATTACTCAGCCTGATACTTGGATTTTTTCTATAAAAATAAAGCACGAATTTTAAGTGGTTATAGCACATATAATTGGGCTCACTCGAGAGTGTCCTGGTTGACATGGAATCTGACAGTTTCTTGGTCGGACACGGCGAAGTTCGAGGCCGAAATGTCGAGACTGGAAAACAAGGCAATTATTCAATATTCTAGATAATGAAAAACAAAGGCAAACGTATAGTCATTTTGTCATATCTTAACGGGAAACAATCATACATAATCATGAGCAGGATGCATGATTAGCTCACCTTGTTGATTATTCGGTCAAACAACAAATTGTGTGAAATACGGAAGGGTTATATGTGTGCTAATGATGTCATGAAATATGGAGCAAGGATGGGAGGTGAATGCGAAAGCAGATTAAAGGAGGGGTAGGTAGAATGAATGCTAGGGGGTCCTATCTTGGAAAAACTTGCGCGCGCAAGGGGAAGGGACTTAAGTTTCCCACGAGTGAGGCGATGTTCAAGAAGAGCGAGAGAAACGAGAACGAACAAGCCACGAGCCTTGCTTTCAATTTACTTTGTGCGCATGTAAAGTACTAATGGGCATCTTCGGATCTTCGTGCAAAGTGATTTGTCATCGGATGAGCGGCCTCTAGCGATGCCAAATCGGCGCGTGCTCTCCTCGTTTCACACGCTCTCTCACCGGTCAGACATAGCGAGAGAGCGTGTGAAACGAGGAGAGTGCTCTATGACTTTAATGCTGAATTTCCGAAAATTCACCTGTCAGTAGACATCAAAAACGAGTACTCTAGACTCGTCATGCTCGAATCGTATCCGTTATCCACAACGTACGGGCATCCAACGTATCCTGAAGACACGGATGAGTACCGAAAACGGACTATTCTCCAATGATTTAGTAGAATCACTTTTGTCACAGTATGAACACAAATCATGGAGAAGGGTCCAATTTTTGGTTCTCATCCGACCTAGTACCGAAGTACCGTACAAATGTATTGAACACAATTAATATTATTTTTATTCCCTACATCTCGAGGATTATTCCCTACATCTCGAGGATTTGTATTCCCTACATCTCGAGGATTGAATGGTTACGTATTGTGATTATTGCATATCGTGACATTGTTCGATATAATACTATGCTTGTAGAGTTGCCGGCACTAGATCGGACAAGAACTATGACGCCATGCCGCCTTTGGTCGATCAAGGCATCATAGTTATCATCCGACCTAGTGCCATTACCTGGGGACGTGTAAACAACGGATGAAACACTCGACTGGGGCGAAATGCTGCCTGAAATCAAATATTTAACAAAGTGAAAATCATATTTTTTTATCTCGTTGCTGCTCAGCCTGTTTTGAATTGTATGTATGCCAGATGAGAACTATGACGCCATGCCGCTTTTGATCTATCAAAGGCGGCATGGCGTCCTAGTTCTTATCCGGCCTAGTGGCCTCTTCTCGACAATCACCATCTGAGACGTTCACGGACACACTATGATCTCCCAGAGCTCCAAACTTGACAGTGACGATCGGGCCGAAGTAGACGATAGTTGACTGTTCGTGTAGGAATTGAGACCTTAACAACTGATTGTACATGTATAGGGTTTCTCGAGAGTGTGTAGAATGAAGAGAGCGTGCTCTCTTTTAACTCGTATCCTTCCAAGTCCCATTTTGTGTCAAGAAAATAAATCACTAACCATGCTTGGTAGACAGGTTTACATTGGCTGGAACAACTAATGCAATCATCAAACGTGTCAATTCCAGTGGCGTACACTCCAGGGCACTTCGTTCTGTAGATATCCTCGCAATTGTTCGTCTGAAGTTGTGCACTGATCATTTACAAGGGTTTCATTTTTAGGCTGTTTTTGTATAATTTTCATGCATGTTGCATGTGTATGAAAGCGCCGAACAAGGGGATCCCTAGCATTGACTGTGATCGAGGTCGCACCGGCCATGGTCCGGTGAAGTTCGAAAGGGTCATGGCTGGGAAACTGGAGAGAATGGTGCTGTATGGAGTTGATGCGCTCGCCACGAAACCGTCTTCTCGCAGAACGTACACATCGTTATTTTCGGCGTATTGAGCTGAAAGAAGCATTGCTACCATTGTACGATATTCAAATTATGCAGGGATCGTGGAAGTATGTTTCACTTTAAATAATTAAGAAATCTAATACTTTGTTTTCCAATTCAAAAATCTTCCAAATATATTTTTGAACAGTTTGTTATTTGTTAAATATGTACAAATTGATGTTATATTAAGAAAAGTTAGCGTACGTGCTTTGGCGCTCATGACGTAGAAGACAAAATCGGAATAATCGTCTTCGATATATTGCAGTTTGTAGGCATTTCCGGGCTGGATATCAGTTCGTGTTCATGTGAATTTTTTACAAACAGAAAACTAACCGGTAGCACCAGACCAGTGAGCTTGACATCATCATTGCCAACGATCTCAGTGAAGCTGCAATTTAATTGTTGGCTGAGAAATAATATAACAATAACTAAGTTTTTGCCCCAAAACTCACTTTGCAATACAATGTTCCAGACAACACTCTTGCAGTGCTACCGCAACGACTAATTGCGCATTTTCTGTAGGAAAAATTACGATGACCAGCATTTTAACTCACTTTGCGATCGCATTTGCACCATCAGTGATCTGGAGTGCGTCAGTGCTCTGGTCCACGTACACTCTACAACCGTCGACACAGTTGAACGGAGCCTGCGTGAATTAGAGTTAGAAATGCGTGTGATAGTATAGTTTTATACAGAAAATTCTGAATTATTTTTCGTCAGTAACATTTTATTGATTAATTCAGCAAATATCACAAATTCCTGGCTTGCGTAGATTGCGCCTTTTAGCCACAAAGATGGTCGAAAACAACGGCACACGCACTCCCTCAGGCCGCAGGTCGCTCCGCTGGAGCACCTCGGAGAAAGGAAATGTGACTCGGGCATCTGGAACAATGAGCGTGCATGTTCAATTAGATATTCTGAAATGATTCTAGGGAGCAATCGTTATGAACGATATAGAGTGATTGAACACTTCAGAGGGAAGGGAATCAGAGGGAATAGCCATTGGTGGAGTGCAACTTATGATTGATTGATTACATCTACCTGTAACCTTATTAAATTGGTGAGATACTGCAACCTAATTCACCACATCGAATAGCCTTATCACACGATCGGCAGAGCTTTACCTGCTAGTGTAGCAAGCGCCGCGGCTGTGAATAGTATGAGGGATCGCATCGTCTGAAAACGATCGGTGAATCGAGGGATCGAGGAAAAGAAGTGGTGAGTGAATTGAGACAGGAAGGAAACTGCCCGACTCTTAAATGGATGCTTATCGGTGACGACAAGAAATCGTCCTTAAATTCTGGTGCTCTCTCCGGACTGATAGGCGAGTGATAACGCAAAATCGAGAGGTTTATTTTTTCTCACGCGGCCTTCCCCAGTCGCTGAAAATTATCCTGATAAGGCGTTGGCAGAATTGGCCTCGCCTTATCTAATAGAGCAGATGAACAAAAGGGCGAGTCATAGTGATTATAATGTAGTAGGTATGTGCTCAAAATGTTTCATATATACGGGTCACAGTAAACTCACAGTCTCCTCAGGTCCAAAGGGAGAACTGCTCAAGAATCAAAGTGATGATTCACATTTTCGAAAGAGCTCGCAGTCCGTAAAACGAAGAGCGATTGTTTCACAAGACTTATCTTTATAAATTTTCTTGAATTTCGGGAACTATTTGCAGCCAATTCGACACTTGTATGGGAAATTTCGATGTAGGATATATGTGTGTGCGAAACGCGAGACACAAGTCATTCAACAACTCTTGTAAGGTTAGTAGTAAGTTTATCATTATGATAAAAAATAATAACATTATTGTTCTTAATTGCAAAAAAAACAATTTAGCAGTGAATACATACAGGGAGTGCAAGTCATGACAATAAATGTGGCATTAGTGCATCTTGATTTTCAATTCCAGGATGTTTGCAGCATCTCGAAGTACTGATCGCCCCTCGCGTCCTTGTGCGCAGCAGGGATCACCAGGTTGCGCGACTTTCTGAAAATTAGCGATCCACTTTTTTTTTGTTTTTTGTATCTTTTCCGGGTATGCTTCATGTGTTTCATGTGTTCAAATGTACAGAAAAACTCCCAAAAAGAAGAACTCTATTGAAGATCACGATGACGTTGTGCCTCAAATTATCACGTACTGTGCACTGAGAGCCAAGACCGCAATGTTTGCACTGTCAATGAGCATCGATCAGTTGTAAATACTTGCCACATTGGGTGATACAGTAGTTCAAAAGCTCATAATACCGTCGAAGAATGAAAGCGGCCAGTCTTGCGCGTAGATTTTCGTGTTTGAGCAGCAGGAAAGTCGCGCCGATCCCGTTCTGCAGCAGTTGCAGCTGTAAATACCATTGATTTCAGCTGCAAAGAGGGAGCGACAATAAAATGCACAAAATCGTGGGAAATCCTCGTTCCCGATGATTTTCCAGACTGTTATTGGAATTTTTTATCAAAAATAATAGTAAAATATTATTGTTGATGAGCTAATTTTCGCTCATTAAGGACACCCCAAAATTATCGATTAATTTTACTGCAAAATATAAGCTATGACACCGTGAAAAATACCGTAATCCACGACGAATCCACGAGAAAATATATACCCGCCTTCTCGATGCCGAATGTAAAAATCCATACAAGCACGCCAGATAGGACCTTAACACGGCATTGTTCAAATGAATTAATGAATATTTGGTCCGAGATCTACATCCTCCGAAGGATAACTATTTCGAAAATAATATAAAGAAGGTAGAATTGCTGCCTTGATAGTGATGCCGGCAATGTAGGCGGGCATCAGTGCATGTGCTACGTTGTTCGCCTCGCGTACCTTGCAAGAATTGATGACAATATGTCGGATGAGACCTATGGTGTCATGGTCTCATCCGACATATTGCGCCTATGATATATCAAACCGACAGAATTGATATCGGCATCACTATGAATTCTTATTGCGGTAAGATGATAAATGTTGATAAATGTATTTTCATGAAATTGTGCTCATTTTATTCGTCAAACGTAATGAAGTGCGCTAACATTTGTGAAAAAACGTACCTGATAGCGCGCATTGAGGGATGTCTTGGCAAATATCTTCGCATATCGACGACGGCAATAGAGAAGGACGATAATGTTGCTCTGAATGAGTTTACTGATTAGAGCGCGAAAAAAAGTTCGAGTATTCATCTCTTCATCTCAAACACTGTCTAGACTTAATGGCGAAAGAGTGTGGAAAAATGATGGAACGATTGCCCGAATTTCGAACCACGCTGATGATCCAATAAGAATACTCACCACAAACGAGCTAATGTCCAGGCAATTGAGTAAAAACGTTGAGATCATCGCAGAGGTTGTCTGTGCTCCTTAATATTTGGATATTTTAGATCTATATTAATTTTAAATTAATTTTTCGTAATTTAAAAACTAATTTTCATTACCTTTAATCATCAGCGAACCGAGAAAGATGCTTGCGCAAATCTGTAATATGTGTGAAGCTACAAATGAGATATCCAGCTCACCGAGACACCCAGGTATACCGAAATGTTCTTGCGTGCAAGCTTGGAATTGTGATATTTCTCAGGATCGCGAACAGAGATAGCGCGTTCGAGCTGCAAATTGTGTACTTTTTGTAATTTTTGATTCAAAGTTGGTTGGTATACGAGAGGAAAAAAAGGACGCGATATTGGAAAATAAGGTGAGCAAAGTTATACCGTAATTCCCAGCTCGATAAAGGTGCCAATCGTTGCAATTGTTAGTTGCGTGATAATAATGTACGGCCTTTCGGCTGAAAGTAACATTGATTATCTGATGGTATGGCATGACTAGTACTTGTCCATGTGATAGGCTATTCTTAGAGTATGTACTGATTTCCGAAAGGTTCATAACTAGAACATGCGAAAACACTCATCATTTCTAATACGTACCGTATCCCTACGACTTCAATAAGCAGACTTGACGGATAAAATAAATATCCAGAAATCATTCAAGCATGGAAAAGGTTTGGACCACAACTCACCAGGAAAGAAGAAGTTCTCAGGAATCTCGTTATGCTCGTGCATTGCCATGCGAATGACGTACACAACCACTGTTAGGTACTCCAAGAGATGAGCTACCGCCCAGAGGGAGATGAGTACTCTGAACGATGAAATATAATATTTGACAAATTCTTTTAAAAAATGTAAAGGTGGTGCACTGTCAAGCTATTTTTCACCACTAGTAAGTGCTTTCAACTTGCTTTCAATCTTTGACTAGTGAAATAAATAACAACTTGCCGACAAGTGACGTGAAATGAGGCCCATTGCACTGTAACTAACAGCAATGAAGTCGGCACGATGCACAAAGTTACGGTAGTCAGCTAAAAATATGGATTACTAGTCATAACGACATAAATGAGCGCACCTCTATCGATTGAAGAATGGGATAGTCGATACACAATGCTTTCAATGCTTCCATCACCTAAAAGTGAGTTAATAGTGATGACAAAGATGTTCACATACCGGTAGCATTTTAATGAGAATGCCAAGACCATGTATACTCTAGGCTTCTGGTGCGTATTGAGAAGGCCTCAGCCGAAAGCTCACGAAGTGTCCCGTATGTTTCACTGCCCTTTCTCTTGGTGGGTAATTAAATTGAAATTGGAATTGAAATTGAAAGCCAACGGCTCTGAATAACGTGCACACGCGAGCATCAAACCTCTTTCGAGTAAAATTTTACCACAACGGAAATTGAAGCATGAATTACGTGAGCACGAAAACAGAAAAAATGGGTAAAAGGTGATCTGAGCAATTGCTGACATATTTTTTTGCCTTGTTATTGCATATGTTTTTTTTCTTTAAACAACTTTCAATTCAAAATTCGGGTAATCTAATCTACATTTTTACACACTCTTTCGTCTCCCGACCAGTCTAAAGAGTTTGTGAAATGATTTTTTTCTTCATTTCCATTTTGCATTGAGCATCTCGAAATACTGATCGCCTTCTGTTGACTTGTGGTGTGCCGGCATAATAGAGACTCGATTTTTCCTGGAATAAAACAATTATTGTATTATAAAATATTATGTTATTGATGAAAATACACCTGCGAAACAACAGCACGACAAGGCGCGCTCTCAGTGTGTCATGCTTCAACAGCAGAAACGCTGCTCCGCATCCATTGTTGAGTAGCTGGAGCTGGAAATCACTAGATGAGGACTTTAGGATGACGCGCTTCTGTTGTGATAAGTTAATCGCAAAAACAGATTATCCGCAAGTATGTACTGATCGGTAGAAACCAATAGAATCTATTTCAATAATTTGCGCTTACCGAGACCCATATCGGCTCGTTCAGAAAGAACAGTCCAGCATTCTCGATTCCGAATGTGAACGTCCAGGAAAATACCGCAACAAGCATCTGAGATGTGCTATTTCATTATAATAAGATTTCGAAATATCTTACTTTAATATTGAGCATAGAGATATAGGCAGGAAGCATAGCTTGGGCAACGTAATTTGCTTCTCGAACCTGCATTAATTGGTAATGATCCCTGGTTTGGAGTTCGTGGAGAAATTCCTCATAGTTGCCCACGCCGGCAGTGACCCCTATGAACCCTTCTCATGTGTGTACGCTGCTTGACAAAATTGCATGAATCGCTGCCTTTCAGGCCTCCGCCAGGGCTGGGCAAAGATGATGTTCATATTTCCCGCGTGTTAAATCATTCACTAGTTGAAATTTACTGCTCGGCTGGTGATGGAACTATAATGAAATGGCAATAGGGCGAATGATAACTATGATTATGTCATTCTGCCTTTGATATATCAAAGGCGGTATGACATTATAATTCTCTTCCGAGCTAGTGCCGAAAGCTTGCCTGATATCGAGCACTAAGTTATGCCTTCGCGAATAATTGAGGATATTGTCGACGGCAATAGCTCAATACTGCGATGTTTGCCTGTGATTATATGTGTTGTCGATTCTAAATCGTAACCAAAGTATACCGCGAAAGATGCGATATCGAGGATGTTTAGCAGTACTGCACCAATTAGCGTCGATTTACTTAGCGGGCCTGAATCAAAGTGTAGGAATCATGGATGGATCGTTTTCTTAAATTTTATGAATATTGTATCGAATTGCTCGCCTTCCCTCGTCAACCAAGTTATAAAGATGCTTATCATAACCTGAAAAGTAATCATTAGGGTTCTCTTATTGGAATGAATTGGAATCATTTTTAGATATGTTTCATGGTACACTATATCTTTAATCTTTAATCTTTAATCTTTATCACCGACAGCATTAATAGCCGTTGAGGAAGGAATAGGGAAGAGCAGGTCGGTCTTCGGGCTCGATCACAGCGAGCTGGGGGAATGGGGTGGTGGTATGTGGCAGTTATATGTTACAATCGAATTCGTGAGATTGATAGGGCTAGGTCGGGGGATTTACTGATTTCTCTGCGGAACATGGGACGGGGAGAGATAACTATTGGGTCAGGGAGGGTGTTCCAGAGCGGTAGGACTCTACTAGCACAAGTTGAAATCGAGACCGGCACTCTGAAGGGAGTAGAAATGCGTAAACTATTTGAGGAGCGCAAATCACGAGTGAGCGGAGTGATTGTGTACAAGTCAGCAGAGTCGTGGTGAACGTAATTATGAATGGAGTCATACACATAGAACATATCCCGTAAGGCGCGGCGATACTCAAGGGTTTCAAGTGTGAAAATTTTCAATCTATCGGGATAGGACAGTGGGGGAACAGAGCATCGTCTCAAAACTCTCCTGGTAAACTCTCTCTGCACAGATTCGAGTTCATTTACAAGACCTACGGAAGTTGGATTCCATTATGCTGGACGATTCTAAGAGCGGACGAATGTATATTTTATATGCTTTTAAAAGAAGGTCGGGGGATGTAGAATGAAAGGATCTCAGCATCAGATTACACATTGATCGCGCTTTCTTACTAATTGTATTTATATGGTACCCGAAATGGAGATTTTTAGTAAAAAATACACCCAGATCTCGCACTATCTCTTTGTTCGTTATAATTTGACCATTAGAATATATTGAGCTCGGTTCTTCAGATTCCCAAGGTGTAGGACATTACATTTAGGTGAGCTGATACTCATATTCCATTGGACAGTCCAGTCAGATATTTTGCAAATCGCATTTTGAAGGTCATTGCTATAATCAGGGACCACCGCGTAAATCTTGAGGTCGTCAGCAAATATATTGTAATGAATCGTCTTAGGAATGCATTTGCCCAAATCATTGATGTAAATAATGAATAGCAAAGGACCGATAGAGGAACCTTGAGGGACGCCTGACTGAATAGGTGAGGGAGGGGATAAATAATCTCCAATGAACACGCGTTGCGAGCGACCCAGCAGATAAGACAAACCATTGAGTGATAGCGGGTGATATTCCCAGCGAGGAAAGCTTATGGATAAGCATCCTTAAGTCAATCGAGTCAAATGCTTTCTTATAATCAAAGAGGATTGTGTCAACGGACTTTTTCAGACTCAGCTGCTTAGCATAAAATGAATGTGTTTCAGATAAAGATGAAGTAGTGCTTCTACATTTTCGAAAGCCTGCTTGTCTAGCATCTAATATGTTATATTCGTCTAGAAAGTCAACAATGGAGTTAATAAGAATTTTTTCGAATATTTTAGAGGCAGTGACCGTGAGAGAGATAGGACGATGATTAGAGATAGAGGCATCTCCAGACTTTTTTGGGATGGGTTTTACATGAGCAGTTTTCCATTGATTGGGTGACGTGCGAGAGGAAAGAGAGATGTTAAAAATAATGGCAAGGGGAGTAATTATGGAAGATTTGCACTTGCAATACACTAGGTTGGGTATCCTATCGGGTGAACCATTTACCTTAGGGATCATTTGTGAAATAGCAGAGAGTATCATTTCGGGACCAATGTAGGGTAAGTCGAATGAAGATTTGGGAGGAGGGAACTGTGGAGGGGTTACATCCAAAGGTGGGGTTTGAACCTTAGCAAAAAATTGAGAGAATGCATTAGCTTTTTCGACATTACTTAGAAGGCTCAGATATATTGCAATGAACTTAGCGGAAATCGATGAATTGTGATAAGTAGTCGGTTTTTGAGCGGAAGCTGCCCTTTCGAGCTGAATCGGATCTGGCTTGGGGATTGCTTCGCAAGAAAGACTATCTTCTAGGGTTTCCTCCCTTTGGATATTTCGATTTTCTGGTAGGTTTCAGGCGCGCGAAATAGCATATCATTTCGAGAGATAGGCGCCCAAAAATCAGGCGCCTTTACGCCTGAAACTCCTGAAATCCTACTATCTTCCTATCTTCATTATGCGCGCCCACTCATCTGTCTGAACGGCGAGAACGCAGTCGAGTTCGTGAAATGAAATCACGGTCTCTTCATTTTACACACTCTCTCGCCGTTCAACCGGTCGAGAGAGTGCGTAAAATGAAGAGGCGATAACCCGAATTAAGAACTCGTAGAATGAAGATATGATTTAATGTGAAGCCATCCATCGAAAAACGATTACCTACCGTTATGCCCAGTTCTATGAAGGTTCCAATCGTTGCAAAGATCAACTGAAGCTGGAGAAAGTGCGATCGTTCGACTGAAAATAGTTGGCTTGAAACGTGATTTAAATAAGGGCCTGACCTGGTTCGAAGAAGGTCTTCGGAAGTGCATTGTCGTCGTACTGAGCCATCCGATATGCGAATACTGTCACGGCAGTACTCTCGGAAATGTGAGTCACTGCCCATAGTGTTATCAGCACGCTGAATTGATCGAACTTTGCCATGATTTACCGCTAATAAGTTATATTTTCAGTTTCATGTCTGAGTACTTACCGGCAGTTCACATGGAAAGACGCTCCTCGGACGGTGATGAGCAGAAAAATGGAGGGGATTGCACAAAAGCAAGCAGTTGAAAACTGCAGAATAGTGATTAGCGCAACTTCAATTGCCAAAATATTATTCCCATATTTGAAAAAATACCTCAATCACTTGAACTAGTGAATAGTCGATGCATAGCTGTCGAAGGTTTTCCATCTTGAATAACATGAAAGAGATGAGAAGAGTACTCCCGTGAGCGTATATAATGGCATTTTCTCAAAAAATAGAAGGTCGTCAGCTGAACTTTCCACGTTTTGATGACTACTGAATGCTAACGAGTATGTGTGGGCTGGGGCGAATGAGGTACAAGCTTCCTCGTGGCAAGGAAAACATGTAAGGCGATTTCACATCACGAGCAATTGTTGCTCTTCGGTAACCAGATGGAGCGTTCTAGAGCGAATGGTTGTGTAGTTCGGTAGGAATGGTTTGGTCGCATCTTCATTTCATTTCATCGCCCTGATAGATAATTCGGAAAGAGGAGACGGATTTTCAGCAGTTTCTTTCCATTCTCACAAAGCCTGAAATGACTCTAATTGGATTGCGCACAATAAAGATTGCGCGTCTCTCGCCCCTCTTTGTCCCTTCACCGCTGCCTCTCATCAATCTTTTTCGATATATTTCGGAAAAAAACAACCTGATCGCCTAAGCTAATCTTTGAACTCTGAGACAACATATTCAATTTTTAAGCGTTTCCCTCACAATTCTGACAATATACTGCGAACAAATTCTTTTCTTAGCTCATCCCCAGAATGTCTCAATGGTTCTAATTGGATTGTCCACATAATGGACCGAGAAAGAAAATGCGCCTCTCTTTGTCCCTTCACCGCTGCCTCTCATCGATCTCGGCCTTCCTACCCTTAGCCCGCCCGTCGCCTTCTCCCTTTCTTCCCTCCACTCATCCCATCTCATCTCGGCCGATCCCTTCCCCTTCCCAAATTTCCCCATTTATGAGCCATTGCCAGAGTATTCTCAAGACACAGAATTTGAAACAAAATACTTACTTTTTCTCTTGTGGAGTCTAGAATCCCGGATTCATGTTGAACTCGTTAAGATTCTCCCCGCCCTCTCCCGTTCTTCCCCCCCACTCATCCCATCTCATCTCGACCTATCCCTTCCCTCTTCCTCAAAATGGGCAACGAGGCGTCTCTCCCCATGGAAATGTGCAGCAATTGTCAGTTTTCTTTCCAGTTACCTTCCAGTTCTTAGGAAAGCTATGATTGAAAGCACTACCGGTTATTCATCTGGAAAGTTTCAGAATATCTGGAGTTGTGAGATTTCCAGTGGAAACACAGTGCAAAATAAGAACTCACCATTTTATGCATATTCCATTGTCAGGGCTGTACGCAATGAGAAAGCGAGAAAGAGATTGATCTTTGATCTCTGGTAGACATTTTTCAGTCGATGCTTACGAGCTTCGCCGTCTGGCTCGCCGCTTCAAGAAGCTCGATGTCGATGGAAGCGGATCTCTCTCTGTAAGTTTGTCTTTTTTTTTAGTTTTCCCGCAATCGGTGATGGCTCCTGATGGTATCGTGTAAGAGATAGTGCGTGAAGGAAAACAGTGCATTGAAAATATAGGCTTCTATGGTATTCTTAGGCATCTCGGATTCCCCCATCTATCTCGCATGGTTTGCTTCATTGGATCACAGAGACTGGAATGATTCACATTCCTTTAACGTTGTGGTTTTCGGGTGGTAGGATAGAAGAATTACGTTTTTACGTTTTCAACAGAAGAAGAGGGAAACGTCTCACGCTTAGCACATGTGCTCTATTTTTCATGTGATTTCATTGAGCGCGAAAATTAGGATAATAAAGTCCTCTTCTCCCACGCTAATATCGCTCAACCGGTCGAGGAAGTGTATGTCGAATGAAGATTATGCGATTATCGTACTCCATTAGCATGCATAAATGACTGCATTGCACGCGAAATGAGTATTCTAAGAATAATTACACTTGCCAAATGATGATTTCAAGAAACGCACGAACGGGTGAGATAGAGTGCGAAGTGAATAGACAGTGGCATGTATTTGAAGTTCATCCTTTTCAGGTTGAGGAGTTCATGTCTCTCCCCGAGCTCCAGCAGAATCCCCTAGTGCAGAGAGTCATCGACATCTTCGATGAGGACGGAAATGGAGAGGTCGACTTCAGAGGTAAGAGGAATGGTGATGACAAAACGGCACGCGTTCTCCTCGTCGCCCATGCTATATCGCTGGTCATGTGATCAGGCAGATAAGTGAGATGAGGAAAGCACGTGCCGATTTGGCAACACATACACTGAGTTCGATGAACGATAACGTCACCCATTCCCCGATCGACTCTGCGTTTTAAATTTACAGTTAGTTGTTTTCGCGATTGTTGTTTTCGGCATTTGAAAGGAATCTGGCGGATTCTTCGTCTCGTTACGTTTTCTTTGCCTTCACCGGAGATAGAGAGGAAAGCAATCGCCCGGCTGTCATCTCCATTGCCTCGCTCATCTCTCTATTCTCTAGGGTCCAGCGAACTACTAGCCTAGCACCAAGTAGTTCGCCAGGAAACAAAGGAATGTTTTGAAAAGGGTATCGGAAAGTTTCGAAATTTCAGTTCCAGATAATTCCTCGCTCTACAACTGGTCTTATAATCGTTCTAATTGAAGAGAGAAATTTCCCGGCTGTCACCTCCATTGCTCCCATCATTAGTGAGGGAAGGCAAACGGATACCCTTGCCGCTTCTCTCCCCCCAGTGAGCCAGGATGACAAATACCCCTTAGGAAGTCATCTCAACTGCCGTCTGAAGGCCAATTAGTGAAGGAGAAAGGAAGGAAAGGGAGACGCGGGCTGCTTGTTAGTCATAGTGAACAAACCAACATCCCAACAAAGAAGTCAGAATGAAGGTGAAGCGAGCGAATTTCCAAAAAAAACGCTTAAAAAGCACAGCATCACAAGGAATAGAGGGAAAAGATACTAAATCCTGCAAATGATAATAAATGGAAGGAATCATAACTGAACTCATTGCAGAGTTTATCCAGGGCATCTCTCAGCTCTCCGTCAAGGGAGACAACGACACTAAACTGAAGTGTAAGTTCATTCGCTCACTTTCATTAGAGCATTATCATGTATGGGGAAGTGGGTAAGGGATGGTCAACCTTATAGGGAGAAGTGATGGTCAATCTTTTTCATCAATACACGCTTGTTGAATGATTGTTACACTTCGCCAACGTGTTCATTCGCCTACTGCATTCATAAATTATTCTTTCCCGTAGAAAAGTGCATTCAATATGCATTGTTTAATACGGCGAAGTGCGCTTTTTGAGTGATTGGTCAAGAGTGTCGGACAAAAGTTGTTGCCTAGACTCGGAATAGATGGGAGAGATCGCTTCACGTAAATGAGTTATGAATTCTGGAATAATGATACATTTTCTTACAAATACTTTCCTCATTACCGAATCGTGTATTTAGGAATTTCGGAAAACGTCTCTCTATTTATATCATGGTAATATTTCAGTCGCTTTCCGCATCTACGATATGGACAGGGATGGGCTCATCTCGAATGGAGAGCTGTTCCAGGTTCACATTTATACACGTACATGTATGCAATATACACATTCGTATTTATCTTAACGTGAAGCACAAGAGTTCTGAAGGAGGGTAGTTTAGCTTTTGAAGAGACAGGAATCTTTATCTCATTCGGAACATTTATGCCGTAATATAATTGAGCAAGGCGTGGTCTCTCAGCACAACACAAAAACAACTTACTGGCAATGGGTTGTGAATGTAATTATTGGAAAGGGAGATTGGGGAGGGAATGAAGGAAGGCCTAACATTTCCTCCGGAAAAGTGGAGGGAATGTTATGAGCGAACGATAATTGAGAAAGCTCAGTTGTTGAAGATAATGGTTGGCTAGGATACCGGGCATTGGTAGCTAGGGTATAGTCATTCAAATGTGGAATTGATGCCGTAAAATAATCAAGTGAAGAACTGATTTCAGGTACTGAAGATGATGGTCGGTTCAAATCTGAAGGACTGTCAGCTGCAGCAAATCGTGGACAAGGCAATACTACTTTATGACAAGTGAGAAATTTTTTTCGTACATTTAGGCTAAAAGGAAAAAGCATTTATACAGGAACAGCTATGTAGTAATCTTTGAACTTGATAATTATATAATGAATGTTTTAAAATACAGAGTTCTAAATAATACAAACAGACAATCATCCTTGCAGAGATGGCGACGGCAAGATCTCGCTCGCGGAGTTCTGCGAGGTTAGTTCCCTTTTGGAGGAATTTTATTACCCTGGAAAGTTGTGATGAAAGGTCAACATAACACCCTCGCTCAGGTGGTCCAGCACACGGACGTGCACAAGAAGATGGTCGTGGAGAACATCTAGGGCTGAGAAGGCGAAGAGGAAATTCTGGACTCTCTGGCATTCCTTTCCGAACCATAGCTTCCATCTCCGATCACCCAATTCAATAGGTTCCCAATGAGCCACATCTTCTATTCTAACTAATTTTTATTCTAATCGTCTACCAGATGTAATGAAACAGATCCCGTTAGCTTTTCTTCTCAGTGTTTCACCTTGATTGGTCATAATCAATCATTAGTTCATACAATATTAATTCATACTTGCCTATGTTGAATTTCACCACAACGATGTATTCTCCTCCACTGTTGACAATATTCGTATTTATTTATATTTCCGATTGTTTTCTTGAAAACCAATTTCCTTATGAGGCTAACTTTACTAACAATCTGCGGCTACTCGGCGAATTGAGACATTTATCAATGAAGATGAATATGTTATTCATAATAATCTGTATAAAAAAGAATGCTTCGGAACTCGCGCTGCTTCAATCTCATTTCCCGGCTTTCTCCCAATTAGCGGCGATGTTGATCAATGATTTGATAAATTATTCCACCGATGACGCTTCACATCATCGGAGTGATCGACTAACTCTTCCCGTCTCTCTAACCGCCCCCTCCATTGAGTGCAAGTAGTGTGTGATTCCCTGTTCTTCCCGTTGAGTGTGATGTATCCCTTCTCGTGTTTTCACCTTAGTCATCCTGTAACGGTATCTATTTGCGCTTACGTAGTGATAGTGATCACTCGAGCAATGGTCTGACTCTCTTCAGTTTGCACGCTCTCTCGCCGGTCAGAGAGACGGTAGAGCGTGCAAACTGAAGAGAGTCAGACGATTGCTCGATCACTCTACGCCCTCTACCGTCCAAGAATAGAATTTTTTCCTCCTCGTCTTCTCATCGTCTACACGTTTTTTTCCTATACCTTTGCGCATACTTTTGTCTACCCAATATTGAAGAAACGTCCAAGGTTATCATGGCACTTGACCCACTTATGCTTTGACGAAGCATTTCCGATGCAAATGGGAAGTCAGTGCAGCGAAGGAAGTCAGAAGTAGTTGAGGAAGAAACAACTCAGAAGCACTAGTGTTCACAATATTGTCTATTAAAGCGAGCAAGATCATGCGCTGTTAAAAAGCGAGTAGAATCATATCGGGAGTATTGACTGTGCTCCCCGTTTCCGTCTAATCTCCCATTACCTCCGATGTAGAGAGTGTCTTTCTAATTTCGGGAAATTTTAAAACAACACTCGTTAGAATGGAACGTGAGTCCACTAGCACCTCCATCGTGACAACCCTGTCTTCCGATTACAACGACAATTTGGACAGTAACTTCCAAGACGAAGAAGGAATAGCGGAGCAGGTTGTTATTGCGAAAGATGTTGATTTCTTACAATATTGCTAGATCGGAAGTGCCTTGTGTTTTCTCTATTATAATTCAAATGATCTATTGTAGGGCAAGAGGAGTAAAATACACATAATCTCGGATTGCGCTCAATAGATTTATCTCAGACGAACCGTCCTTTTCACCGACGAGTTGACGTCATCTCATCTACAATGATTCCGCTGTTCGAACAGCTCATCGCCGATGCGGCAGTCATCGCTGTTAATGTGAGCGACGTCAACTTACTAACTATTGATTAACTGGAAGTGTCTCCAGGCGATAATTTAGTACAGAAAATTATCCATTAGTCGATGAGGCGTTCTGCAAGAAATGATTCCCTTCACTCTCTTCACTGTCAATCATCTAAGAGTACGCTGACTGAAAAGACAATTTCCCACGAAGTCATCTCTAGTCTATGGCTAGCTATTCTGAAGAATTCTGAAAGTTCCTGAAAGATAAACAGGGAATAGAGAAGCATAGGCTCAGTATGACTTAGTTGAAAATGGTATCTTCATTCTGAACACTTTCTCATTCGTCTAAGAGTGCTCAAAATGAGGAGACCATTTCCCACGAAGACACGTCTATGCTTTGCTATTATCTCTTGATCTATCAGAATCTTTCAGAATTTGTCCATAGAGAAGGAATTTTGTCGCTTCATCAAGCAGTTCCTCGACGTTCAGGTAAGCAATACTAATTTATAATGCTATTATAATTTATTTATATACTTAATTTAATTTATAATTAATGCGACGACATAATAAAATACGTGTTTGTTCAACAGATAAGTAAATAGGGACTCTAAATGATTTTTGGGGTGAATGACGATAAAAGGCTGATTCAGCTATCGGCGATTGAATACTAATGTATTGACTAGGGATGTCAAAGGAATTACAGCCGTGTGACAGTGCTTTTTGAATTGCATCATGCAAAAGATATTTTAAACTAGGGTGAAGAGTAGATTTTGCTCTTCTATTAGCAGTTTTCGATGATTCTCACGATAGTGCTCCAGTTATCAATGTTTCTGTTATTCTAAGATTGGACCCTGCTTTCATTGCATCTGTGGACGCCAGTTCGGTGCCTACGTCAGTTCTTGCGACAATTGGTTCGTTTACATTTTATATTTTACTAAAGATTTAAACTTTCTCAGGTATTTCTCATTTCGAATAGATCAGCACACTTTTCTCGTTTTTCGATCTGTCCATACACCGATGAGCTCCCGGATTGATTCGCAGACTTCCCTGACTTATTCCGAGGCCTCCCGAACTGATTCTGAGATCAGTGATGGCGGAAGTTCGAGCTCAAGAAACACGCATCCACGATTTGGGTTGTTTTGAAAATGTATCCTCATTCTACTCTCTCGTCGATATAACAAGATCACACAGGATGATGATGCGGTTTCCTAAGGAGCCATCCCTACTAATTTCGACCTCACGATTTGTTTTGTCTTGCCGTATTTTTGACCCCCTGAAACGAATATTGTGCGATGTAAACGATCCTTGTGCGACAATAAAAAAAAGGTAAAGGAAAAAGGTAAATTTTCCACGTAATGGCGGGCTTTGCCACCCCAATCTGATTGATAGAGATCATTTTTTGAACATTGATTGCCAAGGCATGCCTGCAACTAGCCCCATCCGCCTCCTACTCCGGTCCACAGCGAACCCAGTCCAGCCCATCCTCCTTCCCAGGATCTTCCAAAGCCTGCAGATAGATTTTCTCTTGTGGGCGTGAACAAGTGAAAATCTGTCCTCTGGCCTGACCCATCGTGAACGATTGATGATGGTGACAAATATAATGAAGTTTTCCTGATCCCCCGTGGGAGGAATGACTCTCTTCAGTTTGCACGCTCTCTCGTCTCTCTGACCGGCGAGAGAGCGTGCAAAGTGAAGAGAGTCAGACCATTGCTCCTCCGTGGTGATGTCCGCCTGAAGAAAACTGTTCACTTCTTCTGTGCCTTACTGAAAATTAGCTGGAAAACCCACCTTGTTGGAAGATATGGTACGATACAATAGTACAGACAATAGTAAAGATGTCCTCCCCGAGGAGCTCCTTGATGATGGCCCCAACACACAGACGCCCACTCCATCTCTCTCTAGCTATTCTAGAGTTCGAGAAACGATATCACGCTCTATTTATCCTAAACACTCTAGACCGAGCGAGAGGCGAGATAATGTATAGAATGAAGAGAGCATGGTAAGGTCGCTCGAACTTTACTCTCCTCCCATCATCTCACGTTAGTTTCGTGCTATTAACGCTAAGCGTCCAAGTTGCAACCCCAACTGATCTTGCCCTGCGTCATTTCTCTGCGCCAATCCGTGTTGAGTGCAAGAGCACGCTAAAAATGGACATTTATTGATGTAAAATTGATAAGCAATTTTGATCAACAGTTGAATCGGCAAAAGCGGCACACGAGAGGATTCTGTATGTGCTCTATTGATCATTATCTTTATTGGTTCGTCGGACCGATGAAACATCCTATCAAAATCAATTCAGCTGAATGTTCCATGCATTCATATAATATTATGTATATTTATAATCGATTTGTTTATCTTCCCATCGTCAAAAGTATTTGTTTCCACTCCGAGTGTTTTCTTGCAAAATTATGCTAATATTTCTGAGTGTTATTGAGAAAATTGCTACACATTTTTTTGACTGGCGCTTTTGTTTCGAGCGGGATTTTGATAGTATGTCCCCATCCGGAATGCAAGGTCATTTCACGAAAAAGAATTAAGAAATTTCCAAAAGAAAAATTTTTACGACCAAAAAATAGGTGTTGCTTGGTTTGTAAGTCTGTGTACCGTAACCTGAGCGTGGCGTTGGGTCAGATCCTGTGTCAGACTCATGATTTCATCGGAGGATAGATGGAAATCATCGATACCGTACTACTACAGTAACCAATGCCTACCGTAACCCAGTTCGCTGGGTCAGACGTTCGGTCAGATTCATGATTTCATCGGAGGATGGTTACAAAACATCAATACTAAAATCCTACAGTAACCTAAACCTACCGTATCCCGTGGCGCTATGACATATGATGGGTCAGGTTCATGATTTTGTTGTTTAATCAATGCATCATATGGATGTCGATTCTCAGCCGTAGGCTCTAGCGCTGGGTCAGACGCGGTTTTAGGTCCGCGATTTTGCCGGCATTTTTGCAGTCAATGGGGTAAATGGTTTCCCACTTCTTCCTGGAATACACTCATATCGAGATGGGCGTAGTTGCCCACTAGTTCCCTTCTACTAAAAATTTAATAAAAATTCCCTTCGACTCGACGAATTGTAACATTTCTCGAAGGAGATGAAGTACAATTTATGAGCAGTCTATAAAATGTGTTTAAAAGCGAGCTATGATTTGGCATTCGCTTTGCTTCAATGTGGTTTCTCGCCTTTCTCCCTCTCTCGACCATTTGTTCTTCCACTGCTGAAAGAGGTGTATCGAATAAGCTAATTGCTTCAGGTATTTATGTGCTTACATTCCTGTGCTTGTTAGTTCTCCTTACATAGCCGATAGATTTGTTTCCGAATCCTTTTAAATTTCACTTCCCTCTCTGTCAACCATTTATATCGATTAATTATACCACTGATTGTCTGTGCAACAGTTACCGAAATCTTTATTTATTACAATTATCAGCCGAGGCGTTTCACATCAAATGCATATCGTTGCCTTACCGGAGTCACATTGAGGGTGACACTTGCTACTTTGCAGTTCGAAAGAATGTAAGCGATTTTTTCGTTGAAAGCACTTGAAGAAACACGAAATATGGGTTTTTTTTAGGTAACATTCGAAAATGGAAACTCTCTATGCAAAAATAGGCTGAGAGGAGCGTCAATGTGCATGGGCCGATCGAGAGACCGAGTGCTTAAAGGGCTACACCTTGATGTGAGTGGCAATAAATCTGGAGCGCTTTCGCTTGAAGGAAAGGAGGCAGGATAGGCCAGCTTGCGATGGCTTTTCAAGAAATAGTATGTTCAGTATGTGTGATCAAGAAATAGTATTTTCACTATGTGTGAGAGTCGTTTTCGGCCGAACCATCCATAATCCAGAATACCTTCATTTGGTGTTTAGGGGTGGGCAGGCGGGCTTGGTTGAGCCTCTGAACGGGGTTCTTAACTTTCGACATTTCGAGTTCAACCTTTTCAATTCAGAGTTAAGGTTTTCTAAGCCCTTTCTCGCCAAAGGCCCGGTCGTGAGAGTATAGGAAATGAAGAGACGACGACCCGAATTTATAACTCTACACAAAAACGTGATTTTATTAGTAATATTCGAACTCATTCTCGCATATCAGACCGAATTACATGTCGTACTACCCTAGTGTGCTTATAAGTTTCTGATCGAACTTCCTGAAAATAACCTTATTTTGTAAACGAAATATTTTTTAATATCGGATTTTCTACACCCGAGATGCCAGACCAGTTGGTCCCTCGTTGCTGAATTTTGTTTTGTTTGTGAGCAGAATATATTTTAAACTATGATGAATCTATGATAAGAGAATCCAGAATCCATCGGTAAATTTTGATAAGAAGAACTCTTGATACACTACGATATAGGCTGGATAGACTACGCGCCTTTTCCAAACGAAAGGGTGCGCCTATCACGATAGTGTTTCCTCTGCCCCCTTCACCAATTTTGAGTTCAGTATGTCCTGATCGCATCAGCTTCCAATACATAACCGCTCATGTACTTTTCAAACAACTCGGGATACAATGAAAATAGGAGAGTTGTAGGGTACACTGGAGCTCGTTGACTTCAAACCATCTCGCGATTCACCGTTATCGTATCAGTTAGTGATGCCAAATCGGCGCGCGCTTTCCTCGATTCACACGCTCTCTCGCTTTGTCTGACCGGCGAGAGAGCTGTGAAACGAGGAGAGCGCGCGCCGATTTGGCATCACTAGTATCGGTTGTATCAACAAGAGGCGTCAGGAGAAAGATCAAGTACACTGTAGTGATAGTCACACGGTTGAACAAGCAAGTTTCAATGATGTAGCCGGAATGATCTTACCAGAATATCGTTTTTCCCACTTTATCCATTTTGCAAGGAAGAAATTAACAGTACGCGAAGTGCACAGGATATCCAACGATTCCTGCCCTTCATTTCTGGCTGTGCATGGTCACTCGTATTTATGCGTTTTCCGACTAGAGAAGCATGCTTTATCAAAAGGCAAAGCACACAAATATTTTTGGCGAATCTTTATTGTAAATAGTCAAGCACAGGACAGTTCTCATCCTCATTCGCTGTGCCAAACGCGCTTACCCAAACATTCTTTATCAAACACCCCCTAGAAAATCTCGCATAAAATTGAGCATGAAAATCGTACATTCCTTGGCATAATTTCATCGTTATCCGCTGCCAGGAATCGTCGATGACTCTGTTGAAGTGCTACTGTCGGGGGTAGTGCTCGTATTAGACTCCGTGAGGCTCTACCGTAGAACTGGACGCCAATGAAGTAGTGCTCGATTCTTGCCCGGTCGTTTCAGATTGAACTGTAGTAGTCGAAACGGCTTCCTCCGTGGAAGTGGTCTGATGTCGAGGAGACAACCTTCTGACTAGTGCTCGATTTAGGTTCGACTGTTCCAGGGGCCTCGGTGGTAGCTGGCTCGTCGGTTCCGGGCGATTGCGCAGGCTGACGAGTCGTTGACACCTTCTCCTCTGTTGTGGTGGACCCAGTGTTGGGTTCGACAGTAGTTGTGGTACCAGTATTGGGTTCTGGCGTTGTGGTGGTACCAGTGTTGAGTACTGCTGTGGTGGTGGTACCAGTGTTGGGCGCTACCGTAGTTGTGGTACCAGTATTGGGTTCTGGCGTTGTGGTGGTACCAGTATTCGGAATTGATGTGGTGGTGGTTCCAGTGTTGGGTTCTACAGTAGTTGTGGTACCAGTGTTGGGCGTTACTGTAGTTGTGGTACCAGTGTGGGCTTCCTCCGTGCCAGTTATGGGCTCCTCATTAGTGGTGGAACCAGTGACGTCAATGGGGGCGCGAGTTGTCGGAATCTCAGGTACGCCCTGTCCACACTCCTTCGGGTCTCCGTTGTTCACCATGCAGTACAGTGCATCCTTCAGTTGATTGGCCTAAATTTGGCATGCAAGAGTTCGAAATTCGGATTTTAACCTTCTTACTTCACATATTATTCTGATCGGTTACGTTCAGAGAAAGTGTTTTTTTGTAATATATCATGGTATCGTTTCTCGAATACAATATTATGCGTGGCATAACCAGATAGTGCACCATCTCCAAGCATAGTATTCATTACATTCACCTGTATCACTTTTTCCTGTACATTCGGAATCTCTATGGATGTAGTCTCGTTGAGGCTGGCAGAGAGATTGAACAATTCAGTGAGATTAGACTGCACTCCGTCGTACAAATCATCGAAATCCTGCAAAGTACAGAATATGAGATACTCGCACTCGAGTAAGTGTTTTTAGCTATCACAAGATTTCGAAATTTGAATCACATACAGATTTGCATAAACCGGACCATCGTAGCGATTGTTGAATTCTAAGTAGCACTCACCGAGATGAATGTCTGCTCTTCGTTATCGATCATTTCCTCGCTGGCTCTTAGTACTGTCACATTGCCGTTCAGCTCATTGATTTCGCACTGCAGACGATCGACATCGACGAAGGATACCGCGGACTGGGATGGAAATCATTTTAGAACGGGAAAACATAGTTCCACCCTACCCTGAATATTCAAATCTTCCGAAACTAAATCAAATAATTAGTATTCACACACATATATAAAAAAACTGCTCATTTTTATTGAGCATGGGGAATAAAAAAGAAGGTAGGGGAATATTCATTAAAAGTCGAGTGAAACCTGCGGGATTTGGAGCGAGAAGGTGCACTTCTTGTCATCACATTCGAATCCTAGATCCGCCTGTGCACCAGCCGCAGTCAGTGGAATGAGAAGCAGGAGGGAGAAGGTGAGCACCCTCAGCATCTACGAAATGCATTCGAAATTAAGTTTCAAAATATCAGCAAAATTTGGGAAACAGCAGCTCAACAAATTACAAATTTAAACGTCGCCACAAAAGGCTGACCGGACCTGATTTAATCTTTCATTCTCATGGTTTGGATGGCTTGGAGAAGCGGTATCCTCATTCGGATTACTATTGGGTCGGAAAGGTGAGAGGATGTACAAAATTAAGAGTCATTTGTTGCCAAGCCATATCTATTCATAACGAATCACGAGAATAATCGGAGTCACGAGAAGCGTCCACACCCCTTCATACCCCTTTTCGAGCTCCAGATAAGACGGGAGACGATTATAAGCAATTCTAGTTTAAGAGGTTGCACCCCTTGAACTAACGCTACTTCGGGAATTATGGTGAATACTCCCTGCGAGGTTGGATTACATATATTTTAAGTTTCTAGAGAATGTTATCAGTACTCATCCAACATCATCCATGTGTTTCATCCGATCCACTGACAGAGGAACAGGTGGGCTCATTTTCTAACGTGCATTCCGACATGTCAGGTGCTACCACATGGGTCCACATGTTTCTCGCCTCCACAGCTGTCGCTCTCCCTCATTTAGTCGCCCTAGTCACAGCAGAATAATCTCACACTTTTCTCATTTTATCATGCTCCCTTGTTGACATTCAATACCTCGTCATCACGAGATAATCAATCAATTTATCAAATCAGGCAATATGATCAGATGAGGATGATAATGAATTTCGCCGTTTAAACTGTTTCGATCGCAATACACACGTTGTATGTTCTCGAAACACTGTGATAATTTTTGCTCCCATGAAACACATGTTTCTCCCCTCTACAGCTGTCGCTTTCCCTCATACTTAGGCACTAACAGGATCCAAGAATTACTTCGCCCCTTCCTCCCTACTGTTTTCTCCATTCCGCTCACTTCTCTTTCAGATCTCAACACGCACATCACGTTCTCGAAACTTTGGGATATCCCAAATTTATTCCACAAGACCCATTGGCGTGAAATGTCGAGGTCTCGTGACAGCTGGTGTTGTACAGAAACGCACTCATGTGTTTTATCCTTCCCTCCTCCAGCCTCCTATGCACAGCTGTGCAATCTATCCCTTTCAATTCATCCATTCAGCGTACCCGTTGGACACTCCCTCCATAGGGATAGCAATGGTTCGACCCCCTTCATTTTGCATGCTCTGTCACCGGTCTCAGATGCGAGAGGGTAGGTAGTAGTGCTGCCAAATCGGCGCGCGCTCTCCTTGTTTCACACGCTCTCTCGTCGGTCAGACAGAGCGAGAGAAACGAGGAGAGCGCGCGCCGATTTGGCATCACTAGTCGGCAGTATAGTTCGAGAAACGATACCACGGTCTCTTCACTGTGCACAACCTCTAAACGGTCGAGAGACGAGAGATTTCATATTCCGAATCGATTCCACATCATACTATGTTGATAAACGAGTATCTGCGCCCTTTCAAAAAATAGAACAGGAATGTGGCATTTTATGTTCCGTCCCTTCCTCTTATTGTCACGCTTCATCCTCTGATTCATGTCTGTTTACACCAACTGTTTCTCTATTCTCTCCCTTTTCTCATCCGCTTTTTCTCCATTTTTTTCTTGCCACTTCTCCCCTTCATTCCATTGCTTCCATTCACCGCTTCCGCTCCACTCCCTATTCTCAATGAATAGCTTTGAACGTGTCTTTCAGAATTCCTTCCATTCGCATTTTTCTCACGTGACTTCCATTCTCATCTTAATCCAAATTTTGAATAACAACGAATTTCCGTGTCCTTTCCGTGGAATAAATAGAGCAGGAATGTGGCCTTTGTATATGCCATCCCTTCCTCATGCTGCATCATCTGATTCACTTCTGTTTACAACTAGTGTTCCTGGACGCCGTTCCCCTTTTTCATTCCTTCGCTCCCATTGTCTTGTTACAGCATAAACCCTTCACTCATCTTCATTGTGCTCTTGTCTATCAGGCAAATGAGAGAACGCGCTGAATTAAGAGAGTAGTTTATAGTCTAACCATTACTAGTTAAGATCGGTTTCAGTCGCCTGAGAGCACTTCCCATTCAATCCTTCCTATTTCCTCATCCCTTCTCATGTCCTTCCGTCAGCTTCTCCCTTTCATCTTTCATTGCTTCCCTGTTCCACGCCACTCCCTATTCTCAATCGATAGCTTTTTGCACACTCTTTCCTCGATGTGCACCCTATGCACCCCTCAACCCTAGACCGTTTAACTACTAGGAATGGCTTGGCAATAACTGACTCTCTTCATTTGATGTCTCGCCGAGCCGAGATATGAGAGAGCACGCTCAATAAAAAGAATTCTTGCCAATCATTCCATATTTAAGAACGGATTCAGTTGCTAGAGAGCACTTGAATCACTCTCTAAATCTCGTTCTTCTCTCCCAATTCCTTCTTGAATTTTCTCTTCGTCGTCCTCAAACTGCTTCCATTCAATGCTTCCATTACACTCCCTATTCTCACTCTTTTGAGCAACGTTTCCTGCCCTTATCCTCGGTCCCTTTCCACAGAGATTAGAGGTTAGGAAAGGCGTGGCAATCCGCATTCTGCTTTCTCTCAAGGCCGTCAGACAGATGTAAGGGCACGCAGAGAGTCGTCGCTTGTCAATCCCTCTACATTCCTGGATTTCATTCTCTTTTATCGTCCTTTCCTCCTTGTTCTGCCATCCCTGTTTAAGGACAGTTTCCAAAACCTCAAGCAATCCATCCAGCAAATCGTTAGTGTTATATTCCCTTATTTTCCATTTCCTTCCAACTTATCCCTCTCATCGTCCGTTGCTTCCATTCGCCTGTTCCAGTCCGTTCGCTATTCTTCTGTCGCGGGGAAGTGTCCATGATCAGCGCACTTCCTCGCGACTACTGATCAATTCCAATTCTCTATTCAGCCCATCTCTCGATGCTCCCTTCCCTCTGCTTCCTCTTTCTCCTCGCCTGCTCAGTGCACGCGGGCGAAGAATGCGGCAGCAAGAAGATCATGGTCAGCGATTCCGAAATCAGCCTAAATAAAAATTTTGTACTAAAAATTAGCAATTAGTCGTTGCGGCGTTCTGCAAGAAATTAATATCTCCGTCAGTGATTCTAGATTTAGGATGACCAGTTGCAAAATTTTCCGTTAAAAAACGAGAATGCCGCATTACGCATTGTTTCTAGCTGAACGCCTCAACGAGTACTTGCAAATTTTCAGTTAATGCGCCAAAAGGAGCCGCATCATGAAATCTATCGATTGCAGTACTTCTTCGATAACTCTCGCATGACCTGCTTCCCCATCGAGACAGTGCAGTGCTCTCCCGAGGCTAAGGAGAGATTCACAACTCAGCGCGACTGCCAAGCGCGAAGCATCCCGAGTAAGATCTTTGGTGTTTCATGGAAAACACGGCGTTCTACAGGGGGTGAGCGAGAGAGAGAGAGCAAATATCTCGCGTATTTACATGTTCTCTGGCGATTGGTCTCGAAGCGAATGTTTTTTTCTGGAAATTTGCCATAGAATGCCGTGGAAAATGCTCCTAGCATATCAGTTATTTTCCCTGATATCGGTGAGATGCTGTGTGACAAATCAGGGATGAGTTCCAAGAAATGAGAGGAATAGAAGAGGAGGGGTGGTGCATTTATTCGAGTAGCACCGCAGCTTCAAACTCTTCTTCGGCACTAGGTCGGATGAGAACTATGACGTCATGACGCCTTTGATCTATCAAAGGCGGCATGACGTTATAGTTGTCATCCGACCTAGTTCCCCTTCTTCGTTGAACATTATTTTCCATAGTGGACTACAACACGTGCGCTGCAAATTCGCCTGCCGTCAAGCGTCCAAACGGGGAGAGCCATTGCTTCCGCGAGGGAATGCCCTTGGTATACGGTATCCTAGTATTCTTTGTATTCTACAGTATCCCTCCGTAGGTATACGGTATCCTTCCTTACCTACTACAGTATCCCTCCAGAGGTATACGGTAGTCTTCCTTAACTACTACAGTATCCCTCCAGAGGTATACGGTAGTTTTCCTTAACTACTACAGTATCCCTCCAGAAGTATACGGTAGTCTTCCTTAACTACTACAGTATCCCTCAAGAGGTATACGGTATCCTTCATTCGAAGTTTTATAATTAGAAAATAGACTTGGAATCCACTCGAAAATATTAGGACGATATTTAATAAACTCTACCTTAATTGCTTACAACAGTATTCCTAAACCAGCGAACCGTTATTATCGATCGATTATCGATTTTTCTCAGGATAACGAGAGCAACAGGTGTCCTGCTGGATCCGTCTGCAACGTTGGAATGAATGTGGGAATGTGCTGCGATAAGAAGATCCAGGGTGAGTATCTGCACATTCATATTATTATCGTAATGTATCGAATATTGATTTCTTCCAAGCACCGTAATCGATAGATTTTTGAATGGTTCCATCCACCGTATTCGATTGAATATCGGCTTTCCCTCCCCGGCCCTTCCCATTTCCCCAATCCCTAAATATATTATCGAGCTCTCTGCATTTGTTGAAGCGCCCTTGTGGTGTACGATAAATAAATAATAACTATCGATCGATAACCTTACCGTAATCACTCCATTTCCAGACGAGTACTACGAAGAGGCGAAGGCTACATGCTCCGACGGAAAGAAGTCGATCACATCCACCGAAAATGAGTTCAATCAGCCCCTAGTCGGAAAGGTACAGTAATTTCTACAGAGTACAGATTTCTAAATTCGGGTAATTGTCTCTTAATTTCCCACGCTCTCTCTCTCTCCGATCGATCGATTGAGAACGTATGTGAAATGAAGAGACGGTGGCCCGAATGTCCACTCCAATAATCCCTATATCTCCTACCGTAATCCTACCGTACAGAAGTGCTCGCACAACTTCTGCCCCTCCGGTTCTGCATGCAAAGAAGGAAAGTACCTGGCATGGTGCTGCAAGTGATGACATAGCCATGCGTCGCCCACACTCATTCATTCGTATTCAGTCTCTCTCTAGCATCACATAATAAGATAACGAAGTATCGCTTACCCACTACTACGTGTTCATTGATTGTGCTATTGCCCGGCTAGCTGATAAATGCTTCATCTTTCCAATTATCACAGAACAACTCCAGCCCTCAAGTGTCATGCTCAGTAGTGAGAAGTGTGGAAAACTAGGAGGGTCACTCTCTCGTTCTCTCGCTCACTAACTTTTCCATTGTATTTTAGTATCACATCAGTTATCAGATCTTCCCAATTTATTAATCGACGCAAGCACAATTTATGGATAATGCAGGATGAGCATACCCACGGCACTTAAAGCGAACAACAAGTATTACATTTAATGAAGAAGACGCAAGAAATCTGGTACATAGGGAATAGCCGAACTAGAGAATCACTAAGCAGATTATAACACAGTCTAATGTGATGTTCAAATCACAGCAAAAATCGGATATTTGTCGATGATTCTGCTGGAAAAGTATGCAAATATCCGAAGTTTGCACTGATTGTTAAAGTTACCCAACAAGGACGAAATTGACCCATTATTTTTTGTCCTCCATCGAATAGCCGATGGTTGAATTAGTATAGAATGAATATTCAAAAATGCTAAAAAAATCAATAATAGCCTCAAGGGAAAGCCGGAAATGATCAGCGTAATCCCGCGCTCTCTCACTTTTGCATACTCTCTCGTACACGCGACGGGATCAGGGTGAGATCAGGGTTTCGTCCTTGTTGGGTAACTTTAACATCTCAACACATCAAACGAATAGTGATCTACAAAAATCGACAATTAGGAGAGGTTTGTGAATGAATATGGACACTTTAGAGTACTTAATTCGGGTAATTATCTCCTAATTTTCTCATCAGCCAAGATAGATTATTGCCCAATTACGAACTCTAGTGATACGCATCTTTTACAGGAAAGAACCGGCTAAAAGCCTGGGTTGTTCCAATTTCCCGAGTGAACGAGGCCATCGTGTCTGTCGATAGCGGCGATTAGCTCGTCCTATAAAATACGTTTAATTTAATTTAATTTAATGACGTAATGCCCCTGATCACCCAGAACCTTATGTCAAAACCAAAGCTGTCATATGAAAAAAGAGCTCTATTGTAAGCAGTGTCTTGTGAAATGGAACCGCTAATCGCATTCAAGTACAACTCGCGAAACTTCGAATCATAGAAAGAGCTGACTAAAGGTCGATATACGGGAATTTGTCACGGGAAAACGTATAAATGATTATTGCAACACATCGCAAAATTCTAAATTGAAACAATGGGAGAACGATTTCGATATATCGGAATGCCAGAAGTGACATTGAAATATTGGGAAAATATCGTTATCGTTTGCACAACCATACTTTACAATCTATTTATACCGAGTGACAAAGTATCGAAAATGAAGCGAGTAAGGTCCGTTTATCGAATTCTAGAGCTTACCTTGATGCCCTCAGGAAGTGGCAGTTCCGGGACCTTGTCCTTGTCGTATCCGAGCAGTTCAACGACCACGTTGATTGAAGACTGGAGAAGAGTACGTTCTGCAAGAAAGGACGAAAACGAAAAAAAATAGCAAACGTTCCCGTGGCATCCTAATGTCTGGTTATTCCACCATCATTATATTTTCCTGTTCGATTTTAAATTTGATTTAGTAAGAAGTAGCATAATATTACGCGCTGTGAAGAATTAATATTGTTTTGCTCACCAGCTATTATTTAACGCACTTGAAATCTACCTGGAAATTGTGACTACTTGCCCAAAAAGGTAAACTCTACTGTGCAACTTACGAGCAGTGAAGATGCTGATGACCGCTCGACGAGGCACGAGACGACTACCGACGTAGATCTTGTGGCTGTGGAGAGCGGGAGCGGGACCCAGTCGGAATACGCAAAGGTCTGAAATGAAGCAGTTTCAGTAGTGAAAAGACTTCCAAAAAGTATTATCCAACTATCGAGAAAAATGATGGAGAGTGTTGACAAAATATTTTGATAGTTGTTTTTGAAAGCCTAGAGTAGGACTGGCATCTCAAGAGAAAACTCCCTTCACTCCGCGCTTTCTCTCATCTGTCTGAAGGGCGAGTTACGGCGTTTTACCGTACAAACAAAAATTGAACATTTGAACATGGAGGTAAGTCATGCATAATTCAAAACTTGCAGGCCAATTATGTATTTTTCTCTAAGGACATTTCATTTTTGGCAAAATTTTGCCAATTCCCTGTGACAGAATAAAAACACACCACCGGTTCGCTGAAATCGTCCGACCCAGGGGTGACCGAGAAAGGAGTTCATATCGAGGTCCTGGCCCGGGGCGATGCTTCCGTACGAAACCGAGCGAGACTGAATGCCATTTTTTATAGTTTAAACTTTAAAAAAAATATGTTGAGGCGTCCAGGCTAGGCGGGTTCGCCACAACCGCAGTATGCCGATACAGCGCCGTCTCTCTCGCAACAAATACGGAAATTGAGAGCATGTTTACATTGTAGTTAATCCAGAAAAGGACGACGCTGTCCTTGGCGCAGTTGCGAAAGCGCAGTTTCTTGGGCGAAAATGCGTTATTCGACGAGAGGCCGGGCACTCGATGGCTAGCTGGTCCACATACTTCTCGAACCTAAATAATGTAATTTGTAGGGTTGGGAATACGAGGGGAGGTTACGAGTTCCTCATCCTCCCCCTACTCTGATTTCGCAATTCGAGGAGCTCAGGAGGAGGCACCCAAGTTGGAATCATCCCTCTTTTATCCTTGGGTGCCTCCCCTACGCTAAAGTGACTACAAGTTTGATCCAATGCAGCACAAGTTGGATTCAGGACTGACCGATTCCAACTTGGACGGCTCCACCTGAGGGGGGGGAGGTAACGAGCTCGCAACCTCCCCTTGTATTGCCGACTCCAGTATTTAGTAGTGTTCGCTATTCGATGTTCATTGCGACGCCGCGATCGCATCTCTCTCGTATTTCTCGAAATTTCGCGAAATCCGAGGATGGAGGTGCGGCGTCGCAATGAACATCGAACAGCCAACCCTGGTATTTAGGACAAAACAACCTGAGACAAGAATAAAAACTAACTTGCTATTGAACTCTAACAGATCCTGATCCTCCTCGACTGACATGTGGCTTCCAGTCCAATAGATACGCAATTTTGAAATGAGAAGCACAATGTCAAGATAAAATACGAGTAATTAGTTGAAAAAATCATGGCCAGAATAATATTTATCGTCTGGAGTTACTTGACCAAATAGCATAGCACTAGTGTTGGCAATTACTGACCTGATAACGAAATCGCTACTTCACCACCTCATTGCGAAAATAAGGGGGTGCATATCTCTCTGCTAGTCTCGAAATGTCAACCCCATGGTAGCATGATGAAGCCAAAAATCGCTCATCCTAATTGAAAATCGAAATCCATTAATCATAATGATAGTAATTAAATATTCTAGCTTCTTTCATCATTGTAACTCTCGCCTTCATAAGATACAGTTACCGGTGATTTAACCTTCAACAATAACAATAATAATTTGCAAATTTTGAAGAGCAATTTATTGATAGAAAATGCCAGAAGGCACAACAAATCCTAAGAGACTACATGGATGTAAACAAAGGGAGAGAAGGTGAGATTGGAAACCATGTCGGAGGGATGACTGAGGTCAAAGATCAAAGATCACAGATCAACGAGAGAAAAACTCTTGACATTTATCCTCGTAGAGGTCTAGAAGGAGCTCGGGCGCCTTCTTGCGCAGCTGGAAAGGTAAAATTGTATGCAAATATTAAGATTGCAAATATTCCATAAATTGAGCTATAGTAAAGAGACCATGCAGCTAGCAAGTAACTGCTAGTAAAACCCAAATTAAATATATCTACCGCATCCAAATCTTAATGGAAGACGATAGCAATTTAACATAACGGTACCAATAAGGATTTAAGCGCACCTTTTCGTACGTCCAAATCTCCGTATCGTCATCGAGGTCAGCATTAGGATTACTGCCAGTATTGCTGAAAAATAGCGCGGATCTCCCAACTCGCACGGTAATTCGCAAATCATTAAAAATAGTTTGATGCCTAAGGAAAAGAGGAAATAATTGAATTTCCGCCGTTATATATCTCAGCTCCTAGAAGAAATTTGGCATATGGGGTGCATACGGAATTTACACACCATATTCCAAATTTCAAGTTGACATCACTACTGGGAGCCGAGATACGGAATAGCGGGAATTCAAATATTTCTTCTTCTCCTTGACATTTTCCGCGCAATAACTTCATCAAAATCCTCACGTATTCTCCAGGTCCTCAGCGTCAGCATTAGTCACCACCTTCTTCTCATTACTGAAAGATATGGTTTTGACATACCCAAACAATTAAAGTGAGATGGATCATTCATTAATTTTTGTTTCACTCGAGCGAAATAATGGTTTCAGCAAAATACTTTCTTTGCTCGAATATTTCTCTTCCATGACTTATCAATTTTTGATCGCTATACCAGTTCTCAACTATTGGGGTGTCCGGAAAGTTCGTATAATGGTTCGGAAAAAAGTCAGTTCGCGATCAAATGCAGTGATTGCGCAATCTGTTTGTCAACAATGTATTGCATCATTCTGACGTTGAGTAGTGAGAGGATTTAATCAGTCTCCTAGTTGCTACATTGATTCTTGTGATGGACTCCCATCTCTACCTCCGAGCAGTTTTACTTCATTACTACCGTCTTGGCCGATCCGTGAAGGAGGCCCACTCTGCCCTGGCCCAGTCGGAAGGAGCTGACGCCCCCTCCATACTCTTCTGCTATAAGTGGTTCTCCCGCTTTAAGAAAGGGGAGTTTGGTCTCGATGGTCAACCCCGCTCTGGACGCCCTCCCTCCCTCGATCAGCCTCTCGTTCTCCGCACACTGAAGCGCAAGCCCATGGCCAGTGTGCGTGAGTTGAAGAAGGATACTGGTACTCCCAGATCAACGGTGTCCGATATCCTCCATCGATCTGGGAAGAAGCCGAAACTCCCACAAGTGATTCCCCATGGCCTCTCCCCCGAACAGCTGAAAAATCGTGTTCAAGTCTGTCGGAAATTACTCCATCGTAGATCCAATCTTCGATGGGTCAATTCCACCATCGCTACAGATGAGAAGTGGATCACGTACGATAACCCTGTGAGGAGACTGCAATGGGTGGATGCAGATGAGAAGCCCACGCCCGTCCCGAAGAAGGAAGAGCACGGAAAGAAGGAACTCCTCTGCTTCTTCTTCTCAGTGCTCGGTCCCATCTACTGGGAGATCCTCGCCCCTGGCATCAGCATCAATGCCGACCTCTTCTCTGAACAACTGGAAGATGTCGCGATCAGAGTCCCTCCCAGACTCCTGAACCGGGGCAAAATTCTTCTTCTGATGGACAATGCTCGCCCACATCGAGCGAAGATGACCCAGAAGAAAATGGACGAGCTGAAGATCGAGAGGATTCCCCATCCACCGTATTCCCCGGATCTCTGCCCATGCGACTACCACTGCTTCCGCTCTCTCTCTGACTTCTGCAAAGGAAAGAAGTTCAAGAATCGAGATGAAGTTGTGAGGGCTTTCGTGAACTGGGCGGTCTCGAAGAAACCCGCATTCTGGAAGAGAGGAATCGAGATCCTGCCCAATCGCTGGAGGGAGGTGGTGAGAAAGAAGGGGCATACATTGGTCACTGAGAATTGTAAAGCATTGAATAAAAAATAAAAACAAAAAATTATACGAACTTTCCGGACACCCCAATAGTTGAACAAACTTTTCACTTGGAGTATCATTTCTTTGGCCATATCTTATATACGAAACTCCTCACGTGTTCTCCATGATGAACTCCCACTGCGTGACGTCATTCTTGAACTGCTCGTAGGAGGCCCGAGTGACTCCGCGAATCGCCAGTTTATCCTGAAATTGGGATATAAACAAATTGAATTGTGATAATACCCCCCCCCCCCGAACAACTGAGAGAATGAGTTGTTCGGGGGTTATTATATTACTCATATTCCAGTAGGGAAAATGTTTTAACCTTAAAGAATACCGCCCAATCCTCACAAATTGAATTGAAAACCCGTTAAATTTTTTCCTCGTCTACCACTGTGAATTGGAATGGAATGGTTTCATAATTTTCAAAGTACGGGAAAAGATGTTAGAAAAAATCGATGATCATAATGCCGCATAAGAAATCGCGCAAAAAGCATACCAGGTACAAAGTCTCATTGGCAGGTGCGGTGTCCTCAGGAATCCACGAGCTCCTGAAAGCGAAGCAGAATCTGACTAGCAGGAATGGCAATTTGACAGCACTAGGTCGGATGAGAACTATGACGTCATTCCATCTTTGATATATCAATGGCGGTATGATGTCATGGTGCTCGTCCGATTAAGTGCCCAATTTGAGACAAGGCAGCGAGATATGCCTCTCCTCGGATTGTGAAATTAGACAAGGGGGAGGGTAGCGGTCTCGCTACCTTGTGTCTGATTGCTAACCGAAGAAAATCGAAAAGTAGGTCCAAAATAACATAACGTGCCCGGGTTTTGTTCGGACTAGTGCAAAAGTAGAAAACTTACCCATTTTTCAGCATTTTTTGTGTTAAAATTGTAAAAACGCACCCATTTTGAATGATTTCATATCAAAAATTAACAAACATGTCCATTTTTTGGAATTTTTGTGACCTACCCTTCTGACTACATAGAAGCCAAGACCAACAACACTTACTCCCACTGCACCAAGATCAAATTCTCTCCTCGAACCGTCTTCTCGTCCAGAATCGAACGGATCTTCATCTCCTGCTTTACCATGCTGGAATAAAGAAAAAAATGTAAATATATTTATATATTTCGGCACTTCTTCGATATTTGGCCCACCCTCCTCCCTCCCTATAGTTTCTCATTCCCTCCACATCACAAATGGGCTGTGCAACCAAAAATCAAGGAGAAATACTTATAAATGCGTGGAGGTAGGGGAGGAAGGGATGGGGGGTGGGCCAAATATCGAAGAAGTGTCTATATTTCAATTTTAGTTAACATTTTAACCTAAACCTCTAAAATCGCTTATTTACCACCACCTTATCTAGATGCAAAACTCGAGGTGGCACTAGGTCGGATGAGAACTATGACGTCATGCCGCCTTAGATGTATCAAAGGCGGTATGACGTCATAGTTGTCATCCGACCTAGTTCCCAATTTCTCACCGCGGAGATCCGGCAGTCGGGCTGTCCGCGTCGATGCCGGTCTCCTGAGAGGAATAATACGAGTTATACAAGTAACAAAGGAGTCGATCGATTGCTACCGTGGTAGATCATGACGTTAAGCAAGTACTCCTCTCGCGGTTTCATCAATACTACTCAATACTAATCTTTAAATGCAAACCTTCTCAGAGGCAGTGCCAGAACTACAGGAAGAATAGGAGAGGATAATCAATGGGCTATTGTATCGATTAGTGACGACATAACGTCACTAATCAAAATTAGGTCGGATGAGAACTGATATCATGACGCTTTTGACATATTAAACGCGTTATGACATCATAGTTCCCGACGTAGTGCCATCAAAACAGCAACCAGTCGATGCGTGGCGTCATCTCTTGACACAAACCTTCTCGAGAGGGGTTTCGGCAGTGTCCTCTCTGCTATCAGCCTCCTGAGAAGAATAGTGTCAGCTGTATCAGCAAAAAATGAGTCGATCGATTGTTACGGTAGTAGATAATGCCACCAATCAAGTGGCCTCATCTCGAAACAAACCTTCTCGGAGGCAGAGTCTACAGAAAGAATATACGAGGCTAATCGAGCGGCTACTGTTTTCATAAGTGACACTGATCAAAACAAGGTTAGATGAGAAATATGACGCCATGCCGTCTTATATGCCGTCTTAAAGGCGGCACGACGTCATAGTTCTCGTCCGACCTAGTGCCATCAAAACAGCAACCGGACGATGAGTGACGTCTTCTCGATACCAACCTTCTCGTCGGCAGTGTCCTCTCTGCTATCAGCTTCCTGAGAAGAATAATATCAGCTGTAGTAGCAACAAGTCAATCGATTGTTACGGTAGTAGGTCATGCCACCAATCAAGTGACGTCATCTCAACACGTACCGTCTCAGAGGAAGTAAAAAGGGCAATTATAAAAGACAGGTGGGAATAATCGTCCGGCTACTGTTTTCATAAGTGACGTCATAACGTCACTAATCAATGACGTCATGTCTAGACGTCATCCAGACGAGTGACGTCATCTCTCGACGTACCTTCTCGTCCGCCGTGTCCGACAGCTGCTCCATCAGCTCCTTCTCCTCTTGCAGTTGCACGGAGGAATCGGAAGAGTCACTCATATCTTGAGTGTCCTGAAAAAATAAACACAACTCTTGATAACAAAATATCGCATTAGATTCCGGACAAAGATGAAGCTAACTGATGAGCAGTGCTAACCAAATGAATTTGAATCAGGGTCGGCGATTTCAATCACTAAGGATTATAAATTACCGGTTTTTAGGAGAGCGCTGAATAGGGAACAATTCTCAGGCTCTTCATGAACTAAAGTACTATATTGGTCGCGAAACACAGAAATACCGGGTCCGCAAATTTAGAGAAATAGAAATTCAGCATTGAAGGGTGAGATAGGTTCAAAATTATCGTGGTTTAGTAAAATATGGACGCTCGGAGAGACATATCTGATGATAGCGTTGTGAATAGTTCAGTTCCAGAAATAAATTGATATAGTCGGAGAGTGGCCTGTTTAACAAGAGAATGTAGATCAGAGATCGTAATTTCAATAGTATTCTCAATTGATGGCTTTGAGACCATATAAATAATTATTTTAAATACAAATGTAAAACCAATAATTTATCATGAATTCGCAATAACGCTTTGAACAGTCAAGTATAGAAGACAATAAGATCGTAAAACTAGCACACATTTAATATCCGTCGTATCTCAGTTGTGTGTCTCAAGGGAGAACGAGCAATACAGTAAAGCACTAAGGCGACGTTTGGGACCGGTTGCACACTACATTATACACGCGGGCTACACCATAAATATATAGGGGCGAAGCACCATAGAATGTGGTTATAAAACAACAAGCAGATATCGGAAATTAAAAAGAGCAATTGTCAATGAAACAGTGCTATCGTACACCGTAATCAGACAAGGGGAAAAGTGGCGGATACAGTAATCTCTGAATCTTCGGTCATGGCGGGAGGGAGAGTACGGTAGGTCGTCCTCTCGGTCAGATCTTGTCATCGGCAGTGGAAGACGAACTGCTGGTCTGAGCGGACATCGGGGATGAACTAATTATCGATTATTTTATGAACTACCGTAATCTCTAATTAGGCTATTGTACAACCTAGACTTGCTGATTGTGTAGGCTAACTAAGGGAAAACTTAGCAAAAACACAAAAGGAAAATGAAAATACCATCACACTAGCAAATCACTAATAAGTAAATAAACTAGCAAATCAAAGTAAGTATCAGCTAAGCAACGCGAAACCCACATGTAGGCTATGAAAAGATCCGTCTCGCTTGAAAAATTCAAAATTATATTATATTATTTTCCACAAGCCTGAATACAAAAATCTAAACATTTCACAATCGAGGAATATCAATAAGTACAAGAGCACAAACCACCCTGGTCTGAATTTGCAGATACGGAGAAACTTATTTGCCGACACGGAGAAACTTAACTAATTTGTTTCCATCAGTGTGAAACCGTTATTGCTATCGCTTTCAAAAGTAAACCTTCAAAGAACAGCTGTATCCTGCATCTTCCTACTCAAATATCCATTAAACTTATTGTATTTGTTTATTATTTAAATATTTTATGTATTTATTATTTGAATCTACCTGGTAGAGCTACTGGCTCCTCCACTCTTCGCATCCGCTCCAGACGCCATGCCAACCTCGTTGTCGTAGAGGTGGAATCTAGAGTGATAAAAAATTTGTATGGGATATAGAGGATGGAGAGAGATCAGCCACGGCATTACAACCAACACTGAGCACATTATTGCAACCAGAAACTCCCAAGTCACAAATGACAAAACGGCTACAATTTTCCATCGGCATGAAACGACAATGCTATTTTCAGAGAATGCAAAGTAGCGCCACGTTTCCCACAACTACCGTAACCCGGGGCGTACACAGGTCGACGTTTCTCATTCCGCACCACACCACTCCCCACACTCACACGCTGCCAGCCTCGTCCTCGATGAGCACCGTCCCGTCGTCGTCGGAATCAGAATCCGGCGAGACGAAGAGAACGTGCGTCCTTGCTGGAAAAAGGAGGAAAAATAGACAATTGATCTTGTATTGTTTTGTTTCGATTGTTCCCAAACCTTATCATCTCAAACTCAGTCCCGATCCCTTTCACAAGTTTCTGTAACACCAACCTGCCCCGTGACAAAATAAAGATTTTCCATATTTAACAGGTAAATTTAGTGTTTCTAGCAGTAAATTACTACATGCTAACTACAATATCTCGTAATACCATGCAAATCCTATCCACTATTTTTAATGTGACATGTAATGTGAGCTGATACTGTCTACAGTGTCCCGTTACTAATCGATAATCCCCTTTCAAACCTGAGAGCTGAGAATATCCACTGCCTCCTGGTGCTTGGCATTCCTCAGATCGTAGCCATTCACGGAGAGAATAGCGTCACCGACGAAGAGATTACCGCATCTGAAGGAGATGAAGGGATGAGAAAAATAAAACAAAAGATTTAGTATAGTGGTACCGTAATCCAAGATACCGTAATCGTTTTGCACACTACCACCAACACTCTACTAATCGTTCTTCTACTGGTACATCTTGTTTTCCACCCAACGAATTCATGGTTCAAGCACGATCCTAACTATGGTACTCAAGTAAGATATTATGATTTCATGGTATTCTCGAACAGACCACTCCCAATCATCTAACCACAAAGTTCAATTACACAATTTCTCAAGTGTTCTCAATCGCATTCCTTGCTACCGTAATCCGCCTCAGTTCTCAATTACCAGGCAGTCTGTCTACAGTAACCTACAGTACCTGCACCATGAATTCGCCAGATATCCAACAGTTCTCGCTCACCATTCATTTTTCTACCGTAATCTACCGTTTACCTGCAGCATGAGTTCTCCCGCTTCCTTCTCCTTGTAGGCGCGATCGGCGCGCGCGGTCAGGAGCGCCTCACGCGTCGTCGACAGCTCGCGCTCCGATCTGGAAAACATATTTAGATTATAAATAAACCTTTTAATTTTAATGTGTAGGAAAAATGAGACAGCTGTTCTTCAACTAACTAGTAAGAGTAGGTAATTAATTGCTTTAATGCAACGCAAGCTTAACCCCCAACACGACGAATCGCCATGGAGCGACACAACTTCCATCAACTACTTCAAAGGACCATACGACACCTCCTATGCACTATGAATGGATGGAATAAAAATTTGAATTTGTATTTGTAAGCTTTCAGGATTGGCTTGTAACGAACGGCTTGTTTAAAGAACAACGCAGCATCGAGAAACTACCGGGTGGTATTACCCTTTGATTGTTCAGTGAAAATTAATTTTTTTAACATAACCAGATACGTCACAGCTATTGGAGTCGATCAGACCTTTCGCCTTTCGCCTTTTACACAACACTGCAACGCCAATCTCGGGGGTAAAAAAACATGTTTCCGCTCAGTTTCTATGAGCTCTCAAGAACCCCCCCCCCACACCTATGTTACAATAAAATACACTAAACTATAAGATTAAGATTAAGCCTAGGAAAATTTTTTCCACCAGAAATCGTACCTTGGCGGGCGGGTCCACGTAGGGCTTGGCGGCTGCAGACGCCTTCTGAGCCTCGGGCAGGTTTGCGTTGCGCTTGTGGGGCATCATGGCTCTTCGAGTTAGCGGCTCTGCAATGCAGTGCTTGCAACAACAAGTACGATATGAATGTGCACAAATGAGCAATGCAACGGCAGAAGTACAAACAATATAACACTCGACAGAAATAACCAGCGGCTGATTGAAATTTCGGGCTTCTAAAAACGATTGCGAAAATGCACTTGAGATTCTCGAGCGCCTTCACATCCCTATGAAAGCATGCGCTATAGAGAAAGGAACAGGGGAGGATGATATACGCGGAGTAGCGCATGTTCGATTGTGGAGTGTGCGACGAAAAATCTCAGATCGTAGACTCTCGGCGGAACTAGGGGAAATATAAGATTAAAAAAGCATAACAACTCGATGGTGATTAGGTCTAGAACCAAACTGGGATCAAAACAACATTAAATTTATTGAACAACAATAAGAATATTGTCATGAGCTGTGGAAGGTCATCGGCAAAATTGAGAATTTTGGTGTGAAATACCGTATTTTTTCTTCATTTTATCATGAATTTTCTTTTTTGCAGATTTTTTTCCGGATCTGCATGATCAATCCAGAGATCAGCTGATCGATAGTTTTGGGTTCCTTCCCCGCCTCCTGATCTACCCCCGCCCTTCGTGACCCTCTTCCTTTCTCGATCAATTCACGCGCCATTCTCCCTCCTTTCTCCTTGCGCGCGCTGGTGACCTCTTTCGCTCCTATTTTTGAAAATATTTTCATCGGATTTCGCACAAAAACTTGCAACTTTTTCGGATCTTTGACTTCGCTAATTCTATCCTAGCATTCCTTAGGATCTCTGATCGCTGCGTACGGTAGAATTTACTGGTAGAATGCGCAAATTTGTATGCAGTTTCTCCAGTTTGTCCTTTGTTGTCGTTCATCATATCATTTTCAAGTGGTTTTTCGACTTCATGCTTCCTATCCCGAGTCAGTTCAGGGTCATATTGCCACCACGTTCTCCTCTACCATTGCTCTTCTTCACATTTACGAACCAAGAGCTGTTTATCTACCCTCAGAAAAGTCTTTTTTTGTGTTTATCGATTTTTAAGGCGCGTTTTACGTAAGTACTTCCGATTGCTCCTTTGTTTCATCTCGCCTGTCGCTACCTCTAGCTGCGCATTGAGCTTCAACTGTTTCATATATGCAATGTTTACCGCTAATTCCGATCATTTCTCTTGCTTTCCGTGATTCCATTCTGCTTTTTCCATTCCGTAAATGTCTCCCTATTTTGGTATTGCCTATTCTGCAATCGTTTCACATTGACTAGTGTTCGTTTCGCTAATTAATTAATTATTTTTTCGTGCTTGTTTTCATATATTTCCAGCTTGTATTTTACATACTTCTCTTATCCAGGTCGTCCATTCCGCACGCCGGGGGACCCGCCCGATCGAGACGTAGAGGGACTGCTGCCCGTCTTAAAATGAGATGAGTTTACATTTTTATCGCCTAACGGGGCGTTATTAAAAATGTTTTTATGGGTATTGAAATAGGATAGAAAGATTGCGTTAGGCCGGTGGCGGGGGCTCAACCATTCCGTTGCGAGTGGCGGCTGGCCCTGGCACCTTCACTGGTGCCTAGTGTTTGCTCCGACGTGGGATTGGGCGCGACTGCCGCCCTGCCTAATTAGCTAATTAGCTGCCTAGCAGGGTGAGTTGCCTCGTGACCAGGTCTCAGTAAGAGACCAACTCTCCCTTTCCGCAGGACCGCGCGGTAGTAAGATCACGAGCGGCCTGTCCGAGAGCGCCGCCACCGAGCGAGGGGATATGCGCTGTAAAAATGATTGCATTTTGCGCTTATCTATTTACCTAAATTTAGTGGATTCTAAATGGTCCTTATTACCCACATTGCAGTACCGTATCTTCGATGGGATTCGCCAACATCTGGTTCTCGCGCCCCCGCAACTACGGACTCGGATCGCGCCCTTGCCGCGTCTGCTCCAACCACCATGGTGGGTACCCTCGGAATCCGAACCGGCGGGGTCTGGGCCAGAACCGAGTGGGAAGGGGGTGAACGATTGCATTTCCCTGCTGGGTAGGAGAGATTTGGAAGTATGCTTCAGTGATTCCCTTCTTCAGGTTTCTCCAACCATCATGGTCTGATCCGCAAGTACGGTCTCGACATGTGCCGTCGCTGCTCCCGTGAGCACTCCGAGGACATCGGATTCAAGAAACTCAACTGATTCCTCGTCGCCGAGGTCTCGACGCTGCTGCACTCGGACACCTTAGGTGAGCAGGGGTTGAAGAAAGTGGGAACTGGATATAGGCGGAGTCGAGGCCAAAACCGAGTGGGAAGCGGGTGAACGAATGCATTTCCCTGCTGGGTAGGAGGGATTTTGAAGTATGCTTCAATGATTCTCTTCTTCAGGTTTCTCCAACCATCATTGTCTGATTCGCAAGTACGGTCTCGACATGTGACGTCGCTGCTCCCGTGAGCACTCCGAGGACATCGGATTCAAGAAACTCAACTGATTCCTCGTCGCCGAGGTCTCGACGCTGCTGCACTCGGACACCTTAGGTGGGCAGAGGGGTTGAAACAGAAAACCGGCGGGGTCGAGGCCAAAACCGGGTGGGAAGGGGGTGATCGAATGCATTTCCCTGCTGAGTAGGAGGGATTTTGAAGTATGCTTCAATGATTCTCTTCTTCAGGTTTCTCCAACCATCATGGTCTGATTCGCAAGTACGGTCTCGACATGTGCCGTCGCTGCTCCCGTGAGCACTCCGAGGACATCGGATTCAAGAAACTCAACTGATTCCTCGTCGCCGAGGTCTCGACGCTGCTGTACTCCGACCCTTTGGTGGGCAGAGGGGTTGAAGCTGGGAACTGAATACCGGCGGTGTTATCATATTTAACATGACGAGTTTCGGGCACTTCTTCAGTAAGTCGTACCAGAATGAGAAGTGTAGGAATGAGGAGGAGGAGGTATGGATAGGGCATGGCGGTATAGCTGGTGAGTACCATACGTTACGGTTAGTTAGTAATTTTAGTAAATAATTTTCGGCCATCACCTACCCTATCCTATCGTACGTCCTAAGAAAATTGCGCAACAGTTGATTTTCAGTGTAAAGTTTCCGAGATGAACTTTTCCGGGATGGAATTTCCGAAATGTCGTTTTCCGAAATGGAATTTCCGAGATGTAGTTTTCCGAAATGTTTTTTTTTCCGAGTTGTCTTATCACCGTCCTCCCCATACTCCTGTCATTCTGGTACGACTTACCGAGTTTCGTGGGGGGGGGGGGGGGGGGGGAAACAGGTAGCTGTGCTTCTGCGTCCCTAACAATTAAATTATTTGCAGGTCTCCTTCTCCGTCACTCCGGTCTCCCAATGATCGCCCGTCGTCGTCCGCAAATCGGATATTCTACTCCTCGATCTTGCCGTGGCCCTTCAACTGTTCATGTTTATTGTCCCCTCCCCTTCCTTTCTCCTTTTTCGTGCTGGTGACGTTATATGTGTGTATGAGCCGGGAAGCGCTCTCATTGTTGGCGCGTTTGGGGCATTATTCCGTAAGCGCGTTTCGTGCGTGGACTTATTTTTGTTAGTTGTGTATCTATCTGTTGACGCATTTGGGACGTCGGATGAGGCTGTGTCTCGTTTACACGGTGAAGGTGCGGTTTATGTGGTCGTTGACGCAGGCGGAGAATCATGCTCATTTGCTCGGGGATACTGTATTTTCACCTGGGTGCTATCAATTGTAAGTTGATTGCGCAGTAGTGGTGAGAGCAATTTCGTTTACTCGATCGGGGCGATTGTAACTATAAGGGATCACGGGGGAAATATTCGCGCGTTCAGTGTGGGTATTGGGTACTTATTCCTCGATCAACTTACGGTGCCTGCTGACAAGTCGCATATCAATTTGGCTAAGGGTATGCTCATTGAAGGAGCAGACTAGTCCGGTATAGCCGACGCGATTGGGGCGTGCTACAGTGCCGAAGCGATTGGTTCACACTGCAGTATCCGTGATATTGGGCCGAATTACTGTATCTATGTTAACGCGATTGGTGCGATTTACAGTGCGATCTACGATTTAGTGCGATCAGTTCCATGGTGCTGTTGATGCTATTCAGGTGATCAAGACATTAGGTATCAAGTGTAAATTGAAATTGATGGAGGGAGGTAATCTCAAAGACTGCGTGACAAGATGAGACTGGGGAACTCGTTGGCGCATTTTTTGTTGGGATACTGTGTCCGGGCGCTGAATTTCAGCTCGTGACGCAAGTGAAGTTTGGCGCTGTGAATCGACAGGTTTCAGGTTGATGACGCAGGCCAGGAGTCTATTAGAGATCGGGAAAATGTGTATTTCCATTGAATCGATGTAAAAGGTACATCTGTGCCAAGGATTACGCAGTTGCAGGGTCGGGTAAAGCAAGGCAGGAGATGAGGGAAGTGGGACATACACATGGGCCATACGGAATGGGCGGAACATGCAGAACTGCACCTGAAGAGAAGGGGTCTGTCGAGGGAAGAGGTGCATACATATGGCAAGATTGGTGTTGACGTTGAGTTCTGGAGAGGAGTCGGTAAAGGGAAGAAAGTTGAGGGAAGAGGGGCACGCATAAGATGAACTGAAGAACAGGAAGTGGAACAGTTTAGGGATAGGAGAAAGGCGAGTGGTAGAGAGAGAGAGAGAGAGAGAGAGAGAGAGGATGGATTGTTCGTCAGTTTCCACGAATGGTCGACTAGCGTTCGGTCATTTCGAGCCGATAATGCTAAGAAGAAAGAATTGGCGATGGGAACGAGGGAAATGTGATGAATATGATCATAAATTAAATACAATTATAAAACCAATAATTTATCATGAATTCGCAATAATACTTTGAACAGTCAAGTATAGAAGACAATAAGATCGTAAAACTAGCACACATTTAATATCCGTCGTATCTCAGTTGTGTGTCTCAAGGGAGAACGAGCAATACAGTAAAGCACTAAGGCGACGTTTGTGAACGGTCGCACACTACAGTATACACGCGGGCTACACCATAAATATATAGGGGGAGAAGCACCATAGAATGTGGGTATAAAACAACAAGCAGATATCGGAAAGAAAAAAGAGCAATCATCAATGAAGCAAATGATATCGTACACCGTAATCGGACAAAGGAAAAGTGGCGGATACATTAATCTCTGAATCTTCGGTCATGGCGGGAGGGAGAGTACGGTAGGAGGTAGGGGTACGGTAGGTCGTCCTCTCGGTCAGATCTTTTCATCGGCCGTGGAAGACGAACTGCTGGTCTGAGCGGACATCGGGGATGATCTGGAACTAATTATCGATTAGTTTATGAACTACCGTAATCTTTAATTAGGCTATTGCACAGCCTAGACTTGCTGATCGTCTAGGCAAGCTAAAGGAAAAAATAAGTATGAACACAAAAGGAAAACAATAAAATACCATCACACTAGCAAATCAAGATAAGTATCGGCTAAGAAACGTGAAACCCACATGTAGGCTATGAACAGATCTGTTTCACTTGAAAGAAATATAATTAAAATATTATGAACCGCACCGGGAAACCCTATCGAACAATTTTCATATCTAGGGTTACCAATCACTTCTGAAGCACGACACAACCTGGTCAAGATTTGCAAAATCACTGATTTTTGAGAATGTTTTTGCAGGATAAACTTTGATACAACTCCTGAAACCTGAACATCCCTACTCATGCACCCATATAATGTTCTCAGTTAACTTTATATATTTGCCAATTTAAAAAAAAATCTACCTGGTAGAGCTGCTGGCTCCTCCACTCTTCGCATCCGCTCCAGATGCCATGCGTACCTCGTTGTCGTAAAGGTGGAATCTTGAATAATAATCATATTTTGATGGGATAACGAGGATGGACAGAGATCAGTCGCGTCATTACAACCAACCACTTAGCGTATTGTCGCAACCCGAAACTCCCAACTCCCAAATGACAAAACTGCAAGAATTTTACATCGAGTTGAACGTCAATACCCTTATCAGAGAATGCGAAACGTTTTTCCCACATCTACTTTTAACCCTCGGTGCACCTATGGCGACGTTTCCCATCCCGCACTCACACGCTGCCAGCCTCGTCCTCGATGAGCACCGTCCCGTCGTCGTCGGAATCAGAATCGGGCGAGACGAAGAGGACGTCCATCACGAGATCGCCCTGCTGCAAATGGTGGAAAAATAAGTTAAACACATTTATGATAAAAACATTCTTCATTCTCATTCTGGATCATTCTGGGTCATTCAGATCATTCTGGGTTCTCAAGTGTGTGGCGAGCGGTTGAGTGCGATTTCGTCTCTCCGTCTCCGGTTCCGCCCGCCCGGATTCCCTCTCCCAGAAGCTTTGGCACGCGGGAGTTGTACGCCGCCACGATGGGTCGCTCCTTCTACATCGGCACCATCAACGCCAGCTCGCCCTCGACAACATCAAGTGGGACGTGGTTGCAGTGCAGGAAGCAAGGATTGTGGGTTGTGCCTCGTTCAATCTTACATCCTCAGGCACTGTAATCTACCACTCGGGCGGGCCCACTGCTTCCCATGGCGTGGCATTTTTGCTTCGACCGCAACTCGCGCGCGGAGCAGTGTTCAATGGCCTCTCCCTTCGTCTAGCCACTCTGCTCCTCCCCGATCTGCGGCTCTTCCTGGTCTGCGCGTATGCCCCCACGTCTTCCTACGATGACGACGCGTACGAAGACTTCCTAGACCAGGTTGAGACCGCCCTGCAGAGTGCCCCAAGAGGTCATATGCCAGTTCTGGTCGGTGATTTCAACTGTCGAGTGGCGAGGGAACCTGGCAATGAAAGATTTGTCGGCAACTTCGCCTCTCCCACACCGAACTCACGCGGACGCTGCTTCACTGAGCTCTGCGTGAGGAACAGACTGCGCATCCTGAACAAGTTCCCCAAGAGAAGGCACGGTCGAATCTGGACCTGGCGATCCCCCAACGGCTCCGCATTCCACCAAATTGACTACGTTGCAGCGCCCATCACAGCGAGGGTAGTCAACTGTGGAGTCGTTGGTCGATTTGAGTTTGACTCCGACCATCGCCTTGTGCGGATGTGCCTCACCCTCCCTGGCAAGGCGAGGCAGAAAAGATGCAGGGAGCGGCTAGATTTTGATCGATCCGCTTTCACAGCCAACGCATCCCTTCTCGCGTCACTGCCCCTTGCCCGCCCCAGTTCTGCCACCGATGCCTATACTACAGTAAAGGCTTTCACGGAGACCGCGGCAACGAACTGTTGGAGGAAGCGCCAATCCCCTTCCTGGATCTCGAGTGGAACGCGGAAGCTCCTAGCGACACGCCATCAAATGCAATCCAACCCACAAGGAACTGTAGCCTACGCTGTTGCCTGCAAAGCTGCCCGGACGAGTCTCGTCGATGACATCAGGAAGCGAAAGGAGGCACAAGCACGGCAAGCAGCAACCATGGGAAGGAGCATCGTGAAGAGCATGCTGAGCCTGCAAACCTCAAAAAAGCGCCTTCTAGTCCCAGACCCTGTAACTGGTGCGCTCTCTCAAGCAGCCACCAAGACAGTGGTCCAGAGCTTCTTTGAGGGTCTCTACACCCCTGCAGTTCAGTTTCCACTCCAAGTCCCTCCTCAGCCTCTAGATCCCCTTCCTCCCTTCCTACCCGATGAGGTCAACGAAGCGATGTCCCAACTCAAGTGTGGTCACTCACCCGGGTCGGATGGCATTCTCCCTGACATGCTATACCACTCGCGACACCACCTTGCCCCCGTTCTCGCTGATCTACTCAACTACCTGGTAGATGGAGAGGCTGTTCCAAGCGACCTGACCGAAGCAATTGTCACTCTTCTGCACAAGGAAGGAGACCCTACCAACATTGGGAACTTCCGTCCCATCTCCCTCCTCACCGTTTCCCTGAAGACAATGACCAAAGTCATCCTTCAGAGACTCGAAACTGTGCTTGAAGAAACAGAGTCCTCGACCCAAACCGGTTTCCGGCGCGGTTACAGTACTCTCGACAACCTGCATGCCATCAAGCAGGTCGCTGAACGAATCTCTGAGTACGGTATCCCACTCTACTTGGCGTTCGTCGACTTCAAGAAGGCGTTCGGAGTGGAATGCCTGCTGGCAAGCTCTCTTCTCGCTCGGAGCCCATCCGTCCCTCGTCCACGTGTTGCGGCGTCTCTACGAGTCCTCCTCCCCACTCATTCGAGTTAATGAGGAGCTCGTTCCCGTGACTGTGCGTAGAGGAGTCCGCCAAGGGGATACCCTCTCCCCTCGTCTCTTCAATGCAGTGCTTCGCTCAGCCATGGACAACATCGACTGGGAGAACGACGGGATTCGAATCGACGGGAGGAACCTTTGCCACCTGGAGTACGCAGATGATGTGGCCCTCGTCGCGAAATCTCGGCCGGAATTGGAACGGATGTTGAAGAAGCTGATGGATGCGTGCAGCAGAGTGGGTCTCGAAGTCAATGCAAACAAGACCAATCTGCTCACCTCCTGCACCTCTACCCGCAAACCAATCATCATCAATAATCTGCGGTTCGAATTCGTCGAAAGTGCCACCTATCTAGGAGGTAGAATCACTCTTCCCCTGGATCATTCCGACGAAATAGAGCATCGGATTCGATTGGGGTGGTTGGCCTGGAGCAAGCAATCGCATCTGCTCTCCTCCCGCCTTCTTTCCATGAAGATCAGGAGGCGAGTCTTCGAGAGCTGCATCACAGCCACCGTTCTCTACGGAAGTGAAGTGTGGGCGCTACGGGCAAGTGAGAAAGAGCGACTGGCAGTGACTCAACGGAAGATGGAACGGAAGATGGTGGGAGTAACATTGAGAGACCGTTGGAGGAAAGAGCGCGTGCGTGGTATGACGAAGCTGCGGGATTGGATTGAGGAAGGATTGAAAAGGAAAGCGCGCTGGGCCCTCAAGGTCAGAAGAATGGAAATGGAGCAGTGGAGCCGCGCAACAACCGTCTGGATCCCCTACAACAGGAATCGTCCCCCTGGAAAGCTTCGCGCACGATGGAGAGACGACCTAACCCGAGCTAATGGCACCCACTGGTGGAGTGCAACTAATGAAGAATATCGACCTATCATCTTCTGAGCGTCTATTGCCTGATAAGATAAATTGATTGATTGATTGATGATAAAAAACATTATGCAAGTTTATGCAAGATGATACATAAATTTCTGAGAAAATATATGTTGTTGATTTGCCAATCTCCCTCAACCATCAACTCCCACTCACACCCATTCCTTTTCACATGCACTTGAAACACAAACACGCGCGTCCCAACACCAGTAATAGTGTATCACGCCACTCACGTAAGGATCGATCAACGTGTCGGATTAGCAGAAAAATCAAATACAAGATTCCATCAGTTTTTTCATCCCCTAGCATGTTTAATCACATCCACAACTTCTGAATTAACCATCACAAGATATACGGCCCCGGCACCATGTCTTTAGTGTTGGTGCATCACTTTGATCAGTGTTTACTCGATTCCTGTGCAATTTTAGATAAAATGTTATTTTGGGTGACCCCACTCATTTTTCGAGTTCTATCGATCTATGCAAACTAGACCTCATGAAAGTGAGTTTTAACAGCGCTATGAATAAGGAAGCGTTTCTCGAAAGTGTAGGCAAAGGCGCAAATTTATTTTTCAGAGCTAAAAAATCACGATGAGAGCTTTAAAATGAGTGGTTTACGGTTTTTTTACATCCAGGCAAAAATGTGCTATGTCCATTTTCAGTTCCGAGTTGATTTGAAGTCATTTTATTCGACATAGACCGCCCGAATTTGCAGGCGCAAAGCAAAATGAGGGGAGTCATTTCAAATGCATCTGTGTTTCAGAAATAATACAAAATATTTTATATGCTCCCACAATAAACCATATTTCTAAAACTTTTGAAGCACAGATGGATTTGAAATGACTCCCCTCATTTTGCTTTGCGCCTGAAAATTCGGGCGGTCTACGTCGAATACAATGACTTCAAATCATCTCGGAACTGGAAATGGACATAACACATTTTTGCCTGGATGTAAAAAAACCGTAAACCACTCATTTTAAAGCTCTCATCATGATCTTTTCGTTCTGAAAAATAAATTTGCGCCTTTGCCTACACTTTCGAGAAACGCTTCCTTATTCATAGCCCTGTTAAAACTCACTTTCATGAGGTCTAGTTTGCATAGATCGATAGAACTCGAAAAATGAGTGGGGTCACCCGGAATAACATTTTATCTAAAATTGCACAGGAATCGAGTAAATACTGATCAAAGTGAGGCACCAACATTAACGATATGGTGTCGAGGTATTGGGAATGATGATATGGATATGAGATCTTCAGGGTCTCCCTTAAGGAGATAGACCTACCCAAATCTCGAAAAACATCTGATTCCATAATGTGGCCTAATCCGAGAAAATTGAGAATCAGGTCGATTCTTAGGTGAGAGGCGTGGTATTCTATATTTTTCTACCTCAGGCAGAGAAGAGATAGTTCGCGTATACATTTTCGCTAGATGATCTACCGCATCGATCGGTACTCTCACCCTATATTCCCTCTATCTGACCTTCGAGCTCAGGATATCTAAAGTATCCAGTCACTTCATACTATTGGATAATCCCTTTTTACGAACCTGTGAGCTGAGAATATCCACTGCCTCCTGGTGCTTGGCATTCCTCAGATCGTAGCCATTCACCGAGAGAATCGCGTCACCCACAAAGAGATTACCGCATCTGAAAGAGGGGAGAGATATGAGAAAGATATCTGATCAAGTGGCATAAAAGATCAAATAAGCCCGCTTGCATTTATTTGTGTACGACTTGTCAACGGCGATTAATCAATGCCCTGCCTTTTGTAAGTTATTCAAAACAAGTGGGCAACCACAAAGTCGCGGGTCGAGAAAACGGGTAATGACTGGGCTACATTTCCACTTAAGAACATATCTTCCCTTAAAGTATGTTGTTACTTCCCCGAGTACAAAATCGTACGCCTTGACACACATTTTATACAAAAAATATATTTTGACTGCTCAAAAGATTTGTTTTTTTGGAAAGCGACCCGAAGTTCAATTGCTTGCCATACACTCTTCCCAGTGTTATCTAATCCCTGCTTCAACAATCATCCAGTCGAAAAATGTTAAACTGCAATATTCCCGGGGAATAATTCCCCAGTATATACGATATTTTCTTGAATGACAATTTTATTTATATAATTAATTAATTACCAACCTATCGGCTGGTTGCCCTGGCTGGATCTCGGAGACGACGATGGGTAGAGCATGCTCGGTGCCACCCTGTAGATTATTGATTGGTTGAGATATTAGCGCTCACCTGGTAAAATATTCATGCGAGGACACTACTGTTTTCCCCTCTTATCTCATTGTTAAGATAGTTACATTTCCGAGTAGGATTCACGCAGGCATCCCATTGGGAAACTTTTACCAAAGCCCCCGTCCCCTGGTTTCAAAATGCAAGCAGTGGAATTGAGGCCACACTTGCTAACAGCGTCCATCAATCCTTGACAGTAACAATGCTAGGCGTGGGATAAGTGGAAAAAACTCATAGTAAAGGATATTTTGATTGTTCCCTGCGAATTGTTCTCTATTAGACCTACAGTACACTTAATTCCAACATACTGTAATCGAAATGCCGAGTCCCTCATGCGGCTCCTTCTTCAGGACGACTCTTCTGCTCTCACCAACGCCCTTTCTTCGACCGGACGAAGCGGAGCACTTGCGCAGACCTGAGTGTGTGGTGTACTGGTAATCGTCGAACTTGCGCACGCAGTGGAAAAATTACCAAATTCTCGGGAAACTAGTAATCGTCGCTCACCCTCGTCGCACTCGGTGCTGGCGTCGCAGCTGGTCGAGGCTGTAGTTGCGTCGGTCGGCGGGGGCGGAGCACGCAGGCCCTTAGTCTGACCACGACCGCTAAAATAATGGGTTACCATAGCTGTGCAACGAGCCGCTCAGGGGGGTGCCTTCCCGGGAAGGCACCCCCCCCCCTGAGCGCCTCGTGCACAGCTATGTGAGTTACTGTAGATTCATGGATTACTGCTGCTTTCAATTTGTTTATTTTGCATCCAATTGCAAGAGGAATACTATCGTCGGAGTGAACGTTCATGTTGGTAAATCTAATGCGCGAAACGTGAACATCCGCAGTTCATTTGCCGAAAATAGTGAGATCCTCATCTCCAGATGTGTGCGAAAATATATTCCACAAAATGCAACACAAATACACATGTTCGTCTTCATAAAGAATTCGCTAAAGCCCTACCGTAGTCTGTTCGCGCTCACCAAACACTCTACCGTGGCCCTCCCATCAGCACTCACCGGCAAGCCCTGATGACAGTCTTGTGGCGATGGAGATGGATCTCCGCTTCGAGCTGGTTCCAGAGCCGATCTTAATACAATAATTAATAAATTAGAATAAAATAGCAAAATTCATTCCACTCTTGCACACTTTCCGAACTAGCGCAACCGCGATGGAAAAGTAACTAAAACAATGCAAGAAACCGCAAAACCTATCTAGAAATCATAAGCTAATTGATAAAAAAAGTCTAGCTCATGCGCTCACTGAGAAATGGCTCCCGGCCGGGGCGGAAAATGCCTTCACTGATTACGGTAGCCACAAATAGTTAATTACACAACTCACCATGCTCGATGCCGCGCATGTTCCTGCCCAGCAACTGGATCTGCTGAATGCGGCCCGCGAGCTCCTGGAAATTTGGGAAATTCACAATGGATCTGATACCGTAATAAATCAGTTGGCGACCAACCAAGAAGGTGTAGATACCGTACCTTGTCCAGATACTTGGCAGCCAGGCGCGCGCCGAACACCTCCGTCTCCAGCGCGCTCACGAGTCGGCGCCATCTAGAAGGAGATTTTGTGATTCACCATCAACGAAAAAATTTCAAGGAGTACACGATATTTTTGCGTTTCGGGAGTGATCAAAGGTAGAACAACGGGTCAAGAGCGATGGGCTGGGAGATCGTGGAAGAAAAAAATATCAATATTAAGCAGGCAATTTGCAGCAAAGATTTACACTTTACACTTTTATACAAGAATTATTCACAAAAGGTAGATCAGCAAGTCAAAAAAAAAATGAGAATGGGAAAGACGGTGGAAAAACAATTATATATTGAATAGACGTTCCAGGCTAGCAGCTACATTTTCTTAATTACAGAACCACCGTATCCTACTCTACAGTATCATGGGTGCTACAGTATACCTCGCGTTCTCCTTCCTCAGGACGTCGGCCTCAACTTCCGCGCGCAGGCCGGGCATCCTCTCGGCGCGCAGCGCGCCCATCTGTGTGTCCTGCAACGACAAGAGGTTACGGTAGTCGAATACCGATTATTCCTTCCCCGCAACAAGCGATGAATACTGTAGACAACATTGAAAGTAAACGGTCGGCGACGCTACATATATTTCACAACTGTCATAGTAATCCATCATAACAGAAATATTGATGTTCGAGACTAAGGTACTACGGTAACTACTGTATCCTTCATCAATCGAAATGCCGTACCAGCTTCTTCTTGATCATGTCCGACTCGTGCGGCGCCGTCTTCGCGTGCACCTGGCACTGCAGCGAGTGCACCTGAGAGGGAGACTTTTAGAAATGTTCACCACCATTTGATACCGTAATTGTTCTGCCCAAAAGTCGTTCTCCTACACGCTAATTACTGTCCTTCCAGGTGCCGATCTTTTGCTTTACCACCCGACGAATTCACGGATCATGTACAATTAATGGAACTCAAGCAAAATAGTAGAATTTCGTTAAAATTGTATTTCTTTATTTTTTTATTTTTTTTGGTCTTCTCTAGTGGTCCGTTAATAATCATCTACCCACAACGTCCAATCGCAGCTCTCAATTACCTTCCAATATACCATAGTAGGAATGTTCCTAGTAACCAGAAGTATGCCTACCCTATTCTCATTTTTCTACCTTAATCTACAGTACCTGCAGCATGAGTTCTCCCGCTTCCTTCTCCTTGTTGGCGCGTTCGGCGCGCGCGGCAATGAGCGCCTCACGCGTCGTCGACAGCTCGCGCTCCGATCTGGAAAACGGATTGAGTCAGCGATTCAGTGATTCTTCGACTGAGTATAGCTAATTAATTGTTTTATACAGCGCAATGAAGAACGAGTGGCTTGTAAACAACAACTTCTTTTTATGGCAACCCAGCATCGAGAAACTAGCGGGTGGTATTGCCTTTCTACCTTAATGTAAAATATTCTTGTAACCGTCCGGACTCGTGGAGTCAACCACACCATTTCCCCTTTCACATAGCACTACACCACCAATCTCGCGGGTGAACAACAATTTTAATTTCTGTACAGCACATCATGAACGATGTGTACGTGCTTTATAGCACCTCTCACGCTATTTTTAAATATACATATTTACTATAAATACTAATTAAGCAACCAACTAACCGAGTCAGATTGAAGTAGAGCGACTGGGTCTTGTGCATCAATTGCGCGAAGGCTGACGAGAGTGCCGTCATCTTCTGCCGACCCTCGTATGTGATCTCGACCTGGTAATTAGGTAATTAGTAATTAGTTTGATTAGTGCTGATCCTAATTCTGAGTAAGTAAAAATACAAGAATCTATTAGACGAGCGTAGAAAACTCTCGCTTTCCGAAAATTTTGCATCACCAAACTAGCAGTTTGAAAAAGCAGCCAACTCGTTCTCTCGTTTTACCCCAAAATCTTTAAAATATTTTAAAATAGAAAATAAGATACACAGTTAACTAAACGACCAACCTGATCCGAGTCGACCTCTCCCAGCAGTAGATCGAGAGCGACGAAGGCCTTGTCGAACTCCTTCTCGAGCAGTTCGGTCCACTGAGGAGCGGCCATCGGCGGCGGCGGACCCTCCGACGATGACGTCATCTGAATTAAAGAAAATAGATAAAATATCAATAAAAATAAGGCTAAATTCAACAAAAATACAGTAAAAACGATCAATTACGACGAAAAAACGAGCAAAAACTCGACAAAAATCAGTGAAAACCTTGGAATCTAGGAGCAAAACGCGAGCGCGCTGCATAGCAGACCGGCAGAGCGCGGAATGACGAGCGAGAATGGACCGGAGGAGACGAATGCAAATCGGAAAGTGATCAATAAACAAAATTGAATTTCGCACGTCTGTTACCGTAACCGATCGGTTTCAAAATTACGATATTTGCGCTGTTTCACTAATATGATTATTTATTATTTTTTTATTACGTATTATGATATTATTTTAATGCCTAATTGAGATACGAAAAGCAGTGGAAAAAGTGAGGAAAGTAGGTGGGAGAGGGATTTTCGCGGTCCTCCACTCCCGCCTAATCCAGGGCTGCTCGGATTAGCGCGGTGAAATACGGCAGGGAGGCGTGGGGTGAGTGATGCCGGCAGGGTTTCGCCCACTTGTGGAGCGCTCATCAATAAATCAGCCACATTCCGGGGTACGGTAGCTCACTCAGGGAGGGGAATTATCGTCTGACTCTCTTCATTTGAAACACTATCTCGTCGGTTAGAGTACGCGAGATCGTAGTAGAGTGAGCTGCTGCCTGTTGACAAGGGTTACGGTAGCCCTGGCGTTTCTCATTTCTTGGTAGCTACCGTAACCCATGTCTACAAACAGCAGCTCGCTCTACCGATCGCGTATGACATGAAGAGACCACTAGAGCTGCTCATGGGAGGCCTTTCTCAAGGAGTTAAAGAGATAAAGTAGGAAAAGAGTCAGTCAGTATAGACAGAGATGCGCAATAGCCCATTTGGAACGGGCAATTTTATGTTTTTCGCCGACTGATTTATAGCCCCGATAAGACTACTCGGCGGCCCGAATCTTGCTTAGAAGACGCATCCAAACCGATGTAAAAAGATTCAAAGTAGAGTTTGAGAGACGATACCGCGGTCTCTTCATTCTGCACACTCTCTTATTTCGCAACCGGCGAGAAAGTACACAAAGTGTAGAGAGGATTGCTTACGAAGCATCCATAGCGTCGAGGCGCATCCAAATCCAAGCAAAAAGTGCGGACTATATTCTATATTCTCTCGATTTCCCATGCTCTCTCGCCTGCCCCCTTGTCACCCCGCATTGGCATCAATCATAATCCTCCCCGCGTGGGGTTCAGGGGAGCAAGCGTCTGACTCTCTTCAGTTTGCACGCTCTCTCACCGATCAAAGAGACGAGAGAGCGTGCAAACTGAAGAGAGTCAGACCATTGTTCGTTCAGGACAGAGTGGAGCCGCAAAAGTCCATAGAGTAGGGATCAGGGCAGTGCAACAAGGTTCCCGCCCTCTTCATTTGCCATGCTCTCTCTCTTGGGGGACGAGAGAACGTGGGAAATGAGGAGTGCGCTGAATTGCTCTCTTCATTCTGCATGCTCTCTGATCAGACAGGTGAGAGATCACGCAAAATGAAGAGAGTATTGTTTAAAAAACAGTTAGCACCACAGAAAAACACTCGAAATTCAAGAAACTAGACGAACACCTCTCCCGAGAGCCTCTAAGCTTACACATTTGGCGCTCCACCCACAAAGAATCTCCCAGTTTCAACACCTCTTGAGGAGTCAGAGAGGGCGAGAGAGCATGTGAAATGAAGAGAGTCAGACAGTGAGAGTGAGCGAGAGAGCACGCGAATTGGAGAGAGCCAGACACTCCAAGCCCCGTCCGTAATGCATTTCTCCCATTCTTTCGGGGGAAAATGAGCTCGCACTAATCCAATTCGGGGAGGGGAAGAAGGCAAGGCACATATTACCGTAATGATGGGGCGGCGCGCCCCCGCTTCTCCCTGCTTTACCCACTCTAAGCTGAAGGAAATTTCGAAGCATCATTCGCAGAAAAACGAATTCCCAAACTATGAACTCCAAAGAGCACTCCACGAAACGATAGGCAATGGGGCAGATCTCGTACAAAACGGCGATTTAGTGATGCGCCAATTCGGAAACCTCTGATTTGAGGCTTGAAGGAAGAATAGAACGCGACTCAATGATTTTGACGACACAAAGAACTATCTTATATCGGCGCTAACGAGCACAAGTTTACCACAATGCCGTAAGCTTGCTGTCGGAACGAGAATACATCTCTGCACACATTTATCACGCGTCCGGAGAGTCGCGCGCCGTCCCGAATCTACACCAGGATATGCCCCTGCTCTCTCGCTTTCCCATTGTGTCTCGCCCCCTTTCGTGTCTGCACTCTCCTCCTTTAGTCCACTATCTCGCCCTACTGTCTAGCACTCAGTCTCTCCCTTCATTTCGCCTGCTCTCTCGCTCTGTCCGGGAGGCGAGAGAGTGTGGGAAATGGAGAGAGCGGAGGGATAAATCCTCCGCCGCCCCAGGGGAGAGATGCGTCCAGCCTTGTCAAGGATCGAGCATTCAGATAACAAAGGGCTGTGCGCCTCGCAAAAATTTGGAGAGTATAGGAGACGAAGAGGGGACAATAGCAAAAGGATGAGAAAATGAGTGTAGACATTTTAATGTATTAAACTTGCAAAATGTGTCAAAATTGTTGTGTAAGGCGATCATTGGAGAAAGAAAGGGGACATTTTGAGATGTAGAGGAAGAGATGACATTGGAAAATATTTAAAAACGCACTTCAATAATGTGCATAATTATGCCTGATTTATAGTGTTATTTTTCCACTTATGAAGGAGAAACTATTTCAGCAAAGATCTCACCTCCCCATAAAGATTTTCTGAAACCGATCCAAACTCAGCTCGTAAATGTGCACATCCTACATTATAAATGTACTCATAAGCTCCTCGAAATGATGGATGATGCTAAGTGCGCAAGATTTCAAAATGATGTAGGGATTAGGGTTCTCTTATTGGAATGGTTTTGTAACATTTTCAGATATGTTTCATGTTCGCTATAGATAGGAGGTATATGGAGCACATGAAACATATCTGAAAATGATACAAAACCATTCCAATAAGAGAACCCTAGTAGGGATCGCGAAAAATGAATCACTTAATTGTACTTTCTCGACCATCGGTCAGACCAGCGAGAGAGCACGCAGAATGAAGAGAGTCATCTCTCGCAGAGGGTCGCAACGACTAGTCGAGAATTTTCTGTACAAAATTTCTATTTCAGAGGCATTTCTCACGAACCCAAGCAGCAATAGGTAATTCCGCCATGCTGGAAGCTCCACTATAATAGAGGCTTGGCGAGAATGCAGAAATCTCTGCTCTCTTCCCTCCCCGCTCGCCTCGCCTTAATAGAGTCTGTATTTCATTAGACGGAGCAATGGAGCAAGTCAGCCGTTTTTCGTGCCTTGTACATCAACTCTGGCCCCTTTTTCATCTAGTATGGGCCCGGAAAGATCAAAGTTCATCCCAACCAACTGTACATCGTCGTCCCTAAATTCTGAAGCTCTAAAATTCGTAAAAAGAACGAAAAGAAGCGCACGACTGCAGTATATTGCGTGAAAAAAAAGGGAGGGAAAGTGGCCAATCTTGCTCGAATCCTCTTCCCTATGCTCGGTTTGCTTTTCATAACCCCATTCCTCCAGACGAGGCCCAGTTTCAGCGGGTACGTCGCTGCATAGTCGATAGGGTGTGACGACTAGTGTTGCCAAGTCTTTAGGCGCATATAAGGAGGAACCGTGACGCACCACATTCTAAATGAAGAGAGCAGTAGATGTGAGACCACAGATACCAAACAAAGGTGGTTCTCGAAAACATTATGGCAAAAATGTTCTCGATGTTTAGCGATTGACTGACTACGAGCAAGTACGGAATATGAAAACCCGGTTGCCCAAGGTTCGAACAATGTATGGCGAAAATTAGCGAAAAGTAATGAGTAGTCATAGTATAAGAGTGACTATCTGAGAGAATTGAGCAATTCAACCTATAGGCCGTACAGTGAAAAATAAAGTGTTGATTTTAAGATGCCCCTAGGAGTAACTTTTCACGTAGAGTTCGAAAATCGACCTTAGGAAGCCGTATCTCTGACCCCTATTTCGCCGTACCTGGGTGGTCGGTTTTTGTATCTTTTGGACAGCTTTGACCCTGTGGTACACTTTGGCCCGTGTTTTGTCAACGAAATCTCTACAACCAAAGGTCATACAGTTAACAGATCTGAAATATAAAGCATATGTGATAGTATAATTAATACTAATGTGTATCGGAACCATTCCTATGCATTCCAAGTTTCTAGTGGTGCGTAATTTACGAATTCCGTGTTTCTGCCACATCAATTCCTACTCGAGGCGGGCTCAAACTTAATTTTTAAGCGCTCTAATGTGAAAATTCGGATTCTACGAGTGAAAATACACCGAGATATTATGATTTCATATGTATCCATAATTTGGACATTTTCACCCCCTACCCCCAGGGCAACCCTAAGGGCAAAAATGTGAAAAAAATATTTTTTTCTTAAATTTTACTTTTGAACATTTTTTCTGTTACATTTTCACTCGTAGATACCCGAATTTTCACATTAGAGCTCTTAAAAATTAAGTTTGAGCCAGCTTCGAGTAGGAATTGATGATGCAGAAACTCGGAATTCGTATATTACGCACCAATGGAAGCACGGAATGCATAGGAATGGTTCCGACACACATTAGTATTAATTATACTGTCACATAGACTTTAGATTTCAGATCTGTTAACTGTATGACCTTTGGTTGTAGAGATTTCGTTGACAAAACACGGGCCAAAGTGTACCACAGGGTCAAATCAAATTGAAACACTCTCAATCAACCTGATGTTCACTTATATACGATTTCAGCTGTTCAAAATGTGCAAAATATATTGAAAATAAGATAAAAACATCAATGGCACAGTATGAGAGTGAATTACTTGTTTTGCTGTTGAACGTTGTTGATTTGAATAATCGAGAAATCTGCACTACGGCATTTTGCGAGAACCAGGAAACATCAATGGGGAAAGGTTTTTTCTATGAAAAGTTGGCCTTAGGGGTACTTTTTCATGGCGATTTTAATGCGCCTAATTAAAAAACTACAGCCCCCAAAATATTTTTCAGGACGGCAATTTTTAGACAAATTTTTGATTTCAAACGGCCACAACTTTTTTCAAAGATGAGCTAGCCTTTCACTTCTAACATTAAAAATGCTTATCTCGTCGAGACCTTTCAGAATTACTATATATGTATGGGGTTTGGATGATCTGTCCAAAAGATACAAAAACCGACCACCCAGGTACGGCGAAATACACGAAATGAGGGGTCAGAGATACGGCGTCCTAAGGTCGATTTTCGAACTCTACTTGAAAAGTTACCCCGGCTCTTAACCCAGCGCGGAACAGCTCTCGTGATAGAGCGGCTTATCTGCCTGGAATCTGTTTTGGCTGCGGAAATGAAAATGCGAGGAAATACGGAGTCTTGGAACAACAAAAGCACGTGAGAATTAGCGAAATCTTCGCCAGTACTGACTCTTTTCGTTCAACGTGCTCTCCGGTTAGACGTAAGAGATATTAGAGTTCAAGAAATTTAACCAGGTCCTATTCATTTTACACACTCTCCAGAGCGGCCGAGTGACGAGAGAGGTTGGAAAATTAAGAGGCCGAGGTAACATTTTTTTCGAATAGAATCTCGAGAGGATCTCGAACTACAGTGAGGATGCATCCCACATATGTCAGCCGGGGAGGCCGAATAAAGCGCTGAAACGGAAGCTATAATAGGAGATTGTTTGATCTATCGCGAGAAGTAGCAGCAGGCAAATATCGGTTAAAGAACTGCTTAGCTGCAATGGGAGCGAAAACAGGACAATTTTAGATCTATCACCAGAAGGAAGAAGCGAGACTACAAATCCATTCCGATTCCGCTAGTGGGCGCTCGAAATTGTCTAAACACTCTTTCGCATTCGACGAATCACGTATTTATTGCGAAAAACGGGGAGCACGAGAATGAGAGAGGAGAGATGCAGAGAAGCAGAGAGAGTTCGAGAAACGAAACCACGGTCTCTTCATTCTCAACACTCTCTCGTTACAATGTTTATAATGTGGAGACCGCTAACCGAACTACAGCGAAACTGTCCAAGCATCTTAATTTTGAGTGATCTCTAGAGTTCTTCATTCTAGACACTCTCTGGACCGGTCGAGTAACAAGAGAGTTTGGGAAATGAAAAGGTATTGGTATCGTATCTCGAACCCTAGTGATCTCTCGCACTGTATCAAACGGTTCAATGATAGAAGTGAATGAGATCCAATGACCCTTTCAGACATTCAAAACATAGGAGAACTGAGACGTTGCTCACAAAAATATTTTAATAATTTAGAAGTTATGGGGAAGGTACATACGTCGCGCTGTAAACAAAGCATTTCCCATATTCACTGCTCGCATAAAAGTAAATAGTATCACGAAACCGCATTTTCCTGCGTGTTAGTCCAGTGCAATTTCCAGAAATTCGGACGGATGCCTCTTCGTTCTACGCACTATCTCGTCGCCCGGTTCAGATGAGAAGAACTCTTGCAGAATGCCGCAACGACTAATTTTGAATTCTCTGAACAAAAAGTGAAGGCGGACCGAGTTTCGAACTGTTCACTGGTCTAGTGGGACTGTTCGTTACTGCACGCCCGAAGCTCGTCACCATAAAAAAGGCTCGTCCATGTTGATTACTTACCCAGCGACCACACTACGACAACAGGCGCAGAGCAAGCACCGGAATTTTCGTATGGACATCCAGCATCGAAAATATAGTAGTTGCTAGTGCGTTAATGGCCCATGAGGAGTTAGGTAGATGCTCATCGTATTTCAAAATTGGAAGTATTGAACAGTATAGTAACTGATAGTGCTATTAACGCCCATTTATCGTTGGTTAGAGCGATGGAGAGAGAGCACGGTAACTCGAGAGAGTAAGAAAACCGAAATTCGAGCACCGGATGACTCTCAATCGTGGGTCCGGATGCGCGAAATCGAGCTAGCGTCAAGCATTGGGGGCGTAAGATTTATCTGCCGTCTCTCTCTCTCTCTCTCTCTCTCTCTCTCTCTCTCGCCCTGGACCCCATCTTGTGTACACAGCCATCATACTTCCGCGAACACGCCTCAACGAACCAATCAAGGGATTAGAATCACATGTTGTTTTGGTGAGATGAAGAGCAGAAATCGCAGAGGTAGAGACAAATATTTTGCTCCTCGAGTAGTACTGATAAGCCATACTCGACTTTCTTCGCTCTACCGCATGAGAGAGCGAGTGAAGGAAATGGAGAGGGTACATGACTAATGTTCCGATCATAGTTGCCAAAATGTGAGGCATTTTTTTGCGAGAGATTGCGCAAAACGAGGAGTCTGATAGAACTTATGCAGAGCGCCGCAACGACAAATTGCAAATTTTGTGCACAAAAGAGGCGATGTAAACACTAATATCCCGAACGGTGTCTGATACAGGATATTTGCGAAAATGACGTGGTAAACAGCCCGGCAGACATGTGTTTCGAGTGAGCGGAGGATTTCAAGGGGCGAGAGAGGAGAGGGCGCAGAGGGAGAGAGGAGAGCGAGAGAGTGCGGGAAATGAAGAGAGTCGCCCCGCTTTCGGGCTTGAAAGACACTGATTAGATTGTGGATGTCCGTAGAGGAGGAGGCGAGTAGGAGGGGAGGGGAGGAAGAGGGGGAGGAGGGGGAGGGGGAGGAGGAAGATTCTTTTGAGGTCTTCTTATATTTAGCGGAGAGACTGCAAACTGCAACAATAGAAAAGGGAAGTAGCATCCTATTTTAGCGCAATTTATTATCAAATTTGGTCAAATTGAGTAAAAGTGAGGCGCGGATTTCGAATACGTTTCTTGCATGAGTAAAGTGGAGACGCGTTTCGTGAACGTCAATGGTAGATTGGATTTCGGAACAATTGATAATGAGCAAGTTCCGTGAAATGTATCAACAGGGTTGAACGCCCCTGCTAGCCGAACAAGAAGAAAACTTCATGATTCATGAAGGTGAGCAAGGCACATCAATATTTGTAAAAAGTAGGAGATATTTGAAATGTGGATCGAGAAGAGGTAAAATTTTTGTTAAACGTTCAATTGCACTCTGGATTTGGGTTGTCAAAATTCAAAATAAGCTACTTCGATGTGTTTACCGTCGACGCTAAGTCTTCCTGAGATATCAAAACCCGGAAATTTTCCCAAAATCTGAGCTAAAGAAAAGTGGGAAAAGTACATTGAGAAATTCGAGACACATCATGGATTTCGAATACTTTTACGCAGAAGTGAAGTGGAGAGGAATCAATCTGAAATCAATTACTGGAGTACGAATTTTTAAACACAAATCGATATGAAAAAAGACTAGTCCGTAATGGATCAAGCATCTAAATTTTCTCGTTGACGTTTAGTTCGCCATACAGGCAAATATTCCTGGAAATCCACCAAGTTGAATGATAAACGAGGAAATCGTTTTGACTCAAAACTTTAGAGAAAAAAAAATAGCGGATTTCGAATGTGTTTCAAGCAGAGGTGAGCTGGCGAGGAATCGCTTGGAAATCAATAACCAATAGCTGGGTAGTGTAAAATAAAATAACAATAGAAAATTAGACGGATCAAGCATCTGCGGTGACTGTTCTTGATGATTAGCTCACCAAACAGACGAATATTCCTGATTTTTGATCAAATCACGCAACGAATTGCGAAAAGAAAGAGGGGTTTCAAACATGTTTCACACAAGATTGAAGTGGAGATGAATCGCTTGGAAAATCAATCTGTAGAGAATGAACAGGAGAAAAAGACATTTCTGTGATAGACTGAGTAGTCTGAAAGGAAGCATCTACGGTGTCCCGTCCTGATCAGTTGCTCACCAAAAAGGCAAATATTCCTGGAAATCCGCCAAATTTACACGCTTTAATAGAGTTTATTTGAATTTTGAAGAGTTATGGTAAACAATAAGACAATCGAGGAATAGTCTAAAAGGAAGCATATACGGTGTCCCGTCCTGATCAGTTGCTCACCAAATAGGCAAATATTCCTGGAAATCCGTCAAATTTACACGCTTTAATAGAGTTTAGTTGAATTTTGAAGAGTAATGGTAAACAATAAGACAATCGAGGAATAGTCTGAAAGGAAGCATATACGGTGTCTCTTCCTCATCAGTTGCTCATAAAACACGAAATTATTCCTGGAAATCCTCCAAATTTGAAATTCGGAAAAAATGAAATTCGAGGCGCAGCTATAGACAAAGCACCGAAAACAAGCGAGAATGGGGCGCCATTTTTTTCTCCTCCCGAAGCCTCGGGATAATTCTGTTTCCGCTCCCATCTGGGGGCTGAACGGAGGTCCTACTCTCTTCGTTTCACACATTCTCTCACTCTGCCTGAAAGGTGAGAGAGTACACGAACTAAAGAGAGTCTAGATAAAGCAGAATGATGGATTGCCATCTTGCTGCGGGGGATATCGCTAAATCAGCGCATGCTTGGACGATTGCATTACGGAAGTGCGAATGGAATATGCCATGCAAGCCTAAGCGTAAGTGATAAACTAGCGAAAATGTAAAATTGTGTGCTTCAGCTCATTAGGACCGTAAACAGGAAAGACTGAGAGCGGAAAATACATACAATTGTTTCCCTTGTTGCATAAATTTTTATCTTATTTTTTGAATGAGTCGTATCTCACACAATCGAATAGTCATCGCACCTTCAGCTTTTAGGATGAGCTGAAACCTAACCAAAAAGAAATAAATCAAACATGAGGCAGCCATAATGAAAATATAGCGAGCCTTCGCATCCACTCCTGCTATCTGGTCACTTCCCTATTACATAATAACAAAAATAACAAAAGTTCTAATTATTTTTATGAATCCCAACAGGAAGAACAAGAGAAAGCGAGTATTCACTCCATTGCCAATGCTCTCTCACTGCCATCAACGTGAGGAAAATATCGCGAGATCCAATCTGGTCACTTCCCTAGCGCGAACAAAGACGAATCGCTTTCTAAAGACTCTCAAGGAAGGAGGAGGCAGTAATTGACTGACTCTCTTCATTCCGCACACTATCTCGCTTTCTCTAACCGACGAGAGAGTGTGGGAAATGAAGAGAGTCGGAGCGAGAGAGAAGAGAGGATGACCCTGCCAGTTACTCGTGTCCTTGTGGCGCATCCTTACAGGAGGAGCGAGCGAATGCCAGCGCTCTCTTCATTTCCCATGCTCTCTCGTCTGCTCTGACTGGGGAGGGTACCGTACCCTCCTCGGTTACCGTACTCCCTCGCTCCATCTCTGAGAAGTCAGCCCATCAACGAACTTAAATGGCGCGAACGGATATTTATGGGATTGAGATCGAATGGAAGGGTGAGAGGGCGAGAGGGGAGGATTGTGTTTCAACAACAACAGAAGAAGTGCGAATTTAGTTTGATATGCTGATAGACGCACATTTTAGAATTTATAAATCATTTATGTTTCTCTAATCGAGAAGATGGTGTTATCGAGTGAGGAAGGAAGGATCGCATTGTGTTTCAACAGTTGTTCAACTCTCCCGTGTTTTCGCAAATATTAATGTTGCCAGCATTATAGTCCTAAAAAACTCTTTATCGTTCTACAAAAGCAGATCGCGGCTAGATGTTCAAGGGATGATGACAACAAAATGGCATTGCCATAATCAGAAGCAAGGTGGTGCTGCCAACAGTCTACCTAAATATTGTCGCTGTTTCGAGACTGAACTCTAGTCATAGTCAGCCGCATGGGGGAAGGGAGCTAGAGAATACGCAAAATGAAGAGGATGTTACTCAACCTTGCCTAAGAGCATTTCTTCTCACGCCCGCCATTAGGCCAGGGGCGGCAGTTTTCAGCCCGAGAGATGAGCCTCTTCTTTCTCTGACTCTCTCAATTCTTCCTGCTCTCTCGCTTTCTCTAACTGACTACGGTGAAGAGTGAAAGGGGAGAGCCGGGGGGTGCGAGACCAGTGATTCCCGCCACTAACCCTCTAAGAGGAGGAGGGCTTAGGTTTCAGCAGCGGGAGGAGACAGTGAGGAAAATGGATGAGATGAGGTCGAGAGGGGACGCATTTCTTCAATACACTTCTCTGCTAACCCAATAATCGCATTACGATTTTTGAAATTTACACGACAATCTCACTATTTTTTCATAGGAAAGATAGAACATGTTTAGATTAGAACGTGCTAATGCGCATATGCAGTGAAATATGAACATTCCATTATGCTCAAGAGCCAATCTACCACCCTGTTTTCTTGGCACTAGGTCGGACGAGAACTATTGCGTTATGCCGACTTTGATATATCAAAGGCGGCATGACGTCATTGTTCTCATTCGTGCGGTTTTCTAGTATTTTGCTCTTTCAAACCCTGGAATGTTCACAGCCACTTATGTGTGTTCATTGGAGCCTTTCGAGAGGATGCGCGAACTTAGCAAATAACAGAAGATCTCTGGGGTATTCTAAGAAGGAAAAACGTGCAACCACGAAAGGAAAGATAAGAATGAAAGATGATATGGTCACGTAAAGTTTAGTCCCAAGAACTACGGCATTTTGGAAGGTCTAAATTCTCGGTACTCAACTTGCGCACACAAACTCGATTGCCTTCTTTAAAAAAGCACGTACGCATGCACAATGCCCGGACATCTGATTTTACTTGAATTTGGATTTTCCACATACAATCCTACTAGAATACGTGAGTTTGATAAGAACAGTCGAGGTTCTAATGAGATCAGTTCGCGTTAGCCAATTCACTCGGGACCCGGGAACTTACTACGTGTCTGACTCTCTCCACATCGCGTGTTCTCTCGCTTTCTCTAACCGGCTAGAGAGTGTGCAAAATGAGGAGAGTCAGACGATCGCTCCAGGAACGGGAGTGAAAACAATGGAGGAAGGAAGGGATAAGGGAGTGGATGACAAGTGCAATGACATGGTTTGAAGATGAGTGTTTGCACGACAATTAGTCAATTGAGGGAAATCAACGAGCGAATATGCACGTTGATAAGGAATGATAATGAGATGTTTGTTGTGTGAGTCACATAAAATCAAAATGACAGGTTGACCAATTGAGGTACGCTTCAGATACTGATAAAATTCTGGAGCAAGCAACTACAGTGATTGATCCCTGAGTTCCTCTTTAGCGAAATAAACATAACTAAAATCAAGGATGCAAGAAGAGATTGTTCAATCATCGGCTTCGTGCACTACAAGAGATTTGGTGCAATCTTGCATTATGAATTAGACTAAACTAAATGAATACAAATAAGGGGTTTGTGTTGACCCGCGGTTCACGGGGATGACTCAGTAGGCTGGGACCCAATCAGTACGAACGAGCGCGCCACGTATGCTTTGAAACAATCAGAATTAGGGGGAGGATTTGCTCTTGTCTATGCACTCTTCTACTCCTCCTTGCTCTCCCCCCTCCCCCTTTTCTTCCTCCTCCTCTCTCTCCCTCCCTCCTCCGCCCCTACTCTCAAAGCGCCACACTGATTCAATTGTAGCCCCAGGGCCGCCGGCCACTGCCTCCATTCGAGAAGAAAGGATTGATTAGAGGGAGCAGAGGGACTCAATGAGCCCAGATTGGCCACAGATTACGAATATGAATGGAGAGGGGAGGATGAGGGACTGAACTTGCATGCTTGTTTTGATGACCCTTAAATTAATTAGAGTCAAAAACTTTTTTATCACTACTTTTTTATCACTACTTTTTTTGTTGAAAAATCCAGATCAAAAACAAGTCCAAGCAATCTTCGAAAGACGCTTGTAAACAGATTTGTGTGTTGAGGAAACTGCGAACAGAAAAACCAGGAAGCGCCGACACAATGGCAAGTTGATAAGCACAACACAATTAGGGCTATTCTCTTAGTTTCTCGCACTCTCTCGCTGACTTCTGAGGGGTGAAGGAAACATAAACTGGTAAATACAACAAGGACAGTTGTTAGCCAATGTGTGCTCATTGATTCCATCCGCTCCATCTAACCAAACCTTTCCTCGAGGAAGTGGCCTTGCCCTGGGGCTACAATTGAATCAGTGTGGCGCTGATCCCTCTGAAGAGTAAAGGAAACCATAAAGTTTTCCTTAACTTTTCCAAGAAATGCTTCGTAATCTTATCGTAGTGTAAAGAGTTTATGAGTCTTAAGAGGGAAGGAAACAGAGAGGGCGACTCGAAATTCGAAGAATGAAGGAAAGTCAGAGACAAACTTCCCCGAAAAGGAGACGTTTGCCGGGGTCTCGATGATTGGTTGATAACTCCCGGGGGAGCGAGCATTTAGGGAAGGACCGGAAAGAAACAGAGAGCCAAAGTCGCCTAATGCCGATGTTTTGTCGGAATCAACCGGGACTTATTCCCCACAGATAGCACAGTTTGAATTTCGATAAGGGATGATTGTGGGATGGCCCCCTAAATTTCGATGGAAATTAGTTGGCAATTGTAGTTCATAAACATTCTGGAATCCATTTCAATAAGAACAGTAAATGCCAAAAAAATACATCTCCCAAGCCGGCTGTTCGGCGCTGCCATTTATGTTATCCAATTCAGGCGCCCCGTGGAAAACAGCTGGAATAGCTGGCGACTGTCTGCTTTGATTCATGCAAATTGGCTTATCAAAGCAACGATGGAAGACGAAAACAGGCAAATGCAAGGATGGTGGAATCAGAAACGATAAATACTATTTTGATTCAAGATAAACTTATGCCCATTCAATGTTTTCAGACGAAAATAGTCCAGCGATGGGATAAATTGCAATAAGAAAAATAAAACAAAGAAAATATTACAATGCAAAATCAAATTTACATTGACGCATCTCTCGTTTATCACATGCCTCGCCCTCCTTAGACTACTCTAATCTATTTTCGAGTGCCCCCTTGAGGAGTGGGTCCATTCTTCCACTTTGTCTTTCTTCCTGGCCTTTCTTCTTCTTTTTTCCTCCCGAGAAACCTTATCAAGGAAATGTTGCGGCCGTGCAAGATGGCACGCAACGTTCGAGGGGCGAATTGGAAGTGGTGTTCAAAATTCGATTATATTGTAGTCATTTCTCTCATTAGATCGATCGAGTGACTTGAGAGTGCGGGAAAGAATGAGACGACAAACTCGTCAGGCTACTTTCGAGGGACGGCTCTGTTCGAATATCGTCTTACGTGCAATTTATTGGGGTACCAACTGCGTAAGTTATGAACCACTGTGCTACGTCTCCGCACCACGTTAGTCGAATAGGACAATGGACATACCTCGTTATTCAACCAGATCCTCTACTTCAACTCGGAAGCTCATTATCGGTACCTCTATCAAGTGTTCCTTCTTCTCATAGCATCTTTAATAAATGGAATCATCCTTTTCATCAATTATTCTCAGACTCAATCTCACCTTTCCACAAACAGTAGCGCATGAGCTCCTAGACTGTATAAAGATTTGCTGCCTGAGACTGAGGCACTATTCGCCCATTGGCCTTGTTTTTGGGCGACCGAAACAAACCCCTGGGGTTCGAATTTCAAAGTGGCTTTATCAGATTTGTCTACACGAGTACGGATGAGTGGGGTGGGTGCGATATCGAGTTAGTTGACAACAGAGACAATACCACTGTCTCTTCATTCTATACACTTTCTCGCCTAGGTGTTAAGAAAGAGAGTTAAAACGAAGAGACCCGGGAACCTTTTCTTGAACTCTAGCTGACAAATCAGCGAGGTAGGGCAGCTGCGGTTGGTGCTCACTGATTGTTATGCCCGAAAGGTCGCGTGGGCATGTCATGAGGGGGCTGCTACTCCGTGATGAAATTCTATTAACGGTTGACTGATAAGATGGTGTAATAAATTTAGAAGGGGATGCTTGAAATTTTTCAAAATTGGTTTTTCACAAAAATGTTTTCTCATCATTCCACCATGTTTACAACAAGCTGACGAAACCTCACCTAGATCAACTATGTAAACAACGATCTAGAAAATATAGGAACACTACAAGTACTATCAAGTACAGTACTATCAAGTACAGTACTATCTACATAATATATCACAATCATAGCGAGCTTCACATGGAAAATGAACGGAGCTGGATTACATGTTGATTATATTTTAAAAAGAAACGATACCACGGCCCTTCAAATCACACACTATCTCGCCAGTAGACCAGACGAGGGGAATGAAGATATAATGGTATCGTTTCTCGAACTCTAATGCCGATTAACAAAATTATTACATAAATACTTGTGGATAGTGGTGGAATTATTGGTAATAGTAGAAATACATAGTAGAATTCCAATACAGGTAACAGCATAAGAAAAAGGACTGAATCTCCTAACGAATAAAAGTTAGTGCAAGGGGAAAACGAGATTCTGGCTCATTGGTAACTATATATAGAGATTCAGAAAATTTAGGGAAGAAAAGAAAGGATGAAATAGGAAAGAGTTTTTGGAAGAATTAGCTCGCTTCCATCGAGTGTGTAACCGAGGGATGACAGAATGGTTCGGGCGACCACATCGTGGGATCACAACGATGCGCGTAACATGAGTAAGAATTAGAGTTCGAGAAACGATACCCCGCTCTCTTCATTCTACACACTCTCTCGTCGATCCTCCGGTCTAGAGAGCGTGTAGAATGATGAGAGCGTGGTATCGTTTCTCGAACTCTAGTAAGAATCTGCAACGGGGAAAAGGTATCAGCATGTACGGTGAATACATCACAAGAATATGACTATTGCACTTAACATGGAATTGTTGCCGGTGATAGAAAGTACAAAAATTAAACGAAATCTGTGATGTAATATAGTTCTAAAATTAAGATATCACAGAGGATATCTACAGGGAAAAGGAGTACCACACAATAATGCATTGAATAACAAATAATGCGGAAGAGATCGATCCGAACATAGAGTGGTAAACGAACGAGTAGGGACAGACAAGTAGATCATGCTAAGGTGGATTCAGTATTAGCAACATATGCGTGGGATGGGACAATGGATGAGTAAATATCATTGGAAATGATGGTATCAATAACTGGATGCAGGTATGGTGGATCCCACGTCATCGGGAGATGGAGAAAGAGAGAGAGAGTAGATCACACGTCATTGGAGTCTAGGATCTATTTTGATCGGGAGAGTAAGTAGCTCTGGAGTGTCAACGAAAAAACAGTGGAAATGGCAGAGTGTGATAGAGAGAAGGAGAGGAAACACGGAGTGGCAGAAGGGGATCTCAGCTCAAGCATTGATGCGTGCCGAGCAGTCACCCGATCCGAGCGCCGTGTTCACTTCGTCGAGGTTGTACCCGTCGGAAGCAGCTCTGGAATGATTATATTTCACGTGTTATGTTATTAGTTGCATTATCGAGGATTTTAACGTATGCTCAAGGAGATTCCATAATATAATATTGTTTTCTACTGCAAAAAATAGCAACAAATCAAATCAGTCCTGTTTCACGCGAGGAAAAGAGACCAATGAAGCTTAACATTTTTTTTGCATCCAAACATTAGTATAAATGTTCAAGAACTCGGAATCAGCTCACCTCTGATGGTGGTACAGATTCACTCCTCGCTTGGCCGACTCCTCGGCGACGTAGAGGGGCGTGGGAATGGACGTCGTCGAGTTCACCACCTGCAATAATTTCAAATTATTGTTTATTATTAAAATTATTATCAATTAAAATTAAAATTATTATTAATTCAATTTAAAAATTAAAATTATTGTTTAGCAATTGATTTTGTGGCTCACAATGTTTCAGAACTGTTGCCAGATGTTTTAGAAATGCTGTGCTTTTGAAACATTTTGCTGAAAAAACTCATAGCGAAGACCAGTTATTTCATCGTTTCGTTAATATTCGATTCAATTTTTTACTCGCTCTTTTTGTAAAAAAATATAAAGTATCTCACCTGATGGAGATGACACAGTGAGTGCGTCATCTGCTGAATTTTATCCATATTCAGCTCACTCGAGGTCTCATGGAGGATGGTGTACTTCGTAGCCTTGGCTGTTCCCTGAAATTGGCCGACAAATTTTGCGCAAACTACAAGGCAACAAGTTTGTTTTTTCGCAATCGATTGATTATCGATTGATATGCATGAAACAGCCATTGAGAGCTCATCCTTTTGTTGCAAATCTATGTAGTGTGAGTATCCTTAAGTAATGACGTCTTGATAAGTTGTAATGTTGTCACATTTCCCCCACCTGCAGCGTCTTGTGGGACTGGAGGAAGAACTCATTCAGCTCCGGATTCACTGCCACTGTGTCCACCACAGTGCCAGCGGGTAGATTCGTGTCGACAAGTCGCTGGCCGGGCACGGATCGAGGAAACTCCTGAAGGTTTTTTTTTTAGAACTCAAGGGATGCAACATGAAGTATTCCGAATTCATCACTGAGTTCTAAAACAAGGAGCTCTTAAATGACCAGTTTTAAAAAGATCCAGCCCCCTCCTGAAACGCAATAATTTCCATTTCAATTACCTCACTTCCACAATTTCTAAAATCATAGGGAAAATGTATGTACACTTTCGGGTAGACCGAGGAGACTCTTGAAATCATTGTCATCGTAAGTCGATATTATGTTTCATGCCATGATTTTAATCGTGCTTAAAGTGATCTATCAATTTTGCTTTTTCAAGGCCTTCCCATAATAATATAATTAGTTTAACGTTCACTGCTTTCAGTGTTCATAATTTAGGCAAAACATTTAAATATGGGACGAATGTAGCTCACCTTGTAGAAGAACCTCTCATTGTGGTCCTTGGTCGCTCCGATGATGATCAGGTTGGGATTGTAGTCTTTTCGGAGCTCGTCGAACGCATGAAGCAAGTACTGATTATTGGAGATAAGATAACTGAAGAAGATCCTTTCAATGTTTTAGCTCTGTGCAAATGTTGCATGTAATGGTCTTCCGTAAAGCCTGGTGAAGAACATTAGCAAAATTATCATAACATGACAAACGATTGGATGGACTACCTCCTGAAACAGGTCCCTCTCCACGGAGGCGATGTACGGGAACTGGCCCTCGCAGATGCCGCCGCGGTAAACGATGACCTGAACGAGGTATTTTCGAAATAAAAAATTGTCGAAATATCTTCGAAACTTATATTGCCTCGATCATTGCAGAGTATTTACAAAATCATGAAAAATGAATACTTACCCTCTCGGGAATGCGCTCCCTATTGCCATTGAACAGCTTGAGCGCTTCCTTGACCATCTTCTTCATCGTGTCGCGCTGCAGCTCGCCCTTCTGGAAAGAGGAACATTATAACCACAAGTATGCTATCCACAACAACCGAAACCATTCAACAATCAAACCACTTAGATAACGTTGAACAAAAAAAGTGTACTATTTTCTCAAAAGGTTCTTCAGTCGACAGTTTAGTAATCATCTCATATGTTTAGAGGTCGATTCAATAATCTAAATAGAAAGCACCTTCCACTCCACGGGATGCGCGTACTGCCATCTGGTGGTGAAGTACTGCTTGCCCGCTGCCTCTCTTCTCGCCTCTTCATTGGAATCCGCGTAGCCGTTGTTGACGGACATCCCAATCACGGCGGGCATCGAGGGACGAGCACCTGTGGTTATTCATCATTTTTTACTTGAATCATTTGGTTTTTCTCTCCGTATATCCGCTTGCATTGAGATCATGCACCCGAAGGGAACTAGGTCGGATGAGAACTATGAAGCCATTTCGCATTTGATATATCAAATGTGGCATGACGTCATCCTTCTCATCCGATCTAGTGCAGCTATTACCTTCGCTACATCTATCACAACTTGAAAGCGTTGTCTAAATTCACACGCAATTCTCATCCAAAAATCACAGATTTTGCAAACGCTTGATTAGAAAGCGAAATCATTCTGACCCATTTCACTGTATAGACTTGGTTGTTTTGATTTTGACAGTGAAAGGGTTTTTCCAACCAAAATTCCTCACTCACCCTCTTCGATTTCCCTGGCTGACATTCGGCTGGGTGCCTGCACGAAGATGCCCATGAAGCAGGTGGAGAAGGAGTGAATGACACTCCTGTGCAACAGGCAATTCGTAGAAAGTTTTTAAACTTTAGTTAAAACTCCCTCAGTAGAGTTATAAAGTTTTGTTCAAACACAACAGAGTGAGTATTAATGGATGTTGTTCGCTTTACTTTTCAAAAAAGAACACTTTACACACAGTCAGTGTTTCATATGCAATAGAGAAACGGGCTTTTGCCTCTTAATTTTAAATTTTCTCTAATCGCTCGAACGGTCTAGAAAGCGTGTTAAAGGAGGAGTAAATGCAAACGTGTGACCGGTTGGAATATGTTTCACCTAGGGACGCACTCTCTTCAAGTCGCGAGATATCTCGCCCCCTTCCCTGAGCTTTCCCTGATCTGGCTCCCATCCAGCTAGCTATAACTCTGTTCGAAATGTTGATGTCAATGTGAAAATTTCGGAGATTCTTATCGTTGTGGAGCTCTAGGCCGTGCATATGATTGCTTAAAAATTTGATTTTTGAGTTTACTCCTCCTTTAAATGAGAAGGTGCAAGCCTTTTGTCGAACTCTGGTAGGAAAGGCTAGAGCAACTTCTTCGCTATGTCGAATTTATGGAATATTCAGCGCGTAGTCAACTTCTATCCAACCCAAAAAAGTATACAGGCAGGCTTGGGAACAATTTCCCAGAATTCCCAATGATTAGCTCCTCGAGGGAGCAATCGTCTGACTCTCTTCAGTTTGCACGCTCTCTCTTCTCTCTGACCGGCGAGAGAGCGTGTAAACTGGAGAGAGTCAGACCGTCGCTCAAAGACAAACTTGTCATCTGCGAGCACATGATTGATTCCTCTCATCTTCGCATTTGTCTTGAGCAGAATGTTCTCGAGTGTCTGCATCTTCCTCTCGTTGACAACCTGGGAAGATGGAATCTGTGTTGAGCACGGCACTTGACATTTTGTTGACTATACGGAGACAATTGCTCTTTCTGCACAATGGCTTTCAGCCTATTGAATACAGTGCGACGATCAAGAATACCATACGCAACCTTCAATTTTGCTTATTTAGACTCGCCTTGGCAGCAACTTGTAGAGTTACTTCCTGCGTGGTGATTCTATACATCAGCTCCTCGTGCTTGAGCTGATCTGCAATAAGTATTTTCGAAACTTTCCCCAAGCAGGGTAGTGATGATGAGAGATAAGATGAAGCCCATTTCAACAATTTGTGTTCCTTGACCTTTGAGGGTGTTAAAATCCATGTTTATGACTACCATCTTCGCTCGAATTCAGAATACTGTGGAAATAGGAGCTCACCATGCCTTCTCACGTCCTTGTCCGATATCACTAGGATGAACTCGCAGCCTGCTTCGGCTGCTTTCTTGATCGTCTCCGTGATGGCTGACTCCACCTTAATAGTGTTTCATATACGGACCTCTTCATCAGTATACTGTTTGATCAGGACACCAGCCCTTCTTACCAGCAATATTTAGGAGCAATCGTCTGACTCTCTTCAGTTTGCACGCTCTCTCACCTGTCAGAGAGACGAGAGAGCGTGTAAACTGAAGAGAGTCATACCATTGCTCATATTTAGTGAGAGTAAGGATGAAATAACCATCTACATTCTTCGTGCTCTCTCATTATTGATCGGCGAGAGAGCGCACAGAATGAAGAGACGAATTCACGGGAGAACTCTGGTTTCTTCCAATCTCTGACTAACCAGTATCCTGACCAGTTGGTAACCAGTATCCTGACCAGTGGATGGGTAGTTGCCCACATACTAGTTAGAAGGAACCAATTAATCATTCCTAGCTGATAGACTACTCACATTGCTTCGAACATCGAACTTGTCCTTGACTGCCGGCTCAGGCATGTGCATGCCTCTTGCCCTTCCTGAGCTCACCATCATTTGTATGAATCCGCTGCAAATGGCAAATGATAGTGTTGTTGAGTGAGGTTGTGTAAAAGAAATTCAAGTGGTTCATGGTCATACAAAAACACAAGATATGCCCAGTAGAAATTGTAGACGATACTCACTTGAACACAACCACGGGATCTCGCGGGAATTGCGCATGGCTGTTGTAGATGAGGAGTGCAGCCCACTTCTGAACCGCGGCTCCGACGACGAACTTGGGCGAACCTCGCCATGAGGGCTGATACCAATAAACGGTAAACATGTACTTCTTAAAAAGTGTGCACGCGGAAGAACACTGCTGTGTCGAGGGCTGACAATCTGGGTTGCGCAAAAATTTTACGATCTCTTCATTCCGCATACTCTCTCGCACTGTCTGACCGGCGAGAGAGCACGCAGAATGAAGAGACCGTAAAATTTTTGCACGACCCGACTGAGAATGCGAATGCCCATGGCTTGTGACCTTTATGCATATCGCAATCATGGCATTAATTTGCAAATAAGTCGCGTTATGTATTCTTTTAACCAATGGCAAAGGCTGAAAATATCAATATAGGCGATGAGAGCGGAAATTTATTGAAATAACGAAACTTACTCCGCTCAGCGTGTCGCGCGCGCCGCCCTGCAGGCTCACTGGCGGCAGAGTGCGAGCCGGCACCTGTGAGAGTTCGATCTAATATTCACAACTTTATGCAATGCAATTAACGGGCATTTCATTGCTAGACTTAACAGTGTCGATCAATGGAAGCGCTGAAAGAAGGACGCGTGGTGAAGCAACTGACCTCGAGTTGCTGCTGATTCGCGGGGATGCTCACTCCCAGCTGGGTGGTGGAACGGGAGCTGAGCTGCAGCAGCTTAGCGAGATGCTGCGTCTGTCGCTGACGCTCCTCAGGCTTGATCGCAGCCACCTGGGAATTCTTCTTTCACGCATCTTCTTCCTCTACTAACATGTAATGGCCTCTCTTGCTAAATTGAATGTATATTTTTGTGACTTTTGCACGTTTGAATTTGAATGAATTATGAATAATGTCGTGAATAACAATGTCAAAAATGTTTTACTTGTCCACCAAATCAGATCTAAATGCAAATCAGATTGAAAGAAATCGAAAGCCCAACCTTGATGATCGTATCCACCGTCTCCTTCGTTGCCTGTGTGCCCTTCACACGCTGATTTGGAGCCACCTAACAAGAGGATGATCGGTAATATTCTAGATGAAGGGCCGTTCACTCAAGATTATGCTACTCGTAAGATTGCAAAACATGAATAAGGAAGGAAATTCTCACCTCGAGAAGTTCCGGTGGGTAGACATTCTCCTTCACTTTATCGATTACCCCTGGGAGATCGCCGTGCCTGTTACAGAGTCAAATCGGCAATGTCGACGGTATAAATTCCAAACAATTTTGCAAGAAACCCTATAATATGTGGATATTGTCGAGTCTTGGGAGTGGGGCGATATTCGACACAATTTTTTTAACACATGTATCACGAGTCAGTGAAGCAAAACTAGCTCCTTCGTGAACGATTTTTTTCAAAGATTTTTAAAATTAGCCATATATTGATGGTAGAAGGTACTAAGGACAAGAAAACGAGGGAACCATGTTATTTGTCCCAGATCCGGATTTTAGACATTTTCCGGTTTTACTACCGGCTATACTGTATATCAGTCCGCAGAAGAGCTACAGATATTCCATAGGTCTTAAAAAATCGGGAAAAATATGACAAATAACTTTACTGTTGACAACTTTCGGATTGGACCAAAACTCATAATTCTGGGATCGAAAAACCACATTTTGAATTTTAAAATAAATATTTTCCCTATCACGCAGTAGAAACGCAGAGGTTTTTATTGCGGAATATGAAAGACCAATCTGTCAAGTGTCTTAGAAAAAAATATGAAGGAAAAATTTTATACCGTATTTTTTGATAATCGCGGTTAAAGGTGAGGTCCCGAGGAGACGAATTGGAAATAATCGAAATCTTCTACATTGTACGTTGAACTTCGGCCAGCATTATGCTGTTTTATTTTGTACAACACAGTATACATCGAAAAATGTTCAAAGGAGATCGGATTTAGTGGTTCGCAAAAAATTGATTTTCAACACTCGGATGGTGGCATGTTTAGGGGCATGTAAAGTATCATTATCAAAGTGAACGTCCATTGGTCATATGCTGATGTTCAAGTACAGTAGGCAGTCTATCAACATTCACAGAACTCGGCCCTTGCAATTACTCAAAACATCTAGATATTCGCAATCGAATTTACGAAAATGAAAGATTCGAAAAACAAAACAAATCGGTTCTACCCAGATTTTGCGAAAATCGATCAGATTTGAACATCAAAATTCATTTTCATACCATATAAGTCATCAAGCACACTGATTGGTACAACGCGCACCATTTGATTTTTTTTTTGTTTCGAAGAGGTGGAAATAATTTTTTTCCAGAAACAAGCAGTATAATTGTATTCACTGGGAATTCATACTTTTATGATCATACACTGAATTTAGATGTTCAAATCTGATCGATTTTCGCAAAATCTGGGTAGAACCGATTTATTTTGTTTTTCGACTCTTTCATTTTCGTAAATTCGATTGCGAATATCTAGATGTTTTGAGTAATTGCAAGGGCCGAGTTCTGTGAATGTTGATAGACTGCCTACTGTACTTGAACATCAGCATATGACCAATGGAAGTTCACTTTGATAATGATACTTTACATGCCCCTAAACATGCCACAATCCGAGTGTTGAAAATCGATTTTTTGCGAACCACTAAATCCGATCTCCTTTGAACATTTTTCGATGTATACGGTGTTGTACAAAATAAAACAGCATAATGCTGGCCGAAGTTCAACGTACAATGTAGAAGATTTCGATTATTTTCAATTCGTCACCTCGGAGCCTCACCTTTAACCGCGATTATCAAAAAATACGGTATAAAATTTTTCCTTCATATTTTTTTCTAAGACACTTGAGAGATTGGTCTTTCATATTCCGCAATAAAAACCTCTGCGTTTCTACTGCGTGATGGGGAAAATATTTATTTTTAAATTCAAAATGTGGTTTTTCGATCTCAGAATTATGAGTTTTGGTCCAATCCGAAAGTTGTCAACAGTAAAGTTATTTGTCATATTTTTCCCGATTTTTTAAGACCTATGGCATATCTGTAGCTCTTCTGCGGACTGATATACAGTATAGCCGGTAGTAAAACCGGAAAATGCCTAAAAGCCGGCTCTGGGACAAATAACCTGGTTCCTTCGATTTCTTGTCCTTGTTACCTTATACCATCAATATATGACTAATTTTGAAAATCTTTGAAAAAAATCGTTCATGGCTTCCTCCATCGACTCGTGATACCTGTGTTAAATTTTTTTTTGCTCGACTGCCCGATCCATAATGATTCATCTCAGGAATCACTATAATGCAGCTGTGAAACAGACTCGATCTTTTGTAAAAACTAATAATAGAGTTGGAAATAATGGTAATTGTATCTTCATGCTGTACGCTCAAAAACCATGAGCGGCGAGATGGTGTGGGACATGAAGGGAATGTGACCGGGATTCACAATTCCAGAACTTACTCTATCTTCAGTCCATACTTCGTCTCGTAGTATTCGACAACCAATCGCGGCTGTCCGTTCCTGTCTCGGAACCTGCAAAAGCAATTTAGTGACGTCTTGGTAAGATATATTCGCTGTGCTATCTTGCACGTAGGACATGTAAGAACGCATGTTATAAATAGAATCGCGATTTTCCTAAACCCGGCTCAAAATTGTTCCAAACGATGTCTTCATTTATAAATGCGTACAAAGATGCCTGCGTTTCAGCATAACGTCATATAATCATTTCTGATAATAATCTCACTTTGCCTCCTTCACGGGTCCTTTGGTGAATCCTCCGATAATGATTGAGATTCGCTTGTCCTTCCTGTGGGTAAGAATGCAGCGAATGTCTGCAAGTGTTTTTTTCACGATTTTATTTCCATAAATGCCCATATCATCGATATTTGTTTCTCAAGAACGTCCGGAAAATGTGTAGTATTTTTTTGTAGAACTTGAGTTAGACATGGTGACATTTTAGTCGGTTGCTTGAGAACTCGCATAAGCAGCACTACCGAGGACATGCCAATTCAGAACTGCGTTTAGAACTCGAACAATCTCACCCTGGAGCTCTCGAGTTAGCACCGAGACTGATGGGAGGTACTTGTACATGGCGTAGATCTTCTTGGCGAGGTTGAAGTTATCGAGGTGGAAAGCGGTCTTCTTGACTGAAATTGAGTGATTTTAGGCTTATAGTTTCTACTAGAGTTGTCGGTCAAACAGGTGCAGAGAGTGCGTAACACGAGGAGATCATTCTCGGATTTGTCATTGCTAATTTCATCTAAGGTTGGCTTGCAATTCATGCGCAAATGCATTTCACTTGAGAAACGTACCATCCAGGACCAAGGCGGGAACAGTGTTGTTGTTCGGTCCCTGCACCAGCTTCACTCCCTCAAAAACAGCAGTTGAAATGTGCAACTCAATCGGAATCGCTTTCAATACGAGGTAGCGATTCAGATAATTTCGTATTTCAAGGTGGTAGAGGCGTAGTAGTTGCTACCTTGCCTCGAATGGCCATCCCTACTACGATTGTATTGCCAGGGTATTTTCAGACCTTGGACAAGCCTATTCCTGTGTACTTATCCTTGCCGATCGGAGGAGCCTCTCGTTCCTGGAAATGATTGTTGAATTTTTATTAATAATTTGCCATTTTTTGTATTTTAATTTTTGTTGTTTTTGCGTATCCTCTATTTCAAGAGAGATCAGTTAATTCTGAGACTTGAACACAATATTTGCAGCTGTGATAAAGTAAGTATAAATCGGTCAGGGTAGGGAATCACATAGCTTCAAGAACTGTAAAGGGGACCCTACCACGAAGCCGTAGTCTCGAGGATTCATTAGGTATATGGCGCCGTTCCCGTATGTAATAAAATCTTTCGGGCTGCAAAGTGCGTCTCATTATTCGCATATCCCACCTTTGAATACATGTCCCTCGTTAGTGAGCTTCTCATGTTAAAAAAACCAGCTCAATGGACAAATTTACGATATTTGTTGATTGAGAAATATTTTCATCATCCGGCTAACATTCTGTGCTCTCACCCGACGTAGCGTTCAAATTACGCGCGAACTCACTTAAAGAAGGCATTCTGCGAAGTGATGAGGTCAAGAACTTGAAGAAGGCTTTTGTTGCCCCCGCCTGCGTTCGTCGAGATTTCGTTTGAAGAGACCTGAAGTTACTTAGCGTAACAAAAACAACAAAGGCGTTTCATCAACTACAGAATGTGCGAGAATATCACGAAAGGATTAGGAGGAAGGATCGCACAAGGGCAGATAAGTGGGATGCTTCGCATTGCCTAGCTCGATGAGCTTATGTGTTTACGCCAATATTCTTCGCATTATTTTCGCACTAATAATGTCGAAAAGCGACGAGTAAGTTCATAATCGCAAAGACAAAACCCTACATGGGGCTGTCCTTCGCGTTCTTCTGCTTTGCCCCTCTCCTTCTCGCCCTCGGCTGCCTTGATTGCAACTCGCACGCAGCTCGCATCCTTGCACATCGTCTGGACTGCTGATGAAAGGGTGAAGGTGGCCTGAAAATATCATATTAAAAAAAATAATGTCTCAATAGTGAAGGTGGCCTGAAAATATAATATTTAAAAATATAATGTCTCAATAATGATCACACTTTCCCGTTTTATCACACTATCAAAAATTTTACTGACGATCCATCTAACTAATATTCCAGTATGTGCACTCACTTATGGTATATCTACAGCATAGGGTTTTAATTTTCAGGTAAATTTGAATGAGTTAGTGTAGGTTTGAAGTGCTGTTAATAGTTCACGACCTTATCACCTATATAGCTCGCATGAAACCTACCCGAAAATGGCGTACAATGACCTGAAAATGGAAATCCTAAAACATACCTCCTGTCTCGTGATCCTGGGCAGTCTTCTTGTGCTGAAGAGCTGACTGACACGGTCGTAGATTAGATTGCCCTGACGATACGCGTGATTTCGCAAGAAATCGTTTCTTAATTCAGAGTACTATCTTGCGGGCCAGACCAATCCAGAAGGTGGTAACTATTGTACAATGTCATCATAGACATATCAAAATGGGCACAACGCAATGCTGCTTATTCGACACCAGTTCTAGATTATACTTCCATGAAAATAATCCCTTACTTCTTCTCACTCTTTCGAGTGAAAGAGCACGGAGCATGAAGAAAACTGCATGGTAAGTCATATCTTGTTTAGATGACGCACCTCGGGAAAGGTCTCCGGTTCCGTCTTCGTCAGTTCGACCAGAATACTCGTACACGCAGCCTTCCGCTCTTGCTCAGTGTGGCTGCAAGCACTAGGTTTACCATTTCTGTCTTGAAGTACCGTATACTAAAAAAAAATCGACGCTTCAATTATCGTATCCTAAAGTTCTCAGGTTAACTGTAGTATCCCTGCCAATTCATACATTAAAAGTTAATGCAAAGGCAAAGTTTTATCCGATATTCAAGACTTTGGAGTGCCCTCTTTCCGCCAAACCTATTTCTACTGCAGTCAATGGTCCTTCTACTCACTCGTCTCTGGTCGGCATCGAGAACTCGTGCAGACCCTCTCCTCCGTCAGCGCGCTCGAACACCGCGAACATCTTGATTTCATACTGAAAAATATTTATTAATGGTAATCTTAGCATAATCACCTTAGTATTAAAAATGAAGTCATAGCAGCTTGAGACAATATGTCAGAGAGACTATTGCGAAATAGTTCCCATCTCCGCCAAAGTCCCATTGAAAACCACGCTAAAATGCTGACCTGGTAGTAGTCTACATTTTTCTCGAGTGTGATTGGGGTGATGTTCGAGGCAACCTGAATAACGTTTCGATAAATATGGACTAGCGGGAGAGTATTCCTTCTCGTCCAGTGAATTTAACTTTCTTCAAATGAGTTTTGAGTTCACCTTGATTTGAGTGCCGAGTGTACCGGGTGCATGCTTCTCGATGAACGAGGGTTTCTGAAAGTGTTTAGATGCTAATTTTTTTCTCAACCTTTGGCTTATTTGTTATAGGCATGGCTTCGTGGGAAATATCATCTTCATTGTTCATGCTCTATCTTAGGTCAGATAGACGAGAGAATGAGAAAACCATTCCCCACTAAGCCAACCATAATTTGTAGTTATTTTCCGATGGACAATCATCCTACCAGAGAGAGGCGGCTCAGCTGGCTGGCACAACGCTCTGCCATGGTGCAGGGATGAGGTAGAGGAACAGATCTGAAAGTAGGATGGTGTCAGGACGTGGTAATAGTATTCGCATACGTTTAACGCGAACGATTGGGAACATATTATTGCATTTCCATTGAGGCGCGACGTGCACATCATCCAAAATCACAAATCAGTCATTTACGCGCATAAGTGCTAATCGGAACTTGACTTCAGGCGGCGTCATAATAAGTGAGGAGAGAGTTGACGCGTGAAAATTGCATGTTTCCCTGCGCAAACATTCCGCACGTTAGGGCAGATGGACCAAAATAAAGGATTGTTCGCGTAGAAATTACCCTTGGTCGGATGAGAATCGTGCCGCTTTTGATAAACCAATCTCGGCGTGACGTCATAGTTCTCATCCGACAGAGTGCCTTCTCGCCAGTCTGACCGGCCAGAGCACAGACTGAATGAAGAGAGCCATCTCTTGCGAAGCGATCCCTAGAAGAAAGACATGCGCAATGGTCTAGTCTCTCTCCATCCCAAAAAACTCTCTCTCTCGTTCACTACTCGATGAGAGCATGAGGGAAATGAGGCGAGTCAGACAATTGACCAAATGAAGTGAGGAGGAATAGAATATTCCCACGTCCCTTCTCGATCAGTGTGAGAGAAATGCCAAGATAGGGGAAAATCGTGAGAAAGTATAAGAAAGTTAGAAAGTTAAGAAAGTTGGAATTCTCTTTGTTATAACCATGTTGTTTGGCAGAAAGACGCAGATGTTTATAATAAATGTGCAGTATGTGGAAATTCGTGATGTTGTAATCGGGGGGATGGGAAATCATCTTAGAGCAACTACGTGGAAATCTATTCCGATCTTCCTGACGTTTCTCGGCATCCCTCTTTTTCAATCTATTAGACAGAGATAATAGCAGCCGCTGCGCGACACGCAACGCGATGATTAAACGTGGAAACTATTTTCGACCACCGGAGCTACCGTATCCTGAATTCGAGATTACTAGACTACAAATTGCGCACAGTAGCGGTTAAGGAGCGAAAGTAGTTCGTTTAATCATCCCAGAAACATGTGCAGCCAGCACTTCCAATATAGTAAATACGGACATCAGGAAGAGTATTGCTCCACATTATCGATAGGAAGAAGAGTAAATAATAGCGTGCACAGCAGAGAAAGGAAATTTTGAGTGGCATTTCCTACACTTTTTGGACGCAGAAGGATGACTAATATTAATACGCGAGAAGGGAATATAGTAGAGACCGCGTGTAGTGGTGAACTATTTGGAAAGGGGAATATTTGAGGTGCAACACAATGGAAATACAGACAAGAAGTGAATCGCTCACCAGTTAGAAACAACAAACGATGAAAGTGAATGAATAAGATTGCTGAAGCGCGCGAAATCACTCGTTGAAAGATCTTCTGCGGTGTAAAGAGCCAAGACAGAAGTCAAAAATAATCCGTACACTGCCTCAAGAAAGGTACGGCATTACGGCTCCAATGAGGAATTGCTTTTAAAGAGGAGCAATCTTCATTCTTCTTGCTCTCTAGCAGGTTATAGAAAACGAGAGAGCACGGGAAATGAAGAGAGTTAGACAGTAGCGAGATCAGCGCAAGGAAGATTACTGCACTGGTCTCTTGAATCCGTGGCTAATATGGTTGCTTAGGTGAATGAGCGTATAGGAGAGATGAATGGAAGGACGATCGAGCTCGTATTGTGGGACTATAGTGCGTGCATTTTCGTTATGACCAACGGAGACTGACAGCCGAAAAACGAATAATTAGAGGAGCCTGTCGTTTCTAAGTTGAATTACTCCCAGAATACGGTATCCAGAGATGTCTCAAATTGTCAGAAACTAATGATTGGTGCAATGAATCATATCGGAGATGGATACGCGGAGATGATGAGATGTAGAGGGTTTGAATGGATGGAAGATCGAGGCCGGAATGACGAGTGACTCAAGAGCGCGCATTTGCATTACACGATGCCTCTCTAAGGGATCCTGCCAGCCGGAAAAGTGCAATGAGAGGTGCCTGCCCCAGCAGCATTACTCCCAGAACACAGTAGCCGCAGGTTCTCCGAAACTAATGAGTGTTACAATGATGCCGATAGGAAATACTTGGGGATTAGGAGATGGAGGTGGGTATTGAGATGTAAATTGAACTGAACAGTTTGAGGTAGGAATGGCGAGTGACTCAAGTGCGCGCATTTACATTACATGAGACCCACCCCACGAATCTCCCCCAGCCATAAGTTCAAGGTGGGCAACAAGAATAAATAATGCGAAAGTTTCGTATAATCGAGATGAGAGAGAGGTGATAAAGTCTCTCTCTCCACAGTGAATAAAGAGGGTAGGACTGCCAGAGGGGACGGTTAACCGTCTCATCCGTCTCTGATCTGCCGAGGCCCTCTAAATAGCGACCCGTTGATCCATTTCAGCCACCCTACTAGTCAGGCGTAGGTTCCCGGAAACCAATATCTGCTAAAGGAAATGAGTAGTAGCAATTGCCTGGTCATTGCGAATTTCCTTTACATGATAGCTACGGATATTGCCAGCCGGCCAGTAGTGCTCAATGATAATGAGTGTGAGGGTATGAAGGATCATTATTGCTAGCGATACCTTGGCTCTCTGATTGTTCGAGTATCCATGTCTGTTATGATGGGAAATGCGGAACTTCAGGAGTGGGGGCGAAAAGAAATCTTCGCGAACAATCTTCGCGCTGGTGTGTGAAAGTTATGTGAAGAGATCAATTGAATCGCGGTGAGTTCATTATACAAAAGACCAAACTTCCATGCAGATGCGAAATATAATGGGAAAACGTGCAGAGCGGAGTGACAAATTCTCGCGAAATCTGAGACAGATGTTGCAGACTTGTGAGAAAATGAAGAAATTGCAAACTGAAAACCTTTCTGGACATTTCCACATGAGTTTCATTGCAAAACAAGTTTATGAGAAAAACCATTTCTGAAAGAATATCCCCATCTCAGCAGCTTCCATGCTGTCAGACGCTAATTATCGCTACAATGATTCATAGGCTGGAGGCGTAAAGAAGTGAAGTGGAGGGGATGATGTTAAAGCACGGGAATTTCCTAGATAAGAGTATCCAAGATGAGGAATACGAAAGCTGAACGAATAATAAGATCGACTCAAAGTTATCACGACATTTCAGCGAGGATTCGTGAAAGTTCCGTGTTATATGATTGAAGATCAAACCACGAGATAAAAGTGTCGTGAGGTTAGAGAAACGTATGCTTGAAAATTAACAACTTCAGGGCGGAATATAAGTGGGTGCCAGAGAATCAAGAAAATCCTTGAGGTGCATTTGCAAATGCTTTCTATTATCTTTGAGGAATGGAGAAGGGGAGTCCCATTTATGAGGAGAACAATTCATCCTTTACTATCGCAATGACTCACTATCAACAATAACACTGATCTGTAAAAGACCCCTTGTATAAGTAATGGAGGAAATTACTATATTTGGCGCTATACAAGGGACCTGAGTTCGATCCCCCGCCGAGGCAGACCAAGCCCTCCATCCCCCTCGCGAAATGTATCGTTCCCGAGAAGCACCTTGACAGCAGGGATACGAAGTCTAAACAGTAGTCGGCCTCACCGCACTACACCACCAAGCGTAATCGCCTCATGACGACTGTAAAATCGCTTGAACTGGCTGCAAAAAAAACTATATTTTTGGACAAAGCATTCACGAAGAGATTGAAAGAATAATGGGTTGATCAGCCAGCAGATAGTCTTGATTGTAGGGAGAAGGAAAAATTTGGAGAGAAAGACAGGCAGAGAGTACACTTTCGCCACTCTTCATGTATAAGTAACACAATGAAAATAACGCTTTTGTGAGGTTATCAATACAAATACCCAAGCAAATGCGACTAGCGAAGGAGATGAGATGACCGAATCAAGAGCTCAGGCCCAAAAATTATGCCAACTCTGCTTCTTCGGACTCTCCCTTTACCGCTCTCTCCTCCTCCAAAACAAACAGAGAATTTTGCAAGGCCGCTCAAAGTAGCTGCCCCGTGAAGCAATAGGGTGCACTAGAGCTTGAAAAAAAATAACCTTAACCTCTTCATTTCGAATACACTCTAACAGCTCGAGCCTAGAAACCGATATGGTCATCTACCTAATGAGGCCAGCTATAGCCTATGTAGTCCCTGAATTCGCAGGGATAATGGAGTCTTTGCGCGCTTTACCTTGACGATTTCACCTTGAAGAAGAAAATGAGCTTATTGAGGGATATTTCTTTCATGTAGCCGAAGTATCGGAGTTGATCTGCAGTAGGATACGGTTCTTCAGTGTTCGGTTAGAATGACTATTGACAATCGCCAAAGGAAAGGCTTGATAGAAACGACTCTCTTCATTCTGCGTGCTCTCTCGCCGGTCAGACAGATGAGAGATCAGGCAGGAAAAGCAATCCTTAATGCGCGAAACATTACCGAGATGAGATTCGCTGAACATGTGCAATGACAGGTGAACTTCCCGGTGCAGACAGGTCATTCTCTTAGATCTGCAGTGTATGTTAGATGTGCAGATCTTCCAGGTCATTATCATAATGACCTGTCATCTTCCTGACAGGTCATTATGGGCCTGCTTGGCGCGCTCCTTTACGAAAAGTCAGGGCGAACTAGAGTCAAAGTTTAGTTCGACAACATGCAAATAATGGATCCCCCATTTATGACCAGTTTGCTACGATCTCTGTATCCCCCCCCACTTTAGTCTCATTCTGATAGGTTTGCTAGATTCGTTTAGTGTCTATCGCTCCCGAAAAGGAACGACGCGTGAAGAGAAAAATGACTAATTTTGATGAGGAATTCAGCGCAGATACAAATGCTGAAGAGAAAAATGCGCTGAAAATATGAAAGACGATCTCAGAAGGAAACTATGGAGTGATGTAGCTGGAAAAGTAACAAATTAACAAAAAAATGATTGTTTTCCTGTCCACTTCAGTATCATAGTCACACAAAAATTAGCGAACACGCCTGAGAAATGGTGCGGAAGAACGAAAAAGAGAGGGGAGAGAGATGAGATAGAGTGAGATGAGGAAGAGAGAAGTGCAGTCAACACGTCCGACAGTGAAAAAAGAGACAAATAAGTGGATGAAAGAGGAGAGGATGGCACCGCGACACCTTTAGTGAGTTAAGCGATCCATGAGGTGAGAAACAAGAGAAAGGGCGAGGGAAACGAGGGGATAATGCCTCATTGGATGGTACCGAGACACCTTTAGTACGTTGAAGGAAGGCGATCCTTGAGTAGAGAAATGAGAGAAAGAGGAGAGAGAGACTCATCAGCTATTTAGCGCACCTAAGAAGTACTGAAACGATTCTAAAACAACCAAGCACGTGCTATTCTAATTATTACTTGAAGGGAATACAATCCAGGAGTTGCGAAACAGGAGAAACGCGAGAGAAAGGAAGAAACCATGGGGAGTCCTCCCCCATTGAGGTGAATTTAAATAATCCTTGAACCATCAGCACAAAAGGAACATGCAGTTTAATGCTCAGGCCCCCGTCGCGCACTGTACTCAAATAAAGGCAGAGGAGGAGTAACCACCGGTGGTATTGAGATAAATGCTCTCCTTCTAAAAGGGTAGGGGGAGGTTTCGGGAAGGTAATGGAGGAGGGAAGGACATGAATGAGATTGAGAGTGACAGATTGAAAGACGCCATGTTCGGTGGCATTTGTGAAGCAGAAAAGGCGCGAACAAACGAAGGAGAAAGATAGAAAGAGGGGATGAGAGGAAGGAGGAGAGAGCGGACAGAGATGTCGAAGGGAGAGACAGAGGAGTAGGGAGGAAGATGATGGAGAGGTCATCAATTGCAAAAATGCTTCAGATGAGTTGTGTCAACCCCCGCTGCGAACGTGCCTGAGCACTCTCAATGACACTAGGTCCGATGAGAACTATGCCGACATGCCAACTTTGATATATCAAAGGCGACATGACGTCATAGTTCTCATCCGACCTAGTGCCCTCTCAATAGAGGGAAGGATGGGTTGGTGGTAGAGTTTGAGAAATGAAGACACGGCCTCTTCATTCTACACCATCTCTATTCCGGTCGAGTTACGAGAGAGGTTGGGAATTGAAGAGGCCGTGGTTTTGTTTCTCGACCTCTAGTTATGGACGGCGGGGGTACCCTTAGGACTCTACACTTCCTAGATAACAGGTCGCAAATCACCAGTTGGACTCGTCTCTTGAGTACGCGCCTAAGGAGGGATGACTCATTAATTGGACGTTTTTGTTGGACGTCATTCTTTAATCCTATATTATTTTAAAACTAATTCAATTAAGAGAGATTCGTCAGTGTACAATAATTGATGCCTCACTTCTGTGGTTCTGAATTCGTCAGACTACAATGATGGGATTTACTGACTGGTTCAAACATGCAATCTTGAAACTCTCGTGAAATTGTAGCGTAGACACGAAGATTTACAAATTGCATGCCTCTCCTCTCTCTTTTACATAGTCATCCGTACGAGAAAGTGCATAAACAGGGGAAAAGCAGACGAGATTGTTAACAAAACGGAGGTATACAGTTCTTGCACGGCTTCCATAGCTTGGAGTACAGTTCGAATTTCGTATCGCTAATCTCGTAATTTCCTACACTCGCTAGAATGGCCCACTGGCTATAGAGTATGAAAAATGAAGAGAAAATGACGTTTTTCGAAATATACCATGGACGAATGAAAAGCAATCAATTGAGCCTTGAGAAGCGAACTGGTCACCTAAACCATGAGAGAAAGAGGCGAGTCAAGATTACACCGCAACATCAATAGATAAGGGTTTCTTTTTCTCCTCTAATCGCTGATGTTCGTTACCCTTTCATCTCGATCTAATTCGAGTTCACATCGATTTCTAAACCAATTCAATAGCAGGATGTCCACGAGTCCAGTTCATTTAACTAGGAGAAATCGATAAAATTGATTTAAAAAAGGTCATTGACCATCACATCTGTCGGTGAGAGGCCACGAATTGAGAGTCACATCAGGGAGCGAGAGAACGAGAGAAAAAAAAAGATACTGAACGAATGTTGCCAATAAACAGAGAGGGAGAAGCAGTGGTTTTTCGGCTATTAGAGTTCTCCGCACTCGCCGAAACATGTTAGCTGCATGAAAGATAAGAAGAACGGTGAATAACACGATAAATCATCTATCGATGAGAGGAAACAATCAGATAATCAACTGAGAGGATGCAAATTTATTACAGGAAAGTTGGAGAGAACGATTCAAAAAAGACGTGGAGGCAGCTTTCAAACACTCACGATGCCCAATTGACAGATTGCAACCTTTCACCCCAAAGGTTGACGAGCGAGAGAGAGAAAGAAGGGGAGAGGTAGAGAGAGTGAGGGAGAGAGTGTGTGCCTACTGACGATGATCTTTGCAGACGTTTTCTTACACGAACAGAGGCAACTAGAGAGTGTGTTAAACTAGGAGAGTCCTTTTTTTTCGAACTCTGGGAGGAATGAGCTCAGAGAGAGGGAGAGAGGGAAAGAGGAAAAGGGGAGAGGGGGGAAATATGCCAGGTGTGAGTGATTCAAAGAGGCAGACAGAGAGGAAGAGTGAATGTTGCGAATGAACGGAGGGAGAGAAAGAGAGTAGAAGCTGAGGAATTTCGACACACCAGAGAGTGATATTCGAGAAACGGTCAATGCTGGTTAGGAATTGAAACTCATCGCGATTCAAATTTGCATTTCTTTTCGCATCCCCAGCGGCCGAACGATAACTCCTTGACTGTATAATCCAATCCTTGTCCGCCGCTGATAAAGCATCAATTCAATTGACCAAATTTTGCAAATTCAAAGACGATCGGTCATTCATCGTGGCGAGAAAATGAGTGACGAATTTGTCCAATTCCTGAAACGCAGCCCAAGCCATACACCTGATACCATTTCTAAATGGAAACCGAACTGTTTGAATACGTTTCGCTGACAATTCACATGCCGGACTTTGAGACTGCACTAGTAGTGATTCGCTAGCAAGGTTGGAAAATATCATAATAATAATAACGCTGAATGTCGGTGATTTCATGCACTTTTTCTTCCCATTTTATTTTATTTTTTTTAACTGTTCGAGTGTCATGTCTTATCGGCTCGGACAAACGAGTCGCTTAGAATTTGATATTTTTTGTTCTTTGCGATAAAGACAATGAACACAGATGAATGGCCATTGACAATATAGAATAACTAGACAATTTAATACAACGAAGCATAATGAAGAAGCAGATCCATCATCATTGTTTGGTGGTGCGTGCATATCGTCGGATAGCCAGGTTGCTCCTGAATTACACTCATGATTTGTATAGTTGTACGAGTTTCCACATCAGCCTACTCATTTTATGCCTATATTTGAAAATTCAAAAGTCGTTCAGTACACAGTTTATAAAAGGAAAGTACCTATCACAATTCTCGTTTCTGTCGCTCGTCCGAGACGGTCGCGTGCGGGGAAGGAATCGACTAGTGATGCCAAATCGGCGCGCACTCTCCTCTTTTCACACGCTCTCTCGCCCTGTCTGACCGGTGAGTTAGCGTGTGAAACGAGGAGAGCGCGCGCCGATTTGGCATCACAATGCCTACCGTCGCTGGAGGCACCTGCAAGTACAAGATGTTACTTACACCTATGCTGAACCTGACTCTGACTCTCTTCAGTTTGCACGCTCTCTCGTCTCTTTGACTGGCGAGAGAGCGTGCAAACTGACGAGAGTCAGACGATTGTTCCCTACACTGAACAACACTACGTACTATTTCTTCCCACGAACAAGGTGATCAGCTTGAGTGACAACAAACATCACATTAAAGGTTCGCTCGTCCAACAACCACATCCATCCCTCTAGACAACCCCAATGGCTTAGCTCATAATGTTCTTCTACTCCAAGATGGATACAACAGATCCGTGACTAGTGCATGTTTCCTCAAACGAGCAGGAATATGCTGCTGAAAATGGACTTTTAGCTACAGAAATGGGGTTTAGCGAAGGAAGAATAGCTTCGAGGAAAAAAGGACAAAGAAAGTTTCGAGGAGTTCAGAATATGTGTCGTAGTATCTTCATTATTTACACTCTCACGACCGGTGGAGTGAGGAGAGAGGAGTAATCGTCTGACTCTCCTCGTTTCACACGCTCTCTCCTTTATCTAACCGGCGAGATAGCGTGTGAAATGGAGAGAGTCAGGCCATTGCTCGGAGAGAGTGCATTGAATGAAAATACCGTGATGTCCTTTTTCGAACTCTAGTAGAACCACGGCTGGAAGAACGAAGGAAAGAGACTCTAAGAAACGATCCATCACACTTTTGGGTTGCTCAGACGTAAATGAATAGTCGTCGGCATTGATCGGAAATGGTAAGCCTAGTTCAAAGTAAGCGAACATCTGTCCGTGACGATTTTGTTTTGGAGTAAGAGCAAGCAATGACAAATGGAGAGGCAACAGGTAAATCGTTGAGATGGATGGGGGAAAGATTGGGCAGAAAAACAGCTGAATATCGTCCCAAGCTCAGTGTTTTTGTACCCTCCAGAAATTGAATGGGCCAAGGCAGGTGATAGTAGGGCATCACTTGCTATCCATAGTCTCATTCATCTGGGGGGATTAGGCACTCCCTCCTCCCTCGTTTAGTGACAGACAATGTGTTGCGTGTCCTGAGGGGAGACAATAGGGTGTGATTGCGCGCACTAATCCCTACCGAGCTGAACTGAAAACTGAGTTAGGCAACATCTCTTGCGCACACCTGGTCAGCCATTAAGCGGAGGAGATGAGAACGAAGAAAACTTGTACACCATGTCTTGCACTGTTGTTTACCAAAACGGGCAGGGGGATTATTAATATTTGTAAATCTGCTGAGAAATTATTACATTCTTGAAACTCAACTCACTTGCTCCGTCGAGTCCTCACATAGGGGTGGTCGTGTTACCGCCCGTGTTGTGTGCACGTGGTGGGGGATTTCTGACCTATTTCTTAACCCCCGTGGTCTGGGTGGATCTGCAGGCAAGGGGAGTAGAATTCATGAGCATCGGATTCGCATTCTTGGCACACAACCACTGCGCCACCTTGCCCGTGAAGAGATTATTTCACGAATACTACTCATCAGAAATCGCAAATTATAATATTATTATACATATACAGCTTTTAACTCACGTAACACTTAGCTTCCGATTAATCAATCCGTTCTCTTTGACTTTTCATCGAAAAAAAAACATACAGCTCTGGAAATGTAGATATCAATTGAGCTAGACATAACTTTTGAAACCTTGATTTGTTATGTTATTATTTTTCCCTGTTCCTTATCTAGTCGTACCTCTCTTTCGAAGGGACTTCAAAAATTGAAGCAGTCACTCAGTCCTGGGTTCTCGAACAGAGAAATACCAGAGAGTGCTGCTTAGAGCCGAATCTCGAATAAAGTTCGTAATTCGGGTCTTCGTCTCTTCATTCCATACATTGAGATACTTTAGCATTGGAAAGATGTACAGCCTGTCGCTCTCTGCACACACCGGATTAGAGACCCTTGATATGGATGGGCAGAGGCATCTTTCCCTCACACTTTGCGTATCCATGGAGAGATTCAAGCAACCCCCCTATATTCCAGTTGGCTCTATTTAAGTCCTCTCTTCTTGGGATTTGACGCGATATCTCTCGGATCTCTCTTAACAACTTTGATATCTCAACCTTTCAAACCGCAGCTCGAGCAGTAAAAATGCAACATGGACAAGACACTTTATCTCCACCACATAAAATCATACACAGCTAAATTTGGAAGACATGATAAAGAAATCGTCTCATGATTTGCGTGTGTTCTAACGGCGGTCAGACGAATGCATTCAGATTGAAGAAAGCCACATTTTGCCAAGTCATCTATGTTAAATTTCTCCTGACTGACTCTGACTTTCTTCTATTCTCTCTTTCTTCTTCCAGTGGATAATTTCATATCTTTCTAATAGGACATTTCAAATAAGAGTACGTGAAACCCTATCCACTCACTTCCCAATGACCAGCGGAGTTCCACAAGGGTCAGTACTGGGCCCCCTCCTCTTCCTTATTTTTACATCCTAAATTCCGAGCCTCGTGCAAAATGGAGGTGTAGTCGCGCGAATGTACGCAGATGATATTAAAATTTATAGATCATTTCGAAAGGGAAGCTCCCCTGTCCCATTGCAAACTGCTGTTGACAAAATTGTTAAATGGTCAGAAGAATGGCAACTTCCTCTTGCAGCGCACAAATGTAATTCGATACATCTAGGAAGAGCCAATTCTAAGAGAGAATATATCATTGGCACCACTAAACTTGCTCAAAAGGAAATAGTAAAGGACCTAGGATTCATGGACCAGAAATCACTTACTTTCTCAAACCACTGTAAAATAATATCTCAAAAAACTAAAACTGCATGTCATATAGTCCTCAGAGCTCTACGCACTAAAAATATGATGTGCTCCTGAAGACTTATGCGATCTATATTAGACCAATTTTAGAAAGCGCATCTTCTGTTTTTAATCCTTTCCTGAAGTAAATTTTAGAGAAAGTTCAAAATTATTTCACTAGGAGACTTTTCATCCGCTGCCTCAATGCCACTTGGGATAACATGCCCAGCTCTATCGTGAGAAATACGCAATTAGGATTAGATTCCCTTGAAAAGCGTAGAGAAACAATAGACTTGAAAACAACCAGTAACCTTCTTAGAGGCAAATACCGTATCTTAAACTACAAAGCCCATTACTTCAACGTGTACGCTACACGACATGGGCTTAACTTCAACAACATATCATCAATATTCAACTACAGACACCATAGCTTTTTCCCCAGAGCGGCAAGAATGTATGTAAGAAACTACCATGCCAGTTCCCCTGTTTGAGTTTAGTCAGTTCGTGAATCACAATAATAATACTCTATAACTTTATTAACATTATCTCTCTCTCTCTCTTTGTACTCGCGTTTCTACCTGAACCGCATAAATATTATTATTCTTCGATCTCAAGTAAGATTCGGTGAATTATGTGCAAAGTGCAAGACAGTTGAGAATCTACTAAGATAATGAGAGCATCCAGGTTAGCTGTTCTCACTGTTCGACCAGGTGTGCAGGATATATTTTGTCACCGTTTTCAGTACAGCTCTCTATGGTATCAGTGCGCGCAATCACACCTGTTAGCTCCCCTCACACGTCAGATGACTAATCTGAACACGCAACGCATTGTTTTCCTACTCGAGGAGGGAGGAGGGAGTGCTAATCCCCTCGGATGAATGGGATGATGACTGGCAGGTGAATTCCGAGTCTCAGCTGCAAATTGGCACTCGTCTTCGATACGATTACTGTGCTTATAAATCAAATGCTGAGTTCTCGGAGGAATGGTCCCACTCTCTCCAAATCACACTCTATCTCGTCGATCAGAGTGAGATAGTGCACGATATGGAGAGAGCGAGAACATTGATTAATTCTCGAGTTGAGAAATTCCGTCTGTTCAGGCATTTTCGAATCGGATGGACATTACGCCCTTCAGTCACGTATTCATGCAATCATAATTCTTCGTGAAGTATACGTAACGTTCTCACATTGTGCATATAAATAAATCGTAGTAAATAAATCCATTGAAACACAGTTATACTTTTCAACCTCAGATTAGTGGACGAAATCTGTTCGACTTCAACGTTCAGTCTGTCCTGAGGTTATCAGAGCCCTATTCGTGAATCTACCGCCCGTCTTGTGCTGCACATGACGGGAGATTTCTGACTTATTTTTTATCCCCCGTGATCTGAATGGAACTGCAGTAGAGTTCGCATTTCGGATAATCATCCCTTAATTTTCCACAAATTTTCGGACAGTCAATTTCGAATTTTCGAATTTTCCGAATTTAGTTGCGAGGAAGGGCGTTTAATGAAGAGACCATTACTCGAATTTTTAACTCTAATCTGCAGGAAAGAGGTCGAAGTCCTGACCATCGATTCGCATTTCTGACACACTAAAGGACAATCACGTAAAATAACTTTATTCCTCGCGAACTCGAGTCCCAACTCAAGAACTCTAATCTAATGCCTAATCTCTTGTCTCGTCTCCCCTTAATTTAATGGCGAGCCTACATCGATCAAGTGAGCCCCGCCCCTTTTTCGATGCTCCGCCCCTTTCTCCTGTGGATGGGTGGTATAAAAAGGCGCGGAGGTAGTATGAAATTCAGTTCGCCGCTCTCGCCCAACCCTCTCCGAGCCTCCCACCCTACCTTCGCCCCTTCCCTTATTCATTTAGGAATTTCGTAATAGATTGTTCTTTCTGCGATCTCAATCACAGTAGTACACTTCTTGCTATGTAATCTCTGGTTTAACTGTTCGTCCCACTCGCTGCCAATCTTCACCATTTTATTCTTCACTTATAAGCCTCAGCATAGCCAATATCGATTTTGTCTTTGTACTACTAAGAAACCAATGCATTTTTCACGAATACATCCTCGCCCATCGCTATGTCCTCTGCCTTTCGGAAAAAAAGTTGCTAAACTTCCTTTATTTTCAGCAGTCTACGCCTGCTGATTTGCTGATCATTTCAATCGTCACGGAACCATTTCTACGAACTTGGAGGACATCAACACTATGAGCTAAGTCACTAAGAACACGTTACTGGGGTCTTTATGCGAGGACTGCGTCTCTCGAAGAGGGTATGCATGAGGGACATGGGATGGGGGCAGAGACGATGACAAGAGGGGGTCAGACATGAAGACAGAGTGTGCTTGAGGCAGGGGGAGAAAGGGGCGTCGATCGGCATGACTGTTGTGAGGGAGGGGGCAGAGAGAAGGGAGGGCGTCGGTACGAAGGACACGCTGCTCCCCTTCTATTCGGCGGCCGATCGTTCTGTATTTTCGATTGGATACACTAGCGTGTGTTTATCAAAATCCGATCCCCCGTTGCAGTCCGTGCCCTCCTCTGCTCGCGATGATGAAGGACCAGTTCGCCAACTACGTCGTGCAGAAAATAATGGACGTTGACGACGTCACTCACAGGTTTGAATCCGACCCAACTCACTCCACTTGCTCGTTTTCTCCTTCCTCGTGGACAAGGAAGTCGTCTTCGAGCTCACCCTTAGGGTTTCAATGTTCACGTAATTCCTTTTCGGTTAGATTTCAGTTTCACAGAATAGCGGATAGCAGAATAGCAGAATAGTTTCACAGAATCGCTAAACTAGATATCGCATTTACTACTCCTAGGATTCTCAAGCCGTCTCCGATCCAAGTACTAATTGGGCTCACCGTTGCTTAACTGGACAGATCGTACGGGATGTAGTGGTACCTGAAAATGCAGCTGTTGGACATCTTAGTGTCGGACCAGGAGCGATTCCCGCACATGCTCTCGGAACTGCTGCAGTATGCGACCAGAAAGGAGATCGCAGCCAACAAGAAGTAAGCACCGTACCGTAGTTAAAGTAATGGAGATAACATGTTTATTGAAGAGAGTCGGTTAGAGAGAGCGAGAGAGTGTGGTGAATGAAGAGAGTCCCCCTACCCTTCCTTCCGCCCAATCCATGCACCCTACAGGCGCGCGACAATGCAAGGCGATCATCGTCCTCTCGATCATCCTCTTCTTCCTCGTCGTTTTCCTGATTGTACTGTAAGCGTACGGTAGTCCCTGATTATCGATTCCCGCCCTCCGCATTCCATCATTCCACCGTGCCCATATCACTGATCACGTTCATTTCGTCAACATTATAATTGTGTTTTTAAATTTAAAAATGGAAAAAAGGGTGTTTCACAATGAAAACATAATAAATTCCTGACAAGCGCATTGTCATTCTCTTGCCCTTTGAGTCAGTTTATGATGTGGATATCCATGTTTTATCGACTATTTTGGCTCTTACTGTCAAACCTGCTACACGGAACATATTTCCACTACATAATCCCACACACAGATGAATTGGAAGATATAACAAATTAATAATGCCTCCATTTTGAGTGTTCTTGCGCCGGTCAGACATGTTAGAGTGCATGGAGGTTGAAGAAAGCCACATTCTGACAAGCCGTCTATGTCGAATTCATCCTGACCGACTTTGTTCTAACCTGACTCCATTATCCGATGAATCTTATAAGATGCGAATCGCGAGAGAATCGACCATTTGAGGGGGGTCAGCGGCGGTAGGATTCAAGTTTGCCCTATCCCGCTATAATTTTGGTTATAAGTACTTTGAATGATGCTCTTCAAAACTGCGTCGTCAGAATTTCGATATCTAACGTCATCGTCGAGATTCAGAAGGTCAAACATGGTTATAACATAAAAGACTCGGTGAATTAAGTGTAAGATGAAGTTAAAGACAGGCGAGAATAAGGACTGTTTAGTTATCATACAGTCACATATATTCTATTCTCATCCACTTAGGTTTTACCAGATGTGCGCAAGAGATAGATTACAGATGTTTTCAGCGCAACTCGCTTATTGAATTAGTGCGCGCAATCACACCTGTTAGCTCCCTTCAGGTCACTAATCCGAACACGGAACGCATTGTTTTCCTAATCGAGAGGAGGAGGGAGTGCTAATCTCCTCTGATGAATGGGATGATGACTGGCAGGTGAATTTCGAGTCTCAGCTCTCCCTTGTCACGCGTAAGCCTACGATAGGAGCAGAGTATCCGTTTATCAAATGTAGAGTTTCTCGTTGTGGCTGTTAGACGCAATTCCCTTTTCCGCGCCCGCCAGGAATTTTCTACAAATTCATTGTAAAACACACACATGAAGGTGTATTGAAGGCGTAAATTATAGGAGCAAGTGCCTGAATGGCTTCCTTTGTCCGCAAGGTTAAACTAGTTAAACTTAGTAAAATAGTTAAACTTAGTAAAATAGTTAAACTTAGTAAAATATTTAAACTTAGTAAAATAGTTAAACTTAGTAAAAGGCACTCCACGCAAGGCGGGCTTTGCCACGCCGACCCACTTCAGCATTCAGTCTGTCCTGAGGCTACCGAAGAGCAATGTTCTGACTCTCTCGATATCACACACTCTCTTGCACTGTATGACCGGCGAGAGAGCGTGCAGTATGAGGAGAGTCAGACCATTGCTCCCACCGCCCGTCTTGTGCCGCACATGGCGGGAGATGTCTGACTTATTTCCTAGCCCCGTGCTCTGGGTGGATCTGCAGTAAAATTCGCAATTCGGGTAATCGTCTCTTAATTTCCCACAAAATCCACGGCCGGTCGAGTTGCGGGAAAGTGTGGGCAATGAAAAGATCGCATTGCACGAATTTTGAACTATAATCTAAATGCGAGTGGGTTCGAACTCATGGCCATCGTATTCTCATTGCTGACACACGAAAAGAAGATATTCCGTATCAGGAACACAATTCCTTCGGAGAGTACACGGCTCGACCAGTGTCTACGATAGGCTGGTTTAGTTCGTAGGGCCATATCTCTTCTTGACGAAACAGATAGGTAACAGTGACTTTACTCATCGTGACCAATGATGAATCCCAACTCTAATCAAATCAAATAATTTCCCCGAAATTTCGAGTAGAACCTACGTTGATCAAGTGAGCTCCGCCCCTTTTTTTCGTGGGGATGGATGGTATAAAAAGTACTGAGGTCGGATGATATTCAGTTCTTCGCTCACACCCAACCCTCTCCTAGCCTCCACCCTACTTTCGCCCCTTCCCTTATTCATTTAGGGAAGGTTTCGTTAGAAATTACTCTCTTCAGTCTGTGATCTCTCTTACCGGAGTCGATTTCTTGCTAACGAATATTCCATCTTAGCAGTTCCTTGCCCCAAATTGTGATTTGTCGTTTCTACGAACACCTTTCCCTGCATTCTTTGCTCAGTTTTTTCTAATAGCGTTTGCGAAATGACATCTCAATGCACGTTGTCGTCACTCGATTGGTCGTGAAATGAAGATGCCATTGCACATAACTGCCCGTATAATAATCGCTATAAACACTTTTGTTTTCAGCAGCCTACACCTGCTCTCTTGAGGATTCATGCCCTCATCGAAAAATCGCATCAGAAATCGAATATGATAAGAATATCATGAGCTAAGTCACTAGTGTTGTTGATAGGAATGGATCGCTTATCTCTATCTGTTCTCATCTTCTCAGTGTATGCCCATCTTCGTCAGTCTACTATCCTCGATCGGTTTCAATCTTCCCGTCCTTCATGTGGCCGCTAAGAAAGAAGTCACTCTACAGCTGAATGAACGATGGAGAATCCGAGTACGGTAGTTCAGTACGGTAGATAGATAATCATAATACGACCAATCCCAGCAATGTCAAGGGAACCCATCAGTTAATCACATCCATTCCCTAGTCAATGCGAGAGGCGACAGTAGAGTTCGTAAGTCGGGCCACCGTCTCTTCATTTCCCACACTCTTTAGACCGGTCGAGCGACGAGATAGTGTGGGAAATGAAGAGACGGTGACCCGAATTACGAACTCACAGGGAGATAGGGGTATAAGTTTTTGGGTGAGAGATCGAGTGAAGTGAGGAGAGTAACGTTCCCATTCGACTTGTATTCATTCCGTACCCTACCGTACCCACTCACTTCTTCATCCATTACCGTGTACCTGATCTCAGTGGAGGCTAGACAATGGAAATGGGATTGTGAGAGGTAGAGGAAAGAGTGATGCATTTTCATGTTCTGATAGGGGGGGGGAGGAACCACCGAGGTTATTGTTGTGTCATGGGAGAGGGATGAATGGGTACTGCCACACTTAATGAACGTTGATATCTTTTGAGTTTCCAGCTGTTTTTCTTCAAACATTTTATTAAATAATTACGTTTTCCTTCAGAAAGAAGATGATGTACGCGAACAAACAGCACATCACCTCGCTGCGAAACTACAACTTCGGCGTATTAGTGAGTGCCGATTTCTCCTGATCAAGTATTGTTGATAGGTTTCCACGGCACACATTAACACTAGATTAGCGTCATAGTCCAATGTGCGCACATTAGCTCATCCTTCTTCCTCTTGCCGCCGAGAGCAATACTTCAAAAAGAAGTTGCACATCGATGGCTGGCTATTTGGTACATGCAATGCAATGCATTCACGAGTACAGTTCTCTTATTGGAATTGTTTTGCTCTACTTTCGTATATGTTTCAGGTTCGTTATATTTCGGATTTGCATTTGTTTATGTAGCACACCTGAAACATATCTGAATAGTCAACTAAACTTTTCCAATACGAGAACCCTAATGGTAACTAACAATGTGGTCTGCAGGTGCCAGACGGACGTCCATCGGAGAATCCCGAGCTGCACATGCTCGATGGCGACTATTTTTTGTATAAAGTATTACATAAAGTTTATGCGTCGTTTGAGTGAGAAGAAGGCGGTATTCATCCGTGATGATATATGCATCTTGAGCCGTGTTCTTCCCGTTTAATCAAAGCAATCCCTCTCTCAGATACCAGGCCGTCTGCTGGCTCGGCTGAGCCGCGTGGGTGCGATGCGTGCACTTTCCTCGTCCACGGTCCGCGCGCCATCCGCGTTGCTGGCGCCTCGCGTCTCCGCGCTGCGCACGCTCGGCCACGTGAGGAGCCGATTCGCGTTGGGAGACGACACTATGGGACCCGAGGTGAGATCATTCCTTTCTTCGTTCTTTCAGTATTTGTGATTTTTTTTGTCCCGATTCAGCCATATTTACTTTCAATCGACCGTTTGAGTGGCTCGGAAATGTGGGAAACGCAAGGAATACAAGGGAATGGTAATTAATAAGATGGTCTGCAGGTGCCCGTCGGAGGCAGCATGGGTCCGCCGGAGAACCCGGAGCTGCATACGCACGATGGTGACAACCGTGGGAGCCGCCTGGGCGCGATGCGTGAACTTTCCTCGTCCGCAGCGCCATCCGCGTTGCTGGCGCCTCGCATCTCTGCGCTGCGCACGCTCGGCCGCATGAGGAGCCGATTGGCGTGGGGAGACGGCACCAAGGAACCAGAGGTGAGATCAGCATTCATTTCGTGTGTCAATCAATATTTGTGAAAACTGCTGAATATAATGAGAAGGGCTATTTGTTAATGTAAACGCTCGTGCTATTTTTAATTCCTTTCAATCGAGTGGCACCGAAATTTGGGAAAAGAAGCGGACTAAAATTGAATTATATTAATGGATTGGACTGCACGTGTCCGTTGGACGGAACAACGTTCTCGCTCTCTCCATATCACACACTCTCTCGCCCACTCTGATCGACGAGAGAGCGTGTGGTTTGGAGAGAATCGGACGATTGCTCGTGGGAGGTCGCATGGGTCCTCCGGAGAACCCGGAGCTGCACACGTACGATGCTGGGCCGTGCAAAAAAAATCTCGATCTCTCGTTTCGCCATGCTCTCTCGCTTTCTCTGACCGACGAGAGAGCATTGTGAACTGAGAGAGCGGGAAATGTTGGCACAGCCCAGGTGCGATGGCGACAAGCCCATCCCCGAGTGAGTTTAAGCTTTTTTTGTATCTGAAATATCCGGAGCATTTATGCTTCATAGAGTTACGGCCCAATTGTAATAAGCGAAGCTCTATCCCTGCACGTTTACAAATATTTCTGATTGTGCGTAGAATAGCCTGTGAAACTAAGTGCAAGAGATGAAAGTCACTGTTTTCGATTGATGACGTCACCCTCTCCCGTCTACAGCTACTTCTACCGTACGCCGAGGATGGACACGACGTACGTCGACCGCAGAATGACGTACACCATATCGGCCGGCCGTTTGTTCTGGTTCTCCTACCACATGCACTACTTTGCTTTTAAATTGTCGATGAGAATTCCATCAAATCTGATACTGTATGTGAATGTTATAAATTCATACAAACTCCACACCTTCTCTCGAAATAAAATAATACGACTGATCAATGGGAAACAGAGTGACAGGGAGTGAGGTTGAGAAACAAGAAGACACGATGAATGAAATTGGAGAAATATCCGAAAAATGGCTCTCAGCAAGGGAATGGAGGGGGTAGTGGGACCTATTTTTTGCAGCTGGGCCAGCGTATTATTATGAAACTTTGCTATGATAACGCCTTTTAATCTGGTATAATTTGAGAGTGACTTAATTGCGGACTAGGATGAGACTGGCAAGAAAAGGAGTGAGAAATGCGTTGCCAATGTAAAATATGGATACAAAAATAGCTGATGATTGCCCCAGTAACACAACAAGATCAACAATGAAAGTGACAGAATCATTTATCAATACGTGGACAGTTGACACAATCTGGCTGGAGACGAATGGAGGATGTTCTTGAGGGCGAACAGATGGGACAGCCACACATCCGACCATGAGCAAGTGGACACTGACATAAAAAGATTAATCAATGGTCTTGTTTTATGCGGAGAAAATGACATAATAAACAACAGTACAGTCATCGACTAGCGAATATCACGTAATGAGCATTCTAGGGATGGCTTGGCAAGAAGCGGTCTCTTCATACTACACACTCTCTCGCCGGTCCGATTGGTGAGAGAGTGTGTAGTTTGAAGAGAGTCATTTCTTGCGAAGCCATCCCTAGAGCATTCTCACCTATACTGTAGGTTCTGCAATAATCCTATCGTTTTCCTTGTTACCACGACGCCCTTTTTGAGTTTAATATTGACAAAGGATGTGCAACGATGCCGTACGTTCTCCCAAATCCCCTCCATTCATTTATCGCTCACCGGTTATTATGTGAAGTCTCGTTTATCGGCGTCTACCTGAATTTCAGATGTTTTAATATATACAAATATAAAGGTAAATCCAATTTGCCAGAGTGCTCAAGTCAGTTTTACAATCAATAATTTGCGATGAAGTTTGCCGACAAATTCGACAATCGTTTCATGGCACATTCCAGGATAACTTGGAAGAGACTTACTTGGACGAGGCAAGGCGTTCTTTGACCATTGCATTGCAGGGGATGGTGGATCCATGTAGATCAATAATATCTTGGTTGATTCCACCTGATGAAAATATATCCTTTTACTCCATCCAAAATTCAACATAATTCTTTCTTCTGATGTTCAACTATTGAGTGGGCACTTGCTTGTGCGTTGACGGACCTCATTCTGCTAATCCAGTACTCCTTCTTACTTCTTATCCCTACGATTGCGTGACGTGAGAGAATATCATCAAGTGAGCACGTGTAGAGAGCTGAAAATGACGAAAGATTAGCCACTAGTAGGCACAAATAAGGGAAGAACGAAGGTAGAGCTATTCGCACAAACGGGACAAAAAAACTGTCAAGAAGCACTGTCGATGGGGTAAAGTGAAAACAATAGGCTAGGTCAAGTGAGTAATAGCCCGATGACTCGTGTTGAATCAAGGTAGATGAATGAGGATGAGAAAGTGGGGGGGAGGGAAGAACAGGGAAGGACCGGCCTTAGACGAATAAGTGACATCATCCTACGTTCACTGTTGTTATACTCACTAGAAATGAGGGCGGAGCTATGCATCTAAGACACAGCTGTGACCTGGTATCCCATGCTCATTCATCTACGGAGATTAGCACTCTCTCCTCTCCTTGTTCAGGCAGGATTAGTGTGGTGAATGGAGATAAAGGATGGGATAGCGCGCATTAATGCAGTAGCAGTTTGATCTGGGAACCGAGATATAAAATCTGTCCAGCACCAGGTTGGGCACTCGGATAATGACAACCGTATATTTGTAACCGAATCCGATTTATTTAGTACCAAAATACCGTTCATTATTCACCAACTATTCCAAGTGAGAAAGGTTGCTGACATTCAGCCTCAAGCGAGGTTATAGGAGGGGATAACATGACAGTTTGGCGTTACATATTCACTTCCCGTCACTTGGAATGAATATCCAGAAATCGTTGAAAGAAGAGACAGGAGATATCGGGAAAAAATCGATGAGGCGATGACTGTTATCTTGTATCAGTTCCTTTGTCTAAGAATCCAGGAGTGAGTGAGTTCTTCAATTTTAGAACTCCCCTCGTAAGAGAGGGACGGCTGGATAAGAAATTGGTATTTGTAGGTAATGATCACTCAAATTACATTGTTACCCAAATCAAATAAACGACCAAGCGAGAATACGTGTTTATTCGGTAATGTTAGTGCTGTTTTGTTCAGAATCGCGCAGTAACTTTCACTTTGAAGGGAAGGGGTGATCGAGTGAATCCTCTTTTGCACTTCAGCTCTGGAGGAATCAAAGAGGTACTGGAGAAGGAGCAATGCTGTACGAATGTCGTGAGGAAGATGAACAGCTCCATCCTGAAGTGCAAGTATGCATATTGTGTTAGATCATGGTACGTATAGTGTAGCCCTTTCAATGCATTTTAAAGATCACTATGTCTGAGCGCGTTAAATTCACCTCGCTAGTCCCTCTCCTAGACATGCTCGTTTTCCGATGGAGAATGGGGTTATTCTCGGGTCTTTTACGAATTCTCCTGCTTCATTGAGGTGTCGTTCGGGGCAGAAGTACACTGAATGGATGTATTTTCAAGAAACTGTCTCTTCTTTTTTGTGTACTTTACGCCGGTCAGGATGAGAACCCTAGTCTCATTATGATTTGTTTTCCAATCTGCACAATGCGGATTAAAAAAAATTTTCGTGCTTGATAACAATGGACTCTCTTAAAACGAGCAAGCATAAAGTGTTGGATAGGAATCATAATAATATTTAGTTAAATTAGGGAATTTAGCTATTATTATGATAACCATATACAACAACAAGTAATTCCTTTCGCAGCCACTCCTACTCACCTGGTCGTTCGAAGTGAGCTGGATCAATGTGTACCGATGGGAATTGTGGCATGATCGCGGTTCTGGCGGGAATCTTGTAGCCTGTAACAGTACCATAGGCTTAGTCTATAAGAAGAAATATATGATTTTCATTTTAGGACATTTTGCATCATTTTCGTAGTAATTCAGGCGCCGCTCCGAGCTACGATTTGCTCGTCAGTTATTTTGCGGATGTAACACACCAGAAACATATCCAGCAATTGAAGAAAAGTTTTTTTTAAATGATGCGAACCTGCGATTGCGACTTCTTCAGTGTTCTCCCGGAAGAAGTTGAATTCCCCAATATTCGGTAGACGCTGCACCTCTTGTATTACAGCCATGCAGTAGGGAAGAAGCTTCTGATCTTCCATCGAGATTTGCTGCATATAGTTAATCATGTTAATTTAAACCTATGACCATTAGAATTGGTTGGTACTGTTGTAGGTTGGATTAGAACTGCCGGACATGAACACCCTGATGAGAACCAAAAAAACGTACAATAATGCACTAAGGTTTTGCAGAATATTTTGCAAATGTTAACTCATTCTGTAAATACTGGAGCGTTTAATAATATCGGTTTAGGCACCACAATTAATAACTCACCCGTTGGCCAATTTTCTCGTCAATCTCTGCTTGCATTTTTTTCTGTGCATCGGGATTTGACATGAGGTGGTGAATAGCGAAGCGCATAGTTGTTACCTGAAGGAAATTGATGGTTCGATGGCATATGCTTTATCTTTCAAGGAAATGGCATCATTTTACCATTTCCTATTCGAAAATGTTGAAAGTGCCTGACTGGAGCATTCCAGAGAGAGCCCGTGAGCTAAGAACTAACTAGGGCCCTGAGTGATGCTCAGCAACTATGGGCACAACCTTTAGGATTCACAGATGACTCTCTAGTGAGGAGCTTTTCAACCTTTTTGAAAAGGCCCTGGGCATTTGATTACCTTTCCTGTTAGGTTTATAGGATTCGACTTTTCCTTACTGTTGTCTCAAAACCAGCAGTCCACATGCCCAGTGCAGCGACGTTCAATTGTTGTCGCGTGAAATTTCCTGAAATTACACATTTCGGTATAAATTAGAAATCAATTGGCAAGAAATAGTATATTAAGTCTGTGCACTCTATCGTTGGTTTGACAGTTAAGCACTCGCAGAATCACGATTAATTTCTCTGCGGAACCATTCCTAGTGTGAATCAATGGCACTATGTTGAATGCTCAACGCCAGATGATAGCCTAAAAATGAACCATTATGTTGAACTTTCTAAGTAGGTTCCCTCGGTGCCAATAATGATTCTGTAAAAGTGGGTCCTTTTTTGGTTATCCTGTAGGCTATCATGCGACGGTAATTATCCGACCTAGTGTCCACGTAAGTTACCCAGTGGCTCTCCTCTCATCTCCCTCTTCTTGATCTCCATTAAGAACGACTCAGCATAGCAACGCGGCTCTTCGTCCATATCAAGGTTCTTCTCCGTAAGATCCAGTTCCTGTCATTCATGAATGATATTGAGTTCGAAATTCGGATATCTAGCCGAATCAAACTATGATAGATTGTGGCCAATAAACATTGAATTTCAAAGATTCAGGTTGCAAGAGTGTCAAAAAATGGATAGAGATAGAGTCTTACCTTCTCGATAAGAGCAAGGCTTTCCTTTGTCGAGTCACACATTTTCTTCACTGGGTACCCGAACATTGGGTCCAGATAGACGAGAGCTGGGAGTAGATCAAGAAAGGCTAGGAATGGATGAGCAAATGCAGTGAACCACTGAAAAGTGAGACATTAGAAGAAAAATGAGACATTAGAAAAATGCGAGACCTGGCTGGCACACGGCGCGCAAATTCGCACAGAGCGAATTTGGAAATTGCTGGATTGCAAAAGTGTGGTGTATAACATTACAGATGTCTATATCAAAGCGCGAGATGACGGGTTTCCGGTTGCATATATCAAAGGGCTAAAAAAAAGATTGGGAGGAGGGGGAGCGCGCAAACGGCTTTCGCCAGGAGTGATGACCGCATCCGGGCTAGTTGAAATATAAAGTTCACCCTATCGATGACTTCCTCAACTTGATGGAAGAGAGGGTCTTTGAAGGGCAGAGTGCGTCCAAATGTGAGTTGCCAGATGATGTTAGCGACTCCGGACTGTAAATGGCATTGCAAATACTACAGGATCTTTTTTGTGTTTTTTATAAACAACATGCTTCATTTCTATCAACCGGACGGACAGGAGAGCGAACATGTAGAAGCGTCACTGCAAAACTAAAACTAGACGATACCATCAGGTTTTCCGTGACATCGATCGGCTTGCCGCCCTCTTTCTTCCAGTCGGCTACAATCTGCTGAGCGTACGTCTTCGCGGATTCCTGTAAGAATGTCAGCATTTATCTTTAATTTACCAGAAAACATGACAAATCATCCTAAAGCCAATCATAACAAGCCAGACATTCGAAAATGTCCCAAGAATAGACCGCAGGTATCGCGAATTACTGGAAAAATAACCATCGGTGGGAAATTGTCAACAATATCACCTGATCAGTATGGTTCGAGAACATCCTAGTACGGATTTTTTGAAACATGTAGGTTACTAGTCCCATACCTGCAGGCTTGTGCTCAGGAAGCCGACATCTTTGAGAGAGTGAAGGGCAAAGCGACGCTGTTCCTGAATAGTTTTTATTCTGATAATATTTAATTTTTAAATGTGTTAAAATAACGTTTTCTTTGTAGACTTATTGTGTATCATGTAGGAATGTTTTCGCAAGATATACTATCTTGATTCTTCGTACCGAGAACATGGATATGTAAAGTGGCATGTCACGAAAAGTCATACCTAGTGTCCAGGGAAGAAAGCGAGTCATTCGCTCTCACTCACCTTCCACATGTGATTTTCGTTGAAGAGTAGTCCGTACGCTCCTCCAAAGGAGAGATCCATCTGGGTACGAGGGAGAGCCCGGTCGCCGAAAAGGTATCCTTGCTTGACGATTGTATCTTGCATTATCTGAAAGGATCGCATTTAAAAAAATGGTAAATGTGTTGCAACGTCAAGCAATTTTACAGTCGTCAAGAGACGATCGTATCTTATAACGTCTGAAGTAGGGAAACGTTAACAATAGAAGGTCCTCCTAAATAGACATGCAACAGGAACTAATGAACTAGTTCATTTATTACAGAGCTCTTGAATAGAAAGAGTACACGAAATGGAATTATCTTGGAGTAGTTTCCATAAAAATTCAAAGTTTACTCACAATAATATGTCCAGATAATTCTAAATTAGTCATGTACAAGTAATGACCTGATGATCGGTAATGACCACGGCAGGCCCAGGCATCCAGATAGTGAACACGGGTCCATACTTCTTCGACCATCGAAGCATCACCTGAATGGGATGAACTAGAAATTAGATGTCGTATTTCTTATTTTTGCATGCTCTCTTGCCCATTTCTAGGGTAATCGCGTAGTTTACTTGGAATTATAAAAAATATGAACGATTTGTTGATAAAAGAAGCAATCATAATTGTGGGGGTTCCAAGGGAAATAATCTCTATTTTCATCTATTTTCATACCTCATCCATGCGTTCGCCTAGTGAAAGGCAGTTTCCGAGTATGGGAAGGGGCGGAGGTCCCGGAGGAAGACCGCGAATGCGATTGATGAGATATCCATATCCGATTATGAAAGCAATCACTCCAAGGATCGTTTCGAGAATCATATCTAAACAATTCTTAAAATTTGAAAACATATAATCGCAATTCTTCTCGAAAACAAATTATGAAACACACTCTCATTCAAGTAAGAAGTGCAAGAAAAGACCGTGTGGAATTAAAGGAGGAGTAAAGGCAAACGCGCGCCCGGTTGGAATATGTTTCACCTAGCGGCGCGCTCTCTTCAAGTGGCGTGCTATCTCGCCGTCTTCCCTGAGCTTTCCCTGATCTGGCTCCCAGCCAACTAGCTATAACTCTGTTCGGAATGGAGATATCAATGTACAAATTTCGGAGCTTCTTATCGTTGTGGAGCTCTAGACCGTTCACATGATAGCTTCAAAAATTGAATTTTGACTTTGCTCCTCCTTTAAAGGGAATTGTGCAATGACAGATGAAAAACGAATGATATGAGATATATATGATATTCGAAAAACAACTGACATGAACTTCAATCCTTCTCATTTATAACTCCCTCCCCGCTCGCCTATTTCGTCATTGTGTGTGTGCTGCATTGTAGCGACAAGAGCGATAGAGCGAAGTATATCTAGAGATACCAGGCGAAAGGAGGAAATCGAGTGTATATGCGCACGTAAACAGACAGCAGGGCACAACTGAGAACTGATTTGAGCACATGTGGCTCATAGATTAGACATTGCAAGGTGAAGATTAGGTTCTTTCAAAGAACAAAATATTCGACAATCATAGAGCAGAAATTATGCACAACACGAGTCAGTTTATGGAGTGTAGTACATCAAGGAACTAGAAGCATTGATAAATATCCACGAGATAACGAGGCACAACTGAGAACTGATATGAGCACATTCGACGGAGAAATTAGGCGTGGCAAGGTGAAAAAAGATTTAAAAAGCTCCTTAAATATTAATTAATCAAATATTTATTAAATATTAATTTATTAAATTAAATTATATAAATATTTATTAAATATCCTTAAATATTTATTAAATATTAATTAATATATTAATCAATAACGAACACATTGAATCACAAAATTATTATCAATTTAACAGCGCCTTACTGCTTCTACTCTTTCCACAATTTGCGCTTAACTCCAGCCTCGGATCCGAAGTCAGAAGTTAAAAAGCCGAAGATAATTGATAATTGATAATTGATAATTGATATTTGATAATTACAGAAGTTATCGCCGCAATTATCAAAATGTTTAAGAACAAACTCACTTGCTGAATAAAGATATAATTTATTCAAGCAAGGACTTCTACCACCGCGACGCCACTAATGAGGAGACTTTGCGCCTTGTTAGCTCCTTTCGGTCTGGCACTTTCGGAAGGAATCCGCGAATTGTTCGATTTTCCGCCAGAAAAACGATGGCATGAATCGAGTGATTGGTCACAGATAGGATGAGAATGGATGTTCAGAAGGAAGTCAATCTGAAATTGCCTTATAACAATAACAATAACAACAATAACAAAAAAATAAAAACACCGAAAAATTCTACTTTCCGCCATTTCGGCTAGAGTCAAATAATTTTTCGGAATAGTTGTTTTGGTACACTGTTTAAAGTTCGGAATTTCCAATTTTATGCCACTGCCCGCCAAACAGATAAAATTTCAAGATAATGGCTTCATTACAAAAAAATAATATGAGTTTTAGATCGATAAAACTTGCCTTTTGCAGTACTTTGCGACCTGAGAACATTACTACAGCGAATAGCAAACAAGCAAGTGATCCGAAAGCTAGCAGTGTTCCGTACATAGTAATGAACATGCTAACAGCGGCGTCTGTGAGCGCGAATGCATTGATCATTTTCTGTAAATTTACATTCGAATATTGTCATTTCTGGTAGACAAAAGGAATATAGTGAACAATCGGGTTAAGTGTGTCATCCACATACAATGATCCTTGGGCAGAACATTCAGAGGAAAAGGAAAGGGACACAACGTTGTGCAACGTAGTATGACTCTAAGTCAATGGTGTACTAGATCATGTAACGAGAGGCGAAAGCGCGAATTACACACGCAAATTGAGTGTTTGCAGTAGTGTTTCCAAAGCGAGTTATTTGATCAGAGAAAATAAGAGAGAATGATAGAGAGATATCATGTAAATGCACGTTGGAATCTGGTCATTTTTAATGGAGTGAGTGATTTTTGCTATTTTTGTCCCCTCGTAGGGGCGAGCAGAGATGTAATTGAAATAAAATACAAACAAAAATTCGATAACACCGAGGTTACGAAGAATGGCAGATTATGCATAGGCCGTCACATGTAGCGGGAGACTTAATTATAGGCGAACAATGCTACCCAAAAGTAGTATAAACATGAGTGATACAATTTTTGAATGGCATGTGAACGTTACCGATTAGAATCACGTAGTAATTGTTACTTTGAATAGAACAGAAAATTGAGTGGGGCCTGTAGTACACTCTAACTTGAGTGGAATCAAAAAGGCACATCGACACGACTTTAATATTTATCCTTTTCAGAAGCAATACATCATTTTGGGAGTCACAGATATGCCATACATCTCATCTAATATTTATCTCATTTTAATATTAAAATATCGGAATCAAAAACATGGCCGAACAAAGCAAAAATAATTCAAAATCGCGCAGTCACTTTAACTTCGAAGGGAACGGGAGACCGAGTGATGCCTCTTGTACACTTCAATTTGGGAGGAACCAGCGAAACACTCGAGAACGAACAATGCTGAACGAATGTGTTGAGAAAGATGAACAGCTCCATCCTGAAATATAATCATTTAAATATTTGACCAATTCAACTTTTTTTTGTATTAGAATTGTCTAAGTACTTCCATTGCATTTTTTCTTTACGACTTTCGTTTAGGTTAAGATTAAGGATTAAAGATCAAAGATGAACCTCGCTAGTCCCTCTCCTAGACATGCTCGTTTTCCGACGGAGAAGGGGGTAATCCTTGGATCTTTCACGAATTCTCCTGCTTCATTTATGTGTCGCTCGGGACAGAAGTACTCTGAATTGCGTGGTTTTACACATTTGTGCTACTCTAAGTGTGCCGGTGCTACGGATGATTTGGCACGAATTTATGTCTAAATTCTTTGTATTCTTTCTACGGTCTTGGTCGTGGAGAGCCAGTATTATGAAAACATTTTTCAGCTGAGCTATCTCTTGCCTGGCCGTTCGAAGTGGTCCGGATCAATGTGCACCGTTGGGAATTGCGGAAGGATCGCAGTTCTAGCGGGTATTTTGAAGCCTGAAAGAATTGTCGATTTTGTCAATGACATTTTCTAACAAAAAATGTAAGATTTGTTAACAATTTAGTGATCTATCTTTATGAAGTTGAGACGTGTGCCCTCTGATGTCTGTGTTTATTGTTTTTTTTCGATATGTACCTACATCAATCGCATCGAACGAACCTGCGATCGTAACTTCTTCAGCATTTTCCCTGAAGAAGTTGATCTCCCCAATATTTCCGACTCGTTGCACTTCTTGTATTACAGCCATGCAGTAGGGAAGCAGTTTCTGATCTTCCATCGAGATTTGCTGCAAATTGTTTTTAATCGTTTTATTTTAAATTAATGATCATTTGGAAATCATAAAAATGTTCGCACTCGTTGGCCAATTTTCTCATCAATCTCGGTTTGCATTTTCTTCTGCACTCCGGGTAATGAGATGAGGAAGTGAATGGCGAAGCGCATCGTCGTTACCTCAAGCAAATTTATTAGGGTTCTCTTATTGGAATGGTTTCGTATCATTCTCAGATATGCTTCATGTTCGCTGTACATAGGAGCTATATAGTGTACATTAGTGATGGCAAAACGGCGCGCGCTCTCCTCATTTCACACGCTCTCTCACCGGTCAGACAGAGCGAGAGAGCGTGTGGAACGAGGAGAGCGCGCGTCGTTTTGCCATCACTAGTGTACAAGAAACGTATCTGAAAATGGTACAAATCCATTCCAATAAGAAAACTCTAGACAAGAGAATTGATATTCCGATGACATAGTATTTCACATTTCTCTGTGTTATTTCCACTAATAAATATTTTGTTGAATCACAGCTACAAACGATAAATATATACATATAGTATTAATATTAATATTGGCATGGCCAAGGAACGTGCATGCTCTATCTATGTTTGACTATGCCTAGGCTTAGGCTTTTCTGATCCGATTTTTGCTTACGGTTGTCTCGAATCCAGCAGTCCACATGCCCAATGCTGCGACGGCCAATTGTTGTCGCGTGAAATTTCCTGCAAAATGATGAGTTATGACGCCGCTGTTAACTAAAATTGATAAGTCAGTAGTGCGAAGTGGGGTTGACTTGGCAAGAAATTAGCCTTCATTCTGCGCGCTATGTATACCTGGTGAGAGAGCAAGCTTTCCGATAATTCTTGCAATGAAATCCCTAGTATTGGCCTATGGTTTCAGTTTTCAGCTAATTATATGTAATTTTTAGTTATGTTTCAAGTGCGCTACATAGTTCTTAAGCTTCACAACCACAATTCTTTCGAAAAAATCACCTGTTTTATTATTATTCTTTATTATTCTTTATAATAATAATAATAATAAAGAATAAAGAATGTTTCAAGTGCGCTTCATAGTTCTTGAGCTTCACAGCTATTGCAACTAACTGAAACCTATCCAAAAAGGATGTAACAAGACCTGAAAATTGAAACTCTAGTCATTACCTAGCGGCTCTCCACTCATCTCCCGCTTCTTCATCTCAATAAAGAAGGATTCAGCATAGCAACGCGGCTCGGCGTCCATGTCAAGATTCCTCTCGGTAAGGTTCAATTCCTAATATTAACGTTTGAGATAAAGTTCGATTTTCGTGTATCTACCAAGATCTAACTGAATTTATTTGTGGCCAGTAAACATATGAATGCCCCGAAATTAGAACACCAATAAAGGATGTCATTTTCCATTTCAAATATTCGTTTACATTCATAACAATTTCAAAATTCATCGACTGCAGGAACGTACCTTCTCAATAATATCGAGGCATTCCTTCGTCGTGCCACGCAAGTTCTTCAGCGGGTACCCGAATAGTGGGTCCAGATAAACGATAGCTGGGAACACATCAAGAAAGGCCATGCACGGGTGCACCCACTCCTTGAACCACTGAAATGCACATTTCGTAATTCGGGCCTCCGTCTCTGCATTTGCCACGCTCTCTCGACTGTCGAGAGAGTGTGTAAACTGAAGAAACCGTCACCCGAATTTCGAACTCTACTAAAAAGCAGGAGATTAGAACTTATTATTTGTGATATTGCAAGCGCTTGAAACTTACATAATTAAAAGATCATAAAACTCACTCTATCGATCACTTTTTCCACTTTATGGAAGAGAGGGTCTTTGAAGCTGAGTGTGCGGCCAAAAGTGAGTTGCCAGATTACGTTCGCGACCCCGTACTGTAAATATGAACATACTATTTAATTAGAAGGCATACTAATCGCACATAGTCAAAAAAAGGTGAGATCTCTCTTCATTTTTCGCACTTTATCAAGTGTCAAAATTAAGGAATTAAGAAATTAAATTAAATTAAGAATTTCACAGACGCTACCATCACGTTCTCGGTGACATCTATCGGATTACCCTCTTCTCTCTTCCAGTCAGCTACGATCTGCTGAGCGTACGTCTTCACAGATTCCTGAAATTTAAGAAATTTCAAACATATTAAATGCAAAGGGTCAGACACCTCCTTATAAGGGAGTATTGTTGGACAGTTTTGATGCATTATCGGATATGGTTCGAGCACACTAATTAGCTCAAAAGATCTTCAACCACTTCGCGCGCACTGGAGTCACACCCGAAAATGATATGGAAAAGCGTAAAGCACATTCCGCAAGAACGATAAGCCCAGTCTCGAAGACGGGACGTACCTTTACCTTTTAGTGATACAATATTACCATAATGACAATGACAATATTAACTGTAGATACCTGCAGGCTTGTACTCAGAAACCCGACGTCTTTAAGTGAGTGTAGAGCAAAACGCCGTTGTTCCTGATTGTGTTATTATAATATTTGCTTTGTCTGAATGTTGAAAAAATTTCCAATTGAAAAAGGAGAATTGTGGCCCTAGGGTTATCTTACCTTCCACATGTGGCTTTGCCCTCTAACCCTTACTATCGGCGAGAAACAATGGAAAAGAAGAGAGACATTTCTTGCGAGGCTATTCTTACTCCACTAAAATGAGGATTCAATCGCGTTCGCTCACCTTCCACATGTGGTTTTCTTCAAATAGGAGTCCGTACGCTCCTCCAACGGTTAGCTTCATCTGATTGTACGGAAGAGCCCTGTCGCCGAACAGATCTCCTTGCTTGGCAACTGTGTCTTGCAACGTCTGAATGGATTGAAAATCAGGGACAATAATAAAGGTTCATCATGAAAACCGAGTTGAAAGGAACGTTCAGTGGCAATTTGTATTGCTAGGGTGCCGCAACTCTCTCTTACGCCATCTAAAGTGATGGTGGTATCGGAAAAAATTGATGGCAATGCTGAGATAAGAAAGACAAAGTTTCGTAGAAGGAATGAAGACAAAGTGATGGGAGTAGAGGAGTTCCCAAGGGGGGGGGGGGGGCTCAAGTGAATTCTTGTGTAATCTATGGATATCTGTGACTAGAGTTATCTAATTGGGAATTTTTTTCCGGGATTCCAATAGTTATTGGCATTTCAATAATATAACAGCTTGTGGGTTCTTTTATTGGAATGATTTTGTGTCATGTTCAGATATGTTTCATATTCGCTATACATAGGAGCTATGTAGTGTGCATGAAACAGATCTGAATGTGATACAAAATCATTTCAATAATATAACTCTCTTTCTGACCTGATGATCGGCGATGACAACTACAGGTCCAGGGATCCAAACTGTGAACCCGGGCCCGTACTTCTTCGACCATCGAAGCATCACCTGAATGGGATGAAACAATGACAAGAGTCGAATTATGGCTTCGCAAGTTATCGTATCTCGCCGATTTGCATGATTTCTCACGCATTTGAGCAGTGATCGGGCGCATGAAGTGATGCGCATACTTTCCTGTGAATACATCCCAGCATTCAGCCTAACGCCAAAATCTTAAGATCCACCGCGTTTCTTCGAACCGCTGCTGGATAAAATATAATCATCGACCTAAGTATTGCAATCCAATTTTGCCATACTTGATCTATGGGCTCGCCCAGTGAGAGGGTGTTTCCGAGTATCGGTAGAGGCGGAGGTCCGGGAGGAAGGCCACGGATGCGGTTGATGAGATATCCATATCCGATTACGAATGCAATCACTCCAAGGATCAATTCAAGAATCATTTCTGAAGTACAATTATGAATAGCCATAAATATGGGGAAAACACGATCACGAAGGCATTGTTTGCAGAAACTCGACAACAATGGGAAATGAACAGAGAACACTAACCCAACCAGTTATAACCACCTCCACGCTCTCATTTTTCGTCAGCGTGTGAGTGCTACCCGAGCAAGAGCGATAGAGTGAAGAATCACGATATATACCAGACGAGATGAGCGATTCGACACCATTACACACGTAAGGCGGCACTGTTTGGCACACCCGAGAACAGATATGAACACACGTGGCAGCGTGAGTAAGAGATAGATAGAGATTGCTTCGCAAGCAATGACTTAAACCTCCGTGCTTCTAACCGGCCAGACATGCACGACGATATATCTTTATCGCATACGATAAATTGCGCGAGTACAAAACCAAAAACACCCTCAGCTATGATACTGCAATATACAATATTTATATATTGCCGCTTTCTGGGCACATATCAAGAATTGGGATCAGAAAAGGTCGTTATTCTCATTTCAAGATGGTCATTTGATCATCAGCTACAAGGTGGTCAGCTATGATCGGGTATGTATAATATATAGATCTTAAATTGTCGCCTCATCCGACGAAAAGTGAGTCAATTCGCACAGAGATAAGACTCAGAATTAAAAGAGCCACTCGCCAAGACAATCCTACGTAGAGATTAGGCATGACAATGTGCATTTGAAATGCTCTCGCACGCATTTGAGTTGAAATGCCCAGAATATAGTAAAGAACCAAGCATAAGAACATCATACATCTAGCTGAGAAATTAGAGACAAATTAATTCATAAATGGTGCGCTCATTTCAACCAAGAAAAATCATAAGCTCATGGCATCAGTGTACCACAAAGGGAAAAGTAAATTACACTTGCCAGCATGTAGAACCGATCGTCATACTGTTTTGTTTTTTGTTTGTTTTTAACAACCAAACCCACACCTACTTGCGCTGACTCACACAGCTTTCTTTGAATTTGTGGTGAAACGTATGCAGCTCGAACAACTGATGGTATTTACTTGACTTGAATGAATGAACGAATTGAGCTGGTTTTTCGCAAAGTGATCGTCTTTCTGGATGCATGCAAGACGTATTCATTGAAATAAAGCTGCATTGTCTACGGGGAAATATTAAGCACGGTCTGTTCATCATCTCCTCTTCTTACTGGGTCCCTATCAGCGAACTTGGCTCTTCGATACATTTTAGAAAGCGTCGCTAGCTAGTGCTGGTTTTTCGCAAAGTGATCGTATTTGCACAAATGAATCGATTATCGGTGGCTCAAAGAAAAATGGAACGTTGGATGGTTGGCTGTACTGTGCTCGATCATGTCTCTAATGAGCGGGGGTATGACAGAAGCGCAACGACAAAAGCGCAACTAGCTTTCAAAAATCGCAACGACAAAAGCGCAACTCGGAATATCTTCGTAAAGAGGGGTGATAGATACTCGAGGTTGGTACCAATTATTTACTAACGATGAGCACTATCTGCCCTGAGGGCTAATTAGTGACGTCACCGAAAAAAGTGACGTCACTTTTTTCAGACGTATAGGGGTTCATGGTAAAAAATCGTGGTAACAGTTTTTGTTGGATCTAGACGAGGTATCAATGCCCACACAATCTACGATACATCCTCTTTAATTTGTCGGCTACCGTATCCCAATACACCATAATCAAGCTGACCTATAGTCATAAGTTGATGGAAAACGATTCTCTTTTCTCAACCATATTTCAGTTTGATTATGGTGTATGGGGATACGGTAGCCGACAAAATAATTTTGGGTAACGTAGATTGTGTGGACGTTGGCACCTTGTCTAAATCCAACACAAGCTCATATCGCAATTTTTTACCATGAACGTCGAAAAAATATCGAAACGAAAACGTCGAAATACGTCGAAACGCCTATACGTCGAAAAAAGTGAAAAAGTGACGTCACTAATTAGCCCTCAGGGCAGATACTGCTAATCATTAGTAATTAGTTGACACAAACCAATAGGTTGAATCACCACTCTCGATTAGATATTTCGAGTTGCGCTTTTGTCGTTGCGCTTCTGTCATACCCCCTAATGAGCGGTTGCGAGATTCAACTAGGGACTTCGTTCGCACTGCTCAGAAAAGGAAATGGTTTTGGTTTCATAAGATCGCGAATGATGATTGCCGGAAGTGGAGCCGATCTGTGATCGAATGGATTCCGCGGAGAAAGAGGAGACGCGGCCGCCCAATCACGAGATGGAGTGACTCTTTCCGCAAATCAACAAGCCCAAATTTTCTCAATCAAGCACGAAGCTCTAACTGGAACACCATGCACATCAGAGCTCTCGTCTGATCTCCCGAGAATCTAATGACCTCTAGATAAATGTGTTAAAATCGTAAATCGTAATCGATTAATAGACCGTGATCTTCAAAAGGCCGCTCATGTCCGACCTCTATTTCAAGGAATATACTCGGCTTGAATCGACAAACTAGTGTAAATATGAAGAGGAATTATGAGTGCTTAAAAAATAGAAGGATGAACGACGATGGTTAATTGGGACACCAAATTAAGAGAACAAAATTAATAAACCGTGATCTTCAAAAGACCGCTCATCTCCGAACTCTATTTCAAGGAATACACTCGGCTTGAATCGAAAAACTAGAGTAAATGTGAAGAGGGATTATGAGTGCTTCAAAAATCGAAGGATGCACGACGATGGCTAATTGGGACTCCAAATTAAGAAAAAATGATTAATATACCGTGATCTTCAAAAGGCCGCTCATGTCCGACCTCTATTTCAAGGAATATACTCGGCTTGAATCGACAAACTAGAGTAAATGTGAAGAGGGATTATGAGTGCTTCAAAAATCGAAGGATGCACGACGATGGCTAATTGGGACTCCAAATTAAGAAAAAATGATTAATATACCGTGATCTTCAAAAGGCCGCTCATCTCCGACCTCTATTTCAAGGAATACACTCGGCTTGAATCGACAAACTAGAGTAATTGCGAAGAGGAATTATGAGTGCTTCAAAAATAGAGGGATAAACGACGATGGCTAATTGGGACTCCAAATTAAGAGAACAAATTTAATTGACCGTGATCTTCAAAAGGCCGCTCATCTCCGACCTCTATTTCAGGGAATAGACTCGGCTTGCATCGACAAACTAGAGTAATTGCGAAGAGGAATAATGAATGCTTAAAAAATAGAAGGATGCACGACGATGGCTAATTGGGACTCCATATTAAGAGAACAAAATTGAGAGACCGTGATCTTCAAAAGGCCGCTCATGTCCGACCTCTATTTCAAGGAATATACTCGGCTTGAATCGACAAACTAGAGTAAATGTGAAGAGGAATTATGAGTGCTTCAAAAATAGAAGGATGAACGACGATGGCTAATTGGGACTCCATATTAAGAAAACAAAATTGAGAGACCGTGATCTTCAAAAGGCCGCTCATCTCCGACCTCTATTTCAGGGAATAGACTCGGCTTGCATCGACAAACTAGAGTAATTGCGAAGAGGAATAATGAATGCTTAAAAAATAGAAGGATGCACGACGATGGCTAATTGGGACTCCATATTAAGAGAACAAAATTGAGAGACCGTGATCTTCAAAAGGCCGCTCATGTCCGACCTCTATTTCAAGGAATATACTCGGCTTGAATCGACAAACTAGAGTAATTGCGAAGAGGAATTATGAGTGCTTCAAAAATAGAGGGATAAACGACGATGGCTAATTGGGACTCCAAATTAAGAGAACAAATTTAATTGACCGTGATCTTCAAAAGGCCGCTCATCTCCGACCTCTATTTCAGGGAATAGACTCGGCTTGCATCGACAAACTAGAGTAATTGCGAAGAAGAATAATGAATGCTTAAAAAATAGAAGGATGCACGACGATGGCTAATTGGGACTCCATATTAAGAGAACAAAATTGAGAGACCGTGATCTTCAAAAGGCCGCTCATGTCCGACCTCTATTTCAAGGAATATACTCGGCTTGAATCGACAAACTAGAGTAAATGTAAAGAGGAATTATGAGTGCTTCAAAAATAGAAGGATGAACGACGATGGCTAATTGGGACTCCATATTAAGAAAACAAAATTGAGAGACCGTGATCTTCAAAAGGCCGCTCATGTCCGACCTCTATTTCAAGGAATATACTCGGCTTGAATCGACAAACTAGAGTAAATGTGAAGAGGAATTATGAGTGCTTCAAAAATAGAAGGATGAACGACGATGGCTAATTGGGGCTCCATATTAAGAGAACAAAATTGATAGACCGTGATCTTCAAAAGGCCGCTCATCTCCGACCTCTATTTTAAAGAATCTTGGGACTCCAAATTAAGAGAAAATTATTAATATACCGTGTTCTTCAAAAGGCTCTACTTATCAGACCTCTATTTTAAAGAATCAACTCGGCTCGCATCGACAAAATTGAGTAATTGTGAAGAGGATTAGTGAGCACTTCGAAAATCGAAGGTCGAAAGAAGATGTCTACTTGAAACTCCAAATTAAGAGAAAATGATTAATATACCGTTTTCTTCAAAAGGCTCCACTTATCAGACCTCTATTTTAAAGAATCAACTCGGCACGCATCGACAAACTTGAGTAATTGTGAAGAGGATTAGTGAGCACTTCGAAAATCGAAGGTCGAAAGAAGATGTCTACTTGGGACTCCAAATTAAGATAAAATTATTAATATACCGTGTTCTTCAAAAGGCTCCACTTATCAGACCTCTATTTTAAAGAATCAACTCGGCACGCATCGACAAACTTGAGTAATTGTGAAGAGGAATAGTGAGCAGTTCGAAAATCGAACGTCGAAAGAAGATGTCTACTTTGACTCCAAATTAAGAGAAAATTTTTAATATACCGTGTTCTTCTAATGCTCCACTTATCAGACCTCTATTTTAAAGAATCAACTCGGCACGCATCGACAAACTTGAGTAATTGTGAAGAGGAATAGTGAGCACTTCGAAAATCGAACGTCGAAAGAAGATGTGTACTTTGACTCCAAATTAAGAGAAAATTTTTAAGAGACGTGCTCGGTAAGATTCGACCACCCCGCGGACATGTTCCTCTATGAACCGGAATCGTGGGCATCTAATTAGGGTTGGAGGTGTTTATGAAATTCATCCCTTATCATATGCTATGGCCTTTGAGCGGACATATATTCGAAAAAGTAGCTGAAATTGACAAAAAATCATATTTTCTTAAGTATACAAAATTGGCTCAAAAGTCAAACTGTGTATCAATCAATGTGTTCTTACGATGTTAAAAATGCATTCAGAGTGAATTTCGGTCGATTCGAATACTACTGTTCGGATCAACATTTTCAGTTTTTTGAGCTGTTTTTTCAGATAGTGAGTCCAATCCCTTAGCTTTTATGTAGTCTGAGGGTTACGGTATCCATTTTTTGGGTATTGAAACTATGCCTGACAATCCACTCAGCGACCGCCAAGCACTGCCGATGTAGTCGCCTTCGTTTTACACCTTTCCCGACTGAATTAGACCGTCCGGAATCATCATTGGGTACGGTAATAGTCGCCACGGGACTTTCGGAAGCTTTCGCTCACATCGCCTTGGTAATTAGAGCATACATACCTGACACTCTCTTTATTTTCCATACTCTATGTATCCGGTCGCGACGGGACTAGTGCCCACAGCTTCTGGACACCCTGGAAGCTTTCGCTCGCGTAGGCGTGGTCATCAGCGCAAAAATGTCTGACACTCTCTTCATTTTCCATACTCTCTCGCCTCCTTTCCAAACCGTGGGCCCAGTTTGCACTTGAATCGGAGACGGCTTGCGAATCTTGGGTGACACGATGATCTATGATCTCTCCACCTACCGTACTTACCAGCTTCCTCCAATCAAAGAGTGGGCTAATTCATGATTCTACGTGATAAATGCATGTCAAGGAGTGATCTTTGATCTCGGGAAATTGCATTTTTCTAGCAGGCCTACCTCGTCTAGAGCACAGCTCTTTGCAAGATACTTGTCGATTCTTTCGCCGTTCTAGATCGTTCGCTGTAAAAACCGGCAGCACTTTCCTTGTTCGGATATCCAAAAAATACAAACAGCACCCGCACTAACGGGGCCGTGCCTTGCAGATGAGAAAAAAAATTCCTCCAGCAATAAACGGAAATAGCCTCTGCGGCCACGTTATCGCCTCTGCAAAGTTGAGGTGGGTGGGAAAGGAGATCTCTTCTGGGCTCGCTGCTCTCTGCACGCGCCGGGACAGAAAAGGCCCCGAATCCGCTGATTCTAGAGAGCGCGCACTCTTTATCCAGCGAAATCAATGTATGGATTCGGCCCCGGATCCATCAGGGTGTCCTGACAAACTCCCGGACAAGGGGGATCAACCATCGGAGGAAACTCCGCCGAGAAGGAGATCGGAGAAACTCCCCCGATCCCACATTTTTGAAGTCCACCCAGCTCTATCAATAGAGCTTGGTCAACAAAAGTCTAGGAAGGGAATCGAACAGTAAAGGGGAGAGTGAGAGAAGAGAGAGTGCAAAGAAGGAGGCGCTCTCTTTCGATTTGGCATGCTCTCTCGTTGTGAATCTCGGAGCGAATGGATCTGTATTGTGCCAACACGTACACTTGCTCACGCTTCTCATCTATTACGATATGAAAAAATGATTAGAAAGGGCGGATTTTTCGTACTCAGGTGTAAGTAATTCCGATTTTTTCCGAAAATGAACGCTAAATTTGCAGCTACACCCTCGCGTTTGCTCTCAAAAGTTGCCGCCTATGCTCAAACTCATCCAAAAATGAGCTTAACTTATGCCGTCAACGTTCGCCCGAGACCTGTCGGAAGGCAGACACTAGCCTGAGGGTTACGGTATCCATTATCACGTGTACTGTACTCTTCCCTGACCATCCACTGTATTAGGCATTGGTCGCAGAGCACTGGCGTCGCAGTCGCCTACTTTTCCACACTTTACCGACTGAAATAGCCCGTTCTGGAATCGCCATGGGGTAGAGGCTATGTCCGATCAACCATCGGAGGAAACTCCGCCGAGAAGGAGATCGGAGAAACTTCCCCGATCCCACATTTTTGAAGTCCACCCAGCTCTATCAATAGAGCTTGGTCAACAAAAGTCTAGGAAGGGAATCGAACAGTAAAGGGGAGAGTGTGAGAAGAGAGAGTGCAAAGAAGGAGGCGCTCTCTTTCGATTTGGCATGCTCTCTCGTTGTGAATCTCGGAGCGAATGGATCTGTATTGTGCCAACACGTACACTTGCTCACGCTTCTCATCTATTACGATATGAAAAAATGATTAGAAAGGGCGGATTTTTCGTACTCAGGTGTAAGTAATTCCGATTTTTTCCGAAAATGAACGCTAAATTTGCAGCTACACCCTCGCGTTTGCTCTCAAAAGTTGCCGCCTATGCTCAAACTCATCCAAAAATGAGCTTAACTTATGCCGTCAACGTTCGCCCGAGACCTGTCGGAAGGCAGACACTAGCCTGAGGGTTACGGTATCCATTATCACGTGTACTGTACTCTTCCCTGACCATCCACTGTATTAGGCATTGGTCGCAGAGCACTGGCGTCGCAGTCGCCTACTTTTCCACACTTTACCGACTGAAATAGCCCGTTCTGGAATCGCCATGGGGTAGAGGCTATGTCCGATCAACCATCGGAGGAAACTCCGCCGAGAAAGAGATCGGAGAAACTTCCCCGATCCCACATTTTTGAAGTCCACCCAGCTCTATCAATAGAGCTTGGTCAACAAAAGTCTAGGAAGGGAATCGAACAGTAAAGGGGAGAGTGTGAGAAGAGAGAGTGCAAAGAAGGAGGCGCTCTCTTTCGATTTGGCATGCTCTCTCGTTGTGAATCTCGGAGCGAATGGATCTGTATTGTGCCAACACGTACACTTGCTCACGCTTCTCATCTATTACGATATGAAAAAATGATTAGAAAGGGCGGATTTTTCGTACTCAGGTGTAAGTAATTCCGATTTTTTCCGAAAATGAACGCTAAATTTGCAGCTACACCCTCGCGTTTGCTCTCAAAAGTTGCCGCCTATGCTCAAACTCATCCAAAAATGAGCTTAACTTATGCCGTCAACGTTCGCCCGAGACCTGTCGGAAGGCAGACACTAGCCTGAGGGTTACGGTATCCATTATCACGTGTACTGTACTCTTCCCTGACCATCCACTGTATTAGGCATTGGTCGCAGAGCACTGGCGTCGCAGTCGCCTACTTTTCCACACTTTACCGACTGAAATAGCCCGTTCTGGAATCGCCATGGGGTAGAGGCTATGTCCGATCAACCATCGGAGGAAACTCCGCCGAGAAGGAGATCGGAGAAACTCCCCCGATCCCACATTTTTGAAGTCCACCCAGCTCTATCAATAGAGCTTGGTCAACAAAAGTCTAGGAAGGGAATCGAACAGTAAAGGGGAGAGTGAGAGAAGAGAGAGTGCAAAGAAGGAGGCGCTCTCTTTCGATTTGGCATGCTCTCTCGTTGTGAATCTCGGAGCGAATGGATCTGTATTGTGCCAACACGTACACTTGCTCACGCTTCTCATCTATTACGATATGAAAAAATGATTAGAAAGGGCGGATTTTTCGTACTCAGGTGTAAGTAATTCCGATTTTTTCCGAAAATGAACGCTAAATTTGCAGCTACACCCTCGCGTTTGCTCTCAAAAGTTGCCGCCTATGCTCAAACTCATCCAAAAATGAGCTTAACTTATGCCGTCAACGTTCGCCCGAGACCTGTCGGAAGGCAGACACTAGCCTGAGGGTTACGGTATCCATTATCACGTGTACTGTACTCTTCCCTGACCATCCACGGTATTAGGCATTGGTCGCAGAGCACTGGCGTCGCAGTCGCCTACTTTTCCACACTTTACCGACTGAAATAGCCCGTTCTGGAATCGCCATGGGGTAGAGGCTATGTCCGATCAACCATCGGAGGAAACTCCGCCGAGAAGGAGATCGGAGAAACTCCCCCGATCCCACATTTTTGAAGTCCACCCAGCTCTATCAATAGAGCTTGGTCAACAAAAGTCTAGGAAGGGAATCGAACAGTAAAGGGGAGAGTGAGAGAAGAGAGAGTGCAAAGAAGGAGGCGCTCTCTTTCGATTTGGCATGCTCTCTCGTTGTGAATCTCGGAGCGAATGGATCTGTATTGTGCCAACACGTACACTTGCTCACGCTTCTCATCTATTACGATATGAAAAAATGATTAGAAAGGGCGGATTTTTCGTACTCAGGTGTAAGTAATTCCGATTTTTTCCGAAAATGAACGCTAAATTTGCAGCTACACCCTCGCGTTTGCTCTCAAAAGTTGCCGCCTATGCTCAAACTCATCCAAAAATGAGCTTAACTTATGCCGTCAACGTTCGCCCGAGACCTGTCGGAAGGCAGACACTAGCCTGAGGGTTACGGTATCCATTATCACGTGTACTGTACTCTTCCCTGACCATCCACTGTATTAGGCATTGGTCGCAGAGCACTGGCGTCGCAGTCGCCTACTTTTCCACACTTTACCGACTGAAATAGCCCGTTCTGGAATCTCCATGGGGTAGAGGCTATGTCCGATCAACCATCGGAGGAAACTCCGCCGAGAAGGAGATCGGAGAAACTCCCCCGATCCCACATTTTTGAAGTCCACCCAGCTCTATCAATAGAGCTTGGTCAACAAAAGTCTAGGAAGGGAATCGAACAGTAAAGGGGAGAGTGAGAGAAGAGAGAGTGCAAAGAAGGAGGCGCTCTCTTTCGATTTGGCATGCTCTCTCGTTGTGAATCTCGGAGCGAATGGATCTGTATTGTGCCAACACGTACACTTGCTCACGCTTCTCATCTATTACGATATGAAAAAATGATTAGAAAGGGCGGATTTTTCGTACTCAGGTGTAAGTAATTCCGATTTTTTCCGAAAATGAACGCTAAATTTGCAGCTACACCCTCGCGTTTGCTCTCAAAAGTTGCCGCCTATGCTCAAACTCATCCAAAAATGAGCTTAACTTATGCCGTCAACGTTCGCCCGAGACCTGTCGGAAGGCAGACACTAGCCTGAGGGTTACGGTATCCATTATCACGTGTACTGTACTCTTCCCTGACCATCCACGGTATTAGGCATTGGTCGCAGAGCACTGGCGTCGCAGTCGCCTACTTTTCCACACTTTACCGACTGAAATAGCCCGTTCTGGAATCGCCATGGGGTAGAGGCTATGTCCGATCAACCATCGGAGGAAACTCCGCCGAGAAGGAGATCGGAGAAACTCCCCCGATCCCACATTTTTGAAGTCCACCCAGCTCTATCAATAGAGCTTGGTCAACAAAAGTCTAGGAAGGGAATCGAACAGTAAAGGGGAGAGTGAGAGAAGAGAGAGTGCAAAGAAGGAGGCGCTCTCTTTCGATTTGGCATGCTCTCTCGTTGTGAATCTCGGAGCGAATGGATCTGTATTGTGCCAACACGTACACTTGCTCACGCTTCTCATCTATTACGATATGAAAAAATGATTAGAAAGGGCGGATTTTTCGTACTCAGGTGTAAGTAATTCCGATTTTTTCCGAAAATGAACGCTAAATTTGCAGCTACACCCTCGCGTTTGCTCTCAAAAGTTGCCGCCTATGCTCAAACTCATCCAAAAATGAGCTTAACTTATGCCGTCAACGTTCGCCCGAGACCTGTCGGAAGGCAGACACTAGCCTGAGGGTTACGGTATCCATTATCACGTGTACTGTACTCTTCCCTGACCATCCACTGTATTAGGCATTGGTCGCAGAGCACTGGCGTCGCAGTCGCCTACTTTTCCACACTTTACCGACTGAAATAGCCCGTTCTGGAATCTCCATGGGGTAGAGGCTATGTCCGATCAACCATCGGAGGAAACTCCGCCGAGAAGGAGATCGGAGAAACTCCCCCGATCCCACATTTTTGAAGTCCACCCAGCTCTATCAATAGAGCTTGGTCAACAAAAGTCTAGGAAGGGAATCGAACAGTAAAGGGGAGAGTGAGAGAAGAGAGAGTGCAAAGAAGGAGGCGCTCTCTTTCGATTTGGCATGCTCTCTCGTTGTGAATCTCGGAGCGAATGGATCTGTATTGTGCCAACACGTACACTTGCTCACGCTTCTCATCTATTACGATATGAAAAAATGATTAGAAAGGGCGGATTTTTCGTACTCAGGTGTAAGTAATTCCGATTTTTTCCGAAAATGAACGCTAAATTTGCAGCTACACCCTCGCGTTTGCTCTCAAAAGTTGCCGCCTATGCTCAAACTCATCCAAAAATGAGCTTAACTTATGCCGTCAACGTTCGCCCGAGACCTGTCGGAAGGCAGACACTAGCCTGAGGGTTACGGTATCCATTATCACGTGTACTGTACTCTTCCCTGACCATCCACGGTATTAGGCATTGGTCGCAGAGCACTGGCGTCGCAGTCGCCTACTTTTCCACACTTTACCGACTGAAATAGCCCGTTCTGGAATCGCCATGGGGTAGAGGCTATGTCCGATCAACCATCGGAGGAAACTCCGCCGAGAAGGAGATCGGAGAAACTCCCCCGATCCCACATTTTTGAAGTCCACCCAGCTCTATCAATAGAGCTTGGTCAACAAAAGTCTAGGAAGGGAATCGAACAGTAAAGGGGAGAGTGAGAGAAGAGAGAGTGCAAAGAAGGAGGCGCTCTCTTTCGATTTGGCATGCTCTCTCGTTGTGAATCTCGGAGCGAATGGATCTGTATTGTGCCAACACGTACACTTGCTCACGCTTCTCATCTATTACGATATGAAAAAATGATTAGAAAGGGCGGATTTTTCGTACTCAGGTGTAAGTAATTCCGATTTTTTCCGAAAATGAACGCTAAATTTGCAGCTACACCCTCGCGTTTGCTCTCAAAAGTTGCCGCCTATGCTCAAACTCATCCAAAAATGAGCTTAACTTATGCCGTCAACGTTCGCCCGAGACCTGTCGGAAGGCAGACACTAGCCTGAGGGTTACGGTATCCATTATCACGTGTACTGTACTCTTCCCTGACCATCCACTGTATTAGGCATTGGTCGCAGAGCACTGGCGTCGCAGTCGCCTACTTTTCCACACTTTACCGACTGAAATAGCCCGTTCTGGAATCTCCATGGGGTAGAGGCTATGTCCGATCAACCATCGGAGGAAACTCCGCCGAGAAGGAGATCGGAGAAACTCCCCCGATCCCACATTTTTGAAGTCCACCCAGCTCTATCAATAGAGCTTGGTCAACAAAAGTCTAGGAAGGGAATCGAACAGTAAAGGGGAGAGTGAGAGAAGAGAGAGTGCAAAGAAGGAGGCGCTCTCTTTCGATTTGGCATGCTCTCTCGTTGTGAATCTCGGAGCGAATGGATCTGTATTGTGCCAACACGTACACTTGCTCACGCTTCTCATCTATTACGATATGAAAAAATGATTAGAAAGGGCGGATTTTTCGTACTCAGGTGTAAGTAATTCCGATTTTTTCCGAAAATGAACGCTAAATTTGCAGCTACACCCTCGCGTTTGCTCTCAAAAGTTGCCGCCTATGCTCAAACTCATCCAAAAATGAGCTTAACTTATGCCGTCAACGTTCGCCCGAGACCTGTCGGAAGGCAGACACTAGCCTGAGGGTTACGGTATCCATTATCACGTGTACTGTACTCTTCCCTGACCATCCACTGTATTAGGCATTGGTCGCAGAGCACTGGCGTCGCAGTCGCCTACTTTTCCACACTTTACCGACTGAAATAGCCCGTTCTGGAATCGCCATGGGGTAGAGGCTATGTCCGATCAACCATCGGAGGAAACTCCGCCGAGAAGGAGATCGGAGAAACTCCCCCGATCCCACATTTTTGAAGTCCACCCAGCTCTATCAATAGAGCTTGGTCAACAAAAGTCTAGGAAGGGAATCGAACAGTAAAGGGGAGAGTGAGAGAAGAGAGAGTGCAAAGAAGGAGGCGCTCTCTTTCGATTTGGCATGCTCTCTCGTTGTGAATCTCGGAGCGAATGGATCTGTATTGTGCCAACACGTACACTTGCTCACGCTTCTCATCTATTACGATATGAAAAAATGATTAGAAAGGGCGGATTTTTCGTACTCAGGTGTAAGTAATTCCGATTTTTTCCGAAAATGAACGCTAAATTTGCAGCTACACCCTCGCGTTTGCTCTCAAAAGTTGCCGCCTATGCTCAAACTCATCCAAAAATGAGCTTAACTTATGCCGTCAACGTTCGCCCGAGACCTGTCGGAAGGCAGACACTAGCCTGAGGGTTACGGTATCCATTATCACGTGTACTGTACTCTTCCCTGACCATCCACTGTATTAGGCATTGGTCGCAGAGCACTGGCGTCGCAGTCGCCTACTTTTCCACACTTTACCGACTGAAATAGCCCGTTCTGGAATCGCCATGGGGTAGAGGCTATGTCCGATCAACCATCGGAGGAAACTCCGCCGAGAAGGAGATCGGAGAAACTCCCCCGATCCCACATTTTTGAAGTCCACCCAGCTCTATCAATAGAGCTTGGTCAACAAAAGTCTAGGAAGGGAATCGAACAGTAAAGGGGAGAGTGAGAGAAGAGAGAGTGCAAAGAAGGAGGCGCTCTCTTTCGATTTGGCATGCTCTCTCGTTGTGAATCTCGGAGCGAATGGATCTGTATTGTGCCAACACGTACACTTGCTCACGCTTCTCATCTATTACGATATGAAAAAATGATTAGAAAGGGCGGATTTTTCGTACTCAGGTGTAAGTAATTCCGATTTTTTCCGAAAATGAACGCTAAATTTGCAGCTACACCCTCGCGTTTGCTCTCAAAAGTTGCCGCCTATGCTCAAACTCATCCAAAAATGAGCTTAACTTATGCCGTCAACGTTCGCCCGAGACCTGTCGGAAGGCAGACACTAGCCTGAGGGTTACGGTATCCATTATCACGTGTACTGTACTCTTCCCTGACCATCCACGGTATTAGGCATTGGTCGCAGAGCACTGGCGTCGCAGTCGCCTACTTTTCCACACTTTACCGACTGAAATAGCCCGTTCTGGAATCGCCATGGGGTAGAGGCTATGTCCGATCAACCATCGGAGGAAACTCCGCCGAGAAGGAGATCGGAGAAACTCCCCCGATCCCACATTTTTGAAGTCCACCCAGCTCTATCAATAGAGCTTGGTCAACAAAAGTCTAGGAAGGGAATCGAACAGTAAAGGGGAGAGTGAGAGAAGAGAGAGTGCAAAGAAGGAGGCGCTCTCTTTCGATTTGGCATGCTCTCTCGTTGTGAATCTCGGAGCGAATGGATCTGTATTGTGCCAACACGTACACTTGCTCACGCTTCTCATCTATTACGATATGAAAAAATGATTAGAAAGGGCGGATTTTTCGTACTCAGGTGTAAGTAATTCCGATTTTTTCCGAAAATGAACGCTAAATTTGCAGCTACACCCTCGCGTTTGCTCTCAAAAGTTGCCGCCTATGCTCAAACTCATCCAAAAATGAGCTTAACTTATGCCGTCAACGTTCGCCCGAGACCTGTCGGAAGGCAGACACTAGCCTGAGGGTTACGGTATCCATTATCACGTGTACTGTACTCTTCCCTGACCATCCACTGTATTAGGCATTGGTCGCAGAGCACTGGCGTCGCAGTCGCCTACTTTTCCACACTTTACCGACTGAAATAGCCCGTTCTGGAATCGCCATGGGGTAGAGGCTATGTCCGATCAACCATCGGAGGAAACTCCGCCGAGAAGGAGATCGGAGAAACTCCCCCGATCCCACATTTTTGAAGTCCACCCAGCTCTATCAATAGAGCTTGGTCAACAAAAGTCTAGGAAGGGAATCGAACAGTAAAGGGGAGAGTGAGAGAAGAGAGAGTGCAAAGAAGGAGGCGCTCTCTTTCGATTTGGCATGCTCTCTCGTTGTGAATCTCGGAGCGAATGGATCTGTATTGTGCCAACACGTACACTTGCTCACGCTTCTCATCTATTACGATATGAAAAAATGATTAGAAAGGGCGGATTTTTCGTACTCAGGTGTAAGTAATTCCGATTTTTTCCGAAAATGAACGCTAAATTTGCAGCTACACCCTCGCGTTTGCTCTCAAAAGTTGCCGCCTATGCTCAAACTCATCCAAAAATGAGCTTAACTTATGCCGTCAACGTTCGCCCGAGACCTGTCGGAAGGCAGACACTAGCCTGAGGGTTACGGTATCCATTATCACGTGTACTGTACTCTTCCCTGACCATCCACTGTATTAGGCATTGGTCGCAGAGCACTGGCGTCGCAGTCGCCTACTTTTCCACACTTTACCGACTGAAATAGCCCGTTCTGGAATCGCCATGGGGTAGAGGCTATGTCCGATCAACCATCGGAGGAAACTCCGCCGAGAAGGAGATCGGAGAAACTCCCCCGATCCCACATTTTTGAAGTCCACCCAGCTCTATCAATAGAGCTTGGTCAACAAAAGTCTAGGAAGGGAATCGAACAGTAAAGGGGAGAGTGAGAGAAGAGAGAGTGCAAAGAAGGAGGCGCTCTCTTTCGATTTGGCATGCTCTCTCGTTGTGAATCTCGGAGCGAATGGATCTGTATTGTGCCAACACGTACACTTGCTCACGCTTCTCATCTATTACGATATGAAAAAATGATTAGAAAGGGCGGATTTTTCGTACTCAGGTGTAAGTAATTCCGATTTTTTCCGAAAATGAACGCTAAATTTGCAGCTACACCCTCGCGTTTGCTCTCAAAAGTTGCCGCCTATGCTCAAACTCATCCAAAAATGAGCTTAACTTATGCCGTCAACGTTCGCCCGAGACCTGTCGGAAGGCAGACACTAGCCTGAGGGTTACGGTATCCATTATCACGTGTACTGTACTCTTCCCTGACCATCCACGGTATTAGGCATTGGTCGCAGAGCACTGGCGTCGCAGTCGCCTACTTTTCCACACTTTACCGACTGAAATAGCCCGTTCTGGAATCGCCATGGGGTAGAGGCTATGTCCGATCAACCATCGGAGGAAACTCCGCCGAGAAGGAGATCGGAGAAACTCCCCCGATCCCACATTTTTGAAGTCCACCCAGCTCTATCAATAGAGCTTGGTCAACAAAAGTCTAGGAAGGGAATCGAACAGTAAAGGGGAGAGTGAGAGAAGAGAGAGTGCAAAGAAGGAGGCGCTCTCTTTCGATTTGGCATGCTCTCTCGTTGTGAATCTCGGAGCGAATGGATCTGTATTGTGCCAACACGTACACTTGCTCACGCTTCTCATCTATTACGATATGAAAAAATGATTAGAAAGGGCGGATTTTTCGTACTCAGGTGTAAGTAATTCCGATTTTTTCCGAAAATGAACGCTAAATTTGCAGCTAGACCCTCGCGTTTGCTCTCAAAAGTTGCCGCCTATGCTCAAACTCATCCAAAAATGAGCTTAACTTATGCCGTCAACGTTCGCCCGAGACCTGTCGGAAGGCAGACACTAGCCTGAGGGTTACGGTATCCATTATCACGTGTACTGTACTCTTCCCTGACCATCCACGGTATTAGGCATTGGTCGCAGAGCACTGGCGTCGCAGTCGCCTACTTTTCCACACTTTACCGACTGAAATAGCCCGTTCTGGAATCGCCATGGGGTAGAGGCTATGTCCGATCAACCATCGGAGGAAACTCCGCCGAGAAGGAGATCGGAGAAACTCCCCCGATCCCACATTTTTGAAGTCCACCCAGCTCTATCAATAGAGCTTGGTCAACAAAAGTCTAGGAAGGGAATCGAACAGTAAAGGGGAGAGTGAGAGAAGAGAGAGTGCAAAGAAGGAGGCGATGTCTTTCGATTTGGCATGCTCTCTCGTTGTGAATCTCGGAGCGAATGGATCTGTATTGTGCCAACACGTACACTTGCTCACGCTTCTCATCTATTACGATATGAAAAAATGATTAGAAAGGGCGGATTTTTCGTACTCAGGTGTAAGTAATTCCGATTTTTTCCGAAAATGAACGCTAAATTTGCAGCTACACCCTCGCGTTTGCTCTCAAAAGTTGCCGCCTATGCTCAAACTCATCCAAAAATGAGCTTAACTTATGCCGTCAACGTTCGCCCGAGACCTGTCGGAAGGCAGACACTAGCCTGAGGGTTACGGTATCCATTATCACGTGTACTGTACTCTTCCCTGACCATCCACGGTATTAGGCATTGGTCGCAGAGCACTGGCGTCGCAGTCGCCTACTTTTCCACACTTTACCGACTGAAATAGCCCGTTCTGGAATCGCCATGGGGTAGAGGCTATGTCCGATCAACCATCGGAGGAAACTCCGCCGAGAAGGAGATCGGAGAAACTCCCCCGATCCCACATTTTTGAAGTCCACCCAGCTCTATCAATAGAGCTTGGTCAACAAAAGTCTAGGAAGGGAATCGAACAGTAAAGGGGAGAGTGAGAGAAGAGAGAGTGCAAAGAAGGAGGCGATGTCTTTCGATTTGGCATGCTCTCTCGTTGTGAATCTCGGAGCGAATGGATCTGTATTGTGCCAACACGTACACTTGCTCACGCTTCTCATCTATTACGATATGAAAAAATGATTAGAAAGGGCGGATTTTTCGTACTCAGGTGTAAGTAATTCCGATTTTTTCCGAAAATGAACGCTAAATTTGCAGCTACACCCTCGCGTTTGCTCTCAAAAGTTGCCGCCTATGCTCAAACTCATCCAAAAATGAGCTTAACTTATGCCGTCAACGTTCGCCCGAGACCTGTCGGAAGGCAGACACTAGCCTGAGGGTTACGGTATCCATTATCACGTGTACTGTACTCTTCCCTGACCATCCACGGTATTAGGCATTGGTCGCAGAGCACTGGCGTCGCAGTCGCCTACTTTTCCACACTTTACCGACTGAAATAGCCCGTTCTGGAATCGCCATGGGGTAGAGGCTATGTCCGATCAACCATCGGAGGAAACTCCGCCGAGAAGGAGATCGGAGAAACTCCCCCGATCCCACATTTTTGAAGTCCACCCAGCTCTATCAATAGAGCTTGGTCAACAAAAGTCTAGGAAGGGAATCGAACAGTAAAGGGGAGAGTGAGAGAAGAGAGAGTGCAAAGAAGGAGGCGATGTCTTTCGATTTGGCATGCTCTCTCGTTGTGAATCTCGGAGCGAATGGATCTGTATTGTGCCAACACGTACACTTGCTCACGCTTCTCATCTATTACGATATGAAAAAATGATTAGAAAGGGCGGATTTTTCGTACTCAGGTGTAAGTAATTCCGATTTTTTCCGAAAATGAACGCTAAATTTGCAGCTACACCCTCGCGTTTGCTCTCAAAAGTTGCCGCCTATGCTCAAACTCATCCAAAAATGAGCTTAACTTATGCCGTCAACGTTCGCCCGAGACCTGTCGGAAGGCAGACACTAGCCTGAGGGTTACGGTATCCATTATCACGTGTACTGTACTCTTCCCTGACCATCCACTGTATTAGGCATTGGTCGCAGAGCACTGGCGTCGCAGTCGCCTACTTTTCCACACTTTACCGACTGAAATAGCCCGTTCTGGAATCGCCATGGGGTAGAGGCTATGTCCGATCAACCATCGGAGGAAACTCCGCCGAGAAGGAGATCGGAGAAACTCCCCCGATCCCACATTTTTGAAGTCCACCCAGCTCTATCAATAGAGCTTGGTCAACAAAAGTCTAGGAAGGGAATCGAACAGTAAAGGGGAGAGTGAGAGAAGAGAGAGTGCAAAGAAGGAGGCGCTCTCTTTCGATTTGGCATGCTCTCTCGTTGTGAATCTCGGAGCGAATGGATCTGTATTGTGCCAACACGTACACTTGCTCACGCTTCTCATCTATTACGATATGAAAAAATGATTAGAAAGGGCGGATTTTTCGTACTCAGGTGTAAGTAATTCCGATTTTTTCCGAAAATGAACGCTAAATTTGCAGCTACACCCTCGCGTTTGCTCTCAAAAGTTGCCGCCTATGCTCAAACTCATCCAAAAATGAGCTTAACTTATGCCGTCAACGTTCGCCCGAGACCTGTCGGAAGGCAGACACTAGCCTGAGGGTTACGGTATCCATTATCACGTGTACTGTACTCTTCCCTGACCATCCACTGTATTAGGCATTGGTCGCAGAGCACTGGCGTCGCAGTCGCCTACTTTTCCACACTTTACCGACTGAAATAGCCCGTTCTGGAATCGCCATGGGGTAGAGGCTATGTCCGATCAACCATCGGAGGAAACTCCGCCGAGAAGGAGATCGGAGAAACTCCCCCGATCCCACATTTTTGAAGTCCACCCAGCTCTATCAATAGAGCTTGGTCAACAAAAGTCTAGGAAGGGAATCGAACAGTAAAGGGGAGAGTGAGAGAAGAGAGAGTGCAAAGAAGGAGGCGCTCTCTTTCGATTTGGCATGCTCTCTCGTTGTGAATCTCGGAGCGAATGGATCTGTATTGTGCCAACACGTACACTTGCTCACGCTTCTCATCTATTACGATATGAAAAAATGATTAGAAAGGGCGGATTTTTCGTACTCAGGTGTAAGTAATTCCGATTTTTTCCGAAAATGAACGCTAAATTTGCAGCTACACCCTCGCGTTTGCTCTCAAAAGTTGCCGCCTATGCTCAAACTCATCCAAAAATGAGCTTAACTTATGCCGTCAACGTTCGCCCGAGACCTGTCGGAAGGCAGACACTAGCCTGAGGGTTACGGTATCCATTATCACGTGTACTGTACTCTTCCCTGACCATCCACTGTATTAGGCATTGGTCGCAGAGCACTGGCGTCGCAGTCGCCTACTTTTCCACACTTTACCGACTGAAATAGCCCGTTCTGGAATCGCCATGGGGTAGAGGCTATGTCCGATCAACCATCGGAGGAAACTCCGCCGAGAAGGAGATCGGAGAAACTCCCCCGATCCCACATTTTTGAAGTCCACCCAGCTCTATCAATAGAGCTTGGTCAACAAAAGTCTAGGAAGGGAATCGAACAGTAAAGGGGAGAGTGAGAGAAGAGAGAGTGCAAAGAAGGAGGCGCTGTCTTTCGATTTGGCATGCTCTCTCGTTGTGAATCTCGGAGCGAATGGATCTGTATTGTGCCAACACGTACACTTGCTCACGCTTCTCATCTATTACGATATGAAAAAATGATTAGAAAGGGCGGATTTTTCGTACTCAGGTGTAAGTAATTCCGATTTTTTCCGAAAATGAACGCTAAATTTGCAGCTACACCCTCGCGTTTGCTCTCAAAAGTTGCCGCCTATGCTCAAACTCATCCAAAAATGAGCTTAACTTATGCCGTCAACGTTCGCCCGAGACCTGTCGAAAGGCAGACACTAGCCTGAGGGTTACGGTATCCATTATCACGTGTACTGTACTCTTCCCTGACCATCCACGGCATTAGGCATTGGTCGCAGAGCACTGGCGTCGCAGTCGCCCACTTTTCCACACTTTACCGACTGAAATAGCCCGTTCTGGAATCGTCATGGGGTACGGTATCCGGTCGCGACGGGACTCTAGTCCACTGCCCACAGCTTCTGGACACCCTGGAAGCTTTCGCTCGCGTAGGCGTGGTTATCAGCGCAAAAATGTCTGACACTCTCTTCATTTTCCATACTCTCTCGCCTCCTTTCCAAACCGTGGGCCCAGTTTGCACTTGAATCGGAGACGGCTTGCGAATCTTGGGTGACACGATGATCTATGATCTCTCCACCTACCGTACTTACCAGCTTCCTCCAATCAAAGAGTGGGCTAATTCATGATTCTACGTGATAAATGCATGTCAAGGAGTGATCTTTGATCTCGGGAAATTGCATTTTTCTAGCAGGCCTACCTCGTCTAGAGCACAGCTCTTTGCAAGATACTTGTCGATTCTTTCGCCGTTCTAGATCGTTCGCTGTAAAAACCGGCAGCACTTTCCTTGTTCGGATATCCAAAAAATACAAACAGCACCCGCACTAACGGGGCCGTGCCTTGCAGATGAGAAAAAAAATTCCTCCAGCAATAAACGGAAATAGCCTCTGCGGCCACGTTATCGCCTCTGCAAAGTTGAGGTGGGTGGGAAAGGAGATCTCTTCTGGGCTCGCTGCTCTCTGCACGCGCCGGGACAGAAAAGGCCCCGAATCCGCTGATTCTAGAGAGCGCGCACTCTTTATCCAGCGAAATCAATGTATGGATTCGGCCCCGGATCCATTAGGGTGTCCTGACAAACTCCCGGACAAGGGGGATCAACCATCGGAGGAAACTCCGCCGAGAAGGAGATCGGAGAAACTCCCCCGATCCCACATCTTTGAAGTCCACCCAGCTCTATCAATAGAGCTTGGTCAACAAAAGTCTAGGAAGGGAATCGAACATTAAAGGGGAGAGTGAGAGAAGAGAGAGTGCAAAGAAGGAGGCGCTCTCTTTCGATTTGGCATGCTCTCTCGTTGTGAATCTCGGAGCGAATGGATCTGTATTGTGCCAACACGTACACTTGCTCACGCTTCTCATCTATTACGATACGAAAAAATGATTAGAAAGGGCGGATTTTTCGTACTCAGGTGTAAGTAATTCCGATTTTTTCCGAAAATGAACGCGAAATTTGCAGCTACACCCTCGCGTTTGCTCTCAAAAGTTGCCGCCTATGCTCAAACTCATCCAAAAATGAGCTTAACTTATGCCGTCAACGTTCGCCCGAGACCTGTCGGAAGGCAGACACTAGCCTGAGGGTTACGGTATCCATTATCACGTGTACTGTACTCTTCCCTGACCATCCACTGTATTAGGCATTGGTCGCAGAGCACTGGCGTCGCAGTCGCCTACTTTTCCACACTTTGCCGACTGAAATAGCCCGTTCTGGAATCGTCATGGGGTACGGTATCCGGTCGCGACGGGACTCTAGTCCACTGCCCACAGCTTCTGGACACCCTGGAAGCTTTCGCTCGCGTAGGCGTGGTCATCAGCGCAAAAATGTCTGACACTCTCTTCATTTTCCATACTCTCTCGCCTCCTTTCCAAACCGTGGGCCCAGTTTGCACTTGAATCGGAGACGGCTTGCGAATCTTGGGTGACACGATGATCTATGATCTCTCCACCTACCGTACTTACCAGCTTCCTCCAATCAAAGAGTGGGCTAATTCATGATTCTACGTGATAAATGCATGTCAAGGAGTGATCTTTGATCTCGGGAAATTGCACCGCGCTCCCACTCTTTATCTCCCCTGGCCATTCAGCACTAATCCCGCACTGTTTTTATCGCTCCCTTCCCGGGCATGGAGGGGCGAGCGAGTACTAATCCGCACATGGGAGTGGACGGTCAAAGAGATTGGAGGTGACAGCTCGCCCTCTAATAGGATCCTGGTGTTCCAATACCAGATTACTGTAGGTGGTTACAGGACTCTGGTTATCCTTCACGAACATTCACACGTTTCTTACTCTCATGTGATATTGATTCGCACGATTTGGCTCTCATACCGCGTGCTCCTCAGTAGGAGGCGCCCAAGTTGGAATCAGCCCTGTTTTAAGCTTGGGTGCCTCCCCTACGCTGAAGTGTCTTTACAAGTTGGATTCAAGGCAGTGCAAGTTGGATGCAGGGCTGGCACCAACTTGGTCGCCTCCATCTGAGTATATCGCTATCCTATCCAGCGAGAATGAATGAATCTCATGCAACCATTATTCTTATCTCACATATCACTTGTTTCTCTGTCATTCCCGTATTTCACACTAATGATGGCAAATCGCAGCGTGCTACCCGTTTCACACATTCTCTCGCTCCGAGAAATGGTCTCGCTCTCTCCATATCATACACTCTCTCGCTCAGTCTGATCGACGAGAGAGTGTGCGATTTGAACCAGAGAAATCACACGAAATTAGGAGGGCGCAGGTACAATTAGAGCTCAAATCGTACATTGTCGCAAATCTCAAATCATTCTTCATACCCGAACACTTAATGTATCTACTATGGTATCCTTCTAAAATGTCTAAATTGTCTGTTCCGAGTCTCCCGCCAGGACCTCGCCCAGAGATGACGTCACATGACATGACTTCCTCTCTTCTACTCTCACCGGTCAGACAAACGAGAAAGCGCGGAGTAGTGAATCACATTTTCCCAAGCCAAATCTCGTCAACCATAACACTTGCTTGAGACTTGAAAGTATCACAAAGATGTGAGAACATCGAAATTCGTTTGCAATTGCTTGTGCTTTCGGGTTGTCCAATTTTGGAATTCCCATCGCAATTACTTGCTTCACTCTCCAGATTTCAGAGATTCAGTGAAGTGTATTAAATCGATATTATTGGAGAAATATAAAACGAAGTGCTTCAAGTTGATTTCTGCATTCGATGGTCCATTTTTGCTCGGTGAATTGCATTCCCTTGCCAATGAAAAACTTTCAAAATTCTTAATCCTGCTACATGTGCTCAAAGTGTGGGAAGCAATCCAATTGTGCCTCTCTCTCTCCCCTCTCTCGATGTCCCGTACTCTCTCTCAATGACCGGTGAGAGAGCACGCAGAATGAAGAGAGTCAGAGGATTAAAAGGGGGCGTATCAAATCACATCTTTTCCCCGCCCATTTTCTGGGTGGCATAAAAGGCACTGCACTTGTGAACCACAGCCTCTTCCTCTCGACCACCCTTTCCAATTTACAGTCCCTTCCTCCATATCGTATCTTCAGTTCTTTGTTTAACTTAGGTCCGCATGTAGATTTAGTTATGCCGTTCGTCCGTCGTTATTTCTCCCAGTCGTTTTTCGAATAATAGTGGTAAAAATTTCGCTATTTTGAGCTGCCTACACCTGCTCACTTGATGATAGACACAACCGTCAAGACATACCATTTGTAAGTCTTGAACCGAAACAAAATTTCACAATCTTTCATAATTTGATAATTCAATGCTAGTGTTGAAGTGTGCCGCATTGCGCAATGAGAATCTACCCATTCGAATTGTACATCGATGTATTTTTGGATTCGGGGTAGCGCTAGCTTAGTAACACAACTAATGTGTTGCAATGTCTCTAATCAGATCATTTCTAATCAGACTGGCGAGAGCGCGGGTGAATGAAAATGGATACATGGGACAGAATAAATCAGAATGAGAAAGGGGATTATCATTAGGAGATGTTGTTCATACACTCGATATGAAATCACTTTAAACTTTTTTTTCAGAACCAAAATCGCCTGCTTTGCTTGCGAATTGGAATCGCGGGACGAGAGGATCGAATACCTGCCAGAAGAAGTAAGATAGTACATTATTTTCAAATGGCGCTAGAATCTTATATTGGAACACTGTCATAGGTAACTGACGCATCAGAAATAAACACAGACCTGAAGAATATTTTCGGCAAAATAGAATACTGTCTATTGATCGCAAAATCCGTGCGTGCTTGGTGGGAATAGTCGGGATATTTGGTTTCTTCCAACAAGTAGGTGGGCAAAACTCGCCACCCACTGATCAGACAAGTGATTAGCCTATGGTCCGACCAGTGTAACTGGTCAACCACTGGCCAACAACAGCTATCCACTGGTTAACCAGTATCCTGACCGGAGGGCTTAGCCCTCCTACCGGTTGCAAGAAACCAGTGTGGCTTAACAAGTAACTACTCTCTTCATTCTGCGTGCTCTCTCGCCTGCCTGACCGGAGTGAGAACACACATGAAAACGAGAGTGATTATTTGAGAAGCCTAGACAATCTCCTAATGGCTCGGCAGTTCCCACTTTCTGATTCTCTTTGATACTCGATTATTTACCAGTCCCTTTTCAGCGTCTTCGACTGCAACAGCAGCTGTGCGACCTTATCTTTCTCCGTCTATCCCTGTCCATTGTATCCTGCTTGCACTAGCTGACAATAAATTATAATTTATGTTCGAAGTGCTTCTGTGCAAAAATCGTTGTCAAACACGACATCGACTTTCGTTCTGAGTAGTTGTGTGTTGTTCTGAGTTAAAGAAACGAGTAATGGTGCTGCAGAGAGTGTGATGGTTAGCGAACTATTTCTAAACAAACTCTACGCGGGAAAGGGGCTGTACTGACAACGAGTGCCCGTCCCAGCTGGCTGGTACGATTTGCCTCAGGCGTTATTTATCCCGTCTAGCCTTTTCTATCATGTTTAGAACACAGTCTCGGGTATGCTGGACATTCTTTATTACCATTGGTTGGCAATCAACTTAAATCAAAATGTACACAAATACACACGAAGCGTATCATTATTGGGTCTCCTCCATGCCTTTTCAAACATATAGTTTGCACTCCGCGCAATATCACAACATGAAAAGTGCCGAATCAGAGCTACACATTTTATGTATCCTTACCCGCTACGATGAGATTAGTGCACCGCGCTCCCAGCCTTTAGCTTCCCTGCCCATTCAGCACTAAGCCGCACACAGTTTTATCGCTCCCTTCCCGGGCATGGAGGGGCGAAAAAGTGATAATCCCATCATGGGAGAGGCCGGGATAAGTCGGTTTCAAAATCGACTTTCGCACTACGTAGTGCAACTTGATATTTGCCGATCCTGAGAAATAGTGTATTTATCCTTACACGGGGTTAGTAGGTCGCGCTCTCACCCTTCATACCCTGGCCATTCATCTCTAATCCTCACACTGTTTTTATCGCCCCCTTCCCGGGCATAGAGGGGTCAACGAGTGATAATACCATCATGGGAGAGGCCGGGGAGAGATGTGCCAGATGACCGATCGCCCAATTTGGATACCCACGCGCCATGTAACGGGCATAGGACATATTATGAGCCAGCCGCTTGCGCTATATCGGATGAGATCTATGACTTCATGCCGCATTTGATGTATCAAACACTTTTGATGTATCAAAACGGGATAACGTCATAGTTCTCATCCGACCTAGTGACCAGCCGCTTAGACTGTGTGTTGATTGCACTCTTCGTCGTTCTATAAATCCCCGTTGAGCTCTCAGAATGCAACTAGATCAATATTATTCTTGTTATTTCAGGTGCCACGAGGTCCACTCCATCTGCGTGGGTCAACTATCTATCTCTCTGTAGTGACAGAAGAGCCCCGTCCTTGCGACACTCGTCGGCTGTCTTGCCACTCGTTTCTCATTGTAATTGTCACCGTATTAATACACTGATCATTTCGTTTTGCGATTGCTCGACCTATTTATAATGGGGAAATCAATATTATTGCAATCAATATTATTATTATTATTATTATTATTATTATTATTATTATTATTATTGTTATGAATGCAATAATATTGATCAATATTATTGCGTTCATAAATTCTCTGTGTTTGTGTTCTCAATCGACTCGGAGATGACTTCTTGTGCTTCCCCCCCTTGATCATATTGTTCCTCTTTTGACAACAAATCTCACTATTGCATCACTTCTGTTAATCTGACCACAGTTTCCGGACCAAAGATCATTCCACCGGGGAATATTTATCACAATTGTAGTATTTCTGTCTGAACAATGTCTTCATGCCTTGCAAATGTTTTCAAATGGGGTGTAAAATTTTTTAACTGGCTATTTTAGAGCTATACAGTGGATAAAAAATACAGAACTCCAAATTCATCAGTCATTTCAAAAAAAACAAAGAGTTCTAAAATGACCAGATGTGATGAACTTTTCAAAACTCAAGCGTCACACGCGTTGCCGCCTCTTCACCACTTCACTGATTATCTCAAGGCATCCCCGCATGATATAAAATTCTAAGACTGTTGTATAAGATATCTGGGGTGTTTCATCACTTCGACATTTCGACACTCAGTCAACCAGTGGACAGACATCTTCACCCTTCCTCTTCATCCTCTTCACCCCCTCTTCACCTGCCCCTCCTTTGACCCCTTTTGGCATATTTTTCGTCTTTCTCACTTTGCTGATTTTATTTGGGCATCACCGCGACTTATTTAACAATGTTTTCATATATGTTGTAAAAATGCAACGTTATTGCAGCAGTCTACACCTCCTCGCTTTATGATTTCTAGAAAGTAAAGAGCAACAAACAATGCAGAACTCCAAAAATGAGGTCGGTAATTTGCCATTTGATGGGTTAGCGTCAGCACTGCCATACCAGAATGTCGAATTTTGTGTGTAGTGTATCTTTGAAATTGTGTCATCAATCTTACATCACTCGATAAGCAATTGTATCTTCTCAATGTATGATTGTTTCAGTGACATCCCATACGACTGAACGAGAGTAGTGAAGGAAGCTAAGATTCTGGACGAGAATATTTTGATGGCGACACACCAACCGACAGCAGAGTAAATCAGAGCAAATCAATGTGATTTTGATCTACTCAACCACGAACATATCACGTAAAATTGATTAACTCAATCACGAACATGTCACGTCCATAGTTCTCGAGCACATCTGTGAGACGCATCCGTTCCACGATCAATTGTCAAGCGCTTAATTTGCCATATACCCATGATCAAGCAATGAATATTTGCTCTTTTCGAAGAATTTGTATTGAATTAAAATGGAATAAATATACTTGCATACCCATATCTTGTATTTCGTATAAAAACAATAACATTGTAGTGAAGCAATTGAATGAATATATATTTATCGTGAATGTAAGATGATTAATGGGTTTTCAATAGGCGTTCAAGTGCCTTCTCCACATCGCCAGCTGTTTCCAGATTCTCTCCATATTCATTTGTTTTCGCATTTCTTCTCCTCTCATTGAAAGCTTCGATCTCTTCATACTCTCTATCCACCCCTTTTCCCGTCTCGATTACGCCCATCAGCAGGTGATATAATCTCGAATATTGCTCAGTCGTGCCCATGATTCTAAACAGTGTCCTCAAGCAGCTCTTTCTCTCGAGATTGTTCTTCGATTCGGTAGGCAATGAGGCATATCCATCGAAAAACTAAAATAAATACACTTAAATGTTCAGCAGAGTCAATCCTAGTTAGTTCAGGTTAGGGAAACCTGATATTGCTAGGTAATAAATACAAATAAAATAATCTATATTTCAAGATACATTTTGCCCTGCAAGTAAGCACCTTTGAGAAAAATTTTCCTCCCACTCTATATTTTCGACTTGCATTATCTGGCATCTTCGTATAATTATAGATGGCTTCTATCGCGATGGATTTCAACTGGAAAAAAACAAGGTTAGCATATCAGGTTCCAAGGAAATGGATACTTGTCTATAATGGCCCGTATTTGTAGGAAAACTTGAAAAGATGGATATACATTTTACATTAGTTTCTTGGGGCCTTTTGAAAAGACAAGTGAACTTACACTCATTACATACTCAGCAGCAACTGTATCGACATTCTGAACGACATCGTCAAATACTGGAGTGAGATTTGTAAGTACTGCATGCAGTTTGGGCGTTTGCTCTTTGAGTACCGACATGACCTGAAAAAAAACAATCAAAAACATGATACAAATATCTATTTTGTTGTTGTTTTGTATCATTGGTATTGGTTCATTACTTGTTGCAATTACCTCATCTTTATTGTTGAATCTCAATGTATTCATCTTGGCCAGTTGCTCATTCGCTGCATCATCGTTGACACTTTTGAGCTTCGCGTATGATTCGTTGTCCTCTGATAACAATGAAATATCTTTTGGGTAATTTAATTTTTTAAAAAATAATTTTGAGATCTGTTTCAAGTGTTCTTTATAGTTTGAGCGCTCACACGTAATACAATGCACTCGAAACCTACCCGAAATGATACAAGATTATACAAAAAAGGCAAACCCTATCAAATGTATTACAAATTTCATGAGCAGTTAATTATTCACGTTATATTCCTGAGCATGACCCATCAGATAACCAACTAACCAAAGAAACAAGTAGACGCGTGTTGATGCGGTGTCCTTCCCAGACCCGCAGCTTCTTCGGAGATGATCGTTAAGGCAGCTAAGTGTTCGAGTAACGTACACATGCCACCTGCTAGCCTTTAGGCGGCTAGCAGGTGGCATGTGTTTTTACTCCCGGAAAGCGTTTTATATTGAACGACTAAATTGTGTGCCTACATCCTCCCTCTTGCAACTCATGTCTAGGGCCAACCCTTCTTCTCCCCATATCAAGAACCAACCACCCCGGTATCCTATCTCTAGGACTGTCTTTCCGCTTTCTTATCTAGAGGATCATCTCCTCCCTCTATCGCATCTAAATATTTGCAATGTCTTTGCAACTGCTGATCAGAGTTTGCGTAAAAAAAGAAGAATAAGACAACTAATTCTGCAACCGTAAAATGAAACGTTCCAAAATATTCGGCAAAATTATAAATACTGTCTATATGTTGATCAGGAAAACGGAATCTTCCCCACTATGCGAGTAAAATTTTGAAAATCTTACCTATTTCATCCAGGTCCCCTTTGATGATATTCTTGAGCTTTTGCATCTCATCTGCTGTGAATTTTACCGGCTTACATTTTATTAGGCCGACAAGTAGAAAAGTCGAAATGGCAAACCTCATCTGAAAAAAAATACAGGTATAAATCGGAACGACAGCTTTAATTTCTTCATTTTTTTGGGGGGGGGGGGCACGGTTAAACAAGCGATGAAAGAGAACGCCGAAAAAAAGATTTTAGATGAAATGAGAAAGACGTTTTAGCCATCCCTACACAAAGATCACGAAATGAATGAAAATGCAACTACGGGAAATCGGTGCTGCATAAACCACTACCAACGTTAAATAAAGGTTCATTGTAAACAGTTTCGCTGTCAGCCCTCTCATAGAATACGTGAACTCTGAAAGTGGATGAAAGGGAAAAAGTGGGATGTAAATACTACTCCTTGTTTAGAATCTATACGATAGAGACATGCTCTGTGTTCATCTATGTATTGAAGTTATTTTTGAAGCGGCGCGGTCCTCGTTTGCACACGTTTTTCTCTGAGTATTCACGGTGAGAGTTTATGTAAAACGAGGAGTTCGCCGCTTCGCTTCGAACAAATGGCGCACATCCTACTTTGAAAGACCGGAGTCTATTCCCTACGAAATCACATGCTATTCGTGGGCACTACGTCGGATGAGAGCTGTTGCTTCAAGTCGCATTCGTGATCTCAAAGGCGACATTACGCAATACTTCTCATCCGACCTAGTGCCCTACTCGGGACATCTCAACTAGGGTTCTCTTATTGGATTGGTTTTTGTATCATTTTCGGAAATGTTTCATGTACACTATATAGCTCCTATGTATAGAGAGCATGTAACATATCTGAAAATGATACAAAATCATTCCAATAAGAGAACCAAAATCTTCGGAAACAAGTCCCGATAGCGGATTCACGTGAGAATAGTCAGGGCGACTGGGGGGGGGGGGCGTATTTCCCTCTATAAAAGAAGCCTCAGCCTGGAGGCAGTAGTCCCATTCAGTCCTTCTCCTTCTCCCTTTCATACAACCCAGTAATAGCATCTGGAAGGTACGTAGTAGTCGAAGAATCCCCATCTAGTCGTCCCGGCCCTCCTACCAGCTCCCTATGTTACCAGCAACAAAATCGTTGGCTGCTACTTTGCACCCCCCTCCCCGTCAAGCCTTAGCCATCCCTGCCCACCGCCTTGCAAGCGCTAGCTCGGATGAGCACTTCTGTTCCATGCCGCCTTATAATAGAAGGCACGGTGTAGTAGTTCTCACCTGACCTGGTGCAGCCTTTCTCCCTGGGCACAAGCCACGCTGGCAGAAGATGCTACCATGTATCGTTTCTAAACCCAATCCCCCTCCATCCAAAAAGAAACATCTAGAAATAACCGAGTAGCCGATAGGGTTGTCTATTCGAAATGCGAAACTCATATTTTTCATTCCTCAATTTAATCATTTCGCAATGCGGTCGAACCTCTCCAAATTCGAATGTGAAAACGTGCATTTCGCAATGCGGTCGAACCTCTCCAAATTCGAATGTGAAAACGTGCATTTCGCAATCTTTCGCAATTTCGCAATCAATTTACATTCATTCCCCATTCTCTCCCCTCGACGGGTAGAATGGTTCCTTCTGTTTATCACGAGTGGTGAGTTATGTTTCGTGTGTCCAAAATAGATTATTTTTTCGCAATCGCTTCGCAAAAATTGCGAAGTGATTGCGAAAAAATAGACCGGCTCGCCCGAATTGCGAAAAGGGAAACGGAAAAAATGGGAATGCAAATCAATGCGGAATTGCGAAGTGAATTTCGGATAGACAACTCTAGTAGCCGATTATGTTTCATTACTTGTCCCGACCTTGCTAGCGCTAGATCGGATGAGAACAGCTGCACAATGCCACCTTTGGTATACCTAAGGTGGCAGGCAGCAGTTGTTCTCATCTGACTAGTGTCTTGGCATTCCTCACCTTCCCTGTTAATAATCACAGAGACATTGGTTGATTGGTATCATGTCCCGACCCATCCACTTGGTGGTAGGCCCATAAATAACAAGATAAGTGTCGCACCCTTTCTCAGACCACAGCTGAGGTAGTGTTTGTTGCTTTCATTTGTTTCGAATATGAATGCAACATTCCCTGTCTCATCTTTGAAGAAAGTGTCACTCGCGAATACAAAAATTCCTTTCCCAGAGTTTAACTAAAAGGCGGACCAACAAAAATCCACTACTTCGAAAGGATCACAGTAAACAATTGGGCTTCCAGTCCACTCATACAATACGTTCACTCTTCGAATGAGTAATTGAAAGTGACGGAAAATCAGAACGCAAATTCAATTCGTGTGTACAATTTGGACGTTTTGACGATTCAAATCGGTCCGGAGTCCTGTATTTTAGTTTTTCTTATCCGGAAAAAAATATTTAATATGGTCAGTCCGCGAGAAGTGCAATTGATTTCACCACACGATTATTGATTAACATTAGCTAACAGTGCCCAGCACTGCTTTACTTCCTTGTACGATTCCTGAGTCATAATCAATGTGATAGAACAAATCACAATGACAATAGTCACATGCTACTCGTGATTTCTGTTTTCGCTCGAAAACACGTCGAAATAAAGGAGGACGTGTGATTTCGGTGCATATCAAGCATGTATCCAGTTCAAGAAATCACATTCAACTCGTGATATCTCAATTTCTTCGAAAACAAGCCCAGATAGATGAGTCATGTGAGCGTTTCTAGGGATACTGAGGGGGCGTATCTCTCGCCTATAAAGGAAGCCTCAGCCTCGATGCTGAAGCGTACATTCATTCCTCCTCCATGTCTCTCATACCTCTCATCCAACCAACGAACAATCTCAAGAAGACGCCATGTAGCCACCCATTTTCCTTCTTCCCCGGTCTAATGACATTCAGAAGAACTGAATAGTCGAAGATACCTCATCAACTCCCCCCAACTTGCTCGCACTAGTTCGGATGAGAATTACTGTTCACTGCCGCCTTTTATGCATCAAAGACGGCTGGCGCAGTAGTTCTCATCTGACTAGTGCCTAAACATTGCTCAAATCCCTTGGGTACAAGCGACACCGGCATTGGTACCAAATCCCTTCCCCAATGCCCGAGTACCTCCTTGTACCGTATGCTTAGCCATCCCTGGAATCAATACTTTCTCAAACCGCAGCTGAGGAATGGTGTGCTACATTCATCTATCTGAAAGATGAATGCAGCGCACGATGCCTCATCTGTCGAGAAAGTGGCACAAACAGTCCTTTCATGAGTTGAACCCGAATCAATAGACCAAGCTACTTTCCCCAGACATATTCCCAACATGGTTCTTAATGAATAGATGATACAGATATTTAAAAAAAAAACGAATAACCGCCCTTCCCCAATGCAGTATCAACCTCCTGAAACCCTTTCTAAAACCACAGCTGAGTCAGTGTTAGTTACTTTCATCGATATAGGAGATGAAGAAGCTTACTCTGCCTCATCTGTTGAGAAAGCGGGTCGCACAAATTCCTAGAGTTGAATCCGAACCACACGATAAAACGGACTTTCCGAGTCCACTGAAGTATCACTAATTTCCTAATCTTTCTAGATCAACAGTTTAAGTAGCGTTTTTTTGTCTTCATGTATGCCAAGGATGAATCGCCTGTGAAGAAAGCATATGGTTCATGTTTCCTTCCCTTAAACTCACTGATATCCCCTTTGGCCTTGCATCATAAAACAAGCACACTTGTTACGCAACTTAGGTCATCCATCACATAAACCAGCCAACAATCGAAATGATAAAATCTAGAGATAAGACACGTAATGAATTAACGGGATTTTGTAGGTCATCGATTATGTTGCGAATTCATTCCTCAGTTGTTGACGACACTGCACCATTCGTTCTCACTCTTGATCTCGGCTTCTTGTTCATCAGTGATGTCATTGGTGATTTCGAAGGCCTTTCTGAGCTCCTCGGCGTTTCCACACTTCTGGAATGATTTATCAACGGAGTATTATGATGGATAATAGCTGATCTGCCAAGGTCATTTTGTATTGGATTTTTGAGGGAGAAATGTTTGCACCACATATAAAAAATGACAATGTTAGGGAGATTAAACCAAAATGCGGGTATATTTTCCTTTTTCTCACCTTTGCGATAGAAGCGATGGTCTTGGCGCAGAGCTCGAGCAATTCCTTGACGTCCAGATAGTTGGCGGCGAGGTACAGCTCGAACACGGCGGCCTGGTCCTTGTCCTGGAAATTCATTGATTAAGAAAATACTGTATGTTGCCTCAATTCTAATCTACTATAGCTTAGAATATTATGCAACTTGCTGAACTGTAAAAGGAATAAAAGAAATGCAATCCAACTAGCAGCGTCTATGTTGATTCGGTATTAAGACGGCAGAATTGAGCTGCAACCAACCTTGATGAACTCCTTGTCGGAAATGGAGACGTCGTCGGCGTTTCTGACACCGTCGTCGTCCTTCGGCACCTTGGCAGCGTCGTCCTGAGTAGTAGATCTTATTAATAATTGTGATTTAATTGGAGTTCATTGCGCACGATCTATGAGAAGTCCAGCTATCTCTGGTACAAAAAGTTGCAGCATGTGTTCGTTGCCGTATCTTGTGAGTCATAATAAGCTAGAAGAGGCACTACGTCGGTGAGAACTATGACGTCATTCCGCCTTTGATATATAGAATAGCGGTTACTTTGTGCAGGATCAGATAGTCGATGACCATCTTCAGCGCGGAGCTGCTCACGTTGTTCAGGGGAATGGGCATGGGCGCATCTTTAGCGTCGTCGAGACCCATGTTCTGGAAGGATATGAGTGAGAAAAGGCCAAAGTGACGCTAGACTCTGGCAGGAATGCTGATTATGTTATGTTTTATCCGAGATCCATGCTCAGGAAAGATTATCAGGATATTTGGATATGAATAGGAAAACTGGAGGGTAGAACTCACCGAAACGAGGGTCTCGAGGGTGCCGGCCTGTTTGAAGAGATTTCTCTCGACTTGGACGGACTGGCTGTCGGACGAGGTAAGGGTGAGAAGCATTTTGATGAGGGACTGAGTAAGTGAGGGACCAGGGAAGAGGAGAAGGAGACTGGGATGGGTCACCGACGAAGAAGAAGATAGGGACTGGAAGAGGGTCTAGGAGACTAGGTGACTAGAAATGATCAACTGATGATTGAATGCCCTTTTATACCCAAAGAAAGAGGCGGGGCTGGTAAGTGATGAGACACGCCTACTTATCACCTTTTCATACCGAGAAGATGTGTGCCGGAGGGGATGCCTTGAGGTAGTCAATGAAGTGAGGAAGACGCAGCGAGGCGTCAAATGTTGGAATTCAATTTAAATACGAATAATTACCATTGGTAATAAGGCGTACACGAGAGAGTCGCTTGAGTAGCAATTCGTCTTTTTCTCCTATCCGGTGGAGTATCATACCGCCACTCAGTAGGGTGAACCTGGACTTGTTCTAATTTTTGAATGAAAACACGCCTCGGATAATATCTCACTTTTAATTTATACAAATGAACACACTAGTGGTATCAGAATTAGGGTTGACAAAGGAAGGAGGAGAGGAAGGCCTTCCTCTCGATTCTGAACAACATGCAAATCGATCATTCCTTGCGGAAGGATGCGAGAGCGTGGTCATCTTTCCTGAAGGATTGCGATCATTGAGGAAGGATCGCGAGGTGAAAACTGGCTCAAAGTTGTTCAATCTTCACCAAACTTTAGGATTTGCATGATTAGTATATGTGCTTGGATTACGATGTGATTTGCATCATTCTCCGGGGGTATAAGGCTCCTCAATAGGAGGGTTTAGATAATTTATTCTCTTTCTTTTTCTTTCTTTAATTTTTCCTTCTTCCATTTTAAAATCCTTCTATTGTTTTTCCTTTAATATGTGTACCTCCCAAGTTATGGCGAAGCGTCTGTCTTCTCCGTTTTCTTCCCAGGAAATAACACGGACTTCGAGGTCTACTATCGAAGGTCGCACGCCGTTTCCTGGCTAGTGGCTATTTTCCTCCGTCTGTTTCATAGCAAACAATCGGCTTCTATCAATTTGAGAATCCATATTTGAATCTCATTCCAAGAATAGTGGGAGAAGTTCTTTCAGGGATACGACGAAGGGTCTCCGATTCCGGAAATGATGAATAGCTACATGCATTATTGGACGCATTCGTATAATGTTGTTTGTTAGTTCATTCATTGAAGTTCTCCTTTACATTGTTTTCGTAGAAATTGACTAATTTTGTGTTTTCGTTTTTTCTTGGAAGGCCTTTTTTTCGACAAAGCCTTATGACATACTTTGGCGATATGTTTTGACAATGATATCGCAACAACAAAAGGTGCAACAGTTAATATATCGCAAATATGTAATGGCTACGTTATATTAAATAATACTAATTTTGTTTAAGGATCACTTCACCATTTTGGCAATAATCCAATCTTTGTAAATTTCGTTTCTCTTTATCATGAATCAAGAACCCAAACATAATTTTTAAGCGTTCTAACGTGGAAATTCGGATTCTACGAGTGAAAATACTCTAGAAAAAAATTGTATTAAAGAAGGACTCTCGGCAAAGTAGCCACATCAATAGAAGGGTGGTTCCACTCTCCAAAGATCATAGCGCGAGCTAGGACGTGGACGGACATCGGTAGGATAGCTCAGTGATATAGCAGCCTTCACGTAATCGGAAGGTTGCGGGTTCGATTCCCACCAGTTTTTGATAAAACTTCAAGATATTTGAATTCGCGCACTTTCCTGGCCCATCAAGCGTCCATGGCACTCATCCAACTCATCATAACTCTGTTGAGAGTAGAGATATTAATGTCATTTTTGGAGCCTTTAGTCGTTAAGAGGATCTTGGCCATGGTTATGAAAGGGTCCAAAGTTGAACTTTGCCTTCAGTCCTCCTTTAAGCCAAATTTGGGAAAAATTTTTTTACATTTTTTAGGGGATGAAAATGTCGACGGAAACATATGAAATCTATATTTCCTAATGTATTTTCACTCGTAGAATCCGAATTTCCACGTTATAACGCTTAAAAATGATGTTTTGTGCTGCAGTCGTTTTTTTTTATTTACACGACATTTACAAAGATCGGAATATTGCAAACTTGAGTAACTGTTCACGTTCGAAAATCGAAAATCGACCTTAGAAAGCCGTATCTCTGACCCGTCGTTTTCTGTAGCACGCCTCAACGTCGAGCTCGGTTTTTCTAACTTTTTAACGGATCATCCAAACCCCATACATGTATACTAATTCTGAAAGAACTCGACGAGAATTTTTAAGCATTTTTACTGTTGGAAGTTAAAGGCAAGCTCTTCTGTGAAAAAAGTTGGAGCCGTAGGAATATTCAAAATTTATGTCGTGAAATTTTTTTCAATCTGTCGTACTTTTAATCAAGTTCATCAACTTCCCCGTAAAAAGTTACCCCAGAATGCAAATTTGGAGTCCAAAAAGTTAACCCAGAATATAAATTTGGAGTCCATCTCAATGGGATCACCTTATTCGAGAAAGAGGCAAGTGTATCGTTTTCTCATGAAGAGTGCGTATTTATTTGCCGTTCCAAAGCGATTTAGACACACTCCGACGATTTTAAGATCAGTATTGGATAGGCAAAAATCAAGGAGTTTAAAAATGCTGATTTCGGCTTATTTATAAAAAATCGATTTTCATCACCTATCAAAATGACTGTCCACTCCGAATTCCAATCCGAAAGTTCTAGTGCACAATTTCAAGTGTGCTTCCACGTCAGACATAATATTACAGAAGGTGGTCACCACCAATGCATAAGATAAGAATAAGTGTCCTTGAAAACGCTACAAATAACATTCCAAATTTATATTTTGTTGATAAAATAATTATTTTGAAGTAAAATCTAGGGTATTTGACCACAATAATTCTGGCGAGAGTTATGCGGACCGATTTGTGCTGATTAAAACTGTATCTACATTTTTTTGAAAATTTCGATATTCTAGTGAGTCGAAAACTCGATTTTTGGTGACTGACGATTTTGGCAGATTCGTAAGTGTTTAATGGTCTCTCTAAGCATTATACGTTTAATAGTACACAAATATCACAGATTTTCTTTCAAAATTATACTTTTTTTCAACAAAATATAAATTTGGCATGTTATTTGTAGCGTTTTCAAGGCCACTTATTCTTACCTTATGAATTGGTGGTGACCACCTGATGTAATATTATGTCTGACGTGGAAGCATATTTGAAATTGTGCACTAGAACTTTCGGATTAGAATTCGGATTGGAGAGTTATTTTGATAGAAATATGGGACCACACAAGGTGATGAAAATCGATTTTTTATAAATAAGCCGAAATCCGCATTTTTGAACTCCTTTATTTTTGCCTATGCAATTCAAATCTTAAAAACGTAGGAGTGAGTCTGACTCGCTTTGGAACGGCAAATAAATATGCATTCTTCATGAGAAAACGATACACTTGCCTCTTTCTCGAATCAGATGATCCCATTGAGACACGCCAAATGGAGTCCAAATTTGCATTCTCGGGTCTTTTTTACGGGGAATTTGACGAAATTGGTTAAAAGTACGAGGGATTGAAAAAATTTTCACGACATAAATTTTGAATATTCAACCGGCTCCCACTTTTTTCAGAGAAGAGCTTGCCTTTAACTTCCTACGGTAAAAATGCTTATCTCGTCGAGTTCTTTCAGAATTAGTATACATGTATGGGGTTGGGATGATCCGTTCAAAAGTTAGAAAAACCGACCTCGACGTTGAGGCGTGCTACAGAAAACGAGGGATTAGAGATACGGCTTTCTAAGGTCAATTTTCGGACTCTACGTGAAAAGTTACCCCTAGGTATATAGGTTGAATTGGTCAATTCTCTCAGATAGTCACTCATATATACAAGATATTTTTCGTTATTTTTGTGAAATATTGTTTTAAAAAGCTCACCTTTCTCACAATAAATGGTGTCAGCTTCAGTTGATTCAGTAATGAAATTATATTTGTCATCTATACCCAAAAAATAATGGAAAAGTTGATCATTGTCGACACAGGAAATGTTTGTTCCCGGAGACATTTGCAGCACCGGCGTTCCTTGGGTTGATCCGCCGAAATCTACATGGATCGGTGGGCACCATCCTGGACATATTTTAATTACATCACCAAATGTATGGAAGATCACCTAAATAAATAAGGTCATCAGTTGTCCTGCCATCTAATAAATGCACACATGACATCTGAATAGTGCTAAGGTTAATTGATATTGATTATAATCACCTTGTAATCCTTGACATCGTCTGGAAGAAATTTTCTATATGCACCGTACTGATAGGCGATAAGCCACCTGATAAATTGTTTTTTTCTAATGTTGATCAACTCCAGATTATCGAACTAACTAAATATTTACGTTGGATTTTTGAGTTCGCATAGGAGCATATTTCCAAATGAATACATGATTGGGGCAATCCCAGCAGCACTCTAAATTATATATATAGTGTATTATCACACGTCTAAAAAAAATAGTCCAGAGTGGTTTTATAAAAGTTGGGAACGATGTTATTATTTGTTGATAACTGATGACTCCGTCCCGATTTCCCCATAGCTGAAGCAAATTTTCCACAACAATGCTATTATTAATTGAAACAAAAAAACGCATCAAATAACTTACATAGATCCATCTAAATTGTGTCGATGAAGAATTATCAGGCTCGCATCTGAGGACTTCCACGTAACGGCCGTCTTCGTAAGTGTGATTGAGTTCTGTGTAGGCAAATTTCTCTACGCGAATAATGTTTCTATTGAATAAGGCGATATCTTCGTCCGATGACTGCGGAGGGCCGCCACAACGCTCGCCGTGAGCGAAAACTGAAAAAAATACACATATTTTTTCATAACCGTAGAACTACGGCTAGACTAAACCCACAAACATACCACTAGGCAGAAGAAGCAAGGCAGGCAGCAACATAGTCACTTGTGAATTCCCAGTTGGCTCCCCACCTTAAATAAAGAAATAATTCGTATAGATGACGAAAGCAAACGCTCTTCATTCTTCACACTCTCTCGTATGAGCTATCTACAAGAGAGAACATGCGGTAGAGAGATGCCATCTGTATCCCGGAAATTAATCGCTTCGCAAAAAATCTCTTAATTTTGTGTGTTCTCTCATCGGTCAGACTGGCGAGATAGCACGCAGAATTAAGAGAGTTCTTTCTTCCCCAGCCACCGTTGATCTGCATCCCGAATCCCCCAGAATGACACTTGAGCCCCCGCTCCTTAAGTGCACTAAACCTTGTTGACGAAGACGACGAAGACAATGCTTACATAGTGTATTGATTGCATCATTCCCGATAGAATATCACGGTGTTAAGTTTTTTCACACATTTTTTTGTTGTTTCCCGTATAACGCCATCATCCAAAACGGATTTCATACATTTATTACAAATTATTTCAATCGTTTAGAAATTTAAAACAAATAGAGATGGAAAATATGGATGATGGGAGCGTGAACTACTTCTTCCGGCTATCACAGATTACTTGAACAGATAATATGCACTACTGATCTGAACTCCAAATCCCAAATTATAATGACGCCCCAGACCCCACAACATAAATGCCCTAAATACATTCATTGCGGAAGGAAACGCTGTCAGAGTATATTGATTGAATGACCTCTCGAACAATTCCATTATATCTTCTCTTGGATGTTTATTATTTTAAGATGGATCTCGTTTAAGAACACATGCAATACAACGATTATCATGTCAATATTCAATGCATTTGTCGTGTCACAGTTCACAGTCCTTCGGAGTTTCCAATCAAAGTAAGAACGGACTTAGACGAAGTCCAGTTAAAGCCGCTGAGTCGAATACAGCACTTGCCGTACTTCACTTGAATTGCTTCCTCACTGTCGTCCGCGTCTTTTTCCTCATCACTATCCTCGTATTGCATCGGTTTACGAGCTTTTTTCAACTGAAAATATAAACATTTTTTCCCTGCTGATCCTCTTAAGATTCATATTACGAACCCCTTCACGAACACATCCGGTATTTGTAGATCCAGTTATGCCATGGCTGGCCAGCCACTCTACGAGAACGCTTTGGATGATAAAGCAGCTGATGCTTCGCTCGCAAGTCGAAGAGGAGATGATCGAAAAAGCGAGGAAAATCCAATGTCGAACGGTAGCCTGACTCTCTTCAGTTTGCACGCTCTCTCGTCTCTTTGACTGGCGACCATTGCTCTCCATGTCCATTTCCTCGATTTAATCCCCCCTTCTCACAAACTGTGTTGTAGTTGATTACCTGGTCAATCTCTCTGTCAAGGTGAAGATGCTATGATCGAAAAAAAGTGAACAATTAAAGCCCCTTTCTCCATCTGTCCCTTATTTCCCTCCCTATATTGTAGCAGGTACACCGATACAACATTCAAAAAGCGTGCGCAACTCAACAAACCTGCGTCACTCTCTCAAATTCAATTTTATCCAGTTTCGCTCTTTTCACGTGCAGATTTGTGCGTAGATCAAGCAGCTTGAAGAAGATTTGGGAAGGCATGTTCCAGTATACCTGTAAAGGCTTTAATAGCAAGTTTTACTACGAAAAATCGTATCATACTGGATATAGAAACATTTGAAAAATAAAATTCCAAAAATTTGGTGCGCTACTCACTAGACTCCGTGCTCTTATGCGCACTAATTTCATGGGCGGAAGTATCAACAGATTGTCCATGCAAGGAACTGCATTGCAATAGACCTCGTAGAAAAATATCCAGTGATTTGAAGCGACCTGAACGATAAAATATACTCATCGTTACAACATTTTAAACCGTGATGAATTTTTATCACGATTTTAAATTATGAATGGTACAACTGACGCTTTCGAATGCGCTCATCCTTTAACTAATTGACATATTGCTATTGTACAATAAAATGCGAAAAAAATATACGTACTTTTCTAGTTCCTCTTCTCCAATGTTGTATAATTTGAGACATTTTCCGAGCAAGCCCGTAAGCCGTACTAATTTCATGGGCGGAAGTATCAACAGATTGTCCATGAAAGGAACTGCATTGCAATAGAGCTCGTACTTTTCTAGTACTTTATTTTATAGAGCTCGTACTTTTCTATAAAATATGCGCTGAAAATCGGCAACCGTGACTATATTTGTTATTTTTTACGTGTTATTCACCTTATTACTCACCCTACATGAAAACTTTGCAATATCAATGAGGCTGAACAGGCGGATTCCTAAGCCGTTTTCTCGTGTTAAGAGACATTCCACGAGAAAACATACCATCTCCCGGATGACTTTTTTGCAACCCCCCTCAATATTTCGCTGGTGAAGTTCCCATACCGAGTGCTGATATTTGGCCCAATATGAAGGGCTCTGGTGTACTTTCCGAAAAATGCCACACCTGGCCCAAAAAAATCGAAAATTTCAAATTTTTGAAAAGTACGATATTATAGGTTTTTCAGGTCTATTTTTTGATAAAAATAACGAAAAACTTACTTTGAAAGCGATACGATGCTGATAAAGTGTTGAAAACGCCGATTTTCGAAGATTTTTGGCCGTCCTGAAAAGTTTATAATGCACTTTGCAAAAACTAACTTTATTTTCGGATTCTACGTGAAAAACTACGTATAATATTAAAATTTCAAAAAAAATTCAAGGGTGCGCTCGGAAGTTATAGTTTCCAGAACATGTCGACTCTAGAGCAACCTCTCAGAGAAAAACCATCACACTTTCTCCAAATCATGCCGAATGGTCTCTTTTGAACATCGAAACTTATTTATATATCGAATCAAACAATTTGAGATCATGATCAGGTAATTTGAAGTCTTAATCTTGAAATTTGCACTTTTGGAAATTCGAAATTTCTCTGATTTCCCAAATATCGATATTTTTTCGTCATAATTAGGTTTTCAATCGTCGTAAACGCCTCATATTACGTATTATGTATTTCTTATGCATATTCACATCGTTTTTGGACATATACCGCTCAATTGAACACTCTCATGATTTGGAAACTCGAGAAAATGCGATATTTTTCAAAATTTTCGAAATTTTGCGATTTTGGTACACTCTGAGATAGCTATTTGAAGTTCAACAACGTCATTTTTCCCTCAGAATTACTATATCCAACGTATATAATCATTTCCGATTGGTTTGAAAGCCATCTGGCGAAATTTAGTTTTTCGAAAATTTCGATCCATTTTGAAAATAATGAAAAAATATTTTTCATATGTACAAAACAAAAACGATGTACAAAAACGATGTGAATATGCATAAGAAATACAAAAAACGTAATATGAGGCGTTTTTGAAAAAATATCGATATTTGGGAAATCAGAGAAATTTCGAAAGTGCAAATTTCAAGATTAAGACTTCAAATTACCTGATCATGATCTCAAATTGTTTGATTCGATATATAAATAAGTTTCGATGTTCAAAAGAGACCATCCGGCATGATTTGGAGAAAGTGTGATGGTTTTTCTCTGAGAGGTTGCTCTAGAGTCGCCATGTTCTGGAAACTATAACTTCCGAGCGCACCCCTGTTTTTTTGTGAAATTTTAATATTATACGTAGTTTTTCACGTAGATTCCGAAAATAAAGTTAGTTTTTGCAAAGTGCATTATAAACTTTTCAGGACGGCCAAAAATCTTCGAAAATCGGCGTTTTCAACACTTTATCAGCATCGTATCGCTTTCAAAGTAAGTTTTTCATTATTTTTATCAAAAAATAGACCTGAAAAATCTATAATATCGTACTTTTCAAAAATTTGAAATTTTGGATTTTTTTGGGCCAGGTGTGGCATTTTTCGGAAAGTGCACCAGAGCCCTTCATATTGGGCCAAATATCAGCACTCGGTATGGGAACTTCACCAGCGAAATATTGAGGGGGGTTGCAAAAAAGTCATCCGTCGACCCCTCCCAAAAGGTGCGTTTTCTCGTGGAATGTCTCTTAAGCGCACAAACTCGTGGTTTTCCTCGTCGTCACATATTCTGATTGAATTCTGAAATATTGTTTTGAAGTGACAAAACAAGAAGGATTCCACTCCACTCCATCGTGAATTCCTTCAAACGTCAGATAGAAAGAGAATATATTGGGGTGTCCGGAAAGTTCGTATAATGCTTCGGAAAAAAGTCAGTTCGCGATCAAATGCAGTGATTGCGCAATCTGTTTGCCAACAATGTATTGCATAATTCTGACGTTGAGTAGTGAGAGGATTTAATCAGTCTCCTAGTTTCTACATTGATTCTTGTGATGGACTCCCATCTCTACCTCCGAGCAGTTGTACTTCATTACTACCGTCTTGGCCGATCCGTGAAGGAGGCCCACTCTGCCCTGGCCCAGTCGGAAGGAGCTGACGCCCCCTCCATACCCTTCTGCTATAAGTGCCCTCCATACACTTTCCCGCTTCAAGAAAGGGGAGTTTGGAATCGATGATCAACTCCGCTCTGGACGCCCTCCCTCCCTCGATCAGCCTCTCGTTCTCCGCACACTGAAGCGCAAGCCCATGGCCAGTGTGCGTGAGTTGAAGAAGGATACTGGCACTCCCAGATCAACGGTGTCCGATATCCTCCATCGATCTGGGAAGAAGCCGAAACTCCCACAAGTGATTCCCCATGACCTCTCCCCCGAACAGCTGAAAAATCGTGTTCAAGTCTGTCGGGAATTACTCCATAGTAGATCCAATCTTCGATGGGTCAATTCCATCATCGCTACAGATGAGAAGTGGATCACGTACGATAACCCTGTGAGAAGACTGCAATGGGTGGATGCAGATGAGAAGCCCACGCCCGTCCCGAAGAAGGAACAGCACGGGAAGAAGGAACTCCTCTGCTTCTTCTTCTCAGTGCTCGGTCCCATCTACTGGGAGATCCTCGCCCCTGGCACCAGCATCAATGCCGACCTCTTCTCTGAACAACTGGAAGATGTCGCGATCAGAGTCCCTCCCAGACTCCTGAACCAGGGCAAAATTCTTCTTCTGATGGACAATGCTCGCCCACATCGAGCGAAGATGACCCAGAAGAAAATGGACGAGCTGACGATCGAGAGGATTCCCCATCCACCGTATTCCCCGGATCTCTCCCCATGCGACTATCACTGCTTCCGCTCTCTCTCTGACTTCTGCAAAAGAAAAAAGTTCAAGAATCGAGATGAAGTTGTGAGGGCTTTCGTGAACTGGGCGGTCTCGAAGAAACCCGCATTCTGGAAAAGAGGAATCGAGACCCTGCCCAATCGCTGGAGGGAGGTAGTGAGAAAGAAGGGGGCATACATTGGTCACTGAGAATTGTAAAGCATTGAATAAAAATAATAACAAAAAAATATACGAACTTTCTGGACACCCCAATACATTTGCAGCTGGGAAAGGGCTTGGATTTACCTATGTCGCGTTTTGGGCATTTTGGTATTATTTTCGGGAATGTTTCAACTGCGCTACATTGATCAACTATATAGCGTGAATACAAAATACCCAAAAATGATACAACGAATACCCAAAACGCAGGAAACATTGGAACAAGCAAAGTGAAAAGAGGAGGAGAGGGAAATAGGCAGAAATATATGCATTGAGCGTACACGGAGGATAGGTAGGGGTAGAGTGATGCAAAGCAAGGAACGAGGTAAGAACGAGGAGTGTGATCGATATGATGGCTAGAAATGATCTCTTTATTGCGGGCGCTCTCTTGTCGGTCTGAGCAATGTGAGGAAGGCTAGAAATATATGAGTTTCTTCGTAAAAAATCGAGAGTCGTGATCGAGATGAGTCGCCTGCATTATGCGCGCTCTATTGGCATTCAGATAGAGAGAAAGAGGGAGATAACAGGAAGAATGCAAATATTGCATTCATCATCTGAGACTATACGCTTATTGTAAGGCTTAATTTTGAAGCAATTTACGAAAACGTATCTTAGATTCGCAATCAAGTTGGGTGATCCCGGGCTCTACTTTGTGCCGTTTTCCATAGCGCTGTGGCTTAAACAAAACATTTCAAAGAATGGTTTACCAGATGGGGGCGGAAATCATTGACTTTATCATTGAACTCTTCGGTGCGTGTTCATTTGTGTATATATTTTCTCATATTCCGAACTATGGAGTACCTTTCATATCAAATCATAAATTATTTAGGCAACTTGAAATGTTCTGAAAATGCATGTGATAATAAGTAACGTGGAACAAATTAGACAATGGTAAGCCGAGTTGATGCTCTAGGTAAAGAGACCGCATTGGATGGCCTCTTGCATATGTTTTGAATAAGAAATCTGAAATGTAGAAGCAAATATAAAGGCACATCCTTGTTTTTCGAGATTATGTTCTTGTGATAAATTTGGACAGATTCATCGAGAATTTAACCCTTCTCCATACCCACCTAACGCATGATAAAGTCACGTCTTCTAAGTGGAGTCTGTCAATATAAATGGAAAATTTACCATCAAATTTGCTCCTGTACAATTGCACTCACTTTTTGTATGGCGATAAGAAGTACAGATTGATACAAGCTGATACTGGGGAGTTAAATGATGCGATCTGATGAATATAGCGATGGATTTTGTAAAGAATTTCATGAGAAAGCTCACAATAAACACGGATCGCTCCAGCCATTCCGAAGTAAACAAACCGCTCAAGTCCACATAGTAAAGCGAAAATCCCAGCACGTAAAATAGTGGAAGAAATATGTGACAGGTAAGAGCCTGCAATAGAAAAAAAGTGATAACTTATATTTGCGAAATTTCGAGAAAATCAGTTATCCCTCACTCTTCACAACTTACCTTGGCAATAGAGCGCTGATGTCTCGAATTTGACGGGGCCTGTAATGTTTGATCAAAGTTTGGATAGGGAAGCAAATTATTTTGAAGTGATCTTAGGGAAATACAACAGTCGTAATGTTTTCGGGTATTAATTATTGTATCTATTGAATATGGACGTCTAACAAAACATCGCTTGCCAGTCTCTTGATTTTCCTCACGAGGAACCACCGAACTGCGATTGCCGAGCTTGTACAGATGATAACCAGTACAATTGCGTAGAGAAAGGCGATCTCGTATACACCCTCCTGTTGCAGTGTGAAAACTGAAGGATATTGATGCATTAATGTGAATTGATGGCCATAATATGCATATTTCATATCATGAAATGGGTCAAATGTATTTTCTCACCATTCATTACGTATCCTTTAAAAAGAGTTGCGTCCCAGACTGGTGAATCCACGTTCAACTCTTGCTCCATAAAACCTATCTGAAAAATTGTGAAATTTCACTTGTGATGAATAAATTATCAAATAAATGCATAATCATTCGCACCACTTTCTCCACTCCAATAAGTGTTCACATTAAGTGTATTTGTACAGATCTGCATAAGCAATTGAAGTAACCCACCGTCGAGAAGATATTCGGAACGGCAATGACCGCGGACAATAGCCAAGTGGAGCTTTTCTTGCATGCATTATCCGAATGCAAACGAAGTGCACGGAGACGGAAAAGAAAGCAGCAGAGCAGTAGAGAGGAAGAGTAGGCCATCATGTGGATGCCGATGGCTGAAAAAAAGAAAATGTATGGACTTTCCCGTAACAAGGATCTTTTTTGGGTTATGGTGCTCCAAATTAGTATACTGTAGTCCATACCGGGTACGGTACCTTAGGCTTCTCCGACTTAACGTCCACCTTCATTTTTGACCCGTGACCCATTGATGCGCACTGTCCAACATATTCTATGACCCCTGGATCATAGGTACGCACTGCCCAACATGCCTCTACATCTTGACATGTATGATCACAAGTCTTACCTGAATCACGCAGCTAAGCAAGTACCTATCAGACTTGTTCAGGTCAGATTTCATACTATTGGGGTGTCCGGAAAGTTCGTATAATGCTTCGGAAAAAAGTCAGTTCGCGATCAAATTCAGTGATTGCGCAATCTGTTTGTCAACAATGTATTGCGTCACTCTGACGTTAAGTGGGATGTGGGTTGGATCAGTCTCGTAGTTTCTACACTTGTTGAAGTGGTGAAGTATAGCCGATATTTTGATACAGTTTTGTTGAATTACTGTCGGAAATCGCTCCATCGTAGATCGGATCTTCGATGGACAGATTCCATAATAGACATGTGCGAGGAGTGAATCATGTATAATAACCCAGCGAAGAGACAACAGTGTTTCGACACCGATGCGAAGCACAAACCCGTTCCCTTGAAGAAAATGAGGAAATTCACTGATTCTTTCTATCATTACTTGTTCCGATCTAATAAGAGATCCTTCCTACTAGAACCGCCATCAATGCCGACCTCTTCTCTGAACAACTGGAAGAAGTCGCGATCAGAGCCTCCCAGACTCCTGAACCAGCTCAAAATTCTTCTTCTGATGGACAATGCCCGCCCACATCGAGCGTATATGACCCAGAAGAAAATGGACGAGCTGAAGATCGAGAGGATTCCCCATCCACCGTATTCCCCGGATCTCTCCCCATGCGACTACCACTGCTTCCGCTCTCTCTCTGACTTCTGCAAAGGAAAGAAGTTCAAGAATCGAGATGAAGTTGTGAGGGCTTTCGTGAACTGGGCGGTCTCGAAGAAACCCGCATTCTGGAAGAGAGGAATCGAGACCCTGCCCAATCGCTGGAGGGAGGTAGTGAGAAAGAAGGGGGCATACATTGGTCACTGAGAATTGTAAAGCATTGACTAAAAAATAAAAACAAAAAAATATACGAACTTTCCGGACACCCCAATAGGATACTTCTTGGCATCACATTAAAGGATGTTATACAATAATGTGTTTATCAAAAATTCTTTCGACGTCTTTCGCATGGTCCTGTGTTGTGCAGCAGCGGCCATCCTTTTGAGTTTCCGGCGCCGTTTTCCCACACCCCTCAATCTCACGCAATGTGGTGGCGTGCGTATCATAGTTCGGGAAACGAGACCACGGTCTCTTCACTCTATAAGATATCTCTACAGGCTGATTTGTGATAGAGAGTTTACCATGAAGAGAGCGTGATATCGTTAGTAGATCTGTGAGTCTCAAAAGTTGATAACAAAATTGTGAACGCGTTGTCGGATGTGGGAGAGGATAAGTGAGTAAGATTTCGGCGAGGAGAAAACTCAAGCGGAAGCGCGAACATGTTTAAATAATCTTATTTTGGATATTTGGAAATCACATTATCTTTTATGAGTCGAAAGTAAATGTATAGACGATTACTCTCTAATCACCTCCAATCAGGTGGCAGATCTCCCTGCTTATCAAATTGCACGGACCCAGATAGATATCCGCTTGCGAATTGGAGGCCGGAAGAGTGATCACTCTAAAGATGATATAAAAGTACTAATTTTCGTAATCGTCAGGCGTTCTCTCGGAAGCCTTATCTCGAAGACTGGGAGTAAATCAATCTTACATGTCAGAGGAGCTTTCAAAAACATCAATGGAGGCGGGAGTAATCGAACCAATGACCTTCCGATCATGATACAGATGCTCTAACCACTGAGCTACGCCCCTCGTTCCCTTGTCCTCTCATCTCGAGCTATGGTCTTCGGGGTCTCGGCCATGCCTCTCTTTACAAGTGCATTTAATTGTATCGCAATACCTTATTGCTACGCCGGCACTGCATATGCTCGCGACGATATTTGAGCACGTCATACTCAGTAGAAGAATCGAGTAGGTGTGCATCGCTGCCGGAGTGCTAGAGTTTGGCATTTGACGAATAACCATCTCACTCTCTCCATTATACACGCTCTCTCGCCGGTCAGACACAACGAAAGAGCACGTGAAAGTTAGAGATTTAGACGATTGCTACATTTGGGTGTAGTATTTTCGTCGAAGACTTCTTGCTCTGTGAAAATGCCGAACAGCGGAATGGTCTAATTCCCCTACTTGTGTTCAATCTCAAATATTTCAGAAAGCGAGAATAATCAAATATGAGAGACTTACGAATGCTCGGCCAATATCTAGCTAACCTTTTGAATATTGCCACAATAAGTATTGCATTGAGCATGGTTCCACACAAATTGATAAGGCCAATCAGTATGAAATGAATCACATCGTTTGTTGAGTACATCTGTAATAAACAGTAAAACTACATACACATGTTGCCACGAATGATCTTCCACATTCAAGTCGAGATTTAAAATCGTCGAAAATATGGTAACAAGTAGATGAGCATTTTTGAGTTTAAAAGAAAGATTCATGCGAAAGATTATTACATAATAACACTGTAATGTAGTGAAACGAATGAAAATGTCCAGTCGAAGTTCGCATGCACTGGCTATTAATCACTCCTAGGAAATGTGTTCCTTTTCAACAACGGATAACTAACTCGAGTTACATTAAAGGAGGAGCAAATGCAAACGCGCGCCCGGTTGGAATATGTTTCACCTAGAAACGCACTCTCTTCAAGTCGCGTGCTATCTCGCCCCCCTTCCCTGAGCTTTCCCTGATCTGGCTCCCAGCCAACTAGCTATAACTCGGTATGGAATGGAGATATCAATGTGAAAATTTCGGAGCTTCTTATCGTTGTAGAGCTCTAAGCCATGCATATGATAGCTTCACAAATTGAATATTGAGTTTGCTTCTCCTTTAAAGCTGAACACGCAATATGATTCGAACTACGTATTCCCGATGAATTGCAATTACAAATTCCTTGCGCTCGCTGGCATGAGAGTACTCACACATACAATTGGATGGGAACATGACAAGAGAGGGGGATATATTCAATGGAATCGAAACCAATTAATTTGTATTTGTGCGTATATAGATGAGCTAGAGGAGGGAGAGACAACTTGACATTCCTGGGTACTGGGAAAAGATCGGAAGGGTGATGGGGACAAAGCAGAATTCGTTCCGGTTTCCACCCTGTCAGACACGAAAGGAACGAGTGCAAGAAATCTATGTAAACTGTTCAAAGAATTTGGTCGAAAACGCGATTTTGTTTAGCATGGAATAAGTTGAGTAAAGAACGAGGGGTAATTGAGAGAAAGCGGAAGTATGAGAAATTGAAACGGCATCATTAGTGGGAATTCGAACGTGGGACTAGAAGTTAGATACGGATTGTTGGTTGGTCCAGGCAGAGATATGGACATGAAAATTCAATAGGAATGAATGGAGACAATGGGGATCAAGCAATCAGAAATTCGTCGACACGAGCATTTTCAGAAATATCATAAAGAGCCCTGCGATTGTTCGTCTCCAATACATTCTCACCATTCGACCGGTTAGAGGGTATTTGAGATGAAGATGCGAAGGGCGTATATTGAACACTAGAGTTCGAGAATCGATACCACGGTCTCTTTATTTCACACGCTCTCTCACCGATCGTCCGGTCTAGAGAGTGTAAGAAATGAACAGACCAAGGCCCGAATTACGAACTCTATTAAACACTAATTCGGCGCCAACCATCAATTACAGTTTCGCCACATAAAAAACTCATACAATTAAAATGTCTTCGTCCCGTTTACTGAATGTCTAAGAGTAGGTTTGCCAATGCTGATTCGTATTACAACATTGCTCCTCTTTTCCCATTCCTGATTGCGAATTTCGAGGAGAGTGAGATGTTGCAAGGGTTCAACTGATTAATCGCCACACATTAGGCATGGAACATGCGCGGAATCAGCGCGTGTTTCATAGCTGAACTCTCGAAATTTGGTGTGAATGCGGACGTGTGAATAGAAATGGAGGATTGTAGGTTGGACCTTCGCCTCCGTTCACTGGAACATAACGGAGAGATATCCGTGCGAACGTGAGAAAAGCTAGAACGTGGCCAATTACCGAGAATATCGATTGCGGTAGAGGATATCGATTGTCACTTGACGACTACGCTGGATAGCGACGAGTTGAGAAATGGTCTGACTCTCTCCAGTTTGCACGATCTCTCGCCGGTCAGAGAGACGAGAGAGCGTGCAAACTGCAGAGAGTCAGACGATTGCTCGACGAGTTGGAAATTCGGGTAATCATCACATACTCATAAAACGAGCAAGGCAATTCAGAAATCTGCAAGGTCGTTGCGTGCAATCTCATTTGCTATATCGAGTGAGCTTTCCGCACGTATCTCTACCATGCTCGCGGCGCTAACTCATTTTAGGCGGAACCCACGAATCCAAAGAAAAATAGGATCCAGCTTTAGGATTTTCTAGTTGTGATTGAGAATCACAACCAGGGAGTTAGGATGTTCTACCCGCTCAGAGGATCATCACACGCTGGAAACATTGGTTTGCGTTTCACTGGAGGGATATTCTCGTATATTTCCCTATATGCTCTCTTCTCACTTGCCAGTCATACTTCCTAGGCACAAAAGCACCGACATGTCTGCTTATTAGCGTTGTTCGATTGATAAGATACTCCGATCGATCGGAATCGATCCTTTTACTCTGCTTCAGAAATCATTTTTCTCCTCTTCTTGGAACAATACGAACAATTAGTCATCTCTCTTCCCCCTTCGTTTGAGTGATTCACAAATCTGATTTCCCCTAATTCGTTCCACCATTTCTCCTATTACTTTTCCATCGACTTTTTACCTATTTTGGTGTTCAATTTCAATAATATACAGAACTTCGTGAATGTCCCAAATCGACACAAGGACAACAAATTATGAGAAGCCTGCCACCATTGTCGAGGTTACTCACGTTTTTTAGTGTTCCATCGGTTAGCAAAAGGGACATGGATTATATTCATAGATCGAAAATTCTCCCGACGAGTGCGAGGTGCTGGAATGCGTGAGGCGACTTGAACAACGTGTACGATATGTTTGTTTTTATCAGGGATAATTCCCTTAAATTAAAAAAACAACAAACTCCTGCAGGAGCAGCTATTCGCCAATTACATCTTCAATTGCGAACAGAGTAATGATCTATACATGCGAGTGCTTGACTACATAAACCAGAATCTTAATGAGGTTAGTATTGCTTGAAATTCTGCCTATTTTGGCTAATTATGCCTTTTCAGTTTTTTACATGCCCACTGGAAGCTTTGACAGAAAGAAGGAAAGAAGTTGCTATAATCGCCGTTCACGCGTTCTATTAGTAAGTGTTTCATCTACAAGTTGAAGACTATCACTTCGTTAGTTGAAAAGTAATTATTGGAAACTCTAATGTTTATGTGTTCGTCATTACCAATGTATAGAGTAGTGTTTAATCCACAACTTTGCAGTTCAGAAGAGCTGAAACAATACCGGTGCGAATGCTCAAAAAGGGCGAAACTGTGGGGAGACTTACTTGTGTGCTACATTCTACGGTATATTCGTGCGTATTAAATGATGGATGTTGTTCATTTGGGTGTTTATCAAAACAAAGTATTTGTTTTTTTTTCAAGATTAATGGGCAGAGTCTTCAAGCGATTGCATGATCGAGAAATTGCGGCGTTTTATTATGGTTACGCTCAGTTAGTTCGCAAAATGTTTGTATGTTTTACCTGTAATATTTTAGAGACATGGAGAACCACATCCTTTATCAAATTAATCATGAGTCGCGGAAGGCTGTCCATAAGTTTGATGTGGGTGTTTTTTCCTCAAAATGTACGCAAAGATGTTTTTTTCTGAAGCAATACTTGCTTACCGACTATACGGAATGCAATTCTGAATCACAATTCGCCTTCCGATATATACCAGACGCAGCAATGATTGCAAAATGCGAGGTGCTCATTTCGAAATTATATTTTTAAAGGCATGATTCAGAAAGTGCTCAATCACAGTAACTCAATACGATTTACTAGTGAGAGATGGACACCGTGCATATCGATTCAGGGAGTTTGTCAATTTATTTTTTTTAAAGATACCTAGCAAGGACGAAACCCTGATCCCAAGACGCGACGCATTGTGTGCGCGTCGTTTGTATGAGATAATATGCAAGCGAGAAAGCGCGCGATCAAAAAAAAACCCTGATGATTTCGGCCTTCCTCAGGGGCTACTGTTGATTTTTTCGCATTTTAGTATGCACTTTCTCAACTAGTTTAAGCATCGGCTATTCGATTGAGACTAAAATATGGTGTCAATTTCTTCCTTGTTGGTTAACTTCAAGAATCTTAAAAATTTAAATGATCAAATAAATTATTTTTAGTACCACTTTCTTTTTGCATTCATCACTGTCATTCCGATTTGGTTCATCAAATTCAACAAACGTGAGTAAGAGTTTATAATTTTCTGTGATTTGCATATATGACATATACTTAAGCGCGGCCTAAAGAAGGAATGGAAGAGATAATTGACAAAGTGTATAAACAACTATTCCGATCGGTGCGTTATGCCATGATGTGAAAAAGATGTTTGCAACTTTTAATAAATTCACCAACAACAGTGTTACGACTCTCAGCTTAGACAAGAACTTTTAACAGTTTGTAATGATCGAGTATTTAGGATGTTTATCCGCCGATATCGAAAAGGGAGAAGCTTCGCATATTTTATTCTTCGCCCTGCAGTAATTTCTTCGTGCACACTGTAAGTATCGTATTTTTTATTATTTTATTAATTTGTATTATATACTCACAAAGAATATCGGAGAAAAATAACATATTTCGCGGTATTCCAGCACTGGAATTATTCTTAATATTCAGTTGCTACACAGCTAACCAATCAATTCAGATGTTCTACTTTTCCTACATATTCCTATTCGCCGCCGTGCTGATTCGCAAACCGAGATTTGATTACGACTCAGCTTTCTCATTGAACGATTTTCACCTTGCGATCGTTCTCTACTTTTGGCGGGTTGCATATATATTATATGTATTTATTTATATTCATTTTTTCTGAATGGAGTGTGAAAACCTGCTTTCCAAGTTTCGTATATCGTGGAAATGGTCCATTCCTGCATTGAGGAAGGATTTACGAAATTCATCCCCAGGAATACCTTCGACCTGGCCCAAAATTCGCTCAATTTGTCTTGTTCGTTTGCATTTTCAATATTTTTGTTCCAATAATGAAACTTGAAGGGATGATAACGTGTCTAATTTCGTCTGCTCTTCACAAATACAACGGTATGGCTTGGCTCAGGGCAACTTGCCATGTGCTTTCAAAGTGAGAATTATTTTGAATTTACAACAAAACGAAAACAACAACAACATCAAACAATAATATAAAAGTCATACTAATTCGTAGATTGGCCTTCCTCATATCATTCATTTTCTCCGCAATTCGAGCTATTCGTGTATTCTCCGCTGATTCCTTCTTCGATAGTAGTTATGGTCAAGAAAATGGTCAGATGTACATATACTTATACTTATACTTATACTTTATTCACCATCAGGGTAGGGGAGAGATTATGCCTTGAAGGCGTCGAAGAAGGGAGATCAGGTGGTATTTTGGGCTCGGGCGAGCGTGTGGGTGGGGATTGTGTGTGGCAGTCCGTGTTACATTCTTATGTTGGAAGAGTGGAGGACATTCATGGGAGAGTTTTTTATAAGGCGACGGAAAGGGATACGGGGCATGGTAACTATTTGGTTGGGAAGGGAATTCCAGAGCGTTAGTGAGCGAGTGGCACAAGAAGTTATGGAAGATGGACTAACGAATGGTAGAGCTATGCGCAGACTGTGAGAGGCACGGAGACTGCGAGTGAGAGGAGCAATCGAATAGAGACTAGAGGTGTCGAGGAGAACATAGTCATGCAATGAGTCATACAGGAAGTAAATATCGTTCAAAGAACGTCGATATTCAAGTGTCTCTATTTGGAAGTGCTTAAGCCTATCAGGGTAAGTCAGGTAAGGCAATTTAGATCGGCCCAGAACACGTCTAGTGAATTCGCACAGATTCGATTTGATTAACCAAACCGATAGCAATAGGATTCCAAATTATGGTTGAGGACTCAAGAAGAGGGCGAATGTAAATTTTGTATGCCTTAAGCAATATATCAGCCGACGTTGTGAGGAAAGATCGAAGTAAAAGATTGCACATGGACCTGGCTTTTCTAGTTATTTGAGCAATATGATGGCCAAAGTGCAAGTTGCTAGAGAAGAAAACACCTAGGTCGCGAACTTGTTCTTTCGGGGAGATGATATTACCATTTAGGACATATTGCGATCTATTTTTAAGGCGGCCAAGATGGAGTACAGTACACTTAGGAACACTGATAGTCATGTTCCACTGAGTAGTCCACTGCTCTATACTAGTAATAGCTTTTTGGAGATCAGCACTATGATCAGGAACAGTTGCGTATGTTTTAAGATCATCAGCGAATATGTTATATTTAACCGTAGGAGGAATGCATTTGCCCAAATCATTAACGTATATGATAAACAACAATGGGCCAATTGCTGAGCCCTGGGGGACCCCAGATATAATAGGAGAGGGAGGGGATAGATGATTACCAATAAAGACACGTTGAGATCTTCCAAGGAGATATGATTCAAACCATTTTACAATATGTTTAGAGACACCCAGAGAGGAAAGCTTATGCATGAGAAACCTTAAATCAATAGAGTCAAATGCCTTTTGATAGTCGAAAAATATGGTATCTACTGATTTCTTACGACTCAAAGACAGAGTATAGAACGAAAGAGTTTAGCAAAGGGAAGTTGTAGTGCTTCTATGTTTACGGAACCCAGCTTGGCGCACATCTAGCAAAGAATGTGTATCTAGATAGGTTGTTAACTCATTAATTAGAATTTTTTCAAAAATTTTAGAGGCGGTGATTGTGAGGGAGATAGGGCGATAATTTGAGATTTCTGCATTGCCGGCCTTTTTAGGAATTGGCTTGACATGAGCAATTTTCCACTGGGAGGGAGCAATACCAGAAGTAAGTGAAATATCATTACCTATATATAAAGCGCTGTGTGATTCCGTGTGTCCGGATTGCGAAATAGGGAGATTGCGAAATAATGACGGGAGGGACTGATGAAGGCATCGAACCATTACCGTATACCAATCAATAATTAGAATTGGGACAACTACCGTATATCGGTCGATAATTAGCCATGGGTCACCTATTATTCGGTAGGTCAGATTTATGATTTTGATCTTTGAATTACCGTATACCAATCAATAATTAACATTAGGACAACTACAGTATACCAATCGATTATTCGCCATGTGTCAAAGCTTCTAGAATGTTCCAGAAAGTTCGAAAATGTTCCAAAGCTTCTAGAATGTTCCAGAAAGTTCGAAAATGTTCCAAAGTTTCTAGAATGTTCCAGAAAGTTCGAAAATGTTCCAAAGCTTCTAGAATGTTCCAGAAAGTTCGAAAATGTTCCAAAGCTTCTAGAATGTTCCAGAAAGTTCGAAACTGTTCCTATGCTTCTAGAAGGTTCCAGAAAGTTCGAAAATGTTCCAAAGCTTCTAGAATGTTCCAGAAAGTTTGAAAATTTTCCTAAGCTTCTAGAATGTTCCAGAAATTTCGAAAATTTTCTAAAGCTTCTAGAATGTTAAAACAACATTCGAAAACAAGAGGGAGAGTAGGAAAAGGGGGAGAAGGAGACAGGAGAGATTGAGAGAGGGAGAGAGAGGGAGAGAGATGGAGAGAGAGAGGGAAAGGGAGAGACAAGGAGATAGAGGGAGAATGGGAGACAGGAGGAGAGAGGGAGGAGAGAGGGTGAGAGAGAGGGGGAGGGAGAGAGGGTGAGAGAGGGGGAGGGAGAGAGGGTGAGAGAGGGGGGAGGGAGAGAGTGTGTGAGAGAGAGAGAGAGGGAGGGAGATAGAGAGGGTGAGAGAGGGGGGGGAGAGAGGGTGAGAGAGGGGGAGGGAGAGAGTGTGAGCGAGAGAGAGAGGGAGGGAGATAGAGAGGTGAGATAGAGGGAGAGAGAGAGAGGGAGATAGAGGGGGAGAGAGATGTTGTGAGGCAGATAGAGGGGAGCGAGGGGGAGAGAGGGGAGATGGAGAGAGGAATATAGAGGGAGGGAGAGGGAAAGGGAGAGAGAAGGAGATAGAGGGAGAATGGGAGAACAAGGAGAGAGAGGGAGGGAGAGAGAATGTGAGAGAGATAGGGGGAGGGGGAGAGGATGAGAGAGAAGGAGGGAGGGAGGGGAGGGAGAGAGGGTGAGAGGGGGGGAGGGAGAGAGTGTGAGAGGGAGAGGGAGGGAGAGAGGGAGAGAGGGATAGAGGGAGAGAGAGATGTAGGGAGACATATAGAGGGGAGCGAGGGGGAGAGAGTGGTGAGAGGTAGAGAGGGATAGAGATGGAGGGAGGGAGAGGGAAGGGGAGAGGGATATAGGGAGAAAGGGGGTGAGAGAGAGGGAGGGACAGGAGGTGAGGGAGAGGGAGAGGGAGAAGGAGAGTGAGAGAGAGTGTGTGAGAGGGGGTTTAGAGGGAGAGAGAGAGAGGTAGGGGAGGGATGGAGATATGTAAAGTAAGGGAGTATGAGAGATATTTTACATCCGAAAGAAATAAGACGAGGCCTAAGAACAAATCAAGGAACACGCCAGTCGATTGCGCGCGCCGTGGCGCGCGCGATCGGCTGGTTAAAAATGATGGAGAGGGGACTGGCGATTGAAAATTTGCATTTGGTGAAGACCAAATTTGGAATATTATCAGGAGAACCATTTATTTTAGGAACCAATTGTGAAATGGTAATAAGAATGTCACCAATTGGAATGAAGGGGAGGTCAAATGAGGAATCAGGGATATGTGTTTCTTACTTTTTAAATACGGCATAGTTGATTATTAATTATTAAAACAATTAATTATTCCCATAATTAAGTTAATTAAGTGCAGGTATTCACTCTATGGTCTCTCTTCATCGTCATTCTCATATTCTGGTGCACCTACGCAATTGCCGTGATCTCCATGCTAGGTTTGACTTTTTTCCATAGTTGTCACTCGAGCAATGGTTTGATTCTCTTCAGTTTGCACGCTCTCTCGTCGGTCAGAGAGACGGGGGAGCGTACAAACTGATGAGAGTCAGACCATTGCTAGGCAACAAATATCCTTTTCATTCTTTGCCATATCTTCCCTGAGAGAACGCGAATAATGCAACACGAGTGTTTCTCTCCTTCCTAGAATCTTGCCCACAAAAATTAAAATACATTATGCGAATCTGTACTTGCAGACGAGCCAACAACACCGCAAAGTCTGCTATGGAGAATCTTCTCCAATGGTGCTTTCGAGATATTTGGGGAGGTCCGAGATAATATGCGAAATGGTAATAATCAACCAAAGATATGTCACACAAGTATGGCCATGTAGGAGAAGTTGACTTTTTCAATGTCGATTGCATCTATCGCGCTTGGACCATTCCAGTTCGTGTTTTGCTCAATACTGGATATTGACAACGATACGTAACTGATTCGTTTCTTCTTCAGATTCTGCTATTTGCGTACACAGCTGTGGAAATCTGCTGTCAACGTGAGTCGTGGATGCTATTAGAGTTTGTAATTCGGATCACCGTCTCTTCATTTCCCACTCTCTCTCTCCGCTCGACCGGTCTAGAGAATGTGGGAAATGAACAGACGGTGACCCGAATTACGAACTCTAGATGTTATTGATGACAAGAAGTATTGCCATTTGTGATGTCTTTCCTAGTCCGTTTAGTAATCGATTACAAATCATGATTGCAATTGATAGGTTGCGTCAAGGAAGCGATTCGCTCATAGCTCACGATGAGGCGATTACCTTCGTGAAGAGACCCGTACAGGAAGGGACTCAGCGATAAATAGTGAGCAATTTTGGCACTTTGTCGGTTTCTGGATACCCATTCCAGCCCATTCATTTCTAAATATTATCCCTTTTTTTATAAACCCCACATGAGGGACGCGAATGGGAAATTTAAAAAAAAGGAATGGACCAAAGAACCAAAGAAGGCCGGAATTTAATTTGACAATTTTGAAGTAAATAATTTAAGAAATGCAATGCTGACATACAAAAGATGCGAATGCAGGTTAACATGTTGAAGGTTTGAGCTGAATGAAGGTTAAAGTATTTCTTAACAGCAAGATGTTGTTACGGGCTGCGATCATACGCCCGGAAAAACATCAAGAGTGCAAGGCACCGATTGAAATCCCTGAGGAACTGATTGAAGAAAGTAATGAAATGAGAGCAATGACAGCATCGATGTGCGTTAATTGTTGCTACATAGACGAAGCAGGAAAGGAAGAGATGAAGTGACATTTGTCGAAGTGATGAGACTTCATTCACCCAGTTCTAATCTGCGAACAATTGCATCATTTTCGGCACTAGGTGGAGCACTAATGACGTCATACCGCCTTTGATATATGTTCTCATCCGACCTAGTGCCGTACTCTTGCTCGTCTTTTTGCGCATCTGATGCGTCGTTGATAATATTATATATTGCTGGTAATCGTTGATTGAAATCGTGACCGTTTAACAATTATTGTTTCTCGCCTAATCTACTGTAGCGACGATTACAACACGAATAACTGTAGTAACTATCAAGTAGAAAGCATTGATAAAAGACCGAATAAATATTTCCGACCGTTATCATAACACCAAATCATGCGGTTCTGAATAGCTATTCGAATCTCGATTTCGGTCCGATCACTTCCCAAGATCTTGGCACAACTACACAAAAGTGACCAATGTAGACCATGACCATCGGCGTTTATCGTATAATAGGACATAATAGATTATTACTTGTTTGAGTGATTCACACTTCCACTGGACAATCCCCTCTCGCTTCTCTTCAAAAGTGCGAACGATTAGTCACCGTTCCTTCCCCGCCGTCAACGTGATTCACTCATCGAATTTCCCCCTAATTTGCTTCATTTCTCGCGATTACTTCTCCTCCTTGGCGTGTTCATCTATATACAGTGTCGCTCGATCTCCTCTAAGATGGCGCTGAGGGTTACAATAGGTCGTATTCCTCCCAACATTAACTTCTAAGTCTATATTTTCGGCATAATTTCGTCTGTCCATTGGTGAAAATTCAGCGTCAAAATGACACGCTTTGAAGCGTCTGGTAGAGTTGCGGCCTAATGAGTCCAGTAGCTATACGCAGCGCCGAGCTCATCTGTGAGGAGACCGTGCGGCACGGCATTTTACAAAATCATTATTTAACCAAATACTAATTTAACAACAATAATTTCCAGATATTAGTGAATGTCTAGTACCGACAATCATGCGAATCCTGCCACCTCTATCGAGGTTAAATTTATGAATCATTTCTTTTGCATCTTCCATAGCATAGCTCCGACTGGTGGTATGCAACGATTGTCGCATATCAATCAATCAATCAATCAATCAATTTATCTTATCAGGCAATAGACGCTCAGAAGATGATAGGTCGATATTCTTCATTAGTTGCACTCCACCAGTGGGTGCACATCAAGATATTCTAATCTGGCGTTAACGCTTGAAATTATAAAAAAATTTTAGTGCTTTCAGATCGGAACAGAAGAGTGCGAAGTTTTGGGGTGCGTGAGAAGGCTTGAACAGCGTGTAAGAATAAGATTTTTTTTTAAATTTAAAATTGTAAAACTATCGCGAATAAGTTTCCGGGCACTTTTTGAACTTTTTGCCATATATGCCTCGCCTCTTGCTCTTACAATTCGTAGAGTTTCAACACAATTCTTGAAGGAGTGCCTGTTCCAAACGTATTTCTTCGATGGAGAAAAGATTGATAATTTACCTGAGCGAATACTCGCTGACATCAACAAGTACGTCGATGAGGTTAGCATATCCTATGTAAGAGATGAGCAAGTTCCTTGTAGATTTTTTCAATCCAAGATTTAAGAAGCAGAAAGAGAGACCTTGCAATAGTTGCCGTCCACGCTGTCTATTGGTTAGCTGTGCATTTATAAATTACATTTATGCATTTAAAGTTACATTTATACTGCATTTACTTGACATATATAATATATTTGATGGAAGAATATTTACAAAACAATTTGCAGCTCAAAAGAGTTGACCCGGAATGAATGCCCAACAGGCCTAATTGGAGATCTTCTAATTTGCTACATTCTACGGTTTGTCATATTTTCAAATGAACATCATTCCAATTATATATTTCACAAGGAAATGATGAACTATTAAAGCTATTTTTTATTTAAATTACTTTTAAACTACTTGTTCATTCTAAATACTCTTCCTTGCAGAACTGTCAATTATTGCAAAAATACAGCCCCCCCCCCCTATTGGTTCATGTTGAAAGTAGATTTCTGGTGCTCTCCCGTTTTCCTTGCTAGATCCCTTTATTGTATACTTATGAAAGTCTACGTTTTACATGTCCACTATAGTTAGTTATCCCCCAGAAACCGCGAATCTATATCGTGCGAAAGGAGCGATAGAGTGGCTGGAAATGTCTGAGCCTTTGGAAAACCCATTTGTATTTATTTCTAGAGGAATGTATTGTACTTTCATCCATCGGAATGAACGCGACATGGCTTATTATCGGTCTTATCGATTTCCGGCATTAGATTCTGTATAATCCCGGAAATCGATAATTGCATTATCAGACATGAATTCACCCAAAAAATGTTCAAGTATTGCTTCAAATGTTATTGGTGATCATTCTTCAGCCAAGCCGATGCCCCTTTCATTATAATTAATTACCAGTTACCATAAGGAAGCCACAATGAATTAATTTTGAGTTACTGTAAGTGAATTCACAGTTAGACGACTTTTCCCCATTAATGTCACATTACCGGAATCGGGGCCCGCACCCGCGCGGACGCTTGTCAAAATTCTGGCGATGCTTGTTCATTTACTTCATCGAATGTTACGTATTTGTGAATTTTGAAGAAACTCAAATTATCTGCCAGTACCAAGTCCCTGAAGAAATATGTTGGTTTTCCCAGATAGTATGTTATACAATCACCAACTCAAATAAAAGTACAAATACGAATATTTGGGGGGGGGTCTCTCTTATGGGCTAAAATGTCGGCATAAATGCTGGAATAATAACACCGCCCTTGCAATATCGAATCATGTATGTGACCCAGCGAATTGGAGTTGACTCGACTGGGGCACGGTATGAATTTACTGTAAACCCCACTTCCCTTTGGCGAACTCCCCGAAACACGGCAAACAGGTTAGCCACTTGCTGGACTCGAACTCGGTACCTTCGGTCTCCAAGGCAAGCTCGTTAGCCACTCGGCCATGATTAAATGACGAAAAAAATGAAAATAAAATTTCATCAAATAATTACTCAACATAACTGATTTTTTATGGCATCTTTTAGAAAAAAAGACAGTTCATGATTTGCCAATATGTATACGGTAGTGAGGGTTACGGTAGGTAACTGTAGAACATCAATAATATTGATTGACAATTTTTGTAAAAAGTTTGACCCAAGGAACTAAAGTTGCTCCACGGAACCGAGGTTACGGTAGCAAAGTAACTGTAATTTGGATTACGGCAGTCCCAAAGCGTAAGTTGGTACGGTAGTTTTGCTTTGTTACACCATGGCCTACGTCGACATTATCGACCATGATTCATCGATTTTTGAGTCGGGCAAACATAGCTAATATTGAACGTATAGGGGGTCGTGCTTTTTTTAGTCGGGCACGACGCCGCCAGTGCTGGGCAACTATGCAACCCCGCCCCCTCCCTCCCCCGAATATTCCCTTTATAAAAGGTATACGTCCGTAATTCTGCCTGCTCTCTTACCAGTTATCAATCAATCAATCAATCATTGATTGATTGATAATAGAAATGCACGTATAATCAGGAGTCGATTTACATTCAGTTTCAAGGAGGGTGAGATCGTTGACTTGCTTCAGCGCGAGTTCAATCATGGGGATGAACTGAGCAATGTGGGTATTTTTTGAAACATTAAACATACATTATTTCGCTTGCAGCTTATCATGAGCACCGACTACACAAAGTCCAACGCTAATTCGCCCTACTCTTTTCGATACCTTCTAGATATTGCAATGTTTGCGAAATGCGAGGTTACATTTTTTTCTTTTTTTCGGGCTTTAAGGTTAGTTGTAGAAATTACTCAACCACAGCGTCTCGAGGCGCTTTGCACATGAGAGGTGGACTCCGAGAATATCGATAAAAAGAGTTTAATGTCACTTAGCATTCAATATTGATCAATATTACTTATAGTACCATTTCCTATTCGCCTACTTCACAATTATTCCGATATGGTTCATCAAATTCCGACAACGTGAGTTGAACTTCAGAATCAGAATTGGAATAACCTAAATTCATTTTTAAATAGTTAAAAAAACTACAATTGGAATTTCAGCGCCACTGGACAACGATTATATTCCAAGTGAATGTACCGCATTATCAAACCGTTCTTTGGAAACTGTGAGTTAAATCATCTGCTATGAATCAAATGGCAACTTTGATTAAGTTGCGAATATTCCTAACGCCCTAACGTTTTCTTTTCAAACTTTGAGGATACTGGATTGACGAAATGGGCAAAGCTTCGCATCTTTTATTCATCGCCATGTAGCAATTTCTTTGTGCACAATGTAAGCGTTAGACCTTGGTAAACGGTTCTTTTTCTCTTCATTTTACCTACCCGTAGAGTGGCATGAATGTACATATAAAGAGCAATGCCGCTTACTTTCGAATTCTAGTAAGCATTTCCGACTGTAGATTGAAAAAATCGTTTAGGTGTTCTACTTTATCTACATATTCTTATACGCAGCAGTGCTTATCCGGAAACCACGTTATAATTATGAAGACCTGGCCCAATTCAACGATTTTCGACTTTCGATCGCACTCTACATCTGGCAGGTTTGAGAATGATTACATAGTTACCTAAAACCGTAAGCTTTTTCGACCCAGAGGAAGTAGGAAGCTGAAACTTCGGGAACAAGTGCGCAAGCGTCGTATGTAACCATTAGACTAACAAAAAACTAGAGCTTAATTGGAAAATATTGAGCAAATAGCGAAAATGTGTTGTCATCTTGTCTGTACGGTGTGTGGCCATTTTCTGCACTCTCTACCGTATACAAGTCATTTAAAAAAATCTTATAAATTCGCATCGTGCTTATCAAGCTGTTCACTATCTTTCCATCGTGGAGACCGACCGTTCACACATTTAAACAATATTTTGACTCAGAAACCCGCTTAATCGCTTCGCTATACCTTTGTGACCATTCGGCTGGGTCAGGTTCGGCGGAGCGCATACGTGATCCTGGTCAATATTTTCCGTTTGCATTAAACGCTGATTTTGCGATGTTTCTTTGTTCCAATAATTACTAAACGAATTAACACTAATTGTTTTTACAATTAAACGCAAAATTAATTGCTAATTAGCTTAAATTATAGGTTTCAAAAAACGCAAAATGTCGATTTTTTAAAAAAATTATTGTTAATTTCTTATTTTGCAGTGTTTCTTTGTTTAATTATTAATAACTCGATTTATGATGATTTATAAAATACATAATGACCTATTTTCATAGCCGAGTGGCTAAAGCAATGGATTAGAAAACCGAAGGTTGGTGGTTCGATTCCCGTAAGAGTGAAACGCGTTTGCCGTTCCCGGAGAGGTTCAGAAAGAGACGTAGCGTAATCTCCCAATATTTAGCGTGGCGTAGTTTCTCGCTAGTTACGCAGACTTGACTCTTAATTATGAACTTAGGGTTACAATTATTTTGTTTTCGGGACGGTTTCAAGTGCTTGACTTAGCACATGAGCGTATTATCATTTAGCGTATCTAAAGATTGCATGAACGCACACTTGCATGAAAATTGGAACCCTAACGATTAAGCCGAATTATAAACTCGAGGAACAATGGCTTCTCGTTCTGTACGCTCTTTCTCTCTCATTCGGAGTACTGTTTCGCGCTCTCTGATCGAATAGAAAACATACTCTGGTTTTTCCAAACCAGTGCTTGACCAGTTAGAAGGAGTGCGGGTAAAAAAACATGTTGTTCTAGGATTGTGAATGTAGCTAATCTTAAAAGATGTGAGAGTTGACTACCATAAAGGGCGCTCATCTTTGAGAATGAATAATCTATCTGACCGTCCGAACTGCATATTGTAGGGTCCTCTCAAACACTATTTGACCACTACCCAACTAGTTCCCTGGCCAGTGGGTTGGCAACCCAACTCGCTGGTTTGGATACTGGTTGGCAGAAACCAGATTATGGAATGACGAGAGTCTGAAGATTTCTCAAACCCGAAGTATTTCAGGCAGCATATATCGTGGAATTCTCCATTCTCCATTCTCCATTCTAGCGCTCGTGATGGGCGGTCGTCCCTGACCCCGCTCTTTTCCGACCTAGTTTGGGGAATCCTCTCCCGTCAGCATGGGCAACCCGGAGAGTACACTTCAAGAGGAGGAGCACGGACGGATTCCCATCGTCTCGAGTGATCTACCGTCAAGAAAACCTCGCTGTCTGCGTTGTGAGTTCCTAACCGGCGCAAGTCAGGTGCCCGGCGGCAGGATGATCTATTTCAATACTCAACGGAGATCCGTCACGATCGTCCCTACAGTTGACCAGAGAAGCCAAAGAAGATCCCATCCCTTGACCTAACGACGCTCTGAGACCGAAGATTCCCTCCACACTGAAGTCACCCTCCTGCAGGACCATTGTGCCTGACGTCAGGATAAATATGATGATGATATCGTGGAAATGCTCCACTCGTGCATCGTGGAAGGAATTTCGAAATTCATCCGCGTTAACATGTTCGATCTGGCTCACAATTCGCTAAACTTTTCCTGTTAGTGTTATACATAACATATATGTTTGTTCTTGGCACACTTATTCTTATTAGGGATGCTACTCTGGGCAATTTCACTGCTGATTAACGAGTTTAACTGCCTGGCAATGTTTAGAGCAATTTGTGTTGTATTATCGAAGTGAGTCTTATATGTTTAAATATTGGACAACACATTAAGAAAATACAAAACAAGAACAACGATTAATACAAATTTTCAGATTGTTGTTCCTGGTGTCTTTCATATTTTCCGCAGTTCGAGTCATTCGTGTTTTTGCAGCAGATTCCTTCTTCGGATCGATAGTACTGATGGTCAAGAAAATGGTTAGATTTTTTTAGTATTACAGTTCGAAATTCAAATCTTTCATTATCAATTCCATTTAGTGGTACAAACAGTTGGTAAGTATCATACAATTGTTGAGGTAAATGGTGTTTGGGCGTTATTGTGCATTTTTGTTTCATGTGCGCTACATTTTTGAACATAATAGTTCATATGAAAAATACCAGAAAATGAAGCAAAAACGTCCAAATAGAGAATTCAGGTGTTAAGCCTAAGCCTAAGCCCAAAAAGAGAACCTTATTCAGGTGTTCACTCTCTGGTCTCTCTTCATCGTAATTCTCATCTTCTGGTGTGCGTACGCCATTGCGATGATATCCATGCTTGGTGTGTGATTAGCATCATTAGAATTTAAACAAATCAAATGAAAAATAACTATATGAATACGTTGCTAAATATATGTTCATGATAAGGATGATGCAGCTAGTTGCATCGTAAGCAAATATGTGAATTGTTATTTTGTAATTCAATCATCATCATTTTAATTTTAATGAAATAATGTATTTACAGATGAGCCGGCAACGCGACAAAGCTTGCTTTGGAGAATATTCTCGAATGGAGCTTTTGAGATTTTTGGGGACGCTCGTGATGAATTGCGAAATGGTAACCCTAAACAAAAAGTCTACAAAAATGCGTATGCTTTAGGAGAAATCGAACATTGTCCTTCCTCATTCAACTCGTCAGATCTATCAGATTTCAACATCGATTGCATCTATCGCGCGTGGACTATTCCAGTTAGTACAGTTAGCGTATTTTTCAATTTTTTCGTTCTTTTAGATTCTTCTATTCGGCTATGCTTTGCTATCGTCAGTGCTTCTGGTGAATCTCGTCACTTCATTATTCTCGTGAGATTTTTTTTTGCATATGATGTTTAATAGTTAAACAATAATAATGATTACCAACATTAGAATTTCATTTTTTCAGATTATTTTGAATGAATTGTGAGTAGGTTTTAAAATCACCTGAATCTGTAAATCAAGCAACCTTAGGTGACAATTTAAATAGTAATCAATATTCGTTCAGCGATACTTTCACAGAAGTGAAAGATTCGTCGATGATCACCTACCGGTACAAGGAATATCAGGTTACAAAATGCGAATTATTGTTTGGATAAACTAGCAATTTACACATATCTTTCAGAGACTGTACTTATACGAGCGAAAGTCCCGAATTCCTGCTCCACTATCGCTGATTTATTACATCTTTATATTTTTCATGTCGCTATTACGGGGCTGTGGAGATCTGCTGTCAAAGTATCTTATGCACAATGTGGTCTTCAATTGTCGGATCATTTTTTGCCATTTTCTAGTTTTGTAGTCATTTGAAACCCACCTGCAAATGATTGCCTGAAATTTGAAATCGTAATGCACAACCACATATTCGTGGCGGCTACCTGTAGGATGCGCCGGAATTGTGGATACATAAGCGCTAATGAGGATAATACATTCGCCAAGGAGGGAAAGGACCAGGAGAGGGAGCACGATAGCGACGAGCCATAGTAAGAAACATATTTCAGCTTTCTCGAAATTCCGGTGTTCATCTTTTCACACACGAAAATACGAAGGAATATGATAATAAAGTTTTTTTTTTGAAGAAAAATATTATTCCAATAACGAAACAGTAAATAAAGACTCAATGCATTTATAATATTATCTTTTCAGCCAGAGTTCGCTGCCAGACTGGGTGAGACGACCAGAAATACATGGAGTTGAGAACGGGGCTCCAGTTACAATCCCTGAGGAGCAAGAAGCGGATGATAAGCCGGAGAAAGTGAAGAGAAGACTTGGAGTGGGCATGTACTGTGGATATCGGAAGGAACAGGAGAGGAAAAAGTTGTGATGACATTCGTTAAAGTGAAGTAATTTGTTCCACCCGGTACTTCAAATAGTTCTAGACTTTTATGTTTCCTTAGTGAATTTGGTTTGTTAATAATCGCTTGGGTGGTTTTTCTCATTATTGCCAGCTTTTCTCATTATTTACTCTTTATCGTCGGTTTGCCAACAAATGCCGTGTTTTGGTATAAATACAATCAATATGTTATAGGTGTTACTCATAAAGCTGTGTTGTTTGATCGGAATTTCAGTTTTGTTTTCATGATCTAAAAAAACATCACATTGCAATCTTCTCACGTACGATTAATACTAAATAAATAAACATATTCTACAATTGCAAATAAACAAAAACTATTAATCGACTTTGGATAATGCCTTTAGCGAATTTGATCGATTCATAGCATGAATCAAATTTCTGCAGCGTTGGTAGTGAACTCGATAGCGATATGTATATATAATGTATGCATTCGAACAAACTTTGCTTCCCTCAGCGCTCTCCTTCAGCGTAGCCCTTGAATCACCAGACACCAGATGATTTATTTAACATTTTTCTCACCCACCGTCCAGGTAGTGTACTGGCAGATGTAGGGAATACCAGTGTGGCAGTGCGTTCATACATGCCCATATTTAATGTAAAACGTTTATGTGGTCAAAATACAGGGATTATATGATAGTACTATGTTTGGAAATGATCGATGAAAAATCACGCTATACATAGGATCTATTATATATAGTGTGAATGAAACATATCTGAAAATGATACAAAGTTATTCCAATCAGAGAATCCTAGCGCAAAGCCAGCTCGTGTCGACCTGTATTGTGCATATCGACCAATGAATAGAAGAGGGGGGAGATGTGATGACCTATATCAAATTAAAGGAACTCAGCAAATAATTTCATAATACACTCGATAAAATATCTTTCCGAAGTGCTAATTAGCTAGACTTTATCTTAATTGCGTCAGGTTTTTGCTGAGTATATAATTATAATTAACATCCCTTTCCACCAAATTATGGGGGCATTTTCCCAACCATTAAACAGGCCAAAGTGAATGCGCATTGGTCATTACTGTGAGAAGCGATCTCTGCCATTCTGGTGCTTATATGAACGAACATCTTGCGAATACTTTATTATCATTTGCAAAAACATCGATACAGATTTTGAAATCAAGAGCATTCAGCAGTTTTTGTTTCCCACCGAGCAGGGAGTGTACTGGCAGATGTAGGGGAGACCCGCCTGACAGTTGGTCGCCGCCCTGAATTATTCTAAATATTAATGCTATTGATATAATGTTATCAAAATTAATAACGTTAAATTTGTTAATTATTCTTGGAAAACAACAATCCGTAATGATGCAAACCATTTGAGCGCGTCCGTGGTGCCATCCATGAATGCGCACTTGGCCACATCCGATCGCTTCGGTTCGTACATGCCCCAGTTGGTGTAGAAGTCGCGAGACTGAATTATTTGAAAACTCAATATGCTGTATTTTGTGAAGGGATTCGGACTCAAAAAAGTAATTAGAGCTATTCATAGCACGATTTATCCCCTGATTCGACACTATCAACAACCGGCCAAGTTTAATTTGGTCCGAGCAGTGGCTTGGCTTGGTCAATTGCAGATAATTGCTATGCAACTCACCTGGTCCGACCAGCGCCACTGTCCGTCGTCCGTCTTATCGAAACCGATCCAGACGTAGTCAGTGCGCGCTTTGTTCATCACTGCAAATTTTGGGTTGAGAGTAGACATAATATAATTACATCATGACGTGACGTCATATCGCCTTTGATATATCAAATGAGGCATGACGTCATCGTACTCATCCAACCTAGTGCCGTTAAAAGGGTAAAAACATATAAGACGACTCACGCTGCTGCATGAATCTCGCCTTGCCCATATCGTGAATCGCCGCCAGCATTCCTCCCTGAATCAGTCGTAGAGTATACGTTTATTGTTTATGGTCGATGTTGTAACATTATTTATTGTCTTTGGTTACAGTGAGTTTTTCCAGTACCTGATTAACACATGTCTGCTTCGCCTTGCTGTAGGGCACACCGACGGGAGCGGGATGGTAGCAGCCACCTAGAATTGTTTTTTTTAAAATAAATTATGGTATTTAAAAACAAATGCAAGGTAAAGCAGATCACCAGAAGCCTTGATCGCCGGATCCGATCCACCGTATGCGTCCTTGTCCGACTGGCAGAAGCAATTGGCTGAAAACATTTTTCTCGAGAAATTTGACCATTTATTACGGAAAAAGTAATAAAAGATCACAATCAACGTAGTTTGGTGTATGATTTTATTATATTTTGCAAAATGCTCGACAACTGCCTACCTTTGCAGAAGGCCTGCAGCGCCAGGCCGTAGTTGTCGTTGGAGAAGTAGTAGCCGTCGGAAGCCAGCGCCTTCAGTCCAGGCTGTTCGACCTCACCCTCCTGGAGGAAGTCTGAAGAAACAAACGTTGATTCAAAAAATAACATTTTGAATGGGTGATTTAGGAGTTTTGAATCGAGATGATTCAAAACACCAAAACATCGTCTGCAATTAGTGGTAATCGAAGCTGCAGTGAAATGCAATGATTCAGAACTAACTGTTTACGACGATTACTCCCTTGGACGCCTTGAATTGATTTATCCCGTTCAGGTTGTTCTTCCTGGAAATTAAAGGGTTGATCCGGAGAATGAATGCTATGGAGTCCCACCGCGAAAATTCTCCGAAAAAGGAAACTTAAGAAAGATTAGAGAAAAAATATATGCAAATATTTTCCCATAAATATACAAAATATAACTGACGGATCCGAATCCGTTAGATAGTAGATCACTTGGCGGGCTTTGACTCTATCCGGTCTGGTCTTGAGACCATCGTTGAACATGTTGAGCGCGGCCTCGAAGGCTCTGTAAGCGTACTCACTAATTAAAAACATCACACCAAACGATTCAGATAATGCTAAATATATTTGGATCAGAAATGGCAAACGCCACGTACACGAGAACCTCGATTTCCAGAGTGTCAGTGATCTCGGCCTTTCCGTGCACTTGATCGCCACTGGTCATGTTGAGATTGTAGATAACCTGTAAACAATTTTATCTAACTGAATTAATGATTTTTTCTGAATCGGTGTAATCAATAAGAAAATGTGACAGTCAAACAAACTTCAGAAGAGTAGATGTGTAAAAGTAATTTTACTCTGGTTTCACCTTCGCCGAATCCGCCATGCTGATCACGCCGACTCTCGAGTAGAATGGTTCCTTAGGGTCGGTGACCAGGACGTCATTGAGAGACTCGATCAGTCCAACCGCCTAAGTAAAGAGGTTCAATTATTAGCTTTCTAGCATAATTTCCCGTTTTCTCTCTCTCAACATTAGAGCGCCTTCGAAGCCGCACTCGAGATGTTCAATGATGGCTTCAAGACAAGGTCGGTTAGAGTCAAGGCTTCTCAAGTGATCTACTACTGACCGACTCGGATCCGTTAGAAGTTTAATTGTAGTTGTTATGTATCGAAGCATTTCGTAATCACTCACATCTTCCAGAGCCGTTTTCCCCATGGCCTGCGAAGTGTCGAGTATGAAGACGATATCCAGCCAGATGTTGTCGTATCTGAAAGAAAAATTACCTCAGAATGGATTCACATTTTGCTCCTTACTTCCATGTGTACGGTATGCCGAGCTTGTCCACACGACAGTCGCAGTAGGGCGCTTAAAATTTAATGTATAGATAATTAAGATAATTTTAAGCATCTATACGGATTATTAAATGCTCACCCGAATATGTGGCTGCACCAACCAGACCGACGATTGGGAGTAGGAATCCAACCTTCATCCTAAATTCAATAACATTTGGGAATTCATAGAAAAAAAACGAGGAAGGAAAAGTGAGATTCACATTCTTCCCCTGAGAAAAATCGACTTTTTATATGGATTTCTAAGCGTTGAGAGTTGTGCATCCCAAGCTTACAAACATGCTTTGAAAATATCTCTGTCTCCCTATTTCGCACGCTCTTTTTCTTCTCTAGCATGCTTTTTCAATCGTGGCATGTATGCCATTAAAATGCACGATCTCCGACGTGTAATGTGTGTCGCGATAAATCGTATCGTTCTTCTGCGTTCTCTCGGGATGATATGAAATGCGAGACAGTGCATAGCATGAAGAGTCTTGATATGCCATTTTTCGTATTCATTCAACACACGCTTTTGAATGTCCAAATCGGTTGTGGTCCATTCATGTTTTCCTGTGGGTGTGCGTTGAATGGACATGCGAGGTGTTGCGAATGTTTGCAAACGCAACACGTTCGTAAAACTCGGAGCGGTACTAGGCACGGGATGGTTGTAGGATGGTGGCCTGTTACGCAAACATGCATCATCATTTGAGGATTTTACACATCGCTGTATTGTTCTGCATTCAATTTAATAATATTATTTATTGAATATCATCATTAACAATACAACTGTGTTGCAAATGTACATTCCTTATCGATTAAATAGCGATTATTTATCATATCCGAATGATAGCAGGTTGTTCTTGAGCACTGTTCCTCCGTCAATAACTATCCTCTGGCCAACGATGTACTCGGATTGACTTCGATCAGCGAGGAAAACGATCAACTGAAATATAAATGATTATTTCTTTGAAATACAACAAAAAACTAATGATGCCTACTTTTGCTACATCGGCCGGAGTGCCCAGTCTTCCGAGAGGCACATTCGCTGTGTTTTCATTCGCTGTGGCTGCGTAGAGCGCCTGAAATATAGCGTACAGCGTACGGCGAGCACAACGAGCAGAACCGCTAAATTTATGCAAAATACTATGAAATCTGAGTATGACTAACTAGAATGAAAGCGTAGGTCAATTTAAAAAACATTTACGTGTTGAATTTCCTCCGGAAGCCCCGATTTTCGATGGATATCGGAGCCACAGAGACCCGGGCTGAAAAAGAAAAAAAATCGGAATTTTTTTGCTGCTCATTTTTCACTTGTTTGGTAAAATAGTTATTCTGTATCCCAAATAGGGTCAATCAATGAGGCTCACTTCACTGAGTTTACTCGGATTCCCTTCTTCATGAGTTCTGTAGCAAGTAGTACGGTCAACTGAACCAGTGCAGCTTTGGAGATTGAGTAGTGCCACGCCTGATAAGAAAGGACACATTATACTTACAGTTTGCGGTATAATGCCCTTAATTACTCTGCCAAAAAGGCTCAAATTTCCACTTCTTTGTGAAGGAAATCTATCTGATGTTTTGGTGAGATTATTCAAAATCAAATAGTCAAAATCAAATCAAAATCAACCTGTTGTCCGAAAGGTTGTCCGGCGAGCGAAGATACGTTCACCACAGCGCCCTTAGTCTTCTCGAGATGGGCAGCGGCCAGGTTTGTGAGGAGGATAACTCTTTAAACTTCCTCACTTACATCTACTACGAATTGTGGTTGTATGCTAGCTTTTATTGCATACATTTGACATAAAAATAGTCAATAATACTCACGATCGCGTTGTAGGTTTTGTCGAATAGCTCAATTGGCGCGCCGAGCATGCCGCCGTACGGATCGGCCAGGGCGATTCCGGCGTTGTTGACCTAGAACGCGCATATGAAGTATGAAAAAGTTCAGAAATGTTGCTAAAAAACCTACCAGAACATCGATTTGCCCGAATTTTTTGAGTGTCTCGTCTACCGAGTTTCTGAGGAGTGCCTTCGGCTTCGATGTCGCCAATGATCTAGAAATAGAAAGCGGATAAATACTGACAATGTCATTAGAAGCTGTGGAATAACTGGTGGAATCGTTCGCACATGACTACTCACTAGGGTTGGCAATTCGAATAGCGAATTGGCAATCTTTCGCAATTCGAACCCTCGCATATGGCGAAATCCGAGGAGGGGGGCGATTGCGAATGCACATTCTGAAATCCAAAAGGAATTGAAATCCATACTACTCACGCCGAGAAGATCCTCCTTGTTGGCTCCCGATTTGATGCACAAATCCCGGGTCTCCTGCAAAGAGATGATGTCATCACTCTACTGTGACCACTTATGCTTTGTTCTCGTCTAATGTTGAATATCATGATAACCAATCTCACTCTGAGTGTGTCTGCATTTCTGCCAGTGATTGTAACTTTCGCGCCTCTCTCTGCAAACATTCGGGCGGTCTCGCGACCGATTCCATTCGAGGAGCCTGAGAGATGAATGGTCACTTGGAATACGGGAACAGACGGGTATAATGAAAATAACTCACCGGTAACTAGGACAACTTTTCCTTTGAAGAATGTGGTGTCGGCCATGGTTGTGTTGTAAAGAGAGAAAAACTAAGGAATAGGATGCTGCACTCAGCATTGCTTCTGGCGATGTTTTATACCGGTGATAAAAAGTGTTGCTTATTGTGCATGAGTGTTGATAAATCTACCAGAGGGATATAGATAGAGAGAGTGGGATAGAAAGGAAGAAAGAGAGAGTGATAAACTCAGAGAAGTGCCCATCAGGACGGTCAAAAAGACAACACTGGAGCGATTAGCCGTTTGGAGGATTTTTCAACACCCGCTTGAGCAGAAAAGAGATGAATATCATAAAAGGGCACAATAAAATCAGCAGCCCAACCGAAGATAGCATTTCAATTTACCGCGATTGACAAGATTGCAATTGAATCATGGAGGAACAATCGCCCATACACCTATTGAAAGCAAACAGTGTTAGAGGGATCAATGTTCTGCTGTTATGTGACGTCAGACAATGCGTGACCACCACTTGAATTGATAACATCGCATGTCGAAGACGATTTTGCACGATCCTTAATATTGTATTCGTATAAGTTTAATAATCTAAGCACGTACACATCACGCTCACGGATACTATTGGCTTATAATTGTATAATTGTAATTAGAACAGCACATGCACCATACTTCCCGGTGAACTATCTGTAAAATGAGTCCCCATAATTTCAAAGCATAGGAACCTGCCCAATATACACTTCGCTCATTCACAGTGATTTGAAACACAGTGTCAATCACCATCATACATATCACTTGCCGTTAATTAAGAAACTCGTGACTCCCCTCGGAACAGTGCAAACATAGAACTCTCGGAAATCGTGTCATGGTGTAGTTGTCGACGATAAACAACGAGCTTCGTTGTTATTTAGATCATTCCAGTTCCGTTTCAGAGAGGTTCTGCTGGCTTCTTTATGATGGTCTACGTATTTCAACCACATACGTAATAAGTCGCAAAAATTCTATCAGTATCAGTATCTATCAGTTGGCGTCTATTCAGATAATACAATCCGTTTCATTCCTCCTAGCACAACCATGGTTCTTACTCCGCACCTTCATGAGAGTAGTTTACATAAAGAACTCGGAAGAATACGCAATTCGAGTGGCCGTCTCTTCATTCCACATACTTCCTCGACTTATCTAGTTGTGAGAGAGTGTAACTGATGAAGTAGCGTGGTATTGATTTTAGAACTATACTGGAACAGCGAGAAAGTAGTCAACTATCTGCGAGAATTCCTTGATATTCATATACTGGAGAAAAAACGACTACCATAACTTCTTGGCATGAATAGTATTCGCTCGTGTAAGATTTGAAGAAAGTGAAAGGGTCTGGCACACCACATTAACGACAGTTGGTTTCGCGGGCCAATAATTGTTCGAATCGTTTGCGAGCGGGATCATAATATGTTTTGTAGACTATGTTTTTTACAGATACCATCGACGTTTGAGATTCTCTTAGAAAAAACATATATTTTTGGGTAGTAGTACGTGCTATCTATTTTCAAGAAGTATTAGTCCTTTTCACGTTTGATCTTCTCTGCGCTACTATTGTCATCACAACACCATCATCACGTAAGCACCTCTCTCCATTTTGGCGGGGGGTATACGGTATTTCCAATCACTATTTTCCCACTCGAGCATCCATGATTCGAGCTCTGGAGCACTTCAATATTGGTACGTACAGTTACATCTACTTTGGGCCAAATATGCATACTAGGGCTCTCTTAATGGGAATTTCAATACAAATAGGCAATAGGATATATAGAAATATGCATTATAATGAGAATGCTGACTAAATAAGAAAATAAGTATTAATAAGTATTAATAATATTAGTATTAAGTAATAATATTAGTATTAAGTATTAGTATTAATAAGTATAAATAAGTATTAATGGAGTGCCCAATACGTTTTCATGTTAAAATATGATAGCTGCAATGCTCAGGACTCGGCATCACGCTCGGCATCATGCATCAGGCATCACGCATCACGCATCAGGCATCACGCATCACGCATCACGCATCACGCATCACGCATCACGCATCACGCATCACGCATCACGCATCACGCTGAACACATCACGCATCAGCATCACGCCTCATATACCTCATCTGTCGTTTCTCCCGGCTCGAAATGGGCACCTACAAGTATTTGCTAACCGCCTTCGCCTCATTTGACATATTCCTCTGTTTGATGCACACCGCAGCCAATCCGGTGGGTGCTCAGTTGTATCGCAACATAAGCGGTCCTTGCACAGATGCAAATTAGTGATACTAGGGAGGCAGCGCTTGATCCAACTAGCGAGAGATTCCTAGTTGTTTGTCTAACGTGGAACATGACCGGTGTAACATACGCAACCAAGGATTTGGGACTCTGGCCTCAATGAAATTTAGTGATGCAAAATCGACGTGCGCTCTCCTCGATTCGCACGCTCTCTCGCTCTGTCTGACCGGCGAGAGAGCGTGTGAAACGAGGAGAGCGCGCGCCGATTTGGCATCACTAATGGAATTGATTAATTGCAGAAGATGATTCGAATCAATTCGATTTTCGCTGCTGGCGCGGACGCATGGTTTGGCAATAATCGCGCGGTACGAACATATTGTTTTTTGAAAATCATCGTTGATTGTTTTATATTTTGAGATACTGACTTGTTTTTACTATTCCTGTTTCTCCGTTCCCTTTGCTCTGCTGAACATCCAATTCCTCTACCGATACTGGACGATCAATCAGTGAGTGTATTCGATTGCTTTCATGCAATGATGCCCTTTTCTCTTGCCTAAACATGGGATGGCTTTGCAAGAAAGCTCATCGAGAGAGTACGCGGATGAATAGGGAACAATTTATCGCTTCAGTCCCCAACTGATTCTGCTCTTCTCAAGAACTCGATTTGTATCGGTGCTCGTAATGTACGCATTCATACAGGCTTCGGTGTGGTATGCAAAACCATTTTCCGAAATATTTTTCACTTCACAAGTATCAGTATATTTCGCCATCTTGTTTTGGATCAACAGCAAAAATGGAAAAAAAATGTGATATGCCTTGGTCGAAAACATTGTAGTAGTCGCCTCAACGAACTGCATCACCATGCGTAGTAGTGATTTAGTAACTGAAAAGTCGACTCTTTTAGGTTCACTTTTGCGAGAACGATTATTCCGGATGCCAATGATCCTGACCTTCTGTTCGTGCAAGAATCATATTTTGAAACGTATCACTGCAATCTATTGAATGGTTGGGACATAATTCGTTATTGGGTAAGTTACCATTCAATCTTACTGCTCAAACCACCAGAGAGTAGAACTTATGTTATAAGGGTGACAATTTGAGATGATTCACGTGAAAATAATAGTTGTTCGAAATGAGTCTCCAGGGAAAACTACTCATGAAGAGTTCGAAAATCTACCCGATAGTAACGTTGTCCTAACGTAAAAAAATAGAAATAAAAGTAGAAAAAACATTAAAATAAAAAGTGAATGAAAAAAGCGAAACTTAAGAAGGAAAACTGGATTTCAGCGAGACGACGGGAGTGTCAACATGGCCACTGTCTATCTGGTTGTAGCCGGATTGGTAATCATATTCGTATCTTTCGCTGTTGCGACTGGCCTCGCGTGGGGAGCACTGAAGGCAAGTTCAACATTCTAACACGTATGTGCCTCAATTTCGAATTCTCAAGCATTTGTTTTTATTTCGATATATTAGACCGCAACTGACCATTTATCACAGTGTACAGATTAAAAGTAGGGATGATAATTTGATAGAAAGTGGCGAGAGAGATGAGTCTCGCCTCGGAATACGACATTATGTGGGAGAGGCCTAGCGCTAATTCCTCTCTATTTCGCAACTCTAATTCAATTTACAGGGAATCAGGCGCGTCAAGGCGACTCTATCGCAAAATAATCGCGACTTTCAAATGACTATCCTAATAGCGGTTTGCGCTCAGGTGGGAGCAGACTTGCATAAGTTGTATGCAATTACCAGTTGAAGAGAAGTTTACGAATTTGAGAAACACTACATTATTGTTGTTCATGTTTACAATCTTCAGACGGCGGTCCCTCTCTTCTTCGTGTATCTTCCCTACTTCTGCGTTCTCTACTTCCACTTCTTTGGCATTCCAGGTTTGTAGTTCTGGCCGAAGTCTGCTCTTACATACTGCACGAGTCTGCCAGACTCCCCATACCCCGCTTCTTGCCACTCTACCGGTCAAGATTGCGTGCAGAATGAAGTGAAGAGTCGACATCCCGAACTGTTTGCACGCTCTCTCGTCGATCAGAGAGACGAGAGAGCGTGCAAACTGAAGAGAGTCAGATGATTGCTTCGAATTTTATATTCTATTTCCGACTACGGCATCTCGCGCGCTTTCCCGCTGCTCGTCTCCTTCTTCCCCGACTGGGACGCCGTCGTGATCACACTTCTCATTAATGACTATAGGTGATCAGTTTACTCTTTCAAGTATTGTTCAATACGAACAACGCAATAACGCTAACGTTAATGCGTAATCGGTACTTGGTCGAATGAGACTGTAAATCTACCAAAGATGAAACTAATGTAGTTTTTTTTCTTCCGTCTAATCGCATATTCCGCAGATCGGGTCTACTGCTGATACTGAGATGTAGGAACGCGAACACTGTTCTACCAGTTGTACCGGCTTTGTTGATGGGCCACATGGACACGACATCGAAGACAGCCACTCCCAATCAGCAACCACCTAGTCAAGAAACACCTAATAATCAAGCGCCTAATGAGCAGTCCCCTAATCAATAAACCTATAATCAACGAACACCTAAGCAAGACATTTAGAACTGGAACAACTATTGTAAACCGTCATATAATGAGTATTTCCATCCATTTACAACAAAATGTTTAACTGCAGTCGATATTCAGTTACTTTTGTGCATATGCATGATTTTCACATTCCCACACTTACTTGTCATTTGCGTAACGATTTTTTGCTCATACACTTATAAGCGATAAACATGCATACTCCTGATTCATTTTTTTTTCAAATTTATCTTTTTCAATATGCGTTCCCAGGAAATATTTATTTGCAGCTGTTCCTTATAAAGATTCTTATAAATAATCTTGTTGGTCATCGTAATAACTATTCCCTGTACCAGATGTACACTCATCTAAGCCTAATCATCTACATTCTCGTTGCTCTTCTCGCTGTGATGATCACTGCGGAGGAGCTTAAAGAAGGAGTGTCAGCAAATCTAAACTTTTGATGCTGCCATAACCATTACCTAGCCCACCCTCCAAAGATCATAGCGCGAGCTAGGGGGATAGGCAACCATCGAATTATAGCTCAGTGCTAGAGCAGCCGGCATGTGATCGGTAGGTTGCGGGTTAGATTCCAGCAAAATATTTTCGAAAAATCTTCAAGATATTTGAATTCCCGCACGTCCCTTCCCTATCAAGGACTAGCAGCGCCTATGGCACCCTGCCAACTAATGATAACTCGGTTCAAAATAATGAAAGTGAAATTTTCAGAATCATTTTTGGTTGACAGCTTCAAAAGTTCAACTTTGCTGACGCTCATTCTTTAAAGACATGTATGAACACCTCCTCGAAAGGGGCCATGGAAGGGCAGAGGTTATAATTCTGGGTGGGGAAATAAATTGAATAAATTTTGTACATCACACTTCTCGACATGCAAATGCATCCGATAACATGTATTTAAAAGAAATTGGATTAAATACAAAGCAAAAGACAACTTCAGCTGCTAAAAATAGCGAATTGATCACGGATCTACGTAGAAATTGGTTGTTCATGCTAGACTAACTCACTGCATGCAACACACGTCTGTAATCAGTCTAGGATAGCCCAGGGGAGACCTAGTGAATCGATTACACAAACCTACAGATATTTGCATTTAAATTGATTTGCAAAAACAAAAAAAATCAAAAACTTGTTGCACTATCGCTCAATTTGAAAAGATAATTCAGTTCAATAAATACAGCACGTCAAACTTCGCGTTCCAGAATTGTTTATTTGTGAAAAAATGAAGTTGTCTTCACTTTTAAAATGAAGTTTACTGCAATTTCGTTTTTTTTTAACTATGACAATATTTTTTATATTTTTTTATTTTATTTTATTATTTTATTATTTTTTTATATATTTTTTTAAACTATATTTTTTATATTTTTTATTTTATTTTATTTTATTTTTTAATATATTTTTTTAAACTATATTTTTTTTATTCCCGCAACTACTGAATCGTTTTCTCGCGGAATTTTCTTCTTTTGGTGATAGAAAGAGAAAAAACACGAAAGATATAGAAAGAGACCCGTTTCCATGCATTTAAAAAGCTCGCGAACTTTTTTTCAAAGATTTCTGCCAGATGAAACAGACCGATTACCTCAAATCCAGTGTTGGACGGTGGCAATCGGAGCCTTCTGTATCATGATGATCACATTTTTGCTTACGAAAGTAAGACAGAGATTTTGCAAGTTCGCTTCTGTTTTCGAAATTGAGCAAAGCGCTCGATGTTTCCCATTCCCACACACGCGTGTGTTGCATGCTGCAATTTTGCATGATTTTTCACGTGTTCCTTTATGAAAACAACAAAGTTCCCCTGTTTCGGATATATTGTTTCATTTGCCCTGTTGTCTTCATTCATGCTTTTTTCGGAACTCGGTAGGCTGATCACGGTCGGATGATAACCAGAAAATGAAAGTAACTTTGAAAGTAACATTTTTGATACGTATACGCTTCCTCCCGAGTCGTATGCGGTCATCATGATAATATTCTCTCCTCTGATCTCCTAAACAATTTTGTATGAGCCTGTGACAAAGATTCTCGACTGTATTGGATAGTACACCTATGAGCACATGATCACCACGAGACGACGCCATAAGTTCTAGGAAAAAGGGAAAAATTAGGCTTTCCCTTGCAGTGCTTTAGTTGCACACACTCGCGTTTTTTCATGTTCCGATAGCTTACAAAAAAATTTCCCATTCTCACACCCGCTTCCTATTCGCAAAAAACAATCATGATTATTCTTATTCTTTAAAAATTGCATCATCCCGAGTTCCCTTCCTATTCCAATCTCCTCGTACCGCCACGTTTATACGCTCGCCCAATCTCCGTTCCGATCGATTTCACAATCGAAACACACGTATAGACTCAACGCATTATGTATAGGTTTAGATTCCGTTTATTTCAAATTTAGATTTGCAGATGCGCGTTCTTCTTTTCATTCTTGTTGCCCTTCTTGCTGTGATGTTGATTGCGGAGGAACGGAAAGACTCGAATGACATCCTTTTCGAATGGGGCCATGGAAGGAAAGGAGGAATTATGAAGAAGAAGAACTGAATTGTGTGACACTTCTCGAGGGATATTAAATGTATTCCCTAAAATATTTATTCAACTGCATATGAATTAAATGGAAATTCAAAGATTAGTCCAGTTGACGTTATGACAAATATTTTTTATCACCGATCTGCTGGAAAAAAAGCTGGAATGAATGTAACAGAAAAAAGAGTCATAGATTTCGCCGACCAATTGACATTTGGATACTTGGTTTCACTGAACATGTTCGTTTTTTGGCTCGATGGATCAGATCGATAAACTGATAGCACATAGCAACTTTATTAGTCTTGACATACAACAAATTAATACGGCAAATTCGTTATTGACAAAAAACACGGTTCTTCTTTATTCATCTCTCTTATTCTCGGCCAGGAATATGCGCCCCCATAGGTGGCTCCCACCCTTCTCGAGGGGGACGCGATGAGATCGTCATCCTTTCTCAGACCAGACGAGAACCTCAGATACAAAAAAAGATCAAATATAAAAGGAACTCCGCGGGATGCTTGTGCTGCAGGGACTTAGTAATGTACTTCAGTAAGAAGGCAAACTCACATCTGCTACGGCTCCGGCCACAAGGAGCTTCATTATCTCCAAGTACTTCTCTCCAGTGCGGGGCGGGGAGAGCTATAGTGTGTGTGGGTTTGTCCAAAAGTTTAAATTCGACTAACTCAAGATGGCCTCAACGTCCTCAAATAGGTCCTCAATAAAGGGAAAATGACCGACTTCATCGAAAAGCCAAAGCGTTAGTCCATCCACGCTAGAAATCATCAATTTTCTAATGAGAACGGGTAAAAAGACTCATAGCGGCACAGCCTCGGGAAGATTGGCCGCCACCTTGGTGAAGACGGGATTGCGCGAATAGTACTTGATTTCTGTCGTAAATTTCAGGTCTCTCACTCGCTAGGCCGGTCGAGCAACGAGCCTTTTTTCTAATTTCCTACACAAAAATTTCAGAGACAAGAGGAGGTAGTACAATAGAGGATGGGAAATCAAGCACCATTTGTTATAGCCATTATGTGATGTCTGGTGAGACAAGGGGATTTCACGGGGCCGTAGACATAGAGAAGCGGGGAGAGTCCGTGAGAGAGATAGGGAATGGTCAGATAGGAGTGGAGACAGTGTTAGAGGGGGGGGGGGAGGGACAACACATGTTATCCGTAATCCGACCACATGTTAGGAATGGTCAAGAACGGTAAAGCAATCCAGGAAGGGGGGAGGATTGATGTTGGAGATTTGAACCTGAGAAAGGGAAGAGAACAAATAACTAAATTTTCCTCATTCTAGACTCTTTAATACCATACAAAAGAGGCGGACTCTAAAGAGAAGCAAGTAAGAACATCACATCCGTGCCAGAAGGAAGACTATTCAATGGTTGAAACTCCAACACCTAACAGATTCTACACAGTTTGCACTACAAAACTGTGTAAAATGCTCGTTTTCTCCCTTTCAACCTCAATTTATTATTGCATAATACATCTTATGTGCATCATATAAGTTTGAAAGCTAAAAGTGAGATAAATGGGGTGCAACATTGGTCAACACATTTGTCTGGCAAAGTTACTGGAGATCTCAGACGTAATTCCTTTTTTTGATTAGAAACAACGATAACAAGTGGCGGTGAAGGTACATCCCGTCTTCGACACTGGGCTCGCTGGAGAGTACGGCAAGACCAGTGTTAACTTGATTCAGTCAGAGTCGGTCCGGATGATTCAGCAACGACACAAAATACATATTCGATTTCTATTCAATTTAAATCTGTTCCGACAGATACGTGATCGTCACACTCAAGTGACGAAGTTCCTACATATACATTCATCGATTACTTAATTCTGGAATTTCTGTGATATTCTCACTTACTTACCACCTGACTCCGTCCCTTTCTTCGTGGTTTAAAAATATGTCCTTTTTCGAATTCATTCAGATCATCTTTCTTATCCAGCCCCACTATCGCCCTTCCCCCCTCATCTTCCCTCCATCCTCTCTCACATTCCAAAAGGCATAAATTGTCGTCCATATGGTGTTGTCACATCCCCCTTCCTGCATATTTACCACCTCTCTTCCCTTTCTTCCCGCCCGTTTTCCCGGCTTCACAATGAATTTGTAACTGGCAGTATATATACAAGTTGGGGTTTAGAAATGATTAGATGTCTAGAAACCAATTCGCATTGGTCGTTTCATTATAATATCGGGAGTAGGTCAATATTGTACTGTATCTTTTAATCTGCTAGAAACCGATTACATTATTTTTAAACATTCACTTCATGCTATTTATACAATATAATTATTGAAGTATGTTTTTCTTTCAGAAATCTACACTGTCTCTTTATGTGATGTATTCAAACACATGTGATGTGATACGTTGTTTCCACCTCACCACATGACGAGAAGCAAGCAATACTTCGAATTTATAGGATCATAACCAGCCTCTAGATGATGTCAAGTGGCTCTGTTACGAATATTGAGATCAGGTTCGTAACCCAGATAATAACGGTCAAGATCAAACACGATATTCATTACCGTGCAAAAGCGGGTGTGGCTCTGACGCCACTCTTCTTAGTTTCGAAACAGATGTAGCGCCGCGCATAAAGCCAATCGCTCTAGGAGCCTCTTTCCGCTTTTGAATTTTCCATATTTGCTTGCCCACACTAGTTAAATTGCGTACGGTGTACCAGCATTTCTGGAAAGGCTGTTCTTCAGAATTGCGACTAATTCATTGACAGCATTTGCACCAGCACTAACGAGATTTTGCCCTATAGGACTCGAGATGAAGGAAGGAATGAGACGGAAGTGTGATCTGAGGACGCTGCCCACAAGTACAGTCATGCGCTGCCATCCTTGCCCCAGCTCATCCCATGCTGCAAGCCATCCGTCTTCCACGTGGCCAAGACAGTAAATCGGGTGATAACCTTCCGGGTAATAACCAAGAATAGTACTCTTAGGAGGAATGGTCCGATTCTCCAAGATTCAAATACTCTCTTGTCGGTTAGACGTAGTGAGAGAGTATGTGATATTGAGAGATTCAGACTATTGCTCACCCTTCTCTAAGAGGAAATGCGAGTGAAAGCATCAATGAGGGGATGGTATGGTTCGAAATTGCTTGGTACTGGCATGAAGGCATTAGTTTTCCTTTCTGCGAAATTTTGAAGGAGGGTGTTGTCGAGAATAGTGCACAATTAACCCATAGAGAATCTTGAAAGACTCATGTTTCACCGCCCCGTAGCCACATTTTCCCAATGAGACGGAAGTGTGATCTGAGGACGCTGCCCACACCACTACCGTACATGGGTCGTACTGCAGAAAAGTAAGATATCTTTAGGTCTCGACCCACAATAGAGCGACCCTGATTGAACAGGCCCGCCCAATTATATTTGTGTTCATCATAAATATGACGTGACATAACTGTAGCCAGTCACTACAAAGGGAGAGCATAATTAGTACCGATTATCATATTTATTGATTCATTCACCAATGAAACACACTGAAACGGTTCTACTACTTATCCAAATATCCAAATATTTGTTCAAGATGCACATAATATTTGTTTAAGATGCACGCTCTGGTGTAAAGAGAGTAAAATGAGGAGTGTGATAAGTGATTTGCATCGTAAACAACTATTTGGATACAGAGGGGAAGGACGAGGGAATGACGTCCCTGAATCTTGATCGACTTCTTGCAGGTGATAGCTTCCTCGGTGCACTCGTTGCACATGTGTACGATGACGACGCGCTGCGGATGAGCGAGGTAGCTTTGCTCAAACTGGGAGCAGGGTTCGTCCTTGCTCGGCGGCTTGTAGGTGTAAATCACGAATTAGATTGTAACATATAACTGCCACATACCACACCCATCCACCAGATCGATGTGATCGAGCCCAAAGATCGACCTACTCTTTCTTATCATGCCTCAACGGCTATTAATGTGTCGGTGATAAAGATTAAAGATACAATATTATGTGTGATGTGATGTACCCTCTTATCGCACGCCGCTGATCGAGGTCGGCGAGAAAAGTGCTAATTGTAAGTAGGATTCTCTTATTGGAATGATTTTGTATCATTTTCAGGTATCTTTCATGTGTACTATATAGCTCCTACCAATAGCGAACATGAAACATATCTGAAAATGATACAAAACCATTCTAATAAGAGAACCCTAATTGTAAGTGTATCTTCTATCTGGGGTATTTTCTGGTCGAGTTGACCGGTGAGAGTGTGTAGACCATAGATTCACACGGCAGTGCAGTCGCAATGAAAATGCTGACTCAATTTATCTATTATAATTACAATGATCGGGGGAGTGAGTGGTGAGATCTTGCAATGGTCAGTGAATTGCAGATGATCACCTTAATATCATCGAAGTCTTAATCGGCGATATACTGCAAATCAGAGTTTCACTCGCGCCCATGATTCCCGTCGCTTACCTCAAGTGAGTCGATGACGGGTGCTCTCGTACCATGAAGAGATCTCTCGTGGAAGTCCAGTCATGCGCTGCCATCCTTGCCCCAGCTCATCCCATGCTGCAAGCCATCCGTCTTCCACGTGGCCAAGACACTAAATCGGGTGATAACCTTCCGGGTAATAACCAAGAATAGTACTCTTAGGAGGAATGGTCCGATTCTCCAAGATTCAAATACGTCTATCTCGTCGGTTAGACGTAGTGAGAGAGTATGTGATATTGAGAGATTCAGACAATTGCTCACCCTTCTCTAAGAGGAAATGCGAGTGAAAGCATCAATGAGGGGATGGTATGGTTCGAAATTGCTTGGTACTGGCATGAATGCATTAGCTTTCCTTTCTGCGAAATTTTGAAGGAGGGTGTTGTCGAGAATAGTGCACAATTAACCCATAGAGAATCTTGAAAGACTCATGTTTCACCGCCCCGTAGCCACATTTTCCCATACATGAAAGCTCAATGGAGATACTTCGTGATTATTCATTCAGTTGATTTTTAAAAAAATATTTTCCTAGAAAATCAATACGATATACTCCTTCTATCCCATTTCACGCTCATGCATTATGTGAGATTGTAGCTTCCTCCTTAATAAATAATAGAAAACTAACCTCAACATTACTGTTGTTATTCTCTTATTTCCTGAGTCGTCATTGAATTGTGTGGACATTGAATAGTGAGAAAGTGTAGATTTCTGATAAATTGAAGCTTCAACACCAACGATATTAAATAAATAAACGTCTAGCAGTTTAATATAGTTCCGCAATGTTCGTATAGCGCGTATATTAAGAGGAAATATGTGTATTACTGCTTGATTCCTAGTTTCGAACACGAAACAATCAATGGGGGATGACGAAGAGAAAGATAGCGGGGTGTCGGTATGAGTAGGGCTCGAAATGTAGGGGTATCTGTGGGTGGAGGGGGAAGATACGAGAGAGAGAGAAGTGGAGGAAGGAGAGAAAGAACGCGATATAGAGAGTGGGGGATGGGAGAGAGAGGTGAATAATGACTGTAGTGACCTGAAGGAATATGATCACTTCCTGCTCTCCTAACCCACCATCTGGCTCTCACAGTTGGCAACGCGGCACTTTCATGACTCCACCGCCCTCCCCTATCATTTCCCAGGCCACCTCATGGGATTCTGAGACAAAGCAGCAGAGAAAATATATAGAAATGACAGTTAGATTCGTTCACTCTGAAGACGAGATATAGCGAGAGGAAGTTGAGTTAGAGTTGAAACAGAGAACTTTTTAGGTGAATTTCCGGCTACCCGCCCACACCCGCTTTCCTCCACTACATGGAGTGGGCAGTAATCACAGAAGTGCCGAAGATGCTTCGTTAGATTCAGAATCTGGACTTCAGATTCTAATTCTAACTCAGATTCTGGTGAGTATACAAAGGACAGAAATGATAAGGAAGTGAATATCGGAGGGGAGAATCAAGAAACGATACGAACTAGGGTTTCAATTTTCAGGTCATTTAGGCTCATTTTCGGGTATGTTTCAGGTGCGCTACATAGTTCATGCGTTTATCAGATATATAGCGCACCTGAAACACATCCGAAAATGACCTAAAATGGCCTGGAAATTGCAACCCTTACACGAACAACTAGAAAGAATAACTTCGGTTGCAAGTCATTCGATTTGGCCACATTGCATCTTGCGAGTGTTCGGCATTTCCGTTGTTGTATTTTAACCAACCTTCCTACCTTTGCGTCTCAATATGAGTCTCAAGATAGTCTGATAACAAGAATTATTTATGCATTGGTAAGGTAGCGCATGCTTGTAATAATTTAGCAACTCCCAACTTGATCCTTGTGCCAAGGGAATGGCGATCCGTTACAATGCCAATGCGTTGGTCTTCCTTTAGGGGTCAGCATCCAGTGGCAGCATCAAATTTACGTTTAACTTTCCCCTAGAAATGCGGTTCCCTTGATAGGGAAGTGTCCTACCCCGCATCTTGCAGCTGCAACAGGTCTCTGCACCGTTCAGATAAGTGGCACCAGTTTTCATTCAGCAGTGCACACACATACTGACCAACCTTATGTTCTCAGGCGACCTGTTAACCACTGAGGGCACTAGGCCGGGTGAGTACCGTCGGATGAGAACCAAAAAGTACCTTACTCCACCATGTTCAAAGTATGGTCATAAAGTTTCAAACATTTGTATGTGAAAGTTCTACAGAAGGGTCCATTTTTGGTTCTCAGAAAGCGTAGTGCCCCCCTGAGAAGGAATCGTCTGACTCTCTTATTTCCACACGCTCTCTCATCGGTCAAAGAGAGCAAGAGAGATTGGCAGAGGGAGAGAGCGAGACCATTGATCGAGATGCACGTAGTCGACTGAAAACGTGCAGAATCCACCCAAAACCTCATTTCTGCACTCTTGTTATTGACTCTCGAACAATACCCCATTAGCATCAAATCGAACAAGGAAAGGTCACTCTCTCCCTCCTCTCCTCTCTTCTCCCCTCATTCGCTCTCCTTTCCCTCGTCTCGTGCGGTTCCTCACCTCTCTCTCGCGCTATGGCCGACACCGAAGATGGTGAGTATTGATCTTTGGTCTTTGATTTGCTTCTTTTGTATCATTATAGAGACCTACTACCCTCCTATGCTTAGGCTTGTATACACTATGACCCTTTATTAATTAGTATTAATGCGAATTTACATCTTAATTAGCATTAATTAGCGTTAATTAACTAATTAAGAGTACTCCCCTAACGTTCCTCGGTCGTCGTCTCTCGAGTGCGCGGAGGGCGACGCCGAGCTGCCCTCGATCGTATTCACCGTGGACACCGTCTGCAAGCTGAGCAATCTAAATGTGAGCGATGATCTTTGATCTTTGGTCTCCGATATTTGGTCTTTTACCTTTGGTATTTATCCTTAGGTGTCATTGGATACGTAGGGGCCTTTGATCATTGCCATTTTTCGCCAAACCAGTGATATTTCGCGCGCCGACCGCTCGCCAGACCGGGTTAGGGGAGAAATGATCGGGGTTTATAACGTTGGCATTTTGCCATTTTACGAGAATCACGTGGGACCTTATTTGTTTGATCTCGCAAATCAACACCATTGTCCTCGACTATTGATCATTTTTTTTGCAACTGTTCGACCTTGCTAGAGACCACCGCACACATTCTAGCCTTTAGTTCAACCTTAGATCTTTCTCCACCCGGTTTCCAAACTGATCTTTGATCTCGGCTAAGGAATGAGAGAAATAAATTTTCACTGATCTTTGAACTTTGATCTTTAAACTTTGCAGAAGCTCCGACCGGGCAAGGTGCACCGCTTCCTCGTCATTCCCCTCTACCACTCGCACGTCCTCTGGAGCTACTGCCTGTGCGCCGCCGTGCGAGCCGCCGGTGAGAGATTTCTTTGGAGATTAGATTATCTTTGGACTTTGATCTTTGATCTTTGGCATCGAGTTCGATGTCAGATCTCACGACTGGCGAGAGATTCGATCTCTTGAACAGAGCAATGGTCTGACTCACGGTAAGAGAGACGAGAGAGCGTGCAAACTAAAGAGGGTCAGACGATTACTCCTCGAATATTAATCTTTTGAACTTTGATCTTCATTAATCTTTTGGCATTTGATATTTGATCTTTGATGACTTGCATCGAGCTGGATCTTTCTACTGTAGCAGTTGTTTATCAATCTAGGATATTATGATTAACTGATCTTTGATCTTTGACCCGCAATCCCCATTTTCAGGCAAGGACACAAAGGAGAAGGGCAAAGACCACAAATCAAGGGCTTCGAAGGCGCACGGAGAGGTCGGGTTTTTTATTCTAATTTTTGTATTTATTATTTAAATTTTAAAAAATAATTGAAAAAATTGAGGAATTCGTGTGGATGCTCGCCAGCTGCGGGCCGCACCTCTCCTTCGCTGAAGGAAGTGAGGGAATTTGTATAATTTAAATAAATATATTTTTAAAATTAATTTTAAAAATGATATTATAATTACAGATCGCTGCCAGCAGAATTCGCCGTTGGATCTCGTCGAGCCTCAAGTGGTCAATGCATCCATCACGGCACTCGGAGTGGATGGAGAGGAGGGAGAGATGAGTGAGCATGATCTTTGATCTTTGACATTTCGCGTCGACTTTATCATACATCTTCACCCACTCCAAAAGTGCATTATTTCATTGCTTGAAATTGGCGAAATCGGTATATATGCATGTCATACACGTCGATAACACTTGCAGTTCCCTTCGGTGTCATCCCTACCCGTCCCGGCCGACTGACCTCTGGCCGCTCTTTCACCCACCGCCAGCTGCTCGATATGGCCGGTGAGTTGGGATACTGTAGTTGCTTTTTTGGGATACTGTAGTTCTTTCTTGGGATACTGTAGTTCTTTCTTTGGATGCTGTAGTTGTTTCTTGGAATAGTGTATGCCTTGAGGACATGGGTAGGTCAAAGTATGAACCAGGGGTTGCGGCATTTTGCATTGTTTTAAGCTAGTTTCAGTGGCAGAAATAAATGGCATTAGGGTGCAGTAGTCCTTTGGCATAGTGCCAACATTCAAATGCTTTCAATTTCATGCATTTTCCAGATAACGGTCGTCTGCACGCGCGCGTCCGCATCACCATCGCCCGCTCCTACTTTGTGCTCGCGAGACTCGTCGACCTCAAGGAGTACGGTATCCGATCGGTTGGTGATGGGATTACTGTATCCAATCAATAGGCGAGGGGTATCCAATAAATCACCGATGTTGACCTAGTATATCTGATCTTCGATTTATGATCTTTGATCTCTCACTCTTCAGCCCGATCATCGAGGGCAAGACGGAGACGGTCGCGGTGCAGATTCTGAAGGGAGAGAAGGCGGGAGGATGCGACTGGACGGTGTGCACGCCACCGGTCGGTAACGTGTACATAATTTTTAGCGAAATTGCTGTATGAGATCACTATCCGTTTACAGTAACGTTTTCCATCAATCAATAATACTAGACTGGAATATTCTTACATTACATTTAGATCCTACCGCGATTGATATTCACAGAGAGTAAAGCTAATTATTAAATGTAAAATGTAAATTTGATGTGCAATGTGATTTATATTTTCTTTCAGGTGGACTCGAGCAACGCCCCGGTCAAGCAGGAGACGTACCACATCCACAAGCAGAAACTGGCGGATATGAGCAACTACTTCAAGGTTTGGGAATATGACAGAGATCAAAGATCGCATCGCTCCACTTTAGCCCTTGAAATTTCGAAAAAAAGTTTCGAAAAAACTCAAAAAAACTGTACAAAGTTTGAACAAGTTTTAATGCGATTCCTGAAGTGAGGCTGATCAGAACAGAAAAGTGAGACAAAGATTAAAGATCAACTATTTTCCAGTCCGCCCTCTCGACTGGTCGCTCGGTGAAGAACGTGATCGAGATGGTGCCGGGCGAGAATCGATGCGTCCTCTCCAAATTTGCCGCTGGCGAACTGAAACAAGCGAGTTTTGGTCTTTGATCTTTGATCTCTAGGAGTTTCGAAAGTCGATCAATGATCTGTTTTCATCTAACTGTTTTCTCGCTTAATGGAAAACTCAGAACTGTTTTGGGCCAGTCAAGTACCAAGTGTGATCTTTGGTCGCTAGATTCTAATAATTACGTTTTTGAACATAATACTTACGATGCTTTCTCAGGCGGTCTGTCTCATCTACAACGTCCCGCTGCCCTTTCCGCTCCTCTGGCACCGCATCGCCGACCTGAGCTCCGCGCTCACCAAGCTGTTCGGGGTGAGGCGGTTTTGAATTGTTTTTAGAGTTTTGAATCAAACTTTTGTATCAGCATTAGCTTTTGAATAATGTTGTAAATAACATATTCTGATTCAGAAGTACGCGATCATGAGCCGCATCTACCAGCAGTGGGAGCGCGCCATCTGCATCGTCGCACTGGAGGCGGCTGTGAGCTTTCAGATTTATCACATTACCGTATCCTTGTCACACTACCGTATCCCTCCACAGCTAGTCTTGGGTCATGCCCATCTTCCGTGGGTCACAAATGTGATTATTTGCAGTCGAGCAAGGACCTCCGCAAGGCGTGCACCTATCTCGTCATGGCCGGTTCGTAAAGTTATTTTGCTTATTTTCGAAACTCCGAGGATCATTATGAATCAATGCTGTCTATAGGGCAAATCATGAGTCTGACCCACCGAGATATTCTGTTCCACTGATAATATTCTGTTCCACTGATAATCTCTGCAGGCTCGATCATTTGGTCATGCCCGTACGGGTCGATGCCCGTCGCGAAGAGAGTCGTCATTGGAGCACTCGCGGATCAGGTTAATATCGATTTCTAGTCTTTGATCTCTATCGAGCATCGATGGTTGATCTTTGATCTCTAGGAGTGCTCGTATAACTGTTTTTCACTTCAGGTGCACCGCAACTTGGACGACCGCAGCCTGCAGCAGTTCGTGAAGGACACGGTAAGATACCACTCTGGAACCATGGAACTAACCCGGTTCCATGGTTCCATTCCCGGTATCAATACAACCCTGGTACCATCTGAAGATTATTATGGAACAAATCTGATACCAACCCAGTGCCGGACTTGGTTCCACTCTCGGTACCAAGTTGGCACCAATTCGGGTTTCATCGTACCTCTAGGTATCAAGCTAACCCTGGCTTTTCGCAGTTCGCCTCGCTCACTCCCAGCGTGCAGAGGTCACCGCACGTGCCAAGCATCACTGCAGCTTTCCTCAAGGTTTGATATTTGATCTTTGATCTTTGATTCTTGATATCTGAACTTTCTAATTGCAGCACCTCCATTCCGTCTCGGCGGTGCGCAAGCGTGCGGTTCAGATCGACATTGAGGTGGGTTGGCACTATGTCGGACTATGACGTCATGCCTTCTTTGATATATCAAAGGTGGCATGACGTCATGGTTCTCACCCGACCTACTCTATTGGCGGTAATATCCTTCTCCAGCAGTTTCGCAGTGCGAATGCGTCCTTGTCTCCGCAGATGGTCCAATGCGCAGTTTTTCCATACTATCAACGTCTGAATTCAACCCCTCAATCGTTAGTGTCTGCTCACAACGTGGGCGCCTACGTGCCGCCTAATATTTTCGAATTAAGAGTGAAATTTTGGCTATCATCATGCTAATCCGCCCTTGTGCCCTTGGCAATAAAGCCAACTACTGTTTTTTTCTCGAAAGTCCATTTTTGTTCCCCATGGGACTATCCAGTGCATCGACAAAAAACAACACGTGAAAATACACCCACTGCTTACATGCTTTGTCTCGATATAAAGAAATTCTCCCTTATGGCCCATTCATAGTCGACAAAAGCTGAGGGGTCACTCTCTTCATTTCCCGAACTCTCTCACCGATCGACCGGTCGAGAGATTTCGTGAAATGAAGAGAGTGACCCCTCGGCTTTTTCGATAATGTTCGCACATTGACATATTTTAACTTATCAAAACGAATCGAAAAGGATACGCCTATGGTTCTTATTCGGTATACACTCATCCTTCCTCCTACTAACGATGACGAGCCATTTTAATGTTCAACCTGTGATGATCGTTGATCTTTGATCGCTGACCTTCATAACTTATCAGAACAGCCCGCAGTCGCCCTTCATCGACATCCTCACCAAGACTTTCAAGAACCAATTCGGTTAGTTCTTCCGTCATGTTCTTTGATCTTTATGAATCAATGCTAAATCAGTTACAACAGATCTACTGCATTTCATGTACCATAACGTGATTCAAAACGGATTTGATTCAGAATTTTCTTTGATCTCTTCAGAGTACACTCCCGCCATTCCCACTCATCGTTCTCTCGAGAAGGCGGGCGGGGACCCGGCCGGTGATCGTGTCGAGTTCTCCCAGGACATGGAATACGCCTACCCGGAGGACTTCGAGGTGCGATCTTTGATCTCTCTCTCTCTCTCTCTCTCTCTCTCGATCACTTCCTGTCTCCGTGGGTTCTAGGATTGTTCTTTGGCCCGTGGTCTTTGATCATGAATTTCACACTCTATTTCCAAGGGGATGAGTTTCCACAAAACTAGTGCAAAAAATAGAGACATAATCGTTTGATCTTTGATCTATTCATGAACTGATCTTTGATCCCGCCAGGACCTCGGTTCGGAGACGGGCGCGCAGTCCGAGGCGATGCCGCTCTACTACGCGGGCGTACTCTGGAGCATCATGATTCGCACCACGCGCTCGGAAGGTGATCTTTGAACTTTGAACTTTGAACTTTGAACTTTGATCTCTGGTCTCTGTTCACTTCCTCTATCCCGTTATAGAAACAATATCACGCCCTTCTTCATTTCCCCCATGCTTTCGAGCGGTCGAGTAGTGAGAAAGTGTGTAAAATGAATCAACTTTTTGAGCTCTATCGGAAGTCTAGCCTTGTGCATTTGACAAATTCCAATAGAAATTTGGCCGATTCCAGGCGACATCTGTTTCTCGATCGCGCACGGCGTCGGCCACCTAGCTGTTGGCAAGAAGAGTCACGGAGGTAATTAATTAATTAATTAATTAATTAGCCATCTTAATGGGAGATCATTTGCGTCGCATGAGAGTGCACGTTAACGTCGTTTACTAAAAGTTGATTAGCTAAAAATTAATTAATTAATTTTGCAGAATTGCTGACGAGCAACGTGCCCAAGCAGCTGAAGATGCCCCGCCTTCTCTCCGCCTCCATCTCGATACTCGACAGGAAGAAGAGGGAGATCGAGAGGGGTCAGTTTTGCATCAAAACTGTTGAATCACTTGATTCAAAAATTGTTTTGAATCAATTGATTCAAATATCATACAGATTAAATTAATGAGTATTTCAAATGTTATAATTAAGGCGAGCTCGAGCTGACTTCACAGGCCACTCCGCAGTTTACACTCAGTCAGCTGGAAAAGCACGCGGGTAATTATCGAAATTTGGCGTCGTGCCAAAATTAACAAAAAAATCCCGCTCTTTCAAGTCGACAATGAGGTGCGTGTGCGCGTTCGCATCACGGTGGCACGCGCATACTTCGATCTGAAGCGGCTTATCGATCTAGATGCGTGAGTGATACAGTTCACTAGATGGATACAGTAATCCTGACCAGAAAGCTAGAAAGATTGTCTAAATAATCAATAATCAATATTTTCCAGTAAGCCTATCGTATCCGAGGAGCGCCAGGCAACGGCCGAGGCGATTCTGCGTGGCGAGAAGCCGGACGACGCCGACTGGGAGATTACGGTGGCTGAGGTATCGAATCGATACTATCGATTAGTTTTTTGATAAAGCGAAAGGGTTCAACTTTATGATAAACAAATGAGTAATTGCATAAAAAGTAGATATAATGCGTCCTCACCACCAATCCCTTTTCGCTATGGGTGGCATTGGTGGACACTTCTGCAGAAGACCTAACCAAGTTTAAAATGTTTATTCGTAGCACTTTACACTTAATTTGGTGGCCATATCATGGATAAGGATAGAGTCAACGTGAAGTACTCATCTCCTCTGAAATTGGATTTCGCCCTTAGATAGATAACCTCTGAGGGAAGTTGATAATATTAATTTTGAATTGTTCCGGTCTTCTGTAGAAGCCTTCTGAGGTCTTCTGAGCCGGAAACAGTATCCATTTTTGTGATATGAATGTACATTTATCATTGCAGGATCAGGAGAAGCGAGGACAGGGCGACTACGTGCCGGGAGTGCGGAGATTCCACGTGCGCAAGGCCGAATTCGTTGCCAAGAGCGCCGCATTCAAGGTACTTTTAAATCAAATTTCTGAATTACAGTTTTGAACTATCTCATAATTATTGTATTATTGGCAATGCGCAAAAATGCCAGATTCTAATTAGTAATTATTAATTAAATACATTAATTGCAGCGAGTGGCTGAGAAGGGCTGCGCCTTCGAGGACATCATCCAGACGAGGAAGGGCGTGAATGGATGCACACTCGAGAAGACGATTGACTTTCCCGTGGTAAGCTTTCCCATTGCATTTCGCAAAATGATTAAAAATACAAGAAAGCGAATATTTTCGAAAATTAGCCATACTTGATGACTTTCAGGTGCTCTCGCTAGTCTACGGTACTCCCATCCCTCTGCCCGATCGTTCCCTGCGCGCCTCCACCTTCGTACGCGCACTGAAGAAGCTGTTCAAGGTGGGAAGAAAACATGAAGAGGTTTAATGGGAAATGCTCTCCTCATTCTACGCGACCTATCACCGGTCAGATAAGAATGTATAAAATAAGGGGACAAGTTCCTATGAAGCGAACACTATTTTTTACACTGAAGTCTGACCTTGAAATTAACATTTTTTTCCAGGCGGATCTCCTCAATCGCGAGCTCTACCCGCAGTGGGAGCGCGCCATCTGCACCGCAGCACTCGCCATTGATGTAAATATATATTTTTAAAAATAGTTACAGAATAATTAAAAATAACATTATAATGCTAATCTTTAGCAGAATTGGCCATATTTTGACTAATAAAATAATTGTATGATTCAGAAGTCGACTCTCTCCTCGATGAATGAGTGCTCCCGACTGCTCGCACTCGTCTGGTAGAGTGACTTGTTTACATATTTGTTGTTGTTATTCTTTGTTGTTGTTTTTGTTATCAGAGTGTTATTGTTGTTGTTTTGACACTGACATATCAATAATCGATTACAGGTCGTGTCCCTACGGAGTGATGCCCGTGGCCAAGCGAGTCGCCATCGTTGCCATGGCTGATATGGTGAGAGCTCGAAATTCCGATCACTGACTCATTTTGTGTAGAAAATTAGAAATCAGTCGCATGCGGCGCCCTGCAAGAGAAGATCCTGAATCATGTATAAGTAAAATTTAATGAAAATTCCGAATTGCAGCTGCACCTCAACGGCAAGAACGACCTCTCGAGCGTGTTCAAGACGGTGATTTTTATAAATATTTTTAAAAATAGAATTTTAATTAATACTTAAAAATATTTCAGATCTCGACGATGGCGGATGCCTCTCTGCGCGAGCATCCCACCATCATCGAGTCGATGATGCAGGTCGACTATGTTTCCATTCAAAAATTATAATTCTGATTCAAAAGATGATTAAAATAAATGATTCAAAACATCCTGTGTCTTCTTGACGTAAAACAAGGATGTGTTCCATCTCTAACAAAGCTCATTTTCAGTTTCTGATGGGCGTCACGAAGATGCGCAAGACGCTCGTCGTCGGCGAGGAACCCCTGAAGGAGGACGAGCCCATCTGGTGGGACTCGATCTTTGATCTTTAATCTTTGATCTTTCGCGATCTCATGATAAGTTCGGTTAACCTTTTGAATCAGTGTCAAAATAGAATGCTTAATGGAGTAATTTAAAAAAATAACAAAAACAATAACAACAACAACATCAAAATAATAACGATTTCTAGGTACGATGGCGTCAACGACGACGAGGACGAGTACGAGGAGGAGACCTTCTGGGAGTTCGTTCAGGATACGTGCAGGAACAGCTGCAACTGCGCCATCCTCTGACTCGTAGTCTGACCCACCGAACCACGCATCTACCGTACCCCCGAAGTACCGTAATCCCGCCCCGTCCTCCTCTGTATGTCCCTGAGTCTTATTAGAACTATTTAAACACAAAACACATATCGCAATTGTACGAAATCACTGTTTCAAGTAGAGAGATAAAGAATGTTCGTTCAATTATAGGAGAATCAGAGCAGCCAGAAATTGGAAGTAGAGCCGGATAATTCGTTGTAACTTTGATCGCTCCATAAGGTAGAACACCAATTTCCGACATCGATTGGTCCCCTTACAATTCCGAAACCATCAATTTGATGGAAGCATTTCGTTGAAAATTACGGGGAAGTATTTTTACAATGCGAATTGAATTTAGAATTACGGAGGGAAATGTTACGAAGAAGAACATTTAGTAAAGTACACTAAGTGTATTGCCAAGGCACTCAATATCTACTAGTCACGTTGAATACACTAGTTAACACTTGTTTCCGTGGGAAAATCGTCTGCCGAATCGATACTGCGAAAATCATCATGCACCTGTAAATATAGTCTTTAAAATTATAAAATTATATGGTGCTGAATTTCGAATACACAGACCAGAATGGGGTTATCGAAGCCACTCCGAAGAAGAGAAATTGCGAATAGCCGCAGAGCCAGACACTGAAGGAGTGCGCTAATAACTGAAATTTATTTTAAAAACGGTTGCATAAAAAGCAAACGTCTCACATTATTGATTAGATATATTGTGTAAAACATGTACGAAACTATGCTTGTGATAATAAGGCCTTTCTCAGCTCGAAATCTGAAACAATATATTCCTTGGGTCCCTCTCAAGGCTGCTTTTTACCTCCTGTTTTCCGTCGAGTCAATGTATTTTCGTTGCCGAATAATGTAGAATGCGAGAATCATATTTACTACGAATGTCGCTGCGCTAACAAGTGTCGTTTAGATAATGTAAAAGGTTCGTAATGTCTAAATATTTATATTTAATTTATATTTTTTCGAATTCAAAACCTTACATTGTTGTGCACTTTAGACCGAGGTAGGTAGATCGGACCTTCTCCGAAATCGACTTTTTCATACCATGGAGTTGTCATTGTGAACGCATCAATTACCTTCGGAAGCGTGCAAATAAAGAAGAGAATACAGGCGACGAGAAAGAATGTTACATCATTCTGAATGGTTTACTAAAAATCAGGCAATTTATCTGTATCTGAATTCTACACATACTCGCTACTGGATGAGAAAATTGAATAATCAGGGGCGGGTATGCACTAATATTGACTTACCCACTTTGTTTTGAAAATACAACGGTTTTGAGTCGATGGACTGCTACGAAAAATGCCGAGTGCAGAGCTATTCCATTCGCGATAGAGTCGATGACTAAAAACAAACAAAACAGTATTTCGAAATTCAAAAAAAAACTTAGCTACCTGCGATATTCGCCAGATTATTCTGCTGAATGAAGCTGTAAAAGCCAAGCATAAATGGGAAAGATGTGAGCTGGAGTAACAACAGGTTCGTGAATCCACTTAGTAATTCCTGAAAAAAACAATTATGATTCAAAATGAGTTGAACACTACCCAAGTTCCATTGAAGACTATCAGCTTGATTGAATAATTCCTCGTATATGACTGAGGAAACAACATGCGGCAATAGACAAACAAGGCGATAGGAAGAGTCAATAACATGGCAAGGGCGATTAGAGAAAATTTTCGTAGAAAATTGTCCTTCAAATTATAGGCTCAAGAAATCAAACGACCACTAAGCAAACACGTTCAGCCAGATAGGATTGCGTTACAAAATATCACCCATTCTCTGAGAACATTGAACCGAATGGAAATTTGTGGTATTAGCGGATTCATATTCATTAGACGCAGCTTAACGAAAAAGATTACAACTGACTTATTGTTTGCTAGTGCTCTAGATTCCCCAAGAGATGCGTGATTTTTGAATGTCGTTACGACGAATATCGTTGGCGGAAAACAATTATGAACACAACTTTTATCACAATATTATATGTTTTCGACCTATTTCCACATCGAGTTGAGCATATCGAAATGAGCTGAAGTTAGATACTCGGTAGATGCGGCCTCAAGTTTTTCAGTGCAAGGATTCACGAAACATGACCTGAAATTAAGCATGTTGATTTAAAAAAAGGAAAATTACCTGCAAAAGAAGGATTTTGTTCGATTTCGCAACGAATTGTGCATTAGTAGAAACGCCGATGACATAGAGGCTGTTGAGAGGGCAAAGAACTGAACATTTAAAATATTAAAAATGTATTGTTCAATTTACGAATTTACCGTCATTCCGACAATGTCGGTAACGTAGTAAGGGATCATGTCCAGAATAAATAACCAATTAGTAATGAGAATGGGAGTCTATAATGTAAATTTGTAATTGCGAAGAGCGAAATCGATACCTTGAACATAAAGCTGAACAGGTACACAGGAAGCATTACTCGTGACATATTGTACGTTTCAAGCATCTAAATAGGTCATAGTAGTTAAATTAGTCATCATAATTAGAAAACAAATACATACTTGATACCGTCCATTCAGGGTTGTTTGCCTGTCGGTATTTCCATATTCTCGTTTCGAATGAATGAACACTAATATGTTTTTCTGAAATGTAGTTTATATTTTGTTTTTGTTGTTATGGTATATTAACAAACCATTAACGCGGTAGTTTCAACCGCATTGACTAGGAATGTTCCGATATAAGCCTCAAGCGTTTTCGGACCTGCAATCTTTTTCTACGTCATGTTTTACTTAAGTTTTTCACCAGAAGTTACCAGCTTGGTAATTATATGTCCCGATGCCACCTAAATTAAACTTTTCAACCATGAACAATGCATTTATTACCGCAACAATTGCATAGCCAATTAAAAACTTGAAAGCTCTCGGAGAGACATGGTAGACTTCAGGAGAGCGTACTGAGATTGCTAGAATTGGCCTGGATTTATCTCAAGTGAGATGAAAAAGACACACCTCTTTCTAGACTTATTCCGAGCTCAAAACAACTGCAAATGGACCAGAATCGTATAGCATTCTCGATAAAGAAAATTCGAATCGCTTCAAAATCATCAGTTATGAAGAGAAAACAAACTCAAAATATCGCATTCGAGAACAAAAATGGAATATCGAACTAGGATTATAATATTCAATGCAAAATATACTCACTAGGATCAAATTGTTCCTTCGGGTACACCTCAAATTCGATAAAAATGAAGTAGAAGCAGTATGTCAGCATGTTACAATTCATTAATATTTGCGCACAAGTCCAGAGGGAGACAAGTGTTCTGAAATCGTAATTGACTATCAGTTATTAGCTCAGAATTAACCTGCAATTTGAATGGAGCGTCGATTTCCGAACGACTGAGAGAAGTAATGAGGGAGGAACTAAAGATATGAGGCAGACGCATGCCTTGAATATAACAAATATTTTAGGCGAATGCAAAGTTTTTCGATATTAAAACCTTCAAATACCTCAATTGGGTGGCTAACTGGGTGCGTTCTCAAGAAATCCATAACTACACAGATAATATCGCGGTAGAATTGTACTGTATTCGTCGAGAAGGAAATTCCCTGTGGGGGGAAGTGGGAGGTGTAGGCGTACTATCAGGCTGTGAAATCACACTGTCGAACAATATAAGGACTCTGGGTAACGGAAATTACTGTCTGACACTGAAATAGATGTCATTTTGTACATAAGAACTTTGAATGCTGCAATTATTGTATGCGCTCTATAGCGTGACACTTCCTACGCAAACGCGTTATTAGTGGAGGAAGGAAGAAGGAAGAAAAATATGGCATTCGACCGTGATGTTCTTATTACGGTTGTGAAGCGACAAGTAACACATAACTGATCGATCAAAAAGGAAGATAATTACAGATACCACAAATAAAAAAAAAACAACAACAAGAAGAATAGACATAATAGGCCTTAGGAAAACAAAATGGGAAAACAATGTGAGCTACTGAGAATCTTTCTTTAAGGCATGATTTTCTCACATCTGGGATAAGATACAATCGATTGAAAAATATCATGTTAAGTAATTTCTCTATCTGTAGTTTCTCGACATTTGTAGCTCATTCTGAGAATACTTCCTTTAGTAGTAGTATATGTAGGAGACTATTGCCATCCAGAATATAGTAAAGCAGATAAAGCAGCATACTGGAAGCGTGGTTGAAAAATATTATTAAAATAATGGGTTTTAATGTGTTTTTTTAACATCACATAAGTTCGTACTATTCCCAATTGGCGTCTGCAGAACTTTCAGTCCCAGGCGAACTCTGTTCAGATTTGCTCTGTATCGGTAGATGAGAGTGCCGATATGAGCAAGGGTGAACACCACCATAAGGATTAGCACAGTGCCTGAAAATTCGTCTAAATCTTGTCTCTTTTGGAATCATCATTATATTTCGATCCAGCGCAATATGTTAAATGTCATGCAAGCTCGATAATCCATCAGTACTTTAAATAATATGATCTGTTACAATGACTTACTCACGGCCGGAAGAGCCCATTCGCGATTCGGCGAACCCTCAGCTATTCCGGCGTACCACATCTGAAAACTGCCATTATTTGTCCAAAAAGTCATGGCTAATAAATTACTTGTGAAGTCTACACCCTGCGTGATGACAAGAAGGGTGAGCGAGCACGAAGAGTGAACAAAAATGTGCCAAGTCTTCCCTAGCTTGAGCACAGGATCCGGACTATACATTGCACTTGGCAGTGTCGATTTAATTTGCCAACCTCTCTTTTGCTGTACACGTATGCCCAGCCCGCTTCATTGATAAAATATTTAATTTTGATATCAATAAGAGTAACGGATGTGGTAGCTTTAGCATCACGCGTAGCCAGAAGTCGGAATGCCGCCTCAAATCACGAGTAGAGCGTATTCCCTCGTTCGAACCACTTTGGTTTCGAAAATTGGGTAAGCTCAAATGCACGAGCGCAAAATGTTCACATTATTTTCTCTCAGAAACGGAACACACTTATACGTGGAACACACTTATATCAGCGGAGCAATCGGATGACTTTTAAATGTTTATCTTGTAAATTTCTTGTTATGACGGCGTCCTAGTAATGCCCGATTTCCACATTTCGTGAAGGAGTTCGAAATGAGTCGAGGATAGATGCTCGACAGAAGGTGCTTTATTTACTTCATCGAGGCGATTATCGAAACTGGATCTGAATTTCAGAATTTCGATTGAAAAGATAATACAAAATTACTTGCAAAACAGGAATCGAGTATTATTTCGCAACGCTTTGTGCGTTATCAGAAATGCTGAGGACATTGAGGCAGTTGACAGGGCAAAGAACTGAAAATATTTAAGTAAAATCATTCATAATTTAATTTGCGAATTTACCACAATCCCAACAAAGTCGGTAACGTAGTAAGGAGTCATGTCTAGAATAAATAACCAATTTGTGATAAGTATGGGAATCTTCAATTGGAAATTATATGTATTTTCAAGATGGAAAAAAAGTGTCCGTTACTCGTGGTTTTGCACTACGAGGATAGTATCAACCTTTTTTGCGTTGATAAATATCAAACCTTGAAGGTAAAGCTGAATAGGTAAACAGGAAGCATTACGCGTGACATATTGTAGGTCTCCTGCATCTAAACAAATTTACATGTTGTTGTTTTTAAATTTTGGAAGATAGCAATAAATGCTTACCTGATATCGACCATTCAGCGTCATTTGGGTTTTCCCATATTGGCGCTTACAATATATGAATACTAGCAGTTTGTCTGTATATTTACATCATTTTAAATTTCGAGTTTTAGCAAACCGTGAAAGCGCTTATCTCAACCGCGTTTACCAAGAATGTTCCACAGTATGCCTCAACCGTTTTCGGTCCTTCAATATTCGTTTTTTATGCATGCCTATGACAAAATTCTAACCAACAGTTACAAGATTTGTAATGGTATGCCCAGTTGCAACCTGAAAAGAACATTGTAATCGGTTAAAAGATATTTTTACCGCAAAAATTGTGAATCCAACTAGATACTTGATAGATCTCGGAGCTACGTGGTAAACTTGTGGGGAGCGGATTGATATGGCTAAAACGGTAATTGTTGGACGAACGGAAGGCCATTTTTTAACAAGCAGTTATAACTTGGTTTAATTATCTTAGCCTAATGACTAAGATACAACTAGGAAAGAAAATGTTTTCCTAGAATGTAGAAAATCGTTAAAATGCATTCAGGATCGGATGACGTTCTCTCAAAGTGTCGAAAGAACAACTTTTTGAGTCGGTTCTTTTTGAAAACACACCTCTCTCTAGACTGATTCCGAGCTCCAAACAACTGCATATGCACCAGAATCGAATAGCATTCTCGACAAAGAACATTCGAATCGCTGCAAAAATTATTTTACAGGGCGATAACAAACCCAAAAAATGGAATGCCCGAAAATGAAAGAAGTAGTAAACAATTCATATATAGTTTTATGGAAACATAGACTCACAAGGAAACAACTGTTCCTTTGGATACACTTCATATTCGATAAAACTGAAGTAGAAGCAGTAAGCTATCATGTTGCAATTCATCAAGATTTGCGTATATGTCCACATGGACACTAGAGCTCTGAAACATTTATTTAGATTCAGAAAACTTGCACAGAAATAACCGGCAATTTGGATGGAGCGTCGATTTACGAACTACGGAAATAAGGATAGATGGGGGCATTAAGGAAATGAGGCAGACACATGCCTTCAATACAACGTTTTGTGTGATGCATTTCTGATCCATTTTTTAGCGTAAAATCATGAATTACCTCAATTGGGTGGCTGACTGGGTGCGTTCGCAAGAAATCCATCAATACGCAGACAAATTCGCGTTCGAACTTATTAGTATTTTATTGTCGAATGGGAACGAAATGTCCTGTGGAAAAGAGGGAGATGTAGGTGTAATAGCTGGATGTGAAATCATACACAATACGCTCATTAGGTTATGGAAATTACGGTGTGACACTGAAATAGATGGTATTTTATATAGGAGCACTTTGAATACCGTTATTATTGGATGTACTCTAAAGCGTGGTATTTGTCGCGTAAATACACTATTAGTGGGGAAGGAAGGAATGAACAAGGAAGAAAAACACGACATTCAGCTGTATATTTTATGTAATGATTGCGAATCGACAATTACAACAGATACAGTTGGGGAAAACAGTCGTGCTCTTTAATTGGATTATCTGTATTTACTCGGCACTTATATCCCATTCTGAGAATACTTCCGATAACGGTAGTGAATGTAGCAGACCACTGCCATCCAGAACTCTGTGAAGAAGACAAATACGCTGAAAATGAGGTTTAAAATATGGAATTTTTTAATGTTTTTAGGAGATTCAAATGTCAAACAATTAAAATAATATAAATATATGCAAATTCTACTAGTCCATAGGCGCTTGCTGAGGGAGTATTCCATGCTAAATCCTGTATCTATTGGCTTTCGATTTGTAGGTGATGGTTACAATATGTAGGAATTTGAATGCAGACAAAACGTAGATTGCAGTTTCAAATGTTTGGAAATACCGATATTAATATTCAAAAAAAATATTAATGAAACGTCGTTCTGCCTGGACTTATCTATAACTCACACACAACCGGTAGCGCCCATTCACGATCCGGTGAGCCATCATCAATTCTGGCATACCACAACTGCAAAGTGCAATCATTAGGGATAGGGTTCTATAAAACATAATACAAATGCGTTTTGCACTGACTAACTATCCTCTCTCTCGGTGAACAGATATGCCAAGCCCACGAATTACGGTATGTGTAGCAGCACTTTCAGTAGGTTACGCATTACTGAAATTAGCTTATCATATTGACAAATTCATCGATGAGGGTAACGGACATGGTAACCTTTTGCCTGATCTAATCCCCCGTTCGAAGAAATCTGTTTGCGCACTAATGATAGCGGAGATTGGATATTACGGAGTTAATAGCGCTAAATTTTCAAATTATTATCCTCTCAGAAACTGAACGCAATTATACGGGTCGACTCAGAAAAGTCATTTGATCCTCTTCAAATATTGCACTTGGCCAGAACATTAACTTACACAAGAATGAACTATATTCTAGATAGGCATAGGGAAAATCACTATAAAAGAAAAAAGTGAAACTGCTGAAAATATGGAGGGAGACGGCCGACAAAGAGAAAGGCATGCTTATCGGCAGGGTGTCGCGTTTCGCAGGCTAGCAAACATTAGCTGAGCGGGGCCTAAAAGGCAAATACACGGTGAATTGGGTACAACTACTGAACATTCTTTATTACATGGAATTGGCAATCTACATTTACTACATTTCACATTGTTCATTTTTCAGGGTCGGCTTCGTGGGAAATGATATCCTCTATGCGCTCTATGATTTTTCAGATCGGCGAGAGAGTGTATCGAATGAGAAAATTTCCCACGAAGCCAAGCCATCTAAGCAGTAGTCCTCAGCAGGGATCGGAACGGGGGCGGATCGGCTTTCCCCTGATTTCGCGCTCGCTTGACCTGAAGTTATGATAATATTTTTTAATCAACGGTGTCTCCGCTGCACTGATTATCTTTGAAACTTGATTCATTCATAACCTATTTGAAACTCATCAGTTTCTAGCACAAATACCTTTGTTCAACGGATATTTAGGCCAAATGAATCATAATACTGCGCGCTATTCACAAGAGTACATAACAATGATTCATGTAAATAAACTAATTATTCAAAAATCACCTGTCTCCTGCTGACAATCTTCACAGGCCGAGCAGGCGCCTTGGCTCTCTTCTCTCGCCACTCTCTCAGTGAAGTGAAGAGAGAGCGAAGGATGGGATTGCCCAGCATGACTGCGTAGACTGAGATCACGATGTAGCCTGGAAAGTGATTTAAAAACATAAAATCTTTTGTTCATATCTATATGTCGAAATAACGATATGTATAAGTATGGATCAGTGTTTTCCACTGGAACGTGATTCACATCAATACAAGCTTGGGTTTCTAAAGATTATTGCAGCGTATGAATAAAGAGGTGAGCTAACTCTTTCTGAGTTGCATCACGAAGAACTCGCCCGTTAACACCGAGGCAATTCCGAGCATTCCAAGTACCGCAATGACCATCTGCTAATCGAGATTCAATCAACATTGTAAACATGCCGATGACCGATGGTAAAACAAAGCAAATGATCGGATTTTAACGCAGAAAACATGACAAATGTGATGTAGATGAATATCACGATGTGATGTACCTTATCCTTCACAAATTCCTGCACAACCAGCACGGCAATTCCAGTGAAAATCACTGCAAATTCACATCAATTAGTGAAAAATAAATAAAGAAAAATTGATAACAAATTAATTAATGAAAAAATCAATGAAAACTCACTGAAGTAGACGAAGACCCAGTTGTAGTACGAGGGATCGCGCGTGATGGCGAAATTGATGAGAAACTACAAAACATTCCCGAATTTAAGGAATAATAGGTAAAAAACGCAAAAGATTATTAAACTTGATTTAATTGCACACTTGCTTAGGCTTCCGCGAGCTCCAGGGATCCTCTACGGTTCTGGTTCTAATGGTCTTCTCTATGAACCACTTGTCATTCACTCCCTGAAAACTGATCGTAGTTTACGCAGATTACAAACCGCCCTCGGAATCGAGCATTATTGTCCTTTATGTATACGTTTGTCCGAAAACATGAATACATAAAACAAAACCTATACAAGCTCACCATCAACGTCGCATTCTCGTAGACGCCAAACTGGAATTCATCCGCCCTCGGAATCGACAGACACGCAGTACAATTGTGCGTATCGTAAGGCATAGTGTCCAGCTAGAATCCGACAATGAGTAGCACACATTAAATTGTGGACAAGTTACACACGTGTGGACAAGTTTGTGGGCAAGTTACACACGTGACGGGCGGTAACGATACAGCTTTGCGAAGATAATGAAAAAAAAGCTAACGTTCATTGGGCAGAACGTCTTCGTGAGGTACAGTGCTGAGGATCGCACCATTCCGTTGTAGTATACCTGGAATGATTAGACTTTTGCAAATTCCGTTTTTTTGTTATTTTTTAATTTTTTAATTTTCGTATTTTCGAATCTTTATAACAAACCAGAATTCAACTTACGACAGTTTCCCTGTCGATAATGTCGACCAGTTCGGTCACTTCGCTTGTTCTAAAATATAAACAAATTCTCGAAATACTAAAGTGGCAAAAATACCGCTCACAGCCTTCGATGGTGAACACATCATGGACTTTTTGCGATCGAGTGGTGAACTTGACATCGGTGACCTAAATTTTTAATGTTGTTTTTGTTATTGTCTGCAGTAATGGAAGATTAATCATACCGATTCATGCGTAGACGGAATCCATCGGAGCTTCTGATTCGGGTGAGCGAACATCTAGGAAATGTTGTGAAAAGTATGTTTAAAATATTTTTAAATCTTATGGAAAATCAGTAATAGGGTAAACTCATTATAAATTAATCGACATTAACTAACATAATAAAGAATGAAGACCGCATGCACCTCTTGTCCTCCTTCATCCTAAAAAATTATTTAAAAAATAAACTCATTGTCATTATTTTGTATCGGTTCCCCGGATAAAAATTATGTGATTTTTGAAATTTTCGCCAAATTGTGCACAATAACCACTAGATACTCACAACAGCAATCAGCTCCATTCTTTGTAGAATTGCAGCAACTTCGAGTCCGTTTTCGCTTCCTGAGGTTTCTCTTTATGTAGAGGAAATGCCCCAATTTTGTCAATTCTTGCACTTACCTAAATTAGTCTTTTTTTTGTTCCCCGTCTTGATAGGTCGTTGTCTTTATTGTTTTGTTGAGTGATTTCAGTAGTAAATATTATTAATTAATTCTCCTCGTCTTACTTGAGTTTATTAGTGGGAGAGTGCGCCTTTTGTGGAGGATTACACTCCACTTGTCGTCGTCGGCAATCTTCTTGTTTTCCTTTTGCGTTTCCTTCCACTTGTGTCTTCTCTTTCCTTTCGTCTGCTTTCCTTGCCTTGTCTTCGAGTCAGTCACAGAGTGAAATGAACCTTCTCTGTGCCGGAGTTAAGTGAACCTTCTCCGTTGACGAAATCGTGGGAACTCGTGATCCGAGAACCTGCGTCAGGTCGAAGCCTGTTGAAGTTCACCTCGCTTGTTGCGGGCAGCATTTCATCTCCGATTGGGGAATTGCTGTGCGTAACTTGTGAAGTTTACGAGTTCTGCGTGTGATCTGCCTTGCTAGTTTCTCGAGTTTGCGAACTCTGGGGAGGTTCTAGGAAGTGCCTATCGCTGCATTTATTTTCAAGTGGATAGACTGTTAAATTTGAAATTCAAATTCGTGATTCAAAAGAGGACGATATGCTATTCTAAGGTGATATTCACAAACCTGAGGTGTACGAGTGCCCGTCGTCCTTGAGTAGCTCCATAATCACCTTAATTTTTGTTTTGGCAATACACATTTTTCTGTGCTCCTTTTTTCTGTGAAATTGTTCGAAAACCCTTGAAAATAATGAGTACCTACCGGCAGCATACTCAATTTAGCAAAATGCTATTTTGTAATTAGCATATGCACCTATTGGTTGGTGGGTTCGGCAAGTTGGCAGGATACAGTTGCAGCCGATATGAGTAGTACCAGATACCTCATCGATTCAGTTCTATAATATGCATTTTTCAAGTACGGAAATGTGATATATCTCTACTTTTCAAAGCTGAGCACCCCTGAACCTATTCATGGAGCTGAAACTGCATAAGGACGAGCTCGAATATGGTTCAAAAACGTAGGATGTACTTTGAATGGTCGATCAATCGGGTAGACGATGTTTCGGTAACCTGTTACGAAACTTTTTTTCAAAAGTGGTAAATTATGTAGAGCGAGAGACAAAAAATAACACGTATACATTTTAACAACTTTTCAGTGAATCCCTCAGATAAGCTACGTAGCTGAATAGAGCGAGCAGGCACTGATGGATCTGAATGAAACCTGACGTTAGCTGGGTTCTTAAGCCCAGTCATAACTACTGGACACTCGTAGCGAGTCGATATGCAGGCCCAATTTAAGGGACAAATACGAGCTCTCGGGATACGCAAGAAGACAAAGGCGAGTCGGGATGGGTGTGAATGAGGCCTGAGTACATCGGGTCTCGAGTTACCGCTAAGCAAACAAAGGTAACTTGTGACTAAGGCAAAGCGAGTAAGATGCTGTTTACTTCCACCACTCACCTATACGCACGCCAAATCGCGCTGAAAATCCCTGAACAAGTCTGATTCGAAATGCGACATTCCGCTTTCACAGTTTAAGCCATTCCAGAAGTTTCAACGAGTAAAGCATTGTGAAATAACCGCCACAATATTCGTATGTTGTGCCTTTCGTATATATCTTGATATATTTTGGCACAAAATACACTTGGGACAGAATGATATTCTGCTAACGGGTTATCGTTTTATCGTATTCGAATATCAGTTTATGAATCACTATTTAGTATTGGTCGGTTTGATCTACCTTTCGTACGGCAGAAAAGTCCTTCTAGCATGACGATAGATGTGGTAGACACTGATTGCTGCGTTTAGTCGAAACATGTACTTGCCTGCAAGACAATACCATATTTTTCATATTTTAAAACGAAAGTGTCAACTGACTAACATGAAATTTGATCCAAAACATTGTAATTCATAGTCTCAACCGTAAGAACCATGACTCCCACAAAGAGTATGAACGCCCTAATACTCTGAAATTATAAAGGATCGAAGAAAAAACCAAAAACAATATATCTTACCCAGTCTTTGTGCAGGACTTGAACAAGTAAAGTTGCGATTCCAACAGTATTCACTGCAATAGTTTTAAGATTCTAGACAGTAAACTAATTCGATTGCACTCACCAATGAGCACCTCATTTCCGCTCAGGTAAGCTTGCAAGAAGGCAAGCTGGGTGTCGTCCTCTCAACGCAGGCGCGATTGTGAAGTTGATGTAGACCTCGAAAAAAATGCACGCTAGTGTTGCCCCGTCAGGAAACGCCCTCCTCATTTAGCGTGCTCTTTCACACGGCTCAGACAGAGCGCGAGAGTGCATGAAACAATGAGAGTACGCTCCGATTTACAATCACTATTGTACATTCTAGCCAACCGGTTTGCGGATGATCGAATTGTGATACATTGAATAGTGTCTCACCTCACGAGTTCTGATATTGGCCCACGACCTTGTCCCAATTTGTCGTAACACTGTCTTTATCAATTGACCACTTTCCCGTCTTGTCCTAAAATCATTTTTTTTAAATTTAAAATTTAATTTTATTTTTGGAATTTTTAAGCAAAAAATAATTGTTGAGTATAAAGGCTCACCGTAATTGTGAGGTTTTCCGAGAGGAAAATGAAGAACTCATCGGGAACGACAGCTTGGAAGCACACAGAGTAATTGAAGCCATCACCGAACTGAAGAAAATATCCTACCTGTTGCATCGACATAAACGATATGTTGATTGAAATGATAGATGCTGGACAAAATTACAAACAACTTTGAACTGTGTGATGATGTTTTTAGAAAGAAAACACTAACCTACAACTAGCTCTACTGAACATATTTAACCCTAACCGAATAAGTGAATGAATGAATGAATGAATGAACGTCAACTGGGCAGTCAGTCATCGTGTTGAACCATGAAGTGACCATCGCACCTCCGGTGTGCCAGATCTGAAAATGATATGCAATCAAGTGATATGATGCACCTCTCATGATTTTATTTAGAGAATACTCCATTATTTTCACATTTAGAACATTTCATGATATCAGAAAGTTGATCTTACTCTCATGTCCTCTGTAGCGGCCACAACACTTGTCGTTCTGAAATGCTTTATTTTTAAAAAATCAAATTGTAAACTTTCTAGAAATTTGTGCAAAATTGAACCTGTAACAGCGATCGATGACATTAACTATAGAGTAGTTGGTAGGCTGCATGATGATATTGGTTGTGTTGTCATTATCTTCTGGATTCCATCTCAACTGGAGATCTGTGAACATCTGCAACAACTTATTTACGTGCCAACTCTGATATGTTGTGTTTCTGTATAAGCCAACTATAGTATTATAGAATGGGTAAAACGCACGTAGAAAATGTTGAGCGCTGCGAACACTGTTTTTCCCTTGGCCTGAAGCATCAATCATAGTAAATCGAAACGCTACGTTCTCAAACTAACCACAAAGTTCAGATCTATCTGATTCAGCGTCGCAGTAACTCTGTCGGCATAGCCTGAATAAAGTCGAAATAAATGAAGATTAATATTTGTTATTGAGCGCTCAATTTTCATTTCAACATAAATTCGTCTTACCAAGACTTTCGTAATTCTGATTTGTGTCGGACTCCAAGAGCTTCAGTCGGTCTCTCACACCGTCCTGCATTGTTGAAATTTAGGGGTAGTCTAATGTTGTCTGATGTCCGTGTTCATGAATAATTCTACTTCAAGTAATGGCAATTTCACATATTCAGAAGAATTTCATTCTACCCACTTCTTGATATGCAAATGTACATTTAGCGAATGTAAACATACCTCCAAATGCGTACGGAGGCTTGCAGCCAAGGTAGCTAGGAGTATCAACAGCGCTGCTGAACGCATCCCTGTAAATGAGTATTTTCTAGAAAAAGAACGATCTGCAATTTTTCTAAACTGGTTTTTAGCATCGATGCATTCTTAATCGATCGAATAAAATCAAATCATCAGTGTATAAGGAAGTCAATTGCCAACAGTCGTAAGGAAAGAAAATTAGAAAAAAATTACAGAACTGCCGAAAAATCACGAATTGGATATATTATTATATGCGGTTGAAATTATTGGGCGAGATCGCATGAAAAACTTTCTGCTCTCGCTTTTCAAATACCGCCTCCCCTTCATTGAAAAGTAACGTGGCACCTGGCAGGAGGCGCGGGAAACACGAGAAGAGAGAGAGAGTGAGAGGAAGATGAAGAGGGAGTGGGTTGAAGGAAGGGAAAGACCAGGTACGGATGCGTGAGCAAACACGGGCCGTTTGTGGCGAGAGAGGCCTCGTATTTCCTAATTGGTGAGTAGGACTGTTGATCGACGCTTTTATCGATTCAGGAAAATGTGTAAACTAATAAACAAGCAAACAAAGGGAAAAGGTATTCCGGAAGGACAAGACAAGATAATCAAATTATTGAGTATTTATCGATTTCGGCTTCAAATTATTAAATGTGTAATCTAGATGGATTTCCTCCACTTTATCGTCATGTTCATGCTGTCTTCTCCTTTGTCGTCTTCGCATTTCCATGAATTCCAGGTGACCGAGATAGACCGGATGAGCGTACATCACGGTGAAGGAGATGATAAGGATTAGTGCTGGAAACAGCTCGATGACATCGTTACAAACTATCGATATACTAAGCTTAATTATTGCTGATCACTTTTCTCAACTGTTTTGTAACCACCATGCTATCTCTTTGTAGAAACTCACCCATGGACCAGTCCATCTCAGGGGTGTACAAAAATTTTCCCGCACTCCTCATTTCCCGTGCTCTCCCGCCGTGCAGAGCGACGAGAGAGCATGGGAAATGAGGAGTGCGGGAAACTTTTTGCACACCCCTGGTCCAACTCCCGCCACCCTCCCGTATATATAATCCAAAGAACGATCACGGCTTGCCCGTATACAGCGGGGCAGAACTTGAAAATAGCAAATTTTCAAGCAATTTAAAGTAATATCAACGAGGATAGGGATTCTTGGTAGGAATGCGCCGAATATTTTGAACGGTAATGCAATAATAGCATAATTTTACCTTGTATTCGACGAAAAACTGTACGATTACTACGCATCCAGTTATAAGTGAAACTGAAATTCAGATTGGATCAAGTCAATACAAATCGTAGATCTGAAACACAGTACTTACTGATAATTACTCGAGCGTAGTACCTAGCGTAGTCATTGCAACTGTGAATATGATATGAGCCTCAAATTTATTTATTTATTTTTACTTTTTTTAAAGTTAAAAATTGATAACTATGTCTTAGTATGCTTACTTCTCTCATCCTAAGCGCATGGAAGGATCCCTCGACGTCGCGGGTAGTAACATCCGATTGTATGAACCACTCTGCCGGGAGATTCTGCGCAAAAAACAAATTTCGTAGACATTTAGAGATCGAGCAAAAAAACAATATATATTTTTTCAATTTTTGTGCAACTCAGACTGCATAATTGAAAAAAAAGTTCACTTACTATCAATGATACATTCCCAGTATCGACATAGAACGAGTCCACTCGAGCAATTCCGATGCACACTGTACAATTGATGTTGCTGTTGTGTTCGAGCTAAAATATGCATTTAGCGACAAAATATCAAAAAAATTGTATGAATGATTTTCATGCATTCCGTGCAACTGTTCACAATAGAGTTCGAAACTCGGGTAATCGTCTCTTGCACGGCATTCTATGGCAAATTTCCAGAAAAACATTCGCTTCGAGACCGCTCGCGAGAGAGCATGCAAATTTGCGAGAGATTATCTCTCTTTCTCTGTGCTCTCTCTCATCTCTCGCCCACCCCCTGTAAAACGTCGTGTCTTCATTGAGCTCACTTTCTCACTTCTCTACTAGGGTTCCTTCAATTGGGCGTATTGGGCATCATTTTGTATCATTTTCAGCTATGCTTCATGTGCGCTGTATAGTTCACATATATAGCGAACACGAAACATAACTGACAATGATACAAACTAGGGCGGCAAAAACGGATCACGGGTCGACCTTTCGACCCTCTAAAACGGGTCAGAGACGGGTCGAGGCGGTGACCCGTGTCGCGCGTCGCGTGTCGCGTTTCTCTCTCGGGTGACCCGTTTTTGAACAAGTCAAATACGGGTCATGCTGCCTTTTCTCAGCTGCCGCATGTTCCAAGCGTATAATTTGTGTAAGAATTAATAAGCTCGACGAGTACAATCCATTACGTGATTTTCAACTGAAAATACACTTTTTAATGTTTCGAATTTCTTATTCTTACAAGCTAACCGCATAAGAGCGCTTGCCCGTGAGAAGAAACGAATTGGAGAGAGTACAAAAACAATCATCCTGAACTTTCCACCCCTCGATACGCTCTTTCCCCATTTAGATAAGCTCTCATTAATTGAATTTTGTTGTGGTCAAAGTTTTGATGTTGTAGTTCTGAAATAAACGTACTATTAGGGTGTCCGGAAAGTTCGTTCACTTGGTCATCTAAATCAATCAATCAATCAATCAATTTATCTAATCAGGCGGAAACGCTCAGAAGATGATAGGTCGGTAGTCTTCATAAGTTGCACTCCACCAATGGCTGCCAATAGCTCGGGATAGGTCGTCTCTCCATCGCGCGCGAGGCTTTCCGGGGGGACGAGTCCTATTGAATGGAGTCCAGACAGTTGTCGCACGGCTCCACTGCTCCACTCCCATTCTTCTGATCTTGAGGGCCCAGCGCGCTTTTCATTTCAATCCTTCCTCATTCCAGTCTCTCAGCTTGGTAATCCCTCTCACGCGGTCATTCCTCCATCTGTCCCTCAGCGTGACTCCAAGCATCTTTCTTTCCATCTTCCTCTGGGTGACTCTCAGCCTCTCCTTCTCGCTAGATCTCAGAGCCCATACTTCACACCCATAGAGAACTGTAGCCGTGATGCAGCTCTCGAAGACTCTCCTCCTGATCTTGATGGACAGAATTCGAGAAGATAGGAGGTGCGAGAGCTTACTCCAGGCCAGCCACCCTAATCGAATCCGGTGTTCTATTTCGTCGGAATGATCCAAGGGAAGAGCTATTCTTCCTCCGAGATAGGTGGCGCTATCGACGAATTCGAATCGCAGATTGCCGATGATTATTGGATTGCGGGTAGAGGTGCAGGAGGTGAGGAGGTTGGTCTTGCTTGCATTCACTTCGAGACCAACTCGGCTGCACGCGTCCATCAGCTTCTTCAGCATTCGTTCCAGCTCGGGTCGAGATTTGGCAACGAGAGCCACGTCATCGGCATACTCCAAGTGGCAAAGGTTCCTTCCGTCGATTCTAATTCCATCTGACTCCCAGTCAATGTTGTCCATGGCTGATCGTAGCACTGCGTTGAAGAGACGAGGGGAGAGGGTATCCCCTTGGCGGACTCCTCGACGCACAGTCACAGGAACGAGCTCCTCATTAACTCGAATGAGTGTAGAGGAGGACTCGTAGAGACGGCGCAACATGTGGACGAGGGAGGGATGGGCTCCGAACGAGAAGAGGGCTTGCCAGCAGGCATTCCACTCCACACAGTCGAACGCCTTCTTGAAGTCGACGAACGCCAAGTAGATTGGGATACCGTACTCGGAGGTTCTTTCAGCGACCTGCTTGATGGCATGCAGGTTGTCGAGAGTACTGTAGCCGCGCCGGAAGCCGGTTTGGGTCGAGGACTCTGTTTCTTCAAGCACAGTTTCGAGTCTCTGAAGAATGACTTTGGTCATTGTCTTCAGGGAAACGGTGAGGAGGGGGATGGGACGGAAGTTCCCAATGTTGGTAGGGTCTCCTTTCTTGTGCAGAAGAGTGACAATTGCTTCGGTCAGGTCGCTTGGAACAGCCTCTCCATCTACCAGATAGTTGAGTAGATCAGCGATAACGGGAGCAAGGTGGTTTCGAGAGTGGTATAGCATATCAGGGAGAATGCCATCCGAACCGGGTGAGTGACCACACTTGAGTTGGGACATCGCTTTGCTGACCTCATCGGGTAGGAAGGGAGGAAGGGGATCCAGAGGCTGAGGAGGGACTGGGAGTGGACACGGAACTGCAGGGGTGTAGAGACCGTCAAAGAAGCTCTGGACCACTGTCTTGGTAGCTGCTTGAGAGAGAGCACCAGTTACAGGGTGGGGAACTAGAAGGCGCTTCTTTGAGGTTTGCAGACTCAGCATGCTCTTCACGATGCTCCTTCCCATGGTTGCTGCTTGCCGTGCTTGCGCCTCCTTTCGCTTCCTGATGTCATCGACGAAACTCGTCCGGGCAGCTTTGCAGGCAGCTGAGTAGGCGACAGCTTGTTGGGAGTTGGATTGCAATTCATGGCGCATCGCTAGGAGCTTCCGCGTTCCACTCGAGATCCAAGAAGGGGATTGGCGCTTCCTCCAGCAGTTCGTTGCCGCGGTCTCCGTGAAAGCCTTTACCGTAGTATAGGCGTCGGCGGCAGAACTGGGGCGGGCAAGGGGCAGTGACGCGAGAAGGTTTGCGTTGACAGTAAAAGCGGTTCGATCGAAATCTAGCCGCTCCCTGCATCTTTTCTGCCTCGCCTTGCCAGGGAGGGAGAGGCACATCCGAACAAGGCGATGGTCGGAGTCAAACTCAAACCGACCAACGACTCCACAGTTGACTACTCTCGCTGTGGCGGGCGCTGCAACGTAGTCAATTTGGTGGAATGCGGAGCCGTTTGGGGATCGCCAGGTCCAGATTCGACCGTGCCGTCTCTTGGGGAACGTGTTCAGGATGCGCAGTCTGTTCCTCACGCAGAGCTCAGTGAAGCAGCGTCCGCGTGAGTTCGGTGTGGGAGAGGCAAAGTTACCGACAAATCTTTCATTGCCAGGTTCCCTCGCCACTCGACAGTTGAAGTCACCAACCAGAACTGGCATATGGCCTTTTGGGGCACTCCACAGGGCGGTCTCAACCTGGTCTAGAAAGTCTTCATACGCGTCGTCATCGTAGGAAGACGTAGGGGCGTAAGCGCAGACCAGGAAGAGCCGTAGGTCGGGAAGGAGCAGAGTGGCCAAACGAGGGGAGAGGCCATTGAACACAGCTCCGCGCGCGAGTTGCGGTCGAAGCAAAAATGCCACGCCATGGGAAGCAGTGGGCCCGCCCGAGTGGTAGACTACAGTGCCTGAGGATGTAAGATTGAACGAGGCACAACCCACAATCCTGGCTTCCTGCACTGCAACCACGTCCCACTTGATCTTGTCGAGGGCGAGTTCCATCTCCGACTGCTTCTCCCTTGGGCCGAGCGTCCTGGCGTTGATGGTGCCGATGTAGAAGTGGCGACCCATCGTGGCGGCGTACAACTCCCGCGTGCCAACGCGTCTGGGAGAGGGAATCCGGGCGGGCGGAACCGGAGACGGAGAGACGAAATCGCACTCAACCGCTCGCCACACACTTGAGAACCCAGAACGCAAAAGATATGATTGTTGATAAATAATTATTGATAAGTAAATAAATTATTGATGTTAGTTATTGCTCACTTGTTTTCTTTTCCACTTTTCTCTCCTTCGCAATACTAGTTTGTAGTGATAATGTTGAAATGATGCGTCGGGATTTTATCATTAGCAATTCTGAATCCATCCCTTACCTGGCACTTATGTATACTGTGTGGGAGTAGGATTCGCAAATGAGGAAAGATGAGTCCTCCTCCCTCATCTAGTAGCTTTGAGGTAGCTTTGTTTGCTCTCGCTCGCCAGAGAAGCGGCCAGTCTGACACATATTCATTAGCACTTCCTCTCTTCTCCTCATTTGAGTCCCGCGAGGAGTTAACTAACATTAAGCTAGCCTTCTGACCTTCCCCATTCACTTTGCTAATCCATGCACTAATTTTCGTGGACATTTCAGTGATGCGCTTATACCTGTCATTGCTCTGTTGTATTACTGCTTCAGAAGCCATTCGCACATACTTCGAGGTTATTATTCTTTTAGAAAAGTGTTGACTACAGTTTATCAAGGACATGAATTACTCAGCATTTAGACGATTCTTAGATGTGACCAGAATTTGTAGAAACATCTAAACCATGAAATGAAATTCGAGAAGGAGGTCAACATCCCGAAAGACAATAGTTCAAGTGAGTGAAATGGTTCAAGAGAAAATATGATGTACACAATATTAGGTCATTTATTTAAGCTGCAATCTTCATGATTTTCATTTTCAGTCTACGCTGGCAGAATTATCGGAACGTTATTCGGAATGGAACTCGATTATGTGGTTCGTTGGAATATTTGAATTCGAATAATTATTATCGGGCACTTCGCTATTTTCATGTTCACGTAATGTACAAATGATTTCAGGACATGGCACCGCGAACCGTATACGCATCCTTCAATGTAACCTATGTGAGCGTTTTCTTTAAATTTCTTAATGTTTATTCACAAACAAATATTTAAATGTGCAGGGAAAAGGTTAATAGGCACAGAAAAATGTGAAAAAAATTCAGACGTTTAATGATACGCACCTTACTTGGGATCCTAATGAGAACAATGGAACGACCGGCGTTAAGTTCGAGACGAATAATTTCACCAAATCGAACATCATCAGTAAATGCTTCAGGTGTGACATTACGAAATGAGTTCTCCTAGTGGAAAAACAATGCATGAACTTAAAACAGAATGTTGATCTATGATTTTTGCTGATTATCATAAATACTAAATACCATAAAATAACTGCAATTGTAGAACAACGACATTGGAGGCCACTACCGAGGAAGTACAAGTAAGCGCCAAACAATAATATTAAACTTAGGCATTGACGACCGTATATTTAGGAAGTTTTGTGTGAACCGTTTTATAATAATTATATGATTACTGATAAAGTATATATTTTTAGGTCTGGCACGATGGAGTCGTTGAAGTCACTTCCTGGTCACTTTCTGGTCGGAACCGGTTCCGACCAGAAATGCAAAATTGGGACCCGAGCCCTATGGGCAATCCAGGTCTCATGACATCCCGCTTTGGTCCCACCATATGATACCCAGGTTCCCACAATGAATATTCATGTGTTCAGAACTGGGTAGCATTGCGAAACAAAAGTTTAATTTTTGGGACGTGGATAGTCGTGATTAAAACAAAATTATTCACGTTACATTAAAGGCTTACGTGAATTTCGTCATTACTCCGAAAGAACCACCTCATAGCTCGCTGTTCGCGTACCTGAGTAAGCGCAATGATAACGCATAATTTAGAATTTATCATCTACATTTCAGTGTTATGTGTTTGCAGCGATTGACTGGCCAATGGGTAATACCTTTTCTTCGAAGTTGTATCTCTTCAAAGTGCGTGGACTTTGAAAGGTTGACAGTATAGCTTAACGAAACCTTGCCACATGTGTCATAACAGTAAATTATGAATGCATTTCTATTTCCAGGAGCTTCCATCGCATTTACAACCGTAATCATGTTCTGCTATCCGAAATATATCGCTTTCATTGATCGCCGTTTCTAGTAGAAGGCATGTGAGACAATCGAAACCGTATTCTGATTGTACTCAAACAATATTCTAGGATCACATAATCCGATAAATAATTGCAGATTGTCCTCGTTGAAATTTAAGAAATGGACTTATTTACATATATTCCATTGGAATCCAATTATTTCCCTCTCTCCCTCTCTTCTTCATTTCTCTCCTCTCCATAACTCTCATCTCTTCCATCCATTCGATGCGGTCGTCACTCTTATCTCTAGTGCTCCTCCTCCTCTACAATTCTTATGTGCATGAAAGATACGACTGTTTTGCCACATAATTGAGTTTTAGCTTTTTAAATCATTTTATTACCACGTCTTCGTAAATTTCAATACACTTTACATTCTCTATCTAATTATAACTTTCTCTCTCTCACTCTCTCCCACACGTCTTCATTTATCTCCTCTCCCCCTCACTCTCATCCCTTACTTTCCTCCGATGCGGTCGTCCCTCTCCTCTCTCGCCCTCCTCCTCGTTTACCATTCCGCAGCCTACATCAGACGTAGGTTCACTTTCTAATAAATCAAAATATATTAATAACTTTCCTACTTAATAGAGTAGAGTTGTGATAGGTAAGATATGTATCAACTAATCCCCAAGGAAACGCTTTAAGAAGATGGATGGTCAGACGAGCTTAGCGAGTAAGAGTGATGCATTATTTATGTCTTTCCAGCCGAGATGGAATTGGGCTGCATGTCGCGCATCGCCCACTACTGCACCGGAGATCACTGCGCGGAGACCACATTCGAAGGTCCGAAACGCAGATCTAGGGTGTAAATTTCCAGACAACAGTACGCCATTTTCCGGCTAGGCTACCTGAACGAAATAAACATAGTGCTTAAGTTTGATCCCGACGCGAGCGGATATTTACATAAAACACTTTTTTAAACTGAAAATTGGCAAATTAGTCGCTGCGGCGGCTCTGCAAGGCAAGAAATTTAAGAGGAGCCCGACGTGACTGGACGCCAGACAAAGGCAATGGAGAGAGGGAACAACGAATTCCCGGGGTTGCTGAACATCACGTGCATGCAGGGCTTCAAGCTTGTGTGGGTTTATTTTATTGTTATGGCTTGGCTTAGGTAAGGCTTAGGGTTCTTTGTGCACTGTAGCGCACCAACATATTGCACGGTTAAGAAATGTAAAACGTAATAACAATAATCAAGGATGTTCTAGAAGGTGCAGTCAGACCATAATTCGACCCATTAAGAGTGCACCTGAACACCCATACGCCGTCGGAGCAAGTCAAGAGTATACTGTGCAAGAACACTACAGAATACGCATGCGTACATGACTGCTTTCAGGAAATGTAAGACATTGATCTTTGATATATCTTCGGGGGAAAAATTGTATCGCGTTCCTCAGTAACAAAAAACATAAGTAGGAAGTTCGTTCCTTTTGAAATTATTGTGATGTATAAGATGAAGTGTGATCGCAGGTTCCTCTATCGACCCGAGGGCAACTATGACTATGCTAATGTCGTGAAACTCGACCCCGAGCAGTCGAAGATTGAGTGCAAAAGTGAGAGCTTTTCATATTTCAAGTACTGTACCACTTACGTCTTATTATCCTCAATGACATAACTTATCACTTATTATCGCCAATTTGAGAATAATCAAGTAGTATGAATCACTCCACGGGTGTTATTGCTTATCTCGTCGCTCGTTCGGGTGTAGATAAACATCGATTCAGATTATCTTTGATCTTTAGTCTCATCCCTGATTCAGATGATCAATGGCACACGGAAGATACGGTAATCGCCGCTACTATCGGATCGACCTTCTTGCTGATTATGATTGGCTCTTGTTAGTTTAAAAGATTTTCCCATCTGAATATAAAGATCAAACATTAGTGTGTAAGTGCTCGGAATGTTTATACGCGCATGGATAGAAAATTTTTGACGCAAAAATGTTGCAAAGTTCAAAGATCAACTTCTTCAGGTGTCTTCTACTGCTGGGCGAAGAGACGCGCGAATCGACCCGATCCCGTCGCCACGACTCCCACTGAACAGAAGAGCAAATGAGGAAGAGATGAAGGCCTAGGCCTAAGCGATAAACGTGATTACAAACTGATTGAGTGAACGTCCAATATTTGCCCGCAATTTGGCTAAATAACAGAAGATAGCACGCTCCGTTGATCAAACAGCCCATGATTTTGACGCCACGACTCCCACTGAACAGAAGAGCAAATAAGAAAGAGGTGAGACTTAGGCTTTGTTAGTCTCCTCCTTCTGGGAAACGAATCAGCGATAAATATGATTACAAACTGAAATCCAAACTGCTTTACGCTAGATTTTCTATACAATACAACTAAAACAAAATGATAGAAAAAAAAGTTTTTTTTGAAAAATCTCAATCTGCTAGCATCTGTCAGGAAGGGATATTTGCCTACTCATCTTCATCAGGCCTTCCCCCACTGTTTGCTCACCCGAGACATTCGAGACTCTCCAGGATCTCACCTTCTCTCTCCCTCTGGCCTACCCCCACCTCGCGGTTCTCCTTCATCTCTTCAGCTAGTTTTCTCCCACTTCTCTCACTAACTTCTAATCTTGTTGTCATGTTCGAACTGTTCGAACTATTTTCAAACTCGCATTGTTGAGCTGACGGCTTGTGTTTCGCAATTCCCGAAGCGCGGTGAATACCATATCTTTTTAGATGCGCTCAATACTTCTCCTCTTAATGGTTCGATGTTCGATTGGAGAAACATTGATGATTGTTACTGAGGTATTTTTGTATAATCGTTACAATCTGTTTCGGATATGGTCTTGCAACTGAAACTAAATCCAAACAAAAAGAAGGACAATTATTGAAATTTCAGCTAAATCGGGCGGAGCCCATCGCGATACGCAGAATGAAAACGTCAATAGAATCAATGTGCATGTCACAGGAAAGCTCAAGGAGATGGAACTGATGAAAGTGGTCAGAGAGTGAGCTAAAGATTGATCGACAAAATGTAACTTTTTCAGGACAAAGAGACTCAGGAAGTGCACGTAAAGGTATTCATTTACTTTATTTTCTTCTTTATTATTATTCAGAAATTTAAAATTATTCAGAATGAAATTTCGCTTCTTTCAGACATTCATCCATCCTAACTACCGCATCAATACGGCCGAGAAGTACCAAAATATTGATAGTCACAAAATTGGCTCAGGCTTCCTCATAGGTTGTTGCTACAGGTGAGGAAATGAGCAATGATCTGACTCTCTTCAGTTTGCACGCTCTCTCGTCTCTCTGACCGGCGAGAGACCGTGCAAACTGAAGAGAGTCAAACCAGTGCTCGAGGAAATCGTAAGTTTATTTTGAAACAAATAACCATACTTTGCAGAACTACAGTGGCCAAAGAAGTCTACGGCCTACGACTAGTTCTTTTTTGCATATTAACAGTGTCTCAAGAAAATACATCTACTCTTTCAGATAACTAACGGAACGATATCAGTCGAGGTCCAATTTGAGACTACATCGTACTGTCCGATGCTGGTAAGTTTTGTATTCATACAATTTTAATTAGTAGTTTGACCCGCTTTGCGCGCATGATCCGTGCATGACCCGTTTTTCGCGGTTCCAAAGCGGGTCAGGAGAGACAGTGGGGGTCGAGGGAAGGGCGCGCATCATCGCGCATTGATCAATTGTGATTACTACGCAATTAGTTTTCGATAGTCATATTCGAAAATGATCATATGCATTTTCGAACCATTCCATAATAATATTAGGGTGTCCGGAAAGTTCGTTCATTTGGTCATCAAAAATGAACGCGTGATTCAATTCCCCATTTCTGCAGTTCTATTAGTGAGCAATGTATCGTGCAATTTTTGTTTTGAATTGGAAGAATATTGCATCACTACGAAATAGTTTAGAATTATTTTAGTGGTGGTGACTTTACACGGCCTAGCGAATACTTGGTCTTCCATTGTTATATCCTCGGCCGTTCCGCAAAGCTAAATTATTCCATTTGATGTTGGGTGGCTCCCCTTACTCTTAGCTTTTGTAAAACATGGTACTCCCGCTTCAAGAATTGAGATTACGGTCTTGTTACTCTGTTTCACGCTTAAAACCCCATTTTTTGTCGCATAGTCGTATTGTTCTCATAAGGTAAAAGAGCCAGACTAATGTCAATTAGCTCAATTAAAAGGTAGTATCGGGTACGCCATTGTCCACTATACGACGCATATCTCACCTGTCTAGCAAAACGCTGAGACTCCCTAATGTACTTACTCATTTTTCAACTTCATTTTTGTGACCTGTCAGTTTGAATACCTAACGATTTTTCGGCCGTAAGAAGGGGCTGAGGCAAAATAACTAGGTAATCGGTGCCCAATTACTAGTGGATCACGTATGAAAAGTTAGAGCGAATACTTCAGTAGATGCACGCTAACACGATGTATGAAAATTTCGCTAGGTCGTGATAAAATCAAATCACTAAAATCAATGTAGAAACGGTCATACTAATCCAATCATCTTTTAATTCAGTGCTAGTACAGCACCATACTTTGCTCACAAATAACACTGCAGAAATGGGGAATTGAATCACGCATTCATTTTAGATGTTCTTAGATGTCTTAGATTTTAGATGTTCATGACATTTTAGATGTTTTAGATGTTTTAGATGTTCTTCCATTCTGGGTTCTCAAGTGTGTGGCGAGCGGTTGAGTGCGATTTCGTCTCTCCGTCTCCGGTTCCGCCCGCCCGGATTCCCTCTCCCAGACGCGTTGGCACGCGGGAGTTGTACGCCGCCACGATGGGTCGCCACTTCTACATCGGCACCATCAACGCCAGGACGCTCGGCCCAAGGGAGAAGCAGTCGGAGATGGAACTCGCCCTCGACAAGATCAAGTGGGACGTGGTTGCAGTGCAGGAAGCCAGGATTGTGGGTTGTGCCTCGTTCAATCTTACATCCTCAGGCACTGTAGTCTACCACTCGGGCGGGCCCACTGCTTCCCATGGCGTGGCATTTTTGCTTCGACCGCAACTCGCGCGCGGAGCTGTGTTCAATGGCCTCTCCCCTCGTTTGGCCACTCTGCTCCTTCCCGACCTACGGCTCTTCCTGGTCTGCGCTTACGCCCCTACGTCTTCCTACGATGACGACGCGTATGAAGACTTTCTAGACCAGGTTGAGACCGCCCTGCGGAGTGCCCCAAAAGGCCATATGCCAGTTCTGGTTGGTGACTTCAACTGTCGAGTGGCGAGGGAACCTGGCAATGAAAGATTTGTCGGTAACTTTGCCTCTCCCACACCGAACTCACGCGGACGCTGCTTCACTGAGCTCTGCGTGAGGAACAGACTGCGCATCCTGAACACGTTCCCCAAGAGACGGCACGGTCGAATCTGGACCTGGCGATCCCCAAACGGCTCCGCATTCCACCAAATTGACTACGTTGCAGCGCCCGCCACAGCGAGAGTAGTCAACTGTGGAGTCGTTGGTCGGTTTGAGTTTGACTCCGACCATCGCCTTGTTCGGATGTGCCTCTCCCTCCCTGGCAAGGCGAGGCAGAAAAGATGCAGGGAGCGGCTAGATTTCGATCGAACCGCTTTTACTGTCAACGCAAACCTTCTCGCGTCACTGCCCCTTGCCCGCCCCAGTTCTGCCGCCGACGCCTATACTACGGTAAAGGCTTTCACGGAGACCGCGGCAACGAACTGCTGGAGGAAGCGCCAATCCCCTTCTTGGATCTCGAGTGGAACGCGGAAGCTCCTAGCGATGCGCCATGAATTGCAATCCAACTCCCAACAAGCTGTCGCCTACTCAGCTGCCTGCAAAGCTGCCCGGACGAGTTTCGTCGATGACATCAGGAAGCGAAAGGAGGCGCAAGCACGGCAAGCAGCAACCATGGGAAGGAGCATCGTGAAGAGCATGCTGAGTCTGCAAACCTCAAAGAAGCGCCTTCTAGTTCCCCACCCTGTAACTGGTGCTCTCTCTCAAGCAGCTACCAAGACAGTGGTCCAGAGCTTCTTTGACGGTCTCTACACCCCTGCAGTTCCGTGTCCACTCCCAGTCCCTCCTCAGCCTCTGGATCCCCTTCCTCCCTTCCTACCCGATGAGGTCAGCAAAGCGATGTCCCAACTCAAGTGTGGTCACTCACCCGGTTCGGATGGCATTCTCCCTGATATGCTATACCACTCTCGAAACCACCTTGCTCCCGTTATCGCTGATCTACTCAACTATCTGGTAGATGGAGAGGCTGTTCCAAGCGACCTGACCGAAGCAATTGTCACTCTTCTGCACAAGAAAGGAGACCCTACCAACATTGGGAACTTCCGTCCCATCCCCCTCCTCACCGTTTCCCTGAAGACAATGACCAAAGTCATTCTTCAGAGACTCGAAACTGTGCTTGAAGAAACAGAGTCCTCGACCCAAACCGGCTTCCGGCGCGGCTACAGTACTCTCGACAACCTGCATGCCATCAAGCAGGTCGCTGAAAGAACCTCCGAGTACGGTATCCCAATCTACTTGGCGTTCGTCGACTTCAAGAAGGCGTTCGACTGTGTGGAGTGGAATGCCTGCTGGCAAGCCCTCTTCTCGTTCGGAGCCCATCCCTCCCTCGTCCACATGTTGCGCCGTCTCTACGAGTCCTCCTCTACACTCATTCGAGTTAATGAGGAGCTCGTTCCTGTGACTGTGCGTCGAGGAGTCCGCCAAGGGGATACCCTCTCCCCTCGTCTCTTCAACGCAGTGCTACGATCAGCCATGGACAACATTGACTGGGAGTCAGATGGAATTAGAATCGACGGAAGGAACCTTTGCCACTTGGAGTATGCCGATGACGTGGCTCTCGTTGCCAAATCTCGACCCGAGCTGGAACGAATGCTGAAGAAGCTGATGGACGCGTGCAGCCGAGTTGGTCTCGAAGTGAATGCAAGCAAGACCAACCTCCTCACCTCCTGCACCTCTACCCGCAATCCAATAATCATCGGCAATCTGCGATTCGAATTCGTCGATAGCGCCACCTATCTCGGAGGAAGAATAGCTCTTCCCTTGGATCATTCCGACGAAATAGAACACCGGATTCGATTAGGGTGGCTGGCCTGGAGTAAGCTCTCGCACCTCCTATCTTCTCGAATTCTGTCCATCAAGATCAGGAGGAGAGTCTTCGAGAGCTGCATCACGGCTACAGTTCTCTATGGGTGTGAAGTATGGGCTCTGAGATCTAGCGAGAAGGAGAGGCTGAGAGTCACCCAGAGGAAGATGGAAAGAAAGATGCTTGGAGTCACGCTGAGGGACAGATGGAGGAATGACCGCGTGAGAGGGATTACCAAGCTGAGAGACTGGAATGAGGAAGGATTGAAATGAAAAGCGCGCTGGGCCCTCAAGATCAGAAGAATGGGAGTGGAGCAGTGGAGCCGTGCGACAACTGTCTGGACTCCATTCAATAGGACTCGTCCCCCCGGAAAGCCTCGCGCGCGATGGAGAGACGACCTATCCCGAGCTATTGGCAGCCATTGGTGGAGTGCAACTTATGAAGACTACCGACCTATCATCTTCTGAGCGTTTCCGCCTGATTAGATAAATTGATTGATTGATTGATATCTTTTGCGAAGAACGAGCTTAATAGCCAAAATAGCCAACCAATCGAGGGTAAATCGAGTCTTGGTAGAACTTGACCAGCATTGCCTTACCGCCCATGAGCACGATATGACCAAGGACGAAGTTCACTATAAGGAGCCTCCTCGAGCTGTGAACACGTGATTAAATCGATAGGTTCGAAATTATACCAACCGGCATTTGACAAATTGAGGTAATTTCGAGCTCTCGTTCGACTACAGTAATACCGTATTCCGTAACCTGGAAACAGCCAAATGAAAGCATGAACGAGATGCAATATTATTTTGTTTCCGTTGTGCTCAAATCAAGGAAAACCATCAGCTAACCGTCCGCGTAACGTACACTTCCTCAAGGCGAATCGTGCTAGAAATGTATATTACGATGTAGATATTTTAGATTAAAATACTATCCGAAAGACGAATACCAGCCGCATTGGGAAATGCCCAGATTGGAAAAGTTCCCATCTGATTGAGGATCGAATTCAACCTGCACTACGATCATTAAGCTGTGCAAGATTGAAAATGATTATTAAAATTTAAAAAAAATTAAATGTTTTGCATGAAAATGTTACGTATGAGATGACGGCATTGACGGACACTTGTTGAGTTCGATCGTCCTCAAGCAGGAGTTTTAGCGTATTGTTTTCCAATTCGATCATTTCAAAATTGATCATTTCAAATGTTACTTCTTCTCAGCATCTAGATTATTCTCACCACGTTGGTCACACCCATGCTCTTCAGCTCTCCAGCAAAGTCGAGCCCATTTTTCATCATCTTATTCTCCGTTAATATCACTTTCTTGTAGTACTCTATAGAAAGCAGCTTTTATTTTCAGTTCTTATGCTGCAAAGTTCAGATGTGTTGTTCAAACCTTCTTTCTCCTCCTCATTCTCGAAGCGCATTCGTTTGAGGTCGAGTCTTTCGATTACATCCGTCACATTTCCCTTAAACAATGCAAATATTGCAGTCGTCATGTGAACAATTTTGTTTGCAAAAATCAGCCAAACAACCTGATTTTCGTCAGAGATTGCGACTACGCTAGGAGCAAAAATGAGACACAGCAGTAGGATGGAAGACATACTTGCGCGCCTCTTCCTCTCAATTTTGACGCACCGAGCGGTGAAAAACAATGAAAATTAGCTTCGACGCAATGAGCGAGGGATGTAGGGAGGATAAGGGATCAGAGCTCAAAAGGCGCATCATACAAGTGGGTGAGTGCGAGAGATAGATTGGCTGACTCCACTTAGGGTACTAGGAGGCGGCAAAATTGTCACAATTATTTTTTCACGAAAAATGTGTTTTCATTATGCGATATCTCGCTCCTGTCAGACAGATGTGTATGGCTATCTTATTGGAATGGTTTGTATCATTTTCAGATATGTTGAAACCTAGAGACAACACATAGTATTAATATAGCCATCTCATGAAAAAACCCTTTTCTAGTTGCGAATTTCAATTTCAGTGCTGTTGATCAGTGCGCCCGAGAACATGAATGCGATCATGTCAATGAGATAATTGCCTGAAATTGATAAATGTACATAAGTTTACTCGACGGGCCAGGAAATGCAAACAAATGAGGACTTGTGGCTGATGGATGAGTGGGAGACGCGTGGAAGTAAGGCAAGAAAACTCAGTATTTGCCCATCTCGCGCATCGGATGGGAGAGTGTGAGAAATAGGGAAATTTATACGTTCTGACTTGAATTTCCGTGGATTCCGAATGAAGTATGTTCATGATATGAGACATAAATGTGGACTAAGTGTGGAGTGGTTCTCGGACTGGTATCGAATGTCCTAATATGGCAAACACAATACGTGAGGGGTGCTCTAGTTATCCCCGTTTCTCAGTTATTATTGTAAAAAAAACAAGTTTTGTGTAGTCTTTATCGTACACAGTGCATACAGGAGAGGGAGACGAATTCACTAATCAGCAGGGTCACTCAAATTGTAACTGAGTTGCACGGCCTCTCCGATGATAATAACAAGTATTGTAACGGCAAAAACGAGAATTGTGAAAAAAATGAGCAAGATACGATCGAGTACTGTAGCCATGAACTCCCACTCCAAGATGCATCTGAATAAGTGAAAATTGAAACTCATGTAGGGATTTCCTCGCCCGAAATGACTCTAGTCATCCTACATATCTCAAATCAATCGATTGAGATAATGAAGATTATGGTGCCAGTTAGTTCCCGCTAAACCAACTCTATTGGGAGATGTGATGCTACCTCCTTCTTATTTTCACGTCGAACGACGAACAATCAGTGTAGAAGGAGGCATTCGACTCCTTCTTGTCTTTGCCCTCCAATATTGTGGATGAGGCACAGAACGAATCGGATCCATATGTCTCTAGAAAAAAATTGGGTTCTCTTGTTTCATCCAACCAGTAGGTGGGCAACTCCATACGTCAAGATACTGTTTTATCAACTGGTCAGGCAACTGATTAAAAAGTCGCCCGAGAATATTATTTTTGTATTGTATCAGATCGAAAATTAATGTCAGTTTATATAATGGTGTTTCCGGAGAGTTCTTACATTTTTGCAACCTGCTGCTGCTACTTACTTCAGGCAAATATAAAATCAATGTGAAGAAGTAAACCAATACTTAGGCTTTGACATACTTCTCTTACGTAGAAAGAACATCACGATATGAAGAGAAGTTATTTAGGCTAACCTTTATGCCATTTAGGCTTTCGCTATGGACTTACTTCTGACAGACAGAAAAGCAGCGTCGGCCGTGGCGCCTGCCGTGATGGCTCCTCTCCTACTGTCTTTTATCCTCCACTTGTTCCGCAGATCGATCAATCCTTTCTTCTGAAATTATTTATTTCAGATTTCAGAAGTTTCATTTTATTTTCCATCGTTAACAGGGTTTCATCTGTTATGAAGCGCAAGTGAACCTTCACAAAAAATTATTTATTCTCAGATCATATCTTTATCCATTATTTTTTTCGAGTATGCTCCAACGGAACTCGGTCGGGTTATCACCGGCACTAAACCAAAAAAAGTTCCTCTCCCTAGTATATTCACAATAGGTTCCCTAAGTGTAAAAAATGTCAGTGAAAGTTTTGCATAATTTGTTCATCCCACCTAGTACCTTTAAACTTGTGATAAATTTCTGATTATCAAAGTTAGTATTTACGTGAAACACTCCAGCCTCCGTCCAGAGCTCCATTAGAGCTGTTGGGGGTCTAACACACAGCCAGTGAGCAATCTGAATATATAAAAATGAATAATAAAACGTACAATCTTGGGGAAAACGTATTACAATATCACAGTCCACGTAATTTACTGCTGATAATGATTGTAATGCGTTGGTGATAATGATTAGTAGGGTTTCAATTTTCAGGTAATTTCGGGCCATTTTCGGATGTGTTTCAGGCGCACTAGATATCTGATACGCTCATGCAGTTCACCTGAAACATATACGAAAATGAGCCTAAACGACCTGAAAATTGAAATCCTAATGATTAGTGAATGACCTTGTGAAAGAATAGGCGCGACATGCGTGGCGAGACTGGAATGTAATCCGCCCTTCGAAGTTGGACGTTGAGGATGAAGAGAGTGCACAGAGTCCCCATTAGAATGATGAGCATGATCGTGAGGTAGAAGACACCTGTACATGGGTAATGTTATGATATAAAACCTGTAATTATCTCTAATTACACCTGTGATTACACCTGTAATTATGATATAAAAGAATAACTGATGACGGAGGAATTCCCACCAAATGAAAATCATTAATTCAGCAATAGTTGGTTACGTAATTATTCACATCATTTGTTGACCCTAGTATTTCGTCACACTCTATATTCGAGTTTTTACATAGTTTGCAGTGTAAATATTTTGATTAAATAATAATAAGTGAACTAATGAAATACTGGATTGCGATGAAAAAATCGATTCTGCTTTATCATCCCTACTAGGAAACCGACCGAGAAGAGGTATGCTATCCCCGGTAGTTGGCATCTGCTCAGCGACCATCGTCATGAGGATAGACATGGCGAGTAGGGAGTCGATCCCCAGCGAGAGTTTCACTCGCCTTTAAAAGGTAAGTTACACCAACTTCAAGCGAGTTTGCAGTCAAAACAGGTAAGGTGAGAGAGAGAGAGAGAGAGAGAGAGAGAGAGAGAGAGAGAGAGAGAGAGAGTCAATGAGTCCCTTTCGGCGGATGTTGAGGAAGCAGTGAAGAAGCCGGCGATAGCGAGCATTGTTATGACGGAGGTGGGAACGACCTAGATAACAGTGTATTTGAATCTCTAATATTTAGAAAAAAAGCTATCATACACAACCGGAAGCGAACTCGCACTAGATTGAGAATGTAGTAGAACGGCTTTCTTCTTACTATCAGTGAGGCCTGCAGCTGAGCCCACGGATCCGGACAGCACGCGAATTTTGCCTAAAACGTGATTAGACAAAAATTCAAAATGTACAATTTTTTTCTGTACACAGGAAAAGTTGAGTGGGAAGCATTATGCAGCGTAGCATGAAGATTAAAGGAGGAGTAAACTCAAAATTCAATTTTTGAAACTATCATATGAACTGCCTAGATCTCCACAACGATTAGAAGCTCCGCAATTTTCACATTGATATCTCCATTCCGAACAGAGTTATAGCTAGTTGGCTGGGAGCCAGATCAGGGAAAGCTCAGGGAAGGGGGCGAGATAGCACGCGACTTGAAGAGAGTTCTCCTCTAATTGAAGCATATTCCAACCGGGCGCGCGTTTGCATTTACACCTCCTTTAATTAGTTTGACCGCGCGATTCACGTGGAAGTTTATATACGATACCAAAATGTCCCTCTAATTTACGTAATGAGTCACATATTTCATCAGAAAAGTTACAATCCGACCTAGTGTCCATTTAATGTCAGTATCGACAAACCTCAATTCGCCGAATGTCGAACGAAATGATGACCCATTCTTCATTGGGAATGAAATTGTCAAGATTAACGCTCTCGAATGCCGATTCGTAGTTCATATCCAACTGTAATGAAATAATACATTTGAAATAATACTTTCGAGATTTTGGAATTTTTACGTAGTCGATAATTATATTTTTTAATGAAGTAAGCAAAAACTCAGCAGTTAAACAACCCGCAATGTTTCCGAAATATCGATACACATTTTCCAATAACAGCGTTACAGTCATTGTTATGAGCAATACATATTTGCCATTAAACAAACAAATCCTTCAAAACCCGAAGCATACCTTGGAGGAAGTCCATGAAGAGATCGTAACAGTGCAATTCTGTTGGTCGTACGGGAAGAACCTGAGCGGAATTATGATCTACTACCGTATTTTTAATTAATGTTTGAATATTTGCCTTTCAGGAATGGTTCATTATTTTGTTCTCAATATTTGTTGATTCTATTGGGGTGTCCGGAAAGTTCGTATAATTTTTTTTTTTATTTTTTATTCAATGCTTTACAATTCTCAGTGACCAATGTATGCCCCCTTCTTTCTCACTACCTCCCTCCAGCGATTGGGCAGGGTCTCGATTCCTCTCTTCCAGAATGCGGGTTTCTTCGAGACCGCCCAGTTCACGAAAGCCCTCACAACTTCATCATGGGGAATCCTCTCGATCTTCAGCTCGTCCATTTTCTTCTGTGTCATCTTCGCTCGATGAGGGCGAGCATTGTCCATCAGAAGAAGAATTTTGCCCTGCTTCAGGAGTCTGGGAGGGACTCTGATCGCGACATCTTCCAGTTGTTCAGAGAAGAGGTCGGCATTGATGCTGGTGACAGGGGCGAGGATCTCCCAGTAGATGGGACCGAGCACTGAGAAGAAGAAGCAGAGGAGTTCCTTCTTTCAGTGCTCTTCCTTCTTCGGGACGGGCGTGGGCTTCTCATCTGCATCCACCCATTGCAGTCTCCTCACAGGGTTATCGTACGTGATCCACTTCTCATCTGTAGCGATGATGTAATAGACCCATCGAAGATTGGATCTACGATGGAGTAATTCCCGACAGACTTGAACACGATTTTTCAGCTGTTCGGGGGAGAGGTCATGGAGAATCACTTGTAGGAGTTTCGGCTTCTTCCCAGATCGATGGAGGATATCGGACACCGTTGATCTGGGAATACCAGTATCCTTCGTCAACTCAAGCACACTGGCCATGGGCTTGCGCTTCAGTGTGCGGAGAACGAGAGGCTGATCGAGTGAGGGAGGGCGTCCAGAGCGGGGTTGATCATCGAGACCAAACTCCCCTTTCTTGAAGCGGGAGAACCACTTATAGCAGAAGGGTATGGAGGAGGCGTCAGCTCCTTCCGACTGGGTCAGGGCAGAGTGGGCCTCCTTCACGAATCGGCCAAGACGGTAGTAATGAAGTAAAACTGCTCGGAGGTAGAGATGGGAGTCCATCACAAGAGTCAATGTAGCAACTAGGAGACTGATTAAATCCTCTCACTACTCAACGTCAGAATGATGCAATACATTGTTGACAAACAGATTGCGCAATCACTGCATTTGATCGCGACCTGACTTTTTTCCGAAGCATTATACGAACTTTCCGGACACCCCAATACATTACAACATACTTGAATTCGAAATGGGTAATCAACTAGTGTGTGGGAAATGAGGATACGATTAACCGAAAAATTAACGTCAAGCTTACCTGATATCGAGTTGGCAGCTAATTCTGGAAAAAAATGTTATGATCGTTTTCAATCGAGTTGTGAGCTTAAACACTGACGGTCCACTCTTTCTACACCACCGGAAGCTTTGTTATAGGTGGATCTATCATAGATACTTCAAGGCTTGAAAAGTCTAAGACAAAGTTAGGCAGCGTGATAAGTATACACAGCTGGATATATGAACTCCCTACTCTCCTAGCCTAACCTAAGCCAGGGCCTAAAATAAACATTTTAAAGTGAAACAGAGATATACCTGTACACAGCTGGATACATGAACTGCACTTCGGCTCCGCGCTGTCCTTCCCAGTAATTCGTTGAAACCGTAACGTCCATATACCGTTCGGTCTCTTCTTGTTTCTATAAAATATATATGAGTATTCGAGTTCGAGACACGATGAGACGGTCTCTTCATTGCATTCACGCGTTCGCCGCTCTAGATGTTGTTTTGAATGAAGATCAGGCGTTTCGAATTGTACTACACTCTATGCAGTATGAAGATAACTAAGACTCTTTTACATACATACTGTGTTGTAACGACTTGGTTTAAAAAACGATACACTGAGATCAAAACGATCATAATGGCCCACCAAGATCACACTATTGTACAGAAAAGTATCTGGCAGCCATATCTTGTGATATGGAATAATCGTCCGGTTGATGTTTCCATATTCAAGTGGATTCCATCCGAGTAGATCGTCCCTCCACTTCTGAAAAAAAATGATTCACTGAATTTATCGATTGATCTCAGAGTAACATAATGAGGTATCCCCCTTTCTGAAGTAGGAAGGACTTGACAAGAAAGATATTTATGTACTCCCATCAGTCAGACCGGCGAGAGAGACAACAAATGAAGAAACAAACATCAAAGGCGAAGTGTAAAAGCGAAAGTTTTTTTTTGCAAAGTAATCCTTCTGAGCCCACTAGATTATTTCTAATTCAAATACTGGTTGTCTTAGTTCAGACCATTATCTCGTCATTGTAAATCCATTCACTTCGTGTCGACTAAAATACAACCAAAATTGCGTATTATCCCTCCATTAATAATAATAATAATAATAATTCTTTATCATGCGATATGATAAGATAATTAGGAGTAAATGTTACAGGCAACTTATAAGCATGATAATACGATGTCATATCTAGATGACAAAGGAGATACGATCAATTACAAATGAGAGTGAATTAGAGATACGAGGAGTAATCAATATTATGAATAGTTTTAACTCTGAGCGAGAACAAATCACTATTTCTAGAGATAACAATATTATTAGGTATACGATTCCACAGTGTTACAACTCTATTGGTGAGGAATGAGTGGTAGAGAGTGGATGTGGAGTGGTGTTTACGTAATTGGAAGAGATTGGGGCGTCTAGGTCTAGAAGGTGCAAGGTAAATAAAGGAGGGACAGCCTATGTCAACATCTGAATGAATCACTTTGTATATGAATGCTAAGTCAATAATGGAGCGACGGTATCCTGACGGTTCTAATTGAAAGTAACGCAAACGGTTAGGATAAGACCTGTCAGCGATGCCACATTTTAGGAGTACGAATTTGTTGAATTTACGCTGAACACGTTCGATGCTATTAGATAGATCTCTACTCTGGGGGGACCAAAGTTCAGAGCAATATTCGAGAATAGGGCGAACGTATGTAATAAATAGACGAGAATAGAGCTGGGGATTTTTGGAGACAAAAGTTCTTAGGATGTAAGAGCAACGAGAGCGGGCCTTTGAAATCTTACTAGATATGTGTGCACTAAACTCTAGTTTATTGGAATAGGTGACTCCTAGATCAGTAAACTGGGATACGGTTGGAAGAGAGGTGCCATTAAGAGAAAATGTGGAGGGAGGATGTGATCTTCCTATTAGCATAGTTTCGGTCTTAGTGAGTGATACGGTAAGGCCCCAGTCGGTGGACCACTTAAACAGGATATCAAGAGAGGATTGGAGAGAAGCAGGGTCAGAGTAAGCCCAAAGTTTAACATCATCAGTATAGAGAATACAGTGAACGTTAGGAGGGAGTAAGGAGGGTAAGTCACTGATGTACAGGGAAAAGAGAAGAGGCCCTAAGACAGAGCCTTGGGGCACTCCTGAGGGGGCAGGGAATGAGGGGAGGAAGAGGTATTGATTGAAACAGATTGTGATCTACCGAGTAAGAACGAACGAATCCATGATAAGAGGGATCCACAAATGCCTAGAAGTGAACATTTGTGGATGAGTAAGTCGATCGGGATAGAGTCAAAGGCACGTGAGAAATCGATAAATGCAACAGAAATGCAGTGGCCATCGTTAAGTGCAGAGTGCCATTGAGAGAAAGAGTTAAGTAGTGCGGAGGTGCACGATCTACGCGGGCGGAAACCGTGTTGGTAGGGGGAAATGAGATTGTTATCGGAAAGGTAGTTCCAAAGAGTCTCGCCTACGATTCTTTCCATAACTTTGGACGATGAGCAAGTGAGTGAAATGGGTCGATAAGAGGTGGCAGAATTTTTGGGTCCTTTGCGCTTATAAATTGCCTTGACTTTGGCAGTTTTCCAAATGGAGGGAGAAGTGTCATGGAGTAAGAATCTATTGAACAAGATGGAGAGAGGGACAAGATGGAGAGAGGGATTCATCGTTTTCAATGTATTCATTCCATCCAAGCTAATGGTGCTTGTTTCGCGCATTTCATGCTGCGATAAAGATATATAATCCCATCTCTCGGGCGGTGTTGCAACGAGAGAGTGGGAAAATGAAGAATGTACGATCTGTATTATGACTCTGGTAGAATTGATTACCAGTTGGACTAAATCCAAACTTGGGAAGTTTCAAGTAGCCAAGACATACATAGTTAAACAATTTAACTCCCGTTAGACTCACCTGTATCACCCATACGTTGAGGTCCACATTCTGATGTCGTTCATTCTGAAATTGAAATTGGTTGTGAACATGGTGTGATGATAAGCTGAAAAATAATGAAGCAAAAAATTAGCCTTCACTCCAGTGTCACTTTTGAACATGTTTGACTATTTACAATATACAATAATGTAGAAAGGGAAATAACTAGCAAAATATGAACATACGTACAATCGAGAGTATCTGGTAGAGGCTCATCGTGAAGGTGACAGTTGTTGGCAGGGAGTGATTGAAAACTGGCCGAACACGCCGGTCGTATCTAAAATATTGAAGAATGTTGAAGAAATTCTGATCTTTTGTACTTCTTTCTCCACCTTTTTCTAGATTCCACCTCAAAGATGCTGATTCACTCCCTTCTCTCTATCTCCCATACTACATGGGAGATCACACGGCAATTGTTGTTTTCGAGACAGCCTTTCAGTCGCACTACTAAATGGTGGTCATTGAACAATTTAAGGGTGCATGAAAGTGGGACCCTCCTCATATGCCACACACCCTCTCTCACTCTTTAATATGACCCCTATTCAGCTCCACGCCAGAAAGCATAATTGGTTTTTCTCGCACTTTACTTCTTTTGAAGCAACACCTTTATCCTTGTACACTACGGACGTTCTATTGAGGCGAGGGAGGGAGAGAGAGAAGGTGGAGAGAAGCTCAATATGAGAGATGGAAGGGAGGGAGAAAGAGGAAAAAGGAACAGCCAGACAACAGATGAGTAACTCTCTCAATTTCGTATGCTCTCTCACTAGTGTCTCTGACTCTCCTCATTGTGCACGCTCTCTCGTCGTTCAGAGAAAATGCGAAAATACGAAGGTTCGATTATAACTCCACGAGCCTACTTTTCTGTCATAATCATAAGTTAATCCTGGCCTTCGAGCATCTGTGAGATGTTTTGCAAGCCGAATGTGCGGCAGAAATTCTCCCTCGGTGGTTAGCAGAGCCGCTCCTGGCATGGTAAACTTTCACATCTGCTTTATGAGAGGAATCGCGAGAGAATCGACCATTTGAGGGGGGTGGGCGGCGGTAGGAAAACAGTTTATCCAATCCAGAATCAAATTTGGCTACAAGTACTTCAAATGGTGCTCTTTCAAACTGCGTCGTCAGAAATTTGATAACTTCCGTCATCGTCGAGATTCAGAAGGCCAAAGATGGTACTATCACTTTTCGACAGTCAAATCGAGCTCACTTAAATGATCATAAATCCGTTTAAAATAAAGATAGAGAGCCGTTCTTTGTTATAAATGAGAGCTACCATCATGCGCTACAACTTTTATGTTGACGTCATCATTCCTGGATCTCACCCTGGTGCGGGGCGGACGGGTGGACCAAAAGTGACGTAACTTTGGAAATCGGAAAAATATATTGGGTTATCATGCTTAAGTTTAAGTTCATACATGGACCTAACTTCTCGCCAAAAATTAGGAAAATCTGAGGATGGACAAAAAAAAGAGCTCACTTTTGTGCGGCGACCCCAAAATGAGTTCTGGAAAAGAGTACTTCCGCATCTTCATTTGGCCTGATTTGGGCTCAAAATCATTCAAAAACTTCCAAAACAACATTTTAAGTTGATTGCCCCATGGTGTAACACTTCCGCTGGTAAAAAATGACCACAGGACCGAAAATTGGAAAATCGATATGTTGACCCCCATTGGCTCTTGGAATGTGTCCAAACGCACTAAATGGGTTCTAAATATTGTCAGTACATCCCTAGAAGTAGCTCTAAGAAAATGGGCTCTCTTAAATGCGGTATTTCGATTGATTAATCCGAGTGAAAGGTGCAGAAGTATAGCCTAGGTGAAAATAGACCTAGAGACCCGACCTATGGCTAGAAATGTAGAACACGATGAGCTAAACATTTCATCTGAAGAAAGTGAGTCTCTATCTTTTCGTTGAAGCGTGCTACAGAACCTGGAAGTTGGCAAGAAATAGGCTAGAATCCCCGAGAGCGCGTGCTCTAACCGTCTGGCGCTCTCGCCGCCTGACCGCCCTCTCCCTCCCCTCTATTTAGCGCTCTCCCGCACGCGTCTCCCGTCGGTTTTGGCCAACTTCCAGGCTCTGTAGCATGCTTCAAAGACACGATACAGACTCACTTTCAACAGATGAAATGTTTAGCTCGTCGTGCTCTACATTTCTAGCCATAATACATAATCCAATTCCCAATTTTCTCTGGTGTGCACGTTTGGGCCTTCTCTTGGATTCCTCCTGTGACATATCGTATTTCGAGATGCCCAGTTCGTCTGATCAGTTTCGAGGAATGTTTTCACATTATGTGGAACTGATTTTGTGAATTGGTGCCCATCTCGCGGTGCCCGGGGGTCAAAATATCAATTTTTAAAATTTCGATCAGGTGACCATTCATTACCAACGGGTGTTATAATATGGGGGGAAACAATTTATAATGTTCTTTTAGGTGTTTTTGAACTATTTTGAGTATAAATGAGCCCAATTAAAGGTACGGAAGTACTCACTTCCGGAACTCACTTTGAGGTCTTCACACAAAAGTGAGCCCTTTTTTTTTGTCCATCCTCAGATTTTCCTAATTTTTGGCGAGAAGTTAGGTCCATGTATGAACTTAAACTTAAGCATGATAACCATAGTTGACCACGCCGGCGGCGACCCCCATGAACCCCTAGTCATGCTGGGGCGCTTCCCCCCTCGGTATGAGGGGGAAGCGCCCCAGCATGTATAGGGGGTCATGGTCAAAAATCGATTGGTAGGTCAATGGTAGGTCAAGACTAGGTACCGTACCCAATCGATAGTACAGTACCCCCGGATACCGTATACTACTACCGTAACCCACGATTATCGCAAACTAACTTTATTTTCAAAAAGTCCTGGTACCGTGCCCAATCGATTATACAGTACCCAACTGACTACCGTAACCCAGTTCATTGGGTCAGATCCAGTTCCGTGGGTCAAACATTTTTCTAAAAATTCTAAATCGAGCAAAATAATATTTTAAATTATCCTTCCGTATATCTAATTACTGTAGAATCATTATGTAATCAATTTGGGATTTTTAGAAAAAAATTTTAAAATTTTTAGAAAAATGTTTGACCCAAGGAACTGGATCTGACCCAAGGAACGGGGTTACGGTATTCAGTTGGGTACTGTATAATAGATTGTGCACGTTACCAGTACTTTTTGAAAATAAAGTTAGTTTGCGATAATCATGGGTTACGGTAGTAGTATACGGTATCCGGGGGTACTGTACTATCGATTGGGTACGGTACCTAGTCTGGACCTACCATTGAGTATTCGCTTCCCCCTCGATATGAGGGGGGAAGCGCCCCAGCATGAATAGGGGTTTGGTCTGAAAATACCTCGCCGCCAGTGTTGGGCAACTATGATGATAACCCAATATGTTTTGCCGATTTCCAAAGTTACATCACTCCAGGAATGATGACGTCAACATAAAAGTTGTAGCGCATGATGGTAGCTCTCATTTGAAACAAAGAACGGCTTTCTATCTTTATTTTAAACGGATTTATGATCATTTAAGTGAGCTCGATTTGACTGTCGAAAAGTGATAGTACCATCTTTGGCCTTCTGAATCTCGACGATGACGGAAGTTATCAAAATTCTGACGACGCAGTTTGAAAGAGCACCATTTGAAGTACTTGTAGCCAAATTTGTTTCTGGATAGGACAAACTTGATTCCTACCGCCGCGGCGTGGTCGATTCTCTCGCGATTCCTCTCTTATTGTTTTCATTTCTTGAATATTTTTCATCCTACAGAGTCTTCCGCAATTTCCGTTTGCTTTTCATAAATGTGATGCATTTAAAATTCGTTGGAGATAACTGCGTAAATGTCACAAGCCATAAAAAGTGAAGGTGCAAAAGGGAATCGAACCAACGACCTTCCATGATGCAGGCATTCTACCACTCATCTCTCTTTCAATGCCATTAGACAAATGTCTAACTGCATAACTCACGATCTGCATCTGACGGGACGAAAATTGTGCAAAGAAGCGATAGAAGGAGCATATCGGGGCGAGAAGAAAGAGAGAGAAGCAGGCAGCAGTCACTCAACGCGAGGATGACAGAGAAAGCGAACTAATGCAGATGTTGATACTCAGTATTTTCGCGAAGATCTCTGAGTGGTAGGTCCTGTGAGGAAGAGAGTACATGAGAGAGAGAGGGGGAGAGATAGAGAGAGGGTGGGGAGAGAAAGGAGGGTGAGGGAAAGAGAGAAAGATAAAGAGGAGGGAGAAATGTTGGAAGGGAAGGGACAGGCGTTCAGGCCTAACCATTGTGTAATCATGAACGCGAGAGATGTGTGTTAGAAGTTGAAAAGATAGTGAGGAGAAAATCATGTTCATTAAAGATCGAGAAACAACATCTTCATTCTTTCTTCTTCATTCTTCTTCATTCTTTCGACTGTTCGGTTTGTATTGAAGCATCCATGCCAGGCGGGTTCGCCACTACACCAATGTAGTGTTCAGTGTGCTATCAGCTAACTATGCGTGGGACTAAACGCCCGTGTTGTGCGCACGTCTTCGGGGTACGTTGCGGACCATGTGCATGTGCATTTTTCTTGTTGATATGCATGATCACCTCAGAAGATAAATAGACATCCCTTCTTCTATATTTCCACACAATACATCTGAAGACATCCTAACGCAGAAAATATTGAAGAAGTATACTATTATTGACCTAAGGGTTATTATCCGACCATGTGCCACTTTTCCAAGTGCCCAAGTGACATGCAAGGCCTTTATCGGGGACTCAGATGACATTTATCCTTTGAAAACAAGATCGATAATTGTCGTCTTCTTCTCATTTCACCTTTGGTAGCCCGTACTTCTCGTCTAGTCGTTCTCTGAACACTTGGAGCTGCTGGAGAATCTCCTCAGAGAGAGGCGCGCGAAGAGCAGCGATCTAAATGTGTATTTTCTTCACATATTTCGTTCTTTCGTTCATTCATTCCGTTGGGGTGAGAGCGTGCAATTGGTATTGGTATTGATATTTGTTGTTAGCATATGTAAATTTAACTTGTGAAAGACGTACATTAAAGATTACGAAGCAAGAACATTCATCTGATACCTTGTTGGCTCTTGTCGCCGCATCAGCTTCCGCGAAGATTATATCGCGCACCTGAAACCGGAAAAAATATGGGAAAATCTTAATTCGCAATCGTTAGAGACCTTTATGTTCGCATTATTATTATGATTTTGATTTAAAATTGTGACAGTTTTTAAATACAAAAGCACTTGAAGAACGGCTTGACTTGCACACTTCTAGCGTAACTATAGAATGGGGAAGCTGGGCAATACATTAGCTCTTAATTTGAGTACTCTATCACTGGTCAATCAGGTCAGATAGCACGCAAAATGGAGAGGTCATTATTTGCCAAGCAAGTCCTACTATTGACCTACCGCCTGGGCGTGTGGCTGAGCGTCAGGGGTTAACTTGGCGATCGATTCATTAAGGAAAGATGGATCTCCCTGTAAAAATTCACTTAGTTAGCACCAACAGATATAAATTGAAAATTTATAAAAAAAGGGAAACTACCATCATCTCATTACGAGCCCTGGTCAACTTCTCTAGAAGCTCTGGAGGAGGATTCATGGTTAAATTCTGAAAAAAAAAATTGATGCACTTCATGAATTCCGCATTTTAAACCGTTGGGAAGTAAAAATGGAGAGACAAAGATCAGAAAAACGAATGTGAATTTTCTGCCGATGCATGAAATCCTCTTTATATTGGCACGGATCACCATAGAGATTAGGGTTCCGGAATTGGGCGTAATTGGGCATCTTTTGAATCATTTTCGGTGTTTCAGGTACAATATATATAATGCATATATATAGCACATGAAACATATCTGAAACTGATTCAAAAGATGCCCAATTACGCCCAATTCCGGATCCCTAATAGAGATCATGCTGTTTACGCGTCGCTCCATCATCGGAGAAGAGAACAATACACATTAATGAACACAGATAAATGTGCTGTTTTCCGATAACTGTGACTACATATATCTATTCCCTTTCCTGCCCTCTCACTTCTCTGACCATGCAGTAAAGGCGAGCAACAAGCAATCGAGGCACAATTTTCGCACATTTTAGGGCCTACTCGCATTGTATAGTTTGTTTGTAGCGCCTACACTGTAGTCAATTTACAGATACTCTGCGTTAAAGTCGATTTAGGATGTAGTATGTAGGCTGGAGACTGTTACGGCGTAGGCACTCAGTGTGCGTCAAAAGTGATGTCTGAAGCGGGTAGAATTGATTTTACATTTTAAAATCTTTTTGGGATACAATAGTTTATAGAAATTTTGTGGAATCAAAAATTTTAAATAAATTTAAATAGGTACGCATGTTAAGAACAATAAATCGAGTTGGACGGTAGTTGCAACGGATAGTGAACATGGAATACTTCCGATACTCGAATAGTGCGTGCTAGTGTACTGAAGATGCATGAGTTGACATTATTTTAATTCAGAATACAGTGTAGAACATTCAGAAATTCTTAAAGAAAGATGCATTTATATGGATGGAGATACGATACAAATCAAATTCGATCGAACTTTTTATGAGAACTTGTACTTGGATATTCAATCTTGATGAATAATGCGCTTCTTCCTCTTCATTCTGCACATTAAATTGTAAAATAGATGAACAGAGCATCTCAACCAGAACAAAGTAAACAGTGGCCACTCACATTTCGACGACATTGACAAAAATCGATTGCCCGGACATCACTATACAAGCAACGTTAAGGAGGTAGAACGTCGGCGATCCTCAAAATGAAATTTTTATACGAATTCTTCAGATATGCACACTGGGTCTGCTTTGAGCTCGTAAAGTCTTACTAGTACAGTAAATTGAAACATACACCTTCGAAGATACCACTTAACCTAATGAATGGCGGATTAGTAATTTCATCGAAATGAACCTCTCGTTTTCATCAGGAACACATGCTCGCCCGAGGTGAATACAGCACATACGACTGCGATTGTACCTATTATCGCTGCGTACTGAAATTATAATATTTCTACTAAGTAATGGTGAAACGCTAACCCGGCGAGGGATCACACAACTGTGTACACTCTGACCAAACTTAGGTGAAATATGTGTTTTGCATTGGTGTATTTGTTAAGGATTTATTGAACCTTGTATTTAGTAGTCGCCTGCAGATATACGACCACAATGATGGCTGCCAGGGCTAAACTAATACATTTTCAAAGATCACATTATAAGTGAACTCACTGAAGAAAACCAATCCCCAGTTGTAGTTGTGAATATCACGTTCTAGAGAGTATCTTATAAACACCTATAAAGAGTATTTGAAATGTAAATGTAATTTAAGAAAAATGCATTCTTTACATATTTGAATGTCGATCCAACCCTCTCGGTTCTTGTTTCAAAGGCGAAACTCTTCAGAAACCACTCTCCTGGGATACCCTGATGAATTACATTTTTCATTATTTGAAAATGCTGAATAATACGAATACACAGCTGCGCTAGACATGCCCTTCCTCGTGATCCTAGGTGACGTCATTTCTGCGACAGCAACTTAAGAGAGATTATCTGAGTGAGTGAGCATTTTTGAGTATGGCTGAGCTATACTCACTGAGTACTACATGCATGTCAATTTTGGAGGAATTCGATTTTTCGCTAGTGCCAAACATAATTTCATTCACTCAGATAGTCTCTCTTAAGTTAAAGGAAGCAAGAGATCACGCCAAATATAGGGAGTCGAATAGAACATGATAAACACTTGAAAAAGAGTCATGGAGGACAGACTTACCAGAACGTCGATTCTCTCATTGAGGATTGTATCGAATCCTTCCTCATTGTGAACCTTGAAACACATGATGCATGATTGGATGTCGCTGGGCCTTTCGTCAAACTGCAATTGCCAGATTTTATTTTGGGTTATTTGTGTGTCATGAGCTGATAAGGACCGAAGAGACCCCGATCAATGGAAAGACCGTCCCCTTCACCAGGCAAATGACCTGAGTCATATAAATATACTGTAGTTACGGAATACTCTGTTCAAATCCAATCTAATTATTCCAGCCGAGTACAAGGGTTCGCATCGCGTTCGAAATCCACTCTCCCCATTAAATCCACTCTCCCCATTCCATTCTTCTCCTCTCCCTCTCCTTCCCCCTCTGCATCTCCATGCTAATGAGGTTCCTTTCCTCCTCTATAAAAGAGAGATGTTCCTCCTCACCCACGCCCCTTTCCCGAACCACCAGTGCCTGATCAAGGTTCGATAAAGTGAGTGCGTGTGGGAATTCGCTACATCGCATCTAAAGCAACTACCTGAATCTTGAATAAATATCGATATTGGCATCGATATTGTTAACGATCGATCAGGTTTAAATGGATGCAAAACGTACATTCATTGAGCAGTTGCTTGTTGAAGAGATTTGTGTGTGAATTGTACCGTTGGCCTGCAATCGAATCATGTAACAAATTGTCTATTAAGGGTTAATTACAAATTCGATTTCTCCAGAGGAAAGTACAACCGTGCTGTTCAGATCATGCTTGTATTTTTGTTCCATCTCCAGCGTTCTGTAAATCAAACATTTCGTTTCTTCAATTTGACTGTTATTCGATGTGAATATTTCAGAAAATGAACGCAAAGCGTTATTAAACTCACTCCTGGCATATTTCGAACTTTGGCAGCTTCCTCGCTGTTCTCATTTCGGCATCTGCACCTTCCTGACCCCGATTGTAAGTATCCGCGAAAGACTGTAATACACTCACACTTTTACATATGTAACATATAGAACAAAAGACGAATACAAAATTGGGAGCACAAGCTCAACTCACATATGTCATCGTCAGTGAAGCATCCACCTTTTCGCTATGCTCATCCTGAAAAAAAGAAATGTTGAGTCAAACAAACATATCAGGAATCGCCTCTTATTTAGTGACACTCATTCGGTTCGCTTACCAATTTCCTGACACGAAAACCAGTAATCACTCCGAGAACCCGATACCCTGGATCTGCTGGAATTTTCAACAATTTTTATTTATGGACACACACGGAACAGTCATGCGAGTTTTTCTGGTGTAATTAGCTCGTGAATATGCGCCATATGAGAGCGTTTGCCTAAAAGTCGAGCAGATCCGAAATATTTTGGCACAGCAAAAAAAGTCAATTTTCTAATTTTGAGTGATTTGGGGCTATCGATGGCGCTGAAGAAGATAGGCATACTCATTTTGAACGTAGACCTTCCGTTTGCTCCAGACGACGTTGCATAGAATTCACATTTTGAGGCTTCTCACAGCTGAATTGAGCGCTAAAATTAGTGGAACAAGTTTTCTGGGGTGAAATTTTAAGGCGAACACGCCTGTGTATTTCAATTATCATAATTTTCTAATTTAGAAATTAAAAATTAAACTTTTAGTTCTATCAAAAGCGAGCTTAGCAAATACATTCATGGAACCGCGGTGACGAGAGGATTTCAAGCATGTATTTTCATCTAAATACGACATCAAACTGTTGAAAAATGTTGCAAATAGTGCTCCATTTGAACCTAATTTGGCGAGTTATCGTCCGATCTTCCTCCTTCACTTGACCTCAGACCCTCTGGCAGTCCCCTCCTCTGCCTCTATCCCACGCCCCCTGGCAGTTTCAATGGATTGTCTCGTCCAACCTCGCGTTTTCATCTGTTTGGAGCGCAGCTATTTTTAGTTTTCTCAAAAGTTTGATGTCGTATTTAGATGAAAATACATGCTTGAAATCCTCTCGTCACCGCGGTTCCATGAATGTATTTACTAAGCTCGCTTTTGAAAGAACTAAAAGTTTAATTTATAATTTTTAAATTAGAAAATTATGATAATTGAAAAACACAGTCGTGTTCGCCTTAAAATTTCACCCCAGAAAACTCATTCCACTAATTTTAGCTCTTAATTGAGCTGTGGAAAGTCTCAAAATGTGAAATCGACGCAACGTCGTCTGGAGCCAACGGAGGCTCTACGTACAAATTGATTTTACCTATCTTCTTCAGCGCCATCGATAACCCCAAATCACTCAAAATTGGAAAATTGGATTTTTTTGCTGTGCCGGGCTCTGATAGAATCTTCCGCAAAAGCCCTCATATTCAGCATTGTTGTAAATTAAATTACTTGAAGTTTTTTGCTCCGTCATAACGTACTCGCTTTCTTCGAATTTTTGACCGTTTTCCCAGGTCTGGGCAATAATTGTAATTAAATCTGTTAACATGTACTGATGGTACTGTTGTGTCCACTTAAAGACACATTGTATGTTTGGAGAAGAAATAATTTAGCGTTTTCACCTCGAAAGTGCGGAGCGGGGGCGCCATTATCGTTACGAGCAACCAAATCATAGCTGCAATTATGATAATTATAACAACTGATGTCGAAAGATTCTTCGTTAAGCCACTCCGCCCTCCTCGCTCAACCATTGACGGACATTGTGAATATAAATTACTTAAGACTGAGAGGCGAATAATTGGAATCCTGGGTCGCGGCAAAACTTGCTGATATGAGCCTAGCGAAGTTATTATGAGTTTGGGAATAGTTGGAAACGAAGCAACGAAATGAGAGCCTAAGCCTAAGCCGTCTCGGAAAAAAGTACACGACGAAACCGGTGGTTCTCCTCCTCGTGCCTCGGGTGTCAGTAAGCCCTCGCTGTTGCGGTGAAAGGTCACCGAGCAAACATACATTTGTTTGTGCTCCTGCTATTGAACGCTATTCTTTTCAACGACTTCTCTCTAGGATGCACTCGTGACTTCCTTTTCAACGTTTTTCCTTCGGAGCTTGTTTGAGCCGTACCAGGCAAAAACAACCCGGCCCTTACCAGAATTACGCTGAAATAAATGGTTTCCATATAGAAAACAAGTGCATTAACAATTATTCAATAATCCAATATTAGAGTTCGTGATACGGGTCATCATCTCATCACTTCCCACACTCTATAGACCGGTCGAGCGGCGAGAGAGTGTGGGAAATGAAAAGATGGTGAGCCGAATTACGAACTCTATCCAACATAATGAACCTTTCCGGTAAAAGTTTATCATATGACAAGCAAAAGCACAAGAAACATGATGATTGATAAGCAGAAAGTCGCACAAACCATTGTGTGCAAATTTATTCTTTTATCTGCAGTGAACTTTCTCCCATCAACTTATCTTCCACCCTACATCTTTCCTTCTCCTCCTCTTAATCGCTCCCCTCCGCTCCCCTTCACCAATTTGCGAGAAGAACTAATGCGAGTAGTCACGAGTTGGTTCTTCTCTTTCCAATCGGCAACTACTGAGCCGAACTAGACACACTCTCACTGTTCTCTCGATAACAAGATGGAAAGAGGCTCTTCACTTCATGATAATTTTTGGCTATATTTCGACATTGTAGTTGTTTTGTAAACAATCCACTTGCTGTATACATTTCAGCCGTTCCTGCATTCCAGCAAAGCGTGATATCTATCATTCAATTTAATCAGATTTGTGCAAATGCATATTATCACTCCAGAACCATGAGTGCAGTCATCCTTCTCCTCATGGTGGGGGCGATCTCATTCGCTATCTACAAATACTACGAATTCGCATCTACGTTCCCATCTGGTCCGCGGCCACTTCCGTTCATTGGAAACCTCCATCAGGTATGGCAAGGACAGAAATCGATAATATAGTTCGAAATTTGGGCAATTCTCTTATCATTTCGTATCATCTCTCTCTCTCTCTCTCTCTCTCTCGCATCTCTAACTTCGAGAAAGAGGAGTGAATAAAAATAAGCTTACCAGAATTCTGAAAATAATAGATAAATGAATGGTATTTAGATCGATTTTGCATCCAAAATCGATCTATTCGCGAAGAAGTTCGATGGATTTCACACTCTCTTCACTCCTATTCCTACGCTCGAAATAACCGAGTATGAACGAATCAAGGAGGCATTCATTGATCACGGTGAGCAGTTTGTCTCGCATGACCTTAGACGAAAGGGGCAAAAAAGAATCATGAACTCTAATATTGAATTAAGTTCTTTCCGTTTTCAAGAATGGGTTAGCTCAGACTGAATTGAATTTGTGATGGCTTCTCAAAAAAATGGTTCTCTTCATTCAGCGTTACCTAGAAGCACTTTGGACAGCAGGGTTTCGTAGTCCTAGCAGTAGTCGGCCTCACCACACTACACCACCTAGCATAGTCGTTCACGACTGTAAAATCGCTTGACGTGGCTGCACCTTTACCTTTTTTAACCTTTACTATTTATCTAGCCTGAACAGTGTTAGGCAATTGCTAATTTGACCTCTCAAGTTGGGAGTATGTAGCGTCTGCCAATACTCAGGTGAGGACTACGTCGATCGTTTCATGCTGCCTGCCCTAGAGGCTGCCTTCAACTACTGCCCGAATGGTTGGATCTTCATCTATTTCTTTCATCTCTATATCAATATAATCCCTCTCCACTAGAGATCACATGGCAATAATGCTGCATTAGGATTTCGCTGATATTCACTCCTTCTCCACTCTCCAAGCTATCTTCAGGTGGCGTCATCAACTCGAGCGGTGACAACTGGAGGGAGCAGAGGAGAGTCGCGCTCTCCATTCTCAGAGACTTCGGCATGGGCAAAAATGTGATGGAGGAATTGGTAGCAACCTCACGTTTCATATCAGTATCGATTAGATTTATGTTATTGGAAACGTTTTGTTGACAGTCCCGATAGGTTTTAGGTGCGCTAAAAATCTAATGTGCATGTGTTCGTTTGGGTGCACCTGAAAATTAAATAGAAAAACGATGAGAATACCAATCAGAGTCTAAATCCCACTCTTGTAGGTACGTAATTCAGTTTCTGAATATCTTGGCTGCCTGGAGAGAATCGATAACAAGGAGAATGTAAACATGCGTTGGCCGATCCAGGTTCGTCATTTTATTAGGTGAAACATTTCTACAATTTTCCAAATGTTTTAACATTTACAAATAGTCCCTTGGTAAACGTAGTATGTTGGGAAACTTTGGTAGATGTATAGGATAAATACATTATTTGCGAGGTATACATTTATAATTTCAGTTGATGGTAGCCAACATAATCAACGAGGTTCTCTTTGGATATCGATACAAATACGATGAGTGCGACGATTTAATTAATTACGTCGAAGGATTCAACAGGGTACTGAGGTTCTAGAGCATTTGCTCAATATGTAACAATTACAAAATCTTGTGAGAAATGAGATACGATAATCCGCATTAGGAAGTTCCCATATTACCCGTGTCAGTTGATCGCCGAGGTGGCCGCCAACAAGCTACTCCCTCTTGCTATCGCCTTCCCGTCCATCAGACACGTGCCAGTCATCGGATACTACGCATTGGGTATCCACTGCGAGAACGTCAGGAAGGTAGGTTATACAGTTCGAGAAATGAAATCACGTTCTCTTCATTCTGCACTATATCTCGTCGATCGACCGGTGTAGAGAGTGTGTAGATTGAAGAGAGCGTGGTTTCACTTCTCAAACTCTAGTAGGTTACATTCGTCTTTTTATAGAGCATCTATCCACCAATACATTTAGTAACACATCCTAAACTAGTCAACCAGCAGAATTGACAATTCAGATTTTTCAGTGTAATATGAGCAAACTATTGGTATAGTCATAGCAGTGGGTTTATTATCCATAATATTTTTTAAAAAATTTTTCCATAATCAACTCAGAACAACGAATACATCGTGAAGAACGTGTCGAAGGCCCTCGAGAGTTTCGATACGGATGGAGAACCGACAAACTTCGTGCACGCATACAAGCAGAGAATGAGCTCGAACGCATACCTCGAGTAGGCCAATTATTGTTTCTCCACACAAAATGTGTTATGCTCTAAAAAAAACTTGCTCTAAAAGGACCTGTAGTTTCAGGTAGAGGCTTCCTAGGTTTTGATTACTGTTGAAATTAATCTATTCATTACGCGCGCGGACTAGCGAGAGTGTCCGTAGAATACGGCATTTCTTACCAAAACCATTTTTTAGGGGTTCAGTGATTTCCTTTCCAGTTAGGACAATCTATTGCAGTACGCCGACACGACTAATCGCAAATTTTCATAAAAAATAGTCGATTTTTCGATTAATCTTCATTATTTTCCAGTCAGGACAACCTCATCGCGACGTGCGCCGACTTCTTCTCCGCTGGTCAGGAGACGACGACGACGACGTTGAGATGGGCGACGCTCTTCTTAGCGGATAACCAGGAGGCACAGGTAGGTCAAGGGAGATCACACTGTGTAGTTACTTCTCCCTAGAACTCTAAGCTGATGCTTTGCGCATGAACGGTTTTTCGATACACATTATACATTTTACACATTATACATTTTCTTAGTTTATGACGCAGACATTGCCGAAATAAAGTACCATGTTCGGTAGACGATTATCGATTTTCAGGACAAGCTGCGTGAGGAAGTGCATCGAGTGGTGGGGAAGGAACGACTGCCCGCACTTGATGACAAGAATAAGGTCGGGCATATGTTTTTTTAAAATTTTTTTTAGTAGTTTTCACTCTACGGTGATGAGTCTTAGTCCAGAACGTCGAAATAATGTTTGGCGCTTCTAGCGGAGAGTGCTCCCCCCCCTTCCCCCCATCCTTCCATTCGCCCTTTCATTTTCCATTCATTCCCACTCTTGGAGTGGTCTAAGGGGGTCACTCTCCGCTAGAAGGGTCTAATGTTTAACTCCAGAGTTATTTTGCAGATGGTGTACACCCAAGCAACGATCCACGAAGTGCAGAGACTGGCGAATATCCTACGCATAAATCTTTTCAGGAAGACTCATCGGCCAACCCAGCTTGGTGTAAGTCGCTACCTCGCCTCAATCTTTTCACGCTTTTATCGTTGCGTTTTTATCGTTTTTTTTGTCGTTTTTATCGAACCATTCTCTTTTAGAATCGCGCATGTTTGCATCGTAATCACACACACAAAATCAAACAATCGCACAATTACAGAATCGCACAAACACACAATCGCAAAATCTTACAATCACACATTGTATCAGCTATCCTTGGCTTGATGTGGGTAAAGTACCGTCCTCTTTCAGGGACAGACAATCCCTGCCGGCATGTCCATCCATGCGGACATTCACTACGTGATGTGGAACGATCCGCTCTTCGAGAAGCCTAGGCAATTCCGGCCTGAGAGATACATCGCAGAGGACGGGCAGAGTCTGAGGAAGGTTCGAATACGGGTTCTTCACCGAGTATTCTCTAGATAAGATACGTTGCATGGATCCATAGTTCGAAATACTTGTCATCTACGAACGATGAAACGACTTCAAATATTCTTAACGCATTTTCTCCCATAAATTTGAATGATGTTATGCTCTCTCAGGACCTGGTGGAGCGCACGATTCCCTTCTCTCTCGGGAAGCGGGCCTGTGCAGGTGAGTCATGTAGACCGGCAACTGTGATGTCATGCCGCCCTTGGCATGCCAAAGTCGGCATGATGGCATAGTTCTCATTCGACCTAGTTCATGTATACCTATCCTCATCTGACGTTAACATGTGCTGTGCTACACATCCATTATTGTTGATTTGAGACCGGAACGGCAAGTATGGGCTGCCTCCCGACACGATTGTATTTAGGAATGCGATCCAGGCGCCCCCGCAGTATGTGTGTGGGGCGCAGTATGTGTTTGGCCTAAAGTATCACATAGCTTCGATATTTGAGGCATCAATATCCACTATTTTCAATTTCTTGATTACAGGCGAAGGACTGGCGCGAGTCGAACTCTTCCTGGGTCTCACAGCGACAGTTCAGCACTACCGTATCCTTCCCGTCCCCGGACAACCCATAGACCTAACCCAGCAGGAACAGTCCATCGGAATACCGATTGAACAGATGCTCAGACTGGAATCTGTCCTATGACATTCGTGATACTATGATGTAAGATATCGCATGTTTGTTTTAGCGCGAATGTGTTTCACAATTCTCCGAAGAGAACTACGCAACAAATGTATGAAATAAATTCAAGGCAGATACCCGTGCGACCTTGCTATGGAGAGTACTCCGAAAGGCAATTTGTGTTTAGTTAGATTATTTCTTTGGTGATTTGAAGGAGAAGATCCAGCTTGTGTCGTTTCGAATTATAATCTGCTTGTTAGTCGGTAATAACCAGGGCTTCTTATTGGAATGGTTTTGTATCATTTTCAGATATGTTTCATGTTCGCTATACATAGCAACTATATAGTCTACCTGAAGCGTATCTGAAAATGATACAAAGCCATTCCAATAAAAGAACCCTAGTAATGACTGTGCGCAGGGCGATTTACGAGAAAAGGAAAGTCAAGCGGTTTTAAGATAAGGAAGAACAATCAAGCGAGGTGTTCAAAGTTTACAACAAATTCGAACGCAATATACAGGCAAAATTTTGATTTTCTATGTCATTTTCATTTGCACTTTTCCTTCTTGTAATTGTAAATCTTCGCGATGAAGTTTTCATAGAAATGCGTGAACTATAATGTCATTCCGCCTTTGATAAATCAAAGGCTGCATGACGTCATAGTTCTCATCCGGCGTAGTACCAGCTGGTGTGGCAAAACACAGCGGTATTCAACGTCACGAGAACGCAACTTGCAAATGTATGAATAATTGAGTTCCGGAAACGATTCCACGGTTGGTTGTTCCATTGTATGTATACTCTCTTATTCTCGCGCGGTCTAGTCAGTGACATGAAGTTACGAAGCCCGTGTCTAACTCTCTTGAACACCCGAATCTAATCATTCCTTCCTTCTCACTCCTACCCCAATGGATGGATCCCCTCCGATCTCCTCATATCTCCAGCCGCACAAGCCTCTAACACATTGCAAAAGCTTTTCCCGATCGCGATGCCGTACCCTCGGAACTCTTTGTTATGTGTGAAATGATACGGAAGATCGATCCCTCTTCTCCCCCCTTCCCCCTTCCACCTCATGAATCTGACACAGGCACACTTTGCTCGCAATCATGTATTATGAGGCGAATCGCGAGAGAATCGACCATTTGAGGGTGGTCAGCGGCGGTAGGAATCAAAGTTGCCTAATCCGGTGGCAGTTTCAGTATAAGGTACTTCAAATGACGCTCTTTCAAACTGCGTGGTCAGAATTTTTTATATATGTCGTCATCTTCGAGATTCAGAAGGCCAAACATGGTACTATCGCTTTTCGACAGTCAAATCGCGCTTTAAGCTGGCGAGAGAAAACACCCCAAGTTAAGCTGGCGAGAGAAAACACCCCAAATTAAGCTGGCGAGAGAAAACACCCCAAGTTAAGCTGGCGAGAGAAAACACCCCAAGTTAAGCTGGCGAGAGAAAATACCCCAAGTTAAGCTGGCGAGAGAAAACACCCCAAGTTAAGCTGGCGAGAGAAAACACCCCAAGTTAAGCTGCCGAGAGAAAACACCCCAAGTTAAGCTGGCGAGAGAAAACACCCCAAGTTAAGCTGGCGTTAAACAGAAAACACCCCAAGTTAAACACTGTGCCAGACTTTGTTCGACTCTTAGAGAATCGGGCTCATAGAGAAGAACGCGCAGAATCGAGAGGCTTACTTCTTGCGAAGCCACCTCTTGCCTTCCCCTCTTGCCTTCCCTACTGCCATTGTCTAGGTTCCCATGGTACGATTGGGCTGACGGAAATGCGAGCGATGAAAGCTGAGTTGATCACCTATAGAGTATCTCTTACCAGCGAACATTGAACGGATGCCTCATATCAACAAGCAACAAAATGATCAAAACGATATCCTGAAATTCGTTGACAGCGACAAGTGTGATGGATCTGCAAGGGTATCTCCCGTCGTTCATCGTATCATTCAAAGTTATGATCACCCTCGGAGTGCAGATAATTAGGGTTCTCTTATTGGAATGGTTTGGTATCATTTTCGGATATGGTTCATGTTCGCTATACCTATGAGTGTGTACATGAACCATATCTGAAAATGATACAAAACCATTCCAATAAGAGAACCCTACACAGAATGTACCCTTCATAGCGAAGTCATTCTTAGTATTTCCATCAGAATCGTTCGCCCATGTGTATTTTTTCCACTCCTAACGCCAATCGTTCAATATATTGTTCCAAATCACACGGTAAATTCCACCACAACCGCAAGTGTTCATCCGAGAATCAATTTGTTGTTTATGCAGATTCCAACATTTCATAAAAATCTTGCGTCGAAATCAATGAATTTGTTCGATGATTCATTCATCACTTGACCACAACCACAAGCTTGCCTCTCCGAGAATCGCCAATGCACTTTCTTATCAGAGCCCTCTTCCCAATGCCCTTCACTTTGCTTCTTCCCGTCTCGCACTTTCCCGTCTTTCTCACCGCAAACGTTGCCTGGTTGTTCTTCACCAGTTAGCGAGTGTCTCTGTCTCACAGTAGGTCGCTGTTGTTGCACAAAAATCTGATAATCCATCTCTTCTCGCACTTTCCCGTCTTTCATTCTTCGATATGCGAGTCCGCTAATTGCTTTATTTCGACCTAATGTTGTCCTATTCAAACCAAAATTTCGCTTGCACTTTTACTGTTTTCACTACTCTACCGGTTTGAATTATCTGCCTCCCTACCTAGCTCGGGCTGTGGTGTGAATTTGGTTAGGGCATAGTCAATAGTGTGCCAGAGATTGAGAATCCTCTTGCATATTTTTTCGGAACATTGTTTTGTATATTTTGAATGGTGTATAGGGTGGGTTATCCGCGTTGCACCTGCATTTTCCTTCAATAAGCAATTATTCCTTATAAATGAAATGATATTTTCGGTATTACAATGCCCAGAATTGTAGTATGTAGTTAGCATTCAAAGTATATTCTGCACCTACAAATTCTGCAAACAATTCCCATTTTATTCACATTTATGCATTGACCATGTCCCTTATCTTATTTGTGATTTGCAATTCCGTGACATAAACTGCTCGGTCTTATAATCGATTACAATGCGTCATTGATGGGCCCATCATTTTGGCGCGAAATTGAGAGCTAAAAAATTGCATCAGCATTGTATCGAATTTGCAAACCAACAATTTAGAAACCAATAATTTTCACCCAAACCATATGAACTGTTCGATCAATATGTGAATGCGATTATACAATTTTTAATGACTTCGTAATTTCAAATAATTTACAGAACAATCAATCATTGTTGCTCGAGGGTCATTTTCAGAACTCAATCAAATAGAAGTACATAATTCGCTGATCAATCACCTCTATCTGTCCCTTCCATTCTCTATCCCGCTATTCTTATCTAGTGAATCCGCGTATTCTAGCACTATTTTATCGAATCAACCTCATCCAATGCAATTCTACTTTTCGTTGATACGTGGCTCAAATGGGGCAGCCTTGTGAGTTCGAAACTGTTTTGGGTAGGACTTTATTTTTTCTCGAAAATTAAACGCAACAGTGACAATTGCAAGACAATTCAAATCGGCAGTTATTTCATCATTTGAAGGTGAACAACATTTAAAAAAACAACAAAAAAATCTTTGGGAAACCCGTGAAATGGTTAGCACGCATTATGAAAGGTAGTGAGATCGTATATCCGTCGTATTCTACCAAGTTTTCCGCGCATTCATGAAGTAGGAACTCTTCGTCATTGAGAAGTTGCGATTTCTTCGCAGAAGGAGTAATCGCATGTGACCGGAACGTGGAACATGCTGAAAATTGAAGAAATAAGTTACACTCTGGACCACACTCTGGTCGCCTATTTGTTTGCACTTCTTATCTCTTCTAGACGCACTATAGCAGACACTAAAAGGGCGATAAAGTCGGCCAGCTATTGATTGATTGTGCACTGATAAAAGTGTACCTGATTTAGTGTGGTTGCGGGCGGCGTGGAAAGGAGTACGACAGAAGCGTGAGGCGAAATGGTGCGCGGTTTCGACGCAGACTGATTTATCAATGGCGGGGGTTTCTCAGAATGGAGTGCTGAGTCTTTCACTTTTATCATTGGGCTCTAAGAGATCAGAGACGCCCCAAAGTGGCTGGTTACGGTGTCGATTTGCAGAAAAATCCATTTACGCTAATGATCCGTCCAAAATAATTTATAAAAATTCATAAAAATACGCTAATATTGGTTTAAAACTATGACCTGTTTAACAAAAATAATAGCAAAAACTCATGAACACAGAGTAATACTGTATTACTTAAGTGATCTATAACTGTCCGACACAAATTTCCAGACGATACATTACTCATGCACTCTTGTCTCTCCTGCCCTTCACTTGGCTTCCCGGCGTCTCGTAGTTTTACGCTGCTCCGTCAAGTAATTATTGTCTAGCGTTGTTGCTGCCCAACTTTCAATCTTTCTGGGTTGCCTGAAATTTCACATCGAATTTCATCTACCTGTGATTCATTAGTGAAACTTGCTCGCAACGTTTTCAACTCAAACTATTTTATGTTTTTCTACTGTGCTGCAAATGTGTATTGGCTTAAATGTACTGGCACAATTTTCAATAAATTCGGCGAAATTTTGCAGAAATTGACCAGTCCATTTCCAGTTACGCGCTCCAATGTACACTCCTTTATCGTAGTTGCTGATTTCCCGCTATAATCCACTGGACTCTCACATCGCTCTTTTCTTTACACCTCAATGGTCAAGAGTCCACCGGGTACCATCACTGGCATAAAATAAAGCTTTCGAAAATCAGCAAATTTCTTCACTGTCATTTAATGCAAGCAAAACAATTGCATCAATCTTTCACATGTAGTTTCGTATTCCATTCGACTGCCCAACTGATCAAAGTATAAGAACAAATATTTGAATTTCCACAATCTTCGTACTTCTGCTAGTCGTGGGGTTAGACGACTGAAACTTGGAAAATCGACAAAAAAAATTCCGCATTTCAAGTCACTCCTGGAATGCAACAGCCGAAGTTCCGAGAATTTCAATATTTTCCTTGATTTTTCCCACGTCATCTCTTCGAATATTCACCACTAGTGACTATTTCTTAAGCTTCTCACACATATCTCCAAAAGTACTTTCTTATCGTAATCCCTCTTCCCCCCGCTATTGCGCCTATGCGTAGAGCGCCATTTCACTCAGTCTCTCTCTCTCACTCCCATACTCATGGCGTGGAAAAAGTCTAGGATAGGGGGATATTTGAATTCGCAAATTTGGAATATTAGATGTAAATTATGTAACTCCCCATTCCAAAAGTCGCAATCTCTTCTGGAAGCCGACGGATGGATTTGCGGGAATTCAATTAATATCCTCCTTGACTTTTTCCACGACATCACTCTCCCGCTCAGCGTAATCCCATTGAACACCTTCCACCGATGCCTAGAGTGGTGATATAGTGCGGAATACTGAGAGACTCAGAGATTACGGTGACACTTGCCCGTTTCGTTGATCAGAAAGCGTTGCACACTTTCGGCATCACGCCATTGTGATCAGATCATAGGACATAGTGGGCACTAGGGTATGGGAACTGTGACTCCATGCCGCCTTTAAATATCATTTTTCAATTCAATTCAATTCAATTGTTTATCCGCCAGGGTAAGTATATAGGAAATGTGCAGAGAGTCTTCGATATTTTGCGGTGGATTTGGTTGTATAGCAGACAAGGGATACCACAAATCAAACGCCCCCAGGGTCGCTAGCGGCGCTGATTCGAGGGAGGGGAGAGATAGGTCTTGAATTTATTTTGAAAATGGGGGACTGGGGCTTGGGTGGGGGCAGCAGGTAGGGTTAAAGTCGCAAGAGCGATTCGTTGATATATCATTGATATATCACAAGCGGCATGACGTCATTGTTCGCATCCAACCTTGTAGCGGCATAGTGTGAACAGGGATTTTGATAATTCAGTTCCGGTCATTTATTGTTAATTTAATAGAAATACCGTTGAAACGACACAGATCAACTGCACTGAAATATACAATACATACTCTGCAGGCTGTTTATTCACCAACCTGAGGAGGTTTCGTTTTATTTTGGCACGGACGAGCTTGGGGTGTTCGTATTTCCCTTCATAAGATTTCTCGCCACTCGGCCTGGAGAAAGTATATCGTAGTTCGGGCAGCCGTCTCTTCATTTCCAAAGCTTCTCCAACGGTCGATCGGCGAGAAAACGTGTATCATGAAGAAAACGTGATGTTTCTCGAACTCTATTAGAAAGCGTGAAAACATAGGCTAAATGTGCATCATCTGTAGCTCAAGCCTGACGTACACAATACGGCTCCGTTCTAGATCACTTCTATCAACTTATTGCAATATCCAGAAGGGGATGCTCGGTGATTCCTGTCATGGCGTTGAAGTACTCCTTGAAATCTTCGTAAAATTGCAATATTCGGGATCTAAATGGAAAGATGATAATAAAGTACATTTTCGGAAGATGTGGAGCCACGTGTATATTAAAGCTTTATCATCATATTTTACTGCAAAACACAGGATTATACAATACAATTTTCTATTTGATATTCAATAAAATTGTTTTATTTTGGTGTGTTGAACATCCTTTCTATTAATTAACATTGCTAGATATTACGGAATGAGAATACATCACAGGGGTCTTATCTTGAAGTCATCATAATTTCCCTTCCAATTCTTATAGAAGCTCGCATTCATTACGAAGCTATCGTCTTCCAGTGCCCTTATTTCGAAATGAACGAAATGTAGAGTATCCAAGCGCACGATTTGACCACCATCGGCATTCAAATGAAACTGGAAAACACAATGATTGGCTTCATATTCACTTTAATTTTTCAGCCATTTCTACATTCGTTGAAAAATGTATTTATATGATATTTTGGAATCCCACCTGAACTGTTTCCGTGTTAGAAATAGCAAGCTGTTGGTTCGTCAGAACGGAGGTTACGCTGAACCTCCAGTCAGAAGAATCGTTCAATGAATTTGAATACAGTCTCGTCTGTAAAAAATACGCTCATAATGGTTTCTGCATGTTTTGTTTTCAGGTTTATTTTGAATTATATCTGGTAGGGGTATATGTGATGTGATTAGCTGAGCTAACATGATCAGACCCCCGAAAGTTTTCAGAATTACGCAGAAAGTGAAACCATTGCCTACTAGAGATCGTAATTCGGGCTTTCGTATCTTCATTTCATACACTCTCTAGACTGGTCGCACAGTAAGAGAGTGTGTAAAATTAAGAGACCGTGGTATCGATTCTCGAACTCTAATGCCTACCAGGAATAGGTGGACGAGCCATTTCGTGTCCACTATCATCGTTCGCAAGGCGAGACGGTTGAAGCGAGGTATGTGATTCAAGCATGTTTCAGAAACAAGGAAGCTCGCACCCTACGAATTTGTAATTTCGAAATATAATTTTGTATGTTTCAAACTTCTTTTTTTAAAAATGAATCAGCGCAAACCTGTATTTGATCATGTTTGGTTCCTACGATTAGTGATACATTGTTCTGGGCAGAAAATCTAGCCAGAAATTGTTCGTTGAATATCTTGAGCCTTTCCACTCGGCTCTCATAGTCGCTTTTAATCGAGGTAGCTTGTAATTTCAACAGCAAATGTCTGAGTCTGACGCAAAAACGATATTATGAAAATTATCAAAATCGGAATTTCGTACCCGCATATACATTGCTGTTGTTCTTCCGGATCCTCCTCCGGAAATGCTAGTCCACGGAGATTTACAGTACTTGGAGCTGCACCTCTGAGAGCCGCTCCAAGAGCAGTAATTGTTGTGGGAGAAAGGCGAAACTGGAATTCTTTCATTCATTCATTTATTCCGTCAGGGTTAAAGTGCAATAAAAACATGAGGGTATGCAAAGAAACGGATGTCCATCGATATGATCGAATCGGGTGTGGTTGGGTGTGGCCGGGTGTTGTTGGAATGTTACGATGATTTTGGTGAGTGATGGCCTGCTGTTTTCGAGGGGTATTTTAGTGTATGTTTGGTGCATGCGGTTTAGAGTTTTTAAAATATACAAAAGACTCACGTTCACGAAATTGATTGTCCTGGGCGAATATCTTTGCATCGCTTTTGCGAGCGCGGATATGAGTGGAGGAGGAATCTTCTTGTTCCGAATTTCTACTTCTGTGGTTGCATTGGTGTTTGACGAGTCTTGAGTCTGAAACTAAGGGTATCCAATACCCGCATAAAAAACGCCAACAAATGGATTGCATTAGTGAGCCAAACACCTCTGAGAGCCTCACAAAACGTGTGGTAATCGTTCGGTTCGCTTTCTTGAGACCAGCATCCGAGCATGTTTTCTTCCTTGCTGAATGGATCCAGATTGAATCCGTACTCATTCTCGTCTGTGGTCTGTAAATGATATCACGCCTCTCATGAGAGAATCGAGCTGGGTGTGGGAAAGGTGAATTTGGTTCTAACCGGTTTTGGCCATCTTAAGACATGCCTGAGTGACCCCCGAAGTCTTATTGTGCAGACTTCATTTTGGAGCTTCCTACACTGGGTCGCAATTCAACATCACCTACTTCAAGGGCCGAATTCTCGAAAACGGTGAGAGATAGAGCGAAATTGACCTTTGAATGACCCCGGCTCATTTTTTGAGCTATATCGATCTATTTAAATCAATTTTTCTGAATCCGATTTTGAACGACGGTACGTTGTAGGCCAATTTTCTCAAAAATGTATGTGCAGAAGCAGCTCAAATTTCTTCAATCAATGCAGCTCGGAGAGAGCTTTCCAATGAGTGGTTTGCCAAAAAAACACGGGCACGGTGGTGAAACTTTCGCCCCTTTTACGTTTTTCGATTATTTGAAGGCATTCATTCCTCGCACACCGCGCGTCTTTTGGGAGTGAGGGAGGGGTGAAGACAATGGGGTGAGTGAGGGACAATGGGATCAATTCGCTCTGTGCTCTCAAAAACGCTCGGTATGTTGAGGAATGGGTGCCTTCAAATGATCAAAAAACGTAAAAGGGGCGAACGTTTCACCAGTTTCACCAGCTGCATTGATTGAAGAAATTTGAGCTGCTTCTGCACCTACATTTTTGAGAAAATTGGCCTACAACGTACCGTCGTTCAAAATCAGATTCAGAGAAATTGATTTAAATTGACCAATAGAGCTTAAAAAAATGAGCCGGGGTCATTCAGAGGTCAAGTTTGCTCTATCTTTCGCCGTTTTCGAGAAATCGGCCCTTGAAGTGAGTGATGCTGAATTGCGACCCGGTGTAGGAAGCCCCAAAATGAAGTCTGCACAATAAGACTTCGGGGCATAGTTGGCCAACACTGGCGGCGAGGTGTTTTCAGACCATGACCCCCCTCATGGTTGAGCACTTCCCCCCTCTAGTTGAGGGGGAAGTGCTCAACCATGTATAGGGGTCATGGTCAAAATTCGATTGGTAGTTCCTTGGGTCAAACATTTTTCTAAAAAAATCGAAAATTTTTCTAAAAATTCCAAATCGATCAAAAAATGATTATACAGGAATGAGAGATACGAAAGGACAATTTAAAATATTGTTTGCTCGATTTTGGAATTTTAGAAAAATGTTTGACCCAAGGAACTGGATCTGACCTAAGGAACTAGGTTACGGTAGTTACTTGAGTACTGTACAATCGATTGGATACGGTACCAAGACTATTTAAAAATAAAGCTAGTTTGTGATAATCGAGGATCACGGTAGTTGTATACGGTATCTGGGGGTACTGTACTATTGATTGGGTACGGTACCTAGTTTTGACCTACCATTGACCTACCAATCTATTTTTGACCATGAACCCCTATTCGTGCCGGGGCGCTTCCCCCCTCGATATGAGGGGGGGGAAGCGCCCCAGATTAAATTTGATAAGCTTGTAAATGAAGCAGATTAAATTTGATAAGCTTGTAAATGAATCTCCTCATTATGTAGTCTTTGATGAAAAAGAAATAGAACGGAGAAGAAAAAACCCTTTTCTTATCGCTGCTTTCAACGAACTATCAAATAGGGTTCCCCTGCGGGGTAATTTCGAATAATTTTGTGAGCTGTTTCAGGTGCAATATATGGTTGGTGAGCCTATGTGTGATAGTATACACTTGAAACTTTCCCAAAATGATTCAAAAACACAAACAAGGAAAAATCTACTATCAAACGAACTTGTCCCATGCGCAGTTGCAGCTTCTCCACTTTGATATGATTGAGAGAGGAATGAGTTGCGCCTGAGTAGAATTTCCTGCTGACACACTCGAGTTTGTCGAGGGTTTCCCTGAAATTTGACTGTTTTCCACCCTGCCTTATCTAATTATTTATCACAGATCTCCTGTAAGATCGCTGGAGCCAATACGACAGAAAAAAATTTTGTTCGGGGATTTCGGTGAAGATGTTGAGACTAGGTAACGTGAGGCCGAGGACAACGCCAATCCGCTTCGTTTGTCAAAATTTGCATGTTTACGGGCAGTAGTGACCTACTTCTTAACATGGCCGTATCGCGGTAAATTTTTGGCCTACAGCGAGCGAATTTTTTTCTAATCTGCGAAATGAAATTGTCTACACGCTGGTTAGCTTACAACACGGTGAAAAGTTTCATCTTCCTACAGTAATCATGAAAAAACACTTTAAATTTTAAATTTCACAAAACTTTTCTCTTTACACATGATTTTTATTGGCGATTCGGATTCCCCATACTCGATTTGAGGTACCTGTATTTTTCATTTGTCTTGGATCCTGCTTCTACATACTGCTACTCAGTAGGCAGAACCCGGACTTGGTTTTTTGATAAAAATACATTTCGATGTGTCTCCCCCTCTGAATTATGCAAATCAGCAAAGTAAGACCAGTTTTGGAAAGCTTAAGAAAAGATCTACAAGTATGACTCAGTGGTCCAAAACTTCAAAGTGGACCGTTTTTGAGTTATTTAGTGAATTCGAATTGATTGCCATTTATCGAGAGAACCGTTGAGTGGAATAATCACACGTCGAAACTTTGCTTTGCCCGGAATAACTCAAAAACGGTCCACTTTGAAGTCTTGGACCACTGAGTCATATTTGTAGATCTTTTCTTAAGCTTTCCAAAAATTGTCTTACTTTGTTGATTTGCATAATTCAGAGGGGGAGACACATCGAAATGTATTTTTATCAAAAAACCAAGTCCGGGTTCTGCCTACTGAGTAGCAGTATGTAGAAGCAGGATCCAAGACAAATGAAAAATACAGGTACCTCAAATCGAGTATGGGGAATCCGAATCGCCAATAAAAATCGTGTTGTAAAGACAAAAGTTTTGTGAAATTTAAAATTTAAAGTGTTTTTCATGATTACTGTAGGAAGATGAAACTTTTCACCGTGTTGTAAGCTAACCAGCGTGTAGACAATTTCATTTCGCACAGATTGGAAAAAATTCGCTCGCTGTAGGCCAAAAATTGACAGAGATACGGCCATGTTAAGAAGTAGGTCACTACTGCCCGTAAACATGCAAATTTCGACAAACGAAGCGGATTGGCGTTGTCCTCGGCCTCACGTTACCTAGTCTCAACATCTTCACCGAAATCCCCGAACAAAATTTTTTTTCTGTCACAAAAGGGTCTCATTTTGCTACATTTTTAGCGGAGATCCGTGTTATAACAATGCGCCATAAACGACAAAAGTGAAGTTATTGTTTTGTGCTTTATGCAAATCATACACTTACGAATTGGAATTTTTAATGCTTTGGCTGCAATTGCACGTTATCAGTACTATTACAGTAAATTCAAGGTAACCGATTGAATTTTGCGAAGACACTCAGGATGCAGTCGAATGGAAGAGAAGAAATGTGATCCTGTAAATAGGGATTTATCCTGAAAACATGCATTATCACGTTTTGATTGTAAATAAGCGTTGACAGTTCAATTTACGATATGTTTGAAAGTTGTATCACTTGTTTTTGAAAATTTTATTTATTTTTTACGAATAAAATTGCACTGACCTGGTTATCTCGAAGGTCGCAGGTGTCCTGAGAAGCTTGACCTTCGTCGTCAATTTTCTGAATACACTTACATTTTACATTTACTAAATTAAGTTATCTTTCTGAAGAAACAAGATGCCTTCGTCAGAACGAATATGTACGTTTAACTAAATTTGTAATTGGATACTTTTAAAAATCGCACCGATTTTTTACTGGCTGGTTCTACATCAGAGTTTATTGCATCCATGAACCTGAAAAAAATAAAACAATATTTGATTTAAAAACTGAAATCGTGAATAATTGTGATGAAAATGTATATAATTATAAACGCATGACGCTCAGTAGAAAGGCGCGAAAATACAATTTGCTATTGTTCCTACTACACTGTGATGCCCTCTAGCATCCTTCTTCTTGCACTCACTAGCGACTTGACAAGCATTATTGATGCATTAGAGTGCTCAACAATCGTCGGTTCCCCTTTTCTGAAAATGCATTTCATATCTCGGCTTCGCGCCTAATGGCTGTAAAAGGCGAGCCGTTTTTTACCGCTCCTGCTCTGAAGCCTTACACTTCTCATTTTCGCCCGTAACGCTTGCCCGTGAGTACTACGAAGTAATGGCAAAACAGCACACCATTTACGAAGTATCAGGTTGGTCGGAAAGTCTTTGTCACTGGATTTGTCTTAACACTGCTTGTCGCAAGTGCACTTTGGCGTTCTCTCGCTCCTAGTGAATAACAATCAGTGAAGGGTCTTTATAGTTAACAACTCCCATCCCCTTACCTTCAGTCATGCTCTAGTAGAGTAACGATGTATGTTCGTAGTTCCATCCACATCCGCCATGTTATGCTTTACCTATGCCTATCCTGCACCACGATGAAGGATTCAGAGAACCCTACTGAAGATTCGTATGGCACACACGCCCCCTCTACAACACCATGAGGAATTGCTTCTATCTCTTTGAAGAAGACGAATTTTATCTCAATGATCAGGTCGATCTAGAAGACCTGGTTAGTTAAATTTGGAAACGTTGAAGAAAGGGGTGGAAACAGACCCATTTCAAACTGCCCGTGAAATGGTCATCACACTTCGAGCCCACCACATCACTGTCAAAGAAAGCTTGAGATCTCTTGGAATGAGGAAATTTATCGCTTGATTCATATCCCATGATCTCAGCCAAGCCAGCCGTGACCGTCTAGTCGATGATTCCATTACTCTAGTCATTCTCCGAGGCGGGGATCGATGGTTGGAACGGCTCATAACGGAGAATAATAAGTGGGCCCTCTACAGTAATAACCACATGAGAGCCAAGCGGGTTGGAGAAGGAGAGACTCCATAGGATGTCCCCAAATGTGACCAGCACCCCAATAAAATCAAGCTGTGAATGTGGTGGGGAGTGGATGGCGTGATCTATTGGGAGCTACTACCTGAGGGCATATCAATCACCAGGGTCAAGTACGTTACACGCCTATAATTTGAATTTGGAAGTCGATAGTTCAAGGCTGAATGAAAAGAAAGTGTACAATCAACAAAAAGATCCCGTCACCAGGTCTACAATCAAGCCAAGCAGGAACTGGGTGGATAGGGATGGATGGTTCTCCCTCACCCCCCGTTTTTTCCTGACATAGTTCTGCCCGATTACTGGCATTTCGCAGACCTGAACCATGCCGTTCGAAGCAGGGCCTTTAATTCCCGAGGAAATCTCGATGCTGCACTCAAGCGATACCTTGCCTCGCGCTCAGATGGGTTCTACAGGGAGGAGATTCATAAGTTGAAGGAACGTTGGGCACATATTGCCAATAATGATGACAAGTATTTTTGCACTTGTGCTATTGTTTCATCAACGAAATTAAGTTTTGAAAAAGTGACAAAGACTTTCCGACCAACCTAATACTTTGCGTTTCAGATACTATATGGTATACTAGGCATTTATTTTTATTTTTTTGTAAAATCTTTGATAAAGCTATAAAAAATGAATCGGACTCATAGAGAACACTTCCAGCAAATATATATATACGGTATACGAACAATTGTTTTTGCGGACAACTTTTTACCCAAACTACTACTGAAACTTTTAAGCCCATAAATTAATAAGTCAAATGGCCCAGTGAATCCGGTCTTCTGAATCTATATCTTCTGTACTCGAACTTTCACGACGCTAAACAATTTTCCTCGAAATTCGTGATGAATATGTGAATGCACGACCGATTATGTTCAGTTGCTGCAAATTTATATATTTCTGTTATTTATTGTACAATTATTTGAATTGAGAATACATTTGCAAGAACGGGCATGGATATTGAAATAGGTTCATTCGACGCGATTATCACCAGTTATGTTGTTTCCCATAAATTGGTTCATGTTGTAAATTCGTAATTGCTTCCTGAAATCTGCGTTTTTACGTATTTGGTGCTTATATTATAGAATATAAAATTATATTATAATGAACAGTGACAAGTCGGAAATGTCGTGTTTCCAAAGTGGTTAATCACGTTTCCGGAAGGATAAACATACCTCTTTCCGCACATCAAAGACAGAATTGCCCTTCTATACTCGGGAAGAAGAGTGAGAATTACTAGAGCATCTAGTGGGACGAACAGATGGGCGACGAGGATAGTGAGATCCCTGAGAAAGTACAACACTAAAACTCTAATTAACTTTTCATTACGATCATTTAGTTCTATTTTGTAGTAACTTGATAAATTTTTAAAAAAAGAGTCATCGATCCCCTAAAGATGGTTAGAGGATCTACGGCTCGTGTTTTGAGTGAGAACATGTATTTGACTATTAGAAACATTACCTCGGCACAGGTATTTCTATTTCAAAAAGGGGCGCAATGAAGTAGACTCCGACGTTGAGATGAATTAGAGAGAGTGGAATTACGGTCTGAAATAAGATATTTCTATTAGGTTGAATAGAAAGTCTTTATCCACTTTTTATTTCCCTTCTTCTGACAATAAAGCACAAGAGCAAAATCAAACATATGCACCATTGTTATCTACGACAAATCTCCAACGTTCAGGCAACTTATGGATTCCCTCCTTATAGAACCCATCTCGGCGCGAATTAAAATATTGCTTGAGTGCGGCCTCGATCGCCCCACGGGAAATGAAGGATCTCTGATCGAGATGACGGGTCAGATCCGAGAACAACCAATAATCCGAAGGGGCCAAGTCAGGAGAATACGGTGTATGAGGGAGAACCATCCAGCCTTATTTGGACAGCTCCTGCTTGACCTGCCGTGCAACATGGGGTCGGGCGTTATCGTGTTGATAGTACACTTTCTTGCCGTTCAGGGCAGATTGTGCGAATTTCTTCTTGAGATTCCGTAGTTGTTTAGTGTAGACATATTCAGTAATTATCCGCTTCTCGGGTAGGAGCTCCCAGTAAATCGGGCCATCCACCCCCCACCAGGCAGAGAGCAAGATTTTCATAGGGTGAAGGCCAGGCTTTGCGACGTCCTGTGGGGTCTCATTGACATCCACCCACTGTGCCCTCCTATGGTGATTCTCATAGCAGACCCACTTCTCGACCCCTGTTATGAGACGGTCCAACCATCGATCTCCAGCGTGAAGAGTGAGTAGAGAAAGGGAATCGTCGACACGGTGGTCAAACTGGTCTTGGGTCAATTTGTGGGGTATGAAACGGCCTAGCTTCTTCTTCTTGCCAATGGAGACCAATCATTTTACGATGGTGCTTTGCGATACCCCAAGTGTGGCTGCCATGTCGCGGGTATTTGGGAAGGATCCAATTCCACTACGATCCGTAGCGCATCCAAATCCAGCTCGGGTGGCCTCCCAGACCGGTCATGATCATCCATGGAAAAGTCCCCCTTCTCGAAGAGTTGGTACCAATTGCGCATGGTCTGGTAGTGAGTGGCATATGAATCGTACACTTCAGCCAACTGACGTTCCTATTCCTTCATTGTAGTGTGAGAGAGAAATACGAATAACAGAACGTTGCGGATGTGCAAGGCCGTGGGAACAAACATCGTGGTCTTACTAGTGGCAGAATGAAAGGCGTGGAATGGGGAGTTGTTGACCACATAGTCCCTTTGTCATGTGTTATTGACTAGAGGCGAGGGAACACCAAAGGTATCCTGCACTGAGCAGTGATCGAGCAAAACAGTGGATAAAGACTTTCTGTTCAACCAAATATATTTTCTACATGATACTACATGATAATTCTACATGATTTTGCAGAAATTGACAACGAATTTCTGTAAAATCTTATCGGCAGACCAAATTCCAGACGTCGCCAAGAATTTATTTTTTATGCACAAAAACGGAGCCACAAAGTCGGACACACTAGTTAATGAGGTCAAACGATATTAAAGGGATCCGGGAGCCCCAAAGTTTATATTTTTAAATTATTTGGTTTCTTTCTATTGAAATCAACTATTGAAAACATATTATTTCGAAAAATAAAATAAAAATTTAAAAAATATATGAGTGGAGAAAATTCGCAATGAAAATAATTCAACAATTTGAACGGTAGCGTGAGCCTTGGTGAAGTTTCCCACCATTTTTGCAATTTACCGGCTTTGAATTTACCGGTTCCCCTAGCGACCGCGACAGGGCTCCGCATTTATCGGCGTTTTCCACTTGTTTTTACGTTGTTTCTTTTCAAAACTGGTTATATTCCGTTTCAGAATGGCCCAATTCACTTTGCTCACCATGAATTTAGGCAGGAATACACCTTTTTTTAGCTTATGGTACCAAATTTGCTAGCTGTTTTTTTTCGAGTTGCTATTGTTTCACTAGAATTGCGAGCAACTTGTAATATAAATATTGCTGACTCAACCCGCTTCTCATTCACTAATCGCGTGTTCATCTAATTCGGCTTGGCTTGATATGAGCGTGGAAATGCCGACTTCAGTTCTTATATGCGGTGTTCGTTCGCTCTACCGTGTAGGAAGGCGTGTTGACTAGTTGTTCCCGACTTTTCCCACCATCCTCGCGATTGTAATACTTTTCTTCGATAATGTCGATACTACATAATAGTTTTGCCTCCTTTGTGTTGTCTTTTATTGTCGAGCCTCACCATTCATTCGCTCCGTTTCAGCGGTTCGCTGCCGGTCCATCCGTCGTCGGCGGAGGAGAACGTGTAACACGGAGAGTAATCGTCAAGGAATAGTGCGTTTTCCACGATTGTTTTGTTGTTTTTTATTAATATTTTTTATTTAACCGTTCCAGCCATGCCGTCCTTCCGCTGACCGTAGAGGAGTGACCGTAGAGGAGAAGCGAGCAAGGCCGAAACTGGCGGCGGGGAAGGTGTGTTTTCCACTTCGGCTGTTAGGGCCAAATGAAAAAATGTGGCCAGATTTTATGTTGCCGACCGCTTACAAAAATACAGAAACTCGCTCGCTTTTCCCGAGTTCCAGACCTAATAATTCTGCCGCGTTTACCATAGACGCAATTCTCGCGCTCACGCCATGTAATTACGCGTCTGCCTTGCATGTTTCCGTTTCTCACCCCACCAGTCATGAGCTGCTACCCTCTACTTATCGATCCCGTTTTGTAGGTGCTCAAAAATGAGTTATCCACGCGCTCTTCAACGGCTCGTACGACCGCGGCCAGTACACGCACAAGATCCACCACCTCCAGTCGAAGGTGAGTGCTAATTATCCGTTAATTAGTGCATATTTAATCGATAAATCAATATTTTTATATTGTTTAGGTCCCGACGCTGACCCTCAAGATCGCGCCCAAGGGACCGCTGGCGATCCACGAGGAGGCCTGGAACTCCTACCACTACTGCTGAGCGGTGCTGACGAATCCCGACTACATGAAGTACAACTTCTTCGTCAAGGTCGAGACCATCCACCTGCCCGACCGAGGAACGACCGAGAAAGTGAGTGAGAATTTGAAGAAACTAGACTGCGTTACTAGAGTGCTGCTTCGGGAGTACTCTCACGAGCCACACTATACTTGCACGTGTATTATTCAACTTGCTTGTCGTTTCATTATTGGTCAACATTTAAAATTATATGTAATTATTTAAAATACAGGCGCACAACCTCTCGAAGGAGGAACTGGTGAAGCGGGAGGGCGCCCACATCGGCGTCGCCAACGGCAAGGAGTTCCTGGCGGCGACCAATGTCAAGCAGGAGACGCCCCCCTCCCTCTAGGTTTGTTGGGCTACGCCCATTGAAATGAGTAGTATGAAAACTGAGTTGTTCCTTGCATTGGGCAATCAGAAATGCTTGCATGTTTTGCGTTGCATACACTGATATATATTATCTTTTTTACACTAGTGTTGGCAAGGCACGCTAATACGAAATCGCGAATTTGATATTTATTATAGTTAAATCATCATGTTTCCGTTTGGTTGCGAGATCTTTGAACCGCTCACAGTCTATATTTACAGGTCCACCATGATGGCGCAAATCTCCGCCCCGAACGTGAACTAAGTTCAAATTGATTCTCTGGTCTTAATGAAGATCGTCAAGCATGTAGACAGCGAACTGTACGCTGGCATGAGTGAAGTATGTCGAGCCTGAATTTCTCCATTTATTCTTGTTGTTAAGGTTGCTGGTGAGGCTTGCCAGGGACTACTCACTGGTCTCGTCGCTGTCGAGGATGATCGTCTCGAGATTACCAGCTGCTCTCCAGTAAGATCGTTTCAATGTTTTCGTTGTTCGTTTTCCTAATTTGTTATTTCTTCATTTTCCCACAATCTCTTTTGTTTTAGACCGCTCGTGCTGAGCCGATGCTCGATTCTGGGGAAGTGCGAACCAAGCTCATCAGCAATATGAAGAGATGAAGCAGGCGGAGATGATCGACATGCTCAGGAAGTTCAGGTGAGATCTGGTTGCTAAAGTTCGTTTACTCCTGACGGCGATCATGGGACTAGCCTTTGATACAATACTTGCACATGAGCAATAACACTGGAATGAGGGAGTACGAAAACAACCCTGAATCCTACGATCGCCAGTCAACCGCATAGCTTATCACGTCTTGGCAAATGTTTCATTACTGTCTTCTTTCCAGAAACATGAACATCGATTACGAACTGGTGCGCTTCTACCAGGCACACCCCTTCTCTGCATGCTTCAATCAGGAGATGGCTGAGTCCCCTCAGTAAGATTATCCCGAATACCTTGGTGCTTTACTTTTTTTTTATGTTTGCAGAATCTTGAATTTGATTTAATGTAGTGGCCATACTCACAAGTGTAGAGTAGGAGTAGCTCATGACTTCACCGTTCCCTAAGTACCGTACTTTGCATATGGTATGGGGATACCGTAATCGGGAGGGGGGGGGGAGGGCACCCCCCTTCGACGTATAGGGGGTCATGGTAAAAAAATCGGTCGGTAGGTCAAGACTAAGTACCGTAACCAATCGATTGTACAGTACACCCTGGAACTGGATCTGACCCATGTAACTGGGTTACGGTAGTGACATGGGTACTGTACAATCGATTGGGCACGGTACCAGGAGTTTTTAAAAATAAAGTTAGTTTCCGATATTCGCGGGTTACGGTATCCATATACGGTATCAGGGTGTACTGTACTATCGATTGGTTACGGTACTTAGTCTTGACCTACCGATCGATTTTTTACCATGACCCCTATACGTCGAGGGGGGGGGATGCCCATCCGGATGGGCACCCCCCCCCCCCCCCCGATACAATTCCCGCACATCGAGAGTCTAAAGATGTTTGAAATGTGTCTCATCCATAATCAATTTAATAAATTCTCACAACGATTCCATTTTTTGCAGATCAAAGACGCGCCATCCAGACGACGATGGGACAATGCAACAACAACAACATAAACAACACCACACGTCAAGTAAGTATGAAAATGGAGATTAAACAAGTGTTTCACTGTATGTCTATCCTAACAATAACGCACGAACCCTGCATGATCCCTACCCTCTACCCCCACCTATGCTTGCTTCTTCCCTCGCCCTCTTCCTCGCCCTCTCTTGGGTGGCTCGTACGTCGAGTCGCCGTCGGATCCCTCATCTTCTCCATCTTCTCCATCTTCCTGCCCTCTCTTCGCTTTCCTCTTCCTTCCCTGCTTCGTAGATGGCTCTTCCTCGTCTTCTCCTTCCGTCTCTCGATCAGCTTTCTCTCTTCCCTTCCCACTGGATGATGCTCCTCTTCCCCTGCCGCGGCCTCGCCGAGGTCCTCTCCCTCGCCCTCTTCCACTTCCTCTTCCTCGTCCACTCCCAACACCGGCGACCTTCTTCTCATCTTCTCCCTCATCCCAGTCTGGTCCAGAGGAGGCATCCACTACCTCAGCTCCCTCCTCTCCCACTGGCACTTCTTCTACTCGGGACTCGCCTGTATCATCTCCTTCCTCGTGCTCCGAATCGTCCTCGGAGGGGGCGATTGGATTGGAGTCTGAATCGACATCCTCTCCGTATGCCGCTCCGTACTCAATGGAGACATCGCTCTCATCTCCCTTCGAATCGCCTTCCGACTCCTCCTCATCGGCATAGAGACCAGCCATGTAGCGATTGGAGTCGGGGATTCCCTTCCTCTTGAGGAATGAAGCATCCTTCATCTCACGGACCACTCCTTCCACCTCATCCCAGACCTGACAAGATATTAGTTAGACATATTTTTTTTGTTAACAATTTCGGCATAGCTCGATGAACTAATTTAGTTTGAATATACTAACTTCTCTCCTCCAGTACTGGTCCACTGATTCCATCTTCCTCTTCACACACTTTGCCTCTCTACCCTTTGCTCTTGTCTGGTAGGAGGACTTCTCCTTTCTCACTCCGAGCACGCCTGCCATCGCAATGGTGTTGTGGTGCAACACCCCCATCTTCACCTTATCCTCGTAAGCCACAGCCGAACTAAATAGATGAGTTAATAACTGGATATTAGACGTTTCAATTAGTGGAGGTAATGACGGTATTGATTACTAACCTGGCTATCCGCTTGGGCGCGTAGATGTTCAGCAAGCTGTTAAACCATTCGCATGGTGACGTGTTCTTCTTGGGGGAGGCTCGTTCCAGGGCGAGGATGAAGGAAGGCTTGAGGATGACCTCCTTCAGATGAGCGAACTCAGCGCTTTTCGGATCGATCTCGTGATCTGAAGCATCGGGGAGAGCATCGTGGAGGCATTCACTGATACCTTTCAAGAAGGGGACCTGAAGTACATATTTATTAACGTGCATGGGTACTAATGTGTACTAATACTGCTCATTAATCATTCCAACATTCATGCTAACCTTCTCAAAATTCTTATGCCACCCAGCGACGTGAGCGAGCGAACTTTTCATGTATTCTACTCCCTTCGTCCTGTCCTTCTCGAACTTTCCATGGACGAAGTAGCAGTGGTCGATCAGCTCGCGTCGCCAGTGCTCGATGCGGGGGCAGTCTTTGCGCTTTGTTAGCTGAATGCAAATATTGCTATTTGTGCTATACTATATTCTGAGTATATTGTTGTGTCAACTAAGTTATTTTGAGTACCTCGCGAAGCGCCTTGTTCAGATTCTTGACAATGTGCCAGAAGTCCAAGTGATGCTGAATTCCAGGAAAGAGATCACGCATCATTTTGGATATCTTGGCATCATTGTCAGATACGAGCGATGTGATCTAAAGCAAACCAGCATGGTTCCCGTTTCAATTAGGAATGGTTTATCACCAAATGACTCTTACTTCTCAATGATCTCTCACCGATCCGATCGGAGGAGAATGAAATAAACCATTCATTGAAAAACCATTCCTAGTTTGTATATTATGGGTCAGTGTTTGTTGATGACTAACCACGAGTTGCTTCGCCTGCAGTTCCCTCAGCCCCATCCTCACTCCCTCCTTCTCCATACGACCACTCACCCCATCTGGAATAGAAGGACATAATCATTACTCACTCCAACTAACACTACCTATCCCCGGCATATCCTTATGCATATTTTTGACGTGGACGATGAGATTACTCTCGATGTCCACGAAGGGAACGGTGCAATTGGGTGCCGTTCGGCCCACATGGGAATACCGCCCATCGACTGCGATGCCAATGCCTGCCTGAAATTCGAAATTTGAAATGATTGCGATTGTGTCGTACTGTAAATCACTACTATACCTACCGTATCCCTCGGTCATTTCAGATGCTACAGTATACCTAACACATTTATGCTTTACAGGGTCTGGAGCTCGGCTACTTTCGAACGCGAGAAGTATGGTGGATCACTACCAAAGGTGGGGGAAATCAGGGGTAGTGGGTAGATCCCCTCATTGAAACAATTGAGGGTGGGCAGCGAAGGCTGCCTCGCCGGGGAGATGAAGAAGAAGGAGATCAGGTGAGAGGGGGGGGAGGGCTGTCGAAGGGATGTAGGGAGGGCATAACAGCAGTAATGCAAGGAGTATTCACTAACTATGTTGGACGTTCGCACGGTGGCCTCAGCTTGTTTCATGTGTCTGATGAAGACCTTATCCACAGCGGGAACCACAATCCGTTTGAGCTGTCGTCGCATTGTCCGCTCCGAGGGAAGTGCGAGACCGATTAGCTTGCCCATGTCCAGGAATCTCTGAATTCAGTTTCCGGGCTACTGTACTTTACGGCCATTGGGACTAGGTTGTTCTGTTTTTTCAACATAGTTATATGGACTAACCGGGCGGGATACAGAAGTAGTGTGGACGGCCGAAGTCAACTTGAGGTTTCCCTCGAAGTATCTTTCGACCATAGGCTGAGAATGCCACTCGACTTCTCTCTCGCACACTAAACACTCCCATTGCAGGACCAGTGCCGAGCCTACGGTGCGGCACTTGAATGTGCCCTCCTCGATCTCCTTCTTCCCACACTGGTGGCAACGAGTGAAGAGGGAAAGAAGGCATTCTTTCTTCACTAGGAAGTAGTCGTGACTGGGTGGGGTAGGGGGACCACATTGAACACCCGTCTCAGAGGTCACTTCGGTGTTGGTCGTTTCTTGAGATCGGATGTAGGACTGAAATGATGTAAATAATACTCGCTATATTGTAATAGGGAATTATAAGTTTTACCGTTCTAAAATTGTTGTTTTGTGTTCTGGTTTCATGTACTATTCCACCATATTACAATGTGATAGAGCGTGGCCTAGTTCAGCAGAAATTCAATTTTCGTGCCACGGGGAAAATGACTTCGCATGCTCTCTTCAGTTCGTTTGCGTTTTCTCTCACCGACTATTACTGTTAGAGAGCACAAGTAATGAAGGGAGCCAATTCGTGAACAAAACAACCACTAGTCAAGAATCTGCCAGGTGGCGCTCTCTCACTTTTGTACACTCTAGTGCGTCTACTAGTGATCAGGGCACGTGTCAGTTCGTGAAAAGGGGTAATATTTGTTTGAAATCTAATCAATGATCAACGTTTCACTGTTCTGTTGTTTGATCTTTCTCTATTCGTTCACATTTCTAGCTTTCATAATTGAATAAATATTTCAAATGGTATTGTTGCACGTACTCCAGATGCTCCAGATACTCCAGACTGGGTGCGTTGAGGCGATGGGAAAAGTAGGTCAGACATGGCATCGACCATGGCCTCTACGGTAGGAGCTGGCTCTGGCTGAAAGACTCCGGGCTGGAATGTCACATAGTCTTGTACATGTATGTGTGTTTTATTGCCTCCTCAGGGATTGTATATTATTCGGCCTCCCCAGGGCATAAGAGTATTCGAATGTCTTTCGGAAGTAAATAATTGTGCCCTGTACCTGTACATCGCTCTCCTCATTGAGCCTCGGAGGCTCTTCTCCCTTCTGACGATGCTAAAAAAACGCGTAGTGAAGCAAACGGCAAATTCGATGATCAATTACAAAACAAGAAAGAGCTTTTTATCGATTCAGCATTGGATTATACAACCGAGAGGCCCTGATAACGGTGACAGTATGTCCAATAGGTGAAATACATTATGACTCACGTCTTCAGGGCCTTCGCGGTCCAGGTGGTTTCTTCCTTTGAAGTGGTTCGGGCAGAGCCACGCTCGCCTCCCCTCTCCTTGAATCCTAGCAACCTTCTCTTGCAGCAGCTCGAACTCATCGTCGATGAGGTTCAGGCGGAGCAGCCATTCCCTTCCCATCCCAGCAATGCCGGGAATCTTGCGGCATTGGTGGGAACGACGAGGGCAGGCGGAGCAGTTAACCGTAGCCATGCACTGATAGCAAATGTAAGCAAGAATCGTGCAATTAGAATGAATATGAAGCGATCAGAAAACGCTCGTTCGCTATTCAGTAGGGGCAGATTACTTCACTAACCGCATTATACATGACCGACATCTTTTCTAATACAATTCAGGCCACAAAACAGTGAAATACAACATAAATAACTGAAAAAAAGTAAAAGAAAGCAAAGAAACTGCCGAAGAAGACGGCCGGCCAGCCGATCTGAAAACCGATAATCAAGATGCTTCCAATACAGTAATTTTAATATATATTTTTTGAATTTTTTGAAACGTCGAATTTACACGCTACCACAGTAACACACTATATATTTAATTATTTATTTTTATTGCTTAAATAATTTTTTTAATTTTTTTAGTTTATTGCATTTAACTAAGGGGTGGATGAGACGCAATTTAAGGCACACTTGATTTTTGATGTCCGGATCCCTTTAAGTGAATGATGCTTCCCCGTGTTTTCAGTGCATATTATCAGAGTTTCATAAAAACTCTACTTCGACAATACTGGAGAGCGTACTGCGGGCCTAAATCCTGAACCTTCGCAATTTATTCTGCATACTCTTTTGTATAGACCTGGCTGGTGGGAGATTACGCAGTTGCGAGATATTCCCCACGGTACCAAATCTGGAACAAGATCGGATGAGGACTATATTCCGCATTTCATATACCAATGACGGCGACATGATAGTTCTCATCCGACCCTGTGCCCCAAATCGAACCTGAACAATGAGAGTGAAGAGAAGCCTGCGATGGATCTCCTTTGCCGTAGGCGAGATTGATTTCATATAATCGAGGTACGCATAGCAGCGGAGCGCGCAGAAAAACATAACACCTGAGTTATGTTTTCCTTGTTCATATAATTAGTGTAATCATGGTTTAAATTTGAGCAACTAAATTCAGATAACAACGTAATATGAGCTGAAAATGTTTTCTATTTTCGTGCAATTTCCAAAAATATTAAAAATTGTTCGAAATTTAGATTCGATAACCACAGCCAAGTAGCACAGTGCCTACGAAGATGGAAAGTCCGAAGACCGAGAGGAGATTAATACTGCCGTTTCTCTGAAATAGTTAAAGTAGTATACCACTGACCATAGTTGCTTTTGAACTCGGGGCTTGTCCCTGAATCGTGAGTAATAGCACGTTCGAAAGGAGGTATGGTATCATACACTTGATCGACTACCTAGTAAATTCTGGTAAAATTTGTCGCGTTTGTAGCATACTCTCACACGGAAAGGAATGTCTAGTAACCATGCAATTTGTCGAAAAAATTATTTCGCTTACTCTATACTCCCCAATCATTATCGGAGTGTGAAGTGCATTGATTCCATAAGTATCCATCAATGCCACCGCAACCTCTCTTCTCTGCTCATCCGAGGATTTGAAGCATAAGAAGGATGCCACGTACCTGATTGACAGATAATTTATACTAATTCAAGTTTGCATAATTACCCACCAAACTATGAACTGGGGGACGCTGAATGAGGCGAGAGTACGAACGAACCGAAATCCCTTGAACAGTTTCAGAAACTTGGACCTAAAATCAATTCACTTTTATATTGTTTTATAATATGCGACAGAGATCCACCATCTCTAATTCAAAAAGAAGACAATCGCATGTTCATATGTTTTTATAATAATCATACCTGTACAAGGACAAGCAACGATATATGAAGTGGAGACAGAGAATAACAATGAATAGATAGAATGAGGCGTTGTAGAAACAAACAAAGTGCTGAAAATATACATTTGTTTTCTTTAAGACTTAAGATCCGTGACATATGCATCCTCGTGAAAATTCGTAACCTTACCAAGCTGTTGAACCAATTATTGAGCAGAAATAGGCAGAATTTGCTCCTTGTCGTATACAGTTTCTGGAAATCATGATATCTGACGAGAATTTTAGTGATATACGAGTACCCCCATGCAGAGATAGCAGAAAGTAGTCCAACAAATGCTGAAGAGGACGAGGGTTACCTACAATGCTCAGGAATGCGTTTAGAACAGGTTTTCGCAGCCCATTTTTCGGAAACGCGGGGGGGGGGGGTGAGTATTAAGAGTCTTTGAATAGTTCCGAGCAGTCGGATTTTAAAAAAAAGTTTACAACACGTGCCATATTTTCTTTCGAAGAAAATCGTGCTAACCTGCAGGTATCGATATCCCTTCGACAGACTTTTTGACACCTTACTCGCAAGGAGGAACATGATAACGAAGTTGAGAAATATTCCAACTCCTAAAAAATGGATGGCTATAATGAAATATTAAAATGACCAGAAAGGAATTTGTATTGTATTATTTTAGACAATACGTAGTAACTCGTGCACTGCTAAAAATTATTTCCTAGTGCTGAAATCTTACCGTAATTGACGGTATTAATCACTTCAAACGAGTTCATTAGGACGTTGTAGTTCGGAAGATGAAGTCGATATCTATAATCGGTAAGCCTTAGCCAAAGCTTTTAGATTAGTGATGAGTAAGATGAGAATAAGTGTTCCCAAGATTAGATTAGGAAAGGGTTGGATTGTATTCAGACTAAACGTAGGGTCTCAGTAACGTGAGTAGTGGCGGGCGAATCGAATTCTTCTCCGTTATATTGCTCGCTACAATGTAGTCAAGATCTAAATGGTGGACTAATCCATTGGATCTCTTCATTTTCATCTCTTCATCTCCACATCCTCAGATTCAGCACACATTCTAGGAATACATTTTTCAAGAGATCAAAGTAGAGTGAACAAATTTTGTTCATGTATCCATTCGCAGTGATTTTTTTTTTTCAAAATTCGAATATTTCTCAATTAAAAAGCCCCTTCAATGGGTAAACAGCGTCTATTAAATATCCTCGAAAACACATAACAAATATCCTCGAAGAGACATAACACAACATGGAAGAGTATAGTCGCAAACTACGGATGCACACAAGAGCTTAGTGGCGCGAAAATAGTTCAGGATTCACCGGAAATCAAGGCGACGCAACAATGATCTAGGAATACATCAGGTACACTCACAGAATCATCAGGAACAAATTTTCTGTCATATTTCTTGGGAAGGAAATACAATCTGAAACACACACTCACATATTCATAATATTTATCACGGGTCTTCTGTAAGAATGCAGGAAAACGAGCCCCTTTTGCCACCAGAAAAAAAGTCATAGCCACGGATTTCGATGAAACTTAGTTTATGGATACTATTGGGGGTCTAAAGAAGGTATGTCCACTTGGTTTGGTCAATTTCGGACATTATCGATTTTTTGTGATCTACCATTTGGGATACCGTAAATCGGCCAATTTTGAGCGTACAGCCTACATTTTTTTCCATTTTACCCGAAATTTCGAGATCTACAAATTCGTCCTCACTCCCCTCAACCGGGAAGGCCGGCTTCGGGGGCTTTTGGCCAAAAAACTGTTTTTGGACCATGTTTATCGATTTTTTTCTTCATTCCCCTTCGATATTATTTTTGCATTCGATTCTCCAAACAAAATTGGTAGGGGTCCACGTTGACCATCTTTCATATAACGAGGAGTGTTATGTCGAAATAGTAAGTGGAGTCCCGGACTTGGTCGATTTTTTTCAAAATTTTCGTTTTTTAGCCGTTTCTCAGTTCTAAATGGTCCAATCTACACATTTAAAAAAAAAAAAAAAAAACAGTCAGCTCGAATCTCGTAAATCGATAGATCTCGACGAGTAGAATAACTTTTACTATGGTGGTCGACACTCTAAAATGACTGGTTTTCGAGATATTTAAGAAATAAGCTCAGAAAAGCTAAAAATGCCAGGTTTTCACCATGTATGACGATATATTTCGTCATTTAGCAACTTTCTTCAGTCACAAATGTGTTTTATGATAATCATCATTAACAATTCATGACTATGAGGACGATGAGTACATAATCTCTACTCTTCGTGGTTTCCTTCTTTATATTCCCAAGTGTCATCTTGGTCCTATTGTGGGGAACTTAGTTGGACATAGGGAAGCCCAAAACAATTGAAAACACGAATGCCGAAAATGGCCCTGTCCCACAGTCAGCTCGAATCTCTCGTGGGAGGCGTGATATCTAGTCAATGTGCGAACGCATGAAATTATTCAAGATGACACTTGGGAATATAAAGAAGGAAACCACGAAGAGTAGAGATTATGTACTCATCGTCCTCATAGTCATGAATTGTTAATGATGATTATCATAAAACACATTTGTGACTGAAGAAAGTTGCTAAATGACGAAATATATCGTCATACATGGTGAAAACCTGGCATTTTTAGCTTTTCTGAGCTTATTTCTTAAATATCTCGAAAACCAGTCATTTTAGAGTTTCGACCACCATAGTAAAAGTTATTCTACTCGTCGAGATCTATCGATTTATTTTTTAAAATGTGTAGATTGGACCATTTAGAACTGAGAAACGGCTAAAAAACGAAAATTTTGAAAAAAATCGACCAAGTCCGGGACTCCACTTACTATTTCGACATAACACTCCTCGTTATATGAAAGATGGTCAACGTGACCCCTAAAATGTCCGAAATTGACCAAACCAAGTGGACATACCTTCTTTAGACCCCCAATAGTATCCATAAACTAAGTTTCATCGAAATCCGTGGCTATGACTTTTTCTGGTGGCAGACGTTCATGCATTCTTACGGAAGACCCGACCTTTCGATTGATAACCTCATAATATGTTGTTCATAACGTATACACACAATGCTGATTCTCGTTCCCCCAACATGATATTGTCTAATTTTCCTTCGTTTTTTCATAAATAAAGAAATACTGGTGATAGCCATGATAACAACCCCCCGAATGTAAGTTCGACAATCGTGAGTCCCAGAACGCTTGAAAAACAAAACTAATTAAAAGGTAAAATATACAGGGTGCGCCAAAATTACGTGGACTGTTTCCATCATTCTGTAGCCCCGCCTCCCAATCGAAATGTTTGGCCCATATAGCATTAGCATGACGAGTGATCATTGATCTCTCATTATTCAACGTCTCATGTCAGTTAGGCATGTTGTCTAGTAATGGCGATAACTAGTCATCTCCGACTCTCACCCTCAACCAGTACAAGGGCGATATGACATCACTCATCTACTCGGCGTTCACTAGTCGACTGCATCCGCAACCGATATTATGCACCACTAGCTTGATACTTACAATGACTGTCCGGATAGAGATAATTTGGTGCATGTTCCACCACAAGGAACCTATAGCACATCCGAAACAGGGTTCTTCGAAACCGCAGGCAGAAAATCAAGATCCTCGATATCTCGAAGATATCTGTTTGTAGTCTTCTCAAGTTCCAACTGGTTATTGGCCTTCACAAGTACAATGAGCAGCACGGGCTAGATGAGATCACCTCAAGCTCCGCTGAGAACGGTACATTAAACTTTCGTTGCATTGTGGTAGGTCCGCGCACTTTCGTACTTTATTCAGCGATGCAAATATCTTTAACGTCGAAGGAAAGCTGAATATCCAAAAACTGCTTAATATATTCGTCTCATCCTGAAGAATCCTATAATAGTTGTGGAGTCACTGGTTATACCAGCCATCCCCTCTACATCAGAGATTAGTATGCATTTTGCTCAACATGCAAGTTCCCTCTAGTTTTCGTCCCTCCAGGCTTCGAGATCAATAGGCAGTATTACATAAAGCACATCCTCGAAAGCGCGCTGTCACCCTGAGCTCATTCCCACTTCGGTCAGGAGCAGTGGGCCTTTCAGCAACATTCTGCTCCATTCACAAGACAAATTCGTTTCCGGACACCCATGAAGCCGACTAAATCACTCTGATTGATTGGTCCCCGAACTCTCCCGAACTCAACCCCCCGATGTCAGTGTTTGGGGGTGTTGTAGGCCAAGATGGCCTCTACAAATAACTCCACATTAATCTCCCTCAATGCTGCCCTTCTCAAAGCAAGATACGAAATCGATAAAAATTTCATGCGGGAATTGGCAGTTGGATCATAAGGCCCCATCAAAATTAGTTGGCCGATTACTATTGCCTTGAACCGGGTCGCGCAAATCCCATTCCAAAGACATGAATCATATGAAAACAGCAGTCCACGTAATTTTGGCGCACCCTGTATTCACGTTGGTCCGAATACTGACTCTTCATGATTTTGGAATATTACTGATGTATGGCTAGACCATGCATACATCGACTTCGTCTACTATGAATTCGTCTCCTCTTTATTATTTTCGCTCCGTTAAGCCCTTGATATACTCGTCCGTAGTTTATGTATTGAGTGCACTTCGTTGACATTGGGTGCGCATTGCACTCGGGATATCTGGGCGAGAAATGACTCTCTTCATTGTGCATGCTCTCTCACCATTTGACCTTTTTGACCGGTTTAGAGAGCGTGGAAAATGAAAATAACTTTATCTGAATTTCGAACTCTTTTGCACGTTGCACTGTCCGATGGTGTGATTATTCCTGATGATTTTGAGAGTGTGCCTGACGTATTCCGACTGGACTCGTCCACGCTGTGTTATCTGTTTACGAGCATAGCTGCAATTAAATGACCGTGTTTGTGTGCATAAATTAAATTGATGCATTACTATGTTTTGCTGAAGATTGTCGGTGAATGTGTGATGTAAAATAATTTGAAAAAAGCAACACGGTCTAAATTAGGCTCTTTTAAAGTAAAAAGTAAAGTGCTTGAGTCGTGAACGCATTTCGCATTGTCGACTACCCCATGCCAATGCAACTTTGGGCCTATCCTGAGATGAATCAGTGGCCTGTTGCTAGGCTATACTCCATGTTGTGTGCACGGGCATCGATGAATTTACTTCGTGATTACTCACTACCAACATTTCTTAACCCCCTTGGTTTCGGGTGGATCTGCAGGCGCGGGGGGTCGAACTCGTGACCTTCGGATTCGCATTCTGTCACACAACCACTTTTCATTTCGACAATTGAGAAAATGTATCGCAAGTAACATATCGCGCGAACTATCGTCGCCCTATTATTTTCCAATACTCTCTCATAAGTCTTCCGAGATAAAAAGGCGATTGAAAGGGCGTGAAACTACAATTGCCACGGTGAAGTATTCGTTATACGTTAAAATCAGACATAATGACAGAATTCATCGATTTCTCAATATTTAAAGAACTTACTCATCTCTCTTCACTTTACCTACTCTCTAACCGGTCAGAGAAAGCTAGAGAGCACGCGGAATCAAGAGACATTTCTCGCGCAGTCATTCCTAGCGTCGAGTGAGAGCAAACAATGAGGCGTCTTTCGGCAAACGCAGGCCTTCTCTTCTCTTGCTACAGTTAGTAACAATTAACCTTTGATACCTGGCGAAATCCATAAATTCTGGATTTGTTTTTTCATACAAAATCTATTCTTCTGACAACAAAATTAAGATGATTCAAGAAATGTTTCTAATTCCTTTATAAACGTGACAATGATCGATTAAATATGATTCAGTACATGTAAGGCACCACTGTGTAGGAGTAGACGATCGGCGAAGACAAATTTATATTTATATTTGTTTGCCCATCTAGTATGGAAATATTACACATCAATTATATACTTGTATGATTCAGAAATGGTTCCATCTAATTTACGACTGGGTTCGAGATAGAAGAGGCCCACAGGTTAAGATTATATCGATCACGTAACCCGCAAGCAGCTCCGCCCTCCTCTCGTTTTACATCTGATGATTCTGAAAATATAGCTCTTCATGGTTAGTTTTGTGGGACATCTCTTTTGTGGGACGATCTTGTTGTCTATATCCTCGATCTGGTGAGAGAGCGCGTGAATGAAGTTACCAGTAGTTATTATAATTGATTTAGCAGCTCTGGTGGTATACTTGTGGGGTGGTGAGGGAATTGAAATGCACCTTGGTTTTGTTTCTCTACACGCTAAGCCAAATTGTCACTATCGGTGTTCAACTGAAATGCCTAATCCGTGCATACCTTCCACTCTTCATGTACGGCGCCAGACTTGATCATGATTACCAGAATACTTGCGCATACGACAAGAAGAGTGTCTGCAATTATATCGGGTTTGATATGAAATCCACATGTCTATTTCGTTGCTAGATTGCCTGACAATATTTCGCTGATTTCGTTTTCCGAGAGTGCTCTTAATTGAAATAAATGTGATGATCGAAAGGCTATCATGTTTACTGTCGGATACAGCATCTGCAACATCCGGTGCAAAAGCAGCAGCAAGTAGCCGAAAGATCATCGATCTGAAACATCGGAAATCTAAACGTACTCCACGCCTATTCAATCAATCATGCATTCGAAATTATGGAGGCGGGAAGTGAATGAGAGGGTAGTACACACTCTGGTGGGCGAGACAAGTCAGTATTTTGTCCACAACGCTCATCCCACCCCTGTCGTCTAGAGTGTCGACGGAGAGCAAACAATTGCGAAATTTGGCAAATTCAGGCTCACGCTCTCGCTTTGTTAACATAAGTCAAAAATGAGGGTCACGTCTCCTCATTTTACACACTATTTTGGAAGGTTTATATGTGAGAAATATATCAAATGATTTTTTGAACTCGAGTCTCCACTCTTCCCTTTCGCTATCAGACCCTTACACGGCCCGTATTGACGTCGGTGTATTATCGACATTCAAGAATGAGACGGAACTCGACTATATTTATGCAATCATTAATTCGTTTCAGAACGGATTCGATCTAAGGCATGATTGGGTTCTGGAAAGGAGGGGACGACGCTTGAAGATAAGACCAGTGGCATAATCTGCTAACAGCTCGGCCCTCTCCGCTCGCATCTTCTCGTACTGAACATATAATTCGTAAATATTGGTTTAGATTGAGGAAGATAACTATATTATGTGATGCATGACACTCTGAATCCGAATATCACAGAATGTCGAATTATAACGGATGTGATATTAAGGGAAAAAACAATATCGAATTCCACCTGTCGCTCTGCCTGCATAAATCGTCTGGTGGACTCGATCACGAGCAGCAGAATTAAGGCACCGAAGACCAGAAGAATGTCTGAATTGTCATATCTTAGATATTTTAGAGCAATAAATGCGACTTTTGCATATTCAGAGATACCTGACCATTATTACAACTAGTCAACTCACACAGCTGTTTCCAGGTGAAGAGCAGCTGGTTTGTCACGTAGTTCGCGGCGATCAAAACTGCGGAGGAAGCGAAAAGAGAGAGAGTCTGTGAAAAAAATGTCGTATTTTGTACTATATGGATCATAAAATGACGAAATGTTTTAGAATTAAGAGTTACGAAGCTATTTCTTTTACAAAAAAAGAGAAAATTTCACAAAGATTAGATCTGGACAATTCTAAAAGGAGCAACGTTTTGACTCTCTTCAGTTTGCACGCTCTCTCGCCGATCAGAGATATGACAGAGCGGTCAAACTGAAGAGAGTCGGACGATTGCTCTCTGAAAGGCTCACTTTGCTTCCGTAGTTAAACTGAACGATCACAAAGACAATTGTGGTTGCGACTGCTGCAAAATCTTACGTTGATGCACGTTTTTGTTGCCATGGCCTACCGATTTCCCACTCCGTCCAGCCTTCGTAGGCCTTCTTGAATATGATGAGCACATGGGCCTGTAATAATTGAATGAAATAATGTTTTCCATGCTTATTATAATTAGAGAAATTACGTGGTTTTCAACATTCACAATATTCTAACCATCCTGATAGGATTCGGTGGTCCTATCGGAGCCGGCTTTCTGCTCCTTTTCTTATCGTTCATATCGGGCACCGGCTCAGGTTTCGGGTCGACGGAGAGAGCGCGAATGTTGTCGAGGAGCTCGAAGGCGTCATTTCCCTTCAAACCTCTTTTGCTGAGCATCGTATCATTCAGGCATGTCGACGTTTGTCAATTCATGAGTTTTCACAAAGTCCATTAAAGGAGGGCTCTCGGCAAAGTAGCCCCATCGATAGAAGGGAGATTCCACCCTCCAAAGATCATAACGCGAGCTAGAAAGCACCCACACATCGGTATTATAGCTCAGTGGTAGAGCAGCCTTCACGTAATCGGGGGGTTGCGGGTTCGATCCCCACCAGTTTTTGACAAAAATTCAAGATATTTGAATTCGCGCACTTCCCTGTCCCACAAGCGTCCATGTCACTCAGCCAACTACTCATAACTCTGATGAGAGTAGATATATTAATGTAATGTTTTTGGAGCCTTTAGTCGTCAAGAGGAGCTAATGACAGAGTCCAAAGTTGAACTTTGCCTTCAGTCCTCCTTTAACAAGAAGTCACACTAATTTGCAAATAAGTGGGCCTCATAGCATTTGAATTCTGCTCGGCAATTCCAGAGTTTACGCAGAATAATGGGCACTAAGTCGGGTGAGAGCCGTCAGATGAGAACCCACCGGATGAAAACCAAAAAGTACCCTTATCCTGTATGATCACAGTAGGTTTCCAAAATCGAAAATGATTTTATGAATGATGAAAAAGAAGAGTACATTTGTTGGATTTTATCCGGTGCGATCTCATCTGACGGTTCTCATACGACCTAGTGCCGAACAATTCAGTCACTATGCAAATACCTCAATGTCCATGTTTTCATCGACCTCGATTGAGAAGCTCTGCACGCCGTTGAGACTCAGACAGATTCCGCAAGTGTGCTCCTCGTTGGGCTTGCCGCGAAGCTGAGATTCGCGGCAAATCACACTTTGTTAGCTCCACTCTATTAGCTACCTTACCATGTATTGTTTGTCACTCGTTTTTTCCCTTTCTAATGTGTACGAGAAATATATCTTTCGCATAACATAATGCATACCTTAAACCTGCAATTAGTCCACGTGCTGATATTGGCCATGCTGATGACCGTGCCGTTGAAGGTGATCTACAAGAGTTTATTTGGACTGTAATTACAATTCCAAAACACTCACAGCAGAGGCTTGATCCGTCACATTCGAGCGAAGTGTTCTGCAAATGTGCAATTTTACGTAAAATACATGTAAAATATATGAGTTTTTGAAGTAGTGAAGCCGAAATAGATGGAAAAACTCGCTTGTAGCAGCCTTCCAGCAGAGGGAGTCTTGGCGAGTCGAAGTTGATGAGGGTGACATTGTTGTAGAGCTTCGGATCCCAGTAGACTCCGGGAATGGGGAATCCCTGCAAAGCATTTTCAATGCACATTCAACACTTGAAGAAGAAGTGAAGGCAAAATATGACCATTTGGCAATTATAAGGGACACAATAAAGAAACTCACATACATGACTGAGACGTTGGCATGGACTACTTTTGTGGCATTGTTCTGGAAAAAGCATCAATAACTTGTTCAAAGTAAAACAATTTCGTATGCATTGTTTTACGCAATATTCTATGGAAGCAAAAGAAAGGAAATGCGAAAATAGTACCACATCATCCAACTTACCATATCATCCAGGGCCACTCGAGTCACCACTGCATGCACTGCGAAGTTTTCTCCTGGAACGAGACTTTTACGGGATATACAGGTGACATGGGCTCTTTATCAGATAAGGAAAACTGAAGGCAAGATAGAATGGTTAGGGAACTAGTTCACATAATGGATGTAGGGAAAGAGCAAAAGACAATTAATGAAGGCTAACTTGAGAACGCGTCCTTCAACTCCCTCAATTGCCTCTCCACTCTTATTCCCACAAGGCTCTCCGGAGCTGGAAGGTACTCCGATTGACCGTGTGAGTCTCCTACACCATCTGGAATATATTGAAGTGAAATATTGTATTATTTTACAACATATTTTGATACTCTTTACGCAACTTTAGATGAAAATTACAAGTATAAGCAGCATTTGTCTGAATATAATGTGCTTACGGCCAAAGTGAGCGTCAACAGTAGCAGCAGATACGGCCGCAAGTAGCAGCCAGAACATCCGAAAGCTGCAAGGTAATTGAATCAGGAAATCATTATTGATCACTCTGTAGAAGAAATTCGTTCAGTTTTCGACAACCATTTGGCGAATTACAGATACAAACATGAATAGGCAATGGCAATTGCAGTGTAAGCGAAATGAGTGGGTGGCAACTACTGCGCGGGAAATGTAAGTCCTCTTCTCCGCGCTCTCTCCCTCCAGCTCTTTCGCCCTCTCTCTCGCTTCGGCTAGTGTGTCAACCAAGCGCAAACAAAGAGGCTTCTTTGGGTAAACTCAGGCCTTCTCGCCCTCCTTTTCCTGTTGCTACACTCTGATGACTGCGGAAATGTCAACACATCGAGCAGTAGTTGAACCAACAGGGAGAATTCAATGAAAGTGCTTTATCAACAACACGTGTACATTCCTGAAGGGTAACCGATCTTTCTCCTGATCACACGTCTGCTCACCCATTCGGTCACACGATAGAGTGCACTCCATTTATACGCACTAGAATTTGTCAAATTCGACAAGGATATGATCATGCTTTATCCATATTTCAAGTTATATTCACGATGGATTTGCCGATCTTTCTCCTGATCACACGTCTGCTCACCCATTCGGTCACACGATAGAGTGCACTCCATTTATACGCACTAGAATTTGTCAAATTCGACAAGGATATGATCATGCTTTATCCATATTTCAAGTTATATTCACGATGGATTGCCGATCTTTCTCCTGATCACACGTTTTCTCACCCATTCGGAGACGCGAGAGAGCGCTCGCCATGGATCGAGCGAGGCTAGCAGATTAAGAAACTGATTCCACTTGAAGAACCGCTCGGATGTCAGATAGTTGGCCAGTACGAGTAGACATATCGCGAAGAACAGTTTCATGAACTGAAACTACTGATTCGAAACATGCTGATTTTACATTTTCTAGGCTAATTTTAAAGGTGGAGTATGCTTCAAAACTGATTCAAAATCTCTGGTAAAACGGTTGTCCTTGTCATAGAGTATCCGGATTATCCAAAATAGCTACTTTGAATGTCAAGTTGTTTACTAACTCTGGATTTGTGCAGCATGTGTAGGAATAGGACGATGGTCAGTCCGATAGTCTCTACAAGTTCAGCACTAGTTCAAGTTTTCGTAAATTTCATAGATGAAAAAACGTACCCATCTTAACTTGGCGTCTCAACATGACGTACGCAGTGGCTCCGCACGCTCCGCCAGCTGCGAGATACGGCCATATCATGCTACGAGAACGAATATTTAAGTATTATTTACTGAATATATTTCGAAAATATACTTATTTCAGCGCGAAAAAAATAATCATCAAGGACTATTAGCTGGACTTCTCCCTCCTCCAGTCCTGCTCTTCTTTCTCCTTCCCTCGCGAAGGATAATGTGTCGATCGAGAGCAAACAACGAGACTTCGTTGAGCAAACGCAGGCCTTCATTTCTCCCACTTCTGCCTACTGCTACTCTTCGATACAAGTCAACATGTCGATTAACCAGACTCTCACACAATACGGATTTTGTTCTACCACCTCTGTAATAATATAATATCAGAGTGGCCTTCACGCTTTTCTACTGGCCTTCGTATAGCTTCCGACACTGTCAAAAATAATATTTAAATTAAGTTCGACAATCAGTGCAGGAAATATTACAATCAGAGCTGCAAGTATGAAATCAATGGAGTTAGTCGGGTTTTTTTTTCGCGAGTAATGTGTGGTACAACTTATTAAGTACAATGATGCCGTTTGGTTATTCACTTGAAATAGGAGAACATCACTTCCAGCTCTCACTTATTATCCTCAGCTTCGGAAGCTCCGTTCTGATTGGGATTCTGGTCTTCCTTAACCTTCTTATCATTCCCCATGACGAGGTCCTCGAAGAAGCCGTAGGACATTAGGAGCATGGTGAACTGGATTGCGCCGTAGTCTGTAATTTTTCCTTGAAATGAATTTGCAAATCAATGGATTAATGACCTTTCATTTGACACACAATAGACCGGTCGAGTGGAGAGTTTTCAATATGAATATGCGACAACTCGAATTTCGTTTTCTGATCTGCTTACGGAAATGATCCCAATCGAAGAAAAGTCCAGAAGTTGCCTTGTTGGCAAGGATGGCGAGCTCAATGGCGATCACCAATTTGATCATCTGTAGAAGAAGTTTATAAGACCAATATCCAACAAAATCATAAGCACTCTTCTCCTATTCCCAAGAAATGATGAAAGTTCGAGCAGTATCATATCATATCATATTTATCCTGACGTCAGGCACAATGGTCCTGCAGGAGGGTGACTTCAGTGTGGAGGGAATGGGGATCTTCGGTCTCCGAGCGTCGTTAGGTCAAGGGATGATCTTCTTTGGCTTCTCTGGTCAACTGTAGGGACGATCGTGACGGATCTCCGTTGAGCATCGAAGTAGATCATCCTGCCGCCGAACACCTGACTTGCGCCGGTTAGGAACTCACAACGCAGACAGCGGTGCTTTCTTGACGGTAGATCACTCGAGACGATGGGAATCCGTCCGTGCTCCTCCTCTTGAAGTGTACCAAGTAGGCGATACTCTCCGGGTTGCCCAAGCTGACGGGAGAGGATTCCCCAAACTAGGTCGGAAAAGACCGGGGTCAGGGACGACCGCCCATCACGAGCGCTAGAATGGAGAATGGAGAATGGAGAATGGAGAATGGAGAATGGAGAATGGAGAATGGAGAATGGAGAATGGAGAATAATGGAGAATGGAGAATGGAGAATGGAGAATGGAGAATGGAGAATGGAGAATGGAGAATGGAGAATGGAGAATGGAGAATGGAGAATGGAGAATGGAGAATGGAGAATGGAGAATGGAGAATGGAGAATGGAGAATGGAGAATGGAGAATGGAGAATGGAGAATGGAGAATGGAGAATGGAGAATGGAGAATGGAGAATGGAGAATGGAGAATGGAGAATGGAGAATGGAGAATGGAGAATGGAGAATGGAGAATGGAGAATGACTGCATGACTATTAGCAGTATGACTGGTGCTAATTCGTGGGTGAATGGGGATGGAGTTTGAAATTTGGGTATTCGTTACATCATTTCGCCCTTTCGACCGGTCAAGAGAAATAGAGGGCAAATTAGAAGGGTGCCTTACTTACTCGGCTCATGTAGATGATGTAGATCACTAGCGCTGCATTTTGAACGATATCTTCTGAATGAGTATTATTTGATTCAATTTCTGGGTGCTAATGAATGCATCATTTTATGGGCCCTAAACAACATTTTTCCAATATACTAACTCTAGTATACGCATAATATACGCATTGGTAATGACCAAATTGGAACCGACAATCAAGTACCGAGAAACACAAACTTTTCGAAAAAAATTCCTTACTCATCGTAGTTTTGCGCATTAACATGAAGCAAGCGATAGCACCGCAAGCTGCTCCAACAGAGAGATACGTCGAGATCATGCTGGAAATGTCATATGCATGCGTCAAGCGCAAAGTACGTCGAGTAGACAACATGAACGACAATGTGAACGTATGTCCAGACAATCTCTCGCTCGTTAACCAGCTCGTATCTAGATATTTACACACGAATTGGATGGAATGGAACGTAATTTAATGCGAGGTCTACTGGTAGAGAAAAAAATGTGCACAAATGTGACCACTGGGGGAGCGCATCAATGCTAGATGAGCACAGCTCATTAGTCAACGCTACTGGGCGCGTGATAGTAGGACCGGCTTGCGTGCTACGGGATGGCTACGCAGGTCTCTCCTTCATAATGACAGCTATCTCACTGCCAGCTCGACGAGAGTGCGTGCAAAATGGAGAGGTAATTTCCCACTAAGCCAACAGTGAGAAAGAGTAGGGCCTGCTTCCGTCACGAGGGAGCAATGGAGGTGAGCAATGAGAGCAAACATAAGGGGTCCTGTGGCAGGCTTCCACCTCCGTCCCCCTCCCGTCACCTCTCTCTCTCTACCTCACTATATCCCACTCTCTTCCTTCCTGTCACTTAACACCCACGTTCTCCTTCCATCAGGGGTTTGCGATGAATACATTCCGGAATTCACCGCCCAGCGAATATGATAAATAAGGCTTTATCACACATACTTCATCAGATTAGATATCACATGCAATGATTTACAAAATTCGGCACTGCACTTCAGCCTGGAACATCTAGGCATTGCTTGAATATTTGCCCTCGGCCTGTCGCCTTCGATCTCGGCTATGATAGTCATCCAAGTCGAAAAAGAAAGTACTGATGACTAGTCCGACGAGTACGATCGCAATAACTGCCGTTGCTGATCCCAGAAGGAGCTTGACTGAAAAGCTCGATTGTAATAGTGATCCAAAGATTATACAAAACAGAGAGAGGTGACGATTGATTCACTTCAAAGGCTGCATTTTTTTGGAAATTTGATTCGTAATTCTGATCAATTTGACATAAACTTACACATCTCGATCCACGCGAAGAAATGGACGTTCGTGAAATGATTGACGATCAGGATGAAGGCAATACATCCCAATGATGTGAGAACCTGAAATGGTGTCTGATCTTTGCAAATATTTTCGAGATGTGCCTTGTGCCGGAAGAACCGCTGGAGAAGGGCTGCAGCAATAACAGTGGAGAGGACTGAAATAAATCAGGTTTGAATGGCGCTCAGTCTCGACAACGTCTGCGCAGGCACTAGATCACTAGGTCGGATGATAACCGTCGGATGGTAACCTACTGGATGATAACCAAAAAATGTTCCATTCTGTAGAACTTTCACTATTGGTGCCCAAAGTGTCAAAAATGATTATGTGAAAGTTCTAATGAAGGGTTATTTTTTGGTTCTTATCTAGAGGCTGCCATCCGACGGTGACCATCCGACCTAGTACCACTTAGAACTTTTCCAATATCGAGATGCATAGTCGTCCAGTCGTTGTAGATGTGATGGCGGGCGATCGTATAGGCGATGGATGCCTTGAAAACGGTTTCAAATTGAATGACATACACCTCACAAGCCGATCGAAATGACTACAAATACATCTACAAACCGTTCTCCTCATTATCTTTGAGTATCTTTGCGAGCTCGCATATGCAGCTGCGCTGATATTTTTCGCGACGTCCCACTCCTCGAGATCCTGAGTGAATAATTATTTCACCTAACCATGCACGATGGTCCATTCAAAAATCTAAATATTACCTTTACAATCATAGCATTTCCAATCGTCATGGAGAAGTTGTTCACTCCATCGAACGTTATACAGACGATGCAATCGTGCCTCTCATTAGGCTTCGCATCTGACTGAAATAAGAGGTGCAACAATGCTAACCAAAAAGTGTTCGTTATGTAATAAGTAGCCGAACCTTCATCTTACAGTAGCTAGATGTGAATATTTCGTTGATCGAGCGGACGGCTGTTACCTGAATGGGCGGTTTTACAAAAGCGTGTTCATAATAGAGTAGACAGGCAAAATGAGAGCTTACGTAAGCTTCTGTGTTGGGAGATGTGTCCTTGACTTGCATCGTGCTAAAATGCTGAGTTACATACACATTATTATTTTATTGTATAAATATTTAATGAAAACAAAAATCACCGTACACATCCGGCGATTTTCGAGAACCATATCTCATTTTGTTTCAACTAGATTTCGCTCAGACCATCGTACGCATCAGAATTCCATCTCAAACTCGATATGACATAGTCCTGTAATCACGAACAGTTGCTTAGAAATTGCACGATTACTGACGTAATTGACCGTGAGATTAACATCAATTTTAGCCAAGCGTTCGTCCTGAAACGTTCGAAGATTTTGAAAACACTTTAAATTTTTACTAACCACTTTACTGAGCTCGAATCGGCTGATAGTTCCCGCGAACTGAAAGCCTTCTTCTCTTGAAAATCATAAACGTTATACCTTGGAATAAAACACTGACAAAAATCAATGAATCGAAGAATGCAAAATAAATGACGATTGCCCTAATTTCGACTCACTCATGTAGCTGTCCTTATGCATCCTGACTACTTCCTAGAGCCGCGATCGCAATCGACTCTCATGAGACGATGGATCATCAGGTATCCCTGCTGCCACACTGATCAACATGAGAGCTGCAGCAGCTGCAGCAAACTTCATGCTGCAAGGCTGCTGGTATTCACCTTTAAAGAGCTAGTAATGCATGTACAACGGAGCTCAGGCGATCAAGGATACCTATGCAGATAATAATTTCCAGGTACGCCTCTCACATGTTTGACTCATCCACTTCCTTCCATTGATGGCTTGGGGAGAAATTGCCTCTTCATCCAGCACGTTCTCTTCTCACCCGTCAGGAAGGGCGAGAGGGCAGGTAGAATGAAGAGATGCGTGTGCTGAAAAGCTAACTCTGTCACTCTGGTCTTTTTACATTCTCTCCTGTTTCCTAGGTCGTCGAGACAGTACGCGGAATGAAGAGAGCCATTTCTTGCTTGTCTCTCTCGCTCAGTCCTCCTTTCCTGTCACACCTGAGCGGAGATAGCGAGGCAGCGTGGGAAATAAGGAGAGCCCGTATTGAGTTACGGCAAACATAGAGACTCGGAAGGAGAAGGAGAATTGGATGAAGAGTATCTCACTTAGTTGTCCAATTATTTAAGAAAATTTCAAGAGGGAAGTCCAACGAGTTAGTGTGAAATGAGTGAGAAATAAACATAAACTCAACTCAGAGATACGTGATTCTGCCACAGGGGACGTCGCAATTCATAACGGGAGTGTTCCAATTACTGTATTTCCGATGATTCCCATTGAGGACGCTGAACAACAAGCTTGTGTTCTCTGGACTATTTCTTTTCAAATATTTTTTTTTAAAAACGCGTAATATTTGTTTTCGTTCAAATGATTTTCAACGACCAAGTGTGCAACTTCTTGGACTTTCCTTCGCTATTACGCTATTACTACTGAGAAAGGTCGGCATTTATTTATTTATTTTTGTTTTGAACAGAATATATTCAGACAAGCAAGGATACGAAGGAGATAGTCGACGAGAAGTTCCGCTATCGCCTAGTAGACGATGTCGACGTACACATCAGATCAGTTAGTATGATTATTGCAAAATATACTAATAATGATGATAATAATAATAATAATAATAATAATAATAATACATATAATAATAATAAATTTGAAAGTTAATTTCGGGGCCTTTCTGTTGACGATACTTTTTCAATCGCGTTCTTCTTTCATGGACCTCTGTCTCATTTGAGTTGGATTGCCCGTCTCAATTGTCAACTAAAAAAGCATGAATTGACCAAATTAAATCTAAATTCATGGCTCCCTAACGTATGCATTTTAAAATTTTATCGCAAAAACGTTAAATTAAGCCATAATTATTTAAATATTCAAAGCTAAACAAGGTGAAGAAATCGTTATCATTAAATTACTCAGGCCTCTTATTCGTGAAATGAAAATTTATCAAATGGAGATGTACGATACGACATTAGAGAAAATTTATGAATGTGCCGTGCTTTTCACGGGATCACACATTGTCGAAGTCAAATGCAATTTAAATTTTAATGGAGATACTGACTTGTGAGTTTTTTGCTATGCATTTGACAATGAATTAATTTCAGAAATGCATTAGTTGCATTCATAAAATCTATTGGAAACCTACAAAATGCGACGTTCCACATAAAACAGTATTCAAAAAGTACGTGCTTGAATTATTGTATTGTGTTTTATAATCGGGAATATGAAGAATACCCAAACGGCCATGATATCCCAGCATAACAAATTGATTCAGGATTCTGCAATTTCTTGGAAGAACTTGCTGACATTGTGAATGATATGTCTATTTTGGTGATGAACGACAACTACATTTACGGAGACACTTCTACTGTTATCAATATATTGAACCGCAAGTGTAAGCGCTTGAAAATTTTTTCAGGTATAAGTATTTCAAATGATGCTCTTTCAAACTGCGTCGTCAGAATTTTGATATCGTTCGTCATCTTCGATATTCAGAAGGCCAAACTTGGTACTATCACTTTTCGATATTCAAATCGGGACCACTTAAATGATCATAACTTCGTTTAAAATGAAGATAGAAGGTCGTTCTTTGTTTAGAAAGAAAGCTACCACCATGCTCTACAACTTTATCTAGACGACATCATTCCTGGTCTTCATCATGGTGCAGGGCGGTCGAGCGGACCAAAAATGACGTATCTTTGGAAATCGGAAAAAAGTTTTGGGTTATCATGTTCATGTTTAAGTTCATACATGGAACTAACTTCTCGCCAAAAATGAGGGCAATCTGGGTATAGCAAAAAATAAAGAGCTCACTTTTGTGCGGCGACCCGAAAATGAGTTCTTGAAAAGAGTACTTCCGTATCTTCAATTGGCCTGATTTGGGCTCAATATCATTCAAAAACATCCAAAACAACATTCTAAGTATCTACCCCCATGTTGTAGCTCTTCCATTGGTCATAAATGGCCACCTGGCCGAAAATTTGAAATGCAGTTTTTTGACCAATTTCAACATGCGGGATGGGCCCAAATGCACTAAGTGAGTTTCAAATAATGTAAATACATCACTCGAAACAGCTCAAAGGAATAGGGCTACTGAAAAGAGGAAATTTCACCTAAAGAATCCAATTAAACACGCTAAACTATGACCCCGGTAAAAATAGGCACAGAGACTCGGCTTATGAACAGAAATGTAGAGCACGATGAGCTAAACATTTCATCTGTTGAAAGTGAGTCTGTATCGTGTCTTTGAAGCATGCTACAGAGCCTGGAAGTTCGCCAGAAACGACGGGAAACGGGCCCTGGGGAGCGCTAAATAGAGGGGATGGAGAGGGAGGACAGGCGGCGAGAGCGCCAGACGGATAGAAAACGCGCTCTCGGGGGATTCTAGCCTATTTCTGGCCAAATTCCAGGCTCTGTAGCATGCTTCAACGACACGATACAGACTCACTTTCAACAGATGAAATGTTTAGCTCATCGTGTTCTACATTTCTATCCATAAGCCGAGTCTCTATGCCTATTTTTCCGGGGTCACCGTTTTGCGTGTTTCATTAGATTCTTTAGCTGAAATTTCCTCTTTTCAGTAGCCCTTTTTCTTTGAGCTGTTTCGAGTGATGTATTTACGTTATTTGAAACTCATTTAGTGCATTTGGGCCCATCCCGCATGTTGATATTGGTCAAAATACTGCATTTCAAATTTTCGGCCAGGTGGCCATTTATGACCAATGGAAGAGCTACAACATGGGGTAGATACTTAGAATGTTGGTTTGGATGTTTTTGAATGATATTGAGCCCAAATCAGGCCAATTGAAGATACGGAAGTACTCTTTTCCAGAACTCATTTTGGGGTCGCCGCACAAAAGTGAGCCCTTTATTTTTTTCTATACCCAGATTCCCCTCATTTTTTGTGATAAGTTAGTTCCATGTATGAACTTGAACTTAAACATGATAACCCAAAACGTTTTCCCGATTTCCAAAGATACGTCATTTTTGGTCCGCCCGACCGCCCTGCACCACGAGACCAGGAATGATGTCGTCTAGATAAAGTTGTAGAGCATGGTGGTAGCTTTCTTTCTAAACAAAGAACGACCTTCTATCTTCATTTTAAACGAAGTTATGATCATTTAAGTGGTCCCGATTTGAATATCGAAAAGTGATAGTACCAAGTTTGGCCTTCTGAATATCGAAGATGACGAACGATATCAAAATTCTGGCGGTGCAGTTTGAAAGAGCATCATTTGAAATACTTATACCTGAATTTGTTGCCAGATAGGACACATTTTTTTCCTACCGCCGCCCACCCCCCTCAAATGGTCGATTCTCTCGCGATTCCTCTCATATATGCAGCTGTTAATTGCGCGTGAAGAACACATACACGCAATCATGTGATTCCGTCGCGCGGGCGTGTTGCCATTACGGTCGTTCTGCTGTTTCCTGAAGAGGACGCTATCCAAACATTCGGCCTGTTTAATCTGTCAGAAATGTGCGAGAAAAAGTTGCGTAAAAAGTTCGCGAACTTCTGATTCTCTCCATTTCGCATGCTCTCTCTCTTTCTCTAACCAGGTCGATGAAAAGTTCACGAACTTTTCGACGAACTGTGTTCGAAAATCATACTTTTCTTTTGTTTTACTTACTTTTATAAACTATTTTTGCTTTTAACTTATGATTTCTTATAATGACAACCTTCCCTTAGCTGGAATAGCTTCAGAATACAACGTAGTGAAAGTAAACAGGGTTGGAGTATTTTTTTCGAAAATGGGTCACCACTTTCCCCACCCTGTAATGTCAAGCTATTCCATCAGAGGGAAGGTTGTTCTTATACGCAGTCATAAGTTAAGAGCAAAAATAATTGATAAAAATAAGTAAAACAAAAGAAAAGTACGAATTTCGAACGAATTAATGCCGGTTTTTAACGAACTTTTCAAGGAGCTGCGTGAAAAGTTAGAGAAAGGCGAGAGAGCACGCGTTCTTGAGAGAGGGAAAAGGAAGCAGTGATTGTTTACTTCCTTTTCCCTCTCTCAAGAACGCGTGCTCTCTCGCCTTTCTCTAACTTTTCACGCAGCTCCTTGAAAAGTTCACGAACTTTTCGACGAACTATGTTCGAAATTCGTACTTTTCTTTTGTTTTACTTATTTTTATCAATTATTTTTGCTTTCAACTTATGACTGCTTATAAGAACAACCTTCCCTCTGATGGAATAGCTTGACATTACAGGGTGGGGAAAGTGGTGACTCATTTTCGAAAAAAATACTCCAACCCTGTTTACTTTCACTACGCTGTATTCTGAAGCTATTCCAGCTAAGGGAAGGTTGTCATTATAAGAAGTCATAAGTTAAAAGCAAAAATAGTTTATAAAAATAAGTAAAACAAAAGAAAAGTATGATTTTCGAACATAGTTCGTCGAAAAGTTCGTGAACTTTTCATCGACCTGGTTAGAGAAAGAGAGAGAGCATGCGAAATGGAGAGAATCAGAAGTTCGCGAACTTTTTATGCAACTTTTTACGCAACTTTTCTCGCACATTTCTGACAGATTAAACAAGCCGATTGATTGTTCTCTAGTATTGTCGTGTTCGAAGTATTACATAAAAAGGAAGCATTTTGATCGATTGTTTTGGTCTTCTAATGCATTTCATTGGTGAATTATGCAATTTCATGAAATTCGACTCATTACTGATGTTGAGGAAGGTGATAATTTATCACACGTATTACGAGCCAGTGGAGGAGTGCGGGAACAAAACCAAACTTTTTTTGCCTGATCTTTACTATATTTTAGTGGCAGAATACCCAGGACGGATGATTTCGAAAAATATAGGTTATTGGTCCCAGAGCCGGCTTTTAGGAATTTTCCGGTTTTGCACCTGGCTATACTGTATATCAGCTCCCAGATCAGCTAGAAAGGTGGCTTTGGGATCAAAATGTTCGGAAAATTATTTCCAGCAACTTATGCGTTGTAAACATTTTTTGAAAAGTCAAAACTGGAAAAGCAATAGAAGAAAAACCAATTTTCGAGACAGAAAAAAATTATTTTCCATATCACGCAGGAAACTTTCAATGTATTTTTATTGCATTAGATCAAAGAACAAACATCAACACATGTAGGAAAAATATTGAAGAGAGAAAAAGCTGACGCCTTTTTCAGGATTTTCGGCGCCGAACATGGACATGTGGTAAAAAATCAGAATATTTTTATTCCAGATATCCTTAATTTACTTTTTAGTTATAAATAAAACCGATTTGAGTCGTTCCTGGAACAGGCAAGTTTGATGATGCGCAAAAAACGAGATTTCGGCTAACTTTCAAAAATCGATTTTCACATCCTCTATTTTCCCCAAATTTGGGCATTTATAATTTCTACCGTTGGTAAGTTCAACCAGGTTCTGTATGTATTATTTGTAGTAGACTCCGACTAGATTTTATATTTATTGGAATTGGTAGATCCATGGTTTCGAATCCCTTGGATTTTTCGCTCGAAAATGCCTCAACGGGAGTGTTACAAATTTTCAAAATTAGTTTTCAGCTGAAATTTTGTGAATACTGACCGGATTTGTGCATCTAAAATCATATTTAGGGCGGCTTAATAAGAACACATAGCCAAAATGCAATATGGCTTGGCTAGAAAATTATTGTTTTTTTTCGATGTAGAATTTTTCGATTTCTTTAGAAAAGTATTGATTCGTTAACTTCTCGGCGTATTCTGACTAATACCTTATTTTCAAGATTTTTGATGCACAAATCCGATCAGTAGTCACACAATTTCAGCTGAAAACTAATTTTGAAAATTTGTAACACTCCGGTGGAGGCATTTTCGAGCGAAGAATGCAAGTGATTCGAAACCATGGATCTACCAATTCTAATAAATATCAAATCTAGTCGGAGTCTACTACAAATAATACATACATATCCTGGATGAACTTACCAACGTGAGAAATTATAAATGCCCAAATTTGGGGAAAATTGACGATGTTAAAATCAATTTTTGAAAGTTAGCCGAACTCTCGTTTTTTGACTATCATAAAACTTGCCTGTCCCAGAAACGACTCAAATCGGTTTTATTTATAACTAAAAAATAAATTAAGGATATCTGGAATGGAAATATTCTGATTTTTTACCACATGTCCATGTTCGGCGCCGAAAATCCTGAAAAAGGCGTCAGCTTTTTCTCTCTTCAATATTTTTCCTACATGTATTAATGTTTGTTCTTTGATCTAATGCAATAAAAATCCATTGAAAGTTTCCTGCGTGATATGGAAAATAATTTTTTTCTGTCTCGAAAATTGGTTTTTCTTCTATAGCTTTTCCAGTTTTGACTTTTCAAAAATGTTTACAACATATAAGTTGCTGGAAATAATTTTCCGAACATTTTGAGCCCAAAGCCACCTTTGTAGCTGATCTGGGAGCTGATATACAGTATAGCCAGGTGCAAAACCGGAAAATTCCTAAAAGCCGGCTCTGGGACCAATAACCTATATTTTTCGAAATCATCCGTCCTGGGTATTCTGCCACTAAAATATAGTAAAGATCAGGCAAAAAAAGTTTGGTTTTGTTTTCGGGGAGCTAATATTTCATTCACTGACTCGCGATACACGTGTTATATTTGTTTGGCTTTGTATATGATTATCCTTGCAGTCGTGCAAAGAAGTGAAGGGGACAGTAGATGACAAATTTCGTAATCGAGTCGCTAAGGTTTACTCGTTGCACATATACGTGAGTTAAAAATACTCAAAATGTACTTGAAAAAGGAATTGTGATTTAGGATACTAAACAAGAGATCACAATCTTTGTCCACATTGGGCATTCGTTATCTTGTTTGTGTTGGATTGCCCGCCTCAAATACTAGCAAAAGAGAAATACAACTTCACACGCACAAGATTCTCCCATTACATATTATCATGGTGTGAGTAGCAATTAAAAAGCTGCAAAACATCGTTGTTCACAATTCCAAATTGAGGGCAATGTAAAAATATTGCAATTTATTCGAGGGATCATGCGTAGAAGCTGCTAGCTTCTACATTTATGACGATTTTGATTGTGAGCATAGTTGCCCACGCCGGCAGCTACCCACATGAACCCCTATTCATGGTTGAGTACTTCCCCCTCTAGTTGGGGGGGGGGAAGTGCTCAACCATGAATAGGGGGGTTCATGTTCTGAAAATACCTCGCCGCCAGTGTTGGGCAACTATGTTTGTGAGTTTTGCTTGCACAAAATTCCCGTGCGTACATAAGAAATTCAGCGAGTCTTCACTTGAATTTATAAAATCTGCAGGACAATTAGAAACAGTGAAATTTGACGTGTTCAAGTTTCCCAACAGTATGTTTTTTTATGAACTATTTTGTATGGCATCCATCTTTTTCAATACACAATTATGATTCAGATTTCTTCGAGATCCTGTTTGAAATTGCTAATATAGTGAAGAATATTTGTATTATTATTATGTCCCGACAGAGATACGAGATTATGTCTACCATTGGATCTAGTGTTATGCATATTGTTAGCCGCAAATGCGTTAATATGCATATGGACCTCATTTTACCAGCAGTGGATGTTGAAAAACTGATTCAAGTTTGTTTATGCACATGTGTACAGGCTCATGTTTCTATTTTTTGCACGTAATTATACATATTATTTCCAGTTCTTCCATCATCATGAAAAGCGAGTTACTTTATCCGCACTAACCAACGAAGGCCAGATTAATGCTCAGATCGGAATATACAAAACAAATATTATATCCAACTCCACACGATTATATATTGTACCTGTTTACACCTGATATTATAAAATGCTTGTATGATTTAAGTTCAAGGCATTCACGTTGAAACCTAACGAGCATATATTTTTCTTTCCGTAAGTGCGCAATCAGTATGCCCAACGCATATGGATACGGTAATGAGGGGAATCTGCATCTTGCGGAGATAGTACGGTACAGGGGATGCGGTATAGAGAGTACGGAATGGGGGATACGGTATTGGTAGTACGGTATACGTTATAATGTAGAATTGGTGTGATATAGTTGGGGGGGGGTCTTCAACCCTTGTCGCACCGGATGTACACCTCGAAGCTCTCCAGCTCTCGCTCGTTGCATTGCGAGACAATGGCGTAGCGTCAATCAATAAATATGTATCATGTCAAGCGCTAACGATAGATGAGGAGTGGTCGGTATTCTTCGGTCGCTGCAGACCACCAGTGGAGGCCAATCGTTCTTCTTAGGTCGTCTCTCCAGCGGATTCTAGGCTGACCTTGTGGGCGACTCCGGCTGTAGGGAATCCAGACAGTAGAGTATGCGCTGCAGTAGCAGCGAGCGCACATTCGGACACGATATCACAGTGCTCTCTCCTTACTTGATGCGCCACGCGGTCCTTCGACGATCAGGAAGTGGAACATCATCAGTGATGATTCATCTAGTCAAATGATCTAGTCAATCGTCTAGTCTGGGGCAGGCATGCATGGAGGGTGCCGTCCACGGTAAGTTATGAATCGTGATGTTGATTTGGAAGTGTATCATTAGTGTAGTAGAGCCGGATGCCGGTGGGACTCCTGAGGGCTTCTGCCTCATCCTGCGCCATTCGAGATAAGAACATATAATGGGCGAGTTGGAGAGTAATTGAGTGACAAATTTGCTCGCAAGGATAAGGCTAGCTTGGTGAAGAGTTTTCCTCACTTGGGGATTAGGAACGGGAAAGCCTGCACCCGATTCTCTCTTTGAACTCTTCGATCAGATCTAAGGTTTTACTTTTGTCCAATGATATTTTGAATTAGTGAGAAAAAAAATGCAACTGGGAAAGCGCCACGGAGAAAGCCCCCATACACAACGGGATGTGTGTGCAACTATTACGGTAATTCTGCCGTTTCCTTTGGAGGACGCCATCCAGAAATGTGTTCTTCTCAGAATATGTGCTTGTTAAGGATATTAAGCATAGCTCTTCCAATGGAGTTCATTGACAAAGTATGCAAGTTCTTGGAGATCGAATCAATACCCGCCGCTTTGGATTGTATAAGCTAGCATATAAGTATCTGAAAAACTGTTGAATCTCCTGTAATTGCCGACCCCTTTATAACTTTAAACTTTACAGTCAATGTATGTTTTCACTTGTAGACTTCGAAGGCCACCTTGGAAAAAGTCGATAGAACGTTTCTCAATCGCTCAATTTTGGTGGACCTGTTAATAATAAAGGTGAGTACTCGTTTATTATATTAAGCAACAATTATCTAGACTATTATAAGATATATGTTTTAGGAATCTTCCGAGTCAATTCGATTTACATTCTGCTTAACAGGACATTTGAGACGTATGAGCTGGAACATTCGTCACAAGTTTGAACCAAATAATAAATATCATAATTTAATATCACGTCGGCCGTACGATTCGTATTGTGCGAATGTAATGTATATTTTACTTATTTTTAATGATTTTTTTCAAACACAATCTCAAATTAAACGAAATATTTAGGTTTTATTAGACAAAAATGGAGAAGAAGATTTGAGTTATTATTCATGCAAATCTCTAATGCATGGAATGGAATTCGACGAAGTCTCATTTCATGATGTTCAACCGCAGACAATTGGAAAATTCGTGACGATTTTCGAGGGTTCATGGATGAAATATGTTAATTTCATAAATATGTTAATTTCATGAATATGAATTTAGAAATTTTGACTTGTGAGATTTTCTTGAACTTTAATTCAAATTCTTTAATTAGAAATTGCAGTAAATTTATTTTAATTTCAGTAGTTCATCACTTGAATTCGTTAAATCTGTAAAAGAAGTGGAAACAGTAAGTTTATATGTGTACTCTATTTCACAGTGTATGTGTCATATAATATGCTTGTTATTCTTCGGAAGTCGTTGCAGGTCTCATCAATGTATTGCTGGAAGTTGCAGCATTTGTGAAAACACTGTATGTCAGTGTAACAAAACAAAATGAAGGAGATAGTTCACCTCTGACATCTACGATTATGAAAATATTGAATAGCAACTGCAAAAAACTTTATTTTATATGCAATTTACGCGCAGTGATGCCGAACAACTAATTCAAGTAGGTCACATAGTGCTTATCCTTGCGAGCAAATTTGTCACTCAATTACTCTCCAACTCGCCCATTATATGTTCTTATCTCGAATGGCGCAGGATGAGGCAGAAGCCCTCAGGAGTCCCACCGGCATCCGGCTCTAATACACTAATGATACACTTCCAAATCAACATCACGATTCATAACTTACCATGGACGGCACCCTCCATGCATGCCTGCCCCAGACTAGACGATTGACTAGATGACTAGATGACTAGATCATTTGACTAGATGAATCATCACTGATGATGTTCCACTTCCTGATCGTCGAAGGACCGCGTGGCGCATCAAGTAAGGAGAGAGCACTGTGATATCGTGTCCGAATGTGCGCTCGCTGCTACTGCAGCGCATACTCTGGTATATCCACAGAACCAATTGAATTTCAAAAGGCGTCCGCGCGCGCGAGCGCGCTCATGTTTAAAAACTTCGAGATATTACGGTACCTTTACAACATCAGCGCACTGGCGCGCGCGGACGCCTTTCGGAATTCAATTGGTTCTGTGGGATTTACCTCATCGAGTACTCCCAGTAGGATAACTCTAGAACATCTGCCCTCCAGTTCTGCTTTGGGTTACGGTAGGCAGGGCCTTATTACAAACTGACTTTATTTCAAGTTGCCGGCCGTTGTTTGCCGTTTTCTCCAAACCTTATTTTTTTTTATTTTAATTTAAATTTGTTAATAGTTAGTTAGTATCCAGAGCTACAAATTTAAATCTTCAAAACTTTCTAACTCCTCCCATCCGAACGAGATATAATTCATCAAACGTAAAATTTAACGATTTTTAGCTTTTTTTCTCAAGACCTTTCATCCGATTGATATGACACTTGGCATGTGCGATCACTAGAATATTATGCATATTTAGAGATATTACTTGTTCTGATCGATTAATGATGACAAAGTTCGAAAATTGACGTTTTTGGAAAAAAGTGCCGCGCATTTCTCAATGCGTTATCTAGAACACTAAATAAGCCACGCCTGAGCTATACTCACTAAGTACAACATGTATGCCAATTTTAGAGGAATTCGGTTTTTCGCTAGTGCCAAGCGTCTACACAAAAATGTTCACTCACTCAGACAGTCTCTCTTAACTCAGGGTGACTGGAAAACGCCTTTCAAGCCAAGGCACACGCAGACTGGATCATTCCATGGAGCTCAAGGACGTCGAAATGTAAAATTGTCTTGTTATTTTTTCGATTTTTTCCACATTTGAATTGCTATATCTTCTTGTAAATCTCTTGTTTTCATTTTATCAAATGTGGACGAAGGTATTTTTGTAGTCATTGAGAAATATATTCACCTAATAAGAACAGTTTCATTTCCATGAAGTACGTATCAGCAATAACTGTTACCTGAAGTACCGCGTTTCATTAGTTTGTTGTTTTCAGATCGAGTTCATGCGCGCAGCGGAATTATTCATCGACTGTACCCAGACCTCCGATTATACAGCCGTTAAACTTCCGTACACAGTATGCTTCCGTACACAGTATCATTTTCGTAGATTCGTTATTCGGGCAGTCGTAATTTTATTCTATACATAACCCACAGTATCATGTATTGAAATGTTCTCAGGATCCTTCATATCACATGATCGTCGTCATGCCTTCTGGAAAGTTCTCCGATTGAATGTGGAGAATCTGAATGTGGAGAAGTGGAATGGCATCAAATTCCCGTGAAGAAGTCATGTTTGTGAGTATTTAAATGTTTAGAAATTACTTTCTTTGTTATGTATTCGCTCTTGTCGATCAGATATGTTAAAGATCATAATAAGAACCGCTACTTACAAACCCATTTCATACTATATGATTGTAGTTCATAAAATATCTTTCATCAACTTATTACTTCGCGAATTGACCTTACATCGACGATTTGCAGCTGAATTTACCCAAGTTCAAAATTGAATCGGAGACCGATGGCGAACGAGTACTCAGAAAGTGTGGAGTGACCAGAATATTCGACGTCGATGCCGATTTCTCTGAAATTGAATATGAATTGATTAGAGACAAAATTAACTTATCGTCGTTTGTTGTCCGCACATGATATTCTCGAACATTGTTGAACCCGAATAGTTTATTAGGTTGGTGCAAAAGTTTCTGACTATTATTTTTTTCGCAATTTCTGAGGCCATATTTCGATTGTCTGAAATTTCTCTATAGTTTTAGTGAACTCACTAATAGTGGACTACCGTAATATAATTGTATTGGGTTTAGTGCTTCCTGAGCAGGAGAAAATAATTTTCTCAGCGAAAACTTCCGGAAACTTCCGGGAATTTGCGTTTTTCGGTGTTTTTGCTTGATCTCTACTTTTCGAATATTTGTAACCTCCTGAAATTCTCCAATATATAAATAATAGGGCAAGAGTTGCTTGTTCAGTTAGACGTGGAAAACCCGATCTTAATTCCGAGTGGGTAGAGAATAACAGCTGTAAGTGATGATTTAGATGCTCCAATTCTCTGAATCGCGGTTGTGAAATATCCCGATCGACCATAGATGCATGAATTCAATTGTAAATAAAGTTGTGAAAATTTGTAGTTAGGTAGAATATAATGCACCACCAGTGAGCTCTCTTGGTGGATCCATACGATTACAGTGCAAAGAAACATAAATTAGGAAATTTAGAGATACTATAATTTTGTGAGTTGACACCAATTTTAAACATGCATTCCGGTCTAATGAACTTATGTAGGATCCGGTATTATGCGCATGCATTGGGCTTTGCAATAATCGTTCAGTTTTGCCGCTATCACACTTCTACATGGAGCTATGATCAGTTGAAAAGTATGCTAAATTACGGAAAATACATACTTTGACTGGGTATTATGCCATCCTGGTTGATCGAATTAGAACGGAATAGTGTTGTTTAGATAGTATTCCCATGCCCTCATAAACTGAGGAAGTCATTAGTCTATTCGCAAAACGAGATGAATGGGCAAGGCCAAAATCTCCAAATATGAAAATAGTCAGAAACTTTTGCACCAACATAATACTTACACCTGAATATCAACAATTTCCAGAGATCAAATAGATTATTTTCATTTCGTAATAATTATCTGATTCAGATCTCGGACCGTGATCTGTATGTGTCGCATGTCATGCACCGGGCAGTTATTGAGGTTCGTTTCTTCACCTGAAATTTTTTTTCTCTGATCATTCTAGTTTTAGTTTGCAAAACGGGTAATAATATCTTAATTTCACAATTTTTATACCAGTCGAGAGATGAGAGTGTGTGTAAGTTGAAAATACTCAAATTACGAACTCTCTCATTTATATCATTAGAAGTATATTTCAACCAGTAATATCAGACACATTTCACAGGTTAATGAGAGAGGCACAGAGGCGTCTGCAGTATCTTGTTTTGGAATGACGGACGTCATAGATGAGCCAAATTTAAACTTTAAACTTTCGTCCTTTTCTCTACGCCGTTATGAAGGATTCCAATATACTCTTCATTGGACAAATTGTTTAATTTTACAATCAAGCAAGTATTGTATGAATAAATGAATTTTACATTTTCAAATGAGACTTTTAACAACACATTGCTTCATCATCAATACATTGTAATGTTGTGAAATATTGTCCATACATAATATGATTCACGTATTCAAATTCTCGATAAAAACATTCATCGACATTCAAATTTCGACATTCATCACTTGTGGCTGCGTTTACACTCTTTCTTCCTGGGTTTAAATTCACTACAGTATGAACACCAGTACGACGATAAGACAGAGAGTCGCCGCATATAAGCAAGTGACTGTATAAATCGCAGATACAATTAAAAATAGTGCTAAATATTTATTGAAAAAAAACAGATCCCTCACATAGATCCCCGAGAGTCCAGTTGCTATAGAAATGAGGAAGGTAGATCGTGAAGTGGATTTTCGTCTGAAAATCAATTACTGAAGATGATGCGAGAATTGACACGGGAACTAAGGTGGATGACAACCGACCGGATTATAATTGCAAATAGTCCCCCTTCGCCAGCATGCGCACAATAGCTTTCCAAAGTATCGAAAAAATCATCTTTGAAAGTTCTACAAACGGTCCATATTTTGTTCTAATTCGGAAGGTTATCATCCGACCTAGCTCCGGCATGTGCTTCTGAGAATAATTCAATCGAATAATTTCACAAGAGACGCTATCCTTTATGCAAGAGTCTCGACCCGAAAGAACTAGGGAAGACTATTTCCGATGAGACGATTTTTCAAATTTCGAACTACATTTGCCAATGTATTCATTGAATGCACCCACCGTGCATCGCTTATCCGGTATTCTCCAACTGGGTGAGAAGATTCCCCTACTAGAAGAGGTGCTAGTTGCTCCAGTAGACACTTCCAGATGTGCAGGAGCCTGAATCAGTTTTTACATAATGGCAGTGATTCGAATTTCTAAGGAATACTTTCTTTCTCTACGTGACAATTTCCCTTCAGGAATCTCTACCCATATTCCTCCAGCTAAATTGCTAAATTAATAAATTGCAATAAATTGCAGCTATTTCGCTTTCACAATTCACTGATCATTATCTGATAAACTTCCGCCCCATGAATTTTCCTTTGGATTTTTTTTTCTCAGAAACGATTGCTCTGACCAACAGTCCGCTTACCGAGACTTCAAACTCATCGCCGTAAATCAGATCGAATCCATTGATGTAAGAGATAGAGAAACATATGTCGAATTGGTCATGCCCGATATGGTTCTCCTTGAACTGCATTGCAACGACATATTATAATCTCAACAGTTGTAATTGGTTGCTAACGTTAGTGGGGCAGAGATTGGACGTTGCGAGTTCGAGGACAGTTCGAACTTGGCCGAAATAGGTGATCTGTGAAGAATTATAATAGTCAGCTACTCGATGGAATTTAGCATAATACCGTACTCTTCCTGTAAGTGCCAGTCGCAAGAGCACGATAAGTCCTGAAATAACTCTCCAATTTATCCTTCGTTACATTTGCACATTTCAAAGTCACTGCGAAAAAGACTCAACATAAGACTCAACGAAACAAATACCGATAGCATCCGTCAATTCTCGGTATGCTGAACTCCGCTCGGTCCACTTCAATCTCAGTGATATTTTCGAAAGCCGGCGGATCCCAAGTGTAGTTGGGGTGTATGAATGCCCCTTGACAATTGTACGGATACGGAAGAACATCCGTATCAGTACAGTTTTATAGTATTAGATTAAACATTATTACAAAAATTAGGGACACCTACGTATGTGAGCAGTATGGTGATATCGGCTACCCACGTGTTCTGTTCCTGTAAAGCTCATTTTCTTTACACTGTTCAACACCGAAATTGTCTCACCAGGTGCACAAGATCGAATTTATGCATGATTCCTTGCGTTCGGAAGTCTTCTTTCTCTGAAAATTCATTTTGTTTGTAAACCTATTAGACAATACAAAAACGAGTTACTAACTCGAGTACTCCAAGTCAATTTGCAAGTCAACCAGCTTCAGATGCTTGCTCAGTGCAATTTCGGAATCGCTTCTTGGAATGACGCCATTCGCTCCGGCAAGTGGAAGGAACAGCAGAAGAATGAGCATTGCTACAATCGTTGATGAGAATGAGAAAGAAAACATGATATGCAATACTGTTCAAGAGAGGAAATGCAGAACGAGCGGTGATGTTGCATTGAGAAAATAATAGGTGTAGTAAGTCAGAAGTGACTGGCAAGTCGACAAACATCGAGTCTTCCCTCAGACTTTCGCAAGAAGCGTCTCTCTTCATTCCGCATTATCTATCACCAACTCGAGAAAACTAGGGTTCCGGAATTGGGCGTAATTGGGCTCTTTTGAATCATTTTCAGATATGTTTCATGTACACTATATAGCTCGTATTTATAGCGAACATGAAACATATCTGAAAATGATACAAAACAATTCCAATAAGAGAACCCTATTCAGTACTCATTCGCACCTCTACCTCCCGTCTCGTTGCTTCTGACTGTTTCGATAGCAGGACGCAGGAGGATAGTCAGGCAGAGGGATGGATTCGTGGGAAATGATGTCGTCCTTTTGTGCACTCTCTAGCCTGCCAGACGGACGAGAAAGCGCGCAACATGAAGGGAGTCATGTCACCCCGAAGCCATCCCTAACAGCCATCGGTTCTCCCACGGGTGGGAGAATTCGAAATGACGACCTCGGGATGAGTGTCGAAAGCGTAGCCGGATAGACATCGTTTCACATTCTGCGCGCACCTACTAAAATGATAATAGAACAATCAGATAATTAAAATAAGTATTCAACCACTGAACACGTACTGCTACCTTGTCAGAATCGTGCGCATCCCCAAAGCCAACCAAAGACTCGACGGCGCGATTACCTCAAGAGAGCGATTGGTCATGCATGGTGGAGCAGAACCTATGAAGCGTACTTTCCTCACGTGAGCAATATTGCTTGGCGTGATAAATATTGATTGATTATTCATTGATAGATAAAACCAGATCTAATTCAATGATGATTAAACATGTTATTGTAGGCGACAGTCCGAATTAGGTAAACATATAATGGGCAAACATTCACAAAACAAGTAATCACGCGGTTTCAACTTAGCGTAGCAAGCATACAATTGGGGGGAAGAGCATTCGCATATTCTTTAGTTGAATTTTCGCCACTTCCAATTTATATTGTCCATGTTTGCCTCTTCGTCGGCCTCTTTCCTTATCATCCTTTCATATTGCGTCTTAAGGAGGGATGCTCCGGGGAATGAATACGAGGGAGTCACACCAAGAAAATTATGCGCTTTCAATGGGAAACTGTAGCGAAATTACCCCGAGAAAGAGGCCAGAAATAAGAAGAGCGAGTGAAACATAAACGAATAAGCCACTACCCTGCGCTGTCAATGAACTTTTCGCGTATGTAAATAGCCTCAGAGCCGTCTGTGGAACTTCGTACAAAGTGTTTTATGATCGGCTTTCATCTTGCATCTTGCATCATCCTTTCATCTTGCTGCTTGAATTATAGTTAATCACAAATCGGCGTCAAAAACGCTGTCACCATTTAACTACGGAGAAAAGACGCTCAGACGCACATACATCGCGCTATTGGTGTGACACAACTACGGTAGTTCTGTAATTCCCTAATGAGGACGCCATCCAAACAATTCATATCGGCAACATATGCTTGTGGGAGTTCTCCTTTTCATGTTTCCAATGGATTTCATCGGAAAAGCATGCAATTTCATGGAGATCGGATCTATATTGTCGCTGAGAAAGGTGACTCATTCCATTTTTCTGATCTTCCGAGCTTCTTTTCACTTGTAGACGTGCCATGCTACTAAGGAAACAGTGGATAACACTCTTCGCAATCGGACCATTGTCGTTAACAACCTATATATCACAGTAAGTTTTTTTGTTGACGCGGAGAGTGATCAGCAGAGAAATCGAGCCGGAATGGATCAGATCAATTCAATTCAATTCAATTTATCACGTCAGGTAGTTATCACCAGATGAGGATAGGTCTTATTCTTCGGTCGTTGTATGCCACCAGTACGGTCCAAGGGATCTTCTTAGGTCATCTTTCCAGCGCGCTCTAGGCTGTCCTTGGGGCGAGTCTTGTTGTAAGGGATCCAGTCTGTAGATGCACGGCTCCATTGGTCCAATCCCATTCGTCCCAGCTTCCGGGCCCACTTAGTTTTCCTTCTGATCGCCTCTTGATTCCAATCTCGCAATTTGGTCACATTACGGATATTCTCGTTCCTCCAACGATCTCGTATGCTGATTCCTAGCATCTTCCGCTCCATCTTACGCTGCGTCACGCTTAGCCGCTCCTTATCACTTGCTCGTAATGCCCAGACCTCACATCCATAGAGTACGGTAGAAGATATACAGCTCTCAAAAATCCGACGTTTAGTCTTCATGGGGAGCAACCGTGTCGAAAGTAGGTGCGACAGCTTACTCCAAGCGAACCATCCCAAGCGAATCCTATGTTCCACTTCTGCCATGTTATCCAGGGGAAGAGAGATCTTTCAGCCAAGATAGATTGCTGATTCAGAGAAGGTGAACAGATGATTATTGATGAGAATGGGGTCTCGGGTGGTAGTACATGAAGTCAGGAGCACAGTCTTTCCTGCGTTGACTTCTAATCCGACTCGTTTACAAGCATCCATCAGTTTTCTCAGCATTCTTTCAAGTTCGGGGCGTGACTTGGCGACGAGAACAACGTCGTCGGCGTATTCAAGGTGGCTTAGATTTCTTCCGTCAATCCGAAGTCCATCTTTCTCCCAGTCTATTTCATTCATTGCAAGCCTCAATTAGTCAGATCATTCATTCAATTAGTTATTATCAATTTGTTAGTATATTGAGGCGGCATGCCGGACACTCCTCAAATTAATTTTACCGCGCAAATTGTGGAGCTCACTAAAGCGCGTCGTATTTCGGCAATCCCTCTTTAAGGGATTTGTTTCAATCTCATGGGAAAAATATACGCTAATTTCCCTCTTAGAAGAACCCACTCAGTTTTTGAGATCTATCAACCCATGGTCAGCGTTCCAAAGGGGAGGGAATACTCATGTTTGTAACCTGGGCAATTCCGAAACAAGCAAGCGTCTGAAATTATGGGTTTTTGCCAAGCTGCGGCTGATTGAGAATGGAAGCAGAAATATACGCTTAGATGATTAGTAGCAAAAAGTGTATATACAAACGTCTCGGGGATTAAATACCCTTATAACAAGAATATCCCAGAATGAGATTATTCGGACCACTCAAATGAGCTGTTATATCCCATTCAGCTTTTCCGTTTTGCGTAAAGGTCAAGGTACACAATTAAGTAAGGTTTGTAAGAGAGAACTGTGTATATCTTTCGATAGAGAACATATAACAGCTCTAAAAAAATGAGGAGCCTAGATACGACTCGGTGTAGTGAACTCCAGAATGAATAATGCACAATGAGTGACAGAGTGACACGAATTCTTACGGATGGCACAAACCCGGCTTCAACATATCTTTTTTATTACTTTACAGGGTGCGCCAAAATTACCCGAACTGATTTCATCTTTATGTGGCCTCGCGGCCCAATCGATATGCTACCTATTTTGCACCATTATGACGGGTGGCCATTAGTCTTTCATTATTCATGGTTTAATATCAGCTTGTCAAGTCATCTAGTAGTTACGATATCTAGTAGCATCCTATTCGCATTCTGGACCTGTACAAGGACAGTGTGACATCGCTCATTGACTCTGCGTTCATAAGTCTTGCATCCGAGACCGTTATCATGTACCAACAGCTTGATACTGACAAGCTGCATCCGGACATATGGAAACCGGTATCTATTTCCACCCCTAAGAACCGAGATCGCTACCGAAAGAGGGTGATTCTAAACAACACGAAGATGGCCAAGATTATCGGTAAATCGGTCACATCCGTTCGTAGTATTATCAAGTCTCCGCTGACTCTTCGCCTTCACAAGTACTGGAAACTACACGGACTAGATCAGCTCCAGATCAAGCTCCGCAGAGAACGTTACCTAAAACTGATGTTACATTGTGCCGCGCACTTTAGTATGTTGTTCAACAATACCAATATAATTACCGTCGAAAGCAAACTGATTTAGCAAAACGGCATATTAACTGTCTCTGATCCTGAAGAATCTTAAAATAGTTGTGAAGTCACTGGTTAGACCAGCTATCAGAGTTTGGGATGGAATTCGCTCAACATGCAAGTTCCCTATACTTTTTGTCATTCCGGGCATCTAGATTAATACGGAGTATTGCATGAAGCACATCCTCGAAGACACGCGTCCACCCTGAGCTAATTACCACTTGGGTCGGGAGCACTGGGCCTTTCAACAAGATTCTGCTTAATTTCACAAGTCAAAGTTGTGGTTTATACACCCATGCCACCGACTAATCACTCTTGCTGATTAACCCCCGAACTCCCCGATCTCAACCCCCGATTTCAGGGATTGGGGTCTTGGTAGTACAAGATGTCCTCTACCAAGTTCTCGAGACTAATCTCCCTCAAGGCTGCTCTTCTCAAAGCATGAGGAGAAAATGATTATTGTGTAGTCGCCTGTCCCGTACTCCAAGAGCAAAGAGGGAACCGAGCTTTATCGCAGGGCAAGAGAGAGCAACAGCTCAATACAAGAGAAGCAGGGGAGAAGGGCGAAGAGAGGGGAGAGAGGAGAGAGGGGCGCTCTCGTCCTGAATATGCGAGACAGGGTCATTAACAGGTGACATCCTAATAGACAATGGGGAGAGGAGGGAAGACTGTAGTCTGCACTCTACGAGGGGAGGGGGATTCTAGTCTGCACTTATGGTAATTGGCTATAGGGGTACAAGGCAAGGGCCTTTACACAACAATGATGAAAATTTCCTGCGGGAATTGACAGTTGGATTTGAGCAGACTCGAGGCTTTAGCCAGAGCTAAATGAGACAGACCAAGCCCTCCATCCCCCCGGGGTCGGTTAATTGTTAGTGACCCTGGTCGCGATGTATCGTTCCCTAGAAGCACCTTGGACAGCAGGGATACGTAGTCCAAACAGTAGTCGGCCTCACCGCACTACACCACCAAGCGTAATCGTCTCATGACGGCTGTAAAATCGCTTGAAGTGGCTGCAAAAAAATGAGGACCCTTCAAAATTAGCTAGTATGTTCTGTTGCCCATATTTTTGGTAAACGTTGTCATGAACCAGATCGCTCGGGTAATTTTGGCGCACCCTGTAGATTCCTAAAAATTGTGATTTTATCTTTTTTCTCTCTCTTGAGAGGTGTGATATTTTCATTACAATTACTTTGTTAAACAAAACACCTGCTTGATTTTAGGAACATGACGGTGCTATTCAATTCGAATTCATCTTCATTTGTTGGTTGACTCGATTGCATTGGATTTCTCGTCTCAATTATGGGCTGCAAACGCACAACATTTCAAAATCAACTTTGTATCAGGATACTATCCTCATGTATGGCCGTTTAATTGGCGGACACTCTCCTCACGTATGACTGTAAAGAACTATGTTCATTGGTCTATTGAAATCTATATGCTATGAATTGGAGTTCAAACGAATTGATTTCAACTCTTGTCACTCCTCGAGCATCCGAAAATGTTCTACGATTTTCAATGGATTATATGCGGAATGTGTTACTTTCCGCAGTTGTAATGATTATGATTTGTAAGTTTTAACTAAATAATCATAACATCCAATAATTGCATTTTCAAATCCGATAATTGCATTTGTTTCAGTAATTCATCACTGCGATTCATTAAATCTTTTGGGAACGTACAAAACGTGATAGTTGATGTTAACTCATTCGCACAATGTACGTGTTTGCAAGCAACTACAATTTTTGAGATGTACAATTGATATTTCGCGTGTTGAATTTAGGTCGCCTCAGTTCTCTGGTGGAAATTGCAGACTATGTGCAGGAGATGAATATTAGTGCGCACATGGTTGCAAATCAAGTCAACGGAATAACCACTGCCTTGAATATATTGAACAGAAACTGCGTTAAACTGTTTTTTAGTCTTATTTGTAGCCGAAGAGATGTTGAAAAGTTGATTCAAGTGGGTGTGCATATTAATATCAATACATATTTTTAATAATTTCAGTTCTTCCATCACAAGGGAAAGAAGATTCAGTTCACTGGACTATCCAATCCGTTGAATGCTCAGATCGGTAACTGCTCGATACAAATGACACCTCAATATCGTCAATTCCGTATTGAGCATCTTGAAATGTGATGCATAACTTGCGTTACATCTACAGTCCTGTTGTGTCCCACCGTGAACATGCGTCACCCGGAGTAACCCGGGGTGACACGGGGTGACCCCGGGTGACCCATGGTGACCCATGACCGACTCCTGACTCGGTGAGTGAATTTTATGAATCGAGAGTATGATATTCGGGTTCAGCACTTCCTGGCCGTTCTAACCATATATATTTCATAATTTATTTATAAGAATAAAAACACTCAGTTTTAATTGCAAACGAGGCTATCAAAGGTCTGACCCACAGAAGCCGCATATTGGACTAGAAGGTAATTAATCTTTTTCCCGGTTTTGCATTCAAACGTTCCCCGGTTTTCAGACAACTGATACATTTCATGGTTTCCCATTATTTGCTTGGTTTAAACTAGTCCACCAAAACATTATAAAGAAACTAAAAATAATTTAAACAAAACGAAGCAAGGGAAATCGTGAAATGTATCACTTGGCTGAAAACCGGTGAACATTTGAATGCAAAACCGGGAAGAAGCTTAATTACCTGCTGGTCCAATATGCGGCTTCTGTGAGTCAGACCTTTGACAGCCTCGTTTGCAATTAAAATCGAGTGTTTTTATTCTTATAAATAAATTATGAACTATATATGGTTCGAACGGCCAGGAAGTGCTGAACCCGAATATCATACTCTCGATTCATAAAATTCACTTTCCGAGTCAGGAGTCGGTCATGGGTCACCATGGGTCTCCCGGGGTCACCCCGAGTCACCCCGGGTTACTCCGGGTGACGCATGTTCACGGTGGGACACAACAGGACTGTATGTTCTCATGTTTTCGTTTTGCAACTCTTGGATTTTAACTTATATGCGAATTGAATGCTTAATTGTGATATGATACTTATGGTTTTGATTTTCATGCGTTGCAACGTTGTTCTCATATTATTTTTATGACGTCATAGTCCTCATCCTACGGCCGGCCATTTGCAACCCGCATATAATTATTCAGGTACTATGCGATTTCATTCAGTTGACCCAATTCAACTCTTGTCTTTGCCATTTTTGACGCATTATGGGAGATGTTAGTAATGTGTTTTTATTCCCTGCATCATATTCCTGGGATCAAACAACACCTGTGCATAGTTATCAGATTAAACAGCTCGTACATTGATACGTGTGTAGTTATTTTGTGAACATCCATAGGCCCATACGGGCCTATGGATGTTCACAGTTTCTTCAGTAGCATCTTCGCTGCTTCCACGATCAGCTTTCTTCTTCTGACCTGCTCCTCGGCCTTCGTATTATAACTACAAATAGTGTTTGCAATACGAGGCTTGGCATCGCCCTATCTATTTTTCCAATTCTTAAAGAGTGATGAGAGAAAGCACGCTATTTTTTTGTTTTTTCAATGCATCATTCTATGATATGTTTCTCAAAATTTTATTCGAACATTGCATAAAAGAATCCTAACTTGCCTTATCATTGGACTCGTTCGCTTCCTCTGAGAGGCAGAATGTGAGGGTCGCTACTGCGGTCGTCAGGAACACTACGAATGCGATCCCGAAGACGCTGAAGACTGCAAAAATTTTCTATAAAAAATTCGCGATTAGTCATTGCGGCACTCTGCAAGAGTTTTGTCTGATTTTTTCAATGTACAAATTTCAGTAATTGCTTTTGCAATATAGTTCGCAATTCGGGCATTCGTATCTTCATTTCGCACACTCTATAGACCGGCCGATCCGTGAGAGAGTGTGTAAAATGAAGAGAACGCGGTATCGTGTTTTTCTCGAACTCTAGGTTGTAATGTTCACAATTGCCGAAAACACTCACGCAAACGAGGCCACGAGTAGAAGTGTTTATCGCTCAGGAAGTTCGCAGCAACGAAGAACGAGACGGAGGACCTACACAAAGCTTGACACTTCTTCGATATTTGGCCCACCCCCACCTCTCCCCATCATTTCTCATGTCCTTCCGAATGTGAGGCGTTGTGCGACCGAAAATTAGGAAGAGATAAGAAATACGTAGTGGAGGAAGGGATGAGGGTGGGCCAAATATCGAATAGGTGTCCAAAGCGCATTTCGATATTACACTTAACCATTCTCTCTCATCACTCAATCCCATTAAACTTGTCAAAAATGCGAGTGAGCTGTGAAATTTGTCAATCAATCAATCAATATTTATCACTTCAAGCGTTAACGCTAGGTGAGGATAGGTCGGAATTCGTCGGTCGTTGCAGACCACCAGTGGGGGCCAATTGTTCTTCTGAGGTCATCTCGCCAACGCGTTCTCGGCTGACCCTGGGGACGGCTCCTGTTGTAGGGGATCCATACCGTAGTCGCTCTGGTCCACTCATCTAGCTCCATTCTTCTAATCTTCAACGCCCACTGAGCTTTCCTTTTCAGCGCTTCTTTGTTCCAATCCCGCACTTTCGTCGCATTGCGCACGTTCTCGTATCTCCATCGATCCATCAGAGTTATGCCCAACATTTTTCGCTCCATTTTTCTTTGAGTCACACTAAGCCGTTCCTTTTCACTGGCTCGCAGCGCCCAGACTTCTGACCCGTAAAGCACTGTTGAAGAGATACAACTTTCGAAGAGTCTCCTCTTAGTCTTCATAGGAAGCAGGCGAGAAGAGAGCAGAGTAGAGAGCTTGGACCAAGCGAGCCATCCCAGGCGTATCCGGTGCTCAATTTCATCCGAGTGATCGAGGGGGAGCGAGATTCTCCCACCAAGATATGTAGTGGAAGGGACAAAGTTGAATGTCAGATTGTCGATTGTAATGGGTGCTCGAGTGGTGCTACACGATGTGAGAAGAACGGTTTTGGAAGCATTTACTTCTAGACCGACGCGTGAGCATGCCTCCATTAGCTTCCTCAACATTCGCTTCAGTTCAGGCCTTGATTTTGCAATTAGGACGATGTCATCCGCGTACTCAAGGTGGCTTAGGTTTCTCCCATCAATCTTGAGTCCATCATTCTCCCAATCGATGTCATTCATTGCTGAGCGAAGGACTACGTTGAACAAGCGAGGGGAAAGGGTGTCGCCTTGACGAACTCCTCTTCTGATTCTGACTGGGACGAGATCCTCGTTGACTCGGATGAGGGTTGTCGAGGACTCGTAGAGGCGGCGGAGGAGGTGGATGAGGGTAGGATGGACCCCAGATATCCATAGGGATTGCCATACCGCACTCCACTCCACACAATCGAATGCCTTACGGAAGTCCACGAAACCGAGATACAACGGAATACCGTATTCGTGGGCACGCTCTGCTACTTGCTTTACAGCGTGTAGGTTATTGAGGGTACTGCGCCCTTTCCGAAAGCCAGTTTGGGTGGAGGACTCAGTCTCTTCAAGCGATTTCTCCATTCTTCTCAAGATCACACGGGTTGCAGCCTTCAGGGTTACGGTAAGCAGCGAGATAGGTCTGAAGTTGCTGATGTTTGTAGGGTCATCTTTCTTGTGGATAAGAGACACGACAGCTTCGACTAAATCTTGGGGCACTGAGTCACCGGCTGTTAGGTGGTTGAGCAAGTCCGCGAGCACTGGGGCGAGGTGATCTCGAGAGAGGTACAGCATATCGGGCAGAATTGAATCGGAACCAGGCGAATGTCCGCATTTGAGGCGAGAAAGCGCATCTCCTGTCTCATCGATTTGGAAGGGTGAATTGTAAATATGAATTTGTAAATATGCGAAATCTTGTATTTGAAGTGCATCTGAGAAAGCACTGTCACTACAACAGTCGTGCACGCTGAAAAAAATTGTTTTACTCTTTCTATTCCAGATCTTAAAAATACAAGCAATGAGCCCCTGTGTGACGCTCAAGCGTCGACATTGCTCGAGCAAACAACGCCTAGCACAGGAATGAATGGAAATCCGAGAATGCTAATATAGCCGAGAGATCATTCAATTTTATGTAAGCCAGAGCGGACATTAAATTTTTCAATGACCTCGGAAGGTGAGACATCGTTTCATGTTCTGTCAATATTTTTTAAATGCTGACTTAATTACGGACTTAATTAATTACGAAATTGCATTCCTTCAAGAAATATATTGTGGTAAGTAAATCGCAGGGAATGAATTATTATCGCAGGTGAATGTAAATTGTCAGTATCAGAATGAAAAAACACTAATTTATGCGCCTCGTACGCATGAGATATATATACATAGTCGTTTTCCTTCCTCGTGTTCAGTACTATCTGACTTCCTCACGGAGTTACCGCACGGTAATTGTTCTCACATTTAATAATGTGCCCCACATACTTTGTTTACTGCATGTGATTAATCAATTTTTCAATTTTCTAGAAAATCGTACTAACAAAAGATAGATTGGAGCCCAAAACAATAATATGAAGTACGGCACAGAATATTTTGTGGAAACTCCATTTGTTTATCGTTAATATTTAACTGATTTTCTGCAAATGCTATCTTGACCCCAAATATATCGTTTCCCTCAAATAATACTCAATAAGTACTTGTCAATTGCATCTTCAACATACCGGAAACTAATTATACTGACAGTACGTGTTAGATTTTGATGGACAGTCCCTCCATATCTTCATTTCTAAAAGTCTTTCACTGTTTGAACCGGTTTACTCAGTAGGAGGCGCCCAAGTTGGAATCAGCCCTGTTTTATATGTGGGTGTATATGTCCCCTATGCTAAAGTGAAGTTACAAGTTGGATCCAAGGAAGCACAAGTTGGATTCAGGGCTGGATCCAACTTGTAATTGACTATAGCGTAGGGGGGGGGGCAAGGATAAAACACGGCTGATTCCAACTTGGGAGCCTCCACCTGTGGCATGTAGAGGTCAAGGCACGTTTGTCGAAGACTTGTACGCTCAAACCTGTGGTTAAAAAATCAAATATTCATGTGTGGTCTGTGCTCAACGACTTCATTCTTGTAATTATGCTGGACGTATTCTTTATTGTTCCTACACCGTGCGTGTATATCGACGGTGTCTTTGCGTCAGTATTTCATCTTCCACCACTACAATCTATCGTGAGATTCTTGAGTGTACATACATACTCATGGTTCTTATTTTTGGATAGTTGTGCATTATTTCCATGAAGGTTTCAAGTGCTCTAAATGACTTAAAACCAACCCGGAAATCAAATATAATTTCACAATATGAGAAACGCACAAACACCATTATCACTGACAGAAAGACGGAAAGCACTTTCAGGGGATCTGGATTTTATTTTTGTTTTCGCTGTCTCTGCCTTACGCATTGTGCACCTCGTATCGACATCAGGTACATGATTTAAAATATCAACTTCTATTTAAAAGGGATAGGTTTCACTTTTTTTGCAATTTGATGTTGTTTAAATTACTTGTTCACTCGCTATTTTTCACTCACCCGCAAAAAACACAAACATACACAAAAAACGACCAGCTCAATGGGAAAATCTGAATGGTGATACTCGCTTTCAGATAATTCTCAAACACAACCATCCCTTAAAATTCTCAGCGAGCAAAATAGGAGTGGTATATTCGTTTTTATTCATCGTATTTATTTCTCCTGGACCACTGCTTCAGGTTTTTTTATATTTAAGAAAAGGAAAATATGTGTTTAAACAATATATTTTCAGTTATTCAGGGATAACTCAGCGGTTGCCAAGGCTGTGTTACTTGAGGTACGTCACTACTTGCGGCCTCATCATGTCCGCCAAAATGTTGTAGAGTATATCGTGTAACTGGCCCGCCGAAATCCTAAACCGCACAGAATGCGTGTCGATGTCCCGCGCTGATATGTTGATTGCACTGATTTCGCTGCTAAACACGTTCTGCGTGGCTTTTCTCTGCGTGGTATGTCTTATCCTTGTTTTTCAGGGATATTTCTATTCAGGGGATATTTCTATGTTTTAGTATGCAGGGATATTTCTTAGATAGGGTAGCGTTTTCATGGTAAGCAACGACATTCTCTGGTAATGATTTTTTTTTTTAGGTTTGTGGTCACACTCTCTACATACTGAGTGGAATGACTATAATGAGCGAGACAACACGTGATCGACATCGACGGCTGACCAAATCTCTAATTGCACAGGTTTCTTACTTGTTCGAAAAACGATACTACGATCACTTCATTCACTCTTGCCTATAGACTAGAGTTCCTCCAATTTGGCATCTTTTGTAACATTTTCAGTTATGCTTTATATATGCACTCAATATGTGAACTATATAGCGCACATGAAACATAACTGAAAATGATACCGCAGATGCCCAATACGCCCAATTGGTGGAACCCTAATTTAGACCGGCCTAGATAGTGTGTAGAATAAAGAGATGGTGACCTGAATTTCCTTGCACCACAATTCACACTATTTGCATATATGCTGGGTCGTATAAATGCATTACAGGTGCTTATTCCCAGCACAACACTAATCCTTCCTTCTGTGGTGGCATATGTTCTGTATCTCGTGAACTACACTTCAATTGGTTAAATTTCTCTTGTTGTTTCATGAATTTGACATTCGGATCACTTCGAACATTTTCCGAATAACCAGTCTATATGTATCCCAAGCATCATATCTAGAAGCAGCGGGTGCAGCATATCACTTTAGAACTAGTGATTCAGAAAATTCTCAAAATTCGTCACTGACTCCAAATACGAAGGCTTCTAAAATGCACAGTTCAAAAATAATAAATTTCCAGAAACAGTATCTGTCATGTATCAAATCGCCGGAACGCACTCCATTGTGCACGCAATCACCACAGTTATTTCGACGGATTCCATTCGATGCAAAGTTCGCCGAGGCAGTGTTCAACTGTAATAAATTATTTCCAGCGATTCAATACTACTGGCGTGATACTAAAGATGCCAAAACCAAATACATAAAAGAAGAGCTATCACAATCTGCTTAAATATTGAACTGCTTTTATTTCAAATGCGAGTGCAATGCTCATTAAAGGTCGTTCATTCATTTAAAAATATTTTGATCTATTTCGAGTTCGTAGATTTTTCGTAGATCGGGCCGTCGCCTAAAGAAAGGGACCGCGGAGGTCCCATGCATGTTGGAGGGAGAAAGTCAAACGTCGAAACGACGAAAACTATCCCGTGATTTGTCAAGTGAGATCGGATGGCGGGACCGCTTTTTAATGATTGTAGACCAATTGCCGTACCGTCTCAATACGTGTCCAACCATCAGAATTCCGGATTCAATCAAAGGATGCAAGGAGGGAGATCGAGAGATAGATATTTACTGCATTACAAAAATTATTATAATGTATTTACGATTACGATTACGAACGACGAGAGAATAGAAGATTATGTCATGTATATGGCATAATACAATACTACTGTTTCATCAACAGTTGCTTGGCCGCCTGTACCGCCTTCCTTTCTCGCTCTTCCCCACTCTCCTCCTTCTCCTCTGCTATTCCGTCTACAACTGCCTTCGGAACGACGGCACGGTGCGCCATGTCCACAACGACAATAGCGGTGAGGCCACCGACTGCAATATGGACTCGTCAATGCGGAAGGAGTTTGGATCATTCGAATGCACGACCTTCCGATCGCGAATCGGGATTTCTTTAAGTTTTGAAAAGCATAAGCGTTAAAAGTACAGAGAATCCGCTTACGAATGTAGTCAGAACGTCGATGGTAGAGTAAAAGTGCTCATTCGTCACATAGTTAACGATCACGACGAATGAGAAACAGATAGCTACTGAGAGAATCTGGAATTATATTTCTCTCATCGGTATAGTGTTTTTATTGACAAATATTATTTTTTAAAACCTTTTCCAATAATCCAATCCTCTTCCTTTATCAATACTTTTATCAATGTAACACGTGTATCACGAGTCAGTGGAGGTGGGCGGGAACATTTTCAAAAAAATTGTTCCTGATTTCTCCCATATTATAGTGTCAGAATACCCTAAACACAAGTTGTCGAAAGATAAGGGTCATAGGTCCCAGAACAAGATTTTAGGAATTTTCCGGTTTTGCACCCGGCTACGAGGTATTTCAGCTCCCAGATGAGCTAGAGAGATGGCATTGGGCTCAAAATGTTCGGAAAATTATTTCCAGAAACTGTTCTGTTGAAAGTATTTTTGAAAACTCGGAAAGAAAAAAGTTATGCCCAAAATATTGTTTTTCTATGCAGAAAACAATTTTTTTCTCTACCTAGAGGTGGCCTTGTCATGGATTTTCTTTTCAAAAATAGTATGTAGAAGTCAATAGGTACACAACAAAAATACTTTCGTAAAACTCAATCATGCCTTCAATGTAGATATTTCTGTTCAAACATGAAAAATTTGAAAAGTTTGAAAATTCATTATTTCCAAATCTCCGCCAATTCTTTCTCTTATACTTGAATTAATGTTAAACCTTCATTTAGAGTAAGAAAAACCTGCATAGATGGTTTTTGGATATTTACAAGTGATAATATTATAATCGAGTGAATGCCTTTTCCCGGTGTTCCATAATAGTTTTCATTTACTGATGAGGGTGGGCAAATCCATTCAGCCCCGGGACTGGATGGTGAGAAAGCAGTTAAGGAACTACATAAACACTCTCAGTGCAGCGATGCCAAAACTGAGAGTACAATGAAGAGCAGAGTCAGAAGAAGATGAGAAAAACAATAATTTCTATGTGGAGGTGTAACTGAAACGCCACTTTCGCCGTTCTCACTTGTAATTGTCCACAAACAATTTATGCAGGATTTTGGCGGAGATTGGCGGAGATTAGGAAAAATGGAATTTTCAATTTTTTCAATTTTTTCATGTTTGACCAGAAATATCTACATTGAAGGCATGGTTGAGTTTTTCGAAAGTATTTTGTTGTGTATATGACTTCTACCCAATGACTTCTACTTACTATTTTTGAGAAGGAAATCCATGACAAGGCCACCTCTAGGAAGAGAAAAAAATTGTTTTCTACCTAGAAAAATGATATTTTGGGGATAACTTTTTTCTTTCCGAGTTTTCAAAAATACTTTCAACAGAAAAGTTTCTGGAAATAATTGTCCGAACATTTTGAGCCCAATGTCATCTCTCTAGCTCATCTGGGAGCTGAAATACCTCGTAGCCGGGTGAAAAACCGGAAAATTCCTAAAAGCCGGCTCTGGGACCTATGACCCATATTTTTCGAAAACTTGTGTTTAGGGTATTCCAATACTATAATATGGGAGAAATCAGGAACAATTTTTTTGAAAATGTTCCCGGGGTGGTAATTTTTCATCCACTGACTCGTGATACATGTGGTAAATTCATAAATGTTACTTTGCTTTTGAAAAGTCCGCGAATCAGAACCGCCAGCAGAACCGTGGAGATTACTTCAAATAATACTTTTGATTTCAAGCGCAATATTATACAATATCTATAGCAAACACATAACAAAATACGCACCAAGATGCCAGATCGTCCATTCGTTGTAGACGTGATACCTCCGAAGCGAATAGTGAATCCGGGCATTCGGGCAGCAGTATCTTCATTTTACACACTCTCTATACCGCTCGAACGACGAGAGAGTACGTAAAATGAAGAGACAGTGACAACTCTTCTGAAGAGAGTTATAACACAAACTCCAGCTTATATACAACCGCACAATTAGAAGACAGATGTGACTTACTGTGGTCAACTTTGGCTGAGGTCTGCCTGGGAACATATAGGGATTGCACATGTGGCTGTCAGTATTGCCACAAGAAAGCAGCCATCCTGCGGGGGCCTGAAATATCGTATCGGTTCTTGTGGTCATGAATGCGTGAGAATAAACGGAATAGCCGACCTCCGTTCACATGGGCCTAATCCAGGTTTACTCGTTCACAAAAATAAATGGCAAAATATATGTCTATAATTTCAAAGCTAACCAAAGCAGTGAATTCCTCATCGTAGATGAACTCAACATGCTTAATGTCATACGTCGAGAAGCAAATTTCACAGTCGCGTCGTTTATTTGACAGAGGATCGACCTAAAAAATTATAAATTCAAAATATTATTTAAAAATTCTACAGTTTGGCTGCACTTTGATGATATGTTTTTTTGAAATTCTAAATCATTTTTTTTTCTAGAAACTAAAACGTCAACGAACACACCTTTAGCACACATAGATTCGACGTGATCATGATGTTGCGAGTAACCACACGTCCATCGAAGAATACCTAGGCGTTGACCAGTTGCTTACAAATATTATATTACTAACTGTGCTCTTTGGCTCAGCTTCCACATAGATAGCTCGATAAGTGCTGAAATTAAATCAACTTTTGAATTTTGTTTTACCTCAAAAGATGATTTCATGAAAAACCACCTCTTCATTCGGTGTTACCTCTGGTTAGATCGATGACATATTGAAAAGAAATTCGAGCGAACCATCTGTTTTTTTCACTTGCCTGTGGCATCCGTTGAATAGCTTCGGGCCAACAATACTGAACCGGCTGACTGCGATTTCTGTCAAATTTCCAAAGGAAGGCGGATCCCAAGCGAGATTTGGATTCATAAAGCTCTGAATCCTCAGAATAAATATTTTCAATGACAAGTAACAATGAAACGTAGGTAATTCCAATGCTTGCTTCCAAGGCAGATGAATCGTTGTCCTAAAAACACGTACTCAAGAAACACCACTTTTACAAGAAACATCAAACATCGATACAACAATTTTTCACTCATTCAAAAACTTTTATTTAAAAAAAGAGCAACGGATACTTACCAGTTGGTCGATTTTGAACCGGTGAATGGTTCCGTTCAGCTTGAATCGATCATACGCTACAATTGGGTGTGACATACTAACGCACATTGCACATTCAAGTTATGTGAAAACAAACTAAATTCGGAGTTAAATTGTCTTACTAATGAAATTCGGGTCCGTTGCCGCATTTTCTGCCATTACATGGCGCCTCAGAAGATCGCTCGACACGGCTTCAGACAGAGGAAGAAAGAGGAGAAATCCGAGCATAGCTGAAATGGAGGAAAAGGCTGGGCACAATATGTAAGATAAAAAAAGGCGGAAAACATCATGAAAACATTTTGTTTAATCGAGTAACTAATGAAGGTAAATGGAGTGGGAGGCTCTTTAGGGAAGCGGATGTGTCGAGTAGATAGATGTAAGACAAACATTAGGACTTCACTTCTCCCCTTTTTCTGCCAAGTGAGGACCAGGATGGTGAAATATGTTCGATCTGGAAGCCAATTATGGCCAGTCGTCGATGATGTTCATCTTCGACTCTGTCGACTTCTTTGGATTCAGAACGATACGTCTTGAGTAGTATTTGAACAAAGGAAGAGTTGAAGAGAACAATCCGATAACGACGATGGCACCTGCGGTCAGCAGGACTAAGAACGCTGAAATTTTTTTTAGTTTTGGTAAATGCTTGAAATGCACGTTTAAATTCGATTATCAAATTTTCTTTATATATTACTCAGGTGCCTAATCGACCAATCGTTATCGTGGTGTTCCCTCCAGATTGTATAGTGAATTCTCGTCTGACTCAGAGTATTATTCAACTTTTTTTAAAGGCTATGATTACCGTGCTCGATTTAGAGTTTATTTTATCTTTCCCAGAATACGAGAACTCATTAGGTTTGATCTCCTTGTCTGCATTGCAGTCCGCTTGCTCGAGATCAACCATCCATTCGGTGCCTACAATGCTTATATAATCGCGGAAGACCATAATTATTATGTACTCACCATGGCAATGAAATCGTTGTCGAATTTGACGTTGACTATGTGCGTATATTTCGTCGAGAAGCAGAGATAGAAGTATTGCCGTTCGGTGGATCGCTCGTCATACTGAAATAATCAAAGTATGGATAAAATGTGCCACTTTTCCAAGATCAAATCAATGAAAAACAAACGTTTATGATGTGAAGGTTGTTAGTCGATATGATGCTCAGTGTCTGTACGTGACCATCGAATGATACATAAAAAATGGAATATCCACATATTTCATATAAATGTGTTTGTAAATTGTATGTTTATTTCATTGGGCTCTTCTGCTCTGTTCTAAAGTCCCTGGCTCGATAGGTGCTGGAAAATTAATATTTCTACTTTTTTATATTTTTTTGTTCACATTATTGGTAATAATTGTTGGTTTCTAAAAACATTCAGTGCACAGAAATTTGCTTACTCCCTACATCCGTAGATTATGGGTCCATGCAAGTCACTCCTATCAACCTTAATCTCGCTCAGATTACCGTACTGTGACGGATCCCAAGATAAATTCGGGTTCAGATAGCTCTGAAAATGTTTATATCATCGACTTGCATCGTCTGCACTCTGGCGTGTTTACGCGACAAGGGAATTTCAGGATCGTAAATGATGAGGAATTTCACAAATACTGCTACTTTTACTACTTGTTTTATACTAATACTATTTGTGACAGGCAATGGCAATAACTCCAATCATTCTACATGTGCTATCGCATTTTTGATTGTTATAGAGAATGCGACGAATCATATCTAGCGAATACACCCTTAGCCTAAACTCGGCAAACAAATGTGCTGCTTCACTAGCGAGTTTCGTCAGTAAGCGGCGAAGTCAGGCAGTAGAAGTGAGGGAAAAAACTTACGGTCGATAGGGTAACCGAAATGTCCACGACGGGTGTCTGATTGCTCTGAAATCGGCATTCGCTATAACTTTTGAGTATTTGATTCAGTTAAACTACCTAAATGTGTACTACAACAATTCCCACCATTTTTTCAACTGATCTTCGATGCAGTATTCCTTCCATTCTGAAGTCAGCATCTTCTGAAAGTATACAATTACAAAAAAAGAAGAAATGAGAATGCGAACAACGGATCGACAAGAATAGGGTTGGCTATTCGGAGCAGAATTGCGATATCGAAAACCTCCCCTAAAAGTTCGCATTATGCGAAGGATTAATGCGATTTCGCAATGCTGCTCCGAGTAGCCAACCCTACTCATGAACTCTTCTCCCGCCGCAACATTAGCTGCTTTCACATGGCGTCGTAGAACGCCTTCCATCTCATTTGAGGCAGCTTCAGAGAGAGGGAGGAAGAGCAGAAGTCCGAGCATGGCTTAAAATAATTCGCCAAATAAGACGAAAACAAAGATAAAGTGAACAGAGAAATGTCCAAAAGGTCAGATATACGGTTTAACGTACTAATAGCAAGCAACAAAGTGTCAGAAATAACTAATGCGCGTGATGGAATTTCGCGAGCGAGAAAATAGTGACAGAGGTAGGAGACCCATGCTTAGGCAAACAATTACTGCTTCCCTTTCCTCTCCTTTCTCCTCTCTCACCTCGTTGCTGCATTGGTAATACGAGACCCATTTTATGAAGTATGGTTTAGGAATTCGAAAATAGTATTCATTGTTCATTAATCGTTAATTACCTTGCTGAAAATGATAAATACTGAACACATCTGACTTAATGCTTTTTTCCCCGACAGGAGGCCGATGGGGCATCTATACGATGTTGTTCGAGACCAGAGGGGAGGTGGGACGATGCCGGAGGAGTGAAAAGAAGAGGCGAGTGAGGAGAGGGGTTGCACACATATTTCATCTTCCCTTATAATCTACTACCACTGGCCCTGGCATTGCTAGGCCAGCAGTCTTCTTCCAATGGTCCATTTTCGAAAATACGATGCACAATTACATTCGCATTTTCCCCTCCTGTACGGACTTAATAGAGCCTGGATCACTCGATATATTGTACCAGGCGTGAATAAACAAAGCGCGAGGTGTGAAGCTGCAAATAATGACCTCTTTCATTATTTGCTACCAGCTAATCGCCCATTAGCACCTATTAGAAGAACAGATGGGGAGGAACATCGGATTGGCTAGCACAAGATGCTAACCAATCCTACGGGACAAAGTCGCTTAACTTTGCATGCCTGGACGAGCAAAGAGAATCTCGCGAAAACATTGAGATGACGCAAGAAGGAAAAGTGAAAGAGTTGAGCGATTAACGGATGGAAACGGGTTGTAAGCTGATTTGATAGTCGGTATGATGCATATTTATCATTTCAGTATGTACCCACAATATCAATGCGAGAAGCGTATTGCTCCTCGAAATAACAATGATAAAACGCAAAAGTGATTCATAGACAATGATTATGACTAAAAATATCAATACTTGGAGTGTGTAAGGACTTGAGAATACGATTATTGGATGCGAAAACTTAGTTCTGATCTGGCTTTTCCGCAGATTTCCAATCGCAAAATCCCTTGGTGCTCAAAGCACATCATGAAGAGGGTGATCACATTCTGAGCAGACGCCGTGAGAATGACCAGTTCGTCTGCAATTAAATTAGCTACCGATGGCTTAATTGGAAACCAATTGTTTGATGCAAAACGCTCTGTGGTACTAGTTTGCCCATTCTCTTTAAATAGGTATGTATCCGAAATATTGATAACATCGCTCACCGATGCCTTCGTGCACGTGCTGGCCGGTGACGAACAGAAGGCCGACGATCTCACGAGTCCCTATTGGAGAACCATAAGCTGACCATGAGTTGTACAATATTTTACGAGATAATATAGCTAAATTCACAGATAAGAGTGATGCAAACGATGCAAGGGAAAGTGATTAACAGAGGAATTCTGAGAGAATTGAGATACTCCCTACAGGGTCCGTACAACGAAAAACTTAAAAATTCACCCTAGGGATACTTTTTCACGTAGATCACGAAAATCGACCTTTGGAAGCCGTATCTCTGACCCCTCATTCTCTGTGTCGCGCCGAAGTGGGCGGTCGGTTTTTGAAACTTTTGAACTGCTTATCCGAACCCCGTACATGTATAGTTATTCTGAAAGATCTCGATGAGACAAGCATTTCTCCTGTTGGGAGTGAAGAGCTAGCTCATCAGTGAAAAAAGTTAAGATCGTTTGAAATCTCAAAAATGTCACCCTGAAAAATTTTTCAAAAGAATACATTTTAGTTTCATTTCCATTACATTCAGCGTGCATTTTTACCCCTGGGGCCAAATTTTCAGGGAAATTTAAAGGGATGTACTCCGCGAAATTTTCAAAAGAATATTGCAATGTCGAGATTTTTTGGCCAAAAATTACGATTTTTTAAGCCTACAAATTTTCATTCACGTTTTGGTGCGGAGATATTTGCAAATTCGCTTTCTACAGGTCGAAATACGTTAGAAAAACTTTAACTCGGCTTATTCTGAGATTTTTCATTTTTGGCATGAAAACCCGGTATTTTTCGGTGTTTTTGAGATCAAAAATGAAAAATCTCAGAATAAGCTGAGTTTAAGTTTTTCTGACGTATTTCGACCCGTAGAAAACGAATTTGCACATGGTTTCGCATGAAAACGTGAATGAAAATTTGTAGGCTCAAAAAATCGTAATTTTTGGCCAAAAATCTCGACATTGCAATATTCTTTTGAAAATTTCGCGGAATACATCCCTTTCAATTTCCCTGAAAATTTGGCCCCAGGGGTAAAAATGCACGCTGAATGTAATGGAAATGAAACTAAAATGTATTATTTTGAAAAATTTTTCAGGGTGACATTTTTGAAATTTCAAACGATCACAACTTTTTTCACTGAGCTCTTCACTCCCAACAGGAAAACTGCTTGTCTCATCGAGATCTTTCAGAATACCTATACATGTACGGGGTTCGGATAAGCCGTTCAAAAGTTTCAAAAACCGACAGCCCACTTCGGCGCGACACAGAGAATGAGGGGTCAGAGATACGGCTTCCAAAGGTCGATTTTCGTGATCTACGTGAAAAAGTACACCTAGGGTAAATTTTTAAGTTTTTCGTTGTACGGAGGTATCTCGGTTCTCTCAGACTTCCTCTGTTAAATGCAACAGAAACCTAGTTCTTGCATGCGAATTGTAAGATGATCATCAGCGGGAGCGTTGCGTAGCCTGAACGTAAAGTTTTACAAACTTGGAACGCAACTTTGATTCTAACTGATACATCATCGATTATGATCCTGACAAGCACATTCAATATTCTATTTTAGACTATTGGCCAATCATCAATAAGCAGTACAAGCGCGAAACTCACAAGTGTACAGCACGAATCGATAGGCAAGCGGGATCCGAATCACGAAGTTTATGCACACTTTCGCCATTTGCTGTAATGAGAAGAGGTACTGGGAGAAAAGAACTTGTATCCTATTGATTAACGTTTTTGAATGCCTGATACTCATCTTGCTTAAAAAAAGGATTCCTGGAAGCACATAACTTCCGCAATTTATCAGTTCTGAAGCTCTGATTATCCATATAAAAACAAGTATCATTGTTGTGCTCCGGAAAGTAATCTTGGCAAATTGTATAAACAATTTTCAAAAAGATTGACTGACCTTTTAGTGGGCGGAATTGATCAATTACCGCGGGCTTCTGCCAGCCAATTACCGCGTGCTTCTGCCAGCCAGATATAAGAATGAGTATTAGAGCAGGGCGCATTTCTGGTCATAATGATATATTCAGGACAAATACTTTCGAATTGAGCTCGATGACCAATTCGCACCGAATGGAAATTCAAAATATTGGGAATGTGAAAATGTTCAGGCGTAGTTGCATAAGAATACAACGAGCATGACTCCGATCGCATAGGTGATGGCACCCAATATTTAGAGATGAGCAATGGGTGGAGCTGTTGCGTAAGTCCAGCAGCCGAAGTCCAAACCATAAGCAAATACAGGTGTCTTAAGACCCATTGAATAGTTAATTTTGTGTTCCTCTCTATCTCGCGGTTCTATGACACACGAATGAGCGTTGCTTATGAGACGAGGTGAAAGGAAGAAGATAGAGGGAGATGGAGAGCGGGAGATGCGTGAGTTCATGAAATCATTAACGAGCGAAGTATGGCTGGCTGCGCGGAGAAATGACGAAGTTGAACAGGCAATACGATAAAATGGAGGCTATGATGTTACGCAATTAATTAACTGATTTTATTTGCAATGATTCGATGTTGCATCAGTAAATTTATACAGAAATTAACAATATCTTCGCAAATGTGGATATTTTTCTACAATATGATTAGCAGCAAAATGTCGACTTCTGTATGTCAACTAGCAATATAACGAATGGAAATGAGTGATCACCCGAGTATCCAATACATTTTTATCATAATTGATCGGTCGTCAAAATACATAATTTTTTAAGGAGAGGCAGCATTTTTGTTTGCATATAAAATTTTGAGCGAGATATTATCCTGAATAAAGTTGCTAAAATTTTCATTTACAAACAAATTATATATTCATCACGAACAAAATCGAAATAGGTACGATTCCTTGCCTTGACCAACTAAGTGTACGAGTGATGAAAGTATTGATGCGATTCGCGATAAGGTAGGTGAGGGTTGTGTTAAATGCCAGTGCAATTGACGACTTCAAGAAATATGCATCTGAAAGTAGATGGGAAGTAAAAACACCATTTATCATTGGAAATTGCTAAACATTTCCATGTTTTCGTGTTTTTTTCGCACAACTCCCAAGGCGTGCTTTCTGGTTCGTAGAATGACAATGCCGTTGCCCTGCTCGCGAGGATGGTGAGTCCAGTTAGCATTGGCCATACAACCTTGGTTTCAAAAATTTAGAAATCATATTGAGAGCTGCATTGATGTATGATACATATTTTCGAAATTTCCTATTTACTTCGGATACAGTACTGTGCAAAAGTTTTGGAAACATTTTTCGACTTAATATAACTTCATTCAACTACATGCTCAATACTTATTGTTCGAAACATTCAAGAGGTAAACTTCACAGTATAGACATGTGGTGTATGGATACACACCTAGCGACTACAGTGTATGGTGTGCATATTCCGTGAGTGTGTTGGAAATTATTTTTTAAACTTTTTTTAAGGGTCGGGTTTATTTCATACTACCTATGGTTAGAATACAACCATTGATGGTAACAATACCCCTGAGCTATTTTGGTGCTGATCCACGAAAGCCATAATATCGATTTTCCGAGACCCCTAAAATGTCTTTGTATGGACGTATCTTTAGTCATAGTTGAGCTAAAGGGCCCACATTTTGTAGGTATAGTACATTCAAGATGTAACAACTTTCTACCAAGGCTGGTAGTGATCCGACTCCAAATGCAAAAATTCGAAAAAATTTGGACATCATTTTTCGTCATCATACAATCTATGTTCAACACATTGGGAAAAAGCTGATTTCTTGTAGAATCATGTATAATCTATTCACTTAGAAGTTTGGCAAATTACGAAGTCCGGCGATTCTTGCTTCGTATTTTACGGTCGGATATTGGTATGAGTCGTGACATTTTCTATCGGTATGGGAAAAATTTCAAAGGCATGTGCTTCATAACTGTGAAAAATGTAAACGACTAGGTATAATAGATCTCTGGAGTAAAGTTGGAATAAAATCGTAACGATTGGTTTTTGACCAATTCCACTTTTGACCACTTCGGCACCTCCGAATTTCGGTCAATATCCGACCGTTAAACGTAGCGAGAATCGTATTCATTTTCCATACTTGTTAGTGAATAGATTATACATGATTCTACAAGAAATCAGCTTTTTCCCAATATGTTGAACATATAACAGACTATCTGAGAATATGAACATATTTCTTCAGCGACTTGGCACAGGCCAAAATTCGAATTCCTTCTAACTTCACCAGTAGTTAGTACTCGATGAGGGAAACCGACGAGCATCGCCAGAATTTCGATCCGCATCCGCGCGCGCGGCGGTGCGGATCTTGCAAAAAAACTAAAGTAATCCACGAAAAATTTTATATTGATTCCAATGACTGCGGCGGTAAGGGCGCTATGTTCCTTGACAAATTCTAAGACTTATTTACTCTTGGGAAATTTTTGATAAGATTCCATCTAACGTCGGAAATCGATAATTCTACTTTTTCTTCGGTCATGAATGCAATTCTCCAGAATTTTTTCAAGAACCCCCTAAATATTAATGTTGATTTAGCATCTGCCTGAGGCGATACATCTATCAGTAGGAAGGTGTAATTTAAAATTTTCCGTAAGTTAGCTAATATGAATTTTGAATGAATTATGGTGTAATGTTTGGGTTACGGTAATCGAGTGCAAAAGTTGGACGACTTTTCCCAACTGGTGTATTATACTCTAAAACCGATTTTCAGACAATGTTACAGCAATTGGGAAACGTCGTCTAACTTTTGCACTCATACACAGTAACCCAAAAATTACACCATAATTCATTGAAAATTCATTTTATCTAATTTACGGAAAATGTTAAATTACGCATTTCTACAGAAAGATGTATCGCCTCAAGCAGAAGCTAAATCAACATTAATATTTAGGGGGTTCTTGCAAAATTTCAGGAGAATTGCTTTCATGTCCGAAGTAAAAGAAGAATTATCGATTCCCGACGTTAGATGGAATCTTATCAAAAATTTCCCAAGAGTAAAAAAGTCTTAGAATGTGTCAAGGAACGCAGCGCCCCTACCGCCGCAGTCTTTGGGATCGATATAAAAAAATTCAAGGATTACTGTAGTTTTTTTGCAATATCCGCGCCGCCGCGCGCGCGGATGCGGATCGAAATTCTGGCGATGCTCGTAGGTTTCCCTCATCGAGTACAAACTACTGGTGAAGTTAGAAGGAATTCGAATTTTGGCCTGTGCCAAATCTATTTCGATTCTGTCAGATAGCGTGTTATAGATTGTATGATGACGAAAAATGATGTCCAAATTTTTTCGAATTTTTGCATTTGGAGTCGGATCACTACCAGCCTTGGTAGAAAGTTGTTACATCTTGAATGTATTATACTTACAAAATGTGGGCCCTTTAGCTCAACTATGACCAAAGATACGTCCATACAAATAAATTTTAGGAGTCTCGGAAAATCGATATTATGGCTTTCGTGGATCAGCACCAAAATAGCTCAAGGGTGTATTGCTACCATCAATGGTTGGACTCTAACCATAGGTAGTATGAAATAAACCCGACCCTTTAAAAAAGTTTTAAAAATAATTTCCAACACACTTAATCTGCGTAACGTATTAACATCTGAATCCCCTGGAGAACCATAAAGGGGGAGATACTATTGTTTCCTAGAAAGTAAGCCCAAGCCAAGCATTTTTTGAAGAATTGGATATATCATAATCGCTTACGTAAGCAATGGTCCAGGTAGTGTCCGCGAATCCAGTCGACGAATTCTGAAATCAATTCAGGTTGTGTGAGAGACGTTGAGAGACGCAACCAATGATTTCATAATTGAGCAATAAACAGTTATTACCGCTTCTCTGACGTGAAGTTTTCGTATCGTTGCATGCACTTTGAAATCCTCCTTCCTTGAATTGTGTTTCTAGTTTTTTCAAATCTTTAGATTTTCGAAAGAAACTGGAACTACGAAAAGTAATGTAACTAGTTTTTGAACACTGTTGCGTCTGTTAAAAGAGAAAGGTGTGAATCCAGCCACGGCGCACGAAAGAGTGCTTGTATAGAGAGCGAGCGTGTGATCGTGGGAGGGACAATCCTCATTTACCACGTAATTTCTCAATATGACAGCCATGAAACTCTGCGGAAATATGAGAGATCTACCGGACAATCGATTCACTGCATGTTCTGATTCCTTCTCCAGGAAATCGAGCAGTCGAGGCCAAGGCACTAGAGGATCAACTGCGCTCACAGATCCGAATAGTAACAGCACCAATTGCAGTTTTATCTCTGAAATACATCATGGGTTATAATCATAGTTGTCCACCCCGGCGGCGAGGGGCATGAACCCCTATAAGTGATTGCGCCCCACACTGACAGACCGCCACTGGACAGGCTTGGCTACAATCTTCGAATAATTACAAAGATGCACGAGCTCGAGTTAAATACTTGGGTATATTTGTTTGCAAGAATGGACTAAAGTCAACAATTGCTGACTCAGTCCGCTGGGAAAAGCAATTGCGTGGAGGCTTTCCCACCTCTTCCTCTCTTCAGGCGGCTAGAGTTACCAAAGCAAACAAAGGACATTAGCGGGAAAAGTAGTGAAAACAACGAGTTGATCTCTCGGTTTTTCTGACCGACGAAGTGTGACTTTAAAGGTGGAGTAAACTCAAAAGTCAATTGTTTAACCTATCACATGCACGGCCTAGAACTCCACAACTATAAGAAGCTTCGAAATTTTCACATTGATTTCTCCATTCCGACCAGAGTTATAGCTAGTTTACTGGGAGCCAGATCAGTGAAAGCTCAGGGAAGGGGCGAGATAGCACACGACTTGAAGATAGTGCGTCCCTAGGTGAAGCATATTTCAACCAGCCGCGCGTTTGCATTTACTCCACCTTTAAAAGCACAAATCGAATTCACAATTGAAAAAGTAGAACCAATTGCTAGCACGTTAGAAGTCCCTCTATACAAGGAGAACGTATTGGATATCAGTTCAGGTAAACAGACAGATGAAACATCTTCTCCATTCAGCTGTTTTCTAGGGAGAAGGCACTCCTCTGTTCACTCCTATGTTTGTGTTGTGACTTTTGGGCGAGGTTGAATAGACACTTCAAAGTGAGATGAAACTGGAGAACATGTGCTTGCCTTGTGAATCATCCGACCGCATTCTCAATGTGTACTCAAACTTGAACTAGCAAAACAGGAATCCAATATCTTTACAGTATCATGAAAATGTTGTACAATGCAAGTATTACATTACCTGATTATGCTAACATAGAAGTACATGTATCATTACAAACTATTCAAACTTAAGTGTATCTTCTCGCAATGTAAGATCTGATTGTATCTCCGCAGAAGTACGTGAGAGTAGTAATTCCGACTTGTGCGGTTGCCAGCTTCAACACGAACTCATCTGGAGAAAATTCAAATACACTTGCAATTATCATAGTTGGGATTCCAACTCGGGAACTCAATCAATTTCGACGAAGTTTAAATAATCAATGATTCAATGGAAATGTGTAGATGAGATTCTCCTCTATGCCCTAATCACGGTGCAAAACAAGAAATTCGCTCACTCATGGCTTCGTACTACTGCATGCCCGTGGCGAAGAGACCGCCAGTGATGACCATTAGCCCAACGACCAGTGGAATCACCTAAAAGCGATCATCAGGGTGATCGTCAATGTTCCAAATTTAGCCTAGGCTTCACTTATTATCCTATTCATTTAAATCTTGACTAATTTACGATGGAGACCATAGACCGATAAGATTTTATGGAAACTAGTAATGCAAATTAAGCGCATATCAGGCCTCTCACGAGAGAATCGGGACAACGAGTTGACATTGAAAATGAAAATATTTAATTTTTATTGTTTTTTAGTATGGGTATGGGGTCTAGAAGATTTTCCTTGTTCGGTTCGATCCCATTGTACCTTGCAGCTGCAACAGGCTGCTGCAAACTTGAGACGTAGGAAATTAGTTCCAGAGGTATTCGAAAATAAAAGTGATGATACTTGCACACAAAAGTGTTTCCATGATCAAATGAACGATTTTGGCACTCGTTCTTTATTGTTCACTTTTGCGACCGTTGCAGCAGACCCATGTCGGACCAGTTTTTAATTTCTAAGTTAAACAGTCATTTTTTGCACCAAACCAAACTTTCCCAGTTTGTAGCGCTTGAAATTCTGCATATCCCACATTTTTCCTTGATTTTATCTCGGTGGTCCTGGTACATTCTCAAGCCGACGAAAACCTCATAACGGGCTGCACGGCCTACCTGCACTGTAACTGAGTTCTACAAGTCGCAAGTTCGAACCCCAGCCACAGCAGACAAGTTTTGCCATTTATTTTGCTCATTCATGTGATCCGTAATATTTCCAGACTTTCTTTCTCGATTTTATCAAACGACAAAAAAGGTGTCTGACATGGCTGGGGTTCGAACTTGTGACTTGGAGAACTCATTTTCACTGCAAGTGAACCGTGCAGCCCGTTATGAGGTTTTCGCCGGCTTGAGAATGTACCAGGACCACCGAGATAAAATCAAGGAAAAATGTGGTATGTGCAGAATTTCAAGCTCTACAAACTGGGAAAGTTTGGTTTGGTGCAAAAAATGACTGTTCAACTTAGAAATTAATAACTGGTTCGACATGTGTCTGCTGCAACGGTCGCAAAAGTGAAAAATAAAGAACGAGTACCAAAATCGTTCATTTGATCATGGAAACAATTTTGCGTGCAAATGTCATCACTTTTTTTGATAGTAACCTCAATAACCAATGCCACACGTCTCAAGGTTGGAGCAGGTTGCAGCTCATCTAAAAAATATGAAACTTCGGTTTTAGTCTAGCCTAGGCAAGTACTAAATAGAAACATAATAATCAAGATTTTTCGAAATTTGAATGTCAACTGAAAATACCGATTTGTCCCGATTCTCCCATGAAAGGCCTGATATATTCTCACTCTGTTCTTGCCAACAATTTGTGCGATCGCTACGAGCGGGAGCGTGGCGTAGCCTGCAAATTTAATAATTATTATTATGACTATTTATCTATGGCCGAGGCGCGACGAAACAGGAACATAAGTGACTACAAAGCAAGGAAGGGCATTTAATTCATTTATTGATCAAATGTGGAGGACTCGCGTCCAATATTATAAAAACCCCGTGCGATCAGGATTATCCCACAAATGAATATGAAAGGAAAGGTGATATCTGCAATAATTGAATCGTTTTGAAATCAACATCACAAAAACCGAAATGAATGGTTACGAATTATCGCCCCAGCCCAGTCGTACTCTGAGAGTTTACGCGAGATTGTAAATGTCAGCTTTATCTGAAAAAAATCGATTATTGAGGTATATTGATTGCCTAAACTGCGCACATTTAGTCAGTTGTGCTAGACTAGGCCAATGCAGCGAATCCAAATTCCAAGAGTTGTTTTATTAAACATATCTTTCAGAACGCCTGATTATTCTTAAAATTTAAACAATCACCATCTGAGCGCTGAACATGATTGTTTTTCACATTGACGGCGCTCGAGATGTACCAGTCTGGGGTTGGTTCCGGGATCCAATAGTCCGGCAAATACCCATAGTCTGGGTCGGGCTCCACCTTGAAATGTCTTTAATAGTAAAAGCTCAATCGGCTAGTGCGATGAAGTTTTTTTGAACGGTCTCATGTGTTTAGCAAAGCCTAACATAACGAGATAAATTGTATTTTTATTTTCGAAATTGGCTTACGAAAGCGGTCGCATTCTGATTCACGGTAGTATTGAATCCGGCGGTGTACATCATTCCAACGTATATGCTGATGGTGTAGCTGCCGAGCGCCGGAACGGGGAACTTCAATTGAAAAATTTGATTTTCTTCCATAAACGATACACTAGAGACGTGTAAAAGCGGTAAGTGTATCGTTGCAGTGAACGGATGCTCTCAAATTCAAACAATGGGTGGTAATTAAAAAGAAAACGTCATGGTATTAGGGCATGGATAGGCACAATAGGGCACGATAGGCACGATATGATAGGTTGTGCATAGGGTAAGATATTTACTGACCCGATATTGAGTGAAATGTTCAGCGTGCGATCTAGTTCTGCATATCACTTGACCATCGAAGGAGAACTGAACATCAACCAGGATCGAAATATATTGCTTCCGGCACAAGGAAACGTATTTCGCAAAATCGGTTTAAATTTATCAAATACTTCCTCGAGAAGTTATAAGCATTTCTCAATTAAAACAACTAGACTAATTTTTCAATAAAGATACTCACCACGCAGCCATGAAGTCGCGCATAGTATTTGAATGTTCTGAAAGGTGTTCGTAAGATTCTAAATTTCTATTCACCGTGATTTCCTAATTATTCGAATTTCTGGAAAATCAATCTCATATTTTCGAAACCATATCGCTACCCTCTTCCTCTGTACACGTCAGGCAGTAATCGGAACTTTTTGAGTCGATCCCGATAGATCCGAATCTCGGTGAGATTACCGAATTCCGATGGCTCCCAAGCGAGAAAGGGGTCAGTGAAATTCTGCGAATTCCGGTATAAATTTAATATTAGAAATGTAAAGCATATGCAACAGTAAACTCGCGTAGGACAAGGAGACCGATGCATTAACAATGCCCGAGCGCGTATCCTGCAACGGAGATTGTTCACATCGAAAAATATATAAATACTCACAACACTAGTCACGTGGAAATTGCGAATTCGACTATCCACAGTTTTATAAGTTCCTAAAATTAAAATTTAAAAAAAAATTGGCTTAGATTTAAAAAAAACTTACCATATTTTGACATTTTTTCTAGATGATCCTTTAGCGTGTCCTCTATCAGCCAACGCTCACGATCGAAGGCGTTTGTAAAAGAGAAACACAACATCAACATGAGAATCATGACTGAAATAGGCGAACTAGTTCCGCAAGTAGTGATAATGCGCAAGTGCTCTTAGCATCGATAAAACGTGCAAAATTTTGTGAGATGCATCGATTGGTGTTGGTGAAATTATGAGGAAAATGAGGAGAGTAAGTGTGACAGAGGCGGTGGCGAAGACAAGTGGCAACTCGATACGCCTTCGAGTCCCGGTGAAAGGCAAACACTGGCTTCTGGCACTATGGATGAAGAAGACGCATAACTAATTAGGTTGATTCCTGGTCCACACTAGTGATGCCAAAACGGCGCACACTCTCCTCGTTTCACACGCTCTCTCGCCGGTCAGACAGAGCGAGAGAGCGTGTGAAACGAGGAGAGCGCGCGCCGTTTTGGCATCACTAGTTCAAACGCTAAGATGCCCGATTCGCTTTCGAGATACGAGAATCCCTGCTTTCGAGAGACACAAGTTCGAAGCTTTTTGCGCTATTTCGAGGAACGAAACCCATTGCTTCTCAGTCTGCAAACTCACTTCAAGTGAGGGTAAAACGGGTGGGATATGGAGATCAACATTTCTTGATCGATATTGCGATGTCCATGATGATATGTAATGGATCTATGGATTCGGCGTATCCAATCGCCGACGAAGGAAAAGCGCGCGCAATGCCCGCCGAGAAACGGTTAGAAACAATTACCATTTCCCAGGAAGGTATCACTAGTAGTGAGGCGCAGAAGGAACGAAATGGCATCTTAATACACCTCCGATGTCCGGGGGAAAGATAAATTATGGAGGTTAGGCCGTGCATGGATAATTAGGAGAAGTGCACAGGGCTACTTCTCAGGGTTTTTTTTTTGAAAACGGAAACAATCCGTTCAGATGCTCTTGCGTCCAAAGTTCGAAAAGTAGGTGGTATAATTTCAAATATTGGGCGGCGAGGGGGTGAAACAAGTAATGGAATTGATCCACACTGTTCGAAATAATACATCGTTGGACTAAAGTTCACAACAGTAACGGTTACAATAAATTCGGTTTGGAGGAACAACCAAGCCGATTCGCCGATTCTATTTTGTAGCAATGACTGAAAAAGTTCTGCGACTCGAATTTTCAGTATACCGATGTGAAGGGTGTTTATCATTCCAAAGTGCATTCTGATAAAGTAAATACCGAAATCAGGGACATATAAATGCAAGTTCGACATTTGGACAATAATTATGCGTTTAATCATTATAAACTTTAGCGGTACAATTTCGCTTCAAAGTATCATCTGTTTACACTAAACTGAGTGTTGCTGCTGACCAGAATGTTAGAAATGTGTCCAGTGTACTTGAATGCGTCTTTACATGCAAATGGAATGTAAAATATCTACATGATGGTTTGATCCAGGGCACAAACAAGAAACGGTGGTGCACTTTCGAAAAAAAAGATCATGCTTAGCAGTTGTATAGTGAATAATTTGCTAAAAATAACGAAAATGATAGATTAGGAATAATGACCAGTGGGGATAAAAGGCGAGAGAGCAGTGCGATAATCCGCGTGTTGGTATTTGCGCACCGCGTTCTCACCCTTTATCCCCATCGCCTTTTCAGCACTAATCCTAACACTGATTGATCTATCTCTCTGTCTTCTTTGAGAGCTAATCCTCTCGTGTGAATGTCGATAGGTGACATAGTGCCTCACGAAAATGTGCATTCCTTCTTTCAAGGATACGGTAGATCTTGCTAAAATTGAAGTAAACATCCCGATTCATTTTCGTATTTTTCTTCTCGGAAATTGATGGCTTGGCACGATATGTCTCTCTAAATTTTGAGTTGTACACATCTATCAGACCGGCTAATAATTATGCAGACTGAAGAGATTTACTTCTTCCGTATCGTGTTATTGCCGCCTCTCGATTTTATTATCTGACCTCTCTCACCACCCTATTGATTTTTGATTTTGTTTGTTCGGTGTAAATTTTATCTTACCTTATTAACACAATGACTAAGAGGAAGTTGTTTACCTACCCGTTTCGCATGCATCCAAAAAAGTACGAGAATGGGTCACGCCTCTCGTCCCGCCCCCTTTATGCAGGGTATAAAAGCCACTGAGGTTAGGGTGGTGTCGTCCAATCACTGTCTTCATCTCGTCATTTCCCCCTCCCTCTCTTACATCTCCCTCCTCATTGTTCTAGTTTTACTGTGCGATTATCGTAGAAATTATCGACTTTTCACCCACTTCATTAAAACAGGAGCAAAGGCAAAATTCAATTGTTGAAGATTTCATATGCACGGCCTAGATCTCCTCAACGAGAAGAAGATCAGAAATTTTCACATCGATGTCTCTATTATCGGTAGTTGGCGGGGAGCCAAATCAGGGAAATCTCAGGCAACGAGCGAGAGAGCACGCGACTTTAAGAGCCCCCTAATTGAAACATATTTCAACCGGGCGCACTTTTGCCCTCACTGCTCGTTTAAGCTCAACATCGCTGAATGAAACTTACCACTTAACCATCCTAATTCTCATTTCTCAGGCTCAGATGGCTAAATTTGATTATTTCCAGCATCCTACTCATGCTCGCTTGATGATGATATCAATCGTCACGGATAATCTACACCATAATTTAGAAGCATAATAGTGGAGGATCATCAATTGAGTGTACGTCGGTACCTTTATCATGCGATTAATTTCCCACTATTTATCCTCATATTTTACTTCGCTCATCTACTGCAGCTGCAGCTCTATATACTATGCTCTATATATATATATCTATATATACTGCAGCTCTATCTTCAACTCATCAGGCGCAGAAGTGAAGTGTATCCAGGCAGCCCCATACGGTAAATCGGAACCGACGGTTAGTTAACAAATTATGCTGAACTGATGGCTTTGGTATCTGCCTAGTCGGGCAAGAGTGTTTCAACGAATTCCAAAAATAAAGCTTGATAAACATAAAAATGGTGGTAGGATTGACCAGTAGGGCGTTAAGAACGAATACGGATATTACGATTTTCCAAATTTATTCCGTTGTTTATCGCCATTTTTTTCTGCAGACGGCCTGTTCCGACGTCTTTCTCAATGTATATCCATGGAATATTCAAACAATGGTTGGTTCCAGACTTAAGAAAGTTCGGCCCCATGTTTGTACAGAAGCAATGAGTGTCATATTTTGCTTGTTCGTATTCATTGTTTCGTTTCTCGATACTCTGATCAACATACACTTCAGGATCATGATGATCAAATCAGACAAACCCATAAAAGTGGATAAGATAATAGGAAGAAGTACGCTGAAGACAATGCATGTGGATATGGAAAAGAAAAGGGCTGATTTAGAATTGAAATATATTATTTATGAGATGTTCGTATATGTATTAATGATAAAGATTGATCATATTTGTATAATGTTTCCCTGAATAGCTATAGATTCTGGAATGGTACATCTCATTTTCTCTCATTTTTTTCGAGCTACCGCCCGGTGTTCCAAGTACCATCCTATATGGTTTGCTCGCAAAATTATGCCAATATTTAAATATAACTACCACTCAAACGAAGACGACGAAGAGAAGAGGCAATAGTGTTATTTTGAACGTTTAATTTGGACCTTTTAGGAAATTAACATCATAAATCCCTCGTTTGTGTATCCTTCCTGTAATGTATGAAGTGATGTTGTTCTAAAATGGTAATTGAAATTTTGCATTTGCACGTTTGCAATGCAATTAACTATCTATCTCATCTACCTCTCACTCTTTTCTTTTGCCATCATCGTATGCGGTCGTCACTCGCCTTTCTCCTCCTCCTTCTCCCCATCTATTCGGCTGATGGCATCGTTAGACGTTAGTTTAACCTATTTTTGCAGTTCATACATATGATGACAGGCAAATAGGTCACTAGTTTCATTTATTTTGCAATAGAGTCATATCTGAGAGAGAGACATTCGCAGTGAGGGTGCGGATTATAACGTTGCGATAATTAATGAGCTTTAAAATTGTTTTTTAGCTAATTCGCTCTCAAGGCTGGGTGTACATGCTATTAGAAAACAAAGATCTCACCTTATTCTTTACGCCGACGTCATTATCAGATGCAGTTTCCTAATTAGGATAATTTATAGGTATGTTTCATGTGCGATAGACATTTCGCAAATCACCTGAAACACATCCGGGAATTGTATGCATGATTTTAAACATTTCGTAAAGCATGAGCGTAAATATATTACAAATTTCGTAAATCACCTGAAACACATCCGGAAATTTCCAATTACCTGAAAATTGAAACGCTACTCTCAGAGTCGATGGAGCTCGGCTGCCAGGCGCGCATCGCGTACTACTGCGGCAAGGGCGAGCACTGCTCGGAGACGGTATTCAAGGGCGAGCAGGACGTGAACGGAAACTACCCGGCGGTACCGAAATTCGAGCTAACCTAACTTTTGTGTAGAGATTTTTAAAGTAGCAATTTCGGCGCACTGTAAGAGATTGACGAGACAAAGAATGATGTAGACATCTCGAACAATTTTCTCAGGAAGAGGAGGGCCACGTGTTCCTTGGAGTGTTGAACATCACGTGCACGGAGGGATTTCAGCTGGTGTACGGATTTTGCAAATTGAATACCGAAATTTTCATCTTTTTCGCGTGTTCGATATTAGGTCATGTTGAGATATTTTTCCAGAGTAGTCGGCCTTACCGGACTACACTGACCTAGTGATCTCTTGAGGACTGTATAATTGCTTGACGTGGCCGCATCTTTTACCTTGTTTTTTTAAAATGTTTATTGAAACACATTCCAGAGTGCATCAGAACAAGTCGGACAGGGAGACATCCAGAGCAGTCGAGCGTGTCCTCTGCAAGAACGTTACGAAACACGCATGCGAACACAACTGCTTTCAAGAACTGTGACTGATTTGCATACAACTTTCTTGCACCGTATCAAGTGGTCAAAAGGGCTGTGGAAAAATATACACATTTGAAAAAGGAAATGTATTTGTTTCATAACTGCTAAGATACCTTCTTTCGAGAAATGGGGGCATCGTTTTTTTGTTGTGCACAATGCGAATTTGGTTATTTTTTTAAACTGTGGAATCAAATCTTGTCAAATTAAACAACTGCTGAGTTGATAAAATAATTAACGTTTCTGAAACTTACAGGGAACACATTTGAAAATACACACCATTTCAGCTACGCCTATGGCGAGGATGGTCAGGTGGACTTCCAGGGCGCCCTGTACAAGATCGAGTGCAAAAGTGAGCGATGATCTTTGATTTTTCGTCTGACCTCTGATCTAAACTGGGAATATGCATAGATAAAACCATAACATTGTGCGGCTGGTAAAATTTTTTCACCAAAGAATCGAGAAAATGAGTTGATCTTTGATCTTTTGGTCTGAAGTCTGATTCAGATGTGGAATGGACCGGAACAGACACAGCAATCGCTGCGACTTTCGGAGCGATCTTCTTGTTGCTCTTGATTGGCTCCTGTCAGTTTTGAATGTCAACTATCAAATTACAGCATAATTACGAAATGAAATTCTATGCGATTAGAACATTGATCTAGACCTAGCTGCAACTTTCAAAACCTTTATACAATTGAGTCCGAATTTGATAAACTGGAAACTTGAGAAATGTCAAAGTTCATAATCTTGAGGCGTGTCGTACTGCTGGGCGAAAGCTCGCGCTAATCGACCCGCTCCCGTCGCCCTCACTCCCCCTGCACCGAACAGCAAATGAGGAGGTAGAAGACGAGCGAATAAAGTGAAATCGAATCAGCGATAAATGTGATTACAAACTGAATCAAAATGGACATACACAACACTGCACGCGGAAAAAACAAATATGAATTTTCAGTTTTATGTGTTCCCAAAATAACGGAATATTGACTCCAAAAAAGCATTTTTCGCATTTTTAAAATATATTTTTGATTGACATTATTGAAGGATTGTGCTTCCTGTGAACCGGGGCATTTCTGCAGAAGACCGGACAAGGTCAAGGTTGCGTGTTTCGTACCCCTAGGCGCTACTCATCTAAGGGAGGAATCCTTCTAAGATAGGATGTGTACATATATTTAACCCTAAATTTATCTATAATGTACTCGCCAAATTGTATGGAAAACACTACGTATTAACACTTTTCTCGTGCTCCGGTCTTCTGCAGAAGTGCCTGAACCGGGAGATCATTTAACGTGATGGTATTATTAACGTGATGGTTATTATTGACCTCAGCTATCCATAAAGATAGAAGCAATCTGGAGTTCTTGATGACCTCTGGAGTATTTATGTGGTAAACTCGAACGCGCATTCAAATAGACGAAATACAAGAAATTATGCGAAACGTGTAAATGGGTTACTCGAGCAGATCCGCTCGCGTCACAGTGATCACCTCGCCCCCATCCTTCAATAATGTCAATCAAAAATATATTTTAAAAATGCGAATAATGCTTTTTTGGAGTCAATATTCCGTTATTTTGGGAACACATAAAACTGAAAATTCATATTTGTTTTTTCCGCGTGCAGTGTTGTGTATGTCCATTTTGATTCAGTTTGTAATCACATTTATCGCTGATTCGATTTCACTTTATTCGCTCGTCTTCTACCTCCTCATTTGCTGTTCGGTGCAGGGGGAGTGAGGGCGACGGGAGCGGGTCGATTAGCGCGAGCTTTCGCCCAGCAGTACGACACACCTCAAGATTATGAACTTTGACATTTCTCAAGTTTCCAGTTTATCAAATTCAGACTCAATTGTATAAAGGTTTTGAAAGTTGCAGCTAGGTCTAGATCAATGTTCTAATCGCATAGAATTTCATTTCGTAATTATGCTGTAATTTGATAGTTGACATTCAAAACTGACAGGAGCCAATCAAGAGCAACAAGAAGATCGCTCCGAAAGTCGCTGCGATTGCTGTGTCTGTTCCGGTCCATTCCACATCTGAATCAGACTTCAGACCAAAAGATCAAAGATCAACTCATTTTCTCGATTCTTTGGTGAAAAAATTTTACCAGCTCCACAATGTTATGGTTTTATCTATGCATATTCCCAGTTTAGATCAGAGGTCAGACGAAAAATCAAAGATCATCGCTCACTTTTGCACTCGATCTATAGCTATTCAGGGAAACATTATACAAATATGATCAATCTTTATCATTAATACATATACGAACATCTCATAAATAATATATTTCAATTCTAAATCAGCCCTTTTCTTTTCCATATCCACATGCATTGTCTTCAGCGTACTTCTTCCTATTATCTTATCCACTTTTATGGGTTTGTCTGATTTGATCATCATGATCCTGAAGTGTATGTTGATCAGAGTATCGAGAAACGAAACAATGAATACGAACAAGCAAAATATGACACTCATTGCTTCTGTACAAACATGGGGCCGAACTTTCTTAAGTCTGGAACCAACCATTGTTTGAATATTCCATGGATATACATTGAGAAAGACGTCGGAACAGGCCGTCTGCAGAAAAAAATGGCGATAAACAACGGAATAAATTTGGAAAATCGTAATATCCGTATTCGTTCTTAACGCCCTACTGGTCAATCCTACCACCATTTTTATGTTTATCAAGCTTTATTTTTGGAATTCGTTGAAACACTCTTGCCCGACTAGGCAGATACCAAAGCCATCAGTTCAGCATAATTTGTTAACTAACCGTCGGTTCCGATTTACCGTATGGGGCTGCCTGGATACACTTCACTTCTGCGCCTGATGAGTTGAAGATAGAGCTGCAGTATATATAGATATATATATATAGAGCATAGTATATAGAGCTGCAGCTGCAGTAGATGAGCGAAGTAAAATATGAGGATAAATAGTGGGAAATTAATCGCATGATAAAGGTACCGACGTACACTCAATTGATGATCCTCCACTATTATGCTTCTAAATTATGGTGTAGATTATCCGTGACGATTGATATCATCATCAAGCGAGCATGAGTAGGATGCTGGAAATAATCAAATTTAGCCATCTGAGCCTGAGAAATGAGAATTAGGATGGTTAAGTGGTAAGTTTCATTCAGCGATGTTGAGCTTAAACGAGCAGTGAGGGCAAAAGTGCGCCCGGTTGAAATATGTTTCAATTAGGGGGCTCTTAAAGTCGCGTGCTCTCTCGCTCGTTGCCTGAGATTTCCCTGATTTGGCTCCCCGCCAACTACCGATAATAGAGACATCGATGTGAAAATTTCTGATCTTCTTCTCGTTGAGGAGATCTAGGCCGTGCATATGAAATCTTCAACAATTGAATTTTGCCTTTGCTCCTGTTTTAATGAAGTGGGTGAAAAGTCGATAATTTCTACGATAATCGCACAGTAAAACTAGAACAATGAGGAGGGAGATGTAAGAGAGGGAGGGGGAAATGACGAGATGAAGACAGTGATTGGACGACACCACCCTAACCTCAGTGGCTTTTATACCCTGCATAAAGGGGGCGGGACGAGAGGCGTGACCCATTCTCGTACTTTTTTGGATGCATGCGAAACGGGTAGGTAAACAACTTCCTCTTAGTCATTGTGTTAATAAGGTAAGATAAAATTTACACCGAACAAACAAAATCAAAAATCAATAGGGTGGTGAGAGAGGTCAGATAATAAAATCGAGAGGCGGCAATAACACGATACGGAAGAAGTAAATCTCTTCAGTCTGCATAATCATTAGCCGGTCTGATAGATGTGTACAACTCAAAATTTAGAGAGACATATCGTGCCAAGCCATCAATTTCCGAGAAGAAAAATACGAAAATGAATCGGGATGTTTACTTCAATTTTAGCAAGATCTACCGTATCCTTGAAAGAAGGAATGCACATTTTCGTGAGGCACTATGTCACCTATCGACATTCACACGAGAGGATTAGCTCTCAAAGAAGACAGAGAGATAGATCGATCAGTGTTAGGATTAGTGCTGAAAAGGCGATGGGGAAAAAGGGTGAGAACGCGGTGCGCAAATACCAACACGCGGATTATCGCACTGCTCTCTCGCCTTTTATCCCCACTGGTCATTATTCCTAATCTATCATTTTCGTTATTTTTAGCAAATTATTCACTATACAACTGCTAAGCATGATCTTTTTTTTCGAAAGTGCACCACCGTTTCTTGTTTGTGCCCTGGATCAAACCATCATGTAGATATTTTACATTCCATTTGCATGTAAAGACGCATTCAAGTACACTGGACACATTTCTAACATTCTGGTCAGCAGCAACACTCAGTTTAGTGTAAACAGATGATACTTTGAAGCGAAATTGTACCGCTAAAGTTTATAATGATTAAACGCATAATTATTATCCAAATGTCGAACTTGCATTTATATGTCCCTGATTTCGGTATTTACTTTATCAGAATGCACTTTGGAATGATAAACACCCTTCACATCGGTATACTGAAAATTCGAGTCGCAGAACCTTTTCAGTCATTGCTACAAAATAGAATCGGCGAATCGGCTTGGTTGTTCCTCCAAACCGAATTTATTGTAACCGTTACTGTTGTGAACTTTAGTCCAACGATGAATTATTTCGAACGGTATGGATCAATTCCATTACTTGTTTCACCCCCTCGCCGCCCAATATTTAAGATTATACCACCTACTTTTCGAACTTTGGACGCAAGAGCATCTGAACGGATTGTTTCCGTTTTCAAAAAAAACCCTAAGAAGTAGCCCTGTGCACTTCTCCTAATTATCCATGCACGGCCTAACCTCCATTATTTATCTTTCCCCCGGACATCGGAGGTGTATCAAGATGCCATTTCGCTCCTTCTGCGCCTCACTACTAGTGATACCTTCCTGGGAAATGGTAATTGTTTCTAACTGTTTCTCGGCGGGCAATGCGCGCGCGATACTGGTACTCCCAGATCAACGGTGTCCGATATCCTCCATCGATCTGGGAAGAAGCCGAAACTCCTAAACTCCCACAAGTGATTCCCCATGACCTCTCCCCCGAACAGCTGAAAAATCGTGTTCAAGTCTGTTGGGAATTACTCCATCGTAGATCCAATCTTCGATGGGTCAATTCCATCATCGCTACAGATGATAAGTGGATCACGTACGATAACCCTGTGAGGAGACTGCAATTGGTGGATGCAGATGAGAAGCCCACGCCCGTCCCGAAGAAGGATGAGCACTAAAAGAAGGAACTCCTCTGCTTCTTCTTCTCAGTGCTCGGTCCCATCTACTGGGAGATCCTCGCCCCTGGCACCAGCATCAATGCCGACCTCTTCTCTGAACAACTGGAAGATGTCGCGATCAGAGTCCCTCCCAGACTCCTGAAGCAGAGCAAAATTCTTCTTCTGATGGACAATGCTCGCCCACATCGAGCGAAGCTGACACAGAAGAAAATGGACGAGCTGAAGATCGAGAGGATTCCCCATCCACCGTATTCCCCGGATCTCTCCCCATGCGACTACCACAGCTTCCGCTCTTTCTCTTCCGCAAAGGGGAAAGAAGTTCAAGAATCGAGATGAAGTTGTGAGGGCTTTCGTGAACTGGGCGGTCTCGAAGAAACCCGCATTCTGGAAGAGAGGAATCGAGACCCTTCCCAATCGCTGGAGGGAGGTAGTGAGAAAGAAGGGGGCATACATTGGTCACTGAGAATTGTAAAGCATTGAATAAAAAATAAAAACAAAAAATTATACGAACTTTCCGGACACCCCAATAGATATCACGTGCATCACGAGTCAGCGGATGAAAAATGATCCCCCCGGGAACATTTTCAAAAAAGTTGCGCCTGATTTAAGTCATATTATAGTTGTAGAATACCATAGTCATAAGATTTCGAAAAATAGTAGTTATTGGTCTCAGAGCCGGCTTTTAGGAATTGACCGGTTTTTCACCCGGCTACGATGTATTTCAGCTTCCAGAGGAGCTAGAGATCTGGGATTGGTCTCAAAATGTGCGGAAAATTATTTCCAGCAACTTTTATGTTGAGTGCAAGACGATTGGACAAATATTAAAAACATGCTGAGCGAAAAACTACTTTTAGAAATAAATTTAAAATATTCTGGATATCAAGCAGAAGAATGATACAGATTTTTAATGCAGAATATAAAAGCATAAGTCCATGAGTATGATATAAAAATATAAAAACCAAATTTGCGATGGCTCCTACTTGGCAAATTTCAATCAAAATCACGACTACGTGATATCAGAATGTTGAAAAAATAGTAAATTGCGAAAATTCTCATTAAAATATGTCAAATTCAACATTATTCGACTGTTGATGATGGAACTAGTTTGATGACGTTGAAAACACGCGAATTTTCGCCACCATCAAAAATTCGATTTTTCGTACTCCGAATTTTCCAAGTTTGAAAATCCGCAACATAAGATTGTCGCTTCTATGGGCATTCGTTCCAAGTACAAATAATGGTAGCGACCAAGTTGAGAAAACTTTATCTTTTTTGGCTCACCACTACTTTCTCCGAATTTTCCAAGTTTGAAAATTCGCAACTTATGATTTTCGCTTCTATGGACATTAATTCAAGAAGGAATAATAATAGCGACCAAGATGAGTAAATATTATCATTTTTGGCTCACTATTACTTTCCATTCCAATGATTGACGGGCTCAAACTTGCTATTTTCAAGTGGTCGATTGGGAACATATTTAGATTTTGACTGAATTTTCTCGAACAACTGCTCGTTTTGATAACTAAAAATAATTATACGCGCCAAATAACTAAAAAAATATTAAAATGGCCTCAATTTTCTTAATAATATTAACTTGAAAAATTCCGAATTTCGAAAATTTGGATTTTTTTCGAAAAGCATCTAAACGTAAGTATTGTGGTTCATTTCACTTTTATATAATACGAGTTGATTTTTGGTTATAAAAACGAGCAGTGGTTCGAGAAAATTCAGTCAAAATCTAAATATGTTCGCAATCAACCACTTGAAAATAGCAAGTTTGAGCCCGTCAATCATTTGAATGGAAAGTATTGGTGAGCCACAAATGATAAAGTTTTCTCATCTTGGACCATTATTTGTACTTGGAACGAATGTCCATAGAATCGACAATCTTATGTTGCGGATTTTCAAACTTGGAAAATTCGGAGGACGAAAAATCGAATTTTTGATGGTGGAGAAAATTCGCGTGTTTTCAACGTCATCAAACTAGTTCCATCATAAACGGTCGAATATTGTTGAATTTGACATATTTTAATGGGCATTTTCGCAATTTACTATTTTTTCAACATTCTGATATCACGTAGTCGTGAATTTGATTGAAATTTTCCAAGTAGGAGCCATCGCAAATTTGGTTTTTATATTTTTATATCATACTCCTGGACTTATTCTTTTATATTCTGCATTAAAAATATGTATCATTCTTCTGCTTGATATCCAGAATATTTTAAATTTATTTCTAAAAGTAGTTTTTCGCTCAGCATGTTTTTAATATTTGTCCAATCGTCTTGCACTCAGCATAAAAGTTGCTGGAAATAATTTTCCGCACATTTTGAGACCAATCCCAGATCTCTAGCTCCTCTGGAAGCTGAAATACATTGTAGCCGGGTGCAAAACCGGTCAATTCCTAAAAGCCGGCTCTGAGACCAATGACTTCTATTTTTCGAAATCTTATGACTATGGTATTCTACAACTATAATATGACTTAAATCAGGCGCAACTTTTTTGAAAATTTTCCCGGGGGGATCATTTTTCATCCGCTGACTCGTGATGCACGTGATATCTATTGGGGTGTCCGGAAAGTTCGTATAATTTTTTGTTTTTATTTTTTATTCAAAGCTTTACAATTCTCAGTGACCAATGTATGCCCCCTTCTTTCTCACTACCTCCCTCCAGCGATTGGGCAGGGTCTCGATTCCTCTCTTCCAGAATGCGGGTTTCTTCGAGACCGCCCAGTTCACGAAAGCCCTCACAACTTCATCTCGATTCTTGAACTTCTTTCCTTTGCAGAAGTCAGAGAGAGAGCGGAAGCTGTGGTAGTCGCATGGGGAGAGATCCGGGGAATACGGTGGATGGGGAATCCTCTCGATCTTCAGCTCGTCCATTTTCTTCTGTGTCATCTTCGCTCGATGTGGACGAGCATTGTCCATCAGAAGAAGAATTTTGCCCTGCTTCAGGAGTCTGGGAGGGACTCTGATCGCGACATCTTCCAGTTGTTCAGAGAAGAGGTCGGCATTGATGCTGGTGCCAGGGGCGAGGATCTCCCAGTAGATTGGACCGAGCACTGAGAAGAAGAAGCAGAGGAGTTCCTTCTTTTAGTGCTCATCCTTCTTCGGGACGGGCGTGGGCTTCTCATCTGCATCCAGCAATTGCAGTCTCCTCACAGGGTTATCGTACGTGATCCACTTATCATCTGTAGCGATGATGGAATTGACCCATCGAAGATTGGATCTACGATGGAGTAATTCCCAACAGACTTGAACACGATTTTTCAGCTGTTCGGGGGAGAGGTCATGGGGAATCACTTGTGGGAGTTTAGGAGTTTCGGCTTCTTCCCAGATCGATGGGGGATATCGGACACCGTTGATCTGGGAGTACCAGTATCCTTCGTCAACTCAAGCACACTGGCCATGGGCTTGCGCTTCAGTGTGCGGAGAACGAGAAGCTGATCGAGGGAGGGAGGGCGTCCAGAGCGGGGTTGATCATCGAGACCAAACTCCCCTTTCTTGAAGCGGGAGAACCACTTATAGCAGAAGGGTATGGAGGAGGTGTCAGCTCCTTCCGACTGGGCCAGGGCAGAGTGGGCCTCCTTCACGAATCGGCCAAGACGGTAGTAATGAAGTAAAACTGCTCGGAGGTAGAGATGGGAGTCCATCACAAGAATCAATGTAGCAACTAGGAGACTGATTAAATCCTCTCACTACTCAACGTCAGAATGATGCAATACATTGTTGACAAACAGTCACTGCATTTGATCGCGAACTGACTTTTTTCCGAAGCATTATACGAACTTTCCGGACACCCCAATATATATATATATTAAATCCTAAATTGACTTTATAGTGATTCTACATAAATTAGAGTTAAGATAGGATAATTCAAAATAATTTTAGTAATGAATTTGTATTTTCAGAATAATGTTTGAATCAATAAACAGGATCTGACCCAAGGAACAGGGTTACGGTAGTCATTTGGGTACTGTAGAATCGATTGCACACGGTACCAGGATATTTTGTCGTATACGGTATCTACTGGTGCCGTACGATCGATTGGGTACGGTACTTAGTTTTGACCTTCCATGACTTACCTATTGATGTTGAGAGTTATCGACGCCGCGAGTCGACATGGCCGGCTGCTTCAAATATAATAAAGAAAAATATATTGAAAAATAATGTTGCATCAACCTCAGTTTTTTGAAGCTTCATGCAAATTCTGCAAACGCGAGAAGCGTTCCCGGATGATCTCACTGCTTTTTTTCCACGAGAAAAGCTACACGTGTCAGTGGTCCTTTGCATCGCTCAGTGCTCGTTATCGTATAAAGAGATATATTTTATTATTATTGTTATTATTTAATTACATGGTGCATTCAACACCACTAAATAAGATTCGAAAATCCTATGAGAACTGATGCATCATAGGGGTTAGAGTGCGACCGGTGCAAAAACTCGAACAGGAGTGATGCGAAAACTATTCCGGACAGGGGGGGGGGTCTTTTGTCAGTTAAGTATAAGAAAGCTCGAAATCGAGAACCCGATATCCAAAAATGTCCCCTTTCCCACGATCAGTCAGTTTGAGTCGGTTCTCTCGTGAAAGGTGTGATATAAACAGATTCCGTAACAATACATGGAACATTGAATATCATAATATTCGAAAATCGGATGAGAACTACGTCAAATGCCACAGCCCGAGATAGTTCTCATCCGGCCTAGTGCATTCGAAGACAACTTGAAATGAAGGTGATTGTGACAACTATTAGGGTGTCCGGAAAGTTCGTTCATGCCTTTGTAAAAACTCAGTTTGTGATCGAATTTCGCAATCACGCAATGTTGTTTGTCAACAAAGTATTGCGTCATCCTGACGCTAAGTGGTGAGAGGATTGAATCAATCTGTTAGTTTCTACATCGATTTTCGTGATGGAGACTCACCTTTACCTCCGCGCAGTCTTGCTACATTATCACCGCCTTGGCCAGTCGGTGAGGCAGGCCCATTCAGCCTTTGCCCAATCTGAAGGTGACGATGCCCCCTCCCTTCGTTTCTGCCAGAAGTGGTTCTCTCGCTTCAAGAACGGAGACTATAGTCTCGAAGATCATCCCCGTTCTGGACGCCCTCCGACCCTCGATCAGTCTCTTGTCCTCAGCACTCTGAAGAGGAAGCCCAAAGCCAGTATGCGCGATTTGAAGAGAGACTGGCATTCCTAAATCGACGGTGTCCGATATCCTTCATCGAGTGGGAAAGAAGCCCAAGCTCCCACAAGTGGTTCCCCATGATCTCTCTTCGGCACAACTGAAAAATCGTGTCGAGATCTGTCATGAATTGCCCCATCGCAGATCAAATCTTGGATGGGTTAATTCAATTGTCGCCGCAGATGAGAAGTGGATCGCCTACGATAACCCTGAGAGAAAACTACAGTGGGTCGATGCGGATAAGAAGCCCAAGCCAGTCCCGAAGAAGGAAGAGCATGGAAAGAAGGAACTCCTCTGCTTTTACTTCTCCGTGCTCGGTCCGATCTACTGGGAGATCCTGTCCCCTGGCACCGACATCACTGCCGACCTATTCTCCAACCAACTGGAAGAAGTCGCCCATAGAACCCCTCCCAGTCTCGTGAGCGAGGGCAAAATCCTTCTTTTGATGGACAATGCTCGCCCTCATCGCGCGAAATTGACTCAGAAGAAAATGGACGAGCTGGATATCGAGAGGATTCCTCACCCACCGTATTCTCCGGACCTCTCTCCTTGTGACTTCCACTGTTTCCGCTCTCTCTCTGACTTCTGCAAGGGGAAGAAGTTCAAAAATCGAGATCAAGTTGTGAGGGCTTTCGTGGAATGGATGATCTCGAGGACTCCCGATTTCTGAGAGAGAGGAATCGCTACTCTGCCCGATCACTGGAAGGAAGTGAGGGGAAACATGGGAGCATACATTGATCACTGAGAATTGTAAAGTATTGAATAAAAAATAAAAACAAAAAATGAACGAACTTTCCGGACGCCCTAATATTTTCCGTTAATCATTTTTTAAACAACAATTGGCACTTAACATTTCGCTCTTCCCTCTATTTGCATATGCTTGCAAATTCAGCTAAATCATGCATTCTACAAAAATTGCAAATGTAGCAAATGTTCCCTGATGATTTCACTGTTTTGCCGGCATAAAACGGTGTGCATTTCCTCTCTAAGCCACACACAATGAAAGTCTTCGTGCTGCTCTGCCTCTCCGTACTCTCTTCTGCTCAAAAAGCTGGCATTTGGGCAGAGGTAATTAATATTTATATTATCGTGTTATTATTTAATAAAACAATCATAAACAACACTACTCAATGCATTTCAGACCAAAGTCACCGGGAATCTGCGTTGCATCGACTCTCGGGGCGACTATACTCGTGTTGACGGAGGCATAGTGCAGCTACGGAATCATGATGATCTGTTCGGTCAGTCCAGTAACGGAATTCTACAGAAATGTTGTTTTCGACCGTTATCATCCCTACACCTTGCTAAACGCAGTGTAAAGGATAGAGTTCGAGAAACGATGCCACGGTCTCTTCATTCTGTGCACTCTCTCGTCGATCGACCGGTTGAGAGAGTGTGTAGAATGAAGAGACGAAGGCCCGAATTACGAACTCTAGTAAGAGATAATGTGGATCTAATACTTTTCAGCTTCTAATACAGTTGATGATGATGGTGAAGTTGTGAAAAAGAGTGAGCTGGACAAAACCGGTCGATTCGAGGTGGCGGGAGAGGAGATGCAGATGTGAGAACTGTCTGCCTGCTCAAGATTGCCAAGTGTCAATTATGCCGCAACCATGATCTCGCCTAACAATCGCCTAACATAACGCACCTGCAAATTGAACTGAGATAACTAGAACAAGTTGTGGCGTGACAGGAAATACGACAATTTTTGATCAGCTCAGTTGCGCAAACATTCAATGATATGATAGCGCACCTGAAACAAATTCCCGAAATGATTCAACATTAAAAGGGAAACGCTGGTATACCTTACAGGTGGATCCCGAATTCTACGCATACTTCGGTCTTCCTTGCGATTCTTTGCAGTACTGCACGGAAGAGGAGTTTAGAACCAAGTGTGTTTGAACTTTTTTGCATTCTTTGTCTTAATAAATTGAACTCCAATTTAGATGCAACAAGGGCAACACGATCGCCTGGTTCGCTCATCGTTTTATGCGTACACCATCTGATATCAATACAGTCGAAAAAAGGCAGCCTCTGGAAGTATGCATTTTTCTTTGCCATACTAGCCTAAACCTAAGATCATGTTTTAAAATATGCTTATTTGTGTGTAATAATTTAATTTTGTAGCCCCACTACGAGCTCAATTGCTCCCTGACTCATCGGGATGAGAACGGCCTGCACAGCGGTCTGTGGTGCTCTGGAGGAGCGTGCGGAACATGTAAAGTGGACGATTTGAGCTTGTAGTGATCACTAAAAATGTCCATGTATGTTCTGATGTGAAATAAATATGATATTAGGTTGAATAGAAAGTCTTTATCCACTTTTTATTTCCCTTCTTCTGACAATAAAGCACAAGAGCAAAATCAAACATATGCACCATTGTTATCTACGATAAATCTCCAACGTTCAGGCAACTTATGGATTCCCTCCTTATAGAACCCATCTCGGCGCGAATTAAAATATTGCTTGAGTGCGGCCTCGATCGCCCCACGGGAAGTGAAGGATCTCTGATCGAAATGACGGGTCAGATCTGAGAACAACCAATAATCCGAAGGGGCCAAGTCAGGAGAATACGGTGGATGAGGGAGAATCATCCAGCCATATTTGGACAGCTCCTGCTTGACCTGCCGTGCAACATGGGGTCGGGCGTTATCGTGTTGATAGTACACTTTCTTGCCGTTCAGGGGAGATTGTGCGACTTTCTTCTTGAGATTCTGTAGTTGTTTCGTGTAGACGTCTCCAGTAATTGTCCGCCCCTCAGGTAGGAGTTCCCAGTAAATCGGGCCATCCACTCCCCACCAGACAGAGAGCAAGATTTTCTTGGGGTGAAGGTCAGGCTTTGCGACGTCCTGTGGGGTCTCATTGGCATCCACCCACTGTGCCCTCCTATGGTGATTCTCATAGCAGACCCACTTCTCGACCCCTGTTATGAGACGGTCCAACCATCGATCTCCAGCGTGAAGAGTGAGTAGAGAAAGGGAATCGTCGACACGGTGGTCAAACTGGTCTTGGGTCAATTTGTGGGGTATGAAACGGCCTAGCTTCTTCTTCTTGCCAATGGAGACCAATCATTTTACGATGGTGCTTTGCGATACCCCAAGTGTGGCTGCCATGTCGCGGGTATTTGGGAAGGATCCAATTCCACTACGATCCGTAGCACATCCAAATCCAGCTCGGGTGGCCTCCCAGACCGGTCATGATCATCCATGGAAAAGTCCCCCTTCTCGAAGAGTTGGTACCAATTGCGCATGGTCTGGTAGTGAGTGGCATATGAATCGTACACTTCAGCCAACTGACGTTCCTATTCCTTCATTGTAGTGTGAGAGAGGAATACGAATAACAGAACGTTGCGGATGTGCAAGGCCGTGGGAACAAACATCGTGGTCTTACTAGTGGCAGAATGAAAGGCGTGGAATGGGGAGTTGTTGACCACATAGTCCCTTTGTCATGAGTTATTCACTAGAGGCGAGGGAACACCAAAGGTATCCTGCACTGAGCAGTGATCGAGCAAAACAGTGGATAAAGACTTTCTGTTCAACCTAATACATATTAATTTGAATCTGGTTCAAAGCTATGCAAATGTCATTAAACTTGCGGATGTCAATACGACAGCCATCGTGCAGCTAAATCACGTTTCTACGACAGTGCTAAACGTTGTTGTTGCTGTAACAGCATTGTGATTACGATTAGTGCTAGCTATTCTAAGCTGACGGTGGGAAGTCGTAGTGAGTCATTCTGAATCGTGCAGAATGCGTGTTATATGTTACTCCATCGTAATTTTCCTCGCTACAAAAGCGACTGATAAAGTATTCACTGATAAAGCCCTAGTAGTACCTCGTCGTTCCTACTTACTGCAACCGAGCAACCGCAGGAGCAACCTAAAGATAACGTCTGAACCTTCGGTTGAGAGACAGTGAAATCCATTCGAAATACGATTGAAACAAAAATCATTGTATGTAAAAAATCGACCTAGATCCAAAGGAGTATGTCAAAACATGTAAATTTTGAAAAACAATATATACGTTTATATGCGTAATAAATTGATAGTAATTGAAAATAATTAACTAATCATTTCACTTTGCACTTTCCACAGCAAGCAATATAATGCAAAATATGCTACCTACAAATAATATTTCCCTCATGATTTCACAGCTTTCCCCGCATAAAACAATCCGTTTCCTCGAAATAAGCAGTACAATGGGAATATTTCTGCTCCTATGCATCTTCACGCTCTGTTCTGCACAGAGCTCTAGCTTTTATGCAGAGGTATATTTATTTTTTTTTGATGTATTTTTAATAAAAATTCAATCATGAATAACAATAACAATAACGCCACACATTTCAGACCACCGTCTACGGAGTACTGCGCTGTTTCGACTCTCGAATGAACTTAAACGAGGGTTGGGCGGTGATGTGGGAGCACGACAGCAGTGAGCGAGAACTACTTATGTAGTGTTAGTTCTCATGGAAATGAGTCATTTCAAATGACTTCAGATTTGAATTCCCGCAATTGCGTTTCTCCGTTCTCCGTATTGCTAGAGATTTGAAATTTGGTTTATCACGCGTGTCACGTAAGAATCCAATAAACTTGTTCACAGTGAAAACGTCGAAAATTATTAAACACCGGTTTTTCATAGCCCATAGGGTCCCTTACAAGATGCCATCAAGCTTTATAGGTCATGAAAGTTTTTAGGAGCCGAAAATTGCCACCTTTGGGGCTTCATAACTTCTTTCAAAAGAAATATTTTTCGAATTACTTACAGAGCGTGTTCCTACTATCAGTGGGACCATACGTATTTCGTTGCTTCATGGGAAATCTAATTCGAATTTTGAAAAACTAATTTATTTATTTATTTTCACCACAACTCGAAGCCGAAGGTTTTGAAGAGCTCAATCGATAGAGCTTATCAAGACGAATCGCATGATATGCTGAATGTGGTAGCTACGGGGGTGCGGACGAGAGATATGTGCATAATTAGAACATTTTCGACGCCTAATTCCCCCCGTTATTTCTTGTGCGACGTGTCATTTCGCCCTCTCATTGTTCCCGCTCATTCGTCCTCTCATTCATCGTCGCGCGGGGCGGAGGAGCTGAATTGTTTCAACCGATTACATACATGTTATCATGTCGATATTTGCGTACACTAATATTATTCTACGTTCTAACTAAATCTTTTTATTCGGTGCTTTTCATGTTTTGGGCACAGTGATTTTTAAAAAAGTGAGTTTCAAAGACGAGGTAAGGAAAAAACTTAATTGCACATCACGAGGTATATCGATAGTTGTCTCCGTTGTGTTACCATCACAGATTTCGCTGATCAGTTGTCAAAATCTGCCAAATAGGTCATTGAAAAAATCAATTCTTAATTAATAGTGCAAAAGGAGCATAATTTATCTTCTTTCAGGTGCTTCGGTGACCAAATGGCATTATTCTGCAAAAGCTCCTTGAAAAAAGTTGTAAAATTATTATTCACGCTTTGACATCATTAATGGGATACGAACGTCATTAATGGGATGCGAACCGACGGCGTTCGGGCGACACCCCCGCCTCCACTCCACTCGGCCACAACAGCTATATTCGAAAAACCAAAGGAACTCCTAAAGAGTGAACGGGAAACTATCGATATCCCTCACCGCTCCATTCGCGGCCTATCACTAAAATAAGAGGGCGAAGAGGGGAAAACACGTCGCACAAGAAATAACGGGGGAATTAGGCATCGAATTTTTTTAATTATGCAAATATCTCTCATCCGCACCCCGTAGCTACCACATTCAGCATATCATTCGATTCGTCTTGAAGAGCTCTATCGATTGAGCCCTTCAAAACCTTCGGCTTCGAGTTGTGGTGAAAAATAATAAATTAATTCCATTTACAAAAATGCAAATTAGATTTCGCATGAACCAACGAAATACGTATGGTCCCACTGATAGTAGGAACACGCTCTGTAAGTAATTCGTAAAAATATTTCTTTTGAAAGAAGTTATGAAGCCTCAAATTTGGCAATTTTCGGCTCCTACAAACTTTCATGACCTACCAAGCCTTTGAAACTTAATATTTGGTACAAAGCTTGATGACATCTTGTAAGGGACCCTATGGGCTATCGAAAAATGCAGAAAAACATTGGGGTCAAAAACTGTGAACAAGACCCACTGATTTTATTCGATTCTTACATGAAACGCGTGTTATAAGGTTTTCCGATATTCTGAATTTTTTAAAGACAATTCAAGTCTATAGCTTCCCGGAGAACGTAGATTAGTAATCGAGGGAATTCAAATATGATGGGCGGTGCTGTGGGAGCACGACAGCAGTGAGCCTAAAAGGGGGGGGGGCTGACAGCAAAGCGTCAAGCACAAACATTCAATGCAGTTTTGAAACACTTCTAAACCGTAGCATATTTTCAAAGTTCCGGTTTAGAAATCTCCATTCGGAACCGAGTTAATGATAATTTGCATTCAAAGTTGACCCTGCCGCACAGGCAACGTTTGATAGAGCACAATGAAACGAGAGAGCGCCCTCACATTCCCCGTTGCGCGCATCCACTAGGGCGACTTTTCTGTCAGTCACCCTTAAAGGAGGAGAAAAGTCAAGATTCAGTTTTTGAAGCTTTGATATACACGGCCTAGATCTCCCCAACGATAAGAAGCTCCAAAAGTTTCACATTGATATCTCCATTCCGAACAGAGCTATCGGTAGTTGGCGGGGAGCCAAATCAGGGAAAGCTCAGGCAACGAGCGAGAGATCACTAGAATTTAAGATAGTTCTCCTCTAATTGGAACATATTTCAACCGGGCGAGCGTTTGCCTTTACGCATCCTTTAAGTTATTGTAAGTGGTGTGTAAGGACCGAGATATAACAGTTCCCGAAAACCATAGCCGAGGCACCGGGATAGTCGAGCATCCGGGGCCTAGCTCAGTGATAGAGGAACCGTCACGAGAGCAAAATATAGCTGGCTCGCATCACCCAGCCCCCATTGGTCCCTTCACAATGATGACAATACAATACAATAATACACTATTTATCTGTTATCGCTTTCTGGGCGCAGATCAAGATCTGTGGTCAGAAAAGGTCGTTCTTCTCATTTCAAGATTGTCATTTGCGGTGCGCTTGCGAGAGGATGTTGGATTGCATTGCATAGATAGAATCTCACTATAGATCGTAAACGAAGCCTTGCGTGTTCTACAATCTTCTCTGCTCGAATCCTCCAGACTCGATGATCAATCTTTCAACGAGATGATCGAGTCTAGATTCTGAAGAACAAAACATCTTAGTGGGTCATACCCATCACACGGTGACCACTCCGGCTTGGATGGGGATTCTTTTCTTGATGAGTCGAAGGCGGAAGCGAGGGGTATTATGGGAAACCAATCCAAATCAGAGAGAAAAGGGAGAGGGACCTCTCGCGACGACTAACAAGGAATTGAATGTCCTGCATTAACTAATGAGGAGCTTTGGGCACTTCTTCGATATTTGACCCACCCCCATCCCTTCCTCCCCTACCTCCACTCATTTATGTGTATCTCTTCCTGATCTTTGGAGACACAGCCCCTCTGTGATGTGAAGGTAATGAGAATAGAGGAGGGTGGGCCAAATATCGAAGAAGTGCCGAGATGTATGATCTGGCTTGGCGTCAAGAGACGCAGATCGAGGTAACGAGCTGACACTATTTCTGATATTTTTTGTTTCTTACATTTTTGTTCTATATATTAAACTTAGGGTTAACTTTTGCGATGGATCTACTTTAAGAAGCCTCTTAAAAGCGTTGTCTCTCCCGGAATCGAAAATGATGAGGATTCTAAGGAACCTAGGATATCTTATGGAATCTTCAATATTCGTATCTCCAATAGTGGTGGATAATATGTGTTCATATTTTTTTGTAAATGTATGAATGATGAAGGGATGTATATATCTTGTAATCTAATACATTGTTCAGTCATTCCTGATTCGGAACAAGTATAGTGGAAGGAACTCGACTACTATACCGGAAAATTCGTAGTGGGAGGAGGCGAAGTGGATGTGAGAACCGCACCGCGTCCGCACTAATGGCCCATTCATAGTCGACAAAAGGCTGAGGTGTCACTCTCTTCATTTCCCGAACTCTCTCATCGGTCGACCGGTCGAGAGAGTTCGGCAAATGAAGAGAGTGATCCTCAGCTTTTTGGACTATGAATCCAGCATCCCTCCGACGAGAACTATGACGTCTAGTTTCTGGCTCTCTTATTGGAATCGTTTTGCATCATTTTCAGGCATGTTTCATGTTCGCTATATAGGTTATATGTATAGCGCACGTGGATCATAAATGAAAATGATACAAAATGATTACAATAAGAGAGGAATCGCGAGAGAATCGACCACGCCGCGGCGGTAGGAAAAAAGTTTCTCCAATCTTGAAACAAATTTAATGGCAAGTATTCAAATGATAAAAAACACTGACCTAGCAGTGTTCTCCCGCGAGCCCAGTCTCGAAGACGGGATGTACCTTTACCTTTACCTTTTATTCAAATGATGCTCTTTCAAACTGCGTCGTCAGAATTTCGATATCTGACATCTCGACATCTCGATATCTCGTCGAGATTCAGAAGTCCAAACATGGTACTTTCACTTTTCGACAGTCAAATCGCGCTCACTAAAATTATCATATTAGGTTGTCTCAAAAGTTTCTCCCTATTTTATTTTTTAAAGTTTTTCTCGCTTGCTTTTCCTGTCGGTAATTTCCATTTAGTGCAAGTTGGGGTTATGTAAGTAGAATACAATAGTAGGTTTGAATCTTTTCTAGAAAGCGTTGTATGCGAATAATTATGCGATATCTCTAAAACTCAGAAAATGCCCATTTTTGGGTGCTCTTTCTTCGTCACTACAATTTGAATACGAGCAAATATTTGATTACGCCCTCTTGATGTGATACTATGTGATACTATAAGGGTTGCTCTTCAAGATTATGGCAAAATATCCGGCATTCAAGACGTATTAAGAACAGGGTAGAGCAAAAAATGCTGATTTCGAAGGACAAATTTCGCCATCTAGTTTTCGAATACTACTGTTCGCGATCAGGTTGTTGTAGACTTCCCGAATTTAAAGTTTATAACAAACATGCCGAGCACTTCACTGACCACAACAATTGAGCTGTCTGGGTCAATCGCAAAAGTTGCAGGGCTATGCAATGTTTATCAATAGAAAACTGCCTGGCGTGATTTTACGAACAAGAGCTCATCCCAAGCGGGGATAATCAGACCTGCTCACTATAATGCATACAACAACATGCCCAAATATCGCGCTTTACAATAGTGTGTCAGTTATGTGCCTATCACAATTCTCCATTCAACTAAGAGCAAATAAATATAATGGATCTGGCGCAATTTCGATGACTATGGAAGTTTGCTGTGCTGGTATTACTAACTGTGTAGACCTGAGATAGCGTATTTTCGAAAGAGTAATCAAGGATCATTCGACCACCGAAGGACTTGTGGGGATTCATCAACATTGAAGGGAATGATAAATAAAAATCTAAAATTTGTAAAAAAGGGAGAAACTTTTGAGACAACCTAATAAAATCGTTTAAAATAACGATAGAAAGTCGTTCTTTTTTTAGAAAGAAAGCTGATAACATGCGCTACAACTTTCCCGTTGGAATGATCATTCTTGGTGCTCATCCTGGTGCGGAGCGGTCGTGTGAACCAACAATTATATAACTTTGGAAATCGGAAATTCTTTTTGAGTTTTCATGCTTAAGTTGTAGTACATATATGTGCCTCACTTCTCCCCAAAAATTAGGAAAATCGGAGTATAGAAAAAAAAGCGGGCTCAATATGGTGAAGTGACCTCAAAATGAGTTCCGGACAAGAGTGCTTCCGTATCTTCAATTTACCTCATTTAGGCTCAAAATCATCTAAAACGACCCAAAACAACATTTGACTTTGTTTCCCCCCATGTTTTTGCACTTTCATTGCTCATAAATGGTCTTGCGACAGAAAACTTGAAAATCGATATTTTGACCTTTTTCAAGTTGCTGGATGGGCTCTATTGCGCTAAAGTTGTTTCAAATAATGTATGTAAAAACATCCCTCGAAACGATTCTCAAAAAGCGGGCATCTGGAAATGCGAAATTCATTCTGAGGATTCCGACGAAAGGCGCTAGAATGTATGTCAGGTCAAAGCAGAGACTGCGACCTGATTCATAGCTAGAAATGTAGGTCTCGACGAGTTGAACATTTTATCTGTTGAAAGTGAGTTTCTATCTTTTCATTGAAGCGCGCTATAGACCCTGGAAGTTGGCCAGAATAAGGCTAGAATCCCCCGAGAGCGCGTGCTCTAACCGTCTGGCGCTCTCGCCCTCTGACCTTCCTCTCCCTCCCCTCCATTTAGCGCTCACCATATTGAGCCCGCTTTTTTATATACTCCGATTTTCCTAATTTTTGGGGAGAAGTGAGGCACATACATGTACTACAACGTAAGCATGAAAACTCAAAAATAATTTCCGATTTCCAAAGTTATATAATTTTTGGTTCACACGACCGCTCCGCACCAGGATGAGCACCAGGAATGATCATTCCAACGGGAAAGTTGTAGCGCATGTTATCAGCTTTCTTTCTAAAAAAATAACGGCTTTCTATCGTTATTTTAAACGATTTTATGATCATTTTAGTGAGCGCGATTTGACTGTCGAAAAGTGAAAGTACCATGTATGACCTTCTGAATCTCGACGATGACGTTAGATATCGAAATTCTGACGACGCAGTTTAAAAGATCATCATATGAAGTACTTGCCATCAAATTTGTTTCAAGATAGGACAAACTTTTTTCCTACCGCCGCTCACCCCCCTCAAAAGGTCGATTCTCTCGCGATTCGCCTCATAAGAGAACTCTAATGACGTCATGCCGCCTTTGATATATCAAAATACGACATTACGTCATAAGTCTGATTCGACCTAGCGCCCGACACATCATGTGAAACATATCGTTTCAGTTTGACCACGAATTCGTCCTAGAAGTCATACTTCCCTGCGACTCGTTCGGCCCCATGCGATTCTGCATCGATACGGAATACAGAACCCAGTTTGTTCTTTTTATTCTGATATGTTTCGTGTTCGCTATACATACATATCTGAAAATGACCCTAAAATGCCAATGAGAGTGCCCTACTCCTATACCCGCCAAAATGACACTGTCAAGCAGTGCCATTCCACAAGTCAACTGTCGAAGATGGAATGAACTTTTACTTTTCATTTATGCTTATAGAAATGAATTAATGAATGAAATGCAGTTGCAACCACGGAAATGAACACGCACGCTTCTATCATCGCTTTCAGCGCACACAGTGGGACATCGATACCAGCAGAAGAAGACATCCACTAAGGGTATGCACATCGACATATTTTGCAAAATAGAAACGAAAAAAAACTACAGGGTGCGGAGAAAGTATGACAACACGGATTTAACTATGTATTTTCTTTCAAAACCATCGCACACTTTTGCAACGGTACACATCATTTATCAGAGATATTAGGAAATAACAACGCTAGCTTATTCGATTTTACCTCCGTTAGCCTGGATGGCAGCTTTGAGACGAGATGGAGCTGACTCGACGACGGCCCGAAGGTACTTCTTATCGATCTTGTCCGAACCCTTCTGAAGGGAGCTCTTGAGACTCCCCAGATTCGGGTGGCGAATGGACCAAGCTTCCTTCTCTAGAACAGACCACATGCTAAAATCGAGGTGATTCAGATCGGGACTGTTGGAGGGCCACTCATTAAATGGGATGAAGTCGGGAAGATGCCTCGCGCAACAGTTCTGGATGAGTTTTGCGGCATGAGCGGGTACAGAATCTTGCTGGAAGGTTCAATGGCGCCCTTTGAAGTGGGAACGTGTCCGGGGAAGAAGAGTCTTCTCCAGGATCTGCTTGATGTAAGAATATGAATATGAATCTCGTAGAATATGAATTTTGACATTAGAGTGCTTAAAAATTAAGTTTGAGCCCGCTTCGAGCAGGAATTGGTGAGGCAGGAACCCGGAATTGGTAAATTACGCACTACAATATACTTGGAATGGACCGGAATGGTTCCGAAACAAATTATTATTAATTATAATATCACATATGCTTTATATTTAAGATCTGTTAACTGTAGTACCTTTGGTTGTAGAGATATCGTTGTCAAAACAAAGGCCAAACGTGTACCACAGGCTCAAATCACATTGAAACGCTGTCAATCGAGCTGATGTTCACTTAGATAAGGTTTCAACTGCTCAAAATGTTTCAAATATATTAAAAATAAACTAAAAACATCAATGACTCTCAATGAGAGTGAATGCCATGTTTTGCTGTTGAATGTTGTTGATTTGAAATATAGGGAAATCTGCACAGCGGCATCTTGCGAGAACCAGGAAACATCTTACGGGAACGAATTTTTCGCTGCAAAATTGGCATTAGTGGTATTTTTTCATAGCGGTTTTAATGCTACTAATTACAAAACGACAGCCCCCAAAAAATTTTTCAGGTCGGCAATTTTTCGACAAATTTTCGAATTCAAACGGCCGTAACTTTTTTCAACGATGAGCTAGCCCTTCACTTTCAACAGTGAAAATGCTTATCTCGTCAAGATCTTTCAGAATAACCATATAGTATGGGGTTTGGATGAGCCGTTCAAAAGATTTAAAAACCGACCAACCAGGTAGGGCAAAATGCACGAAATGAGGGGTCAGAGATACGGCTTCCTAAGGTCGATTTTCGAACTCTACGTGAAAAGTTACCCCTAGGGAGATCTTAAAATCGGCACTTTATTTTTCACTGTAGGTAGATTTGCTCAATTCTCTCAGATAGTCACTCTTATCGACCTTCACACCGGGCTTAATGGAAACAAGGGGGGCTTGCCGGTGGCACACACTCCTGCCCAGACCATCACTGACTGCGGGAAACTCGAGAGACGGTTCTGAGACGGCTCCACCGTCAACATATTCTCATCCGAGTAGTCGTGAGATGTTCGGCCCGCGCCAGAAGCTTATTACATCTGTTCAGTTTCTTTTCATTGTGAATGTCAGTGAGACAATGACCTTTACACATCTTGTAAGGGTAGGACATGAGTCCAGAATGGACGATCTCGCGTACCGAATGCTCGTCAATACCGAGATCACGGGCCGTCTTCCTCAAAGATCGCTTGGGATTGCGTGCGACTCGCTTCTACGCAATTTTATTGTTCTTGCGAGTGACAGCGGAGGAAGGTCTGCACATTCTAGGACGGTCCTTAGTCGTGTCCTTTAAACGGCGGATGGTCTTGAAAAGGAAGGACGACAAATACAGAGTTTCTTCGAGATGAACCAACGGTCTCGCCGGTGCTCCAAAGGTAAATAATTGATTGGGGGATTGGTGGGGTCGAACCATGGTTTGGGGAAACGACTTAAAGTGCGCTTTGAATAATCGAATGATTAGCTAAAACCTGTTATAACATGTATTAACAGGTTTCCAGGAGAGATGAAATATTTGAGTCCAAAGTTTGTTTCCATACTTTCTCCGCACCCTGTAGTTGCGAAATACTCACGAGACCTAGGGAGATCCGAAAAAAAATGTGGATGGGGCACCGCTCCGCCGAATCCAACTTTTAAGAATCGCCCTCTGCCTCACGAACAACGCGCATGCGGGGATGAGAGCATGTAGGGTTGTGGGATGACATGAAAAAAAATCAAAAATATATTGTCAAATTAAACTATATTATTAAGTAATTTCGATATTTAACTTGAATAACGCGTTCAGGACACGTAAACACCCATGTCTACGCATAAATAATGCTCATTGCCATGCAAAATTAGTGAAAAAAACGGCAATGATTTTTTTCGAATTAAAAGGAAACGTTTTTGAACAAGCAATTATGAACAAATGATCCTATCAGATTTGGGATTGGAATCAACTCTTCCTTGTGTTTCCCAACTCATTTACATGATACGACCGATTTTCGTAATCGAACACACTCGAAACAATCCCTTCCTTTCACATATAGTTGTGAACAAAGCAATATCCGAAATTGTTGGTGAATGAAAATTCTTTAGCTAGGAAATTTGATAGCAAGCACAACTATGTACGAATTCCCGAAATTGCGCAACAATTTCTTTTCAAAATACGACATTTTATTTGTTTATTAAGTGCAAGTCGGATTAAAGCGTTGCAAAAGTTTCTGACATAATTGAATATTTAGCCGAGTTACGACCTTAACTGCACTCTGACGTATCGGGATGAGAACGGATTGCACAGCGATCTGTGGTGCACGGGTGGCGCATGCGGAACGTGCAAAATGGACAATCTGGATTTGTGGTGATCACTGAACACTTTCATTTACACTCAGCATTATGAAATAAATATAATTAACCAAATTTACACAGTTGCTCACAACAAAGCAAATGCAAATGCAACAGTGGATATGATGATAGTAATCGTCCGGCTAAGTCTCGTATCGGAGACCGCATTGCTCAGTTGCTGTTCTTGTTGGTGCTATAGCAGCACCGGACATCGAATGATCTGATGCGAGGGACTGGCGCCGCACCAGGGTACTTGCGCGAGCAGGGCTGGAAACAAAGAAATATTCCGAATAATATCATGCTGCTTCAAAAGTTTTGCTTATTTTCATATTCTGGCATAATAACCTTCCCCGTTATACGGAAACTATTTGTTTCCAACAGTTGATTTTCAGCATTTAATGTATGATATAATCCACATTGATTCAACTCGTGGAATATTCAATAAATGTAAAGGTAAAGGTACATTCCGTCTTCCAGACTCGGCTAGCGGGCGAACACTGCTAGGCCAGTCAATAACAACAACATTTTAAATAAATTCACCTGCTCGGTTCACTTCACATATGAATTCAGCGGAATCCACACCGCACGGAGGCACTAAGATGTTGTACATGCAGGCGAGAAAGGCGTTGTAGCCACTAAAAATAGAAATAAGCTAAGATAATTTTGTCCTAAATCGATCACATCTCATTGCACTAATTTATTGCCCAAACTTACGAAAAATTTTGAGTTTTAAGAGGCCGGATCGGAGAACATGCCCGGACATTCCGCCAAGATTTCCGATTCAGGCCTTGGTACTAATAGGACCTAGAGTGCTTAGGGTCTTTATTTGAAATTTAACAGCGGTACCCTCTATCTCGCGCAGTGGCGCGCGAGGAGCGGGTAAAGTGAAAAATGATGAAAATTCATATTTTCTCAGCCGAACAAGGTGGACTCAAAATTCCTTCTGCATTATGTTAGTGTAACCCAAAGCGCTCTGGGACACTATTGAAATCGAATTTACATTGATTCTGAAAATTATATTTGTATCCCATTTTTCACATTTTTCGAGATTGTTCTACCGTGCTTTCATTTGGGACGCTAATTTCCTGTGCCGCTTTGTAATACATTCACATTAACATCCATTAAATCTATAACATTAGAACTCCGAACAACATTAAGACGTGAAAAATCGTTCAGAACCTCATAATGTGTTGGCAAAGGAATTTTTACAAATTTTCAGTTCTTGTGCCATGTAGGCACATAAACTGATCGGTATATGACATTTCATCAAAGAATGTGTACGCATACGATGAAAAAACTAAAGTTTCAAAGAGTCTGAAAAATCCATTTTTCCAACTCCTAAAATTTGCATTTTTTTTCACAATTTTCTCCGCATTTTCAAACGGCAGCGGTTGACTACCCGATAATTATTGAAGTATGTATTATCATGAGTATGATATTATAAAATGAGTACCTCAATTCATGATTAAGTGAAAAATGTCATGCCCTGAAAATGCAAAATCGAAGAGTTCATTCAAGGACATCATTCGATTCTGACTAGATAATCGATGAAATCAACAAGTTATCAACTGTATTCGAAGTTTCATATACACATTAGTTAGATAATGTGGAAGAAAACTAAATATCAATCTATTCAAGAAAAATTAAAAATTAACCATGTGTCTGATAGCTGAAAAATGAGAAAAAATCATAATTTCACAGCCAAACGAAATGCAGTCAAAATTCATTTTGCATTATATTGGAATGCCAAAAAGTGCTCTGGAACACGAAAGGCATCGAATTTACGTCGATTCTGAAAACTATTTTTAAAATAAGCATCTTCTGCATCTTCTATAATTATCACTTTGAAAATCCAAACAACATTAAGAGGGAAAAAATCGATTTGAACATGCTACGATGGCTGTATAGAGAACTTATTTTAAAAATAGTTTTCAGAATCGACGTAAATTCGATGGCTTTTGTGTTCCAGAGCACTTTGGGGCATTCCAATATAATGCAAAATGAATTTTGACTACATTTCGTTTGGCTGTGAAATTATGATTTTTTCTCATTTTTCAGCTATCAGACACATGGTTAATTTTTAATTTGTCTTGAATAGATTGAAATTTAGTTGTCTTCCACATTTTCTTACTAATGTGAACATGAAACTTCGAATACAGTTGATAACTTGTTGATTTCATCGATTATCTAGTCAGAATCGAATGATGTCCTTGAATGAACTCATCGATTTTGCATTTTCAGGGCATGACATTTTTCACTTAATCATGAATTTAGGCACTCATTTTATAATATCATACTCATGATAATACATACTTCAATAATTATCGGGTAGTCAACCGCTGCCGTTTGAAAATGCGGAGAAAATTGTGAACAAAAATGCAAATTTTAGGGGTTGGAAAAATCGATTTTTCAGACTCTTTGAAACTTTAGTTTTTTCATCGTATGCGTACACATTCTTTGATGAAATGGCATATACCGATTAGTTTATGTGCCTACATGACACAAGAGAACTGAAAATTTGTAAAATTCCTTTGCCAACAACGACATTATGAGGTTCTGAACGATTTTTCACGTCTTAATGTTGTTCGGATTTCTAATGTTATAGCTTTAATGGATGTTGATGTGAATGTATTACAAAGCGGCACAGGAAATTAGCGTCCCAAATGAAAGCACGGTAGAACAATCTAGAAAAATGTGAAAAATGGGATAAAAATATAATTTTCAGAATCAACGTAAATTCGATTTCAATAGTGTCCCAACACTAACTTACATAATGCAGAAGGAATTTTGAGTCCACCTTGTTCGGCTGAGAAAATATGAATTTTCATCATTTTTCACTTCAACGCTCCTCGCGCTTCACTTTGCGCGAGATTGAGGGTACTGCTGCTAAATTTCAAATATAGACCCTAAGCACTCTAGGTCCTATTAGTACCAAGGCCTGAATCGGAATTCTTGGCGGAATGTCCGGTGGTATGGGTCAAATGGTGACTCTTCTCTCTCTTAAATGTAATATTCACTACCTGCACTTTGACGTGGCGTTTCGAAGGAAGTTGTTGATGCTATCCGCGCAAACCGCCATTTCGTCCTGAATGGGCAATAATTCACAAAAATTTTAGCAAATTACATTACTTTTCCGTTGTCTTATATACAGCATTAATAGGTATACATAATTAATCTAAATTCTACCTGAGCTCCCTGGGCGCGAGCTTCGCGAGTACAATCGAACATGGGCGACATCAGGACTGATGCAAATCGGGATTAATCAGAGTTATTTTCTCTATTATGCATGATCTAGTAACTTACGACTGAGTCCCCGCTCGGAGCACTGGAATTGTGTAACGTAGAGATCGGAGTGATAGGTGTTCGCTTCGAGCTTGTTTTGGCCTTAAATCAACTTTACATTGATATGAAATCTATCGTCACACTACATGTACGAAATACTGTAATTGTATTTTCCATCGCATTGAGGAAATCAAGGATGACTCACCCAGCTTCTCGTACATCTCGTTATCAATGCAGTTCCAGTGAGGCTGCGTGCATGCAACAAGCGCATTTCCGAGTCTGGAAATCAGCAAATATACCAACAATATAATACAGAATAAGTTCTAAAATGTAGTGGAATTGTTTCAATTATTGAGCGCGTTTCGTAGGAATAGTCGTAGTCTTTCGTCGAATTTTGAAAACAATACACGTACTTGCACACGTCCATCTGCGCTTCCTGCCCTCTGCCTGCGAACCAGCTCATTCGGACCTTAATTAGTGAATGATTAATTAGTTGATTAGTTACCTTAATTAATTAGTAAATACATTGCTAAGGGTATTGCATTTGTTTGAAATACGTATGAATTCTCACGGCATGTATGTCGTTGTATTGGGGGAGCTTAGTCGGAGAAGGTAGAGCCATTCCATAACCTGAGGGAAAACGTAGATTTGTGTGTGAAATATCTCAAGAATAAATCATTTCATTGTTTCAAAGATAAAAAAATATTCACCTCCGAGCCAGGTATCATAGCACTTCAGCACTGATTTTAGCTGAGATCCCTGACAACTGGCACACACTTGATTCGCGACACTCAGAATGATTATTGCTGAAGTACAGATAATAGTGCATCGCAACTTCAGAAAGGAAGGGAAACAGAGAGGGAAATAATGGGAAACATACCTAATAGATGCCGCCTGGTGGACAAGCAGATGGATCGCAGACAAGCATATTTGAAGGCAGTCAAGTGGAATAATGCTTTATTGCATGTTGAAGAAGTGCAATTTACTATGTTATTGGATTCGTGCCCAAATCACAATATTTGTCAGACATGGGAATAAAGAGGGGAAATTGAACATACTCTCTCACATTTAGAGCTCAATATTGCAGTTGAATCATAAATTAGAGAATTTGGAGGTTTGTTCTCAAAACTGCATACTTCACTGAAGACAAATATGAATGCCTATAAAATATCCATTTTAGTAGCGGGCGTTAGTAGACGCTCTTCCGTTACTCGTAGTTAAATCTCTTTTGAATATCCACAGTCGTTTTCCCCAGGATAGGAAGCTTTGACGGATCTGATGTTTATCATTAAAATGTTTTCGTTAAAATTTGATTTGTTTTGTTTTAAATTCCGTTTTCAAATTATTTTTATCCTTACCCGCTTGTTGAACACAAACATGACAATCGTATGGGAGTAGGTCGTCCAACAGGAGGCGGAAAGGCTGGAAATAGCATCCAACCATAGCTTTCTGGCATTCACGATCATTGTACTAATTACATGGTTGTCACCAAATCACAAGCCATGAGTTCTGTGAGTTGGTACTAAGGTTTTCCAATTTTCACATGAAAGTACAAACCTTAGTACAGCACTCTCGATGATGGCATCATCGCTAAATTCAAAGATGAATAGATAGTTCCCAAGAAGTTGAATGATAGTGACTATGAGAAATTGGAGTTCCTTAAATTATTAATTCAAAATATTACGCACACAGTTGAGTTATCCATTAGTTTATTCCCTCAAATTTTTCTTGCCACTATTCTTACCTACACTATGGAGTAGATGAATGTATAATGAATGAAATGATTTGACTTCTTACAATGACGATGTCGCGATTCTTCCTTGACGATATCCCACTCCCTAACCTTCTTCTTCGCCGGAAATAATAATGAAGATCACACAGTGCCTAAATTCAGTGTCTGAGTAAGGATCGTACATCCAAATAGTTCACTCACAACACAAGAATCACAAACGGAAGATATAGAGGCATATAATCGTTGAAATTCATGTAAAAGGGACAGATTCTGAATTGGTTTAATGAAAATGCGATAAAGCATTGGGTCAACTTACGAGCATCCATTCTGAAATCGGAGTTGGTACTCATTGAAGCGTTTGTAACACCCGAGAAATGTTGAGTGACCCACCTCAAAGCACAGTATACACGCATTGTGTTTAGTAGTATGACGCAAATTGTTTTTGAGTAAATTGTAGTGGGTGTCGTGAGTTTGTGAGAACATGAACTGTTACTCACAACCCAAGAAGCAAGAAACCACGGGCAGAGTACGAGGAAGTAGTGCTTGCTATCAGAGAGGAAGTGGTAGACCTGGAAGTACAAAGTCCTATGAATTCACTTTGCCATGCTCACTTTCGGAGCAGCAAATATAAGAAAGCGGTCGAAAGTAATCGTGAAATTTGTGTAGAGAATTACCTGAATTGTTCATTTTACATTTTGAAATACTGCAGTACCTGATAAAAGAACGAGTCAGGCGTGGACAAAGTAATGTTCAACCAGTCCGGATATTTAACTCCGAATAATGTAATTGGCAACAGCGATGGAATTGCGGTGAGGTTGAATCCTGAGTTTATTCAGAAGATTTTTGTTGATGAATACCTAAAACGTACCCACGTTTGCCGCAGTCAAGCAGATAACATGACGGAGAAAGTAGAGATCAATCATTCCCTGAATTGGCCCGACATTAGTGTCTACTGCACAACTGTAACGACAAGTTATGTATATGGAGTAAAGTATATAAACGAACGGGTTTCTCGGCACTTAATTTAATATTGTTCATACTTTTTGGATCGTTATAATCCGCCAGAGAACGATGTTTAGATGTAGCCCAATCAATGTGAAAACCACCATAGCAATGCCTACCGTGAGCCTGAAATTGTTACAATTTTAACTAATCTATTGTAAAAAGGAGTTGCTTTACCTGTCACAAAAAGTTGGTCCATCGAATCCGTCTCGCAGGCAGCTTTCTAAGTCGCGCATGTCAGTGGTTCGAAAAAAATTGAACTACTTTGGCCCATGCAATATCTTTAAATTAGTACCAAGGTTAATGAGTAGACTGCGAAATTTAAGAAAATTGAATTTCTATTTCCCATATTCTCTCATCACTCATCTAGCCATGACCGTGAGCAGAACGAATACACGAATAACCAAATACCCAAGTATTTTACAGTGTGAGTTAGCATATCCGAGAGCCTACTCACGTCCATACATTGAAAACAAAAAATGTCGAAATTCCGGAAATATCGAATTTGTGGGAACAAATATAAAAATAATCGATATAAATGTTTGAAATAACAATTCGATTGCAAAAGTGCACAGCCACCTTACACAGTTGATCAGTAGGAGTGGTCTCTGGTAATGCGGAAATATATGCCGTGAGAAAACTCTAAAGTTCATTAGCATTCTTTGGTTTGTTGATCATGTCAGTTTGAGCTCGCAGTAATTCTTCACTAGTGCATTCCATTGTATACACAATTCCTGCAAGACTAATAATTCTAACAATTCTTTATCATGCGACAAAGCATGAGATATCAGATAGATGATAAAAGGGAAAATTAGGAGCATGATAATTACGATGTCATATCTAGATGACAAAGGGAAGATAGGCTAGTCAAGAACCGCTCGTCACTTCAAATTCAATAATATGGAAAACTTAAACTAAATTGAAACGAGTTCACAGTTTTTTTTGTTTGGTTTAACGGTCGTGCCATGTTGAACTCTTATGAAGAGCATTCCATTTAGGTCTATTATTCCGTACTCAATTTTGCCGGGAAATTGCATTTTGATGGCTCATTGTTGTCTCAAATCGCCTATCAATTCTTCATTTTAGTAGCGGGCGTTATTGGTTGACGTTCTTCCAGTGCTCGTTCTCAAATCCTTCTTGAAGATCCACAATCGCTTTCCCCAGGAGAGGAAGCTTCGACGGATCTGAAAATACGTTTATTTATTTTTTTTTGTTTTCAAAATATTTTTCTCATTACCCGCTTGTTAAAAACAAACATGACGATTGCATGGGAGTATGTGGTCCAACAAGAGGCGGACAGACTGGAAAAGATCAGACAATCAGAACTTTCTGTCATTCATGATCATTGTGAAAACAAATTATACAGCGTCTTCAACCACCAAACCGTACCGTGACGACGTTCTTCCCGTTATTGAGAAGTACGAACCTTACTGCACTTTCAGTGATGGCATCACTAATAAATTCGAAGATGAATAGATAGTTACCAAGAAGTTGAATGATAGTGACTATGAGGAATTGGAGTACCTGTAACTCACGAATTCAAAACGCTGTGCACATATTTGCCCTTACAATAATGAAATCGCGATTCTTCCGGGATATTTCGCTTCCTAACCTTCTGCGCTTGCGGAAAATAATTACGAAGATTATAATATATCTGAAGTGCCGATACAATACAATGCCTTTAGTTGGTTCACTCACAAAACTAGAATCGCAAACGGGAGATATAGTGAAAGGTGATTGTTGAAGCTCATATAGAATGGGCAAATTCTGAATTGGTTTCATGAAAAAAGTAAGATACTACACTATTTAAATACACATACGAGCATCCATATTGATATCTGAGTAGGTACTCGTTGAATCGCTTGTAACACCCGAGATATGTTGAGTGGCCAACCTAAAATAGCAGAATTCTTAGAAAATATTAGCAAACATCCACTTAAGAACCGTCATTTTCTGACTACGGACGGAAAAATCGTGGTGTCTTGGCTACGTAGTTAATTCCCACAATAGTATGACAAATTTTTGTAGTTTGTGGGGCGCAAAATGAAAGTCACGACTGGAAATCTCTTATTGAACATGGAAATGAAAATCGGAAGTTATTGGAAACTCCATAATACTCTCTACATTCTGCACGTCCTTATGATATTATCGCAATTTCGATCTGACCGGTATCTTGGCCTCCCGATATATTGGAATTTCCAATAAGAGAAGTCTACTCACGACCCAGGCAGCAAGAAACCACGGCGATAAGACAAGGAAGTAGTGTTTGCTACCAGAGAGGAAGAAGTAAATCTGAATGATCAATGCACTAAATTAAATGTCTAAAACCAGTACCTTAGGAGCGGCAAATATTAAGAAGCGATCTAGGGCGATCGTGAAATTGGTGTAGAGAATTACCTGGATTAGTACAAAACAATATGTTCTGGTTAAAATTGCGAACCTGATAAAAGAAAGAGTCCGGTGTAGCCAGTGCAATGTTCAACCAGTCTGGAAATTGTATTCCGAACACGATTGGTAGCAGTGGTAGCACGGTGATGTTGAATCCTGTATTGCCTCATTTTACCCCCAGAAACAATGGATGCCTGACTTACCAACATTTGCCGCTGTTAGGCAAACTACATGCCGAAGAAAGTGCGACTCTATTAATCCCTGCAAAATATTAATTATTCATCAGAAAATATCCAATTCAAGCACGAATCGCAAACAATATTGAACCAAAGTGTTACCTTCTGAATCGTGATAATCCGCCACAGAACTATGTTCAGGTGCAGACCGATTGCAGTGAATACTACCATCGGAATACCTACAGTGAGTCTACAAATAATCCGATTAAAAATATATTTGTAAAGTGAAGAACAGCTACCTGTCCGTCAGCGTTGGACCGTTGAAGCCTTCTCTCAGGCATGTTTCCAAGTCACTCATGTCTATAGCTGGACTAGAGAGAAAGCAAAGTTTGTTTGAATTGTGGCAAATATTTAATGAAATCAGGTGAGGAAATCGCATGAAATAACATATTGATTTCAAAAGTGTACAACCACCATGACCTATGAGTTGAGCAATAGTAGTCTTTAGTGAACCGAAATATATGACGTGAGAAAACTCTAAAGTGCATTAGCATTGTTTGGTTTGTTGATCATGTCATTTCGAGCTCGCTATAATGCTTTACAGTGCATTCCATTGAATTCGGTTCTGCAAAACTTAAATGCTCGTCACTTCTACTTGTAAAGGGTTAAATTTGAAGCTAATATTACACGATTTTACTGAAGGATTTTCGATTTATGATCGTGGCATTTTGAACTCTTAGCGCACAACAATGGAATGACCAATTCAATGAAATTTAAGAAAACCATTAAAATCGAAATTTATAATGTCACTTCTGCAACCATAATATTTGCAATTTATCGCATATCAATTTATTCGAAAAAAGTTAAACAACATTCGTTGTCGATCTCATCCTCATTCTTCCTCCATTTCCAACCAAATCCTTTTCGAATATCCACAATCGCTTACTCCAGACGAGGTAACTGCTCCGAATCTGTGAGAATAATAAATTTTGATCATATTTTTATAATTAAAAAAAAAAATTTCAACTAAAATTGATGAATCGGCTTACCCTCTCGTTAAAGATAAACATGACTAATGGATTTGAGTAGGTGGTCCAGCAAGAAGCGGAAAGCCTAGAAATAATCATGTAAGCATCATTTTCCTAGCAATTCATTTTTATGGAACGGATCATGCTCTTTACGAGGAAGTACACCATTGGAACCCCGCAAATAATAATATTTTCGAAGATCTGACCTTATCGCGCTCTCAATGATCACATCACTGCTGAAATTGAAGTAGAATAGCACATTACCGGCAAGTAGGATAATTGTGATGATTAGAAATTGGACCACCTAAAACGAATCATGTAAATCGAATTGGCTCATCTCTCACGATTGTGAAGTCCTTATTCTTCAGCGACATGTCATTTGCAAGCCTTACTCTCTTTCGGAATATAATAACGAATATGACAAAGTACCTGAATATATGCCGTTGATTCAAAAGCTACTCACAATACGAAAATGACGGCGAACCACTCACAATACGAAAATGACGGCAGGAAGGACAATTGAAAGATACGAATTGAGGTCGAGGAAAAATTCGCAATTTCTACAATCTTTTGACTCATATTTTTCATTCAAAACTAAGAACTTACGAGCATCCATACTGGAATCGGAGTTGGTAAGCATTAAACCGTTTGTAGCAACCGATAATTGTTGAGTGACCGACCTAAAGGAAAACTTTGGAAATGAAAGAGTTTGTCAAAACTGACTATCCAGGTTGCTACGAACCACGGTGCGAACACGAGAACGTAGTGTTTGCGACCGGAGAGAAGCTCCTAAATCTGCAAAAACAAACGTATCAAGGACTTGCAAAAGATAGTGCAGGACAGTTAATGCTAATTGACATTGAAATGATGAGCGCATTCATAATGGGAACAAATCTTGGTAATCAAGAAAGGTGAAGTTGTTTTCTTGAAATGAACATGCGCAAATCAAAGTATTCACCCGCGGAGCACCAAATATGAGAAAGCGATCCAGTGCGATTGTGAAATTGGTGTATAGAATCACCTGAATTATTCCGAAACTATTGTACACAATAATTTTGAATGCCTGATAAAAGAACGAGTCTGGAGTCGATAATGTAATCAATAGCCAATCCGGGTAATTTGCACCGAATATTGCTATTGGAAGCAAGGTATGAATAGCAGTGAGATTGAAACCTGAAATATCCTGGTCTTTCAATCTCTTTTGAATCTTGATCTTTTAGTGACGGATGGCTCACCAACATTCGCTGCAATCAGACAGACAACGTGCCGGCGAAAAGTTGGTTCGATGCACTCCTAAATTCACCCGTTTCTGAATCGCGCGAACATGCCGGTGAGGGTGTGAGAGTTCGAAATATGTGTCGCCGTCTCTTTATTTCACACACTCTTTCAAGTGATTTAATTGCAAGAGATATTGTAAAATAAAGACGTTTCTCGAGTTCTAGTATGGGTGTAGGTGTTCAAGAAGTGTTTAAAATGCTCACCTTCTGAATCGTAATTATCCTCCACAGCACAATGTTCAGCTGCAGTCCTATGGCGGTGAAAATGGCCATGGGTATGCCAACAGTGAGTCTGAATGGAATAGCATGTATCATATGTCAATAATACACGCATATGTATGTGTTATCGGTTTGGATGGAAATATGTCCTGCAATTCGCGGATGTCCTCTGAAATCCCGAAATGTCACCCGAAACCACAGATATCCCCCAGAAATCCAGTCTTCCCAAACAGGACAAAACTAGTTGTGTGTTTCAAAAAAATAGGCATAGCCATAAATGCGTTACATCTGTGAAGTGATAAGGGCAAGTTCACCTATTGGCCAGCGTAGGCCCATCGAATCCGTCCCTCATGCAAAGTTCCAATTCCGTCATGCCTGAAGTAAGGGTAAGAAACGAAATTAGACGAGTTTGCAAGTCAAATATCAGAAGTCAGCAAGTCAAAGAACTGGATAAGATTTATGAATATTACCTCGCAAGAAGCAATAATTGCAGTAGTTATTGAAATGCGGTGGTTTTACGATCCCGGATATCACGTGTGAGCTCCAGAACAACGGAAAAAGACTATAGTAAGGGTAACGAATATTCGAAATGTATTCGTGTGATAAGCGAACGTGGAACATGCAATTGAAAATTAAGTACGCGGAACTAGTTACAGTAATTACATGCTCTTTCTCTCGCAAAGCAACAAATGCAGCTTAACTTTATCCAATGTATACCCCGCGGAACATACACACGGCCGAAAATTGAAAGTGGGTTGCAAGCATAGTTACCCACGCCGGCGGCGAGTACACCGCGTGGAAATATATGATCACAGTGTTCATGGAAACACTGTGAGTACTGGTCACATATTGACGCAACTAGCCGGGAGTTTTTACCTCTCTTTCTGATTTCTCACCATCCCTCTACCTCCCACTCCAAATTGGGTCCACATTCACTTATTCACGGCAACTCGCAACTCTAATCAACTCTATTCATCCGGAAATGGGCTCATGGCAAGTAAAATTAAAGAAGAACTTGTCGCAATTGTTGGCATTCACCCATTGTAACGGATCTTTCCCATGAAGTTGAATGCTCATGGACCGAGTCTCCTAATGAGCTAGCGTTACAACATGATTATAATGAGCTCAGATCGCAACTTCCTGGTAGCATGCAAGTGATCTATTGCCGAGTCAGATGCAATCGCAAGAAGTTTCTTCGTTTCTCGTTCTCCAAAATCTGTGTCAAGAGTATAATACTCTTGTAGTCAGTTCTAGATCACAGATCACTCCCTCTGGTTCGCGCTATTCTCATCCTGATCTTATCTCATCCCCCGCTCTTGCCCCCTCCCCTCGCCTCTAGCTTCTCTCCTCTTCCCCCCTCTCGCCGGCGCATTGCGCAGAGAGGGGGGTATTTAACTGTGCCGTGTTCACTGTTCCATGCAGCTTCACTTGCCCTGTCTACACTCTCAGATAAAGTTACCTTGACGTTGACTTTGACTTGTCTGGAGAGTGGGGACAGTACACCGACTGACTGAGTGGGATACTCAGTTTATGGTGCATCGGCCGTGCCGATCTTCCCCGCGCCGTCGTTACGGCTCTCTTCTTCGCCGTCGTTACGGCTCTACCGTTCGCCGTCGTTACGGCTCTCCTCTTCGCCGTCGTTACGGCTCTACCGTTCGCCGTCGTTACGGCTTCACGAGGTCGAACCTGACCGACGCTCGTAGTGCGAGGCAAAGTCCCGCGTGGCAGCACTCTTTGTGATCGTGATCACACGTCGCTCGACCGAACGCTCGGAACTGAACGAGGCCGTTTACGTGACTGACTTCACTCAGCTCTCCCAGCTTCGTTCGTCTACCAGGTCAATATCCTGGCTTCACTTCCGACAGGTGGATCCTGCGAAGTGTCCTTCACGTCCCGCGTGGCAGCAACCGACGATCTCTTGTGATCGCTATCACACACTCGATACGCAGAGAGTTCCTCGACCCCGTATCACCCTGCTTCCGTTCGGTCCGTGTACCGATGCAGTGAGTACGGTGGTCTCGAATCAGAGTCTTGCGACTATTCGACCAGAGTGCCTCGATGGAGGTTCCCTTTCTCTCACTTCCGGCTCTACCGCTGCCGAAGTTCGATGGCGTCCCTGTAGGACGCACACGAATTCTCACTGGTCCTCTTAGGAAGGAGGCAAGGAGAAAGGCAACCAAGGCGGAAGCTCTCAATAAGGTCGACGATACCGAAGTGCTCAGCAGGGACTATTCGAATGCCACTTCAACGAGTGACATTACTCGTTCTAATACCTTAACGCCATCTCGTGATCCCGTTACGACGACCTCACTGGAGTATCGTGCAATAAAGAGAGGGCAACGGGATCACGTGTCGTGGACTTTCTCCGACGCCGCCGTCGAGAAAGTGGAGCTGAGCATATATCTATATCGATTGTTCGCGAGATCGACGACGCTTTCTCCAACTCAATCGTAGTGGAGACCGTGAACGCGAGTCGATCGAGAGATGAGAAGGGAACGGAACGTTTGAGTATCGTTCTCGAAGGAGAACTTCCTCATCTCAATGCTCTCGATGAGCAAGCCGCCATCGTGATTGTGGACACTGCTAGTCTCAGGTCCTCAACTGTTCCTCCCGGTGGGAAAGAGCTTGGCAGCAGACCGAAGTTGTTGAGACAACGACTCGAGCCCGAAGCCCGGAGCGTTCTTACGGGTTCGATATCGCATCGACGGAGACGAGCCATACGCCCTAGACGGCTACGAGAGCCAGGGCGAATATGGCAACCTCGACGATGTATGAAGCACCGCCGGCTTCAGCGTTCTCAGCTGCTTTACTCGAATCGTTGTTGCTCACGAACCACTGAGAACGATCACCGAATGAAGCCCCGCGATTGCACAGGAATCGGGCAGAGTGAACTATCATGCCCCGATCACTGCGGACCGGGCAGTCTCGCTTTCGTGCGACTATCGTAGTTCCCAGAGGACGAGCAAACTTGATCCGTCTCGCCCCCTCTCTCTAACTCTCTTCTGCTCTACATGCTTCAATGGCCGACTTCGACGACGAAGATAATGACCTGCGGAAGAGCAGTATCCCATTGACCCCCTCTTCCTAGTACTAGTTAGATTTTTACTGTTGTAGATCGTAATGCCACTTCTCCCGTGTGGGGGGAGTGTCAAGAGTATAATACTCTTGTAGTCAGTTCTAGATCACAGATCACTCCCTCTGGTTCGCGCTATTCTCATCCTGATCTTATCTCATCCCCCGCTCTTGCCCCCTCCCCTCGCCTCTAGCTTCTCTCCTCTTCCCCCCTCTCGCCGGCGCATTGCGCAGAGAGGGGGGTATTTAACTGTGCCGTGTTCACTGTTCCATGCAGCTTCACTTGCCTTGTCTATACTCTCAGATAAAGTTACCTTGACGTTGACTTTGACTTGTCTGGAGAGTGGGGACAGTACACCGACTGACTGAGTGGGATACTCAGTTTAATCTGTAAGTGATAGAGCCCATATAGTTATGAGAGGAGTTTTGTTAAGAAAACATTCCCTAGTCAGTGACCAAAGTCCCACGATTTCCAAGCATGTTATTCATTATGCTATAGCAAACTCACACTGGTTAGTTGATATCAATCTTCTTGGAAGCTATGCTGCAACTGTTTCTCGACTTATTATCAAATTCCCCCAACGAATCGATGAAGGTTTACGGATATCATACTATTGAGGAAGCCGTAGATGCCGCTATCTACCTCGACACTAACGACTTCAGGAATTTGGTAATTAAAACATTTACATTTTTCCTTCCAAATTCAACCCTTCCGCAGATTGTTCTATTACGCTTCATAACTTCCATTCTTGGATGGATTGCAATGACATTTGTGTACGCATCGATATTGTAGTTTTGCCTACTTTTTCAGGAATAACTCATCGAAACTTTCAGGAATATGCGAGCTCACAAAAGCCTCGTATGGCTGATTCACATTCACTACTTTTGGTCGCACGCACTGTGTTCTTGCTCCATTTTCGATTCTGGATGGACGATTTATAAGAGTCATGGGAGTGAGTTTTCGACGTTCTGAGATTCATTCATCCATATATTCAATCCGTTGCCGTTTTACAATCTAACCCACCATAATAAATAAATAAATAAATGAATGTATGCTTTCTTTACAAATTTAGAACACCGATCGATCTTCTCAACGTCGCCTTGCTATGCTTCATTCGGAAAATTCCGTATGCATCTACTCTTTGTGGTATATTTTTTATGATTGCACCATTTTAAAAATAATTCGAAATTCGGTCAACTGTATATTTGTTGTATGCCCTCTCAGCGGGGTGAGTGTTGAGAGGTGGTACAGAAATACGATGGCTTGGACTCGTTTCTCGAACTCTTCTCGGAAGGTTCTTTCAAATTTAGGTTGTACCATTTCGACTCTTCTGATCGTGATTGAGCGTCGACAGGCCTCCATTCATGTTCGCACATACGAAAGCGCCGGATTGCGGATGGCTCTACTATTGTCAATTTTCCAAGTAAAAATAAGAAAAAAACAACTCTTTATTGTATTAGATGCAGTACAATAGTATGTTTTGTGCAGGTTCTCTACGTTCTCGGGTTCTTCATCGGTGCTTCGATACTATTTGACTACGACCTCACATACGTTCATTGCACGCCAGTTACTGCGCGTTCGGCGTACATGAGCCTTACTGTGGTACATTTTTTTCTGATAAAAAAATTTTATCAGAAAAAAATCAAAAAAAGTATTTTCGCATTTAGGGATTTCAGCAATATTCCAATTTCCGATTCAATTTGAGTCGCAATCGTGTAATTTACATTTTACAGCTGAGCATTCTCTTCATACAACTATTCGCGCTCACAGAATTCAGACGGTTGCTGAGAAGGAACACACAGTTTTTACAAAAACACAACGAGAGTCTCAGCGAGAGGTTCGAAATATTGTTTGTTTATCTTCGCATATGGTGCACCTGGGATCCAACAGTAGTACCTCACATAAAAATCTCTGGCATCTACTGTGAAAACATTAGTGAGAAAAACGAAGATCATGTTTGCAATAGCAAACAAAACCTGCAAAATCACAAAATGCAGGTATCAAATCAAGGAGAACATTCGCACATTAAAGTTACTTTTGCCTCTTGTTGAGTAAGTCATCCTGGATCAGTATGCAAAAAACCACATTTAAGGACACAATTCGCTCTGAATTTCATTCCTATACTAATGTGGCTGACTTACGCATTCACATCCAACTCATACGACTCGCGTGATTACCCAATTTTCGAGGTATTCAAAATTCATAATTGAGTATGATATAATTCAAAATAATTACTCAGGAGTCCATCAATCGTGCATATCTATGGATTAGTCATGCCGTTCCTGATAATTCGAAACGATCGGTGTGTGAATTTCTGCATTTCCCATGTTGTTTTCAATACAATTCCATTGTTTTCACTCAATTTTTCCCATTTTCCAGGAGGGATAAACACCGAGTGAGAAAGGAATTGGCAGTGAACAAGAAATCAACTGCATGCGACCATCACATTAAAGAGCTTCAGATGCACTGGTGATGATGAGTATATGTGTAAGAAAATGTGCTCTCGAATAATTCATCGAAAATATGACGTTATTACTATGCACATTTTGACACATTTTTGTCATTATTTTTTTGCAATATCAATTTTGGCGTAATGGACTGTGAGGTTCTGAACAAGAAATCCAGATGCACTGGTGATTGAAGGACGGCAGTTCATGAGACCATATTTGCGAGAATATTTGAATGACCAAGGAATATTATCGGGACCGTACGATGAATAAGCACTATTTTAATATGACGAGACCATGTGGGCTAATCAGTAGATGTGGAATCATGTTATCTTACCTGTGGCGAATAAAAAATATAATTGTTGGAATAAATCAACTCCAAGCGACCATCACACCAAGGAGATCTAAATGAAGTGGCGATTACGTAATGAGACGAAGTGGTGTAGTGGCGCGCCCTCCCATTCCATCCCACCCGAGTTCGATTCCCGGCGCCACACCGTCTCCACCTCACCAAGGCGCCTACACCTACCGAATAGGGACGGGGAATTGGTAGTCGTGATTAGATCACGCAGGTAGATAGGTCTGGCGAAAGGTGGGCACTCCGGACTGAATCCGCCCTAATTGACACTGGCATAGCAGTGTTCTCCCGCGAGCCCAATATCGAAGACGGGATGGTCATTTACCTTTACTTCTGGAGTAAATTTTATTCACATCTGAAGGACGTCAATTTTTAACAAAAAAGAGAATATAGTACATCAAGTTGTGGTATTTGAATCAATATCTGCACCAAATAATTGTGCGATTAGAATATGGTCAATTTTCGCTTCATACGATTTTATACAATATTCGTCGATCTCGTTCTCGTTCTTCCATCATTTGCAGCCAAATCCTTTTCGAATAACCACAATCGCCGGCTCCAGAGGATGTAACTTCGACGTATCTAGGATATGCTCTTCTTGTCCAAATAGCGATATACTTGCTTACCTTCTCATTAAAAATAAACATTACTACCGGATTTGAGTAGGTCGTCCAGCAAGAGGCGGAAAGCCTAAATACGATCTGCACAGCCCATTTTTTTGTGATTTGGTCCGTATTTTTTGCAATGCACAAACTTGAGTGAAATAAGAATCGGAGTAATGTAAACATTGTCTACCTAATGAGGCTCTCGACGATAACGTTACTGCCCAAATTTACGTAGAACAGCAGATTCCCGGCGAGTTGAATGCTCGTTATCGCAAGAAATTGTACAGCCTAAGCTTGTGATGAATCTTGAATTAACGTTGTTCTCACAATTATAAAGTCGCGATTGTTGACCGTCGTCGCACTCCCAATTCGCCCTCACAAAATATTATTACGAAAATTGTCGGAAAATATGTGATTATACAGTGATACATATGTCCTCCCACAGTCCAAAAATGATTAGAGGGAGGCAAATTGAAATATATGAATTTAGATCGAGATAAAAGCCACAACTTCTGCAAACATTTGATCAAACTACTCAACGAGCTGTTCACTGACGAGCATCCGTACTGAAATCGGAGTTTGTACGCATTAAACCGTACCAGAAAGTTGCGTTTACGACCGGATATAAGTTCATGAATCTGAAATATGCACAAAGGATCCTCCGACCAATATAAGGGAACAGTGCGATCGTTGATAGGTAAACGTTTCGCAGTTTCTAATGTAATTGCCATAATAAATGTTTCGAAGTTCTCACCCGTGGAGTTTCAAAGATGAGAAATCGATCGAGAGCGATAGTGAAATTGGTGTAGAGAATAACCTGAAATTATAACAGAGAACTCAAAAATAAAAGCAAAACCTGATAAAAGAACGAATCCTGGGAAGTCAAGGAGATCAACAGCCAATCTGGATACCTCACCGAAAATAATGTAATAGGAAGCAAGGTTTGCGTAGCGGTGAGGTTGTAACCTGAATTATTGTCGAGTAGAGCCGAGAGTTGACTCGTAAAAATGAATTGTGAGACTCAACCGAGAGTCGAAAGGGAAATTAGCGCAATTATTGTGCCGTGATAGTCGCACCTCTCGTATAGCAAAATAGACAGCAAGTCAACTCAGGAATATAACGCTCATTTGCGTTTCAGAATAGACACCTTTGATTCCCGACTTAGTGAGACAAGATATCTACTGTTTTCACCCTTTTTTTTTGCGCGGCGCTAATTAATGAGATCGAAAATTAAAACTTGAAATCAGATTTTGCGTTCAGGCAACCTGCTGTACAAATGCCTTATCTTTAGCTTCACTCTCTTCTGAGGAAATAACTCTGAAGTGGAAACAATTGTCAAATTAGAGAGAAAAATATGATACATGTTTTTCTAATTGAAGACGAAAAACATCATTCTGGCACTAAGGCTTAATATACCAAATCCATTGGAGATTATATTGGGGTATGACGCAATAGCCTAGTTATTGCGTAGTGATGAAGCAATCAAAGTGTACTTTTTCAAAACGGCATTATTCTTATATGGATTTTTTCCTACTCGCCAAACTTTACGACGTTGGAGATATGAGTGAGGACTACCCAGATAAAATTTTTGAAGTTGCTGCGCGACCGCACATTTGCAGCAGCCGTGCTGCAAAAACAAGGTCTGAAATTTGGAAATCAGATCCTAGACTAACTAGAGACTCGATCAAAACGACAAAATGATCGCCATCATGAGTAGAGTTGATCCTGAGAATATGAAAACAATATCTCGAAATTTGCCCTCAGGGCATGACAAAATCACTTTTTTTATGACCATTATTTGGCCTTCTATAACTTTATGGGAAGGTTACGTAAAAATCTGGTTTTGCATAGGAATGTTCAAAATGTATTGGAGACCGGATTACCAACTTTTTAGAGCGATTGAACATCTTTCCTGCCTGCGGCGTGCGATTTTCGGAGGTATACTAGGGTCGAGAATCTCTACTAGGGTCGAGAATCACAGTTTTTACGCACTCTCGTCGTCTGTACTCTCTCGCCATAGGGGTAAATAGGGTGTTTTCCGACTCTAGTATACGACTCTAGTATAGTATACGACTCTAGTAGACTTTGTTTCGTGAAGAATAACAATTGCGAATATTTGAAATGATCGAATTTTCGATGATTTTCGCCTTTTTTGGGCAAATTCCCAGGTACAATTGGCTCGGCGCTATTTTTTTCTTAATAGAGTAAGGTACGTAGATTCTGAAACTGATCTCGGTTTACACGAAATAGGGGGGTCCCCGAGCCGCTAGAATTTATTTTCTCATTGTGAAATCGCTTTATCACATTTTTCGATTTGATATTGTTGTCGTGGGATGGTGCTGTCAACAGGAAAGTTGTTGGAAACAATTTTACGAACATTTTGAGCCCAAAGCCACCACTCTAGCTCATCTGGGAGCCGATATATGGTAGAGCCGGCAGCGGAACCGGAAAATGCCTAAAAGCCGGTTCTAGAAAAAACTGCCGACGCCAAACGTTTTCTCGTATCCAATATATTCTGGCATAATTATCTCGTGGATAGTGCTAAAAGTCGGGGCTCCTGGTGCTCGGGGCTCATGCAATCTCTCAGAAGACTCGTGATATATACTATTTCGTTCGCTGTAACATTCGTTTGTATCGTTTAAAAACGATATAGAGTTGACAACAAAAAAGATTTGGAACCTTTAAATTGATTTGGAACCTCTGAATTGATCGGACCTCTAAATTGATTTGGAACCTCAAATTTGTATGGACCTCTAATTTGACATGGAACCTCTAAATTGACAATAAACATTCAAAGTGAAATAATATCCAATTTGTTTAAAAATGGATCCTCTAAATTGATTGAACCTCTAAATTGATTTGGAACCTCTAAATTGATCGGACCTCTAAATTCATTTGGAACCTCTAATTTGACGAACCTCTAAATTGACATGGGACCTCTAAATTGATATGATGCCTCTGCATCCTTTGGAACCTCTAAATTGAATTGGCTTCTAATGTCATTAGAAATGGAACCTCTAAATTGATTTGGAACCTCTAATTTGACGAACCTCTAAATTGACATGGAACCTCTAAATTGAAACGGTGCCTCAGCACCCTTTGGAACCTCTAATTTGACGAAGTATATTTTTGGAACCTCTAATTTGACGAACCTCTAAATTGACATGGAACCTCTAAATTGAAACGGTGCCTCAGCACCCTTTGGAACCTCTAATTTGACGAGCTATTTTTTGGAACCTCTAAATTGATTTGGAACCTCTAATTTGATTTGGGACCTCTAAACTGAGACAGAGCCCAAAATCCTCCCTAAATTCGGTTTCAATGGAAATGTGGTAAAGATAAATCGGTTGTTTTCATTAACCTACTGTTGTTTGTGTTGTATCGCATTGTTATTGATCGAAAATCTATGGTCTCTGCTCAGATCTGGTTGCATTCCTATTGAATCATCACCGGGTGAGATGGAGTGCACTCGCCGATGCAAACCGACGAGAGAGCCGAGATGAGTCAGGAACTGTCCGTCGCTTCTCCCTTGTGTCCCCTGTTCTTCGTTGCCATTCTCGCTACTCCTTTCCCAATCTCTGATTATGTCGACCCTGATTATCATATTCGTATTAGTTTCATTGTTACTTCTTGTCAAGACATAAACCTATTTCATGCCGTATCATATATTGCATACATATTTCTGCATATATTACTGTATATTACGATTTTTCGCGTTCAGAAAAGATTTGATATTTTGATTCGAAATTGGGAAAAGTACAATCACTCACCAACGCATTTCACGGTGAACATGTCCGTGGCATAATTGAGCTTCAGATCCTTCTTCATACCATCCGCGAGTTCGATCGTGTAAGTACTGTAGAAGTTTCCAGTGGCGGGATCTTCTGCAAGATTAATAATTATGTAGGCTGGAGGGGGTAGAGTTCGGGAAATGCCAGAATTTTCATAATCACTATACACACACTATCGCCGCTGGACTTATGTGACTCGAATTTCGAACTCTACTGTAACCTACATTTATTTATTAGGATATATGCATACGTAATAATAACCTGTCCATTTTCCGCAATCGAAATGTTTGATAAAGGTGCCATCCTTCATTTGCATTGCAGTGTTAGGTGGACAGAGTTGGTTAGTAGGCTTGGTTGTCCACACAGACGAGTCCTCGTTATCTTTTGCCAATTTAACCGCACATGAACCTGCCATTATTGTTGTGTGAGAACAAAAAGCTTTAAATTTTGCTTTAGCATCATTACTAAACGTATTGCGAGAAAATATTACCATCAGTAATAATTTCGTAAGGCGCCTCCGCACAGTTTGCCTGAAATTTTTTTAAAAGTAATTGCATAAAAAAGGCTATGTTTTCATTGATATACCAACGATTACATACTGCATTCATCAAAACTGTGAAAAAAATAAAATAAAATATCTCTAGCTCACGCTAATGGGCATCCTTGTACGACTTGGGTCGCTGAGTGACCTGAATGATATTAATACGCAGGATAAGCATAACTGATTTTTGCATATATCATAATTTGGAGGATAACTGTTTGATTTTAACCTTTTTAGTATATTTATCTACCAAAGAAAAACTCACAATTTCTTCGTGGTGGGGTCGCATTTGAATTCTTCGCGCCACCATAGAAGGGGACCATCGATGTCAAATCTCTTGAAAAAAAATTACATCGAATTGTGTACATATATGTACTCACATATATTTGATACTGACTATTTTGTTGTGTATATGGTTTTCTATGGTTTGTGAAAAACATACACTCGCTGATATATAAATGCCAGTCTTTAAAATTGTGAGAGTCAACTAGAGTTATCATGTTGGAAACGTTTTCTCTAAATTTGTTGTGTAGTCGTTATTCAGCTAGTTCGGAAACCCTACAAATCAGCACTAGGTCGTATGCGAACTATGACGTCATGCCGAATTTGACAAATCACAGTGTTGAAATAGCCCATGCGGCATCTTGAAACAAATAATGAAAACAGTTTTCGTACCACCAACGATCCCGCTAGGCCTGTGCAGAAAACAAATATCAGACCTGAAATGTTTGTGCAAAGATTAGAAACAACAAGAATCCACTTCCAGCTTCCACCCAATCCTTTCGCGGATATTGAACTGCATCCTCCGGGAGAGGGTCACAGGTAAGTGCCCCTGAAATGTGTTTGATACACTATTTTGATTCGTAATAAGTTCGTAATAAGTAATAAGTATTCGTAATATAATAAGTAATAGTAATAAGTTCGTAATTTAAAATTCGTAATAAGTCGCTGCGGCGCATTAGAGCTCTGGCTGCGCCTCTCCCTTTTGCACACACTCGTCGTCATCGTGATAATGGAAAGTAGTATATAAATTGTTATGTCATGTAGGTTCATTGTTGGTATGTTGTATGTTTCAGGTGCGCTACATATTTCATGAGCTTCTCAACTATCTAGCCCACTGAAACACATGATGACCGAAAATTCTGAAAATTTTAACCTATGTGTAGTTTCGCGAATTCCAGTCGAAAGGAATTCCCAGAAAAACTCAAACTAGAAGAAATAGAACTAACCGCACGAATAGAGAAGCGAGCACAGGGAGATGACCAGTAGGAGCCGATTCATCCTTGGACGATGATTTCTTCCAAACAATTCCTTATTTTATACCAACCAATCCATGTCATGTTACATCTTTTTTTCTCTGTGTCCAAAATGCACACTGTTCTCGCCGTATTTCTTGATTTCTTGATCAGCGATCCGAAAATTTTGAAGGCGCAAACTGTCATCCAGAAGCACTCCAACACCCACGCCAAACGCTTTTGCTTGCGACGGAAGCAAGATTTCCTCAACAATAGGCTTCCAACGCTTTGCAAATACATTTGATGTGCAAGTGGCGATTAGTTTTTTAACGTGCTTCATGTTATCGGAAAAGGTAGTTGGTTTTTCTCATGGCAATGGTGTTTCTTTCGTTTATGTTGTATACGACTCAGTAAGTAAGATATCGCCGCCTCCCATGAACATTATCAAAATTGTGACTCTCAATGGAGCAAATGATGATAGTTTTGAAACAATTTAAAAAAAGAAATTATCAATCCTTCATCAGTTTGAGGCAAAGTTAATTAAGTCAACAACTTTATCGATCGATATTTTGTTTACAAGTAGTCAGGTAACTTTGACAACAATCGAAGGAGGACGCATAATTCCAAATTGGAATCGTTTCGGTATTCAACCAATTATCATACAAGTCTTCGTCGAGCATGTAATAATATAACACGAGTATCACGAGTCAGTGGAGGTAAAAAAGGCCCTCTCGGGAACAATTTTCAAAAACATATTTTAATTTAGCCCATACTATAATGGGAGAATGCATATGTGATGACTTTATGAAAAATCCAGGTCACAGGTCCCAAAGCCGCCTTTTAGGAAATATCCGGTTTTGGAGCCGGCTATGCTCTATTTCACCTCTCCGATGAGCTACAGAGGTGGCATTGGTCTCAAAATGTGCGGAAAATCGTAGTAAATGATGGCTAACCAGAATATCAAGAAATGTTTGTAATTTAGGGACTTTAAAAAATTTGAAAATTTTCAGGATCACAAATTATCAAATATTCAAATTAGTATTGAAATGTTGAATTTTTTCAGTGGTTCTTGATTACATGAATATAAATTGATTTTCTACATTCAAATCTGCCCAATTTTCACAACCTCCTTGCCACAAACGAATTATTGCAAATAGCGACCCTCAAATTTAGGCATGTTTATGGAGACGAATCACCAACATAGATAGAATGACTGCACGTATTCTTGCTATTTTCCACGCATGTTGGGACGTAATATAAAATGCACCTAGTTGTCAGACGTCCAACCTTTTGAATTCTGACTTTGATGATCACAAACTTGCACTTTTTTGAGGTAGAATAAATCGATTTTTCAGAATGATCCAAACTTAGCAGCGCCAGGTTTTTCTAAAAGTACCAGTCATACATGGTTCCATGCCGTAGATTTTCAAACGATTTTATCGAAGAATTGCAGAAAATTGACAATTCAAATTTCTGATTGCTCACTTAATCACATTCAACTTGTCACGGCGCACGGGGACCACCCTCAATGTGCTCTTTTTATATTTTTATAATGTGATGGTGGACTCAATCTTCCATAATCATCAATAAAATTCCGTATAATGCATACTCACAGATGTAGGACAAATTTTAATTTGTTCGGAAATTGTAATATTTGAGAATACCTTTTTTCAACTTTGCGTTTTCAGCTTCGCATCCAACATAAAAGATTCTGGAAATAATTTTCCGCACATTTTGAGACCAATGCCACCTCAGTAGCTCATCGGAGAGATGAAATAGAGCATAGAAGGCTCCAAAACCTGATATTTTCTAAAAGGCGGCTTTGGGACCTGTGACCTGGATTTTTCATAAAGTCATCGCATATGCATTCTCCCATTATAGTATGGGCTAAATTAAAAATATGTTTTTGAAAATTGTTCCCGTACACCCCCCACTGATTCGTGATACGTAGGATAAACATTATGATATCGAAGGGGAAATATCGCCAAATTCACAATTCGATAATTGGAACCTACGCCAATGCATTTCAGCGATTAATCATTATAATTTTGCGGTTCCCTTGTTAAAGCAATTTTATTGTAGGTAATGTTGTTACGCATTGTTTGTAACTACATCATTATTTTTTTTCAAAATTCTCAGAGGAAATTGACTTATTTATTTTCATTGCGATTGCAAGTGATTTGATTTGGTTCCCTAGCATTCATTCGTGTTGCCCATCGATCAACATCTCATCATAATATCTTTACAAATCAATGATAAATTATACTGAACTCCTAAGTTGTGGCTGTGTCGATTCTTCGAGATGTGCAACCACATGTATTCAACAATTCTGCACGATAATTTATTTGATACAAATACATTCAGGGATGATCAGCCCATCTGAGGATTGCTTCACCACAGCCAGAACTGAACTGCTCCTCCGTACTTCGCGCGACCCGCGTACAAGTGGTTCTTCGACAAATCACCCGCGTACATCACATCTGCGAAGCATTTTTAGAGTTTTGTCATCCGGGAAACATAATTGTCTACTCTTTCTACTCGATCTTTGGAAACATTTCTTCAGCGAAGAATTTACGATACACAATTATGTTTTGTCGTAAAGTATTATAAAAATGCTCGCCTTCACTCGACGCACAGTTCCACGATTTTACTGGCCAACGCGCGCCGCAATGAACTAAATAGCTTTAAACAATATATTCCGAACACAACAATCACCTCCTTGAAGGGCAACATATCCGACGAAGATGCCGCCATCCTAGAAAAATACATTTCATATCCAACTTTAGGAAACCATAGGTTGAATCGGCTAGAACATGGCCTAGCAGCGGCTCACCGCAGGATCAAAATTCCTAGATATACGGTGCGACTTTACCGTTACATTTTTTAGGTTCTACAATCAGTTGTAGGGATGCTCGCACCAGGCAAAGCAACTTACAGCCTGCGCCACCAAGTGGTGCTCGTAGTGATTGCCCACTCTGTGGAAGTGAAGCCGACGAAGATTCGGCTGGTTCACGGAGCAGGTCTTAATGGATAACTTACAGTCAACATGTTCTGATAATACATAATTATAAAGAGATGTAGTGCTAGGTGAGGCAGTACATGAGGGGCTTGAATTTCAATAAATTCTAGTGACACAGCGTAGCACATCCCTAAAAAAAGATAAAGGAATGTAGATTTTATAGAAAATACTGTTATTCGTTGTTTTACCGTTTTCATTTGGTAGAAGCATGCTTCGCTAATTGTGTTTCCCAAACTTCCTGCAATGAAGCATTTTTTGCGAAGTTCTTTGAAATAATTCTTCAACGATTGTGTAAATTCTAAACGCCTGACGAGTGTATCGATATCGGTTATGTTATGCATCCAATTATAATGAACTAATTCAACGTGTACCTGTGCCGGAGTTTCTGTCGTATACGATCCCGTTATTGAACAGCTGGGCGCATCCCTAAATCGCAAATCACTATTTTTAATCTTTGAAGTTTCAATTTTCACCTGTGTTTCAGCCGGAGCACAGAATCCATGAAGAACACGAGGAAAATTATAGTAGTAGCTGCGAAATATACTTGTTCTTGGATGCATAATTTGTAACTAGTGTATTTCGCTAAGGACTAGAGTTCGCCCAATATGGCGTGTTGGGCATTTGTTGAATCATTTTTAGTTATGCTTCGCTATATAGCTATATATGTAAAGTATATATCTCACCTGAAACATATCTAACAATTATGCAAAATATGCCCAATACGCCCAATTGGTGGAACCAATTGTGCATATTGGGATTACAGAGCTGATTCCGGAGATTTCAGTTTTGATTAATCAGTCAGAAACGACACATAAGTTGCTAACTTCGATATCGCATGCGTCGAAAAAATACATAAAACTCACTTGAGTGACCAGAAACACGAGGGATTCGCTGGCGGATTGTTCTAAACGTGAATATTCGGTTTCCATATATTTATAAAATGACCTCGAATACCCCCAAAGAAAATGAATTTCTATCTTTATGGACATGCAAGTCTAACACGAAAGCTCGAAATTCCAAGCCTTATTATATTATAGTTGAAAGGTAGCAAGGCGTTATCTTTCTTTTTTTGCAAACCATAGTTATCGTATTATAAAAATGTTCTAAGTTTCAGATGCTCTAAATACAGCCAAAAGCCAAAAAGTTCCAAAATGATACATTTTTCCAATACGAGAACTCTAAGGCTTACTGTTTTGGCGATGGTCATCGTAGCAACTGTAGTAGTGGTCGTAGTAGTCGTTGGTGGGGACACTGCATTAGGGTTCGTGTTAGAGTTCACGTATTGGCAAATTTGTGTTGCAATTTCCGTTGTATTTCAGGCGCGCTAAGTAATCAAACACTCAGATATTTAGTGCACGTGAAACCTATCCTAAAAGTTGACATTAATTTTCCAATACGATAACTGTATTTCGTGTTACACAAGTTTTTTTGTGAATAATACAATCAGTTTTTTTGTGAATAATACGACCATTTGTTAAAAATATTTATCATAATATATTAATTATAATAAGAAAAAATAACATGAAACAATATGTATCATTTACTCACCAACGCATTTCACTGTGAACATCTCGCTGCTAAAGTCGATCTTAATGTCCCTCTTCGTTCCATCGGGCAGTATGACTGTGTACGTATTGAACCAGTTGTCCGATGCGTCAGCTTAAAAAAAACCTTTTTTTAAAATTAGATAAAATAGTTGAAAACCAACCCCATGTACTATGAATGGATGGAATAGGAATACAAATTTGTATTTTCTAATTTGTAATGAGCAAGGCTACGACTCTAAGTAAACTAGGATGTTGTCGAGTCAGTTTTTAGTCAGAGTTTGGAGTATGGAAGTGCACATACTGAATAACCCTTATGATCGTCAAAACAACTTTAATACCACCCCTAATGCCTCGACCCCAAACACAACGAATCGCCTTGGAGCGACGTATATTCCATCAACTTCATCAAGGAGCTTACCGAATTTCCTGTTCATTAATGGATGGAATAAATATTTGAATTTGTATTTGTAAAACAAGCACCTGTCCATGTTCCACACTCAAATTGCTTGATGAAAGTTCCATCCTTCATTTGCATAGCAGTATTTGGAGGGCAGATTTGGTTAGCCGGTTTCAGAGCAAAAACGTCAGTTTCCTCGTTCCTCGTTGTCATGTGCCAATTTTGCCATGCAGCTTAAAATGGTTGGTTAAATTAGTCATACTGTGTATCGTTACGTATCGATACCGTCTCCCACTAAAATACGAGGGATGAGTAAAGTCGTTGTCATACAAGTGTTATCAGTTTCAAATTTAATTTTGTCTTTATTCCTCCTTCAAGCATGTTCCAAGAAACACTTACCCGTAAGTACATCTGTGCGAGTGACATCAACGCATGTTGCCTGTAAGGAATGCCTACGTGCAAATGTCACATACACACATATTTCAGACATACACATTCGAGAAATAATAAATAGTAAACAATGTCCGCGCTTGAACATCACAATACGTATTCAGTGCAATTCAAATACTATGGGCATACACGCTGCATGCCCCATTAATGATTCGATGTATTCTCCGGGGGTTTGGGATTGTACAGAAATAAAAAAAAATGCCAACAAATTGTAAAACTCACGCTAATGGGCATCTTTGTACGTTGTGGATCATCGAGAGACCTGCGTATTTTGATTACAAATCCAACAATTAAAAAAAAGTCGGCATGCATGTGAAAAAAACATGCTGCATATCATCATTGATATCACAATTTTCAATTCGCATTTTCAAAAAATAACTTCGTGATTGCGTCGCAATTGAAGTTTACATCGCTCAATAGCAGTGGGCCGTCAACGTCAAATTTCTAAATAAAGATTACTGCAATTGTATGTTTGTTTATATTTTACATTAAACACATATTTCTCTTTAATGATAAAATTGAATAAAAAAATGACATACCACCAACGAGCCTGATTCACCCATGCATTTAACCTTAATCGGGCCTGCAATACACCTATTTAATCGGGATTTTTCATCTTCGTGGGAATGGATTTTGTATGCATTTAATTATTGACGTGTACAATTATTATATTAGGTTGAACAGAGTCTTTATAAACTGTTTTGCTAGATCACTGCTCAGTGCACGAGACCTTTGGTGTTCCCTCGCCTCTAGTGAATAACACATGACAAAGGGACTATGTGGTCAACAACTCCCCATTCCACGCCTTTCATTCTGCCACTAGTAAGACCACGATGTTTGTTCCCACGGCCTTGCACATCCGCAACGTTCTGTTATTCGTATTCCTCTCTCACACTACAATGAAGGAATAGGAACGTCAGTTGGCTGAAGTGTACGATTCATATGCCACTCACTACCAGGCCATGCGCAATTGGTACCAACTCTTCGAGAAGGGGGACTTTTCCATGGATGATCATGACCGGTCTGGGAGGCCACCCGAGCTGGATTTGGATGCGCTACGGATCGTAGTGGAATTGGATCCTTTCCAAATACCCGCGACATGGCAGCCACACTTGGGGTATCGCAAAGCACCATCGTAAAATGATTGGTCTCCATTGGCAAGAAGAAGAAGCTAGGCCGTTTCATACAACACAAATTGACCCAAGACCAGTTTGACCACCGTGTCGACGATTCCCTTTCTCTACTCACTCTTCACGCTGGAGATCGATGGTTGGACCGTCTCATAACATGGGTCGAGAAGTGGGTCTGCTTTGAGAATCACCATAGGAGGGCACAGTGGGTAGATGCCAATGAGACCCCACAGGACGTCGCAAAGCATGACCTTCACCCTATGAAAATCTTGCTCTCTGCCTGGTGGGGAGTGGATGGCCCGATTTACTGGGAGCTCCTACCCGAGAAGCGGATAATTACTGGATATGTCTACACTAAACAACTACGGAATCTCAAGAAGAAATTCGCACAATCTGCCCTGAACGGCAAGAAAGTGTACTATCAACACGATAACGCCCGACCCCATGTTGCACGGCAGGTCAAGCAGGAGCTGTCCAAATATGGCTGGATGGTTCTCCCTCATACACCGTATTCTCCTGACTTGGCCCCTTCGTATTATTGGTTGTTCTCGGATCTGACCCGTCATCTCGATCAGAGATCCTTCACTTCCCGTGGGGCGATCGAGGCCGCACTCAAGCAATATTTTGATTCGCGCCGAGATGGGTTCTATAAGGAGGGAATCCATAAGTTGCCTGAACGTTGGAGATTTGTCGTAGATAACAATGGTGCATACTTTTGATTTCGCTCTTGCGCTTTATTGTCAGAAGAAGGGAAATAAAAAGTTTATAAAGACTTTCTGTTCAACCTAATAACTTACTTCCAGGAACTTCGACGTAATCCCTATGCGGATATGGCACAGTATCTTCCGGGAGAGGATCACAAGTGAACGACGCTCCTGAAATACGCTTGCTCGTACATAAACCTCATCCCACCCATGTGTTCTCATGCCCCAGCATCCATGTCTACAAGAAGAGATTAAGAGCTCTAGAATTTAGTTTAAGGAAACATATTTTCCAATAGTATTCCCTCCTTCCATTACCTTACCAATTCCGATAGTTCCCATTCCTCCACTCTTCACCCCCCCCCCTTTAGAGATCCTCTGATGCTGGTTCTCGGAGCAGACCTTGGTCTACCTCAAGTGCCTCATCCTCGATAAAAACTCCCCATCAGACCAGTCGAAGACATATCAGACCAGCAGATTAGATCTTCTCTTTTTACTTTTGCACCTCCATCCCCCACATTCCCCCCTTCCTATTGTATTTCGTCCTCAGTGTTTGGAGAGTCGACTCTCTTATAAGAGATAAATATCGTAACGCATTCGTCTTTTGGTGCGCCGCCGAGCGTAGATAAAATATAAAATTTAATTAGTCGCTGCGGTGTGCTACAAAAATGATTGTTGATTTTCCCACGGCATCGTAATGCGAAATAGTAGTGATGACTACTCGGTTCTCGCAAACATGTAATGAGGTGGGCATTTTCCAATTTGCCAATATTTGTCGGCACTAGGTTGGATGGGAACTATGACGTCATGCCGCCTTTGAAAGAACTGAAATGGCAAAGGCGGCATGACGTAATAGTTTTCATCTGACCTAGAGCCACACTAGCCTTTTCGAATTCCCTAGAGCCAAATCTAGAAGAAAGTTCAACTGACCGCAAGAATGGAGGATACCGCACAGAGAGACAATCAGTAGGAGTCGATTCATCATTAGACGATGAATTCTGAAATCCCGAACGATTTCGCTTATTTTATACCGATATTTTATTGGTTCTTTTCATCTTTCCATCTCTGAGTCTCCACAATTTGCACAGATCCAGCATCTCCCTTGATCGAAAGATCGATTCAACAAAATCGGTTAGCGAAGTGTCATTTAAAGGCACTCTAATACGCCCCTCACGCCTAAGGTTTTGCATGCGACGGATTCAAGTTTTCATTCTATAAATCATATGTAACTCACTCTTGCAAATGTTACTGTATTGGTCCCGGTTGGAATTTTTACGTGACATTTGTAATCGTAAAATTTAATTATGTGTGTTGTTTCTTGCGGTTCTATTATATGTGACTCAGAAGTAAGATATCGCCGCCTCACATGGACATTGCCAAATTGAGATTCTCGACGATAATTTTTCGAAATCTAAACATGAAATGATCAATTTTCTTTATCTGTATCAGCTAAATTTAAACAAATAAACAAGTTCAGAGATCAATATTTCATTTAGACATATTCAACAGCAATCGAGGAATGATGACATTTCAAAATAAATCGTAGTTCGGTATACAAACATTAATACAAGTCATCATAGTCCATGCATTATATAAAATATGATAATCCCCACGGGAAAACATGTCGTCAATTTCACAATTCGAGATTTTATTTGCAAGTTGTCAACTGGCTCTCCGTTACTTTGACAACAATCGAGGGAGGTTGACGTCTCAATACCAAGCGAAACATCTTCCTTCGATACTGAAGAATAACTATGTTATGCTATTACTGCTCTGTTAAAGGGTTAGCTTCACTAAGTGTACAGTTCAAATAATTATAATGCTAATGCAATCTGTGGGATGATGGTACTGGTATTGCAATCTTGTTACCCTTTTCCTAAATAACAAATGCAAATGAAGAATATTTTTGAACAATACAGAATAAGAAATCTTACAGATTTAGCTTACAGATGGAGAGCAGTAGAGAATGGTGAGAGAGCTCGCAAACGTATGATTCGTCATGACCATGTAGAGAATTGGCGAGAGAACTGTGGCTGAAAAATGCGCGCAACTTCTACTGGTGTCTGTCCAAATTCAAATTATATGGTTTAAGTTATTGAAATGATTACAACTTGCAAATTGTTTTCGTATTAAATACTGCACGATGACATCCATGCGCTTACCGATTTGATCAAATCGCTCTCCAGTATCAAAAATGGCCGGAGCAAATTGTAAGCCGAAATTTGCGAAGGAAGGAATCTCGTATACCATACTGGGCAAAACTCCCTGAAAAAATCATTGAAATACCATTTTAAACTGTTTTACCTGTAGGAGCAGTGATTTACAGGCCATTTGTTGATAACTGAAAGCGCATTTTTTTGTTTTTTTCCTTGAAGATTACTGTATATCTTTTATTTTTTCGAATACAAAAAGCTCGAAAATATATTTCAATAATAAATAATTCAAGTAAAAACTTAAGTTCTCACCGGCGAGTTGCCTGGCTTGCGTTGCACATTCCTCTTTTAACTTCTTGAATCAACTGGACAATCATCATAACTAGAGTTATCGTCGGTAATATTGCCGCGGCTGAGCCAACTAAACAGAAGCGTAAATGTACTTGTCGATATATTTGCATAGAGTAACCTTTTTTTCAGAATATATATTTCACATATTAAGCGCAATTAGGAAATGAACGAACAATTGTTTGCGTAGTTCATATTCGAGTTGGGCTGAATGTAAACGTAAGTTGTTCTAGTCTTCAGCCATGATAGCTCAGGATCCATTGTCTTCTGATATTTGAACGAATTAATATTGCATTACATAAGCAGTTTTTTACCTCTGCCTCCTCCACGGATTTGTGCATAAAATATGCCATTACTCCCACGGTCACGGTCGCGTAGAACTGGAGAAATAAGAAAAATGCTTGTTTGCGCCATCCGAAGAAATTGAATCGACGCTCAGGTGGTAAGACAATCTGAAAATGATATTACTAAAATTGCTGATATATATATTTTTTAAAACGTACACTTCTCCTATAGTAAACACACATGTAGTAGACCAGAAAAACCTCAGCGAATAGCCCCAATTCGATTACCTGACAAAGTAATATTTATTTATTTCTGAAAATATACGCTCACCAAAAAGCTCCCGATGCTAATCAAATGGGATAGGAATGAGTCGGAATAGAAAATGCCCTTGTGAAACTGGACGATTGGTGCGTAAGAATTGGATAGCGAGTCCAGTGCAAGGGAGCAAATCTAAAAAAATACATTATTTCAAGCGCTATCATTGAGTGAACGGAATTTTGATTCTGCATAGTGGTTCGCGAAAAAGTATCATCATTACGTGCACTCGCATGCCAATTAACAAAGAAAGATGTCATGGAACATAACGAAATGCAATGAATCAAATACGCAATACCTGTAAACAGCATAGGTACTTGCGGTAATGCCTATTTCGAGCGTCATCATCCCGTAGGATCAGTGTGATGACGAAACCATTGAATGCGAACATGACTATGCCTTAAATTTATCTAAATTCACACTTACTTACATTCATATCGGTATGCTTGCTTGTTCGACTTTTATTATTTTGATTGTTACATTTTAATGAAAACATTGTACCGTTTACATGCTGTAAATAGATGAGGCAAGTCTCGAAGTTCTCGTCCGGTTTTGATGAATTCATGATATTCATAAATTTTGCCGACACAGCGAATACGAAAACGGCTAAACACGAGATATGATCATGCGTTAGAATGAAATAATAATCTGAAATATCATTTTGTAGTCTTAGATGCAAATAATCATACGATCCAACGGTATACGCTCGACAATCTGTTTCACGTGACACATGTTATTGTTCAAAGCCTAATGATCAGAAACATTGTTTTGTAGTTGGTATTACCAGAATGCACATAATCTCAAAGGAATCATAGAGTAATGAAATATATGTTTGTATCCAAAAAAGTGATCTCTATATCAACCAGTCAAATCAAAATGATGCAAGGAAACGACATGGAACTACTTGGTACGATTTGTTTGTTAATCTAACTATGTCACATTCCATTGTTCCACGGTTAGTGAATATAAATAATAGTTTACAGGTGTGGCTCGGATTGATATTTCTCAGGTAAAGCAACAAAATCGGTGCAAAATTGAGTTGTAAAACTTCAATTAATGTTAAAGCAAATCAAAAACATGGAAATACGAGTCAATCAATGGATACAATGTGCAATAGCATATTTGCATATCATAATGCAATACATTGCTCAACGGTTATTGATCATATATAACATTTGACAGGTGTGTATTTACCGGAAAGGGAATTGTCAAGGGAATATTGCCTAACATAAGACGGATACAAATGTGTTTTCCGGTTATCCGTATTCTCAAAATACAAAAGATTTATGACGATACACGTGGTAAATTCAACTAATATCCTAAAGGACTTCATACTGTTCATAAATAGATGGCTGGAATCTGTATACAAATAGTTATTTTCGATTTATATGTCGGCAAGACCCACGCTCTCTGACGTGCGATCTCAAGTCACCAAGTACCGGGGTTCGATTCCGCATCATTACAAGCTAATTTGCCGCTTTGCGAGATTCACCATAATGGACAGATTAGAATAACGAGGAATCGTTGATCACCCGTTGATCATTGATCGTTAATCGTTGATCTGCGACGGACTACGTCAAAAAGCGCATTTGAGATCACTATTTCACTCCAGTATCAGTGCTTACACCGCTGTAGGCGAGAGATGAGAGGCAAGAAGTCTAAAAATAGTCGCTTTTCTTGGGTTTGTTCTGTTCATTTTTCGCCGACGGCTAGTTGGCTGATAAGAGTGGATCGACCCGTCTTCTCCTCGAATTTTAATTACTCTTTTCGTATAGAAAGCGAGCAGATCAAAGTTGAGAATGCAATCAGATGAAATATAATCATTTACGAAGCCAGTAGATAAGGGACCGGGTGGGTAGTGAAAGAACGAATCGTAATGGGTCCACGCAGTGACGCTATCACCTCAATTCTAATTGAATCACAGCCATCCTACGAAAAGGAAAACGTAAGCAAAATTAAGCTGATTTTTTTTTCGCATTTGATATATCAAAGGCGACATGACGTCATACTCACTCATTCGAGTGTTAATTTGTTCATATAACTTTAAATATGCCATTTTCAGAAACGTGTACTGTCGATACTACCGTCGGCTTGTTCGCCGAGACCTTGCATGATTCCACCATTGTTCCTGAAATTGCAGCATCTCAAAATGTGAGCAATTCAGTAGGTATTGTTGCGGATCTTTAATTGTGGAATATATCGTTTTGTTTTAGCATTGTTTAATCAATAATGATGTATTGTAGAGACTAGGAAGGAGTAGCTGGAGAACTGAATAGCAACACGAATAATTAAAGCCGTTTGTTTTCTCAGCAGCCGCTCGACGCATTTCGTTCCAAGTTCGTTGTTGTCAGATTTGCGTCACCTTCGGATGGCATTGAAATGCCGAATGATTATGAAGAAACGCCTGTGAGATGTCATGAAAAACCCTTTCAAATCAGCTCCTCATTATTGATATTCATCACGCTGCTGGCTGTGTTGTGAATCATGATTTCCTAGCGATAGCCGATATTGCAACGAAATCGTTGAGACGTTGTCAGCAGATTTGTCGCTATTCCATCCGCGCTCAATGATGTAGTTCAATTTTCAAATTATATCGGACGAATAAATCGCATATTTTCCACATAACACCCATTCATTCCATGATTTGTGATCGGAATCGTATATTGTCCTGATATTGTTAGGATGCACCCTGAACTAACTGGGCGAGAAATTACATTGTGTAATTTACACATGTCCCAAAAATCGTCTTAGACTTACCCATTTGTTAGATTCCACCAATTAATTAGATGTTTTAAAATCAAAGCAAGCAGGGAAACGAGATGCGCTGAATGAATACAGTGGAGTCCACTGTTCTACGATTAGTGATCATAAATATCATGTTATAGGTGCTGCAATTCGCACAGGAGTAGAGCAACAACATTGTTCGTAGAAAACTCAGCACGTAAGCGCACAGCAAATTTGATAATTTCGACGTATGCACTCCTGAAAATCTCCGAAGGGAACACAGGCTCAGTGAAAGGTCGCACCGTCTCAAACCATCAAGGGCGATTTCTCATAGGTGCAAGCTGTCGTGCTACAATTTCAGCACAATGTGATGTCCAGATAAGAAGCATGAAGGATCGTTGATCACTCCCCCGGCGATCCCACTACGTCACTAATCTCAAACAAGATCACTATTTCACCCCACTCTCAGTGATTTCACGGATGGAAGCGAGAGACGGGAGACGAAACAGCCAGAAATAGTCGGTTTCAGCGGGTTTGATCTGGCGATTGTTCGCCGATGGCTAGTTGATAGATAAGAGTGACGGTGACTCGACCTCCACTCTCCTCTTCACAAATTATCTCTAGTATGTCTGACTAATGATATAGTGCTTGCAATGATGATTGCATTGTGCCGACATGACAACCCTAATAAAAGACCGTCGAATCGACTCGATTTGCAATGCACCCAACCAGTGATTTGACCAGTTCCTGCGCTGTTCTGATCGAGCCTCCACCTCCGTATGATGCAGAAAGCGTACGTTAAACTTGTTCGAATTGTCATTTAATGTTTGTTTAATGAAAAATGTTTCAGAATCTGGAATTATCGCTACCCCCACCGGCATATCCACTGAAGCCTTCAGCTATTTCATTCAAATGTTCCCAAAATGGATCGCGTTCAAAGGTTATAATTTGATCCCGAACTAAACTCCCGCTTTTTTCAACAAACTGGATTATATGAACCATTGGATCTGTACCGTTTTAGGGTGGGCAAGTAGGAATGTCGGGGACATTTGTCCCTCGAAATTCGATATGTCCCCACGAGACGGAAAGAAACATCGATATGTCCCCTAAACGGTACATATTCGAATCGTTCAACTCTTTTGTTCAGCAACTTCGCCACGGAGTTCCCTCGCGATTCGTCATTGTGAGATTTAATTCGCCCTCTGATGGTGCTGGCACGTCGAATGATGATGATGAAGATCAATCAAATTGCAAGGGCAAGCTCATTCAAATGGCTACTACTTCATTGATGATCATCTCGTTGATTGGCATTTTGTGGTGCATGAGTTCCTAGTATAGTTCTAGAAACGGTACCACGACATCTCAATTGTGTACCCTCTCTCTCCACTTGATCGGCAGAGTGAGTGTGTAGAATGATGAGAGCGAGGTATTGTTTCTCAGTCTCTTGTTCCTAGAGATATCGGAATTTCTCATATATTTATTCGTGCACTTTGTAGCTCATTTCTTAAAATTCGTTTTTGTTTGATTCACTTATTCTTTTGTTGTTAACATATGTAATTCGTGAGCAAAGATCGGGTACTGATAAATTGATTCACATCAGCAAATCTCGATTGCTATCCATTTCACTACTTACATTATTTGCTTAGCATCGACTTTGCCGATTATGAATACGATCACGAACTGGCATGGAACAATGCGTTATGAGTTTCCCACTCATTTAAGTCTTATGGACTGTTTGTCTGTCCGAATCGGTGAATGTCCGTCTGAATTAGTCACCGATTTTATCAAGGGAAGAGCACAGTAAAAGAACAAACAGCTAAATTCCCTCGCTGAACATTCCGCCAGCGTGAGGCGGTAAGAGGCGAGATGTTAGAGACGAGGGGAGCGGGGTACGAGTGGGGAAAGTGAAATGATATCTAAAATAAGAGATGCGGACAGCTAAAACTTTGAACTCTACGTGTCGAAATGTGTTATCTACGTTATAAAAGGTCTCTACTTGATCACAGGGTCTTATTATCGTCTGGAATTAGTTTAGCGAATATTAGTTTAGTTTTTCCCTATGACTCACGAATATGCATTGTTAGTAATGCATTGCACATACAAATTTCGACCTGATTAATCTCCCATTAGCAATCCTTGGCTAGGAAGTTCGCATTACAAATAGTCCCCGCTTCCACTAAGTGACATACAATGAAGCTCCTCATGCTGATGCTCATCGCGAGTTCTATATTTGTTTCGGTGGGTGAAGTTTCCCTTTTCAAGTTTGATGCTCGATGATCATGATTACCTCTCCTTAGTTCACGAACTATCAATAAATTAAGAAACCAATGCTCATTTTTCGCAGTTTAATTCGTATACTTAGCCGAATGACCGATATTGCATGAGAGCATGTTCTTTCCGTTTTCCTGTCTGAATATATGTAAGTATCGATATATTTTGCTTGCTAACGCGACTATCGTTTTTATTCCGTGCGGCCGCACCATACTGCATTCCCTGTAACACTGAAGAGTCATTATCATGTCGTGTTCTGTCACTTCTCAAACAGCGACAAAGTATGCGAAACCAGTAGCGCGCTCGTCGATTTTACCACCACTAGCGCCTGAATAGCGTTATAACTTTGTGCGTAGTTTAAACTGATAATAATTACAGGTAGCTTCGTCTCACAGTGAGCGCTATCTGAATCTTCTCTCCACTCATCATCCAACTAATCATTTACATAGACCGAGACGTTTTACACTGCGATGAATCCTCTCGAAGGCCGTCTCTTCAAATGAAAGTTGGGAGATATTTGATAGGAAGAAGAGAGAAACAGATCTGCATCATATTATTCGAAAAACCGTCATATTGTTTTCTTGAATGTGTCTAGTCATTTTAATCGTAAATATATGCTTAACTAGGTGACAGTTCCTAGCTTAGACCTATGTTATAATATCGCATTATTCGTCTTGATAATTGATATTCAATAATTCATTTTTAGACCATCAGCCTGGCTGCGCATCATTCATATGACAGTTGAGAAGAAATCCTCAGAGAAAAAGAAACCGACCAGTTTGTCGATAGACCCGCTAGCTTATTACCTCGAGACTTGTTTCCCATTGCATTTCGTAAATAATCTATTGACCTAATAAAACTTTGTGATCGCAACATGTGCACACATTACACCATAGTCGACAAGGGCAAACGAAAATAGTGGAAATCTGGGACGAACGAAGTAATTACATATTCGCGAGACCTCGCTAGATTCGACATGGGTGCAAAATATAGAGGGGTGATTGGGCGGAATATCTCGAGCCGTTCGCAACCATTACGTGGTTCATTTTTAGTTTTCGCGAATGTGAACCAGATCTACGCCGAAAAGTGAAATCAAAATTACAGGATCAACAAACCGCATAACAATACTGACCTTGTACGTTTTCTCACGGCATATAATTCTACCTGACCAATGACCAAATTGATTAAACAAGGAAGTCGTTTTGAACTTTTGATATTGAGAATTGTCCCTTATCTTTCCTTGCGTCTCACTTCCATTCATATATTTCATACCTTGACATTATCTGACACGAAGTTGCTTTCTCATTGGTAAAACTCACTTCCACCCTATATCTGTATAAAACAACAGAGACGTTTCTCGATTTCGCACCGTTGGCATGTCCGACTTGGAGAGTTGTATGCGGGGTAGATTCGACGGACCAACCCTTGGCGACAGGTTATAGATTTTTTCGAAATAATTATATTAAAATATTGCATTTTTAGAATCACCGTGGGCCGATAGCCGTTTTCACAGCGATTGGTCTTCATTTCAACATAGTGCTTTGTCGTATTATCACGATTCAAAAGGCATGATGCATAGTATACAATGCATGTTCCTCTAGCAGTAGTCAGCCTCACCGTACCACGTAGAGCAGTTGAGCGACTATTAGATCGATTGACGTGGCTGCACGTTTTATATTATTGCCTTTACAATATCACCCAAAATTGCTGGTGAATTGTCGGTGCAATTTTGCTTTTGAAACTGATCTATTCAGGGAGTTATCGAGTCATGCTTTCTCCGTCATGTTATCAGCCTGACTGTAGCAAATGTGGGTTAGTTAACACAGCTATAACTTCAAAAGCGTTTGAAACAATTCAGGATACAACCTCACAGCTGTTGTTTCCGTGATACCAATCACCTTATTCGGAGTTGTGTATCCGGACTGGCTGCTGATTACCTTATCGACACCAAACTCGCTATTTTATCAGGTTCCCAATTGTTATAAAATCATTATAGTCATCCAAAAGCAAATATCTCCAACGAAGGACCAGGGATTTCCAAATTATTCTGTAAAAGAAGATCATAATAGGGAAAATCACTGTTTCGAGATCTGCATCATTCAAATTGCTTTACTATTACCCCTTCGTTTAAGACGTTTAAGAGTTATTTTATTCACCAATTTCACGATCGCGCTGGATCGATTTCTTATATTTTCCTCCCCCAATGTGACGATTATAATCTTTAAACAAAGCTATATATATATTATCACTTAGATTTACAAATGCCTCTCTGGTAGCAAGAAGCACTACTTCCTCGTGCTATTACCGTGGTTCCTTGCCTCCTGGATTGTATTTCTATTTTTTTTTCTTACAAACGACACTTTGAGGTTGCGCACTCAACGTTTCTCGGATGTTTCAAAAGATTCAATGAATATAAACTTCGATTTCAGTATGGTTGCTCGTAAGTTGGTCAAATTGTTATTTTGTATTCTATACCCTATTCAGAAAGTGCCCCTTATATAAGTATTTCAACAATTACGTTTTCTTGTATATCCCGTACGCTATTTTAGCGTTGTGAGTGAACTATTCAATTTGTGTTACCACGCCGGAAAATGTTTTAGATACTGCATAATCTTCTTGACCATTTTCCGTCAACGTAGACGGTCAGGAAGTGAAATATCTACGAAGAATCGCAACGTCATCATTGTAGGAATTGATTCATTTATTCATCTATTACATAGCATTACCTTGCCATAATATAATAAAAGTACCCAGAATCAACGAATGATTAAATACAATATGTGGTAATATGTTGAATTTAGGAGTTGCAGGTAGTCCAATTCCTCATCATAACCGTTGTTCAACTCGTTGGGAGCTACCTATTCAAGTTTGACTTTAACCGTGACATCATCATCAATAGTGCAGTAAGGTGTGCTCTTGTCATATATAACTGGAAAATTCGCAAAGCTAGTGTGGGAACGTGTTGCACCAGAAATGGTTTGGTGGTAGCACATGATTCGCAAAGTGTATGAGAACTATTACGTTCAGCCGAGTTTGATAGATCATGACGTCATCGTTCTCTTCTGACATAGCGCCGTGCAAATGCTCATTTTTGTCATAAATTGCCAATGACAATGATTTTTCAGTCTTTCCGCCTCAAGTTGGACAACATACACCAATGCGATTGTTATGTTCGTGTTCAACAAGAGGGTAAGGAAATACTTGTTTTTGTTCTCGCTCATGTTCATATTGTTCCCGGAATCGCTCCGCAGACCAATCTAGGATGCAAATGGACACAATCATGGACAATAGGAAAATACATATTGTGGAGAAAAAATATCAAAGTCAGGATTGAAAACAATACTTTCAGGTTCGTCGATGCTACCTCACATGGGGTCGCCGACTGTGGATATTCAAGAGAGATTTGACAACGGCTAGTGGATGGGCCTCATCTTAAAGTGTACGGCGATTCTCCACAGCTATCATCCAATTAATTGGCCAAAAAACCAAGACTTCACATTCTCCAAACAACGCTCTTACACCGATCCATGTATGATTTATTTCCACACTATTTTCCCGGAATATGATGGTCCAGATTCAAAACATCCTCCCAATTTCCACACACATATAAATCATGCGAAAATATTGAATTATTCCACACAATCATAGAAGATCGCACATCCAATGAAGATTTTAAATTTGCACAATGAACTTGTGCACCATAACACTACCAGTAGTGAAATCAATAACACAAGAAAGTTAAAGAAGACAAGCACACTAAATCTAATACTTCGCCGCCGACTTTACAATCACTCGTTCTTCTCTTGGTCCTTGTAGAACTCGATTTTGTTGATTTCCGTTGTTTTCACCATGCCTTCTATCCAGACGACATTTTCATCGGGGAATCGGAAGTAGAGTGCACCTCAAAATATTGTAAAATAATATTTGTTTACCCAATGAATATAAAATACATTTTCTTGAATTAAGATTGCATAAATGTTAACATGTACTCGAATGCAGCACAAGTGATAAATATTACATTCAAACAATTAGAAACAGCGTTTGTTGACGGAATCACCTTTACTCGGATCGTACATCGATTTGTCATTCCATATTTTAGTCAACCACTTGTTCATTTCGATTTGTTTATGCTCAGGGATATAAAATTCCTCCGGCTGAGCATTCTCCGAGAATTGAAGGCAGATATCTGAATTTACAATTGAGGCTATTTTTTTGTAGAATTTCGTATTTATGATTATAAGAAAGCACACCTCGGATACTATGCCCTCCAAACTCCGGTCGATTAGCTTTGTATCGATTCAGTAGAGTAAATGCAATCGCATGCTTTACGAATCGTGGTTGGCCGATGGTGTAGAGATAGATCGTCTTCTGGAGCACATGTGTATTGAACGATTAACGTCTCAAACCTGTCCAAATAAAAAAAACACGAGGAAACACTGTAAACTCACCTCGTTATCGCTTTCACTCAGCGTTCGACGACACTCAACTGCGCAATAGAGGATGAGCAAGAGGAAGATATGTCGCATAGCTGGTTACTAACGAGTCGATATGCTCATAGCATGACTTATTCCTTTATAAGAAGATATGGTTAGTAATGGATTATGAAGTCGGTGGTTACTAATAAATTGTTTAGTAGCCCCCCCCCCTTCTCTCTTTAGATGTGCCATCATTCAGAACTTCAGAAAGGTACTACGTCGGATGAGAACTATGACGTCACGCATGTGATAGGTCAAAGGCGGTACGTTGTCATAGTTCGCATTTGACCTAGTGACTCCAGAACACAATTAAACATGCGATGTTTCCATTTCTACTTTGAGTTAGCGAGGCTTTCCCTCTCGTTTTGCACACTGAGGTCACGACGAGGGGTAAATAGAGAATTCTCAGTCTTTTAAGTTTCCGGTGGCTAAAACTCGATAACGACAAAAAAACAATCTTCATCTGCTGCCGCAATTGGACTCGTCGGCCTCACCTCGAGCCTCTCCGGAGTCGCCGACAGCTTTGTCAAGCAGAAAGAAGAACCGACAAAGACTACAGCAACTCAGACAAGATAGTGCACGTCCTCACGTCTTATTCATTAGGTTACAATAGTTTATGTGCATCGTGATTCTCTTTTGAGTTGAACGAAGTGAAATTTTCAAATAATATTTTCAGGATCGCTGCTGCTGAAGCCTGAGCAAGTCGCTGGGCTAATCATCGCGAAGGCTCCTTCCGAGAAAGTATCTCGCCTGTTCGACGATATAGATCTAAGTAGTGCTAAGAGGGACGATGCAGTTGAGGCATTGTGTAATGTTGATTCGGAGAGAGCAGGTATACCTTGGGTAAAATATAAACAGACATCTGGAAAATATAATTGCAGGCAAAATGCTGCTGTCGAGGAGAAGGTCAGTCAGAGCACGAGAAAACTCTCTGCCGATGCAGGAGGCCGTCGCCAGGTCTGATATTTTACTCGTTGCTCACTGTTTGCTTAACCAAGCACTGTAATGGCACTATACACGTTTGCGACTATATATTTCTAAAATCAAAGGACTGTAAACTAACTAATTCTTCGAGTGACCTACCTCCGCGCGATTGAGCCGGACTGGGAAGCTGACTTCATATCTGATCCCGCTCGCGCATGGGAGCAGTGATACATCGAGGATTGGAAGGGAAAGGTCGGTTTTTTTTTTCAAATTTGAAAATGTGAAATGAAGTGAAACTTCAATCCTTCTCAAGTAATAACAATACCAATGGACAAAATGCTGTATATGTCAGGTAGTCATGAAGGCTCGCGGCGCACCTAATAAGAACGGTCAGTTCCTTCGCGCATTCAAGGATGGCACTGTTAACCTCACGGGTAAACACCCGAAGGACCAGCAGCTCGCAGTCATTCAAGAACGATGATGGAACCTGGTCAGCGAGAATATTGCACACGTGTATCACGAGTCAGTGGTGGAGTGCGGGAACATTTTGAAATTTTTTGTCTCAGATTTGATCCATATTATGTTGGTATAATACCCTGGACTGATGATTTTTAAAAATACAGGTCATTAGTCCCAGAGCCGGCTTTTAGGAATTTTCCGGTTTTGCTTCCGGCCCTACTGTCTCTTTGCTCCCCGATGAGCTAAATGCGCGGAAAATTATTTCCTGCAACTTTTATGTTGACAACTTTCTTGTGCAGAGAAAAATATAGATGTCAGCAACGAAAAACCTTTTTTTGGCAAACAAAAAAATATTTTTCTCCTTAAGCCGTTACTAGTTACAAAATGTTTTTGCTGATTATAGTAGAAGGAGTCAGTGTGTGTCAAAGAAAAATATGGGCGAAGAGCTCAGCCTACCACCTTGTTGAAAAATTTGGTCATTTTTAGGTAAAATCATGCCATTTCGGAAAATCTCCAAATCCACTTTTTCTCAAAAATCAACGAAAAGTATTTTTTCATGTCGAAACAGTAAAATACCTAAGGTTTTTACGAAATCTAGTCCCAAGAACACCGTAGGTACGATCGCGAAATAAAGTTAATTTAGCGATTTTCTGAAATGGCATGAATTTACCTAAAAATGGCAACATTTTTCAACAAGGTGGTAGGCTGAGCTCTTCGCCCATATTTTTCTTGGACACACACTGACTCCTTCTACTATAATCAGCAAAAACATTTTGTAACTACTAACGGCTTAAGGAGAAAATTTGTTTATTTGTTTGTCAAAAAATGGTTTTTCGTTGCAGACATTTATATTTTTCTCTGCACAAGAAAGTTGTCAACATAAATGTTGCTGGAATTAATTTTCCGCGCATTTTGAGATCAATTCCACCTTTCTAGCTCATCGGGGAGCAAAGAGACAGTAGAGCCGGGAGCAAAACCAGAAAATTCCTAAAAGCCGGCTCTGGGACTAATGACCTGTATTTTTCAAAATCATCACTCCAGGGTATTATACCAACATAATATGGATCAAATCTGAAACAAAAAAATTTAAAATCTTCCCGACGAGTAAATTTTTCATTCACTGGCTCGTGATACACGTGTGCAATTCATGCAGATATTCGACCCTTCTACCTTCCGATCACATTATAGTTCACCAGCAATGACGGTACTTTGCCATCCGAGTACTCAAGGACACCGGGGGTGGTAATATTGTTCACATGGACTTCCATGATTGGAGGTCGTGCACAATCGCGGATTACAAGTGCTGGGAGAGATTTAGACTGGAGAATTGGTAGACAACCTTGATCACCTGCTATAATTGTACTAGTGTTCGTGTTGTACAATCTTATTAATTTCAACATTTAGCATAGAGTGAAAATCCGTATTTATGTTCAGGCGTATTGTTTCCACTGTTGATATTTAAATAAATTCGCGAATCGAACATGCTTTCAACAAACGAGAGACCCAGAGGTGGTAGGAAGTTATTCATCTCGACACTGGCAACTCTCCTCACAACGTTACACAAAAATGAGCGAGACATGAGCACACCACTCATTCTCATGTGAGCTAGGAAACACGAGTTCGTCTCATCTCTACTTATCCCAGAGAGGGAAACACTCCACTCTTACATGAAAAGAAACGAAAAGGATATCCAGAATGGATATATTAGGTTGACTAGAAAGTTCTGTCGCATTTTGTGGTCTCTCTTCAATCCGTTCGTTCTCATTTCTCTGTCGATATGAGCCGCCCCATTTTTTAAGTTAAGGAGGCGTACACAGGGGTGTTTTAGATATGTTTTAGATTTGGTAATGTCAATCAGATTAAACACAAATTCTCCAACGAGTGCTCTTGTTTTCACGACATAATTATATTCTTATTTTTCTCCGCTTTCAAACCAACGGCAAGATAACTCCCTATAGCGTATGTGTATCAGAGATATATCCCCTCTTAACCACTGCGCGAAGTTGGTTGAACGATGTCGATAATATGGCGGTAGAATAAATAGATTTGATTCGAGCAGATGGATCTATCTCACTAGACCTTCGTAGTCTTGGATTATATGCAAACATTGGTCTCAACCATATTATCTGCGATATCTCCATCACTATTGGGGACAACCATCCCACCCTAAATCATGGACTTGAGATATTTGGAAACATTAGAAAATTCGGAAAAATATTTTCTTGGCTGAAACCAAGATTCTGACAAAACACAATGTTGAACGTGTATCTGACTTTGACCGTTTCCCATGGCTCTTCAATTTGTCTAGACAATGCTACTATATGAGATGATTATTAAGTGTCTTGTGCAAAAAATGAGCACAATTGATCACATGATCTTGCTGCTTGGGAGGCAGTATATCATTCCAAACACCATTTTCGGTGTTCAAAAATACCACTCTTCGACCAGATATGTCGAAAACACGTTGATTCATACTATTCGACAACTTTATATATAGATATCAGGGATCTTTTCTGTGTTCACTACTACCACAATTTCAAGCTCCAAATCGAAAGTACCCATCCATGGCATGATATTTTCATCCTCCCACTAAACATGCCCTGTGCCTTCCCCAAAAGATCTTTACTTCCTGGGATGGCCTTCTTCGACTAATACGTTCTACTGCTCTTGGCATATTCCTTGACCATTGCTCATTCCAACTATCACTTGCTCGCGGGTCTAGTTAACTTCTAAGATGAAGAGGAAATCCAAGATCAGGAGTCGTTGAAATGCAGTAGGTCAAATTGTTCGAATCATAGATCCCATAACATTGACAGTGAGGTATCCGTAACGGTATAAATTTGTAGGGAACTTTTTCAGGGAACTATCCCTAGCATTCCTCATAATACTTAGATGATGTATCCTTTTGAACTGTACTAGTGAGAAAAAGCGTAAATACGAAAAATACGACAAAACTTTCTAGTCAACCTGATACAATCGTTGAATGGAGAGCGATATTTGGGACCCCATCATCGGGGCGGATCCAGTAAATGTAATAAATAGGGTGATCGAGAAGTGATTAGTAATTAATCGAAATGAAGAGAGTTGATTACTTATCAAGAGCTTTTCGTGATGCGAAAAAGTGCAAACTGGCCATTACTAAGCGTCCAGTAATATCATCATTTTCATTTCACAAGTTTCTATAAAAGAACGACTATTTGATAAGCATTTCATCGCACTCCCCACTTCACTTCCAATGTACTCCCTCCACTGCATCTTCCTTCTCTCCTCTCTTATCCTTCTATCCGAGGCCGGAAGGATCAGAGACACGAGTATCTCTTCCGAGGAACTGCTTAACGACATTTCTGTCAGGGCTGTCATTGACAGCTCGTGGTGGGTAAGTGAACTATTACTATATCTGGCTATTTGTAGAGTTCGAGAAACGATTCCACACTCTCTTCATTCTTTGCACTCTCTCATCGATTGACCGGTCGAGAGAGTGTGTAAAATTAAGAGACGTAGGCCCAAATTACGGACTCTAGTAATTTGGCCTTATTCTGAGTAGAAATGGCTACAATGAATCGTGCAGTCCGACGGCAAGCAGTACAACAAGTACACCGTTCGAATAGTGAACAATGGCGATCTGAGCCTCTGCCGTCTTCGGATCAGAATCACTGGGGTGAGTGGAGTTTCAAACAGTGATAGCTTCGCATGCCACTCCTCATTATCGTGCGGTTTTTCGTGAATCGCGAGTTGCCGGGCTACCGGTTCTTTGTGGTCGGCCATGTAGCTTCTGTAGCCCGTCTGTTGTGGTTACCTCCCGGCAACAAAGGCTACGTGACCGACCACAAAGAACTGGTAGCCCGGCAACTCGCGATTCATGATATCACGGGACTAACGAAAAGGAGCACGGAGAGGGAATTCTTGCCAAACCATCCCTTGTTTCAAATTATATTTCATTATTTTAACAGCCTCATTACAGGACTTGACCTCGATCTGGAATCTGGAGAAGTCGTACGGTGGCACCTACCGTACTCCGCAATGGATGGAAGTCCGTCCAGGAGCCTCGAGATCGGATGCAGGTATTCGATCTATCCACATTCAATGTTAGTGGGAATTAGAAATACATTTTTCCAGGATTTATCGCTGTAGGACATGTTAATGTGGAGCTGGATACGATCAAGGAATGCTAGAACATGGGGATTCAATCGCTCAAAAACCCAATTTGCACACATTATTTTCCGTATGGCATCTTTGTACGAATTTGTGTGTATACACTTGCATTAATGTTTATCAATAAGCATATGAACAAATGAAATTAAATGGCAATTACAACTTGAGAATAACTGTTTTTTTCAATAAACTACTTAACTTGAGATCAAATTGTGTTGTTGCGATAGAATCCGGACTCTGAAATACCTTCCGACGCGATTGATCAGGTCGAATAACGCCGTTTCAAGAATGGGAAGTTCCGATTTCGAAAAATAAGTTCCTTTATGTTACCAAATGAAATCGAATGCATTTTATATATCGTATGTTTGTCCTTCCTCAAAATCTCAACATTCGAGATCATACCATTTAATTTTTGGCTGTCATTTACAACGAGTCTCAGATGTTTGCATACACAATTTTGTTTCTTGTTAATTAATTTCACATTGTTATTGCATTTTCGGAAATGTAAAGTGAATAACACACAGGTTAAACAAACACATAATGTTGCTGATCGAGTGGCCAGTAACATATCTCATATACAGGGTGCGCCATAATTACCCGGACTGATTTCAACATTCTGCGATCATGCGGCCCAATCGATTTGTGCTACCCTTATGCCACTATCATGACGTGTAACCATTTCTCTCTCTCACTATTCAAGGTTTCATATCTTCAATAATATCTTCAAACCCGCATTCCCTACCTGTACAAGGATCGTGTAACATCGCTCATCGACTAGCCTTTCACAAGTCGTTTGCTTCCGATACCCTTATTATGTACCGATGGCTTGATACTGAATAGGGTCGTACGGGCATAGGGAAATCTATATATGTCTCCACAACCAGTAACCTAGATCGCATCCGAAAGATGATTGATTCGAAATCACATTCAGATGGATAAGAACCTCGGTATCTCGAATGCATTCATTCGTGGTCTTATCATGTCCCAGTTAAATCTTCGTCATTACACGCGCATTAAGTTGCACGGAATAGAGCAGCGTCAGATCAAGCCCCGCAGAGAATTATACCGTAAACTATTTTTGCCTAGTTACAGGTCCGCGCATTTTTGTACGTTATTCATCGATGTAAATATAGTTTCCGTGGAACGCAAGCTGAATATCCAAAACATCGTTATCACTGCCTCTCATCCTGAAGCATCCGAAAATAGCTGCGAAATCATTGACTCTCCAACCATCCCCATTCCATCTGGAGTTACACTGCAATTTTTCCCAACATGCAAGTTCCAACTCGTTTATGCCACTTCGAGCACCAAGGCTTATAAGGAATATTACATGATGCACATCCTCGCAGTCGCGCTCCTACCCCGGCCCCATTGCCACTTCGCTAGACCTTTCAGCAACATTCTGTTATCATTCAAAATAAAAAGTAGTGTCTGGACACCCACGCACCCGAGTTATCACTCTGATTAATTGGTCCCCCGAACTCTTGCAATTCCAACCCCTCGGCTTCAATGTACAAGCGTGTTGTAGGCCAAGATGTCCTCTACCAAGGACTCAACACTAATCTCGCTCAAGGCCACCCATCTCATTGCATGAGACGAAATCGAATTCTTGCGGGAATTGGTAGATGGATATGATAAGAAACTCAAGGCTTGTGCCAAAGCAAAATGAGGCCCCATCAAAATTGGCTAGTATGCTATTATTGCCAATATTGCTGACAAACTTTCACGTAACGAAGATCGCTCACGTTCCACTATAAAGCAGGGAATCTTATGAAAACAGTAGTCCGGGTAATTATGGCGCACCCTGTAAACATTACAAATATCGTGGAAATACAACAAGTGGACGTGAAGCCGGTGAAATAAACAATATCACAGAGCACGATGGCCGAGTGGTTAAGGCGTTGGACTTAAGTTCCAATGGGCGTAAGCCTTCGTGGGTTCGAACCCCACTCGTGCTATGCATTTTGCACGATTCATAGACGACGAGCAGGCAAAACAATTCACGATATTGACAAATTGGGGCTTCTATTCACGACTAATCTTATAGCGATCAAATGTTTTTAAAGCTGTGTACAGTTAAATTTAAAAAAAAATGAATGTGAATGGGACAAAGGTGAATCGGAACAGTGAGTATAGCTGGGATAATAATCGCGAAGTTTTCTTCCGATAAAGCATCCCGCTAGTTCAACGAAATCACTACTAACATGGGGTTGGTCTCTGGGCACATATCCCGATCTTCACATAAACACAATAAATCATAATTCGTCTCCCCCCAATTGAAGACATTCAAAATACCACGATAATCCGACGAATGATTCAATTTGTCTGCGAATTTTATGGAGAAAATAGATCATTATGAGTGAACAAACAATTAATGCGTGCACGCCTCGTTTCGTAAGAATGGCGCGAATGTTTCGTTTAAAGTGATAAATATTCATGGAAAAAACAACAATTCGAGGGAAGATTCTATAATTATGCGAACTTGACAGGTATAAGCATAATATCGTATGTGATGAGGAATCAAGAAGAGACAATATTTACGGTTTCAATTTTCTGGTCATATCACGCCCTTCAACTAAGAATCGAGCTGAATTGGGCTTTTCTCGGATTTAGACAAAACTTGGAATGTGATGTTTTTTATGGATAAGTTGATTCATCTCATTCAGACATACCCTGCTAGTCTCATTTGCATAAACTCATTCTGAGGGTCCTGGCACTATTTACGGTTTAAATTTTCTGGTCATATAGGCTCACTTTCTGATGTGTTTGAGGTGCGCGACATAGCTCGTGAGCTAATCAGCTTTCTAGCGCACATGAAACACATCCAACAAATGTCCTACAATTACCTGAAGACAAACCACAATTAAATTTCGACGTTCAGATGCAAAACTGTTTGGAGCACATCCACATCTACAAGGTCAGTAGCAATATGCATACCAAAAATGCAGCGCTAATCTGAATGCATTGGACAGTCCCGAAAGAAGTCCCGAAAGACGATGTATCTTCATCTAAAGTCGGAATATCTCTTCCTTCTGAATGCGAATCGTACTGGTCTGTGACGACTTCGGAGTGAACGTTGATGTTATACCCCTGAAGTCACATTTACCAGTGCATTAGATTGCTACATTACAGGGCCTTGAATAGTGCGTTGCATTACATCATTTGTGATGCCAAGCTCTGAGTGGTCGAAGAGAGCAAAGTAAAGCGCTAATTTTTTTATAGTTGAAAATCTGAATTATTTTAAAATTTTAAATTAATTATTTTTAAAAATTGATGACTCACTTCTTCCGCATCATGCACATGTGGCAACTCGATCAGTGTGGTTTGCGATGAGACAATATCATTACTGGGGTGCATCGCGATTCAACCTTTTTTCGATCCTTCGACTCCTTACCTGCCAGCGAGTCAGCTGCTAACACTCACCACTTCAAAACACTGATAACCACCTTTTCTGGTCATCATGCCGATCATTTCTCTCGTCGAAAGGTTTACTCAGCTTTAGTTTGGTGTTAGTCACGCAGCGATGAATAGGTGTTATCAGTTCGAGAATCATCACATTTTTTCTTTACACACTCTATGACTTTACTAACCGGGAGACCTTTAATGACACATACATTTTTGTTATTCTTGGTCGAAATAGATGTCCACCAAGAATCCTAGTGCAGTTGTCTGAAGTAAGATCTTTTCCTCTCATTCAAGAGGCTAGAAATCGCTGGAAAAAAAAGCAAAAAGCGTTGGCGTGGAAGAGATTACAGTCCATTTGATGACACTTTCTGCTTCAGATAGAGTTCGAGAAATGAAACCACGCTCTTTTCATTCTGCACACTCTCTAGACCGGTCGATCGGCGAGAGCGTGCACAGAATGAAGATACTTCAGCACAGGGATCTCTGCCTCTCCCCATTCTGCGTGCTCTCTCACTTCCTGATCGGCAGATGAACACGCAGAATGAAGATAGCCATTTCTTGCCCAGTCATCACTACGGATTCAGAAATTGATCGAGCCTTCAATGAAAGGCGAGAAGCACGGAGATTTTTGAGAAGAAGAGGGTGAAAGATGAAAAGTGAAATAAAATTGATGGTATAAAATAAACGGTAGGCAAGAAATCTCTCACTTATTCAGAGATGCATCTGCTGCTACTCTTCTTTTCCTTGTCCTCGTTGCTTCGATCTGGCGGTGAGTAACTAGTTAAATTTTAAAACTTCGGACCATATTCGGTTCATTTTGCACACGTTCATATATGTACGTGAAAGCATGAAAAAAATGAAGATCTTGACCCGAATTACTAAATATAGAATTACTCAACATTTTGCAATAACAATGATGTTTAAAAATTAAACAAATATGTAGAGTAGGCATTGCTGAGATAACCGCACGTAACCTTACCCTAAATTTGAAGAAAATGGTACGGTATTGATCTAAGGACTTTTCAGAAGGATTCACTTGCGAGGTGCTGCCTGAGAACGATGATCCGAGCTATTTTCCACGCATGGACTTCCGGGAAGACCCCTTTGATGACGGTATTTTACTTATTGTTTCAAGCTACTATTGACACTACGCTTTGTCTTTAGATAAATCCTTGATTGTTTGCCCTGGCGGATTGATGCTTGTGGTTTGCGAAAATGATCTCCATTAACCTAAATCATTTCAGAAGTACGCTTTGGATGGGCCATCGATGTGGGCAACTGATGACTTCAGATGTGACCTAGCCACGAAAACAATGTATGCTTATTTATTATTAGAAAATGTCTGATCCCTTTTCGAATATGTTTAAAGTGCGTTATCGAGTGGGCGAGCTTTTCTTTATGTATCAGCGCAGATTTCCCAATAAGAGAACTCTACTTATTGCACATAGAATGTCGTAGGCGATATCAAACATAAAATACCAATAACACCTACAACCCATTTAGATCTATCGATGGCGATGGATTTCTCCGTATGCCAGTTCGAGTGAGAAACACTTTCACCTTTATTATTAAATCTAGTTTTTTTTTTCAATAATTAAGTCATATCATGTGCAAAAAATGCACGCCGTTTGATCGCGCCCATATATAAATCTGAAGATACCCGTAGGGTTTTTATCCATTTAAATTTCATCAAGCTTTAATTAAATACAATTTACTTTATTTCTTTTTAATGGCACAAGTGTATTTCAGGCAACTTGCTTGAAATCCGAAGTTGAGTTCTACGGAAGTGAGGATAATTTATTGTATTCAATTTGTCATTTTGAATATTTTCCATAATGTGTTGACAACAACACAAATCTCGCTTGATTTCAGTGTCTTGCATGGCGAAATTGGAGAGCAACGTTGGAAACACGTGGGTATATACTATCAAGCCGGAAAACGAACTCTGTCCCGCAAATAATGTGATGCAACTCTCTGACGGCACGAAATTCAAGCACTTTGATTGCATTGACTTCGGTAAATTTTTTTGTTGATTGTGTTGCCAACAGCGCCAAAAAAATGTGGGCGAATACAAAATGCCCCTGAAGCATATCCGAAAATACGACAAGAACACTTAGATATATGTTAATTTTAATTCATTTGTGAAGAGTATCCGCCCGGCAGATCTGGTACGGCACCTACACTCTCGAGCTTCTGGACGGGACGAATAAAGATGTGACAATCAAACATCAAGACGACGATTTCACCGTTAATTGTCTTGGTTAGTTTATCATGCAATTCTGAATCCCCATTCACAATAACAATACAAAAAAACTTTTAACGTGGAAAACTGTTTCTTCAATGTGAAAAAATACAATTCAGCGACTCCTAAAACAACAACAGCAACAACCACAACCACAACCACAACTTTCGCCAAAACGGTAAGCTCAACCGGAGTTGTCTTTGTTGCGTTTTGTAGATGGTTATTGTTTTTATCCAAAGGTAATATGCATTATCCCGTTTACACACTTTTGCAGAATAACCAGCCGTCGAATCCTGCGTGCTTCTGGTCACTCAAGTGCGTATCACATTATCTGTTATTTGGCCAATTATGTGCACCTACATACTGTGCAATATCACTTTTTATTCAAATAATCAACCAACTCAGCTATTACTACAATTATGGCCGGATTCTACACGGATTCTGTGCTCCGGCCGTACAGCAGGTTAATCGGCGATTAAAGATCAAGCATTTCATATTACCGATTTAGGGTTGCTCTCAGTTGTTCAACAACGGGATCGGCTACGACCGAAGCTCCGGCAGTGGTACAATAATTAATTAATTAATTTAGTAACAAATTCAAATTACCGCACTGTAACAATGCATTTATGACTTATTATTTACAGGAAGTTTGGGAAGAACCATTACGGAATCGTGCTTCTACCAAATGAAAACGGTAATTTTCTGTACTACTAGATATCATGTCGGGCTAGAGTACTAGTAAAAGGAGGAAGTAAAATTAAAATATATTAAGACGGTTCAAGCGAATCAATAGCGGGAGTACTATTAATGCTCCGCTTAAGATGTTTCCATTAATCATTATTTAAGACATGCTCTGTCAATCAATCAATCAAGTTTATCACGTCAGGCGATTAACACCAGATGAGGAATAGGTCTATTCTTCGGCAGTTGCATGCCACCAGTTCAATCCAGTTCACATGCTCTGTGAATCAATCCAATCTTCGACGGCTGCACTTCCACAGAGTGGGCAACCACTATGAACATCGTTTGGTTGTTACAGCTGTAAGTTAAACTTATTTTCTAAAGAAAAATATTTATAAAAAAACGTTTTTGTTGCAGAATGGTGGCATCTTCGTTGGCTATGTTGCTGTGCAGGGAGGTACCCATTTTAGTGCTCCGTTATCGTTTTTGTAATGCAAATATTATTAATTATAATGCGCCCGTCAAAGCATGGGGATGCGCTGTGAGTGAAGATGAACACTTTTATCATATTTTACAACAACAAAACAATTAAATAACTTCGTCTCTGAAGCAATGTTTCATTGTAAAAAATGTGTAGATCCTAGAGTTCGAAAAAAAGGTTTTATCATTTTCTTACGACGACCGGTTGTTGTTTCACGCAACTGGGCAATCCTTGCATAGGTGCATAGCTTGAGAAATGATCGAGCCAAACGAGATTCGGAATCGAAAAAAAACAATCGAAATCTACTTTTCAGATGTTATGTACGCGGGAGATTTGTCGAAGAACACCTGGTATGCGGGTCGCGCCAAGTACGGAGGAGCAGTCCAATTCTGGCTGTGGTGAAGAGATCAACGGTTGGACATCACACGAATTGTATCTGGGCTTAATAAACTAAAATGAAATAAATATTAATGCATATCCAGTGGATTCAACATTTTTTTTTTTTCATTATCTGCCCCACTTAGGGGGAGGGTGGGATTACTGCTACATCAGTGAAACATCACCGACTGGATAGATTACTACGCAAAGGGATCAAAATCGAGGTCGAATTCACACGCGAGTGAGCTAATTCGTAAAGCGATTGTACCCTAGCGAGTAAATATCCCGCACAAAGTGAGGCTCACAACAAGTGCGCTACCCAGCCCCGTATTATGGTTGTGCAGAATTATGTCAATATAAAAATGTGTATGCTAGATAAAAAATAAATACTGTAGAGGTATATTCATATTAATCGGTTTCTTGCTTTCTGCAATTCAGGAACGTGTTCATCCGTGTTAGAAAGTAGATTAATCGTAATCAAGGAAGTATGGAAAGGGCATTTGGGCGAGTGTTCACGTGCGCACTAGTGATGCCAAAACGGCGCGCGCTCTCCTCGTTTCACACGCTCTCTCGCTCTGTCTGACCGGCGAGAGAGTGTGTGAAACGAGGAGAGTACGCGCCGTTTTGGCATCACTAGTGCGCAATGAGCGATCACTCTTCCGAACACTGAACCCAACGTGCATTCACCTACGTTTCCACTTTCGAGTATGTGACGAGATGAACACTTCCTTGTTCGATTTTCTCCAACTCTCCTCACTTTCTCCGTTTTCTCTCTCCCGTCTCTCTATCAATAGACAGAGACAAATCGTACTACCCTCGAATATCTTCTCTCTCTACCCGCAGCAGTATAAGGAGCAGTACGCACGCTCAGAGCATTGTGAAAAGTTCAGAATTCCTGGCTTTGCCATATTTTTTTCCTGATCCCCTCATCATAGACGATTATTGACGCATAGAAATTGGATCTTAACTTTGTTTCCTTTATGTTTTACTGCACGAACTGTTTTTTTCTGCGTATTGTATTATGAATGAATGGCATGCATATAGTAATGGATTGCATCCTTCCTAATGCTGCTGCTGCTATCGGTAACACTCCCCTGGTGATGCTCAATCGAATTTCTGCCGGACTTCCGGGCAAGATCGGTGAGTTCATTTCGCTTATTGATGAGCGTTATTCATTAATATCAGGGCAATGACTAATGAGAGGATATTCTCCTGATTTATTGTGCTCTCGCACTCGTTGCCTGTGTGGCAGAGTCAATAGTGAATGACTAAGCACAACCATAACTCGGTTCGTCATAGAGACATTAAAGCCGGAATTTCGAAAATGAATATGTTTATGATTGGGCTAGCTAGATTGTATGTCGGTCCTCCTTAAAGTAGAGCAATTACAGCCGTAAAACTGGAGTTCATGAGCCCAACTTGCTCGGTGAAGGACAGAGCAGCGTATTGGATGATTGAAGATGCGGAAAAGAGGGTAGGATGAGCATTCTTTTTTAGCCTTTGACAAATTCGGGCAATCGTATGCTATCGTATCCCAATCATGATTTATTCGTTGAGACCTTCTGCAATCGTTCTCAGTGTTCTAGAGAGTGTTCGAAAGAAATATGCGATTTCCGACGTTCAACTATATTCGTAATATTTTCCTGAAAATAATCATAGAATTGTAATTCTGGAGCAATCCAAACTGATGTTTAGATATTTGAGTTTCCTTGCTACTACAAAACATAAATTGTGAGCTCTCGTCGGAATAGTATGCGTAGAAACCAGATCGTTACTTAGAGATTATATGTTGAGTATGAGTCAATTCGAAATATAACATATTTCAGGGCCTCATCACGCCTGGAAAAACAGTTCTCATCGAAAAGACCTCTGGTAACATGGGCATCGCGCTTGCATTCTATGCCAAGATGAAGGGGTAAGATAAAGTTCCATTTGAGCAAGTGTCCTTTGCTTTATCGACACGTATTATTTGTCTAAACCTGCCTCACAGCTAGTATATTGTATATGTTTTGTAGGGTGACTTATACTGATTATGATCTTTGATCACTTTAGGTACAATATCGTTCTTCTCATGCCAGCCGGATGTTCGCTTGAGCGACGCGCTCTTATGCTCGCATTCGGGGCTGAGGTTCGTATGAATTTCGATAACGCGCATTGAAATATGTCTTAGTCTCATGGTCATTGACTCACCTTCAGGGTCACTTGGGGTTGAGCCAACTAGTCGTAACTTTATTCAAGTATTATAACATATATGAACATTCGGTTTTGGGAATTCCAGTAAGGTTTTGGTGAGCCGCAATAATGTCTGCTTTTAGAGTCAGTTTTGCTGATTCTCATTCTTTAACGATTTTAAGAATACAAAATTTTGCAATCTCATTATTTTTCGACCAACTGCAGGAGTTGCCAAAAATAATCGTTTGATTGTATATCACTTCAGAATGTAATTTCTTAAAATGCCGAGTTCGAATATTGCGCCGAGTAATAATCTTCCAGTTGATCCTCACTGATGCCTCGATTAACAGTGCATAAATGATGGAGAGAGCGAGTAAGATCGCTGCTTCCGATCCGAACTTCCATTACCTCGATCAGGTAGGCCTTACAGTTCGAGGAACGATATCATGTACTGTTCATTATGTGCATCTCAAGACTAAAGACACGATAGCCCTAATTTCGTACTCTAGTAGACATGCGAGACAACAAAAATATGAACCACAGCTTTACGATCAGAAATTGGTTATTTTTGTGTAAAAAACAATTGTTTGTAGTTCGGCAATCCGGAACGTTGGCGCGCATTATCGCGCTACCGGACCCGAGATTTGGCGGCAAACTGCAGGAAAGGTGAACTTGAAGCGTTTATATAGTACATTCTATGTGTTTTATTAGAATAGTTCGAGAATCGATACAACACACTCCTCATTTCCCACACTCTCTCGCCACTCGACCGGCTTAGTGAGTATGTATAATGAAGAGGGCGTGGTTTAATGTCTCTGTATTTGCTGCCATTGATATTATCATTGGATACTCGTTTTCCGAGCGATCTAATCGTAGTGTCAACAAAAGCACGTTACATTCAGGTCGATATGGTCTGCCTCGGCGTGGGATCTGCCGGTACAGTGACAGGAGTCGGCAAGTTTCTCAAACAGCAGAACCCAGAGGTATGGGATAAATAGATGTCAATTGACACCTGTTGATTGGTGCTCAGGTTGGAGTGTACGCGGTTGAGCCGTTCGAGAGCTCGGTCATTGCTGGTTTTCCTCCCGGCGAGCACACAATCCAAGGTTGTTGTTAGGAAACAGCAATCCGATATTATACAAATCCAGTACGGGTACATCGTTCGAAATGTCGCGTCTAAGTCTACTTACTAAACTGGGTGTTGTTTAAACCTAAGAAAGGCATTCATAGATGAAACTTTAGGAAACCTAATGAACCTAAGGAGCCTAAGGAAATATAAATGATATTGCAGGTATCGGTGCTGGTTTTATTCCTGAAATCTTGGACAAGGAGATGCTCACCGGCATCATTCGGTATGAGTGTCTAGGTATTTCATCGTAATTCTTCCTAAATTATCGCCTCTAAATCAGAAAATAAGGAGCGAACGGGCTTGGATAATCCATTTGTATTCACCCGAAACTCTGTGGTTTGCCGTGGTTAATGTATTACCAATGTATTACCGATTAGATCTAGATTTCATATTTGTATGTTATTCGTTTCAGCGTCAAGTCGGATGACGCGATAGCGATGGCTAAACGATTGGCAACTGAGGAATCGATTCTGGGAGGAATCACCTCGGGTGCAAACGTAGTTGCGGCAGTTGAAGTACGATTTTCGATGATGTTTGTACAAACATCGTTTTGTAACAATGGGAAGTCTGACGAACATGCAGTGAATAACAAAAAAACGCATGCATTCAGCTCGCCAAGCTTCCACAAAATGCCGGAAAGTTGATCGTCACTACAATAAACAGCTTCGGAGAGAGATACCTGTGAGTGACTTCACTTTTTGGGTAATGTCTTATTTTTCGGGGCACTCCATGTAAACGCACTACTCCATAACTAGGGATCCCTTAGAGCCTTTCGTAGTCTCTGAAATATCGATGCATCAGAGATCAACCGTACTCTACAATGATATCAAGGAGACCGCTGACGCGTTGCCGTTTCAGTCACTCGAGGAATCGATAGCGACGGCTAAGAAGCTCCTCTCTAACCAGTAGATCAAAATTCGGATAATCGTCTCATCATTTTGCACACTCTCTCGTCACACGATAGCAGTAGAGGAGAGGCAAATGAAAGACAATGGCCCGGATATTAAACTATACTAAGAAGCTTTTATATTTGAATAATAGTGTTTATAAACAAATTGTGCAGGAATATATTAGGTTGAACAGAAAGTCTTTATAAACTTTTTATTTCCCTTCTTCTGACAATAAAGAGCAAGAGCGAAATCAAACGTATGCACCATTGTTATCTACAACAAATGTCCAACGTTCAGGCAACTTATGGATTCCCTCCTTGTTGAGCCCATTTCGGCGCGAATCAAAATATTGCTTGAGTGCGGCCTCGATCGCCCCACGGGAAGTGAAGGATCTCTGATCGAGATGACGGGTCAGATCCGAGAACAACCAATAATCCGAAGGGGCCAAGTCAGGAGAATACGGTGTATGAGGGAGAACCATCCAGCCCTATTTGGACAGCTCCTGCATGACCTGCCGTGCAACATGGGGTCGGGCGTTATCGTGTTGATAATACACTTTCTTGCCGTTCAGGGCAGATTGTGCGAATTTCTTCTTCAGATTCCGTAGTTGTTTAGTGTAGACATATCCAGTAATTATCCGCTTCTCGGATAGGAGCTCCCAGTAAATCGGGCCATCCACTTTCCACCAGGCAGAGAGCAAGATTTTCATAGAGTGAAGGTCAGGCTTTGCGACGTCCTGTGGGTTCTCATTGGCATCCACCCACTGTGCCCTCCTATGGTGATTCTCATAGCAGACCCACTTCTCGACCCCTGTTATGAGACGGTCCAACCATCGATCTCCAGCGTGAAGAGAGTAGAGAAAGGGAATCGTCGACACGGTGGTCAAACTGGTCTTGGGTCAATTTGTGGGGTATGAAACGGCCTAGCTTCTTCTTCTTGCCAATGGAGACCAATCATTTTACGATGGTGCTTCGCGACACCCCAAGTGTGGCTGCCATGTCGCGGGTATTTGGAAAGGATCCAATTCCACTACGATCCGTAGCGCATCCAAATCCAGCTCGGGTGGCCTCCCAGACCGGTCATGATCATCCATGGAAAAGCCCCCCTTCTCGAAGAGTTGGTACCAATTGCGCATGGTCTGGTAGTGAGGGGCATATGAATCGTACACTTCAGCCAACTGACGTTCCTATTCCTTCATTGTAGTGTGAGAGAGGAATACGAATAACAGAACGTTGCGGATGTGCAAGGCCGTGAGAACAAACATCGTGGTCTTACTAGTGACAGAATGAAAGGCGTGGAATGGGGAGTTGTTGACCACATAGTCCCTTTGTCATGTGTTATTCACTAGAGGCGAGGGTACACCAAAGGTCTCGTGCACTGAGCAGTGATCCAGCAAAACAGTTTATAAAGACTTTCTGTTCAACCTAATATTATTCGCTGTTGTATTGTTTACCTCTGTTATTTCTGAACTCACAATGAGACAACTCAATAAAAGTTAGTTTTATTAGTTTTCTCAATATTAGTTTTTTTTAGATTTTGCATTTTTTAATAGTGTACATTGTTTACACCATAATGACTCCTTGGAAATACTATGTTGAATTAAAAAGACCCGAATTACGATGAATAGTCAGCATACAAAAATACCTTTTCGTGCTGTCCATCCATGATTCCCTCGGATTGTTTCTTTGCGTGCTTGTCTACTCTTCTCGAAAAATTCTGAATCCCCATTCACAATAACAATACAAAAAAACTTTTAACGTGGAAAACTGTTTCTTCAATGTGAAAAAATACAATTCAGCGACTCCTAAAACAACAACAGCAACAACCACAACCACAACCACAACTTTCGCCAAAACGGTAAGCTCAACCGGAGTTGTCTTTGTTGCGTTTTGTAGATGGTTATTGTTTTTATCCAAAGGTAATATGCATTATCCCGTTTACACACTTTTGCAGAATAACCAGCCGTCGAATCCTGCGTGCTTCTGGTCACTCAAGTGCGTATCACATTATCTGTTATTTGGCCAATTATGTGCACCTACATACTGTGCAATATCACTTTTTATTCAAATAATCAACCAACTCAGCTATTACTACAATTATGGCCGGATTCTACACGGATTCTGTGCTCCGGCCGTACAGCAGGTTAATCGGCGATTAAAGATCAAGCATTTCATATTACCGATTTAGGGTTGCTCTCAGTTGTTCAACAACGGGATCGGCTACGACCGAAGCTCCGGCAGTGGTACAATAATTAATTAATTAATTTAGTAACAAATTCAAATTACCGCACTGTAACAATGCATTTATGACTTATTATTTACAGGAAGTTTGGGAAGAACCATTACGGAATCGTGCTTCTACCAAATGAAAACGGTAATTTTCTGTACTACTAGATATCATGTCGGGCTAGAGTACTAGTAAAAGGAGGAAGTAAAATTAAAATATATTAAGACGGTTCAAGCGAATCAATAGCGGGAGTACTATTAATGCTCCGCTTAAGATGTTTCCATTAATCATTATTTAAGACATGCTCTGTCAATCAATCAATCAAGTTTATCACGTCAGGCGATTAACACCAGATGAGGAATAGGTCTATTCTTCGGCAGTTGCATGCCACCAGTTCAATCCAGTTCACATGCTCTGTGAATCAATCCAATCTTCGACGGCTGCACTTCCACAGAGTGGGCAACCACTATGAACATCGTTTGGTTGTTACAGCTGTAAGTTAAACTTATTTTCTAAAGAAAAATATTTATAAAAAAACGTTTTTGTTGCAGAATGGTGGCATCTTCGTTGGCTATGTTGCTGTGCAGGGAGGTACCCATTTTAGTGCTCCGTTATCGTTTTTGTAATGCAAATATTATTAATTATAATGCGCCCGTCAAAGCATGGGGATGCGCTGTGAGTGAAGATGAACACTTTTATCATATTTTACAACAACAAAACAATTAAATAACTTCGTCTCTGAAGCAATGTTTCATTGTAAAAAATGTGTAGATCCTAGAGTTCGAAAAAAAGGTTTTATCATTTTCTTACGACGACCGGTTGTTGTTTCACGCAACTGGGCAATCCTTGCATAGGTGCATAGCTTGAGAAATGATCGAGCCAAACGAGATTCGGAATCGAAAAAAAACAATCGAAATCTACTTTTCAGATGTTATGTACGCGGGAGATTTGTCGAAGAACACCTGGTATGCGGGTCGCGCCAAGTACGGAGGAGCAGTCCAATTCTGGCTGTGGTGAAGAGATCAACGGTTGGACATCACACGAATTGTATCTGGGCTTAATAAACTAAAATGAAATAAATATTAATGCATATCCAGTGGATTCAACATTTTTTTTTTTTCATTATCTGCCCCACTTAGGGGGAGGGTGGGATTACTGCTACATCAGTGAAACATCACCGACTGGATAGATTACTACGCAAAGGGATCAAAATCGAGGTCGAATTCACACGCGAGTGAGCTAATTCGTAAAGCGATTGTACCCTAGCGAGTAAATATCCCGCACAAAGTGAGGCTCACAACAAGTGCGCTACCCAGCCCCGTATTATGGTTGTGCAGAATTATGTCAATATAAAAATGTGTATGCTAGATAAAAAATAAATACTGTAGAGGTATATTCATATTAATCGGTTTCTTGCTTTCTGCAATTCAGGAACGTGTTCATCCGTGTTAGAAAGTAGATTAATCGTAATCAAGGAAGTATGGAAAGGGCATTTGGGCGAGTGTTCACGTGCGCACTAGTGATGCCAAAACGGCGCGCGCTCTCCTCGTTTCACACGCTCTCTCGCTCTGTCTGACCGGCGAGAGAGTGTGTGAAACGAGGAGAGTACGCGCCGTTTTGGCATCACTAGTGCGCAATGAGCGATCACTCTTCCGAACACTGAACCCAACGTGCATTCACCTACGTTTCCACTTTCGAGTATGTGACGAGATGAACACTTCCTTGTTCGATTTTCTCCAACTCTCCTCACTTTCTCCGTTTTCTCTCTCCCGTCTCTCTATCAATAGACAGAGACAAATCGTACTACCCTCGAATATCTTCTCTCTCTACCCGCAGCAGTATAAGGAGCAGTACGCACGCTCAGAGCATTGTGAAAAGTTCAGAATTCCTGGCTTTGCCATATTTTTTTCCTGATCCCCTCATCATAGACGATTATTGACGCATAGAAATTGGATCTTAACTTTGTTTCCTTTATGTTTTACTGCACGAACTGTTTTTTTCTGCGTATTGTATTATGAATGAATGGCATGCATATAGTAATGGATTGCATCCTTCCTAATGCTGCTGCTGCTATCGGTAACACTCCCCTGGTGATGCTCAATCGAATTTCTGCCGGACTTCCGGGCAAGATCGGTGAGTTCATTTCGCTTATTGATGAGCGTTATTCATTAATATCAGGGCAATGACTAATGAGAGGATATTCTCCTGATTTATTGTGCTCTCGCACTCGTTGCCTGTGTGGCAGAGTCAATAGTGAATGACTAAGCACAACCATAACTCGGTTCGTCATAGAGACATTAAAGCCGGAATTTCGAAAATGAATATGTTTATGATTGGGCTAGCTAGATTGTATGTCGGTCCTCCTTAAAGTAGAGCAATTACAGCCGTAAAACTGGAGTTCATGAGCCCAACTTGCTCGGTGAAGGACAGAGCAGCGTATTGGATGATTGAAGATGCGGAAAAGAGGGTAGGATGAGCATTCTTTTTTAGCCTTTGACAAATTCGGGCAATCGTATGCTATCGTATCCCAATCATGATTTATTCGTTGAGACCTTCTGCAATCGTTCTCAGTGTTCTAGAGAGTGTTCGAAAGAAATATGCGATTTCCGACGTTCAACTATATTCGTAATATTTTCCTGAAAATAATCATAGAATTGTAATTCTGGAGCAATCCAAACTGATGTTTAGATATTTGAGTTTCCTTGCTACTACAAAACATAAATTGTGAGCTCTCGTCGGAATAGTATGCGTAGAAACCAGATCGTTACTTAGAGATTATATGTTGAGTATGAGTCAATTCGAAATATAACATATTTCAGGGCCTCATCACGCCTGGAAAAACAGTTCTCATCGAAAAGACCTCTGGTAACATGGGCATCGCGCTTGCATTCTATGCCAAGATGAAGGGGTAAGATAAAGTTCCATTTGAGCAAGTGTCCTTTGCTTTATCGACACGTATTATTTGTCTAAACCTGCCTCACAGCTAGTATATTGTATATGTTTTGTAGGGTGACTTATACTGATTATGATCTTTGATCACTTTAGGTACAATATCGTTCTTCTCATGCCAGCCGGATGTTCGCTTGAGCGACGCGCTCTTATGCTCGCATTCGGGGCTGAGGTTCGTATGAATTTCGATAACGCGCATTGAAATATGTCTTAGTCTCATGGTCATTGACTCACCTTCAGGGTCACTTGGGGTTGAGCCAACTAGTCGTAACTTTATTCAAGTATTATAACATATATGAACATTCGGTTTTGGGAATTCCAGTAAGGTTTTGGTGAGCCGCAATAATGTCTGCTTTTAGAGTCAGTTTTGCTGATTCTCATTCTTTAACGATTTTAAGAATACAAAATTTTGCAATCTCATTATTTTTCGACCAACTGCAGGAGTTGCCAAAAATAATCGTTTGATTGTATATCACTTCAGAATGTAATTTCTTAAAATGCCGAGTTCGAATATTGCGCCGAGTAATAATCTTCCAGTTGATCCTCACTGATGCCTCGATTAACAGTGCATAAATGATGGAGAGAGCGAGTAAGATCGCTGCTTCCGATCCGAACTTCCATTACCTCGATCAGGTAGGCCTTACAGTTCGAGGAACGATATCATGTACTGTTCATTATGTGCATCTCAAGACTAAAGACACGATAGCCCTAATTTCGTACTCTAGTAGACATGCGAGACAACAAAAATATGAACCACAGCTTTACGATCAGAAATTGGTTATTTTTGTGTAAAAAACAATTGTTTGTAGTTCGGCAATCCGGAACGTTGGCGCGCATTATCGCGCTACCGGACCCGAGATTTGGCGGCAAACTGCAGGAAAGGTGAACTTGAAGCGTTTATATAGTACATTCTATGTGTTTTATTAGAATAGTTCGAGAATCGATACAACACACTCCTCATTTCCCACACTCTCTCGCCACTCGACCGGCTTAGTGAGTATGTATAATGAAGAGGGCGTGGTTTAATGTCTCTGTATTTGCTGCCATTGATATTATCATTGGATACTCGTTTTCCGAGCGATCTAATCGTAGTGTCAACAAAAGCACGTTACATTCAGGTCGATATGGTCTGCCTCGGCGTGGGATCTGCCGGTACAGTGACAGGAGTCGGCAAGTTTCTCAAACAGCAGAACCCAGAGGTATGGGATAAATAGATGTCAATTGACACCTGTTGATTGGTGCTCAGGTTGGAGTGTACGCGGTTGAGCCGTTCGAGAGCTCGGTCATTGCTGGTTTTCCTCCCGGCGAGCACACAATCCAAGGTTGTTGTTAGGAAACAGCAATCCGATATTATACAAATCCAGTACGGGTACATCGTTCGAAATGTCGCGTCTAAGTCTACTTACTAAACTGGGTGTTGTTTAAACCTAAGAAAGGCATTCATAGATGAAACTTTAGGAAACCTAATGAACCTAAGGAGCCTAAGGAAATATAAATGATATTGCAGGTATCGGTGCTGGTTTTATTCCTGAAATCTTGGACAAGGAGATGCTCACCGGCATCATTCGGTATGAGTGTCTAGGTATTTCATCGTAATTCTTCCTAAATTATCGCCTCTAAATCAGAAAATAAGGAGCGAACGGGCTTGGATAATCCATTTGTATTCACCCGAAACTCTGTGGTTTGCCGTGGTTAATGTATTACCAATGTATTACCGATTAGATCTAGATTTCATATTTGTATGTTATTCGTTTCAGCGTCAAGTCGGATGACGCGATAGCGATGGCTAAACGATTGGCAACTGAGGAATCGATTCTGGGAGGAATCACCTCGGGTGCAAACGTAGTTGCGGCAGTTGAAGTACGATTTTCGATGATGTTTGTACAAACATCGTTTTGTAACAATGGGAAGTCTGACGAACATGCAGTGAATAACAAAAAAACGCATGCATTCAGCTCGCCAAGCTTCCACAAAATGCCGGAAAGTTGATCGTCACTACAATAAACAGCTTCGGAGAGAGATACCTGTGAGTGACTTCACTTTTTGGGTAATGTCTTATTTTTCGGGGCACTCCATGTAAACGCACTACTCCATAACTAGGGATCCCTTAGAGCCTTTCGTAGTCTCTGAAATATCGATGCATCAGAGATCAACCGTACTCTACAATGATATCAAGGAGACCGCTGACGCGTTGCCGTTTCAGTCACTCGAGGAATCGATAGCGACGGCTAAGAAGCTCCTCTCTAACCAGTAGATCAAAATTCGGATAATCGTCTCATCATTTTGCACACTCTCTCGTCACACGATAGCAGTAGAGGAGAGGCAAATGAAAGACAATGGCCCGGATATTAAACTATACTAAGAAGCTTTTATATTTGAATAATAGTGTTTATAAACAAATTGTGCAGGAATATATTAGGTTGAACAGAAAGTCTTTATAAACTTTTTATTTCCCTTCTTCTGACAATAAAGAGCAAGAGCGAAATCAAACGTATGCACCATTGTTATCTACAACAAATGTCCAACGTTCAGGCAACTTATGGATTCCCTCCTTGTTGAGCCCATTTCGGCGCGAATCAAAATATTGCTTGAGTGCGGCCTCGATCGCCCCACGGGAAGTGAAGGATCTCTGATCGAGATGACGGGTCAGATCCGAGAACAACCAATAATCCGAAGGGGCCAAGTCAGGAGAATACGGTGTATGAGGGAGAACCATCCAGCCCTATTTGGACAGCTCCTGCATGACCTGCCGTGCAACATGGGGTCGGGCGTTATCGTGTTGATAATACACTTTCTTGCCGTTCAGGGCAGATTGTGCGAATTTCTTCTTCAGATTCCGTAGTTGTTTAGTGTAGACATATCCAGTAATTATCCGCTTCTCGGATAGGAGCTCCCAGTAAATCGGGCCATCCACTTTCCACCAGGCAGAGAGCAAGATTTTCATAGAGTGAAGGTCAGGCTTTGCGACGTCCTGTGGGTTCTCATTGGCATCCACCCACTGTGCCCTCCTATGGTGATTCTCATAGCAGACCCACTTCTCGACCCCTGTTATGAGACGGTCCAACCATCGATCTCCAGCGTGAAGAGAGTAGAGAAAGGGAATCGTCGACACGGTGGTCAAACTGGTCTTGGGTCAATTTGTGGGGTATGAAACGGCCTAGCTTCTTCTTCTTGCCAATGGAGACCAATCATTTTACGATGGTGCTTCGCGACACCCCAAGTGTGGCTGCCATGTCGCGGGTATTTGGAAAGGATCCAATTCCACTACGATCCGTAGCGCATCCAAATCCAGCTCGGGTGGCCTCCCAGACCGGTCATGATCATCCATGGAAAAGCCCCCCTTCTCGAAGAGTTGGTACCAATTGCGCATGGTCTGGTAGTGAGGGGCATATGAATCGTACACTTCAGCCAACTGACGTTCCTATTCCTTCATTGTAGTGTGAGAGAGGAATACGAATAACAGAACGTTGCGGATGTGCAAGGCCGTGAGAACAAACATCGTGGTCTTACTAGTGACAGAATGAAAGGCGTGGAATGGGGAGTTGTTGACCACATAGTCCCTTTGTCATGTGTTATTCACTAGAGGCGAGGGTACACCAAAGGTCTCGTGCACTGAGCAGTGATCCAGCAAAACAGTTTATAAAGACTTTCTGTTCAACCTAATATTATTCGCTGTTGTATTGTTTACCTCTGTTATTTCTGAACTCACAATGAGACAACTCAATAAAAGTTAGTTTTATTAGTTTTCTCAATATTAGTTTTTTTTAGATTTTGCATTTTTTAATAGTGTACATTGTTTACACCATAATGACTCCTTGGAAATACTATGTTGAATTAAAAAGACCCGAATTACGATGAATAGTCAGCATACAAAAATACCTTTTCGTGCTGTCCATCCATGATTCCCTCGGATTGTTTCTTTGCGTGCTTGTCTACTCTTCTCGAAAAAGGAAGGTTCTCAGCTATGGATACATCAGTGTGGTTTGAATCTAGTTTATGTTTTTGGTCAGATAAAGAGCACGCCGTCAACGGGAAAGTTGGAGCACATGGTAAGAATTTGTAAGAAAAAAATGCAATATGTTATCTTCAAATAACATAAATAAACATCTTGTGAAGAAGCATTTGATGTTTATAACTACTATGACAATTGAATAATGACGGAATACACGATGCTGTACATTGTAGTCGAAGAAACGAAACCATAAAACGTTGTTTATGTGCACTATAGTGCGGAAAACGATACCACAGAATTTTACTTTTACGGCAACCGACCGAGGTAGAGCGGGAATTGAAGATGCCGTAGTATTGTTTCTCGAACTCTCCAGTACACTCTCTCACAACACAATTGGTTGACATTGAATAGAGGAAATGTCATTTGAAAACTTACGTCTAAAACGAATTGAGAAAAGTTTTTACGCGTGCCAATGTGGCTTGATTAGTTGGCAAATAGTCACCTTTACGAAGCGATTTCGCAAGATGGAGCTAGAGAGATATAGAGATGTGTGGAGTAACTATGATACGCTCGCAGTGAAATACAAATACAAGTTCTTAAATTTTGAAGATAATTGAAACGTATGAATATATACGCAGTTCTGTGGCTTTTTTAGGGATTTTTTAAATGATCGATACGATATGTGTGCTTTTTGGGAAGTTCAAATTTATTTATTTTTTATTTTTTGCAGATTGCGGCCAAATATCCAGTCCAGCTTACAATCTTGCGGAATTATCATACATCAGGTTCTATCACATATATAATAGTCGAATTACTTTGAAACAACATTGTGAGCATGTTAGCAACCATCAATTATGATATCGTAAACAAAATACAAACTAAAAAAATGAAGTACGTCTATCGATCTTTCGTAGTTCATCAGAAAGGCTGGAAATATGTGTCATTAGTGTCACTGGAAAACTTTATTTTTTATTGTTTTCAAAAGTGGACTACCTTTCTGAACTCACATTGATATAGTCTCAATAATCCATTTGCAATTTGGACGACTATAAGGGTTTTGATTCGAGAGAGCATCGAGCAATAGATGATTACAAACAAATATTGCCGGTTCTTGTAATAGTGAATCTACGTTTCGATGATCCTGTATCAGAGACTTGGGCATGCGAGAACGGTAATTACTGAATGCCTGAATGGGGTGATTTGTTTGTTCATGAACTGGTTATTCGACTGAATTCTTATTGTATCTACACACTGAGTGCAACTTACGGCAAGCCGCTGCCCATCATCCAGCGGCAGTACCATCTCAACGAAGATCAAGCGAGAATATGTCAACTTTGGACGTGTATTTGCAGTAAAAGGGAGATGTCTGAATTAACCATTATAAATTGGTCAGTACTCTCTACTGAAAATCGACATTGATATTGTCATTAATATTGATCGCTATTCGGGAGCTGCGGGTCCGGCAACGACAGAATAACCAGCACTAGTCATTAACCTGTTCAGGTGCCCAATTCGTTCCTTCATTCGTTCCGATTGCAGTACGTGTCTGGCTAACTTCCCTTCCATCACGAAACACAATTTCCGTTGCCAGTCCAAGGTCACAAATTTTTAGATGATCCGCACCCGCAAACAAAATATTTCTGGGCTGACAAGTGCAGATATTCAAAAATTGGTTGCAAACAATATGCAAGCATAACATTTTCTTTATTATGTTACGTATTTTCCTAATATGAAAAATCTGAATATAGGCTAATTTTATCGTAAACAAAACATATATTCTATTTTTTTGAATATGATTGCTTCGTAACATATTTACCTTGAGATCTCTATGGATAAAACCTGTGCTGTGCATATATTCCACTGCGGATACAATTTGCTTGAACCAGTATATAATTCGGGCGAGTAAACGGGTTTTTATTGCATGTCAGCCATTCAGCCAACGAAAACATACAGACCTGTTTAAATAACATATCAACCATTCACAAACATAACTTACTTCCATTTGAATATAGAGAAATCTCGTCCCATCCTTATAAAAAATCTGAACAAACAAGTGTATTTAAATTAAATTGTAAAATGCGGATACCATTGCCCACTCTTCCCGTAATTTATTCTTTACTTGCTCACTCATTTCCAATTCGTCAATGAGCTTTTCGTCCGCAGAATACTAAAATTGTATTTCAATTATTTCTTTTCCATTTTATTATCTGTAAACCATCCAATCCTTGGTCGGGGGTGTTTCCAGCCACGAGTGATGATACGACACTATGTTCTCATGCCGGAGTTGTTCCATGGCGTGCACCTCTTTCATCGCAATGGCCAGCTTATCTTCCCTGAAAAGTATCTCACTCATCGAAATCGAATGCAACTATTACTACTGACATTATTGATTATTTGAAACACGGACACGGATTGTGATACGGATTATATCGAATATATTGGGGTGTCCGGAAAGTTCGCTCATCTCATCCTAAAAAAAAGCTATTACGACGTCCAATGGTCCTGGTACATAGTGCAGGATATAAAATGTGTGGTAATATACTGACGTTGAATAGTAACTGGATAGGATAAGTCTCCTAGTTTCGAAATGGTGTAAAGTGATCGAGGATCGCCATGATTTTTGAACAGTTTTATGAATGACTGTAGATAAAAAGCTCAAGCCCGTTTCAAATAATAAATATCGCGAAAAGTTGGAATCACGCGACTTCTTTTTATTTGTGCTTTCTTGGATACCCTTGGAAATTATCCCTCATGGAAAATTCATTAACCTTCACGGATTTCCGGGGACACACGTTTTAATTGTTTCCCCCATAAATGGCACTATTTACTTCCACTTGTTCATTGAAAGCGCAGGGCTACTCGCTTCTTCCTAGGGGTATGGTTCATTGCGAGCGCAGAATTTTCGTGGTGAGACACCTATCATTACTTCCCCAGAGCACTCTTTTTTCACACGTTTTGATTTCAATATATACGTTTTACTTTTTCATATGCCAACCTAATATCCCTGAACGCGTGGTCAAATCCTGGACAACTTTTGAATCAACCTAATATTTTTGAGGTTGTACTTACGTATCACCGGTGTTGTTGTGCGCAACAATAGATATTCTCTTCACGGCATAACTTCGTCCATCGCATATCGTCTCAAACACGCAACCGAAACTGCCTTCTCCAAGAACCTTTCGAACTTGAAATTCTTCAAGAAATCTGGAAATTAACGTTTACTTTAAAAAACCGTTTCGCTAGCCGAGGTGAAGATCAAAGTACTGAATACAGAAACGTGAATTAAATGGGCTCTTACGCAAATGGATACGTCTTCAGGGTATCTTCTCGTTCCTGGGAATTATATTTTGTCAGATAGCAATTATAACATAAATTCGGCGTTAATCGTAAATTACAATGATGTTGAGATTTTAATTTAGGGAGAAATAGTTCTTGAAAAAATACCTCCATTTTCGCTTTCATTATATCGCATCGACACTGAAAATCATTGATATTTCTCATTGAAAAACATCGCACCGATTATCTTTCGCTTTTCAATTCCTCGATCACGTATTATGAAATACGTATATGAGCCAATTAGCTTAAGAATCGACCGAGATCCGGCACAGCCCAAAATATAGATTTCTACCCTCAAAAAAGCTATGGGTACAAAATGAGCATTCGCATAACTTCAATATCCCGCACTGTTACAGAAAATCGATGATTTTGGGTTGTGCATGAACGTTCCACATCTGCTCGATTATTATACGAACAGGCTCACATGAATTTTTATATACACATATTGAGATACCTGTTTTTCAGCCGCTTCCACTGCTAAGAAGCAGAACGACGAGCTCGATTCATCAATGCTTCCGTCTTGAATACCTCTGAAATATTTGCATTCAGTTTTGGCGATTCCTGTGAATAGCTAATGAACCAGAACATTGTCTTGTATGATTTTATAATCGATTTTGTCTATTAAAATCATCTTCTTTTTGTGATGAAATTCAAATTTCCAAATTTTCCTTCACTCATCTTTTAACCTCATCTCTGGATCCCAGTGTGTGAGTTCATCGATATCGAAGATTGATATGTTATCTCCTCCTTTATTAAGTATCCACAGCGGAATATTATCAGAAACGGTACACCATGATATGGCAGGACTCTGAAATTATTAATTACTAATAATAAGGTATCAGTATTAACCGTGCTAATTAGTATCACGTTCTTGCTCAACTTTCTGACGTTCGTTGATTCGTCATTTACAATGTTCAGGTAAATCAGCTTGTCTCTAAAATATGTATATTATGCTCATTAGATCGTTTCATGATACTTGAGTATGTCGACCATTTTGAATCCTTGAAGATCGGCCAATCTTGTGTCCACTATTATCTTGTCAGCTGGATCGTCGCAAAATCGAGAGAAGCATGGTCTGCCATCTACTTCAGTAGTAATGAGCTGCTCATGCACTGTTTCCTCCTCAAATTATTGATTTTATAGTCGGATTTACAAACAAAATCATACTGGAGATAAATTTCTAACGAAGCTTATCTCTATACCTTCTTCGGGCTCCCGTTGATAGTTCGCAACATATATCTGAAGATAATGAGCTCGATTTTGCCACCCAAAACCTCAACTCATACCTTCCGAAATATTGAGCAATCTGTGGAATTCGATGGTTCATGAAATATCATATACAACGATTTTCCGTATCCATGAAAGTGCTTGGAAGAGGCTGTATCGCTGCAATCAAACACATATCGTGAATGTTGCTGACACTATCGTTACTGATCCATGACGGATAGATATGACGCATTATCGTCATCTTCGAAGTAGTACAGTGTATCTATAATTCAGATATTGTTGATGAAATTTGTACAACGTTACTGCTATATTTCGTAAATCTGCATAATAGAGTTTCACTTACGATTATCAATTTGGTAGACCGCTTGACTTCCTGGGCAGGAGTACCAGGTGGTGAAATTGAATTTGCCTACTTTCAAACTAATTTCTGCAGATAAACCACGATTGAAGAAAAAAAAGAGAAAAAAATTAAGAAAATACTCAATTGGATTATGGGTCTACCTTTGCACGGCGTATTAAGCTCATCACTGTCTATCATATCTCGATGCGGAGACTGTTAAATCTGGAATGTTTATATTGACATAACGAACACAAAAATCATGATGCATCCAAATCCAAAGTTTAATCCGATTCCATGATAAGTGACCACGGCAAGATATGGAGGTTTGAATGTTATTCAGAATATCACTTTCACTTCGCAATGGTGAGACAGTAAATAATGATGATTAGGAATCAAGATAACGCAGCAATGAAAGAGGTTATACACAATGAAGAAATTAGCACCGGTGCGCCAAATGTCATTTGTATACATGAAAAAGTACAAAGACAGATCTCGATCATCGCTTCCGCTTTTCGGGCACATTTCACTACATTTTCTTCGCGACTGCACATTATTCAAACTCAAAAAGATTCACTAGGGCTAGTTATCGCGAATTAGGGAAAAGCCGCCTTAAAATGAAGTGTGTAACTTAATATACATCCAATTCACATCCTCTTCGCCCCCACTCTTTTATATCACTCGTAGAACTGGAGTTATTGATACTTATTTATCAAGGTCAAAGCTTCTTTCTCTCTGCGCAAATGCTGTTCATCGCCAATGAACTAGTTCTTTCAGCGCCAATTACGTGAGGATCAGTTTCGATTAATGAAATTTCGAAATATGTGATCGATTTCAAAAATGTGATTACGATATTATCGCAGCTCCTTTCACTTTATGAATGTAATCATCGCACTGCCCTGTTGTGATTCGATTTATAAGGTTTCAACCACAAATACAATAAACTCGAATTTGAAAAAAAGTGTTTTATTCTGTCAAATAGAGTAACATGATGCGTTGCTTATCACTGGGCTAGTTCAACCATTTAAAGAGCACATTCTCGACAGTGAAGCTATCAGTCTACGGGACACTACTATCAAGCGATGTAACAATGAGAATGATGGAGCCCCGAATGGTCGGAGTAACACTCAAGGATCGAATGCAAAATGTGAGACTACGCGAGATCACCCGAGTGTGCGACTAGAATAAAGGGGACCCTCAGATGCAAAGCTTAATGGGCGCTGAAGTAACGGGAGGTGCACTTCAACCGCTGGACATGATCGACTACCATGTGGACGCACTGTGCCCTTATCCTCACCTGATGTGATAAATCTATTCTATTATCAGTCTTAACTTAACGGCGTGGCACGCTTGGCGTGTTCACAGTAAGAGCTGTGATGATCACCGTCCGGTCACGCACTTATTGAGTTCGAGATCGAATTAGAGGGATGCTAGGAGAACAACGCAGGTCGCGCAACAACAGGACATACATGCCGATCGAAAAACAACGTGAACTTAGAAACATGGTGCAATGAACTTCACCAATTATTTGTTCTCATTTTAATCGAAATATTAAAACTGTGCCACAAATAAATCAGATATTTCTTGAAACGTTTAGCCTACACATTAAAGATAAAAATATGAACGTAATAAAACGTTGAAATGTTCGTTGATCATAGATCAACACGATTAGTTGAGATGCGATTCGAGATACTTAACTTCATGAAAAATTCGTGCTGAAAATCATCGCATTATCGTGTGTCATGCAATTTTTAATATTTACTCACATTTCAGCATCTCCAAATTGAGATTGTATTCATCGGAACTGCGGAATTTTGAAGCTGGAGAATTTATCTGAACATCATTTGACCTCAGAAGTAAACCCCAAAATATATCCCATAAGCGAGAGTCTAAAAAAGGTCGGGAATATGAGGCAATGTTTAGTCGGTTTGAAATTTGTGACATGATAGTGAAATGGAAAAATTCATCATGCCGAACTCCAGATAATATTAATATGTTTTTCCATTAAGAGCATAGCTGTTCCACTTGCTATCCCACTCGAAATTATTTTTGAAAAGTCGTATGAAACAGCAGAAGTTCCTAAACGGTGGAAACACTCAATAATTACTCCATTGCGTAAAAAACCGCCATTTAGTGATCCTCTAAACTATCGTCCTGTTTCGATAACGAGCTTCTTCTGTAGAGTCTTTGAAAAATGCCTATCAAAAAGAATTATCGATGACTGCGAGTCTTTTGAAATATTCCCACAGTTGCAATATGGTTTCCGGAAGAATAGGAGTGTTGAAACTCAAATGCTCGAAGTTCTAAATTGCTGGTCTAAGCAAATAGACAAAGGTGAAAATGTTGATGTTATTTATTTTGACTATGCAAAAGCCTTTGATACGGTAAGTCATCAGAAGCTCATTCAAAAAATAACTAAAATGGGATTTCCAACCAAAACGGTGAGTTGGATTAAAGAATATCTAAGTGATCGCACATTCCAAGTGCGAGTTGGAAGTGAACTATCTTCTAGTAGAAATGTTACAAGTGGCGTTCCACAGGGGTCTGTGCTGGGACCCTTACTTTTCAATTTGTATATTTCTGAATTGCCTGAAATATTGGAAAATAGTAATTGTCACAACTATTCTTTTGCTGACGATTTCAAAATATTTCAATGTTTTTCGAGTAAGGAAGACACAGTTAAACTTCAAAATAGCATTAATGAAATTCTAAAATGGAGTAATACTTGGCAGCTTGATATTGCGAATCAAAAATGCAGTGTGATTCATTTGGGACGTCAAAATCCAAATTACATCTATTTCGTTGGAAATCAGAAGCTTGAACCCTAAGACTGTGTCAGAGATCTCGGAATCATGATTGATCGTAATCTCTCAATGAGAGATCATGCAAAAACTATTTGTAAAATAGCAGAAACTAAAGCAAATCTTGTTTTCAAAACTTTACATTCAAGAGATGAAAAAATTCTTCTTAATGCATATTGTACTTATATAAGGCCAACACTGGAATTCAGTTCGAGTGTAGCACGTTCCACTGACAGAGATAGAATTGAAAAAGTTCAGAATTCAGTAACGCGTAGAATATTTTACAAGGCTTTCAAGTGTTCTTATAATGATAGGCCGAACCATACCGAAAAAAAACAACGCACTAAATTTGCATTCGTCGGAGCATAGAAGGCGTGTAAATGATGCAAAATTAGCATACCAAATGATATTTGGTAATGGTAAGCTTGCATTGTCACGGGATAAATTCTTTACTTTTCTGAAAACTCGAACTCGTGGTGCCGGTCACAAGATTTTTGTAGATATGCCAAAAACAAAATTACGCGAGAATAGCTTTGCTATTCGAATAACAAAATCACTAATGTATGTTTTACAGACGTCGAAATTTAATTCGTCATCCACAGAATTCATCAAATCATTCCTTGATGGAAAGAAATGAAGATATTTACAAGATTATCCTCCCCCCCCACCTTTCCTACTTATTTCATTGTAACAAACCCACATGCAAAAAAGAAGGCATGTATAAATCTATTCTATTCATAATATAATACTTCGGCTTCTCTTCTGTAGCTCCTTACATATGGATGCTGAAGCGCCTCAACCGCTGAATAGCGATGGGCTGGATCGATGTCAAACAACATTGATACTAGATCTCGAGCATTAGATGCTGGAACAGTGTTTTGATATATTTCAAAAACATAAATATAAATAATAATGGTCAAGCGGAGCAAAGTACTAACCAGTCCATCCTCTGCTTCCGTTTTCAGATTCAGTTTGAAAATTGCTATCAGGTAGGAAGTGTTTGATATCTTTTGGAAGGTAGACAGTGAAAGCTGTCCTCACGAAACTGTAAACCAGAACGTATGTAAAATTTAAAAAAAAAGAAAAAATCACTCGAAAGTTGTCAAGAATGTTTATGGTATGAAAAAATCAGAATTCCGGAAGGAGGGAAGCTAGTACTTTTAAAAAGGTCTCACTTTGCCTAGGTGGTCGAGGTGATCAATGAATTCTTCACGCGGAGTACCTAATTTACTTATAATTTTGGACCATTGGTCCTTGTTGTCCTTTCCCTTCACGAATTCGATTTGTAATATCATTGGCATAAAATATGTTACCATATTTATGTAGCCATACATGAACAATTACGCAATAGATTCACGCAATAGATTCTATTTACAGTGATGTTGCGTATATTTATTGTTCGAAAGCAAAACTTGCATAATACAAAATTGCTATTTACCCGAAATAGAACATATCCAGTGATCAATTCAGCAAATATGAATCCAACTGACCAAATATCGACTGAAAAAAAAACTTATTTTCTCACGTCTCATTTATTTTCATCAGGCTTACCTTTGCTCGAGTATTTTTGTTCCAGCACAACTTCCGGAGCTCTGTACCAGCGTGTAACTACATTTGAGGTCAAGTTTGGTCCAATTATTCGTGCAAGTCCGAAATCGAGAACTTTAACCCACCAGTTCCGGCAATCAATTATTGACCTTTGGACTACTGGAGAGAGACCAGCTGAAATCTCGAAGAAACTACGTGTTTCCCGTCCGACCCTGTTCAAGACCATCCGCCGTTTCAAGGAGCTTGGCACTACTAAGGACCGTCCTAGAGTGGGCAGACCTCACACCGCTGTCACTCAGAAGAACAAGAAAGTCGTGAAGAAGCGAGTTTCAGGCAACCCCAAGAGGAAGATGGCCCATGACCTCGGGATTGACGAGCATTCGGTCCGCAAGATCGCCCATTCTGGACTCATGTCTCACCCTTACAAGATGCGAAAGGGCCATGGTCTGACTGCATTCAGAAGGAAAAGAGACTGAAGAGATGCAAGAAGCTCCTGGCGAGGGCCGAGTATCTTACGACTGTCTACTCGGATGATAAGATCTTCACTGTGGAGCAGGTCTTCAATAGTCAGAATACGAGATTGATCGCCCAGTCTGCCGAGCAAGCCAACTCCAGAGGCAGAACCGCCTCTCGAGTTTCGCACCCGCAGTCAGTGATAGTTTGGGCAGGAGTGTGTTCCACCGGCAAGACTCCCCTTGTTTTCGTCAAGCCCGGTGCCAAAGTGAACAAGCACTATTACATCAAGGAGATCCCGGAGAAGACCCTTCTTCCCTGGTCACGTTCCCACTTCAAAGGGCGACATTGGACCTTCCAGCAAGATTCTGCCCCTGCTCATTCCGCAAAACTCACCCAGACCTGGCGCACAAGGCATCTTCCCGACTTCATTACATCGAATGAATGGCCCTCCAAGAGCCCCGATCTCAACCCCCTCGACTTTAGCGTGTGGTCGGTACTGGAGAAGGAAGCTTCCTCTACCCGACACCAGAATCTGGAGAGTCTCAAGAACTCCCTTCAAAAGGCATGAAACAAGATCGACAAGAAGTACCTTCGGGCCGACGTCGAGTCAGTTCCTTCTCGTCTCAAGGCTGTCATCAAGGCCAAAGGAGGTCAAATCGAGTAACCTCTTGTTGTTATGTTCCTACTATCTCTGATAAAGAATGTGTACCGTTTCAAAAGTGTGCGATGGATTTGAAAGAAAATACATGGTCAAATCCATGTTGTCATACTTTCTCCGCACCCTGTACAGGGGGCAACTATCTCAACATGAGGGTACCCGAAAAATTGGAAAAGAGTTACCGATAGATTGCAAAAACGCCGGCAAAATCACGGACTTCATGCCGCATCTGAGCCAACGTTGAGCCTACGACAGCGATACGGCATCGACCTTTAGAATATAGTGAGCAAAGAAATCATGAATCTGACCCACGACAATGCGCCACGGGTTACGGTAGGTTTCGGTTACCGTAGGATTTCGGTATTGATGTTTTTCATCCATCCTCGATGTAATCACGAATCTGACCGAGCGTCTGTCCCAGGGCTACGTGTCACGGTAGCTTTCGGATAAGATAGTAGTACGGTATTGACGTTTTGTGTCGATCCTCTGATGAATTCATGAGTGTGACACAACATTTTCCAAGGCCACTCAAACATGGGGGAAATATCGCCTGCGGTTTTTACCGCAGACGATATTTCCCCCATGTTTGAGCAATGCAATAATTTGAGGGGAAAAATAATTTGAAAGACATTCGGCTTCATCTGTCTGTCTGTCAATGTCAAAGAATCTGTCAGAAATGTGCCAGAAAAGTTGCGTAAAAAGTTGCGTAAAACGTTCGCGAACTTCTGATTCTCTCCTGTTCGTGTACTCTCTCTCTTTCTCTAACCAGGTCGTTGAAAAGTTCACGAACTTTTTGACGAACTATGTTCGAAAATCATACTTTTCTTTTGTTTTACTTATTTTTATAAACTATTTTTGCTCTTAACTTATGACTGCGTATAAGAACAACCTTCCCTCTGATGGAATAGCTTGACATTACAGGGTGGGGAAAGTGGTGACCCATTTTCGAAAAAAATACTCCAACCCTGTTTACTTTCACTACGCTGTATTCTGAAGCTATTCCAGCTAAGAGAAGGTTGTCATTATAAGAAATCATAAGTTAAAAGCAAAAATAGTATATAAAAGTAAGTAAAACAAAAGAAAAGTATGATTTTCGAACACAGTTCGTCGAAAAGTTCGTGAACTTTTCATCGACCTGGTTAGAGAAAGAGAGAGAGCATGCGAAATGGAGAGAATCAGAAGTTCGCGAACTTTTTACGCAACTTTTTCTCGCACATTTCTGACAGATTAAACAGGCCGATTGTATTTATTTTGAAGTGGTCATCATTCGATCACTCCTTTGGTGCTATGTTTTACGAGAATATTTTAGTTTGCATAATGAATAATGTGCATTGTTCAAAGAGTTATTGCACGCATTTCCTGTCGTTTCAACCCGCATATTTTATTGTTCAACGACATAATTTTCGTGACTTACAAAATTAATCACTGAATAGTCATTCCTTAGTAATAATTTTATTTCATCCATATCTCCAAAAACATATTCGAAATTGATGTTATCGAAATGACAAGGCGCGGGTCCATCCGAAAACGTCCCCCCTCTCCCCCTGGCAGCACTCGCCTCTCTAATCAAATTTTGAAGATTTAATTACATAACTCAATTAATTTTGGTTAGAAAGCTTCGCTTTTTTGATTATTAAAGAGCTTGATCTGTTCTATATTTTGCATATTGATGCATAAGAGCTTAGACTCACATGAACATCGCTATACTATCAAATGTGGTAAGTATTACATTTGATAGTATAGCGATGTTCATGTGAGTCTGACCTCTTAGGAATCAACATACAAAAGATAGAACAGCTCAAGCTCTTTAACAATCAAAAAAGCGAAGCTTTCTAACCAAAATTAATTGAGGTATCAAAATTTGATTAGAGAGGCGGGTACTGCCAGGGGGGAGGGGGACGTTTCCGGATGGACCCGTCAAGGCCCATCATGGTCTTCCAATGTGCACCATTGGTTTGTCATCCGTAAAATGTGAAATGAAGAATTTCAAGAAATATTAAATGCATGAAATTGTAAATAGCTGTATTATTTTGGGTTCCCATCCATGACATGCAATGGTGATTATCCTACCTAGTGACAAATCGGACTGGCCATAGTACCCGAGCATCAATTTCTCACCAATTTAGAAGTGCATATGAAAGTGGATATATACAATGAGCGAACTTTCAAGGGAATAATGATTTCTCATGATGGAATTTCGTGACTATCTATCCCATTGTCAGATCTTTGTCTATTTCAGCATTTATATTCATTTTCACAACATGAGCAAACTTCTTGGATCACTTCGCGATACATTTATGGTGAGTTTTTTAATCTTTCGGATACTTACCGCTTGTGATTTATAGACATTTTATGGATCTACTAGTCGAGCAAGAAGGGGCATTGCTGATGGCGGTACCCTGGGAGAGGGCTCAGGCTCAGCGACAGAAGGTGTGAAAGTTGTATAGCCAAATTATTGTCAGCTAATATAATTATAAACAAACGAATAAAAATGTTCAAGCACCTCGGTACTTAATTGATCGTACATCATAACCTCAATTAATATATATGTTCTGAACTCTACATAGCAGCTCATATGTTCCTTTACCTTTCATGAAATTGTAGAATTTCAGTATGTCATTATTTATTTTTCAGGAAGTCATCATAGCTATTGAGGATTTCACGCTTCTCAAATATGAGACGTGCATAGCCTTCAATAAATATGACAAGTTCCTACTCGTCAAATCTAAGGCGAATTGGTGGTTAACTTTATTTTTTGTTAAATTAAGCTTACAATTGAATATTGTTAATGGTACATCATCATACACTCTCTAGACACAGCAAACATGAACTGTTATAGGAAACTAAATCGGATGGGTGGAACGAAAGCCGGCTTTGCGCCTTCGAATTACATCGTGAGAGAGCGAGATTTACCCGACTTCGAGTAAGAAATTGGAAAAGGTCGGATGATCACCATCGGATGATAACCTACTGGATGATAACCACAAATGGAACCTTCTGTGGAACTTTCACAGAAGCATTTTTGACACAAAAGTTCTAGAGAAGAATCCACTTTTTGTTATTCATCCAATTGGTTATCATCCGACGGTGATCATCCGACCTAGTGCCAAGTAATTCACGCAGTTCCAATCGATGTTGATCTCATTATATGCGATTTTTCTGCATTTTGCATTGTTGTGAAGTTTTGGACAGGTGAGTATTTTGGTTGGGCTTGACAAATACTTAAAAATACAAACGTATTTGTCAGGTTTACAAGGGTACGCTCTTCAAGAAGGAAATCGTAGCGCTAAAATCACCAAATAGCGAGAGTATTAATCTGGATGAATTTCTGGCGTATGATTTCACTAAAGATCCCAATCTGTGTATGCTTCCATACGCGTCTAATTCTAGAGAAGCGAAAATAGCTCAGCCATACAGCCATGCAAACGTGTTGAGAACAATTGGAATTTGTAGCAGAAAACGATTCATCATAACAGAGTAAGCTTAAAATACTGAATTATATTCAACATGGTTACAGACGAATATCTCTCAGGTACATGGCTACTGGAAACCTCAAGGATTACCTAGAGAAAAGTGTGGAAATAAATGATGGTGATAAGTCGCACGAACTCACACCCCATCAACGTTTGCACGTTGCTTTAAAGGTTTTTTTAAAAATTCGAATTAACCAATTCATTCATGAATATTGCTTGAACCAATGCAACTCGTAGATAGAAACACTAACAAATTCAGATCGCTTCTGTTATGGAATATCTTGCTAATTTGGGAATCGTACACCGAGACCTCGCTGCAAGAAATATCCTTATAGGAGATTCGCTCGATATAATCAAGGTAATAGTTGCTGGTGGTCACATCATTAGTCAAAAGCCGAGAAAGGAAGTATTTTAAATATATCAGGTTTCTGACTTCGGCCTCGCACGAAATGTTGCTGACACGCGGTACTACATCACTACTAGAGAGGTGTTCCCATTGAGATGGACAGCGCCAGAGGCAAGTTTTGTAATATGATTCCATAATATTTCCACCTGGGCACCTATTTCCACCAATAAACCAGATATAAATCCGAAAATGAAGATTGCAGGCTTTTGTAATGTTTGTCAGCATCTTACCAACTCAAGAAGGATTTTTCTCGACTAAGTCCGATGTACAGGGTGTCCAAAAAGTATTGTTACACTTTTGAAACGCGAATTTTTTTAACATGTAGGTCGAGTTGTCAAAACCTGTAATAACACGTTTGAGCCCACCCTTCGGTGCGTTGAGGGAACCTACTAATTAGTTTCCCATAGTCATGGTTCGTCCAAATCGCTATCGTCAAACTATTATCAACCTTTGGACCCTCGGCGACCCCCCAGATTCCATCAGGAGGAAGCTTCGTATTTCCCGAATGACAGTCTATCGCACCATCTCCCGTTTCAAGCAGTTGGGCACTGCGAAGGACCATCCAAGATCAGGAAGACCCAAGACCGCTCTCACTCAGAAGAACAGGAGAATCGTGGAGAAGAGAGTGAATCGCAATGCCAAACGATCCATCAGGAAGATGGCTAAGGATCTCAAGATCTCCAAAGGATCCGTGTGTGCCATCGTTCATTCTCTTCTCAAGTCCTACCCCTACAAGATGAGAAAGGGCCATGGCCTCACTGATGTCCACAAGCAGAAGCGCCTGGAGAGATGCAAGCTGCTCCTTCAGCGGGCCGATCGTGGGGAGCACTTGACTACCGTTTACTCTGACGAGAAGCTGTTCTCAGTCGAGGAGGTCCATTCATTTATGGATAAAGCATGCAAGCCAATGAGAGTGACAAAATTTGCAAAGGAATACTATTAGTTTTTTTACTTTCATTGCTACATACGGCTCCATCGTAAGTTTTCTTAGTCGCTCGGAAGATCACGTAAGCAATGAATACCGGCAGTGATTATCGACTCACGCGAAAACGGATTCACTATTATTAATATTTATCATGTTATTTGGGACTAGGAAAAGATTGTGAATTACTTAGACAACGTGACAACATGATATACGATGCCACAACTAAGCGACAAAGTGAACAAAGGATAGCGATTTCAACAATGAATAGCGATTTCGCACACAAATAGTTGGAACCAGATCACAGTAATATTCATAACTGTTATTACTAAGCAGAAATGAAGTGCTTACTAATCGATCCGAATTTGTTAGTAATGAGACACATACATTGCTCACTGTGGGTATATAATAGCTGGGAAATGAAAGCGTGCTCCTTCCATTGCAGATTACAACCTAGATAGGAATGAATCAAAATGCAAATGCTGATTTTGTCCGAAGTGCGACGAACGCCACATCGACCTCTTATCTCAATGAAGTGAGTATTCGCATTTAATTATCATTTTGATTTCATGTTCTTACTTACGACGTCAATAAAAATATCATAAAACAACAAGAAACATTTCAGTCGCATAATTCCCTTACATTACAAGATACTGCAGTTCTGATATTCATAATTGCTGGAGTGCTTATCATCATTATCGGTGTCATTGGAATCTTCCGTAAAGTGGTGAGAAGAGAAAAAAAATGTGTTGTTCATTTATGGATGTCTTCAGTGATCAATGCAAAAATTAGTTGTTCCCAATCTGAAAATGTTAATACCAAGCGAGAGTGTTCGTAAAGAGCATTGTGTGATACGCCTTTGCAGAGAATTCATCGTCTGTTAAATGCTCCACTTCCTACTCCACTTGGAGTCGACTATTCAGACGATAGTGTGTATCACGCCTTATCGATTTGAGTTTTGAAATTCCCGTAAGTAGTTTCTAATATGATTACCATCAACATAAATTTTGTGCACAGTTTTTCAAATGCCATTTATCAGGTTTGCCGGAAAGTCTTTGTATATGGTTTTGTTTTAACACTGCTCGTCCCTAATGCATTTTGGATTCCCCTCATTCCTAGTGAATAACAAACAGTGATAGGCCGTTATAGTAAGCAACTCCCCATTCCCTTCCCTTCAGTCAGGCTCTAGTAGAGCATCGATGTATTTTACTGGAGCCACCCACTTCCGACATGTTCTGCTATACAAGAAAAACACCACAAGACCACAAGAAAACCACCACAAGAAAAACAAGCTGGAAATGTGATGGGGAGCGGATGGAGTGATCTAATCGGAGCTAATCCCTGAGGGCATGGTAATTACCGGGACCAAGCACGTCACATGCCTACATAAAAGTTCGAAGTCGGTCGTTCAAGGCTGAAGGACAAGAAAGTGCATAACAAGCAAAATGACCCCCATCCCCAGGACTCCAATCAAGTCAAGCAGAAACTGGTTGAATATGGACGGATGGTTCTCCCTTACCCCCGTATTCTCCTGACTTGGCCCCTTCCGATTAGTGACTTTTCGCAGAGCTGACCCATGCTGCTCGAGGTAGGGCCTTTGATTCACGTCAAAGTCTCGAGGTTGAACTCAAACAATACTTTCATTCGCATCCAGGCAGGTTCTAAAGGGAGGGGATCCATGCATTGTAGGTACGTTGGTCACACATTGTCAATAATGATGGCAAGTATAAATGAACATATGCTTTTTTTTTTCACTTCCCCAAGAAATAAAGCTTTGAAAAATACACAAAGACGTTCCGGCCAACCTCATATGTATCATATTGACTATTGATGTGCAATTGTTTACAATTTACCAATTTACCAATTCATATAGTGATATTTTTCGCGAACTTGACGAGCCGAGTGGTTGAGCGAATGCCACCTAGGCAATTCAACAATGCAATTCATTCAGTTCCAGTGACCACATTCCTCCTGCAATAAATGTAGCATTTACTACCTATGCGCGATTTACATTTTGCGCTCTAGCGAATTCCAATATTAATGAGCTAGTATTTACAATAGTTTCGAAATAGAAAATAATGGGAAAATAACATTTGACGCGGTACTCCTCCCCATTACTCAGTACTAGGTCCTTGTATGAGAACTATGTCGTTATGCCGCCAGTGATACATCAAAGGCGTTATGACGGCATAGTTCTCATCCTCATGAGTGGGTGTTCAATTTATCATCACCTTCCACAAGTCAGCATACCGTACCTCGATATACCGTATCTGATATGCCATTCCTTCTGCAGTCTGCCGAACGGCATACGCTCAAGTATAGTCGTATCCAGAAATGGAAATTCGATGCGATTAAACGATTCCACTACGACTGCCCCTTCGCATAATTTTGGTAATTCGAGGATGGATATGAGAGGCGGATTCGCAGAAATGGGGGAATGAAAAACGATTAGTCCCCATAATCGAAGCGTTCTCCCATATCCACACAGACACGGGTTCTCAACCTCGCATTTAATGGCTATCCCTAGTCGTATTCTCCGGATCGTATTGTTCGCCCCCGTTCCGTTCGAGGACCTCTATTCTGTACTCTCCAGGTGAATGAAACTCATATTGAGTAGCCGTAAAACAATTTCCTACTGAAATGGAGGGAAAGCGGGAGAGAGGTGGGAGGAGTCTAGTGGAGAGATATGGACGAGGGAGGGAGAGGGAAATAGAGGGGGTGGAGGGAGGATGAGAGACAGTGCGGGATGAGAGGGTAGCAGCAATATTTGGAGTGGGACTGTGCTAGCCCTTGGTCACTTGGACTGTGACCCCGCCCTTCCCCGTCCACCACTTCAGTGATCCACGCTCGCAAGTGCTCTCTGGATCAAAATCCCACTTAGAACTCCCCAGGTCCCCCCCCCCCCTATCAGTTGATATATCTTAGGGATGGCTACGCAAGAAATGCCCTCTTCATTTTGCGTTATATGTCACCGGTCCGATGTGTGGGAGAGTGTGTAGAACGAAAAAAAAGTGACTTTAAAAGTGAAAAAAGTGATTTTTGCGAAGATATGCCTAATCTCGATATGGGCCAAAAATCAACACTTAGCCTGCACAATACTCTTTGCCTGTGCAACACATAACGGCGGATCATGTGCCAATATCTAAGTATCATTTCCTACTCTGACATAAGAAATCATATCATTAGCTTCATTAGAATACTCCGGGTGTTTAATCGTCGATTGGAGAACCACCCAATTGCCGCAGACCTAGCTCACCCTCAATGACTCATGCGAGGCCTCCCTCCCATCGGCACACGCCCATTAACATGTGTATAGTTATCCTCCATGGTTTCCTCGTGCCTCGAGATAAATTATAAATATTATCAGATTTCGAATGTCTGACCCCAGAAATTCCACGGAGGTGCAAGCAGAGGAGACACTCGGCAAGGATCGCCAGTTTCAGCTGATGCAGGCAGGGCTCAGCCTCTTCCAGTCACCCTTTCTCCCCTACCTCCCCGCTCAATCACCCTCTTTTCTTCCCATCCTCCCCGCTCCCTCACGTCTCGGAGTACTGACTGCACAGTTAGAGTGAGTCCAGAGTTGTATGTAGGGTTCTCTTATTGGAATTGTTTTGTGTCATTTTCAGTTATGTGCCATGTACACTATATCACAGGTATCATGAGTCAGCGGAGGTGGGAGGGAACAATTTCCAACTTTTATTTTTTGTTTTGGTTCATATTATGGTGATAGCATGCACTAGAGCCAACTTATCGAAAAATCTAGGTCACAGGTCCCAGAGCCGGCTTTTAGGAATTTTTTTTACATCCGGCTATACCGTAGATCAGCTGCCTGATGTGCTACAGATGTGACAGTGGACTCAAAATATGCGGAAAAATTAGATGAACAACTTTTATGTTGAAAGTGAACCTGTGCGACTACAACCTCGGAAACTATGAACGAAAAAGTGGAACGACGATTACAAAAAAAATCAGGCCATCTCGGTGAGAAACCAAACAGTAAATTTTATTGCAGATTATGGAAGATTGAGTCCATATGTGTATAAGAAAAAATAGTACTTAGCAATTTTAGGGTGGCTTACGGCCGCTGTATAGCTCCGAATGTCGAAAAAATGAGACGTCAAATTTTGAAAAATTCTTATTTCGCAGATTTATGATTTTAATCGACCAGTTCAATACATTTCTTACATTTCGCGATCAAATAAGTTGGATGAGGCTGAAAGAGCACGAAATTTTCTCACTTCAAAAATTTCGATTTTCAAAACTCTTCATTTGCTAAATTTGTGCCCATCCAACTAAGGGAGTCGCCATCTCTTTACACGAACTCAAATACTCAATAGAAGTGACCATCATGAGTACATTCTCTCATTATGGGCTCTCCATCCGATTCCATTCCCTTGATATGAATGCTCGAACTTGCCTGATCGAGGTGTTCGAAATTCAAAATAATTATACTACATTTCAAGGAGTCCCGGCTATTTTCAATCACTAAAGACGATTTTGAGCTCAGATTAATCAGAATACACTGATATTGGCAACATAGTGATCGTTTAAAAAAATCTGAAATTTTCGAATCTCAAAATTGTGAATTATTGAACAATCTTGATAAAAGCCACAATTCCAATATTTTATATATCTGAAACTCTCAAAATGATTTTTAGTAATTGAAAATAGCCGGGACTCGGATATGTTTCATGCACGCTATACATAGGAGCTGTATAGTGTACATGAAACATATCTGAAAATGATACAAAAATCGTCCAATAAGAGAACCCTAATGTCGACCAATCAAGAAATCATTAGAACGTGTACAGCGAACATAAAACATGTATGAAAATGATTCAAAACCATTGCAATAGGAGAACCCTATTCGTAATTCACCGTTAGGGCTTTAATTTTTAGGTCGTTTAGTCTCTTTTTCGGGTATGCTTCAGGTGTTCTGCATAGATCATTATCCTATCAGCAATCTATCATCTAAAGCACATTCGAAAATAACCCACAATTACCTGAAAATTGAAATGCACACTCATTCTGATGATCGAGAGAGTGTGGAAAATGAACAGATGACGGGCCGAATTATTACTGAAATTCAGGGGGAGTGCTCCTGGTTCCGCGAGAACCTCCTCGTCACTCTGGAGATGTTCCTGCCGACGAAATATGTGCTGTTGCTGAAGGTATGCCCACATAAACAATTAAGTGATAATCGAAATTGAAACATTTGTGCCGGGGAATTTCGATTTTCGTAGAGACCCATCGTATTTATCATTTTTATATCTATAAAAAAACAAAATTCACCCTGCACTATTTTTCTGCACTGCGTATTAATTATTTGTTTTATTAATAATTCAAGTAATTATAATTAATTATTAATGCCACAGGTAATTAATAGTACCTTTGTTGAAGGCACTTCCTACTGGCATGCCCGTCCCGCGTTATCTGCACGTCGTTTCTGCTGCGAGTGGAAGCAAGTAGGATTTAATTGACAAATTATGTGTAGAGTAATTGATAGCAATTCATAGAAATATGTATTTATTTATACTTAATTTGCGTAAATTTCGGCTAGGTGTCGTCTTCGTTAAATATTTGACAAGTTCACGTGCATCGCAGCGCATTTGAATAATACCCGATAATGAATTAAACTGAACTAATCAGTGAAACCCTTGAAGGCAGTACACGACGGTGCCTGGAAAATGCCCGCTCGGGCGGAGTTTCCAGCAGCGCTTCGTAGAGTACGTCGACAGGGGATTCGATAACATCCTCTGTCGCGTGAGGAAGGGCGTGGCAGTGGAGGATCAGTGCGTGTTCGATCCGCTCTACGATGAGGGAGACAAGTACGTGGGAACGGAGAAGAAGGATGATGCTGTCGAGGAGATAATAGACGTGATGGACGAGGTGAGACGAGGGAAGAGCGAGCTAAGAGATAGTTTGGTTACTTGGGAAGGGAGAGGGTGATGAAGAAGAGCCAAATTCTGCTAAGACTATGTTTGTAAATATGCTTCATTATGCATTTTCTCTGTCAGACAGGCTAGATAAGACGGAAAAAGAAGGAAATCATATTTTACAGAAATGAGTATATTTGTGTTGCACTGCTCAAGAGTTTTATGGATCAGTACAGGGTAGGTTTCAGTTGCGATGCATAGCTCACATAATAAATCAGCAAATTAGAGATAATAGGGATGGAGAAGGAAAAGCGGAGCGAATCATAGTGATTGCGAAAGAGAGTCGTAATTGTATTTTTGATTATTTCAGTGACTGGAGGCGACTCGACTTGGAAACGTCCTTTCCATCACTTCCTGGTTAATGTCCGCATCCTTCTCACGTCCCCGCCGTACACCCTTTCTTTGCCTCTTACCAGCAAGTTCACCTCATCGACCCAGCCATTCTTCACACATTTTCTCTCTACCCTCCTGTTTCACTCATTCCCTCTCACTCTGGCCTCATAACGCCCTAAAGCCTCATTTTCTCTGGCTGCCAAACTATTGATGTATTCCTGGCCAAGCACAGATTGAGAATGTGTCTGAGTACTCAGCAGATTATGTAGTCTCTACTCTACCCATTCCCCTTCTCTTGTTTCCTGATCGCCGGCAATTTAAATGGCTAGCATATTTCACTTTTAACGCATTTTTAGCAGCAGCTATTCGGCAATTATATGTTTATTGAATAAGTATGCATAATAAATAATTCAAAAATAACATCTTAGTGAAACCAGACTTGACACTTCGAATACAACCTCTCGAACATTGAATATTTTGTGTCCCCCGAAATTACAGTGTTATAAATTGTTTACAATTATTACATTGTAAGTGTAATCGATTTTTAGTTATGATTTATTAGAACTCTTCTGAGAGATCGCAGGAGGTGATTTACAAAAACTTCAAACTGCTTCAATCGGCAACCCATTAACCTTATTGATGCATCTAGGGATAAGAAACTTTTGTTTTAAGTTTCGGAGCCGTAAAATGCAAACAGCCTAAAAGCCGGCTCTCAAAATTTCAAAAGTTTGACAGACCACAATTCCTTTAATTTTTGAGATACAAAATCGTTGAAAAATGCAAACGAACCGCCTTGGAGAGCTGAACAACTTTTGTGTTAGAAGCAAAACCATTTGAGAATCATAAAATATAGATAATTCAAGAAAAGCGATTTTTCGATAACTTGATTAACAGTTTTTTGGGTGTAGCCGAAAAAAAAATCACATGTGTAAATGAGATCTCTACGGATTCGTAATCTGCGTACTTTTTTACCCCAGAGAATTGTATTGTCATAATTTAGAAAAATTGACATCACATATTTTTATGCGTCAAAACATGAGATTCCATGGAAAAACACGCAAACAGTAGCGTCCAAACTGAATGTAGATAACGTTTCCAGCCTCCAATCACCTTCATGTTTTGCATGGGACTCATTCTGGAGCATATAAACGTGATTTTATACCGAAATTGCAAAAATTTATTTTTTTTAAATTTTCGAATCTTCGACCATTTTGACCGAAAAAATCGAAATTTTAAAAATTTTCCATTTTTGCAATTTCGGCATACAATCACGTTTATATGCTCCACAATGAGTCCCGTGCAAAACATGAAGGTGATTGGAGGCTGGAAACGGTATCTACATTCATTTTGGACAGACGCGATCACACAGCGCTTTATAATTAGGTATAGATTATTACGCACTTGCTGAGAATATCGCACATTCAGCGCCTGCTAGTGCGTGCATTCATTGGGCTTTCTAATGTGTGAGCAATTATATGTTTCCGATTGATTTCAAGAGCGCGTATTGTGCATCAGCCATGTAGCGCGACTCAAATATGTCCGACAATTATGATAAGTGGGCAAAAACCGTTGAAAAAGGGAGGGTGTGCGATTTATGGACGGCTTATCAGACGAATGCATGCCCATTTTGTGCAGTGTGGGGGTGTCTGCGGTGAATTGTTGTACTCACCTTATCACATTCGATTCCGATCTTGGCATGACGATTTTTCTTTCTGAAGCTGGCTGCATTTCGTCTCGGCTTAGTCCTGATTAGTCTCTTCTAGGCTTAGGCTTAGCCCCCTCCCCGGACCACTTGTGCGCTTGTCGCGTGTCGTTTCTATATCACACACCGAATGTAATCTTACCACATCATAATATACAGTTAATCTGCATCCCGCTTCTACGTTAGACACTGACCATGACCTTCTTCCTAGCACCAAGAACTGCTGATATAAACTGATATGGATTAACATAATAACTTTTTTAGATTTTACGATCTTAAAAACCTTCATTTCGTGCTCTCAACACAGATGGAGGCGGGAACACAACGTTATCCCTCCCTCTCACAATAAAAAGCGCACACCATATCACTAATCTTTAGCGTGATTTCGACGACTCAGTGTGATAACAATTCAACGGAAGATAAGGATTACATAAAAATGAGGGCAATTGCACATATAGTCCCAGTTCCACGTCTGAGTCTAGATAAGTTCGTGGAATCGATTTTATATCGGTGTCTTGTAGTCAATCGCTTAAACGTGGCTCTAAATTAAACTCTAATTATTAATATTATTATTACTATTATTAGATGTGGCTCTGTCGCATCATCTTTCTATCGATTGTTGCATTGGAAGCACGGGTGACATTCCTCAAATCAGAAGTTCTGGACATGTACGACCTTCGGTATACTGATGCGGTTTGTACACGTATATATATTAAACAGTTCGACATGCGACGTAGATTACAAATTTCTGCTAATTATGAGGTGTTGCAGGAATGAATGAATAATTTTAGGCATTCTTTCGATGTTCGAATGGATGTCGCGTCTATTCACCCACAGCGACCAAATTGATCGTGATAGTGGACGAAAACGGGCGAGAGATAGCCAGGCAATCATTTTTTTTCAAATAAACGTTCATTAACAATTTCCACAATTTTTTGTACATAATTTCAGCAGAATTTAGCAAATAATTCCAGCTTGCTCGAGCTTTCAAACATGAATTCCGATTTGGAAGTTATGGAGCTGCCAGTAAGCCGTTTACAATGGTATATCGTTAATCGACATCTAGACCAAACAACCATGAAATGCGAAATTCAAATGCATCGTCAACACTTCAAATATACAAATTCACTCTGCATAATTCTATTCATTAATTAAAAAGCGATGTGGTCATTGGGGAAGCTATTCTGCAGTATGAGTTCATTAGACATTATTTGTGATAATTTGTTTTATAATATTTTTTATTTTAATATTTTTATTTATTTAATATTAATATTTTTATAATATTTATTTCTTTTGTCATATTTTTTTAATTAGCCATAATCCAAGACCGAAACACCCACCAGCTTCCGTCTAGGAATTTATTATTTCCCTCCCTTAATAATCAGTCCTATCATTGTCTTTCCTTCATTATTGATTGAATTCTTAAATGCACGCATTACTGCACAGAATTCCCACATTAAAATATATATATTGTACAATTACTGTACATAAGACACTGATCGTTTCCCATACTTTCCAAGAGCTCTATAACCACATACTCCAACATTTATAAATATATGTATTACAGGGAGGGAATTACATGCTTCAGGCCCCTCATGGCTCGGTATACTTCGTCTTCTACGCTGTCGAGAAGGGAGCGGGTAATCATCTTCAAAATTGGTTATTACAACACTAGGTCGGATGAGAACTATGACTTCCTGCCGCTTCTGATATATCACATCATAGTTCTCATCCGACTCATTTCCGATGTCACAAACAATCACTACACCACGAAAAGGAACGCGAAATCAGTGCAAATCATAATTTCCGGCCGTTTAATGTACTTGATCACATGGGAATGAATACTGAACGAGAGTAAGCGACAGCGTCAGTTCCGGTTGTGTAAACGTACGAAAACGAAAAAGTTTCTCACAATATATTAATGAAAAAAATCCCCCTGGCGACGCGTGCGCAGCTGACACATAGAGTTCGAGAAACGATACCACGGTATCTTCATTCTACACGCTATCATTCTCGACGATAGAAAGAGAGAGTGGATCATGAGGATAAGGAGGCCCCTAATTACGAACAGCTCAGACTCCTTATAGTGCCCTTTCCCAGAGAGGCGCAGAGCCGGGTTCTGTACCTTTTGAGTGACAAGCAAGGTGTTGGTGGGCATATGTCCACGGTCATCCTGATAAGTCCACTGCAATTCCGAGATGAAACCTGTAATTCTGATACGTCCCCCTCAAACGGTAAAGAGCCCAGAGCCGCACTAGCGAGGGTTTTTTCATAGATTTATTTTTTGCAGACAACTACGATAGCAAGGTGTATTATGTTTCCTCCTCGTCGATCCCTCTGAATGACGCCTCCGGCAACATCACGTACATGTCAGCTGCAGCTTCAGTTAAAACTTCCATTCACTTCTCGCAGTTCACAGGTTTCGCTGAGGTTGGTTGTTTGGCTTGTTATTATTATCGTGGCGCTGCGCGCGCCGAATGACCTGTCCCCCGTCTAAAAGTGACGAAGAATGAGGGGGGAGGGAGAGAGATAATCCAATTAATTTCGCCAGAAACTTTCGACGCGATTAATCATGTTTGATTAATCAAATACGATTAATCATGTTTGTTAGATAGTTTTTATATACTATTCCGAATGTGCACCTATTTCTCGAATTTAGTGAGGCAGAATCTGGGATATTATGGAAGTATACTTGCAAATCTGTTATTTTAAAAATCGTGTCATGCTTGATTTTGGCAAATTACAGGGCGATTCGCTTCCGTACGTTTACAATACTGGAGCTGACGCTGTATCTTATTCTCGTCCAGTATTCACTCCCATGTGAGACATAAAATTTACATTTAACACAGATTTACGATCTTTAGAATGATTTGAAATAAATGTGACCCTAAGAGTTACTTTAACACGCATTGCTTACATTAATGTGCAGCACAATGAGGTGAAATATATTACAAACGATATTTGGTTCAAATGCTATGTTCTTTCAGCTCCTACGACCTCCTCGAGGGCACATCATTCACCATTTACTCGCCTATCGCAACTGTTTACTACGACAAACGTGGGGGGTCGAAAAACGGACGAATCACAGTAACGGGGGACGGTGAGAAATATGTTATAATATATAATATTTAACATAAACATTATATACATAATAACATATTAACATTATAAGCACATAATTGAATATATTAACAAAAAAGTACATGTTGAAGGACGTATACAAGGTTATTTTTTAGATAATGCACAAGTTTAATGTTAATAAAATATATATCGTCAATTCAGATGCTACATCACCACTTTCTCCAGGCTCAAGCTCCGTGTACACTAGTCCAGGCAAGAATTTACGATTTCCAGCAAAATTCAGATCTTGATTAAAACTCAAAAATAACAAGCAATTCGAAAAAACTGCTTCGAATATCGCTTAGGTAACCCTAATCTCGCACTGAAAATTGACAGCTTGCATCAAAATATTAAATAAACAAATTTGAATGTGTTGAATTAAAAATTTAATTATTTAATTAAACAGGATACGTCGGTTGTCCATTGGTTGACACGACCTACTCTACCTCTACCTTCAATCTCGGGGGTATCAAAGCAGATGCATATTTCACCGGCTCAAAGTATGCTACTTTCGACTGCATACTAAGCACAATTCTAAACTACACAGTAGAGTGCTCGATTCAGGTAATCGACTTTTCATGTACAATGCTCTCTCTTACTTCCGGTCGATAGAGTGTGTAGAATGAAGAGAGCGTGGTATCGTTTCTCGAACTCTAGAAGAGACGATTACCCGAATTGCGCACTCTACTGTGCGGTAGTCTAAAGGATCACAAGAGCCCCGTCTTCACTCATGACCTGACAATACGAAAAATGTGTCAATGAACTATGAAAATGTGTCAATGAACGATGCCGAACATGAATTGGGTGACAAATGTGTCTTGAGTGGAAGCCTCTACTTTAGGGTTCTCTTATTGGAATGATTTTGTGTCATGTTCAGCTATGTTTCATGTTCGCTATACATATGAGCTATGTAGTGTGCATGAAACATATCTGAAAGTGATACAAAACATTCGCAAAAAGAGAACCCTACTCTACTTACTTACTATTATTCTCGCAAGAATAATATACAATCTGCAATATTCCGTAGGATTGGCTCTAATTGCGCGTTTTTGCATCATTAGTAATTATGTTACATGTGTGTTATATATTTATGATGTACGGCGCAATCGAAAAATACTTGGATATAATGCAAACACGCGAAATTGGGGACCCTAATATTCAGTTTGTACGAAGTTCGCATCAACGGTGACTACTCAATCGAACAATCGGCTGATGCTGTCGTGCTCACCGTCAATACCGGCGTGAAAAAGTGAGTATTCGGAGAAATTACAAGCACTTGGATTATTGTGCAATGGAAAACTTTGCTTCCCTATCTAGAGTAGGTTTTCTTATTGGAATGGTTTTGTATCACTTTCGTGTTTCATGCACACATGAAACATATCTGAACAGGTACACAAAATCAATTCAATAAGAGAACCCTAATCTAGAGAGGACCGCGTGCCTAGGTTGTTATAGTGTTGCTAATATCTAATTGTCATATAATGTAGGATCAGATTGATGATCAAGTTTGAAGACGTACAAAAATAAAACAAGAATATGTACTCTCAATCAGATCAGAGAAATTATTCCACTTTATCCATATTCTGTACACTAGGGTTCTCTTATTGGAATGATTTTGTATCATTTTCAGATATGTTTCATGTTCGCTATATATAGGAGCTATACAGTGTACATGAAACATAAAAATGGTTCAAAACCATTCCACTAAGAGAACCCTACTGTACACTCTCCATGCCGCTCGAGCGATGAGAAGAGTGGAAAATCAAGAGACGAAGCATTTTACATAACAATATTTCAGACTCTACGGCTCAAAACAAATCGCAAGGACGTATGATTCTAAGACGTTCAACATCTCGATCGACTGGAAAATTTCGCAAGACTCATATTTACAGCATCGCGACGCCTTATTCGCTGTGCAGATCGATATCCTGAACAAACCATGTCCGCAATGCTAATAATAATTAGTCTTGATAAAGGACAGGATAGACCAATACATGTCAGATGGAAATTAGACACATGACAGGATATTACGATCTCGAAAAAAAATATAACTAGAAAATCAAAAAGGCGCTTTTGCTTTGTGTTGATTTGTGGTAGTATTACCGGCCGGAGGAATATTTTTCTAATGTCATATCCGTGGAATATGACCTAGCAGTGTTTTCCTGCAGTCTCCAAGACGGGATATAGCTTTAATCTATACCGTAACTGCCATATTCCAGCCGGTTCAATCCCTGTCTCGACTGCCAGACTTGCCACGACTACAACGACTTCCACGACTTCCGCGACTACCACGACTTCAACGACTACCCCGACTACCACTTCCGCAACCACGACCAAAAGCGAATCTACCACGTCCGATTCAAGTAATGCTAATTCTTCGAGGGCGCCAGGGACACGTAATGCACGCTAATATGAATATCAAATGTATATATTGTTTTCTTGTCGTATGTGTAGTACTTTCGGATTCTCAGATACATGCATGGGGCGATGACGTCATCGGTGACGTCCCTGAGTATCTGTGATATCAGTGACGACAACGTTGATGTCATCGAGGCATTTAAATACTGTTTTATTTCAGAAGGTGCAGCAGCAACTATAGATGAAGCTCCTAGTGCAACGGCAGTTTCAAGAGAATCCGGACCTGAACAAACGGAGAAAACAACTTCATTTGCATGGAAGATCGATTGTCGGATGGGCCTCTTCCTATCATTGTTGATCTGTATAACCCTTAGAGTCGGCTGATGGAAATTATTTGATCATAATTTCAAGCAAATATATTTGATCATAATTTCAAGCACGATTTCTTATTATTTTCGCAGAAAGAGATATAAAAACAATACGATTAGAAATCGATTTACTTATTCTATTATGGCTGAAACACAAAGATTAAAGGTGCAATGTTTCAGTCCATTGTCGACGAGAAGCACTCTCTTTTTTGCTTTCGTTATTGATTTCGGTAAAATGATATTTGATGGGTCTGGCAAAGCTTTTCCGGAATGGAAAAAAAATCATTGCCTTTCAGCAACATTTCCACCGTCTCATGAGCCAGACATCCTGCAGCCTCTCATTGATAGTCACGCATCAAATTTCCAGAAACATATTTTCCTGGCCTCATAGGCGCGTTCAACTTCGCCTTGCATACATCCAAATAGCGAGGGGCCAGTGGGACACTGGAATTTGCACTCAGGATTAGGATCGGCAATTCGAAGTCGGATTGCGATTTCGCATTCGCCTCCCCCTCGCATATTGTGAAATCCGAGGAGGGGGGGGGGCGTTGCGAATTCGCTACGAATTGCCAACTATACTAAGGGTCTTGAACTATATTAAGGGTCTCGGAGATTACTGTCATCCCTCCTCCTAAATTGGGACTTTGACAATGGTACATAATCAATGAATTTGCTTTATTGTATGTTGGAATCAAAAGTACATTGGAGCAGTCACGAGGAAAGGAACAATGCAAAAGAGGCGGTAAGGAGAAGGAAATAGATGGTTGATAGGCGAAACAAATGTCTTTTAGTTTCGCACGATCGAAGTCGGGCTCTCCTCATACACGATTCGAGCATCACTCGCAGGGGCCTACAGACTTGGCAACGACTCCATGATCTCCAGGATTGCCTCGATTTCTAATTCCTGTAATTTTCTCAAATACAAATGATACTTATTGGATAGTGTGTCCACCCTAAAATGCGCCCCTATCCTTACCCATTCCCACCCCATCACAAATAAGTTGAATGACCGAAAATCAGGAAAATTTACATTGAAATTAATAGGAGTAAAGGAAAACTTTGGTGGACAAATTATCCAAGAAGTGCCAAAAATTACACCAATTCAGTTCGTCATCCGTACATCTATTTTCTTTGTCATTTAATTACCTGGGATGATATGAGTATACGATCCTTTGCATTCATCTTTCTGAAAGAAATTGTATGTCTAAAATGTTGAATGTTTTCTGTTTCAAAACATACCGAAAATATGCGGACGCAAGTTCCATGTGTGTTCAAATTTAACAGAGTGAAGTCGTCCGGAACATCCTCACACTGATCGCTCACTATTGATAAAGCGGGGCCTTCAATAGGCAATAATGAGAGGGGATGGGAAATGCGGAAGATGGAGAAAAGGGAAAGACTGCCACACACCCCAAATCCCACAACCTCGCCCGAGCCAAAATACCACCTAACCTCCTCATCAGGTCACTTCCGTCCCATGTAAATGTTGGTGAAGAAAGAATAATAATAAGAAGAAGAAAAGGGAAATCTCACCGTAGCGCTGGAACAGGGCCACCCTGTATGCCGAGACCAGCAGAGGAAGGATGAGAAGGGATTCGAGAACGAACCGCATTGTGGATTGGAATGGGCGATTTTTCCAAACAGTTCCAATATTTCAGGTATTACTAACTGCTTACTAAGAACTGCTCGACGAACACGGCGAATGAAGGTGTTACTAACCATCCTGAATCTCCTCCTTGGTAAACACGATTGACTTTGTCTGTACACACTCTTCTCCTCTCATTTAAAGTTGCGAACGATTCCACATGTATCCAGTTACGCTCCCACGTTTTCTAGCAACGAAACAGACAAAGACTATATCGGACAACGACATAATTGACCTTGTGCAGTGATTTTACGAAAGCTTGGGGACAGAAGGTCTCCAGGGTGCTGATCATCCTGGTCAACATCATTTCGCACCAACTCGACAGGTTAAGCCAGGCTGCAGAACTCATATTCTCCCCAGATCTTCTTGATTCAATTCGATCTCATTCTCGAGAACCTCTTTCGACAAATTTTCGAGAAATCAGTGTTACAGACCTTGCTCGATTTTGGCAACCAACGTGCATCGCACAATCGAATATCCGATGGAATCAATTCATTTCATTTTTGGAATAAATTTGGTAGAAGAATCGGATGAAAAGCATGGATTTCATGAAGTTACGGTGGATTTGGCCACGTATAAATCCCGTGATTGTTTTTTTTATTTATCAATGGTGCAAAATTTACTAAAATTTGGAAAATGATACAGAGAGTGAGCGAAGAAGAGAGTTGAGACTCTAAAAATATACACAAAAACAATATATTAATTGTGATAGGAAAACAACATATTTATGCTGAATATTCGGGATTTTAGTTCAACAGGGGCCGATAGTCATGGTGGGTCCTTTTTCATCTCCTGGTCTTCCTCGATCCCAGATTCCTGAAACATTTTCAAATCATATAAAACATGAAAGTACCATTAATATCAAAAAATAAATAAAATTGTAAAATGTGTGAATCACCTGGGGCGATTCTAGTCGAATGTCCGTCACACTCTTCCTTCTGAAAAAAAATCATTTTGTTTAGAAACGAAACGATTTGTCTACATTGAATATGTTACAAGTATAGGATTCCTGATAGGGTTGGCAATACATTACGAGCTCGTTATCCCCCCCCCCCCACTCTTATTTCACAATCCGAGGAGGGGGAAGCTTAAAGAGGTCAGACAGAGCGAGAGAGCGTGTGAAACGAGGAGAGCGCGCGCCGATTTGGCATCACTTCAACTTACCATTGCGCTGGTGCAAGGTCACCTTGTACCCTGAGACCACTAGTGGAATGACTACAAGGCAGACAAGCATTATCCTCATTATGGATTTTGTTGGGCACATTTTTCGAATCATTCCCTTATACTAAAAGTATTACTAACTACCTAGTAATAGCCATTCGACGAATATGTCTGATAGAGGGCGTTACTAATCACCCTGAATTTCTTCCTTGGAAAGAATGATTGGCATTGTGTATCTCGTCCTCACACTCAAATGTGTTCGTAAATTGCCGTGCATCATTACCACTATCTTTATGCTCTCACTGTGTTCAAACGGAGAGACAAATATTCCACATCGGGCGAAATATAATGTCCTTTTAATGACCACGAATAACTACATTGATGTCAGCAGTGTATCATAAAAATTTTGCTGTACTAATCTTTGCTATTATTTGCGACTGATTTTGAAACACGAACAGTTGCATACAGGATATCATCCCATTTACATAAGGTTCAAAATACAAGTGGTAGTTCAAATATATTTATTTGATAAGAGTAATATGTTGATATGATCCGTACATCAAAGTTTATAGATTAGTAGCAAACAAAACACAACAAAATGTGGCAAAATGTTTCAACGATTCAAGCCTTCTCGGATCGCTTGTATCTGTAGTAATGTAACTCGGAGCTGCTACCAATGCCCATCTCGAACCTGCAATAACAAAATTACCTCCGATACTGGGCTCGAGAATAGCAAGGCCCGTGGTAAATTAGGATATTTGTCTCTCTGCGTAAACAAAGACTTTTCAAAAAATTGCAATGTCAAGTAATGGAATTGATAATGGTGTAATATCAAAAAGGAGAGGAAACTCACTTCAGTCTTTCCTTAGTCCTCTCAGCATCGTGCTCATTGATGTTCAAGTCCGCCTGGAGATTCTTGATCTTCTTGTAGATATGCCCCACTCCAGCCGCATCGGCCTTAGTTTGCTGAAAATGTTGAAGCCTCACCTGTGTCGGTTTGCATTAGATCAATATCTCGTGTTTAGGTGTTTGGGTGTTGATCGAATTGTCCGAATTTCTAACTAATCATAATTTTTTTTTTTTTAAATACATACCTGTTCTTCGCATGCCTCTTGAGTTCCTTCATCTTGACGATGTCTTTGTACGCACTCTGAATAATTTCAATTATTGATCATTTGATTTGTCAATTTTGTCATTGGAGATAGCTAATTCACAAAACAAAACATTATTTATACGAATTCTGTCTATCAAGAGGATGTTTACGTAAGGATCGGACAAAGTCTAACTTTCTCCGAACGCAGAATACCTGAATATGAAGTGGCTGTCTTTCAAGAATTGCATCAAACTTGACCTTCAGCAATCAATCAATCAATTTATCTTATCAGGCGGAAACGCTCAGAAGATGATAGGTCGGTAGTCTTCATAAGTTGCACTCCACCAATGGCTGCCAATAGCTCGGGATAGGTCGTCTCTCCATCGCGCGCGAGGCTTTCCGGGGGGACGAGTCCTATTGAATGGAGTCCAGACAGTTGTCGCACGGCTCCACTGTTCCACTCCCATTCTTCTGATCTTGAGGGCCCAGCGCGCTTTTCGTTTCAATCCTTCCTCATTCCAGTCTCTCAGCTTGGTAATCCCTCTCACGCGGTCATTCCTCCATCTGTCCCTCAGCGTGACTCCAAGCATCTTTCTTTCCATCTTCCTCTGGGTGACTCTCAGCCTCTCCTTCTCGCTAGATCTCAGAGCCCATACTTCACACCCATAGAGAACTGTAGCCGTGATGCAGCTCTCGAAGACTCTCCTCCTGATCTTGATGGACAGAATTCGAGAAGATAGGAGGTGCGAGAGCTTACTCCAGGCCAGCCACCCTAATCGAATCCGGTGTTCTATTTCGTCGGAATGATCCAAGGGAAGAGATATTCTTCCTCCGAGATAGGTGGCGCTATCGACGAATTCGAATCGCAGATTGCCGATGATTATTGGATTGCGGGTAGAGGTGCAGGAGGTGAGGAGGTTGGTCTTGCTTGCATTCACTTCGAGACCAACTCGGCTGCACGCGTCCATCAGCTTCTTCAGCATTTGTTCCAGCTCGGGTCGAGATTTGGCAACGAGAGCCACGTCATCGGCATACTCCAAGTGGCAAAGGTTCCTTCCGTCAATTCTAATTCCATCTGACTCCCAGTCAATGTTGTCCATGGCTGATCGTAGCACTGCGTTGAAGAGACGAGGGGAGAGGGTATCCCCTTGGCGGACTCCTCGACGCACAGTCACAGGAACGAGCTCCTCATTAACTCGAATGAGTGTAGAGGAGGACTCGTAGAGACGGCGCAACATGTGGACGAGGGAGGGATGGGCTCCGAACGAGAAGAGGGCTTGCCAGCAGGCATTCCACTCCACACAGTCGAACGCCTTCTTGAAGCCGACGAACGCCAAGTAGATTGGGATACCGTACTCGGAGGTTCTTTCAGCGACCTGCTTGATGGCATGCAGGTTGTCGAGAGTACTGTAGCCGCGCCGGAAGCCGGTTTGGGTCGAGGACTCTGTTTCTTCAAGCACAGTTTCGAGTCTCTGAAGAATGACTTTGGTCATTGTCTTCAGGGAAACGGTGAGGAGGGAGATGGGACGGAAGTTCCCAATGTTGGTAGGGTCTCCTTTCTTGTGCAGAAGAGTGACAATTGCTTCGGTCAGGTCGCTTGGAACAGCCTCTCCATCTACCAGATAGTTGAGTAGATCAGCGATAACGGGAGCAAGGTGGTTTCGAGAGTGGTATAGCATATCAGGGAGAATGCCATCCGAACCGGGTGAGTGACCACACTTGAGTTGGGACATCGCTTTGCTGACCTCATCGGGTAGGAAGGGAGGAAGGGGATCCAGAGGCTGAGGAGGGACTGGGAGTGGACACGGAACTGCAGGGGTGTAGAGACCGTCAAAGAAGCTCTGGACCACTGTCTTGGTAGCTGCTTGAGAGAGAGCACCAGTTACAGGGTGGGGAACTAGAAGGCGCTTCTTTGAGGTTTGCAGACTCAGCATGCTCTTCACGATGCTCCTTCCCATGGTTGCTGCTTGCCGTGCTTGCGCCTCCTTTCGCTTCCTGATGTCATCGACGAAACTCGTCCGGGCAGCTTTGCAGGCAGCTGAGTAGGCGACAGCTTGTTGGGAGTTGGATTGCAATTCATGGCGCATCGCTAGGAGCTTCCGCGTTCCACTCGAGATCCAAGAAGGGGATTGGCGCTTCCTCCAGCAGTTCGTTGCCGCGGTCTCCGTGAAAGCCTTTACCGTAGTATAGGCGTCGGCGGCAGAACTGGGGCGGGCAAGGGGCAGTGACGCGAGAAGGTTTGCGTTGACAGTAAAAGCGGTTCGATCGAAATCTAGCCGCTCCCTGCATCTTTTCTGCCTCGCCTTGCCAGGGAGGGAGAGGCACATCCGAACAAGGCGATGGTCGGAGTCAAACTCAAACCGACCAACGACTCCACAGTTGACTACTCTCGCTGTGGCGGGCGCTGCAACGTAGTCAATTTGGTGGAATGCGGAGCCGTTTGGGGATCGCCAGGTCCAGATTCGACCGTGCCGTCTCTTGGGGAACGTGTTCAGGATGCGCAGTCTGTTCCTCACGCAGAGCTCAGTGAAGCAGCGTCCGCGTGAGTTCGGTGTGGGAGAGGCAAAGTTACCGACAAATCTTTCATTGCCAGGTTCCCTCGCCACTCGACAGTTGAAGTCACCAACCAGAACTGGCATATGGCCTTTTGGGGCACTCCGCAGGGCGGTCTCAACCTGGTCTAGAAAGTCTTCATACGCGTCGTCATCGTAGGAAGACGTAGGGGCGTAAGCGCAGACCAGGAAGAGCCGTAGGTCGGGAAGGAGCAGAGTGGCCAAACGAGGGGAGAGGCCATTGAACACAGCTCCGCGCGCGAGTTGCGGTCGAAGCAAAAATGCCACGCCATGGGAAGCAGTGGGCCCGCCCGAGTGGTAGACTACAGTGCCTGAGGATGTAAGATTGAACGAGGCACAACCCACAATCCTGGCTTCCTGCACTGCAACCACGTCCCACTTGATCTTGTCGAGGGCGAGTTCCATCTCCGACTGCTTCTCCCTTGGGCCGAGCGTCCTGGCGTTGATGGTGCCGATGTAGAAGTGGCGACCCATCGTGGCGGCGTACAACTCCCGCGTGCCAACGCGTCTGGGAGAGGGAATCCGGGCGGGCGGAACCGGAGACGGAGAGACGAAATCGCACTCAACCGCTCGCCACACACTTGTATTTATGGCTGCCCTTCAGCTCGGATCTGAAAATGAAATTTCAGAGTGGAAGATGGTTGTTACATATTTTGTAACTACAATATCCTCTGCCGCGAATTATACACTTGATGAAGCGCCCGACTGATATGAAGGGCAGCCATAAATACCTAATCGTCCATTTATCATCATCCATCACGTCGAGGAGATGACGGTCATGGCCGCGGACTAGGTCCTGAAAATAAAATACACTTCAATTTTTCTATTACAATATTGGAATGAAAGAGTTACTATTACAATATTGGAATTTTTGTGTTTTTGAATAAAACATTGAAAATCAGCTTAATAGGTAAAGTAGAAAATGGGTATTATCGCTTTGGAAACTCTAATTATTTCACAAACCTCGAGTTCGTCGATGTACAGGGGCGAATCGGCAAGGGCGGTAGTAGCCACAAGGGCGAGACCGATGAGGAAAATCAGCATGGTCGAGAAAGCAGAAAATGAAAAAAAGGAAGGAAGAGATGGGGATGATAGTTCAATGTAGGCGAGGGTGTATTTTATAGGCGGTGTTAGTAAACAACTAGGGTGGCCCGATTCAATCCCATTACTAACGAATTTGGGAGCGGTCAAAGGCAAAACTTTATTTGGAAAAAAAGAGAATCATTTTTCGTAACGCGTTAGTAATCATCGACACATTGGAAACTTTTGTAATTTATAAGCACTTTTGTGAAGCGATTAAAAATGCTCCTCTCTAATAAATGCTTGATTCAGGTTAACGATTTCGCAATATACAATACATCGTGAGTGTATGTCTGATTACCGTTTTTGCATTCAATTCTTCTGGTGAAAGTGCGGAACTTGTGACTAGTGACGTCACTGATTCCTGATGACTCTGCTGAACCGCAGTTTCGACCTGCAATATCTGAAATTGCATGGCATTCGTTCTTGCTGTATACTGAAAGACCGGAGATGAAAAGTAGTAGCGAGCTGTGAGAAACCAAACACGCCCATTTTTCACTATACAACGCTCGCTCAATGCGAGAAAAACTCGATACTTTCCCTAGCTAACTGGCGAAAAGATCCTTATCGACGGAACCGATGTGTTTATTTCTCAATCTCTTGGGATGTATTGTGATTATGAGAACTTCATAATCGGCAAGTATGTAATCTAAGAGAGCAACACTGTACAAGCTCTCCGAATATAGATTAAGAATTAAAATGTTCATTTCTTGACATCTTCACATAAATCATAATCCACTGAAAAGCTCAATCTTTACGGATTAATATGCGTTCTGGACAAATGTTTAACTGAGTATTGCGCCAATACTAGTGATTATTAACATGTTGTGTGCGTGGAGAGGTAGAAGAAGGGAGAGAAGAGATGGCGAATAGAGACAAATAGGGAGGAAGTGGTGACGTGTGTGGGTTACTAATGCGTCCACAACGATTACTATATCCGATTTCATATAATGCCCATGGTCTCATCCACTAACCATTATCCCCGACTCGGATATGCGATCATTATTTTTCTCTGCTGCGGCATGCCTACTTCTGCACGCTGTGAGTCCTATCCAGCATTATGATTAGTTTGTTTTTAAAATAAATACAATACCAAAATAATATACATTGTTATATTTCAGATTTCGCCGTCTGCCGCCGACAAATTAGACGTGGTCGAAGAAGTCCCGAAGGTCGCCCTTGTCGTCAGAAGCATTGCTGAGTATGCGACAGGCAAAGATGCCGACTGGCTCAAAGGTAAATTCGTTTTTTTATAGAAGAAAAAAAACTTTTTTTTTCACCAATTCATATTTACAGCTGGATCTGATGAAGCATACGACGATAATGAAGTTACAACTCCCTCCACATCTACCTCAAAAACTCCTTCACCAGCAGCTTCTATCGCAGGCCGACGCTGCGTCAAATCGCACTATGGATCGTACCTTCGAGGGTGGGTTTTGAAGTCAATCAGATTATACTTCAAAAATCTAGACTAAGAGAGAACATTTTGACCTCTTCATACTCAGTTTAATGATGAATTTGCTAAGTATTGCGTAATTACAGCTGGGATAACGGCACGGATTGGAACGTAGGCATCGCATTGAGCTGTGGCAAGTGTGAACAGTGGACAGTTGAGGAACAAGGAGGGAAGGTACGAGTAGTGGAGTTCGAGAAACGATACCACGGTCTCTTCATTTTACACACTCTCTCACCGCTCGACCGGTCTAGAGAGTGTGGGAAATGAAGAGACGAGGGCATGAATTACGAATTCTAACGGGTAGTGCTTCCTATACTTCACTAGTTCTCGAAAAACCAAACCAAAAACAAGTATTTGCGTTTAGGTATCGCTGCGAGAATCCTGCACGGGCAAGTATCTGCGGGCCAACGTCGAGGGGTAAGAGCCAGGGTATATTTCCATGGCGCAAGGCCTGAGGTGAACTATGAAGTAATGCCGCTTTTTGATAGATCAAACAGCATGACGCCATAGTTCTCATCAAACCTAGTGTCATTTTCACATTCTCACTCTTTCTCAATAATTGTCGTCTTAATTTTACGAACCCTGAATTCAATTGATCAACATAATCTCAACTCAACAGATTAGCTTAAGCAAACAGATAATACAGATGGTCATTGTCTTCTTTTTTTCGACCTGGATAAAAATAATGATGATGATGATGATGATGATGATGATATCATGAAATATTCAGATTCGTCGATCTTGCGGATCGTGCACTTGGTCACGAGTTATGGACCCCAGTGAAGCACGGGGAAGTTTGGTCATTCCAAAGCGCGTTCGACACATTCCTTCGCATTCAACCTCATGGACGAGTATCTCTGCAGTCTCATGCGGATGGAGATGAGAAGTTCTTGCTCGTGCCTTGGACAGGTATCACTTTTAGAGTTCCAATTTTCAAGTAATTTTGGGTCATTTTCGGATATGTTTCAGGTTCTCTAGGTAGCTAACAATCTCATGGGCTATTTAGCGGTTGTGCACCTGAAACAAATCCGAAAACCGGCCTAAATGACCTGCGAATTGAAATTATAATCAATTTGGCTCAATCTCGCGTACATTTCGTAGGTTTCAGTTATAATAATCTCCTGACTTCGCATATTCCAGTATTTTTTCATAGTCGTATTCAGAGTCTATAACCGATCAGCCTACACCAACGACCTCTTCCACCATTCTCCCTTCAAATTCAACAGAGGTGGGTACATTTGAATTCATTTTAACGTTTCAAATTCGCATACCAAAATTTTCAGGATCAAACAACTGCGGAAATGACTTATTTTGCTGAAGTTCGCCTACTCCTGGTGATTTATCTGCTGTTCAATGTCATTATAATCTACTTGATCGTCAAGCCCCGGCGAAAGGTGAAAAATAATTTCAAGTACGAGCTAAATCAACATATTTTGCAGAACAACAAGGCAGATGTCGCACCTGAGTACAGAGAACTCGTCTCCACGTATTATATTTCACAGTATGCATAGGCTCAATTGTGGCATTGTAAATTTTTAAAAATGAAGACTAAAGCTAAATATATTGTTACGAACTTCGAGATCGAAGGATACATGTTATGCAGCATCCACATCGTATTTCTCAGATATACACTTGTCGTGACAGCGTGTAACACCTTTAACATACGCGCAATTGAATGAAGATAGGCGAATGTTGACACAACCGAGTGTTGCCATCTATCGATGTTCCATGTAATTTGTTGTTTGCTCCATTCTCTTCCGTTAACGTCGCGATGCGGAGCATTATAGTGTTGTTAGTTGTCTTTTCTTACGCAGCTACCGGTTAGTTTGCATATTTTAAAGCATATGATTGTTTTCCAATTAAGCATGTCCTCTACTCGGCGAGTGTACCCAAAGAGATATCGATGAGCGATGGGGACCAGGGCGGGCTCATGGAACGGTATTTGCAAATTCAAGCGGAGCCTTTTGCGCAGGAGCGACGCCCCAGTTTGTGTTCGCGAAAGTAAGCTGCTAATTTTCTAATTTATCTGTGATGGTTGAATTCTACCAGAATTGTGTTGAAATTGTACTAGAAAGGAAAATAATTCCATATATTAAATGTTTCACATATCAGCATCAAATTCTATAATATTGCAGAGAAATGGAATCGTAATCGTTGCTAACGCATTCAAGTGCATCAATGGAGAGTGGAACGTCGAATACTGCTTTGGATCGTGCAACACTCAGAGTCTCAGGGAGTATCAAGACATTATCACAACAAAAGTGTGCTGCATGAGCAGATAAACAATATCCATATGATTCAATCACACGAAATATTCGAATATTCCATTCTTTGTAACTTCATCAGTTTTCTCCGACGATAAACGATGTACATTTGCCAAGTTATATGCCCGTCGGATGAATTATTATCCTGATTTTCTAGCTGTTGAAATGTTACTGTCCATATCCTACATTGAACGACGGAAATTATTGACAGTTCCAAAACGATAAACCATCTTCGTGTGACACACTCTCTCACCGCTCGGTTGCTCGAGAAGGTGTAAACTGATAAGATACGGCGAGCCGAATTTCAAACTCTACTGTTGACATCCATAACACGTGGTCATCTATAAATTGTCTGTCATATTATTTGTTTGACGTTTTCAATATTTTTCAGTTAACAAAGAAATGCATATCATACTCGTTATGTTTGCGATCTTCTATTATGCATCAGCCGGTTGGTTTGCTACATTTGCATAGTATTTTATTAGTATTTTGTTTCTGATCATCCTTGAACTGAGAGTGTAATGACCTGATGAGCGAGGCCCATTGCAATGAATGCTTTACTCTGGTATAGGTCGCACAAGTTTAGAACAGGTGAGTTCACAACTTGTAAACAATTGTATGCCTCCCCTACGCTCAAGACGATTTACAGCTTGTAAACTAGTCTGATTGAGTCTTTACAACTTGTAAATTACTCAGTTAAATTAGTATGCAAGTTGCAAATCAAGTTGAGCGTCAACTTGAGCGTAGGAGGAGGCACACGATTGTTTACAAGTTGTGAACTCACCTGTTCTAAACTTGTGCGACCTATACCAGTGTATATGCAGGTCCATTCGCATATGCGTTCTCTATCTTCTACAATTGCATTTCAGTTCATATACCAAGGAAGAAGAGTTGTCCTGCCCTCGGCGAGTGTACCCAGACTGATCTCGATGAACGATGGGGCAAAGGGCTGCTGTATGGAAAAGTTAAGATTACCGCGAGCGGGGTCACATGCGGAGGAAAGACACCACAGTTTGTCTTTGCGAAAGTCAGTGATGAGGTTATTTTGCGATTATATTTGGGTTAGAAAATCAAGGATATCACTAAAAAAAGTTTATCCCAAAACACATTGTCTACCACATTGTCAGCTTCCCCACAATGTAGTAACATGACGGATATAAGTTCGATTAACATTTTTTTCACTTCCTATGCTAATTTTCAGCGCGACGGAGAACTAATTATCGCCGAATCGTTTAAGTGCATCGATGGAGAGTGGAATGTCAAATTCTGTTTCGGACCCTGCACAACAAACAACCTCAAGCAGTATGAGGGGATCATTACATCCAGAGTTTGCTGCATGAGCTAGTTAATTGCATACTTTTTCTTTTAATATGCCGTATTACATTATGTAATGTGTATCGGTGCACGATACAAATTCATGACAACATTATTTTTTCGTCGAGTGATTCACGTGCTAATCTGACGTATATAAATATAAAACTCTGAGAACTTGCCGTAATACTTTGTTTGCTTTGTAAAACATATGATTTTGCCAGGTACAACCATTATAAACCTTCATTCTCCTAGAACTGTTCACAGAATGATATGTGACGTGAACTATCGATTTGAGGCTGCTGGACACCTAAGTGAAAGTCAGCATTCATCCAGTTCAATGGCATTGTTGAAACTGCTCCAGTATTCTGCGGCAGTAGATTGTTGAGGAACAACACATGGACAGGCGCTTGTGGATCCGATTGGACCGCTTGAGCTGGAATAGTCCTCATATTTACAATGACGCAATTCAAGAAAAGTTACGGAGAATGCTTCAACTTTTTTTGAAAGATTACGTGTTTTAAAATTTACCATTGCATAAAGGCAATTGTGTGCCTGAATGGAAAATATTCGACGATTTAGGAATTTCGGTGCCGACAAGTGGAGCTAGTTGATCAATCTAAAAAAGCAAAACAAATATTTTGAATCACTCAACATTTTACCTGAGGTTGATAAGTAAGAATCGCGTCATTGTACATAAAGAATAATGGAGATGCCGCTGTAGTATTTTCGTTTAAAGTTTTGGCTCTAAAAAGGTTCTAAAAAACTTTGATACAAACTGGAATACCAAAGCAGAACTCACAATTTCATTCAGTTTCTGAACCATCGTGGAAGTATCAAACGCTTTGCTCGGTAAGATAGGATAATTCCTTGTGACATCCGAATGGTTGATATTTTAAATATTCGAATCTTCATTACGTTTTTTTCGACATTTACCGTCACTGGAAGATGTGTGGATATAAAATCGAGCAGAATTTGATTCTGAAATAATGCAAAATCTAAATGATGATATTTCACCTGCGTTAATACAATTAAACGATTAGTTAGACTACGTATACTTGCGTCGCGCTTGAGATCTGAGACTAGCTTCTTCATATTTCTCAGTTCGACTTCCAATTTTTCGTATCGTTCTTTGATTTGCTGCCTTGCGAGTTCGGTCTCTGAAATAAGCAAGTTGAATCGATAGTCGCTCAAAGGCAGTGAATATGTCGAATTATGCATGAGGTGATTCTGAATCGCGCATGAACAAATTTGATAAAAACTAGCCTATGTTTCTTCGCGGATTCATTGTTCTTCGCCCGCCTCTCCTTGTATCGTATTCTCTCTTCATCGATATTATCCGGTGTTTCACTCCTGATTCCTCTGACCATGATATTAATCTACAAATGGGAAAGCTATATTAATGGCAAGGCCAAAATCGGGATCTGATTTCGAATTGGGTTTAAGGGCCCAAAAAGATCAGGGTCCCATTTGCAAATCTGGGTCCGTGAAAAATATCGTGGTCCCATGTTCCCAATAATTTTATATAATTTCCAATAACCGATTCGAAAACCGAGATAAAAGTTGCAACATTTCATAATAACGTCGAAAAAAAAAGCAATGGATCTTGTTGTTTATTCCATATTGAAACGAATTTCGCAATTCGGTCACACGAAAGATGGACAAGAGAGATAGAGGAGACAAGCTCCTCAAATGATTACTAATACCGCTAAAGAGCGGTTATATAGGAATGACACGTCGCATTCATTGCAATCGGTTAGTGAGAAGTCACTCGTGATAGCGAAATGATGGGGAATTTTAAATTGTGACTAACTCAGCGTTGATGTCAAGGGAAGTGGGCACACCCTTATTCCCAACCGTGATCAATTTTAAGCTAACATCACACTCGTAACAAGGACATTTGCAGTTATGTATCGTCATCTAATTGTGTGTAGATTTGAAAATATTGATCGTTGTGATGATATTAGCGCACATGATTCAAAATGAATATTGAGAAATTTGCAGCTAATTAATTTAAAAAGGCCTTGAAACATCGAATGACCATTGCTAAACGTTTTGCAAGTCACTCGTTGCAGCGTACTTGGTAAGCATGTTCAGCAAACATTCGGGTTCATTACTAATAGTCAAGATTTGATTAGTAATCAAATGTAGAGTTCAAAGAACCTCATTAAGAAGACGGACTATGTAATACATTATCACGCCATTTCTGGACGCACATATTGTTGGTCATATTGATCGTATACGTCTATGTATGGATCTACTGAACACTTATATCCCGATATTGCACTTCTAAGGGTGGGCATGTGTTCTCAATGTCTAGTAACGCCTGGATAGTTTTCAACGGAATTCGACTAACATCCGTTTGAGCATCGCTGCACCTTCAGATCGGAAAATAGAAAGAATACACCAATTCAAAAGCAAAATGAATTGTTGCTTTAAAGTAAACCTTTATTTCGAACTGTCAATGACATGTGCAATAGAAAGACACTGACGTGCTTTTGACAATGAACAGTAATACAGAGGTAGTGATAAAGTTTCGGCCACGACAAGTTCACCGTCACCAAGAGGCCGATGCTCATCAGTCCGGTGATGCCCGCGGCTGAGTGAACTCAAATTCTCGTTTCAGCAATCTGGACATCTTCTTCAATATTCCCCTTTGTGATGGTGTATTCTGAAGAAATCATGTCTCAATTACCATTGCAACATTCTAATATATTATATATAACGCACTTTTATCCACTAAAGGCGAATCTTCCAGAAACATTGCATATCCAAAGTTGCTTGGAACTGAAAATGCACTTTTTAATGGTATTCAACTTGATCAGTCGAGCATTTTTAAGGGATGCACTAACCTGTGCATAGAGTACCTGTCCTCACGTATTCGTTTCCCACTGGCCTGGATATATATAAGTTGTCTTTGTCAGCCATTTCCGCAGGAAGCGGAGCGTTCAAATGCCGATTGTATTTCTGCGACATGTATCCAGTTATTTGTAATATATTTTATCTCACCACTCGGCGTATTCTGACAACCATGCTGCATATCGAAGCTAGTATGCACACGAAAACGATCAGAACTGTTGGCAATATCAGCAAGTTGGGGCCTGCAAAACTGGTAACTATTAGTGATGCCAAACCGGCGCGCGCTCTCCTCGTTTCACACGCTCTCTCATCAGTCAGACAGATCGAGAGAGCGTGTGAAACGAGGAGAGCGCGCGCCGATTTGGCATCACTAGCAACTATGGAACGCATGCACGTGACATAATTCACCTGTCCATGGTTCAAACACGAAGGCTTCCTGGGTTCCGAGACTAATGTTTCCGATCAGTGCAGCGCTTCCATCGTTGCCAACACTTAGCCATTCGCCACGGTAAGATTGGAAAGACCACCCGGCTCCGTTTTTTATCGGCGTCCACAACTGAGAATCCTGGCTGTCTCCTTGGTTTCCGAAATCGGCGTATTGCCGATTCGCTCGAAAATATCTCCCATTGCAATAGGATTTCAGAGAAACCTGAAATAAAAATTTAAAAAAAACAATAAAATTTGTCATTTAACTTTAACAAAATATCAACCTTTCCACGATGATCTTCGATGTACCACCGCTCGTGTCCCATGCACGCATTTGGATCAGTTCTCTCTACCCAGTTTGAGTTTATATTTTCTCTGTCGCATGAACCAATAAATATTCCATTCAGAGATTTGATACAGTGTTGTCCTTTCATCCTTGCAGATAAAGTCGAGTCTTCTGGGATAAATCCTAAAATATTTGTTGTTTACATTACTCTTTCTCTCTTTGTCTGGTCTATGAATCGTGAATGCTATCAAAATTGAGATGTAAAATTTTCTACGAAGTGCTTGCGAAGTTTGCCTGTGTATGGTTTGAGCCAGAAATGTCCCGAATCGTCCAGATCATCATTCAACGCATAGACCGAACCATTTGTATATGCATGCAAAAATCCAAAGTTCTTGTAGCGCGACTTTAGAAAAGACCACGATCCATCCTCGTTATAAAACGATCTCCAGTCGTATATCAAACATGGGAAGCTGGCGTGATTCTGGCATTTGGTATGATCAGAAAAGAACACGAGACCACGGTATGATGCATCAAGATAGTTGCCAGGGGCACAATCCGACTCGAGTATTATCTGGAAACGTTAATGATATCGAATTTGCTAGGTTGCCAAATCGTAAGATCTAAGCTGTATATTTCGATTTCTAGTTTCCGTGAAAAAGGTATTCGCCCTAGGAAATACTTAACAAATATACAAATCGACTTACATTTTTGAATTCTATCGTTATACGCCAAACGGCACACTTTGAAATAAATAGATTGTGATCCATTCCGACAGTGTGAGCATATAGAGTTCCCACTGGAGGATATTGCAGAAATGTTCCGTGCACGGTAGTGATATAGTGCTTTCCGGTTCGTGCCATTGGGAAATAGTCTAAAAGATACGGAAAGGAACGCAGTGTCACATCATGTATGGTATGCTCGAGTTTTATTCCAAGAGTCCATTAGACATGAAAAACGTAAGAGTTGTAAGAATTGGATTCAATTAAACTATGTCCATTTTTTTGAATTTCCATGTTAGTCTAATACCTGACAGGGGTTCGAGCCAGAAGTGTCCCGATTCAAGGTCTTCCTTTACAGTGTGCACGGACCCGTTCATGTCCCCATTCAGGAAATCGCAGAAGATGCTCTTGAAAGAATATGATCCGTCGGTATTTTCGAATGGAATCCAATATGCTCGTTTGCTAAATGGGGAAACGCCGACAGAATGATCAGGATTCGAATTTAGCGCATCATCCGCGTTGTTTGCGCATAATGATACGAAGTACACCTGGAATATATATCCAAAGAGTCGATAATACATTCTTATTAATATATTTAAAATTAAAATAAACATCAGCCCTATTGCTATATTGAATATCAATAGCACAGCTATTGAGGGTAGACAAATTATGTGATCTAACCTTTCCACCTCCATTTTGCCCCACTGCCCATTGTCCACACGGAGATCTTTGATACACCAGATCAACTGTTGATTGATCGAAAGGATTCCGAATGTAGTTGCCATGCACTGTTTTGATATAGTATTCGCTTAGCGCGTGCTTTTGCGCAAGATTCGGCTCGAGCGCTGAAACAAATTATTGTGTCATAATCAACTGTTATAATTATACAATTTACCGTCGATTGGTTCCAGCCGGAAATGCCCCGATGAACCAAGCATTTGATGAATAGTATACATCGAGCCGTTCTGGTCAACACTCAGAAATCGTCCATTGTAGCTTCTGAACGACCAAGATCCGTCCTGGTTCTTTTTCGGAGTCCACAGTTCGGCAGGTTCGGTAGGTATTGGTTCGGATGATTCAACAATTATTACTGAATCATTCTCGAATGCATGAACTTTTCGATTTTGCGTTGGGTCGGGTGAAATAAATACCTGAAATATTTGGCAATGTAATCATTGAAATTTAAAGGCAAAGTTGTACACTAATAAATGATGTTTCTCTGTAAAAGATATACAACAATACTTGCAAAACGGAGATATGATCAATGTTCAAATTTTAAACAACGCAAACCTGTCCTCTGATTTCACGGATGAACCATTGTGTACAAACATTCATCTCCGACGTGAAACCAAATTCATTATTGCCATCTCTAGTATAGCATCCTCGAATAAATTTTCCGTGACTCGTCCTTATGTAGTAGTTTCCTCGGGCCTCCTCGGCGAGTGTTTGAAGGCGAACTAAACGAACGAGCTCATAATTCAGGTAGTAGTTTCCTCACTTCCCAAAAGGATTCAGACAAGAGAACGTTTCTCGAACTCTCTAATTTCATTCGTATAGTTCAAATGTATCATGTAAAATTTGTCACATTGATAGGCGGGCGATTATACCGGGAGGTAGGCCCTCACTATCTCCAACCTTTCAAATTGCGAAGTAGTATTACCTGGTCGATCTTCCAGCCAGAAGTGTCCTGAAGGGTCAATTTCTCCTTGAACATTCTGCACCGCGCCATCTTCTCCTGCACTCAAGAATGCGCCAAAGTGATTGCGAAAGGTCCACGATCCCTCCTTGTTCTTAGACGCTGTCCACACTTCTTCCACATCACTATGAGTTAATTTCCCGTCTGTATACGGTTGCGAAATGTTGACAGAACCGTCATGATTTGCATGAAGAAATCGATAATACGAACAATGCGGATCGAAGGAGATCTGATGTTCGTGAAAAAACGCCTTTAGTTTGCATATTTAGCGTACTCACCTGTTTGCCATGGGGTTTGATATTCCACTGCAAGCAGGCGTCTCGTTCAAGTGAAAAGTCAACTTTGTTAGAGTAACCGGCTTCCACGTTTCGAAGATATGTTCCGTACACTGACTTGATAAATTTCCAGCCTTCCAGCTCTTCTGTCAAGCGTGTCATTGCAGCAGACACCTGGTCGTTATCTATATTTATGTTCTCGATATATTTACTATGGTGCCATTCGAGTATGAATATAGGAAATCGGAGTATGATTGGATTGGGAAGTTATCAAAAAAAGAATAGCTGAACTCACGCTACTCAGATATATGAAGTAGGTTAGGATGCCGATGAAGAGTGGCATTGCCGAGGGAGGAGGAACATCTAATCAATTCGAACAATCGCCACGTTCACTAACGTTGAGTAAATGTTTTCGCGATCGTTGGCTCTTCTTCCCTATTCTCATTCGCACACACAATCGCTCGTGACACACGTGCGTGCAATCAATTACTGACCATCCTGAGATATATTTGTTCTGGATGTGTTCATTGCGTCGTATCTTTGCTCGGGCATTTCCTTCAGATGCTTCTGGCCCGAGAACGATAGAGTGCGAAATTCAGGCAAAGGTCATCTCGACCGGTCGAGCGGTGAGAGAGTGAGACAATGAAGAGAATGTAGTATCAATTTCTAACTCTGTCATACTCCGTGTAATCATAACGATCGATACCATTGAACACCTTGCATACGCGGTTTATCTATTTGCATTCTCCAGCTTAGTTTATTCTCACGCCTTGCAATTGAATAATCTCCCAAAGGAGAAATGGTTTTTTGAGATATGGTTATAAGCCGACTAGAATCATACATATTTTCGTCACGGATGGAGCTTCTTCATCATTCGAACTGACCTTCGTTTCCCCTGTGTGGAACAATTCATCACCCCGGGAGTGCAGATGAGCATCCGTCTCTCCCATTTTTTAGATTGTTTCCTCTTTTACGTGAGAATCAGGGTCATGTAGCAGGCTCAGTCCAAACTTCTCAGGGTGTAAAATGAAGGGATATATCTTCTTCCACGTTTTCGTTGAGTTAAGAGTTAAGGAAGATAAGGAAGTAATCGCTTAATAAAGCTATAATTGAGTGCGAAATGGGCATTTAAAATTTATAGGCATTTAAAGGGTGAACACAACATGATGATGGGATCGCCAAAAAATCTTTCCGAGTCTTGAAACGAGAAAAATAAGGAGTCATAAGATATGATTTTCATGATGGATTAGAAAACTTTTAATATACAGGCGCAGGAACACGGGTTCTCATGAGTGTGGGCAGCAGAGAGCAGGACTTGGTCACCACTCTCGAAATCCTGCTGTGACATGATAATTTTCACAATGGTGAGTATCTTTAGATTAGAGATTAGTCATAACATTTTATCGTTCTGATGCACCTGGAAGTAGGAATTGTGTGAAGACTAGATAAACTCTGGTTATAATGAAAAACTATAACTCATTATACATCTCCTCCATTAGTTTCCAGCAGCAGTCTCTAGAATACGGGCTTCACTCCTGAACCTTCCACGTCCTCCTCATCGACTGAAACGACGCATTTGTATGTTCAGTTTGATCGTCGGGAGGGCTCTGTTGATCGTAGGCTAGCATATCCTAAGCATTTTATTCAGAATTTGTTGCACCTGAGTGCTCATTGTGAGGTGACCAAACTCTCCATCCCTTACTATGGGTTCCTTCACCCAGCCTTATATGTCAAATACATGCACGACAAACTTTCCGACGACCATAAGTTTTCAAAAGGTACACGTTGAATGGCTCTGCCCGCGAGATATTAGTTTGTATTTCTATTTTGGAAGTAATATGTGTGCCTTTCCAATCCTGCAACGTGAATGATTCGTCTCCGCTTGCGCGCGTCTGCAGCGAGATGCGGCCATGCGGTTGCGCCCGCAGATAAGTGCCGTGCGCACTCTTGAACGACCACGTCCAATCGAAATTCGCGATCGGCGTCCACACCTCGTTTTCCTTGGCTTCATTTGCCAGATCGACGTACCTGTGTTGAAGGTTCAGAACTGTTTATTGCATACTATACTTTAGAACTTCGACCAAGTACTGAAACAACCCGCGTTATTTTCGGGAGCACCTCTTCCCTGCCATCCTTAGGTGCGTCTGCAACCACCACCGTAATAGCGTGTAATTACCATTCAATATTGGCGCGTAGATACTTGCCCGTGCATGACTCCTTCAGAGAGACCTGAACATTTGTTTTAAAAAAAGTAGTGCAATTCAGAAAACAATGGTACAATCTATACTGCATATCCCTCATACCAAATGTTCAAGAAGGGTGTTGATCAATAACCGGACTCGAATACAAACCTTCCCGTCGTGCTCCTCGATCGTCCACTGTTCGCACCTTCCACACTGAGGAACAGCGCCCACGTGCCAGTCTGTACCGTTGTCCCACCTATAACGGCACTAGGTCGGATGATCACCGTCGGATGGCAACCTGTTAGATGATAACCAAAAATGGACCCATCCGTTGAACTTTCACAGTATGATCCCAAAGTGCCAGAAATGATTCTACAGGATCATTTTTTGGTTATCATCCATTATGCTACCATTCCACGATGATGCCCCTATAACCTGCCATCCATCTTTGATAGAACGTCTCTCAAGGCGAGTATTGCGTTTGTGGAAATTAAGTAAATGTGCTTGCGTAGTTATAATTAAGAGAAGATTAAAATTGCTGATATATGCGTCTAAGATAAACTCAAACGAATCTCACCCTCTGAGATAAGCGTTGTACTGCGATTTGACGCAGCGTTGTCCCGTGACAGCTGGGAATAGTAGTGGCTTATCATCCTTCGCTTTCGAATCACTCTCGATATCCTCGCTAAAACGATCGCATTTTTCAGATTTATATGTTTACTCGCACATCCATTATTTTATTTTTTTTATGTTCTATTATATGTTCAATTTCTTTCGTTATTACGATCACTACATCACTTACGTCAGAAGCTTCACGTCATCGGCATCATCATCGTCATTTGTTCCCTTTGCGACCTGTGCAGGGAAATTCATTTTGAAAAACGTAACGAATCGAGATGCACCTCGCTCTGAGCAGCTTCGACCCCTGTCAGAAGTTGATCAGCGTTCACAGTAGCTGATGTGGTCGGATCAATGGTCCTCGCCGCAGCCTCGACACCTGCGAATGTATTCTCAGATGAAGATCGCAAGCGCACGACGCGTTTTGCCAATTGATTTGGGCGGTCAGATTCAACAAAGGTTTTCTCTTCACTCATTAGATTATCACGTTGTCAAAAGAGTTCTGTGCACGTACTACGGATTCACATGTATACAACTTGCGCACCCGAACCAGAGTGTATACACACTCATATTGTTCGTGCAATAAATAAAGCTAGCGTTTTGAATGAAGATAGAGAGAGAGATAGAGTGCGTGCCTCGAAAAATCATACAACCAACATTTCCGGCATAATCAGACAAACTATATATGTTTTTTTTTTCATTTCTGAGAGTAAAGAGACAAACTCTCATGCTAAATTTGTTAGCGTGCTCTAAAAGTAATATTCAAACTTGGGTACCGCGTCTCACTTTAGCGTTATGGCGTACTTGCCCTTTCATAATTTCTCTGATCCAAGAACCCGCTCATTTATTTCCAACTTTGCGTGAAAAGCAGAGACATGTGGCAGGTTTACCTCACACTCATCGCAGTGTAAAATGAGAAGGTATCTCCAATTCGCTTGTGCTTATGCTGGAGCAAGATCATCAATTGTCCGTGAATCAGTCAGTTGGATTTAAAAAGTAGCAGGGGTTTTATGCATGAAACAGTAAACCCACTATCTACTTCAACTACGCGTAAAAATTAGATAGTGGGTGAAATGAAGGGTGATCAAATTTGGCTTGATAGAAAAGAGTGGATGCTTTAAATTATTGAATATTACATGAAGAAATGCAGTAATTTATAAGAAACGGTTCATCTTTAAGCTTTGAACTCCTCTCTAACACAACCAACCTCTGTCCTCGTCCTTGACTTCAGCAGTATGCGGTGCAGACTGGACTATGGCTACGGTGCATACAGCAGCGAAGAGAAGGGGTCTCATTCGTGATGGAGGAAACTAGGGTTTGGAGGATAAGTTGACAAATCCGGCGTTTAACCTCTAGAAGAGGAGAATGGGTGATGGGTGAAGACGGAAGAAACTCTGCCTCTGGGAGAGAGTTCCAGAGAAATAGAGGAGTAAGAGAGATCGAAACACATCTAAAGACGCAAGTCTCGTTCAAACGCACGTGCAAAAGTTCCCGAAAATTTGTATCGACCTAATTGGAATTTGGACTAGTTTATTTTTTTGAAAATACGTAGCGAAGAATGAAGAGGGAAATGAAAAAAAGTGGTACGCATCACAGATGCAAACTCAACAAAAACACGAAATTTTTGTGACTGCACCTGGTACTAGGTCGGATGATCACCGTCGGATAACTTACTTGGATGATGACCAACAAATGAACCCTTCTGTAGAACTTTCAAAGTATGTTCCCGCAGTGTCAAAAATGATTCAGTGAAAGTTCTAGAGAAGGTTCATTTGTTGGTTATCATCCAGTAAGTTATCATCCGACCTAGTGCCCGTTACATCCCCTACCTCATACGATTGAGATATGAATAAGTAAATGTGGTAATACGACATCTCACATTTTCATATGTTTTCAATGTTATCACGCACTAGTGATGACTAATATTTGCTAACGCCTTGTAGACTAGGAACACATGTATTTTCACTCAGCTTCTCAATCCCCTACTAAAGTTCAAATATTCCCTGGCCATATCCATTCATATCCATGCCTGCATCAGCTTCGTCCCTCCGCTCGCTTCATTATCCATATTCTGAGAGTCGGGAGGAGGGAGGATCAGGGAAAAATCAGAACAGAACGCGAAGGATCTTGAAGAGACGGGCAGGGATTAGCATACGCAGGTGAGAGCAAGAGAGATGGTGCGGAGTGACGCTCCGCCCCTCACATCCGATGAATGGCCCCCTTAGGACGAGTCAGCTACTGGTCATCGGGTGCCCAATATGAGTGATCACTCGCGCAAGTGAATTGCCACTCTATCGATTATTCCTGGTTATTCGATTGATTCATTGTACGTTCTCAATTTTATTCTCGCTCGCGATTATTGACTTCGTGGCTGACGACTTACCTTCAGCTGACTGTGTGTAATCAACCTCTCAAAATGTCCTTCAATCGTCCCGCAGTCACTCCTCTGGGCGAGAGTCAGATGGACGAGCGTATTCTTCAGAACCTGAAGGACGCCGAGGTTCAAAAATAGCGATGATCAGGAACGAATCTAGCAAAAATGATTATCATCAGTTCTCTCATTCGCTGAATGCGAAAGAACTCATTAGATACTTATTAACTGCATATTATATATTTAGAAGTGGGATATGTTGTTCATTGTGCGTTGTCCAAATGGGCAAACATACGATCAAAAAGTGCAACCTGCTCATGCTTCCCGTACCTTATCATGGCACTAGGTCGGATGAGAACTATGACGTCATGCCGCCTTTTTTATCAAAAGCGGCATGACCTCATAGTTCTCATCCGACCTAATGCCCGCATCATCATTGCTACTACTGCAGCGCGAACACATTCGCTCGTCTCCTACCTCCATCGACATCGTACAGACGGAACTGCTGCCGCACCACCGAAATGTTGTTGTCAGCTGGATGCGAGACGTCCTGATTGAAGAGGAGGCTGATGAGGATGTACGGTATTAGACAACATTTCATAGATAGACTATCGCCTTTTCATTGTGCGTTCACTACTTCCAACTACCAGAGATTCTGCAGGTATTTCCGTTGTCCGTCCAGATTCTGGACAAATTCGTCGCCGTCGCAGGCATGCAGCTGGACATCTTCCAGGTACACTATTTGGTAAATTTCTGAAAAATCATCTCTTCATTTCGCACCGTCTTTTTGTCATAGTAGAGGAAATGAAATTATTCTTCGAATTGTGCAATATGTACCCTTTTTTGGCTGCCTAGCTGACGACCTCCCCTTCTGATGACTGAGTATCATCACAGTCGCCTTTTCAGGGCATCGCCTCAGCTTGCGTTATCATAGCTTCGAAGCTCAAGGATGTTTATCCTATCGGCGCATCACTCCTCTCCGAGTCAACCGACTATGCATTCTCCTCTACTCAGATTGTCGTAAGTTCCTTGTTTGTGTTATTAGTGTTGTTGCCCCTTTTAGCTAACTAATTTCTGTAAATGGCCATGCTCTACCAGTTCTGAATGGAATTTCCTAGAGTTTGAAATTTAAAAATTCGAGAAATCGGCCGGTATAGGCAATAAAGAATGAAAAGTGAGCAACATTTCGAACTTGAAAAAAAATGAAGTTAAAACATTTCCAATAGTTGTTTTCAGAACTTTGAGACTGCAATCCTCCGCACCCTCAGATGGCAGATTGCCCTTTCCACTGCGCATGAATTCATCGAGCAAGTAAAGACTATTTTAGTTGTGAACATATATTTGAAATATGCTATGCTTTGGATGAATGCATTGCTGGATTGTTTGTAAACCACTGACAAGTTCAATGTCCCGAAAATTTCGACAATCTTTACGCAGTCTCTCAATCAATCTTACGCCGACTAACGAGGCGTGCGAAAACAAGAGACTAGGATTTGTGTAATTATTAATTGATTCGTTTTTCCAGTTGTGCCTTTGAGTGCCCGAAATACGTCAAGTCGAGGATCATTGCGCAAGCAGTCTGCACCGCCTGATCATCGGTGAGTAACATATCCATTTCTTGCATGGAGTTGATAGATGCGTATCGTATCCTACCCATGTTTTTATCGTGTTGAAGTGATGTATTCGTTTCATGCTGGGGAGTGCATGAATCAGACGTAGATCAGGCATATTATTTTCTCTCGCTGAAATCCAAAAAATGAAGGCATATATGAGAGGAATCGCGAGAGATTCGACCACGCGGCGGCGGTAGGAAACAAAGTTGTCTGATCCGGTAGCAGTTTCAGTATTAGGTATTACAAATGACCCTCTTTCAAACTGCGAAGTCAGAATGTTAATATCTGACGTCATCTTCGAGATTCAGAAGGCCAAACATGGTACTATCGCTTTTCGACAGTCAAATCGCGCACACTTAAATGATCATAACTTCTTTCAAAATGAAGATAGAAGGTCTTTCTTTCTTCAATTGAAAGCCACCATCATGTGCAACAACCTTTTGCGAAAGACATCATTCCTGGTCCTCACCCTAGTGTGGGGCGCTCGGGTGAGCCAAAAATGACGTAACTTTGGCAATCGGAAAAACTTTCTGAGTTTTCATGCTTATGTTGTAGTACGTATATATGCCTCACTTCTCGCCAGAAATTAGAGAAATCGGGGTATATACAAAAAATAGGGCCCTCTGCCGTGCAGCGACCTGAAAATGAGTTTTGGACAAGAGTACTTCCGTACCTTCAATTACGCTCATTTGTACTCAAAATCGTTCAAAAACACCTAAAGCAACATTATTTGTTGTTTCCCCCTATATGGTAACACATTCATTGGTCATAAGTCCGAAAATTTGAAAATCGGTATTTTGACCTATTTAAACTTGCAGGATGGGCACACATGCACTAAATGGGTTCAGCATAATGAAATTACATTTCTTTAAACAGCTCAACGAAGAAGGGCACCTGAAAGGACAAGTTTTCGTTAGATCAATCGAAGAAAAGGCGCCAAACTGTTCATAAGGTCAAAATAGGCATAGAGACCGAATCATGGCTATAAATGTAGAGCACGATGAGCTAAACATTTCATCTGTTGAAAATGAGTCAATATCTTCTCATTGAAGCATGCTACAGAGCTTAGAAAATGGATAGAAACGTGCTTGAATCCCCCGAGAGCGCGTGCTCTAACCGTCTCGCGATCTCGCCGCCTGACCTCCCTCTCCCTCTCCTCTATTTAGCGCTCCGTCGCTCGCCTCTTTCGTCGTTTCCTGCTATCTTCTAGGCTCTGTAGCATGCTTCAATGAGAAGATAGATACTCACTTTCAACAGATGAAATGTTTATCTCATCGTGCTCTACATTTCTAGCCATGGTTCGGGTCTTTATGCCTATTTTGACCTTATATACATTTTTGCGAATTTTCTTGGATTCATCTAACGAAACCTTGTCCTTTCAGGTGCCCTTCTTCGTTGAGCTGTTTACAGAAATGTAATTTCATTTTTCTGAACCCATTTAGTGCATGTGCGCCCATCCTGCAAATTGAAATAGCTCAAAATACCGATTTTCAAATTTTCGGACTTATGACCAATGAATGTGTTACCATATAGGGGGAAACAACAAATAATGTTGCTTTAGGTGTTTTTGAACGATTTTGAGTACAAATGAGCGTAATTGAAGGTACGGAAGTACTCTTGTCCAAAACTCATTTTCAGGTCGCTGCACGGAAGAGGGCCCTATTTTTTTGTGTATACCCCGATTTCTCTAATTTTTGGCGAGAAGTGAGGCATATATACGTACGACAACTTAAGCATGAAAACTCAGAAAGTTTTTCCGATTTCCAAAGTTACGTCATTTTTGGCTCACCCGTCCGCCCCACACTAGGGTGAGGACCAGGAATGATGTCTTTCGCAAAAGGTTGTTGCACATGATGGTGGCTTTCAATTGAAGAAAAAAAGGGCCTTCTATCTTCATTTTGAAAGAAGTTATGATCATTTAAGTGAGTGCGACTTGACTGTCGAAAAGTGATAGTCCCATGTTTGGCCTTCTGAATCTCGAAGATGACGTAAGATATCAACATTCTGACGACTCAGTTTGAAAGAGCGTTATTTGAAGTACCTTGTACTGAAACTGCTACCGAATCAGACAACTTTGATTCCTACCGCCGCTGACCACCCTCAAATGGTCGATTCTCTCGCGATTCTCCTCATATAGCGTGCAATCTGTTACTGACAGATGGGTCAACGGGGAGGGAGGGGTCACGTACTATTGCTTTCACGGTATCTCCATTGTTCGGTGAGTTTCCTCCAAATATAGTTAAAATCTCGCCATTGAGATGCAGCATTAGTTGGATCCGTTACCGAGGGGCTGTGTGACATTGTTCAATAGCACTTCCCTCAAGAGGCAGATCCACCTGTCCCTCCCACTCTCTCCTTCTTTCTGTTACTATCCTTTTATCTATCTCTATTGATCACAAGATACACGATTCGGACAAGTGGCGCTGTAAGAGGTCAAGATTGCAGAAGCGAGTTAGAGAGAGCAACTCAGCATGATACAAGACAGTTAGTACGTTGACCTGGTGGTATCTAGTTTCCCGCAATAGGACATCAGAAGCGCATGTGCTCGAAGTCCGGGACTGTATGAACTGAATGTGTGATCAGAGAGATACGTGCCAGGTTTAGAGCGAGAGGAAATACCGAGCCGCACAGTCAAACTTGCCGCAGCGAAATCTCATGCCCAAACATGTTTCAATTGTAAGAGCGATCGATTCACGTCAAAGAAAATGCGTCCATTGTTATGGGAGATTAGTTGTAGCTAGAAGTCGAGAAATGTTGTTGTTTTATAGTTGGTGCTGGATAGATCTCGGCGCGTTTAGTGACAATACTCAGCTGCACTATCATTCTAATGTAATGGTTTCCGCACGCTTCATCTCGTCCCCCACCTCGAAGAAAAGGTTTGGGGGTCAAGTGGAAACGAGAGTGCGCGAGCGAGCCTGTGATCACCCATTGAACCGGCGAGATACAATGGATGTGCCAGTTGCATATATAAAGAGAGAGAGAGAGAGAATGAGATAGCGCGCTTGACGAGCTAAATACTGCTTAGAGGGATCGGCATCTCAAAGGGATCCAAGGCACTGAGTGAGTGTAACTGCAGATAACGTTATCCTTGTATGCTTATTGGTGTTTGACATTCGCGTAATCGTAGCGTAATTCTAAACACTCTGATCGTATTGATGATGCGATCATTACACGAATTTCGATCACTTTCATCGAAATTTATTTATTAGGATTGAGGTAGAGAAAGAGATCGGGGCAAAATATTTCCGACAAAAATGATTTGTGTCTGAAAAGTTGCTGCTGCAGATCTCGAAGGCCTTCCCTTTCTAAGGCCATTTCCTCCTAATGCACTAAATAGGGTTATGTGTAGTTGTCGTGCAATATATTACCTAGATTTCGTGAACTGTCGCGCCCGGTCGATCGATGAGAAAGTGCGGAAAACTAATAAACAAATAGGACGGATTGCGCTCCCTCCTTATCCTCCGCTCGGCGGGGGGCGGCGGAGGGTAATGGGACTGGCAGCAAGGGCGAGGAAGCTATACAAAGGGATGTCCTCTCCTCATTTGGCCTGCTCTCCCGTCAGAGATGGATAATATATATTATATTGTATCTATGCTCAAAGGCGTAACGAGATATGAATAGTATGTATGTGTTACAGTACAGAATAATTTAATTCTCCTCTGAACTAGAAATGATTAAGATGCACCTGAATGGGAACTGCGATAAGGGGAGTAGGACTGTTTCAAGGAGATTTTACTATAAATTGTCACTGTGACAGCAATGAAAGTAGTTGATACAGCCTCGCCTTAAGACAGGCAAGCAGGCAGCAAATCCTTTGCCTCCTATGTGTAGGGAATTCGCGTCGCCACTACGACAACTCGGAGAGAGTACGAAAAGCGAAGCGAGTCCGGAATTGCCAATCACTACCTAATTGTTCTCATTGCAGATGACTCCATCCGCCTTCCCAGCATGCAAGCGGCCGCGGCACTCGCGCGTACGGCTCAGACTATCTCTGCTCCTCCCGAATTCATGGAGCAGCTCCGCCTCGCTCTCCCTACTTATCTAGATGTTGGTCTCGATACGGCGCTCCGGATGGGGTCCACCTCTGACGAGCCATCATCCGCGTCCGCTTCTCACGAGGAAATGGAGGCTGCTTCTAGCCTCGTCGCCATGTCCGAAGATGCTGTGCTGCCTGATCGGGCCGTCCTCACAGCACGCACCCAGTCCCCGCCCTCTACACCCTCCTCGGGCAACGACTCGGGCTTCTCATCTACCCAGATTACTCCCGAGTTGGGCGAGCGTCCACTCGGATCGCCCTACTAGGTCTCACACTCTCCTATTGGGGTGTCCGGAAAGTTCGTATAATTTTTTGTTTTTATTTTTTATTCAATGCTTTACAATTCTCAGTGACCAATGTATGCCCCCTTCTTTCTCACTACCTCCCTCCTGCGATTGGGCAGGGTCTCGATTCCTCTCTTCCAGAATGCGGGTTTCTTCGAGACCGCCCAGTTCACGAAAGCCCTCACAACTTCATCTCGATTCTTGAACTTCTTTCCTTTGCAGAAGTCAGAGAGAGAGCGGAAGCAGTGGTAGTCGCATGGGGAGAGATCCGGGGAATACGGTGGATGGGGAAGCCTCTCGATCTTCAGCTCGTCCATTTTCTTCTGGGTCATCTTCGCTCGATGTGGGCGAGCATTGTCCACCAGAAGAAGAATTTTGCCCTGGTTCAGGAGTCTGGGAGGGACTCTGATCGCGACATCTTCCAGTTGTTCAGAGAAGAGGTCGGCATTGATGCTGGTGCAGGGGCGAGGATCTCCCAGTAGATGGGACCGAGCACTGAGAAGAAGAAGCAGAGGAGTTCCTTCTTTCCGTGCTCTTCCTTCTTCGGTACGGGCGTGGGCTTCTCATCTGCATCCACCCATTGCAGTCTCCTAACAGGGTTATCGTACGTGATCCACTTCTCATCTGTAGCGATGATAGAATTGACCCATCGAAGATTGGATCTACGATGGAGTAATTCCCGACAGACTTGAACACGATTTTTCAGCTGTTCGGGGGAGAGGTCATGGGGAATCACTTGTGGGAGTTTCGGCTTCTTCCCAGATCGATGGAGGATATCGGACACCGTTGATCTGGGAGTAACAGTATCCTTCTTCAACTCACGCACACTGGCCATGGGCTTGCGCTTCAGTGTGCGGAGAACGAGAGGCTGATCGAGGGAGGGAGGGCGTCCAGAGCGGGGTTGATCATCGAGACCAAACTCCCCTTTCTTGAAGCGGGAGAACCACTTATAGCAGAAGGGTATGGAGGGGGCGTCAGCTCCTTCCGACTGGGCCAGGGCAGAGTGGGCCTCCTTCACGGATCGGCCAAGACGGTAGTAATGAAGTAAAACTGCTCGGAGGTAGAGATGGGAGTCCATCACAAGAATCAATGTAGCAACTAGGAGACTTATTAAATCCTCTCACTACTCAACGTCAGAATGATGCAATACATTGTTGACAAACAGATTGCGCAATCACTGCATTTGTTCGCGAACTGACTTTTTTCCGAAGCATTATACGAACTTTCCGGACACCCCAATAGCATTGGTATCATTTTCCCTGATGGATCATTATTGTCCCGTTGTGTCCCTGTAGGCTGATGGTGGGATACAATGAGCTATTACAGTGTATTTTGTCCCCATTCCGTACTTCACATCACTCATATTTTAGTGAGATACACTGAAGAGCATCGACTACTTCACATTCGCCTTTCCATTGTACATGAATATCGTTGTAAGTAAGTCGAACTATTAAAGGCATTTGTTTTCTAACTTTGCGTACACTTTACGATTATTTTAAGGTTCGTGCAATGATAACTACTACCGTCGCTCTGGTGAACCCATATTATATGATACCTTTAAATATGCAATTTTCATTTCCATGAATATGTGCATATTGTATTATGATATATCATCTTCTAAGTAATTATGAATGCGTTGTCTCACGATTGCATAGCTATATTGTTGGTTAGGACCAGTCTAATTGTATGTCAGCAAGTTCTAATACATATTTCGATTTTATCAGTGCATGTGTTGTTCATCCATTTTGCACTCCGATTATTCATGAATGACAAGCACAGTCACTCGGTTTCTTGGCTACTTTGTGTTTTCTCACGTTGCCACTGATAAGACTTTTTTGGGATGCGGGAATGTTGCTTGCTGTTATGGCTTTCAAGCAAAACAGTGAAATGAGTCACTGTAGTGGAGCGCAACCGTTCATTGAGTAGATAAGGCGCATCTAATTTATCGCTGCAAATTACGACGTTGAACGGAGTAACACGTGAGGGAATTGCGTATGTGATATGGTAGAGGAAGTAGGACGGGTAATACAGAGAGTAATAGAGGGAGTTCGAAATTCGGGTAATCCTCACTTCATTTCACACATTCTACACTGTGAGAGAATGAACGTTGACGTTACACGTTGAAAATGAAGATTATCCGACTTTAGAAATCTCCTAGAGGACGACTAAATGCAGAATCACTTCGCGGAACCGCCAACAGCGCCCCGGAAGACCAGCTCTTCAGGATTGTAGTTGTAGTCTGCAATGTGGCAATGATTGCTTAAAAAATTCGATGTATACTACATTGTTCAATGCCCCTGAGCCGTTCCTCCTTGATCTTCTCCTCCTCCAGATCATCACGGTATTTCTCGCACATTTTGTTTAACTCGTTCACGATGACACCGATGGCGAGTGATCCCGTAATGAGTTCGGCCATTGACAGTGAGACCAGCTGGAATGGAACAGGGTTTGCAATTCTTCATTCCCCACACTCTTTGAATATTCTTCCGGACTAGATAATGCTTGAAAAAGAGCACGATATCAAACTTCGTATTATAAAGCGATAGGAGATACACGAGCCAGAATGAACAATGATTTCGTTTATGACGGGAGATATGCCATGATCCAGCCCTCTAATCAGCAACAATTGCATCGGTTCCGAAATAAAACCATCTTTTATGTACTCCGAAGACACATGAGTGACAAGAACAGTCACTCGATTATTTGGCTACTTTGTGTTTTCTCACGTGCACACAGATAAGATCTTTTTTGGGATGAGGTAATGTTGCTTGCTGTTATGACTTTTATGCAATAAAGTGAGACGACTCGCTGTAGCGGAGCGCAACCGTTCGTTGAGTGTAGACAGATAAGAACCAGCAATTTATCACTGAAAATTACGCAAACAAATGCGACGTAGGGCAAATAAAGAGTAACACGTGAGGGTATTCCGTATGTGGTATGGTGGATGGGGTAAATCGAGTAAATTGTAGATCAGTAGATGAAGACAAAACGAGGGATCACTTCGATTTTCCAGCACCACCTCTGAAGACCAGCTCATCAGGATTGTTGGTATAGTCTCAAATATGCCATTAATATGAAAGCAATAAACAGATGTAGTAGAGTTCACAATTAAGGTAATTATCTCCTCACATACTATTTCCAATCGATCGATAGACTGTAGGTAATGAAGAGGCTAGTTTCTGAATTGCGAACTCTAAGCAACATACATTGTTCAATCTCCCTGAGCCGTTCCTCCTTGACCTTCTCCTCCTCTTGATCTCCCCTGTATTTCTCACACATCTTGTTCATCTCGTTGACGATGACACCGATGGCGAGTGAGCCCGTAATGAGTTCAGCCATTGACAGTGAGACCAGCTGGAATGGAACATTTTATGCAATTCATTTCCCCAATCTCTGGATATTCTTCTGGGCGAGAGAATTAGTGAAAATAGAACAAGGTAGCAGATTTCGAATTAAATAGAGGGGAGAGATACGAGTCAAAATGAGTAATTTAATCGTTTATGTCTGGAACCTCTAATATTCAATTCAAACCTCTAATATGCAACAAATTTGTGGATTCCGAATGCAACCCACGTTTTAACACCACATTCTGAGAAATCCTTTATCTGCATGCTGCAATGAGCAACAATACGACTAATTCCCTCATTCAACGACAATCTTATCTCTGAGAATGCTAGAAGGTTACTCGGCACGGGGATGGCATGGGAACCCCCCCCCCCCCTCTCCCTTCCATTCCCGTCTGTCTGATGGAAAGGTGCGATAAGGCCGATCAGTGATGGGTGTAGTGTAGTGAGGTGAGCACCAGGGAGAACGAGGAGAACCCCAATTGAGTAAGAGATGATCGCGCAATGGTGCTTGAATTGATGAATTCCATTGGTTTTGGTCATGGAAATTCAGTTGTCAGGGCCAAATGAGGGAATGTTAGGATTGTTGCGTTTCGCGACAAATTTCATGTCTATTTTTAAATTCTGACTCACTCACCTAAAGGCGGATTCCCAGTGACAATCACACACCTAAAGACGGATTCCCAGTGACAATTGGTTGGACATAGTCTGGCGTTAGGTAGCACTCTTGCTGTTTCTTTTCTTGATTCTAGATGCCTTTCCAATCATGCGGTCTCATTTGTGAGTGCACACGATTCAATGCTCAGAACGATCAGAGACTGGGAGGATAAACGTCATGCATTTTCGATGTCGAGTGATGCGATTTAGAGCCACGAGGCTAAAAGTCAGGAGGAAGAGAAGCAGCTGAGGTTTAATCACGGGTGTCCTCTCCTAGCTTTGTTCTCGAGGATCACATCACAGGACTCGGCCGTGTCTAAGATCACTTGTCGATCAATGGTCAGTGGCGTCTCATCACTGGCGTACGCTCATTTTCGCGTCTTTAACTGCGATCAAGTAAAACTTCGATCATTTTCGACCAGGAAACCTCTTTCCGATTCGGCGTCCACCTCAGACCATTCACTCCCCTCCCTAAACCTAGCGCTGATCGAGTGGAGCATGGGGTGAGAAGGCAGAAAGATAGGGAAGATAAAATCAGATTGCATAGGAAATGCGACGACTACACGATCACTGTGGTGGTGCGTGGTGTGATTGAGAGACACGTGGAAGTCTCGCAATTGGACAATATTGTGAAATTGAGAGGATGAGGTAATAAGAAGTATATTTTGTGAACTCTACCACGGTTTCTTCATGCAATTAAACTAGCGTTGGACTCATCCACCTGGCTGGTAAGAGCACAATGAATAAGGAGACAATTTCACATCATCCCTACTATGCACATTCTCCGCACTGAGCCATTCAGGGGTCTGTGAAAAGAAGAGAAAGATTCCCGAATTTCGCACTATATTTGGAATGTTTTAATTAGTAGTAAGAAGTTTCACTGCTTACTATCCTACATAAATGTTAGGCATTTGCGTCACGCTTTTTTTTTGTGCAAAACTTGAAAATGTTTGTTTCACGTTTTCTTCGGAAAGAAAAACAAACAAGAAGTTGAGATCGGGAACAACCATTTGTTCTCGATATCTGTATCTAATATTTACCTGCTCAAAACAATCATAACCAACAAAACAATCATGTGTTTGCTTTGGACTTCTATTTTCACCTGCACTCTCTCATATCTCGATGACACCATGCAAAAAGAAGGCCATGAGAGCAAAAACTCAGCTGATAAGAACAACGTGGTGAGGACGGACTGATAGGATGATTCAACCTGGAGAGAATGGAGAGGTGGTCAGAGACCAGGAGGAGAGTGGAAATGCATGATGTGAGATGAATGATGTGGAGTTATTTTCGATAATGATCCCGAATCAAATGCGAAAGAGGAATTTTTGGCGAGAATTCAAGTTCAAAATTTTCGTTCAGACGTCTACTGACTTCACACAGAATCACGTCCGGTCGAGCGATGTAAGGGTTCTAAATGAAGAGAAAGTTGCTTCTCAGCTCAATCGAGATTACTGCTAGGATAGATGGTGTAGTCAGTCTTTGAGTGGAGGAAGGAAATGGGGAGATCAGTGGTGTATAGATAAGGGGAATAGCCTGCGAGTGACCAAACTATGACGCTTGCGCTTATGATGGCACCACCCGCGCTATCACAACACACCTGATAAGCCTAATCTAGGAGCGTGGAGGTTTCGGAGAGAATGAGTTAAGAAGTAGTGATAAGATAATTTTGAGGAGAGCGAAACGAACTGAAAATGTTGAGCATATCAAATATTATGGATTATTGTTTCATTAAAAGAGACTGTGCCGATTGTTCGATGTTTTTGTGATTGTTTTGGTCTGACATTTTTTATTTACTCGGTTAGTGAAAAGTGAGAAAAATTGCTCTGCTAGACTAGTTCGTAGTTCCTGTTTCACTTTTTTGTCTTTATACACAATTTTACTTTACGAAAAGAAATTCATTTTATAAAAAGGCGCAGAACATGATTAAAGAGAGATGCTAGATAGTAGACGGAGAATTGTGTGAGCAAAGCCCGGTACCACGATATTACGATCGAGCGAGTCGGAGCACTGAGGAGTACAGGTCGAAAGTCCCATACGGGAAATATATAGAGGGCGATGCACTAGTCATCAGTCCGAACGAAAGTCCGAAGGCCGCTTTCGGAAATAATGATTGCACCATTTGAAGCCGCTTGGAATGACTTTGCAAGAAATCGATGGACAGCCAGGAGGGGAAATGCGGAAGGAAGATAGTCATTTCTTGATAATCCACCCCCTGAGCAATGGTCTGACTCTCTTCAGTTTGCACGCTCTCTCGCCGGTCATTGAGACGAGAGAGCGTGTAAACTGAAGAGAGTCCACCCATTTCTCTGTGAGAATGGTAGTAGGATGTTCTCATGAAAATCGAGATGATTGTCGTGTGACTATAATGCACTTTTTTTCAAATATTCATGATTCATCAAGTGTGACCGCAAGACACGTTTTCAAAACATCGTGCTGCTGCTAGTGTGACAAAAATGAGGTTTTTCTTTCGATCGTTAAGCAAGACCGCGTCACAATTGAAAAAAAAGGAAATCATGAACGTTCCAGTGAGTAAGTGCACTTGGGCTACGCGCTCTAGCTGAAACACTGCAAAGAGAACATGACTCTAAGAGCGAACCTCTAAAGTTACGGTGGATAGAGAGGGTAGTAGGCAACTTTTGGTCGAAGGGAAGGGATGTTTTGCTTGATGTCAAGATCGCCCGATAGTCTCTGGCTTGCGATCAGCGGTCATTGAAATGGATTCAGATGTGACTGATAGGCAGCTTGTTATCATGTTTTTGCGATAAACAACAATGAAGCGCCACGCTCGCAACTTGTCATGCCATTTCCTCATTCGTGTCCAGGCATTCACGTGAATCGCCTCAGCGACGACCGTGTTTGTAGCAGTAATCTGCATATGATAACACGCGTCCTTATCGGGTCCCCCCTGAATCCGTTTTCAGTGAATCTCTCTGGGTGAGTGGTGTGTTTTGCAGCATAGAGCGACCGAGCGAGAACGAGAGACACAGAGAGAGCGAGACACAACTCGAGAAATGTTTGCAGTGTTTATCTTACGAGCATGATAACACCTCCTGGGCTGACTCCGTCCGCCCATAGTCAGGCCATCCCACAGATTCGCTCCGCTACATATAAGGGGACCCTCTAGAGCACTCGATCATTGAGAATTCACCACCACCACCATCACTGGGGAGAATGAGTGCCACTACTGGTAACACCTTCTGGAAGGAACAGGACGACATCGTCATCAGCGGAGTTTCTGGCAGATTCCCGCGGTGAGTCCAGCTTCTACTCGTAATTGTCTGACTACAGTAATCTAGTTATCGTACTCGTACAACATTTCGAATTTACGATGCAATCACTCATGCATTGTACCGAATTTTGCATTATCTTCCTTTTTTCGTTCGCGTAGCATTTGAATAACACAAAGCAAGTTCGGGCAATTTTTCAGATCCGAGAATGTCGAGGAGTTCGGTGATCTTCTGCTGGCAGGCGAAGATCTCATCACCGAAGACGACTCCAGATGGCCTCCCGGTGAGTTGTTTGACCTAGTGTACTCATACAGTACTCTGAGTACGGTACTCTTAAAGTATTCTGAGCTACATTACCACTTTGTAATCCTTAATATTCTGATCGTACTACTGCAACACACTGTATTCCCACAATATTAATACATCGTAATGCTTAGGTCTCTACGATCTCCCCAAGAGACACGGAAAGATAAAGGATCTGAAGAAGTTCGATGCCTCCTTCTTCTCCGTACCTCACAAGCAGGTAATTATTTACCAAGTTCAATAAATTTGCACGAAATCATTCAAAGTATTAAAATTATTAATTGTGATTATCGGCATTTGCAGGCCAACTTCATGGACCCTCAAGTGAGACTGCTCCTCGAGGTGACCTGGGAAGCACTCGTCGATGCTGGTGAGTATCTCAAAGGGAATACCGCTAGAGTTTTCACCTCTGTTCTGTCTACCTGGTGCATTTTTGTATCAATAATTCAAATGTTTTGTAACTTTTCATCAACAATTTGCAGGAATCAACCCGGTCGACTTCCGTGGCTCTCGCACTGGCGTCTTCGTTGGGTGCTCGCACTCGGAGACTTCCGATGTGCTCACGGCCGATCCCGAGACTGTGACTGGCTACGCGCTCACGGGATGCACCCGTTCTATGTTCTCCAACCGACTCTCCTTCACCTTTGACTTCCGCGGTGAGCTTGATAATCACCAATCATTGTTCTCTGCACCAAATGATGGTTTGCAATTATAACACCACTAGCGTTTGCTCAATTAGTATCTCTTTGTTCTCAATACTCTCTCGGCCGGTAGAGTGGTTAGAGTGGTGAGATAGTGTATTGCATGAAGAAAGCGTTGCATCGTTTCTCGAACTCTAAAAAGACCCCTGTATTCAAGAGCTGCTATTTGATGAAGATTCATAATTTCTCTCTTCAGGCCCCTCCTTCTCCGTTGACACCGCCTGCTCCTCGTCCCTTCTCGCGCTCCAACTGGCAGTGGACGCGATCAGAATGGGACAGTGCGACTCGGCTGTTGTCGCAGGAGCCCATCTCAATCTGGCACCCACGGTCAGTTTCCAAACATTTTAACAAATTCAATTGAGTTAACAGCACTTATGTAATAAATCGTTTAAACATAGGTAATTGGCTGATAAAATGAATTGCTTTCCAGACCGCACTCCAATTCCACCGGCTCACCATGCTCTCTGGCAGGGGCAGTTGTCGATCGTTCGATGAGTCCGGTGAGCATTGAGTAGTCTGACTGTTCAATGTTTGTAGTTCTCTAGTCTTGGCTGATTGCTATAAGCTCATGTTTTTCACGAGCGCAATATGCACTTTCCGTTGATTCAGTATGCAGTCACAAATGAAAATAGAGAGATCGGGAACGGCAGTGCGGAATGTTTTCAGTGTATCGGGTGCTCAAGTACCCAGTCTATTTAGAGCTCAGCACGAACGTTAGCCTCGAAAATTATGTTTTGCCGGGTTGTTGGTGCGCTGTTTTTTGATCCACTGAAGGTCGGGATGGGAACGAAATTTAGGAACGGTCTTATCGTCTCTTTTCAGGCGATGGATACGTCAGAACTGAAGGAGTTGCTGCGATCTTCCTACAGCGAAGGAACGTCGCTCACAGACTCTACGCCACCGTCCTGCACGCCAAGTCGAGCACTGACGGCAACAAGGAACAGGTGAGATTAGTGATTACGAAGTTTTTATTAGATTTCGCGCATAAATACACGCTTCTCCTTTCAGGGTATTACTTATCCATCTGGAGAGCGTCAGTCCTACCTGCTCGAGGAGGTCTACAATGAGGCCGGCATCGACCCCAACGATGTCTACTACGTGGAGACCCACGGAACCGGAACAAAGGTAATCAAACATGTGTGCTCACAACACCCAAAGTGCAATAGGAGTGCAATAGGCAATAGGATACGAGTGTATTGCAGGTCGGGGACCCGCAGGAGGCCAACGCGATCACCAAAGTATTCTGCTCCAAGCGAACTGCTGAGAAGCCGCTGCTCATCGGCTCGGTCAAGTCGAACATGGGCCACGCCGAGCCCGCGTCTGGAGTATGCTCGCTCGCTAAAGTGCTTCTGTCGATCGAGAGGCAGACCATCCCCGCCAATCTCCACTTCAAGAGCCCCAACCAGAACATCCCGGGACTCATCGATGGCAGACTCAAGGTGAGTTCGCATTCGAAATCGAGAAGCTGCATCACGGTCATTGTACTCTGTACGCTTCGTCGCTCAACCGATTAGCGTCATAGTGGTTCAGCATCTGACTAGTAATTTCAGGTTGTCGCCGAGAACACTCCCCTCCCCGGAGGCATCATCGGTGTCAACTCGTTCGGATTTGGAGGATCCAACACGCACGTAGCCCTGCGCGCCGCATCACACAATACTCCCGCTCCGGCCAAGGCTGAATTCACCCGTCTCGTCACTTATTCGGGACGCACGAAGGTGAGTCTTAGTGATGCCAAATCGGCGCGCGCTCTCCTCGTTTCACACGCTCTCTCGCTCTGTCTGACCGGTGAGAGAGCGTGTGAAACGAGGAGAGCGGGCATTACTTTGGCATTACTAATGAGCCTTATCATTGTTCCTTGTCTGGCTGGTTTGCAATCACGCGAGGCTAGGTTCACGTCATGTGCACTAATGTATTCGATATTTGACGTCAGGTACAGTTCCCGTGTAGATACGTAGTTGATTAGATCTGGGGAAACGCGAGCGTGGTCACATTGATTTTTCGTTGAGAGGGATCTCGATTCTATTAGTCGTTGATAAAAAAGTATAACATATACCTTATGACTATTCCAGGAGTCGGTCGAGTTCGTGTTCGACAAGGCCGAGGCGCACAAGGACAACGCGCACTTCCTCGCGCTTCTCGCCAATCAGGCCAATCTGCCGCCCAAGGACACGCCATTCCGCGGATGGGCACTGCTGAACCGCGAGGGAGCCGCGCCCGTCGCCAAGGACATTCAGAAGGTAGCCATTTCGAAAGTTACCGAAATACATTTTCTTAATGCGTATTTCAAATACTACTTGTCACTGAATGCATCAAAATTTCACGTGATTTTTGTAGGTGCCCGTCACCGAGCCTCGACCCATCTACTTCATCTACTCCGGCATGGGTTCGCAGTGGGCTGGCATGGCCCAGAAGCTGATGGTCATTCCCGCCTTTGACGCCTCGCTGAGAGCCTCGAGCAAGTGTGTCGAGGAGTACGGAATGGATGTGTACGGTGAGCACTAGTTTTATTTATTTTAAATTAATAATATTTGAAAACTGTACAAAAATCATCAGTACGTATTCAGGCATGCTCCTCAAGACCGACAAGACGCAGTACCAGAACAACCCGCTGAACTGCATGCTCGCCATTGCTTCGATACAGATCGCGCTCACTGATGTACTCAAACTTATGGGCGTCACTCCTGGTAAGTATAGAACATTATTTCACGTGCTTTCCCTCGACGAGTCCGAAAAAAGCGCTATGATTGTTTTATAGATGGCATCATCGGTCATTCCACCGGCGAGATGGGCTGTGGCTACGCCGATGGTGGACTCACTCGTGAGCAGACGATGAAGCTCGCCTACCAGCGTGGTCATACCATCATGGAGAGAATCGACGTCATTAGCGGCAGCATGGCAGCCGTAGGCATGACCTGGGAGGCGCTGGAGGCGCAGCTGCCTGAGGGAGTCGTTCCTGCCTGCCATAATGGAGCCGACTCCGTGACCATCTCGGGTGATCCCGTGAAGGTGGCAGCCTTCTGCGAGGCAGCCACAGCCAAGGGCGTCTTTGCCAAGGTGATCAATACAAACATATTAACTATGTGTTTACATTCAGTTCCAGAAATATCTTATGCTTGAATCACGCACTATATTCAGGTCGTCGACTCGTCTGGCATCGCCTTCCACTCTCCGGGAATGCTGAAAATCAAGGATGAAATGTTTGCTGCGATGAAGAAGGTCATGCCTTACCCTCTTCCGAGATCTTCGCGATGGATCTCCACCTCGGTTAAGGAATCGGAATGGGATTCCGATCTCGCTACCAACTGGTGGGTAGTTCAGGAATAATTGTGGAAATATGAGTGCATAAGTAAGGGACACTTAGAAATGCATTTATTGCAGCTCCGCCGAATATCACGTGAACAACTTCTGCTCGCCCGTGCTCTTCCACGAGGTGATGAAGAAGGTTCCGGAGAACGCTGTGACGATCGAGATCGCGCCGCACGCCCTGATGCAAGCCATCCTCCGCCGCTCGCTCCCCAAGACCGTCACTAACGTCGGAATGATGAACATGAAGGCGGAGAACGAGCTGGAGTCCTTCCTCCAAGCCATCGGCAAGCTCTACCAGGCTGGAGTGAGCGTACACGCCGAGAAGCTCTACCCCGAAGTCCAGTACCCGGTGCCCAAGGGAACGCCCATGATCGGACCCATGTGGAAGTGGGACCACTCGGCGGACTTCCCCGTTGTCGACTGCAGATCGTCTTCTAGAGGAGGAGGAGGAGTTGCTGCCTCGGCTTCGTACGCCATCGACTGTTTCGCGGCAGACTCGAAGGAGGCCTACGTCCTCGACCACTGCATCGACGGCCGTGCGCTCTTCCCTTTCACCGGACACATGGTGCTGGCGTGGAGGACTATGTGCAAGCTGAAGGGCCTGGACTACCTCAAGACGCCCGTCGTCATCGAGGACATGCATGTGTACTCGGCGACGATCCTGTCGAAGGCGATCAAGCTGGACGTCGTGCTCACGCCTGGATCGAACAAGTTCGACATTACCTTCGAGGATCAGGTTGCTGCATCGGGCACGATCTACATTCCCGAGGACACCCAGCGCTTCTACTACGACAACCTGAACGAGAACTCCCGGAAGTCGACTACTGAGGATCGATTCGACCTGGAGATGGAGGAAGTCTACAAGGAGTTCCTGCTCAGGTAATGTGATTTGTGTAGATTCTCGGTATTCGATATCAATAAAATCTTTAACAAAAAAACAAAAAAAAGAAGGGAAATGAATCGCAACGAGTTTCATTTGCAGAGGTTACGAGTACGGACCGAACTTCCGAGGCGTCCAGCGCATGTGTAACTCTGGTGAGCGCGGAACGCTGCTCTGGACCGGCAACTGGGTCACCTTCCTCGACACGCTCCTCCAGGCTTCGCTGCTGACGGAGAGAGCCGACACGCTGCGTCTGCCCACTCGCGTCAGATACATGCGCATTGACCCCGAGAAGCACCTGAAGAGCGTCGTCGTCAAGGACGGCATTGAGGTCATCGAACTCAAGAACGACCTCGCCACCGACGGATGCGTGGCTGGAGGAGTCGAGTGCGTCGATGTCATCACCAACACTGTGGCGAGAAGACCGCAGGGATCCGGCCAGCTCTACCACGAGAAGGTCCACTTCGTGCCCCACTTCGATGATCATGCCCTAGCTGCCTTCCCCAAGGAGAAGAAGGCGCTCGAGGAGTACACCACCCTCCTCAAACAAGTCATCGCTAGAGGACTGGCTGGACTGAAGATTAAGGGACTTCTCGCAGCCCTCCCCAATGCCGCTACCCTTGAGAAGGCTCTGGCTGAGTTGGCTCCATTCACCAAGACTTCCATCGATGAGGTCACCCACAAGCGCTTATCCGAGGACAACAAGTGCTTCATTCTAAAGGCCTTTGAAGAGCTCTTCAAGATCACTGCTTCTGAGCCCAGAGAGTTCGCCGCCACTGTCGTCAACCACATCAAGGCGGTCAAGGCGGCCTTCGAGACTGACCGCATGTGGGCAGCGGCTCTCGTTCACGACAGGATGATAAAGACCCTTCAGGTAACCATGATCTTTTCCAGATTGCGAGTTAAATATTCGTTCAGGACATCGCTTTCGAGAACTCGAACGGCCATCGCCACACCGTCGCTGGTATCGAGCTCAACTCGACCGAGCAGCTCAAGTGGCTCACCGAGGCTGCATCAACTACTCCTCTTCTCGAGATTGACTGGGTGAGTGAAGTTAAATATTGTCAAATTGATGTGTTTATCATGCGAAAATATAATCATTGACATTCAGGCCTGCGTTGGTCCCACTCTCGAGCATCTCGACGAGGTCACTCTGGAGCAGCTCGGCTCTCGCAAGATCAAGGTCGACCTCGACAAGTCCGACTTCTCCGGACACGCGGAGGCAAAGAACTTCGACTACGTATTGCTGGACAAGGTGCTTGCGAGGTAAATCTTCATCAATATTCACTATTCAAACCAAAATGTAATACTTCTATGTTTCATCAAAACTCATTGAAGAAAGCCTGATCCGGTCGCCTACCTCAACCGTGTGAAGCACATCATTCGCGACGACGGATTCGCCATCGTCGTTGAGACGGTCAAGAACCACGCCCTCAACGCAGCCATCCAAGCGCTGATGGTGGAGGATATCGCAGTGGCGCCCGCTCGTGCCTTCGCGACCTACTACACCGATGTCCAGCTGAAGGAGATCTTCACCCAGGCTGGCTTCAGCCTGTCCAACTACCAAGCTGATGAGGCCTCCTCGACCACCGCCTACCTTATCAGAAAGACGCCCGAGAAGCCGCGCGAGCCGGTCTTCGTCGACGTTGATGACGTCAAGGAGTTCAGCTGGGTGGAGCCCCTCAAGGAGGTCATCGACGCCCGTCTGAGCGAGCCTGAGTCCAAGACCATCTGGCTCAGCAGCACGAAGGTCCGCAACAACGGAGTCGTTGGAATGGGACTCTGCTTCAATGAGGAGAACCTGAAGACGAAGCGATTCCGCACTCTCGTGGACGTGTCTACTGACCCGAAAGTGAGAAATGGACCGGCCACTCTGAAGTCGGATTCTGCCGAAGTGAAGAAGATCGTCGACCTGGACCTGCACTCTAACAACTACAGAGATGGCGTATGGGGATCAATGAGACACCTGGTCGTCAAGGATGGTGAGCAATTGTTCTGATTTTCAATATAATCTCTGTTAATTTGCCGAATTATAATAATGAGAGTGCATTTCAGAGGACAAGGCTCAATACAAGTCATGCGAGCATGCATTCATCAACACTCTCGTGAGAGGCGACGTTTCATCGCTCACCTGGTTCGAGTCACCCAACCAGTACTACGACGTTCTTCCCAAGAAGGCTAACAACGAGGTGAGCACATCAGGAAACCGGCCCTTGTGATCTATCAAATATAATCTTATTTGAAAATATAATTCACATTTAAGATGTGCCAAGTCTACTACGCTGCACTGAACTTCCGTGACATCATGCTCGCCTACGGGCGTCTTTCGGCCGATGCCATCCCTGGCAACTTCGCTGACCGCGAATGTCTTCTGGGCATGGAGTTCGCAGGACGTCTGAAGGATGGCACCAGATGGATGGGAATCCTTCCCGCACAGGCGCTCGCCACATCAGTCGTTATGGACAAGGATTACGCTTGGCAGGTAAAAAACTTACTCGAGAAACGATACTACGGTCTTTTCATTCTACACACTATCTCACTCCTCGACTGGTCTTGGTATTTTTACAATGAAGGCATCGCTGTCGTTTCAACAATTACGACAAAATACAAGTAGATTACAAAATACCTCAGAAAACTCATCATTCCTTCCAGATCCCCGAGTCGTGGTCTCTGGCCGACGCCGCTACCGTGCCGGTCGTCTACACCACCGCCTACTATGCGCTGATTCAACGTGGTCAGATGAGGAAGGGCGAGTCGATCCTCATCCACGGAGGAGCCGGAGGAGTCGGCCAGGCAGCCATCGCTATCGCCCTCTCCATGGGCTGCACTGTGTACACTTCGGTCGGATCGAAGGAAAAACTCGACTTCCTCAAGAAGAAGTTTCCGCAGCTCAAGGACGAGAACTTCGTCAACTCGAGGTGAGTGGTACTTCATTTTTTCTAGAATAAACTGCTCAGAATTATCTAGAAAATTCAAATAAACAAAAATTTCAGATCTACCGAATTCGAGCTGCAAATCCGTCATGCTACCAAGGGCCGCGGAGTGGACCTCGTGCTCAACTCGCTCGCTCAGGAGATGCTCCAAGCGTCCGTTCGATGCCTCGCCCAGCATGGTTGGTATCTCGGTTATAAATGAGCATACTGTACATGATCAGGTTTGACCGTTATTGTTTACAGGACGCTTCCTCGAGATCGGCAAGGTGGACCTGTCGCAGAACTCCGCGCTCGGCATGTCCGTCTTCCTCAAAAACGTCACCTTCCACGGTATCCTCCTGGACGCCATCATGGACCTGGACGTCGGAAAGCGCGAGGACTGGCTGGCGATCGCCAAACTGCTCGAGGAGGGCATCAAGAGCGGCGTGGTGCAGCCGCTGCACTACTCCGCATTCTCCGCCGACAAGGCCGAGGACGCCTTCCGATTCATGTCCGCCGGCAAGCACATCGGCAAGGTGAGCACTATTCCTGATTAAATAGTTAATCCATTGTTTAATTTATTCAATGCGCACATGCTCTCGCACAGTTGAGGTGCGAGACAGTGCAGAGGATAGCTAAAAGTGTTACATTGATTCTACGAAATCTTAAATTTGTTCACACGATTTCTTTGCAGGTGCTCATGGAGATTCGTCCCGAGGAATCGAAGAAGGTCTGCGCGCCCACTCCGATCACCGTTCAGGCTATCTGCCGCACGCTCTGCCACCCCGACCACGTCTTCCTGATCACCGGAGGTCTTGGAGGTTTCGGATTGGAGCTCGCACAGTGGCTGGTGAACAGAGGCGCGCGCAAGTTCGTGCTCACGTCGAGAAGCGGTGTCAGGACTGGCTACCAGGCAAGATGCGTGCACGCCTGGAGGAGCAGAGGCATCGTCGTCACTGTCTCCACGCAGAACATCGCCAAGCCCGAGGGCGCCAAGGCGCTCATGAAGGAGTGCTTCGAGCTGGGCCCGCTCGGAGGAGTGTTCCATCTGGCGATGATCCTGAGGGATTGCCTATTCGAGAACCAGTCGGTGCAGAACTTCAAGGACGCCGCTGAGGCCAAGTACTATGGCACCCTCAACCTGGATCAGGCGACGAGAGACGCCTGCAAGGGCGACGCGCTGAGATGGTAAGCATCACTTTCAAAATTTATTTTTCAAAAACGGCTTGACGCCGCTCTTAGCTGGCACAAATTCCCCACGGATTCGTATCTTCGTTTTTCCCTATGCGCTAAATAAAATTAAAAACCATTTATTGCAGGTTCGTCGTCTTTTCCTCGATTACTTCCGGTCGCGGAAACGCCGGTCAGACCAACTACGGCTGGGCCAATTCGACGATGGAGCGAATGGTGGAGACGCGTCTTTGCGATGGCTTCCCCGGCATCGCCATCCAATGGGGCGCCATCGGAGACGTCGGAGTCATCCTCGAGCACATGGGCGACAACAACACGGTCATCGGTGGCACGCTCCCGCAGCGCATGCCCTCGTGCTTGTCTACGCTCGACCTCTTCCTCTCGTGGAACCACCCGGTCGTCTCGTCGTTCATCAAGGCCGAGCTGGGAGAGAAGAAGAAGGCGGGAGGCGGAAACTTCATGCAGACCATCGCTCACATTCTCGGAGTTGCCGATATCACGCAGCTGAACCCCGATGCCAACCTGGGCGACCTCGGACTCGACTCGCTCATGGGCGTGGAGATCAAGCAGGCACTCGAGAGAGACTACGACATCGTCGTCTCGATGAAGGACATCCGCACGCTTACGCTGAACAAGATGCAAGCGATGGCAGAGAGCGGTGGAGCCGGAGGAAGCTCGGAAGGAGACGCAAAGAAGGCAATTTTATATTTTTTTTTATATTTTAAAAACGATTAATGCTTCGTTTTTACCAACGCTATTAAATGTATTTGGCGAGGAAACTGAATCGAAATATGGTATATCAAGATCATATATTTCAGGAGGGAGAGCCCTCGGCGGCGGATCTGGAGAAGCAGCTGAACGACTTCTTCAAGATGCGCGTCGACGTCAACGACCTTGACCCCAAGGAGATCGTCGTGAAGGGCAACGACGTGAAGGAGGGCCCGATCACTTTCTTCGCCCATCCCATCGAGGGCATCGCTACGCCGCTCAAAAAGTGAGTAGCTAAAAAGCGCAAATTTGGCTGACCACCCTTTTATACATCACGAACAGCTGGCGAGTTCACTAGGTTTTCAAACTATGCTATCAACATTGACTTGGTTTTGACGCTAAAATTAAATCATTCAGGGTGATGACTAGCTGCAACTTCCCCGCCTACTGCTTCCAAATGACCAAGGATGTGCCGCAAGATTCGATCCAGTCCGTCGCCCGCAAGTACGTCGAGGAGATGAGGAAGGTCCAGCCCGCCGGACCCTACCGCCTCGTCGGCTACTCCTACGGCGCCTGCATCGCCTTCGAGATGGCCTGCGAGCTGCAGAAGACCGTGGGCAAGGATGCAGTCGAGAAGCTCATCCTCCTCGACGGATCCCATCTCTACCTGCAGACGTACAGAAACGTGAGTTCGTACAAAGGCATTTCCATTCTATGCACTCTCTTTCATACCAACCGGTCGCAAGAAAGATTGCAAAATGCAAAAAAATATTATCAAATGCATATTATCAATATTATCAATTGTTCCTTCAGGCCTTCCGTCGCGCGTTCGCCGTCACCGGCGAGACTCTCGTCAACAACCCCCTGGTCGAAGCTGAGGTCATGTGCATGATGACGATCCGATTCGCCAACGTCGACTACAAGAAGTTCCGTGATGAGCTCATCGCTCTGCCATCGTTCAAGGCCCGCATCCAGAAGGTACCACATTATTCATGTTCTACTAAGTTTAGACCGTTTAACATATTGCACAAATCGAGCATGCAAATATAGGTGGTCGACATCGTCATGCCTAGCGGACTCTTCAAGAACCCGAACACAGTCGCAGTCGCCGTCGAATCGATGCACTCCAAGTTCCTCATGGCTGACAAGTGCGTTTTGTACTTTGATATTTCACTTTATTAATTGCTACCATTATTTGTGAGACAGTGCATGCGTAACAATCCATACTTCAGATACAAGCCGGAGGGCAAGTTCGCCGGCAAGACTTATCTCGTGCGAGCTCAGAAGGGTGCTGGCCACGAGGAGGAACTCGGCCAGGACTACGGAGTAGCTGCAGTGTCGGACGACAGCCAGGTGTGTAAATCTTCCTTGGCTGATTGTGCATGCGTTGTTAGCGTCGTAATATTCTAGCAGATTCCCAGTGATGAACAACATTAATTATCACACCAATATTCATAATTATTGCGCCATAATTTGAAAATTATGGCTGAAATACGATTTCGTATTTTAAAGAAATTGCTTCTTTCTAGGTTTTCGTCGTCGATGGTGACCACGACACCTTCGTGCAGGGCGAGCCCTCAGTCAAGACCGTCGCCATAATCAATGAGCTGGTTAAGGTTTAAGCACTTGCCTATCCTTGTTTTCGATCATCTATTTTATCCCACCTCTTTAATTCGCCCGGGTTTAGACATATCCAAATTGATGCCAATTCCCTTCTTCCAATCCTTATATAGGGACAATTTCGCAATATGTTTCCGTAATTCTAATTCGTGTAGCTGATAGCAAACATAATAGCTGTTTCTTAAATGGTAGGAATTGCAATGCACTTTCAGTCGATTTACCATGTGACCTATTTGCCAGGTAGATCAAGGTTTGATTGACTGTTGTGTGATTGTGCTGTTACCATAGTTTTCTCCATCTACTGAGTTTCAATATTTTAGCAGAATGCCTAATGTTGCCTGTTTAGGGCATTTGCATGCCTCTTAGTTATTTCCATGACCCCTTTTTTAATCAGCAAAGAAAGACCGGTTAATACATGGTTCCATCTGACGATTGTCTGCCAGCAATCAGCCATATATTAGCCTTCTTCTTGCGTCTGATCTCTATCAAATTTCAACCTTCGTTTCATGCTGGTTCATATGTTTTGTTTGATGTATAAGTGATAAAGATTTAATCACAAAACTGAATCAAAGGTCCGAGATGAACAAACACATGACACAATGATTGTACTTCCCAATAATTTAGATAATTGAAATAGGTATTTTTGCATCCATTTTAAACAGCAGATAGAATATCGAAATTAAAAAAAAAATCTGAAATATGTTTCGTTTGCTGAATTTTTTGGTTTACCGAGATTTAACCACGTTTTCGCAAATTGGACAGATGCATTTGAGAGATGTAAATCGAAAATGGAAGGCAGATGTTTGGAGCGCTGAAGAGCTGACGAGAGTTAACGTACGCACTTTTCCATCGACTGGCGAAAGTAATTTTTTTCCAACTGAGAAGTAATGCACCTTCTCTGGTTTTTATTCCTCCCTGCTGTGCCGTCCATTAAATGCCGCGTGGCAAAGTTCATCCCTGGACGCGTTGAGTAAGCAATTTTCATCATTTGCCATGCATTATCGGCAGTATCATGGGTCTTTTTGTGCAACACTTCAATACCATTGCAGTGTTGACTATTTTTGCGAAGGCGATTATTGCGCGGCTACCTACGACTTCACATACGTTCCGCAAACTATGGTTTGCAAGTTTCTTTTATACCATTTATGAGCCTACTTGACTTAAAAATGTGTTCAGGGCTGCATCACGAATGTCAACGTTTCAACTGGGTGTTGGGTCGATCGCACTGCCAATCCATTGTGCATTTGCAAGTTCGTTACAACCATTTTTGTAGAATTTTTATTTCGGGGCAGGTAATTCGGACCCGACCGGTTAATCGAGAAGAATGGCGACAAATGAGAATTATCCGGCATAGTGAAAAATATTAAGCCCATTACCCGGAATAGTCCAATGACCATCCCTCACCGCAAACGTGAGAAATTAAGCGAAATTGCGATATGCATCGAACTATCCCGGGTACTTGAACATAATTCACGGGTAATTAATTTCTCCCCTCCCGATCATTATGCGCACTCGGGTCTCAACTATCCCGGTAGCGTTACTCTAACATCAAACTCTAACTTTTTTTGTAATAATATTTGTGGTAGGAGGAGCAACACAACGAGTTTAAACGATCACAAATAATTCTTTTAAAAAAGTATCACACCCTATTTCCTGCCTTTGGATCACTCAGAGAAAACTTAGTGCATTGGACTGTTTGGGATTGAGAACAAGCTTCACAGCCATGTTTAGTACGGAGTTGTGCAACGTGGGGCTCAAAAAGGAAGATACCAAAACTCTCCTTCAACAATCAACTTGTCACGGATCGGTATCATTTTGACAATTTTAGGTTATGATGAAATATATTAGAAAACAATTATAACTTGTGACAGCACCGCATGCATATTCACTACGAATAAAGAAATGTAAGTCTGAAAAGTTTCGGAAAAAAATACGAAGCATGACACAGCGATACGTGCCGCTCATTCGGAGAACCGACCACGATTCATGAGTTAGTGCCGTTCAAATTCGATAGAATGTACCAAGTTCAGGATCTTCCCCAACTCCATTTTCATCGACCAAAGCTCGAATTTCGATACTCTTAAAATTGTCGATCCATCTACCATATTTTACGCAAAGTGCGATAATATCGTAAGGATTAAAATGGAACAACTTTAAATCATATTTAATCGAAGGAGTGTATGCACCTCGCCGAGAAGTTCAGCATAACGAATTTCACAAGCTCCAAACAACAAGTTACTCGCTACACCAGAGCGGAAAAGGTTCCAAAAAACAAAAAAAATCGCTTAATTATAATGTCTTTTCAGTATAATAACACTTGTCGCGGAGACTTTTGCTACTCTGCCTTGTATTCCAACATTCACGATTCCGAAGGGTGTTTGACTGTTGTTGATGACAGCTTATCCGCTCAGAAACCGAATGTAATGAGATAGTTTTCAAAAATTCATCGATGTATTAAAAGATCGGAGTGTTCGAATACTTCAACATCCAGTTGTATCTATGCTCGGATGATTACTGTAACGCGGGTCCCGTCAACGACACCCTTCAGAGCAAGGTGACAACACAATATTGTGGAGATTTGAAAATGCATTTGCCGTCCCGATACGCAGTGGAAACGACCACACACTCGACGAATTAGAAGTACTGCTACTTCGTGATCGTTATTACTCTAATTCGCTTCAGTTTTGAATAATCATTACTCATAAATCCATTTTATGTGAAGATACACCTGTCGTAACATTCCTTTCCGTCATAAATGAATTAATGGCAATATACAAATGCGTAATCTGGATGAGGCAAAATTCCAAATTTGTATGTCCACATTATTCGAAAGTCCCTACTATTTCAATGCATGCAATCTATTCCCTTCTCTATCTTTATTCCGTTATGCAGTTTTTCGCCCGCGTCAGTTCTCTATTTCCATCACTGCCTTGAATGGTTAGAGACTGTAGATAATGTGGAGACCGTGGCGTTGTTTGTCTCTTGTGCTGCTCGACCTCGAACTGATTACGAGAGATCTGAGTGAAAGAAAATTCTCTTGGCAGTCGAATTCTTCCAATCGAATTCTTCCAAAATTGGCGTACATGCAGTACTCGATGAGTATAGTTCATGCGTGGCTTATCAAGTGTTCTAGGCCACGCATTGAGAAATGCGCAGCACCTTTGTCCGAAAACGTCAATATTCGAACTTTTCCATTTCCCAATCAATCGAAACGGTTCATACCTCTAAAAATGCAGAATATTCAGGTGATCACACTTGCCAAGTGCCATACTGATTGTCTGAAAGGTCTTGAGAAAAAAGCGAAAATTCGATAAATTTTACGTTTGATGAATTATATCTCCTTCGGATGGGAGGGGTTAGAACGTTTTGAAGATTTAAATTTGTAGCTCTTGATACTAAGATTATATTAAATTAAAATACGGATAAAATCAGTTCACGATAGGCCCTGGCCGACCGTAACCCAAAACAGAAATATAGGACATATGTTCCAGGGCTACCCTACAAGAAGCGCTCGATGAGGTAAATGTACCAGAGTCTATACAATTTCGATACACAACCTCTCGCCCGCGAGGATGTGTATTGAAATTGTATTGACTCTGGTACATTTGCCTCATCGAGTGCACCGTGTTGGGTAACCCTAGAACACATGTCCTCTATTTCTGTTGTGGGTTACTGTCGGCAAGGGCCTATCATGAACTGATTTTATTTCAAGTTTCGGACCGTTTATTGCCGAGTTCTCCAAACATTTCTTTTTAATTTTCACTTGTACTTTAAAAGAAGCTTACTATCAAGAGCTACAAATTTAAATCTTCAACATTTTCTATCCCCTCCCATCCGAACGAGATATTTATAATTATAATTCATCAAACGTACAATTTATCGAATTTTCGCTTTTTTCTCAAGACCTTACAGCCAATCGGTATGGTACTTGGCAAGTGTGATCACTTGAATATTCTGCATTTTTAGCGGTATGAACCGTTTCGATTGATCGCGAAATGGAAAAGTTCGAAAATTGACGTTTTCGGACAAAAGTGCCGAGCATTTTTTGATGCGTGGCCTAGAACACTTGATAAGCAACTCATGAGCTATACTCATCGAGTACTGCAAGCATGCGAATTTTGAAAGAATTCTATTTTTTTTCGCCAGTGCCAAGCTTCTGCACAAAAATGCTCACTCACTCAGATACGGCTTGTTTAATCTGTCAGAAATGTGCGAGAAAAGTTGCGTAAAAAGTTGCGTAAAAAGTTCGCGAACTTCTGATCTCTCCTGTTCGTGTACTCTCTCTCTTTCTCTAACCAGGTCGTTGAAAAGTTCACGAACTTTTCGACGAACTATGTTCGAAAATCATACTTTTCTTTTGTTTTACTTATTTTTATAAACTATTTTTGCTTTTAACTTATGACTTCTTATAATGACAACCTTCCCTTAGCTGGAATAGCTTCAGAATACAGCGTAGTGAAAGTAAACAGGGTTGGAGTATTTTTTTCGAAAATGGGTCACCACTTTCCCCACCCTGTAATGTCAAGTTATTCCATCAGAGGGAAGGTTGTTCTTATAAGCAGTCATAAGTTGAAAGCAAAAATAATTGATAAAAATAAGTAAAACAAAAGAAAAGTACGAATTTCGAACATAGTTCGTCGAAAAGTTCGTGAACTTTTCAAGGAGCTGCGTGAAAAGTTAGAGAAAGGCGAGAGAGCACGCGTTCTTGAGAGAGGGAAAAGGAAGCAGTGATTGTTTACTTCCTTTTCCCTCTCTCAAGAATGCGTGCTCTCTCGCCTTTCTCTAACTTTTCACGCAGCTCCTTGAAAAGTTCGTTAAAAACCGGCATTAATTCGTTCGAAATTCGTACCTTTCTTTTGTTTTACTTATTTTTATCAATTATTTTTGCTCTTAACTTATGACTGCGTATAAGAACAACCTTCCCTCTGATGGAATAGCTTGACATTACAGGGTGGGGAAAGTGGTGACCCATTTTCGAAAAAAATACTCCAACCGTGTTTACTTTCACTACGCTGTATTCTGAAGCTATTTCAGCTAAGGGAAGGTTGTCATTATAAGAAATCATAAGTTAAAAGCAAAAATAGTTTATAAAAGTAAGTAAAACAAAAGAAAAGTATGATTTTCGAACACAGTTCGTCGAAAAGTTCGTGAACTTTTCATCGACCTGGTTAGAGAAAGAGAGAGAGCATGCGAAATGAAGAGAATCAGAAGTTCGCGAACTTTTTACGCAACTTTTTCTCGCACATTTCTGACAGATTAAACAGGCCGATAGTCTCTCTTACGATCGTTGTCTCTTTAAACTGTGTAGTGTTGAGTGGAAAATGGTGCAGATCGCTCAATTGGATAAGGACTAACTACGAGAGGATCTGAGACCAAGGGAACAGTAAAGCAGCATCTCGCGAGCAGCTGAAAAATTGCGTGAACGCATACTACTGGTTCCGTCTTTCGGTTAAGGTTGTGACAAATGCGGATTATTTAAAGCTCTAAAGCCTATAATCAACCGATATTGCATCTAGTGACTATTGGAACGATGTTCGTGAATGTCGTTTACGTGTTCGTGTTTCAATTGGTAAGTTATATTATTCCAATTTTGAAGACCTATATTGTGCTGGTTTCACGGTCGAAAACGCTGAGGGGTCACTCTCTTCACTTTCCGAGCTCTCTCACGGGTCGAACAATCAAGAGAGTGCGAGAAATGAAGAGAGTGACCCCTCAGCTTTTTGTCGACTATGAATGGGTCATTATTCTCGGGCGAATACTCGTTTCACTTATTCAGATATCACCCACTATGGCGGTGAGCGTGTCAGAAGAGGCTGCAGGGCAACGCTTTCTTAAATCAATCCACATAACTTACTTAGCGGAGCCTGACGTGGGAAAAGTCGATTTGAGAAATGCTCCCTTTGCGTGCGAGAGATGGTTCATCGAGAGCCATGGTGGGAAGGTGGTGGGTAAAATATATCGACATTCGGTTCCTAGTCTGAATATTTAATAACTTATGTTCAATAAATTTCCGAGATATTGCAATTAATAATAGTTATTGAAGCGTTGTGCTATACAAAACCCATATAAACATAAAATTACCAATTTAGCTATTCAGGTCACGCTCGAGCCATGGTGCTCCCTCGGCCGATACCTCGGTTTGCATCCGAATGGGGAATTGACCACTCTCGAATCGGCCATGATGTGGACGCCCAGCAAGAATGGCGATGGCTCCTTCTCGTTCCTCAGCGAGCAAGGCAGCTACCTGAGTGCGCGCGTGAAGACAGGACGGTTCAGGCATTGAATGAGACAGATTCGTCGACGCACTTCTGGCTCGAGTCTTGGGGTATTCAACTGTTGAAATTCGGAAATTTAAAATGCATTTCGCGCACTCTCTAAGCGATTGCAGTCTCATTTGAATGGAGAAACAATTACCCAAATTGAGAATTCTAACGGTCATGTTCTTTCAGTAGTTTTGTGCAAAATTATTTTAACTTTGAAGTTTCTCGATATCCAAACGCAACCGAGAAAGAGGGCCTTAATACCCCAAGAGTAAAGTTGCTGAGAGTTCCTCGGGTCAAATTGTCCCAGAGGATTCGCACGAGAGGCAAGCCCCAACCCTCAGAAGTGAGGGATATGCTGTTGTCGATTTCAGTGACGAGGACGACCAGGAATTGCTATCAAAGCAAGTAGCCGGTTCCCATTGTATTAAATCAGCTTACAAAGCGTACCTACGGGGCTGGGATAAGATCACGGAATGGTTTGTTGGCACAGTAGCGAGATGCGGAAAATGCGAGCGGTGGACGATAGAGGATCTCGGTGTGAAGGTACATATGTTTGGTCCATTTGCCATTTTCTGAATTATACCACCTCATTTCGCACGTTGATTTAGCACAATTGTGAAATGTAGTTATGGTTGCGAATACTTGAGCATTACCACATCAGTTAAGAGTCTGAATATCAGATAGCGCTGAGGGAGTCCTGCACGGGCAAGTACTTGCATGCCAACATTGAGCGCTATGTTGATCTATCCGACCGGGTGCAGAGCGGCGAAAAGTGGACAGTCGTGAAGAACACGGATGGCTCGATCTTGTTTGAGAGTGTGCACGGCACTTGGCTAAGAGCCCAACCGCATGGTCGTGTTTCGCTTCAAACTAATCGCAATACGGATGAAACATTTACGCTCGAACAATGGACAGGTACGGCGATAGCTTTCTTTTTTCTCGTTTTTTCACGAAGAACGTGATTACTCACCTTTGTCTTACTGTGAAACCAGTATTTCGGGATACATGGCACATTAGACCGCGTGGTTTCTTAAACGAACATAATATGTGTCGAATAAGTATGATACTTTTAGAATCGGCATCGGATAAGCCAACTAATGCCATCGCTATCCGGCTAACCCGTGCAACTGAAGTGAGCGCTAGATGAAATAGACGAACACAAACATTTAAGCACAATTTGTAGGCATCAGTAACATTATCTTTCGTTCACACCGGCTTGCTAATCGTTCTCATGATTGCTTGCGCGATTGCCTACTACGACATACGAAAGTTGCGTAAAAATATAGTTGTTGTAAGCTTATTCGGACAGCCTTACAGATTCTCAGGAGGGATAGAACTTTGGTGTCTCAACATACCGATGCGGATGATACATCATGTGAAGGGCAGAGCCTCATAATTTGATTGTTTTGCATCTTTCTGAGCTGAGAATTACATATCATGATGTATTTGTTCATCCAGAAGGAATTATTGAATAAATGACATACCACTGACTGGTAAAAGAAGAAATGAGGTCCGTTGTATTGCAAGGTCATTTCTGTGAGCTCGCGTAACGGCGATGCAATCAGTGCTTGGGTGAAACCTTTGCTATCTCTCCAATGATCTTAGATCATTAGTTGATTGCTGAACTTTATGCGCGCCCGCCTCGAAATCGTTTGTTCTTTTCATTGTGTATTCTTAAGTCGTCCAATTCGGTAATTCGTTTAGTGCGCTCAAGCGGGTGAAAAGAAACGTACCTTGGGAATGACACAAACAGAATTGCAAACACTTCCTTCTAGTACGCAAAATGTAACTGCGGTCGCATCAGGCTGTAAGGGAGCGTGTAAGAGCTCCCTCCCCAAAGACCATTGCGCGATCAACGAGGGTGGACGAGCATCGGGGGCTTAGCTCAGTGGTAGATCATCCATCGGATCCTCTGGCATCTTACAAGGCTGCGAGCCTTTGATCGGCAAGCAGGCACCTTATGAGGGGGAACTCACCCCAACATACTTCTTTCGAAACTGGTTTTCATAATTTTTCCTGGGATGTCATTTTTGAATCCCCTCAGGCCTCAGTCATGACTCCAACCTCAGAAAGTTTGGCCAGCAGGAAAAAATCTTTGTAAGAATAATGGATGTTTGAAAAAGTGTTGTTCGATTGCGTCATCACTACGCAATCAGTGATGATGCAACTGATGACGCAATAGCCAGCCGAGTCCTATGAATTGCAAGGAGTCCTATGAATTGCAAGAAAGTGCATCGCACGTGGCTTCGAAGTAGCAATGATAACGATAGTTCAATGGACGTGGATTTCACAGTGGCTACCGAAAGATGTCTTCAACGGGCCATAGTGCAACGAAAGGGCAAGGTTAGCTAGTCGTTCACCTTCGAACATGCAACATCTAATGCAATGCTGATCTCATTCAGGTGGCGCTCATTCCGCAATGTCCCTGGAAATGTCTCCACGGAAATCAGGATGGTTCAGTTGATTTGGCGGAATTCGGCTTTTCACGACATTTCTGGCATCTTGATCTAGTCCATATGAGTGAATGGACGACCTTCATAAATGTGGATGGATCCGTGTCGTTCCGTGATGACTACGACAGATTCTTGAGCACCGATGCGAATGGAACCGCGCGCACTCTTGAACTGGAAGACGTTGATTCATCGACACACTTCAACACATATTTATGGCAAGGCATGATTGTCTTCTGCAATAATTACCTTAGTTTTGATAATCCTTAAAAAAATAATACGAATTGTCCAGATCCGGCTTGGAGAGAAGCATCAATCGAATCACACGAAGTTAGCGGGCCGCACTGCATTCAATCGCCCCACTGCTGGATAACGGAAAATGGCGCGTAACATTCCGATATTTTCCTTGCGGAAGATGTGATCAGTGGCTTGTCAAGTATTACCAAGATAAGGTATTCAATTTTCTTTCAGATCCAAAGAATAGCCCAAGTTAGAAATCTGTGCAATCTCACAAATCGTTCAGTAGTTAAGAGTATTTTTTTTTGAAGATTTTTTTATATTTAAAGATATTTTTTATATTTAAAAATATTTTTTATATTTTTTATATTTTTCCATGAATGATTGTGAGCGCTTTACATAGAAGTTCCGTGTAAGTTCAGGTCACATTGATGTCGTATTGCAACAACAAGTATCTGCGTGCATACAACATGAGTCTCGGAGATGAGCCACAAACATGGACGCCGATCAAAAGCAATGACGGCGCATGGTCCTTCCAAAGCAGAGACGGATGGTGGATTCAATATGAAATGGCACAAGTTGCTTACAAAGAGTTCACCCTCGTTCAATGGACAGGTGAAATGTCATTTATCACAGGTCTTCTGAGAGATGGCAGGTGGCGTTTGACAAAATGTTCAAAGTGCTCTGATCTCTTTGATATTATCATGGTAGGTGTCCCTAAGGTCCAGGATCTTTTTGAGCATACGGATTCCGCAATTTCTCAAAACTGCCTAAAAGCCGGCTCTCGAAATTTCGAAATTTCAAAAATTCATAAAATGCTTTAAAATTGAGCTAGAGTTTCGTTCAAAAAACCAAAATGACCGGAGTTTACATTAGAATAACTTTCATGTTGACACTTTTTGTGGTGCGAAAAGTCTTAGTTGCGAAAAGTCTTAGTTTTTTTTTCTACCTTGCCTCCTGAGATTTTATCAGAATCGTAATCTACAACCTTTTTCACCCCAGGAAAAAAAAATTTAAGAAAATCGAAGGTATAGTATTCATCGCTTTTTCGCCTCAAACATGGCGAACCTCGTGTTTTCAAGCAAAATCGAAAAATTCATGATGCCATATTTAAGTAATTATTACTCGTGGATATCTTTTCTTTCCGTTTTCAGTGTTTACTGACCTATTTATGCAAATTTCCGTAGGAAAAAACGAAGATTTCAATACTTCATAAAATCATGAAATCTGAGAAATTTCGAAAAAAATGTGATTTTATGAAGTGTTGAAATCTTCGTTTTTTCAATGGAAATTTGCATAAATAGGTCAGTAAACACTGAAAACGGAACGAAAAGATATCCACGAGTAATAATTACTTAAATATGGCATCATGAAATTTTCGATTTTGCATGAAAACACGAGGTTCGTCATGTTTGAGGCCAAAAAGCGATGAATACTATACCTTCGATTTTCTTAAATTTGTTTTTCCTGGGGTGAAAAAGGTTGTAGATTACGATTCTGATAAAATCTCAGGAGGCAAGGAAGCTTTATTTTTCACGACAGCAAAAAAATGAGAAAAAATGATGTCGAGGAAATGATTTTTTGCACTTTTCGAAACTAAGACTTTTCGCACCACAAAAAGTGTCAACATGAAAGTTGTTTTAATGTAAACTCCGGTCATTTTGGTTTTTTTGAACGAAACTCTATCTCAATTTTTAAGCATTTTGTGAATTTTTGAATTTTCGAAATTTCGAGAGCCGGCTTTTAGGCAGTTTTGAGAAATCGCAGAATCCGTATGCACAAAAAGATCCTAGACCTTAGGGACACCTACCATGATAATCTCAAAGAGATCCGAGCACTTTGAACATTTTGTCAAAGCGGGGTCTCGATTTCATGCAATCTCTCAGAAGACGTGTGTTATTATCACCTCCCAAAGCTTGTATTTCATTCAGAAGAAGGAAAGCGGTATCTGAAATCGACTCACCGCACATTTCTTCATGCGTATTATACGGGAGATGACTCAAGTGGAGTTAATTTGGTCCAGCAGCACACGGCATGCGGGCTGTGGAATGTTAAATTGCGCCACGGGCAGGTGAATTCCTCTTTCCAGCATCAGTACCAGTAACGTTCAGGTCTATATTAATTCGTTTTGCATGCGGGACAAATGTCTACGCCCAAATCAGGACGGTACGGTAGATCTGTCGGGATTGGTTAACGGAGCATCGTGGATACCGGAAACGGATGAAGGAATTTCGTGGTATTTCAAGAGTCTATTCGGCGGATACTTGAGTGCGCATTCGAATGGTTCCGTTTACTTGAGATACTTTAGTGACACCTAAAATGAGATGAATTAACTACAATAAAACTAGCGACCTTCGGTCGCTAAGTGGGGTTGCGGGGTTGTGCGTTAAGGATAATTTTTGAACGCTACTGCAGCAAGCCGACTTAAAATGCTGTAAAAGGCTCGTGAGGCCTCGAACGATCTTGGATCTGCGATGCGTTTGAAGCGAGTTATGCGCAAAAAAACGAGATAACGAAACAAGAGCGTGACAGACATACATACAGACAGGGAATAGTAATACAAAAAAATAAATGAATTAAATACGATAAAATGCGACTTTTAAAGAAATATACCGTTCCATGCAGGTCCTCAATCAGCCAATTTTTCGACATTAAGAAGCACAGAAATAAGGTAATTGCATCGTTTTTAGCGATCAACTAGTGTGTTTGAGTATTCACTGAAGCCTCGCTGTCCTGAGCGAGGCATGTACATACGGGCAAGAGCGAACGGATCATTGGACCTTTCGAGCCAGCTAGCATCTGATGCGTTGTGGACGGCTTACAGAAACGAGAACGGATCCTACTCGTTTCTGAGCACATTTGGCGGGTTTCTGAGCGCAGGTGGAAATGGCACAGTGAGCATTGCTATGAATGAGCTGGATCCGTCTACGCAATTCTGGGTTGATTTCTGGAATGGTAAGGGTCACATTTTACTTTCTAGATTTGAAAACGGAGGAAGTTGTAATGCTTACACACGATAATGAAAAAAAACACTATATAAATATAATCAATAACCAATATTTGTTGCAAATCGGGAAATGTTTAAGGAACTTTTCAATTATTATTTTTTATTTATTTTGACATTAGCCGTACTTTAAGGTGGAAATCCCAAGGATGCTCTTGCGTCAGCGCAGATTGCCGGGGAGCACTGTATCAAATTCGAAGCATTGTCTAGGAACGCATACCTTCGCGCATGGGACGGACTGTTGAACAACGATTCAGATTGGCATGTCGGACTTCATGTCGGACTAGCAGTGTGGTACTCCAAAAAAGTATATGCGTCCGGACTCTTCACACTCGAAAAGTGGCAAGGTATTGTCCCATTTTACTGTATGAGATATTATATTGTTTATTTGGAAATTAACACTAGACTATTTGACGAATCGCTGTTGTACATTATTTAGGCGTTTATTCTTCCAACTTCGGTCCATTTCTGGAAAAAAAGGAATATACGGGATATAACGAGAGATGTTATATAAAATCGAGATACGGATCCTTCCTTCGGAGTTCACACTCCACCAATGGCGATTACTTTTGTGAGCGCATCAAGAATGAACTTCGATTTGCAAATCTCGGATTGCGCCGTGTGGACTGGCCATGGGCTTGCGCTTCAGTGTGCGGAGAACGAGAGGCTGATCGAGGGAGGGAGGGCGTCCAGAGCGGGGTTGATCATCGAGACCAAACTCCCCTTTCTTGAAGCGGGAGAACCACTTATAGCAGAAGGGTATGGAGGGGGCGTAAGCTCCTTCCGACTGGGCCAGGGCAGAATGGCCTCCTTCACGGATCGGCCAAGACGGTAGTAATGAAGTAAAACTGCTCGGAAGTAGAGATGGGAGTCCATCACAAGAATCAATGTAGCAACTAGGAGACTGATTAAATCCTCTCACTACTCAACGTCAGAATGATGCAATACATTGTTGACAAACAGATTGCGCAATCACTGCATTTGATCGCGAACTGACTTTTTTCCGAAGCATTATACGAACTTTCCGGAAACCCCAATACATCAAAACTTCTCACGGGACCTTCCTTCGGACTTTTAACGATAAAACAACGGTGCATTCTTTCAAAATGGATTACACTCTGCAAATTATTGGTTGCGCGCAGTGGTGGATTAATCCCCATGTTATTGACAGCCAAGAGGTAAATGAATGCAAACAAATACAACATACACATAACGCAATTCAGCACGTTCTTACTCCGAATTGTCGATTGGCGGGATTTCTCTTGCATGCAAGTAGAGATAGCTCAGTGCAGCTCGGGAAACAGCCAGCCGAGAAGGACGAATTGCGGATACCGCATATGAACGACGACGGGTCGATCTCGTTCCTCTGTCGTGACGCCGGATTTCTGGCCACCGATAGGAACGGCACCGTGCGCATCGTGAAGGACGAGCTAGACCCTACTACACACTTCTGGATCGAAGATTCACAAGTGGATTCTGACAAGTATTACCAAAGTACGTCAGCTATAATACAAAACTGGTATAAGACAAAGTATCTCTAAAGAAACAATGTTTTTTAATTTAAAAAAAGATTTATGAATGATTGAATTAAAGTAAATAAAACGTGTTCATGTCAATTTCAGGTCGTGCCCCAGTCGATTCCGGACTATCGCAAGCGATCGCAGGAACGTACTGCATCAAGTTCGAAGCGTCAACGCAATTTCGAAACGGTTCCTACCTTCGTGCGTGGGAAGGGCTCGCGAACGGCTCGGACTGGCAAGTGGGCCAGGCAGCTGAGTGTGGCGAATGCGAACGATGGCTCATCGAGGACCATAATGGGATGGTACGTAGCCTCTAGGTCGGATGAATCACATTCGAGTTAGAACCGCGCTAACCGTCTCCGGTATTTTCGCTGAAGATTACTTAACGGTATCGTGAACATACTGGATTGGGCCAAAGAGTGGTACTAATTATTTATTTAACATGAGGAAGCTTATCATACCTTCACAGTGATCATTTCGCAGTCAAATATTCCTATTACATGCACATTGGACATGTTTGGGTCAATTTTGAATATTCTTCAGTAGTGCTAAAAATGTCATACAATCAATTCCTCAGCTGTTGAGGTTATCTTGAGCAGCTTTCATCATGATGAAAGTTGAGCATCGTTCATAAATGAATTAATGCAACCCAAGTCCGTATTCACAACAACCTTTTTTCTGACGAACTTCTAGGAATGCACTACTCACTTAAAGAAGGGGTAACACGAGTGCTAAGGAGTCGCACTACGAAGATATTACGCTCGCAATGGGAAACTGTAGCCAAATTACCTCAAGAAAGAGGCGAAAATTATGTAGAGCAAGTGAAACATAAACGAAGTAGCCACGACCTGCGCTGTCAATGAACTTTGCGCGTATGTAAATAGCTTTAGAGCTGTATGTGAAACTTCGGATAAAGTGAATCATGAACGGGCTGCCGGATTCTATTACTCACGCATAGTGGATAATTAAACTAATTTTTCGTGTTACTCCTTCTTTAAATTCTATTATAGTCAAAGACGCATTCCTTATATGGACAATTATTCGAGGGAGCACATTATTCAGCTTTAGTTTAGCACGATGCAATTTCATCAATATAATAAGAATATCTGCCATTAAATTTAATGAGATCTATTAAGCAATGTTCAGGTTGCCCTGAAGGGACGATGCTCTGGTAAATATCTGCGTTCAAATATCGCCCAATTTCTTGATCTGGCCAAGGACCCGGACTTGTGGATTCCCATGAGATACGGGCCAGAGAAGTGGTCGTTTCAAGACTCTCGGGGCTTATGGCTGGACCAAAGTGGAGGAAGAGTTATTTTGCACGAACAACAGCGGAAGGAAATAGCTGAAATGCAATATGTAGCTGCTCCCATGCAAGACATGACTATGAAGAAATCCTCATTTTGTGTGCTGTCTAAACGCAGTACGGTTTGAGAACGAAAGAAGTAGTGCATTCTTACGATGCCGTTCTCAAAAAAAGCGAAAATTATGCATAAGATCACGCGAAATTTGAGATCCTCCGAGCTACAACATTCACGTTGCGTCAACGCTTATACTTTTGCTATTCACACTCATCTCGATTGGCTGTATAATTTCAAGAATCCGAAGTCAGGTACAGATCTCAATTTCGTCGTTGAACATTTCATTGATGATGAGTACATTTTGCAGAGACTAATACGCTCACTGAAAGCGCCGCTACCCTTCGAACCAAATAGCATGCAAACTGATTACCAAACTGTTCAAGCCGAGAGTGATTACGGAACGATGATAGAACTTCCGTTGATATCAAAACCAGGTTTTTTTCCAACATTACTTTTCTTAAATTTAAAATACAATTTTTAAATTAAAATACGATATGCTGGTACCTCCAGGGACGCAGGACGCAATGTATTAGGTTGTTCGGAAAGTTTCTTTCTTTTTTCATGTATGGACATTTTTCACTTCTCCTTTATTTAACCTTGACCAATCATCTTATGGTTTTTTGTAGTTGATGTGGGCTTGGATACTCTCTATAACAACCAGTAGTGCATACCGTTTTGATCAATAGATCTTGATCAAAGGAGGTCCGAAGTTAGCCCAGTCGACTTTTTTCCGAGATTTTTAAGGGCGCACATTTCTTTCCAGAACATAGGTAGGCATACAAATGACCCACTATTGTGAAGTACGTCAAATAGGGTTATTAGTAAACGTATCGTATTAAATCTAGCACGTATTACCTAATCTAGCGATGTGTCGATTGGATAAGCCGCACTACGATTTGTTTTTTCAAACAGAATTTTGAACTTATTGTGCCTCCCCCGATCAACCTACAGAACTAAGCGAGTGTTATTTGTGAAGTACTTTACATGGCCACTTGCTATCCTTAATTAGGTGGGAATCAAATTACGTATTCAAGAGTAGGCTTTCTTCAGAATATTTAAGCAGAAATTTGAGCATCAAAATAATAATGGTCACATATTGATATCTCTCGTCTCTCTCGAAGGTTGAAAGCCTGGTTTTTTTTGTTATCATTAATATCAACTCCTGCCCTATCATAGATTATCGGCTTAATATCGGTAGGCATAGTTCTCGTGAAGAAATAACCCAACAAAAAACACTGAAATTATGTTTTTTGGGGTGTTTTTGGCATTTGCTAACTTTTGATATTTTTTCTAGCCTACTATATGACCGAGATGAGATTTGAACATAATATAGTATTCCACTGTCAAGGCCCTTACATATACCATAGACAAAATAATTGAAGTCGAATGCAACAAGAATTGGCACGAAAAAAATAAAAGAAAAACTTTCCGAACAACCTAATACGCCAAGACGAGGAGAATCGTATGTTTACAGCGGGGAGTGAAATTAGTACGGATACTCATCTTGAAGAGCAAGATGAATATGCAAAGTCATCATTGAGAAAATAAAGATTAAAATTGAAAAAAAATATTATGTTCGTCTTTGTTATAATAATATATATTTATCATGTCTCATACATCTCTTTTCTCACTCTATCTTAGGAATAAAACAAAATACGATCACAATGAATATTGTAAGTGAGATGAGTGAAAATTATTGACGGGCAGCGACGCTTCTCCACATCTGTAGATGGACGCAGCGACTGCTGCAGCTTCAGCTGCAGCTTCAGCTGCGGTGCTCTCGCGACGTGCGATACTTCTCTGCAGCTAACACCCTCGTGCGGCAGATATGAATACTCTAAAGGGAGGGCGCCTTTGAACGGAAGGGTCCGACACTCTCCTCTCCAATTAGCGCTCCCCCTCGCCGCGCGACCACTGCCAGAGGGGAGACGGTACGGTACATGATAGGGAAAGATAGAGAGGTGTCTCGTGGAGTTTTATCAGAGTGTCAGACAAAATACGAATGAAAATCTAAGGAAACGTGGAAACTCGGACGAGATGAGCTGGTCAATCGCTGTTCCGCCCTAAGGGCCTTTGTGGGAATGAGTGGGGAGAAACCCATCTTCACCCAACGAAGAGTATCGAGTATCGAGCACTGATTCCGCCCCCTCTCTCCGCCCCTCCTACTCTCGTGTTTTAGATTGCGCAACTCTCGCGCCTCAACCGGTCGATAGTGTGCGGTGAAGTTACCCGAATTATTCCCTCAAGCAGGCTGATCTTTGCAAGTCTCTTTCAGGACCTTCACTCTCTCACCACCCTCACTAACAATCTACCATGTCGTTTTATGGCAATGGATGACATAAGAGACAAAAGAGGTGTGTGACCTATCGGCGCTCACGCCTTTGACAATAATAGTAATCAATGGAGTAGATAAATTAATAGAAAAAGAACATGGAAACCCATCCACCCCATTAAGGGTGTTTCCGATCTTGAATTATATCATCGATGTGATGACATTTTATTATGTGTCACGAATTTTCAGTTGTAATTACATAGATTAGGTGGATGAAAACAAGTATGCAGTGTGATGTAAATCCAATCGAGAGAACGCCATGTCATACTATTGGGGTGTCCGGAAAGTTCGTATAATGCTTCGGAAAAAAGTCAGTTCGCGATCAAATGCAGTGATTGCGCAATCTGTTTGTCAACAATGTATTGCATCATTCTGACGTTGAGTAGTGAGAGGATTTAATCAGTCTCCTAGTTGCTACATTGATTCTTGTGATGGACTCCCATCTCTACCTCTGAGCAGTTTTACTTCATTACTACCGTCTTGGCGGATCCGTGAAGGAGGCCCACTCTGCCCTGGCCCAGTCGGAAGGAGCTGACGCCCCCTCCATACCCTTCTGCTATAAGCGGTTCTCCCGCTTCAAGAAAGGGGAGTTTGTTCTCGATGATCAACCCCGCTCTGGACGCCCTCCCTCCCTCGATCAGCCTCTCGTTCTCCGCACACTGAAGCGCAAGCCCATAGCCAGTGTGCGTGAGTTGAAGAAGGATACTGGTACTCCCAGATCAACGGTGTCCGATATCCTCCATCGATCTGGGAAGAAGCCGATACTCCCACAAGTGATTCCCCATGGCCTCTCCCCCGAACAGCTGTAAAATCGTGTTCAAGTCTGTCGGGAATTACTCCATCGTAGATCCAATCTTCGATGGGTCAATTCTATCATCGCTACAGATGAGAAGTGGATCACGTACGATAACCCTGTGAGGAGACTGCAATAGGTGGATGCAGATGAGAAGCCCACGCCCGTCCCGAAGAAGGAAGAGCACGGAAAGAAGGAACTCCTCTGCATCTTCTTCTCAGTGCTCGGTCCCATCTACTGGGAGATCCTCGCCCCTGGCACCAGCATCAATGCCGACCTCTTCTCTGAACAACTGGCAGATGTCGCGATCAGAGTCCCTCCCAGACTCCTGAACCAGGGCAAAATTCTTCTTCTGATGGACAATGCTCGCCCACATCGAGCGAAGATGACCCAGAAGAAAATGGACGAGCTGAAGATCGAGAGGCTTCCCCATCCACCGTATTCCCTGGATCTCTCCCCATGCGACTACCACTGCTTCCGCTCTCTCTCTGACTTCTGCAAAGGAAAGAAGTTCAAGAATCGAGATGAAGTTGTGAGGGCTTTCGTGAACTGGGCGGTCTCGAAGAAACCCGCATTCTGGAAGAGAGAAATCTAGACCCTGCCCAATCGCAGGAGGGAGGTAGTGAGAAAGAAGGGGGCATACATTGGTCACTGAGAATTGTAAAGCATTGAATAAAAAATAAAAAACAAAAAATTATACGAACTTTCCGGACACCCCAATACATCAGTGGTTGTTGATTGAATGGCGTCTATGAGCTTGTCACTGCGCGCAGGGTATACCAGCTCCCATTCTCCGTTTTTGCACACCATCTTCGAAGCAGTTGCCTTCGGTCCAGTAGGGTCCTGGAATCTCGAAACATACACACTCAATTCGCATATAAACGATCATCAACATCACTTGTAGTGGATGTTGTACATCAGAACGACATTGCAATAATATGCGTATTCCATTGCAAAACTAATGTTAGGCCTAGAGTTTCAGTGAAAAAAAATCAGACTATCATAATTCCAATGCCCTCAACTCACTGCCAATTCCGCATTCAGATAAGAGCGTAATTGGAACTCCATTCGAAATGGAATTCGAAACTTATATTGACATGTGATTAATGAGAATATCAAAATTCAACTTCGATAAAATAATGTGTAAACAAATGGTTCCTTCACCTTTGGATCTCCATTCCGCGGCTACACGAAAGATGAATGGAAGGAATGACATTATTCAATCTACCAAATCTCATATGCTACGAATCTACCAATCTCGTATGCTACGGACCAATTTATTGTCGCTTTTCTTTGCGATTACCGTACCTTGTACAGGAATGTGGTTCTTCCAGCAGGGCCACTGCACGAGACTTCCGCAGCTGTCTTTACAGCGAGTGCGTATATTATAGGAGGAGGAACTACCGCCACAGCTTCGGCCTCCGGGATGTCACCAAGGTCAGGACACTCTGAGGTAACAGTAAATTGATGCAAATCCGTGTGGGAATATTATGCTTGAATATTTCAAATAATTTTGAACAATTCAAAACAAACTTGTGAGCTCAGGTAAATAAATAGCGGTCAAGGGGAGTACTCTCTGGCATTTGCAATAATGGTTCATGAATAGGGATGGCGAATGAAGGAGGGAAAGTGAACCGTTCATTCTCCCTTCAACGGGCGAGCTGCGCGGTGTCATTCTTCATTGAAGAGAGGGGAGGGCGGTGAATCCTGCATGAAGGATTGCTTTTCCTTCATGAAGGATGACTCGGATAATCGTTCCTAACTCAACTAAAATGCTGTATTTGCATAATTTCATGCATAATACCCATATAAACCATCCGCTGGCATAAAAACGCGATTCATTTTTTATAGTGGGAAGGAGGGCGCGGGTTGAAAATCGATTCTAGATCAGTTCATAGTCCACTTGTTTTTGCGCATAAAGCCTTGTTTGAGAATTAAGAAACAGAGTGGCTGATTTGGAAGTCTAGCAATGCAGTACTTTCCCGCTTTCAATGATTGAGGGGACTGTAATACTGCGTCTTTACAGTATGCCAAACATCTCAGCTTTTAGCCGCAATATGCATTAGATTGGTTTTTTATGTCTTATTCAAAACTCTGCTCAAATTTATTTATTATTCGACTTCTTTTTTGGGGAATTTCCATCCATACAGCTCTTTAGACAAAGCATCCAATGAAATGCAATGGATCAGTAAGATCGCGCTAACATTGCTGAAAGCTAAGCGTAAATATACATAATAAAATGAGTCAAATGATGCAGAATGCCCATTACATCGCCCAAATGGTATGGCTAGATATGTCAAAGCGGTTTGTGTAATGGATCCGACTGACCATAGGATCTACCGGACCATAGGATCTACCGACTCCCCTGTTAAAATTTCAAAGAAAAATATAAACCGGTTCTCGTTTTACATCCCTTTTTGTGAAATCATTCCTGCATGAAGGATCAGACCGTCCGGGTCATCCTTCATGAAGGAGAAATGAGAGGGAGGGAAAATCGCTTTCTTCATTCTTCCATTTTTCCTTCATTCGCCATCCCTATTCATGAATGAGACTTACTTATTGGAGCCTCAGTTGGTGCCGCAGTTTGGCCCTCAGTTAGGGGTTCCGTTGCCTTGGGATGAGGCTTCTTCGGCGAGTGGGGAGCGCAGGAGAAGGCAACGGTAAATGAGGCGAGCAGCAGGATGATCAGGCGAACCATGATGGAGAGGATACTCAACTCGAGATGCCATGGCTTTTTATCACAGCCGCGCGCTTTGTCGCCTTTGTCTAGAGAGAAATCTAGTTGTTGCAGGATTTGAGAGTGCTGATCACTTTCCATTCTCTATCACGCGCACTATCATTAGACTCTAGCCACCCACCTCATTCCATGGCGTGAAAGAGGAAGTGAACGAGAGACAATTGCCCAGTGTTTCCAGCTTTATCACTTCCAGGGCGGGGGAGGGGGAATGAGTAGGAAGTGAAAGGTGCCTAGCCCGGTGAGCGTATCAATTGTTATAATACATGACAAACAATTGGAGCCAGTATACTTTATAAAATTTACTGCGATTCCAGCTATTCGGAAACACCTGGCATGATTCAATCGTTCCTAACGACGCTAGTATTATGATGTTGATAACAAACATCTCTGTCCAGCACTGGCGGCGACCCTCAGGGGGGTGCGCAAGCATGAACACTGGGTCATGGATTTTTGAGGGGGACCTGCGCAAGCATGAACCCCGGGTCATGGTCAAAAATCGATTGGTAGGTGACTAGGCACCGTACCCAATCGATAGTACAGTACTTCCTGATACCGTATATAGCTACCGTAACCGCGATTACCGCAAACTGATCTTTTTTTCAAAAATTGAAAATACCGCACCCTAATTAAAAAGTCAAAGTACCGTATCCAATCGATAGTACAGTACCTTCAAATACCGTATCCCACTACCGTAACCCCGACTATCACGAACTAAATATATTTTAAAGATGTCTTGATAACGTGCACAATCGGTCTGGTGTCGTGAACGATCGATTGTACAGTACCCAACTGACTACCATAACCCAGTTCCTTGGGTCAGATCTAGTTCCTTGGGTCACACATTTTTCTAAAAATCCAAAATCATTTTATAAAAATCCTAAATATATCATAAATTGGTTCTACACTAATTATAGTTACGGTAGGATACTTCAAAATAATTTTATTATCGATTTAGGATTTTTAGAAAAATGTTTGACCCAAGGAACTAGATCTGACACAAGGGCCTGGGTACGGTAGTCAGCTGGGTACTGTACAATCGATCGTTCACGACACCAGACCGATTCTGTACGTAACCAGGACATCTTAAAAATAAAGTTAGTTCGTGATTGTCGGGGTTACGGTAGTGGGATACGGTATTTGGTGGTACTGTACTATCGATTAGATACAGTTCTTTGACTTTTTAATAAGGGTACGGTATTTATTTTCAATTAAAAAAAAAAAATCAGTTTGCGGTAATCGAGGTTACGGTAGCTATATGCGGTATCAGGACTGTACTATTGGTACAGTCGATTGGTACAGTACTTAGTCTTGACCCCATGACCTACCATCGATTTTTGACCATGTCCCGGGGTTCATGCTTGCACCAGGGGGGGGGGGGGTGCGCAAGCATGAATAGGGTTTCATGGGGGTCGCCGGCGGCGTGGACAGCTATGATAGCAAACAATGATGCACACAATGAAGTGTGTTATCGGGATAATATATTCATATATGATTCCTCTCGCGAATCATGCAATGATGAAATGGTAGAACGAATTACAAACTCTACGCAGGACTAGGAACGGGCTATATAACATCGAAATTCATCTGGTGGACCCTATCGTCTAATATATGATTCTGGCCCCGTAATTACACAGTTTCAATTATTTGGTTGATTCATAAGTTTCGCTCCAATACATTTCTATAGATTACTCGCTTGTGGTTCACTTGTGTTCATGACTACTTTGGCATTATTTGAGTGACAATAGGCGCACATAAATTATTTGTTTTATGTGAATCAACTCCACTTCGTTCCGCAGTGAAAAATATTTTTTCGAAAAAGTGACAAATTGACCGGTTTTTGAGTAGTGTGTTCAAGCCGCCGCTTAATCAAAACCAATGTTATACAATCGCTTTATTTTGTGAAGTCAGTAAGTGAGGGTCAATGTTTCCGATAAACACTTGAAAACGGAATTTCAGACTCTCTCGAGGAGCGCGCATAGTGAAAATTAGCGAAACTGGTAATCAAATTTCACTTTTGCGATTATTCCAAATGTGGCTTTTGAATAGAATGCTGAATCTCCACAACAAATTTCACACACACAGAAAGAAACAAATTTCGAAATATTCAAGAATTCAAAACTATGAAATTCCTGCCTATCTGGTCAGGCAGTTTCAAGGCTGATCCGATGCACGTCTACTATGAGAATGTCCATGTAAAATACTTTACGAAAATAGCGTTGTTATGGTGCTATCATGATTACGCAATGAGTACCATTCAATCAAATTGGCTGTGCCAAATATCAAGTTTGTGGCATTTCGATCCTTGACATTCCAGTAGAATCGATTGATCACGTATGAGTATAGGTGTGCTATGGAGAGCGCACATGTACTAATATCACGCAAAAAGGAATGGGAGATTTGTTAAAGTTCGAAGCAAATTATAGTTGAAAAACTTCAGGCGTGAAAATGGAGCGAAACTTATGAATCAACCTAATACATACGCATTTGGAAGCTTATCTTGGTGTAGTTAATTACTAGTTTCGAAACGCTATTTTCTAATTCTTGATATTATTTCGGCAAATAGATAATCCATAAAAAAATTATTACTTAGACATAATATTGACAAATGATGGAATAGACGTCGACTTCCAAGCGAAAAGCTCTCCGTTGAGATTTTGTCCGTCGCCCCCACCTCCGTGCGCTCTTGGATTGCAATTACTCGTCTCCACTTGATATGGGGTTGATATTGAAATAATCATCATACGCTGAAAACGCAAATCGTGCATTGTTTACAATAATTGATAAATAATTAATAAATAATAAATAATTAATAATTAGTTTACTGTTGACCTCGAACGCGATGTCCATTAATCGTGTAATCCATGGTATTTGCTGTTTCACAGTAACTGTTAAACCATACATTCTTTCCGAGCATGGGCAGTTTCTGATAAGGCACGCAATATTTAAATATTTTAAATGATGTTTACCTCTCTAAGTATGTCAAAACAAGCTGGAGTGATATAATAAAATATCAGCGTGTGCATTGTATTCTTGTACATCTGGACAATGAGCTCAGCAGAATCGATATCGGTAAGGCCCATATCCAGCCCATAAATAGCGACCGCTTGAACACATGTTGATATTTTTAGGAGGATTTTTTTAGGAGTCCTAAATTTATCACAATTTCTAGTATTATTTGATTCTCCTCACTCCGATCAGATAGATTCAGTCGGGGGTTGAATAGCTTTATTTTTTCAAGATTAGGCAAGACATCTTCAATTATGTCGCTGAAAATTTTTACTTAGCAAAACTATATTAACATTGCAAAAAAAATAAAAAAAATAACAATAAATAAAAATAAAATAAAAATATGCAAATAAACGTACACGACATCGTCGTCTACTTCCGTGTCAAATATTCCCAGGGTTCTGAACTTGATTCCCTCGATAAGTTGGCGAAGATCATGGCTCGGAAACGGCGGGAGTCCGGGCGTTTCTTCGTATCCAATTCGGAAATCATCGACGAGGTCTCCTATGCAAGTCCGCAGACTTTCAAGCATCGTTGAACTTATATCGCCGAATTCCAAATATAATGAATACACCTGAAACAATCTAGGATTATATGCTCAAACGGTAAATATTACACAATTACATCATCATTTAATCTTTTTATATATATTATGACAATATATTACGCCTCTCACCCGAGAATCGAGCTAAAACGGGTAAAACCGCAGCTGAAACTTTACCAGTATGTGCAGTTTATCACGAGGTATCGAATCCCTTCATCCCTTCCGCCCTCAAGTGGACTCATCTCAAGTATTATTCTGAGTTGATCTCCTTCCCGCGACTGTACTATCGTCTTACCGCTCGGCGAATGGAGTAGCATCTCATCAGATCGATAGCTATTACGATTGCCTACATCAAACATTTGACAGGGCTGTTTTTTACTCTCTCTTATCTCGGCAGTGTGGTTTCCTCTTTCTAGACAAAATGACATAATTCTTATTTCGGCTTGGAAATATAGCACATTGGAACGTACTGAGATTTATTTCACGGAAGAGAACAAACAATGAAAAGATCATGATTGTCGAACAATGTATTGCACAATAGAACCGGCATAATCTAATGCATTAAGCACACCAATGTACACCCTGCTCGTTTGTAATTTGGTCGGAATGAGCTAAAACATTATCGTTAAAAAACAACCTAACCATATGGATTCAGGATTAGACCGTTGATATCATTTAAGTCTGCGAATTCATTGGGTCAATCAATATTCAAAAGGAGGAAGCATGCACACTGTAAGATATGTTGGGAAGGATATCTGAAAAGATGGGGGACATTAAGAGTCAATTAGTAAACTCTACCTACAACAAAGAACCTTGTAAAGGAAATACATCGATATACTCCAAATATAGTTTTCGTTACTTTATTTCTAGTGTGGAGTGGAGAATTACCGTAAATAATCGAAATTGGTTCGCATTTCATCCGAAAAATTTACTATCACTACGGGCTAATCACTATTCGGTAGGAGGAAGTACGCACATTGCTTGGAAAGTCGGGCTTGATAGAATTGGCATCCCCTCGCCAACATGGGGTGTTCCCTGGAGAGATGAGAACCCCGAGTCAGTGCCCGAGGAGGGAGTAGTGGGAGGCGAGTGGACACGGGCTGTCAAGTCTTCCAAAGCAGTTGACGGAGTTATCGGAAGGGCTGGCTCTTCGCACATGGATAGAGCGATGAGGCTAGCAGCAGCTTCCAATTCCACGTCGGATTCAGACGATAATGTAGTTGCGTCAACTCCAGGTCCCATCTGGATCTCGAGGCCGAGGTAGAAGGAGAGCGCGACACGGAGCTTCTCCATCAAAGCAGGTGGTGCATCAGCAGAGAGAGCAGCGCGGGCTAGAGACTCGCCTGCTTGCATGCTGGGAAGGCCGACAGGTTTATCTATAATGAGAACCATTTAGTAGTTATAGCTTCGAAATAAATGGATTTCTAGATGGCACGATCATGTATAGAGTTTAGTAACATATCGACTTGTTGTTTGACCCCGATTTCGAGAAAGCAAACCAATGGCACTACGCCGGATGAGAACCCACCGGATGAGAACTAAACAATGAACCCTTATGTAGAGCTTTCACAAAATCATGTGTGACTCATTGGGAGCTTACAGTGGACATCCTGGAGAAGGGTTACTTTTTTGGTTTTCATCCGACCTAGTGCCAAACCAATTGCTGCTCTCATTCATGCGCACATAAGCCGGAACTCCGTTCTCATTAACATTACAGTGGTCTAATCTATTTTCCTCTTCAAACAGTAACCTATCCGCTATCGCTGTAACTATTCGCGCAATTATATAATCATTTTCGTTCTCTCTCTCAGGTGAGAGAGCACGAAAAGTCCAGAGCGTATCCCTTCTCTATCTCTGCCTCGCTCTTGCTCGCTTGCTGCCAGCCCCATTATCTTCCGCCGCCCCCCGCTAATCGGATGAGAGCGAAAGTGTGCAGTTCGAGTAATCGTATTTTTCATCATTTCCCACAATCTCTCATCACTCGATCTATAGACTTTGTGAAATAAGAGTGGATTATCCTAATTTCTAACTCTGCCCGAACCCGCTAAGTGGCTTATGAGAAGATGAACAACTCCTTTCCCACAATTCTATTTTTTCGTTTTATAACCAATCCGTTTGATTCACAAAATCTTTCTCAGGTGGTCCCGATCTTTCTCAGCCTCTATTCTAATAGGGAAATCTTGATACATGTCAGAGATCGAAATTCAGGCAGTGATTTCCTCATTTTGCATTCTCACTCTACCAACCAAATGAATGAAAGTATTTAGAAAGAAGTGACTCGTGACCAATTATTTATGTCAAAAATAGATTAGCTCTGGAAGGATTCTGCTTCAGAATGGAGAAGAAGTCGTTTATCTCCTCCTAACAACAAGCCACTTATCGGGTTCGAGTAGAGTTGGAAATTCGTGTAATTTTCTGTTTATTTCTCCGATTCCAAACTTTAATAAACATCCAACGATGATGTTATCTGCTAATTCACTCTCTCGGTCCCTTCTGTCTCCCTTGCCTGATCCCTCTAAGGGGTTCCGTATTTCTCCCAATCGAAACGCTTTCCCTCATCGATTATGCATGCATCTCGCCCGTACATCGCTTCTCCCCGGTGGCCATGTTCCGACAGGGTCGCGCACTAGATGTGGCCCCATTTTCTCCCCACCTCGAAGGTATTAGAGACTGAGGTCGGGAGCAGAAGCGATACGTGCAAATCATTTGAGAAAGGTAGTGCTACCCAGTACGGTCACTAATGGTGCGAACCGTGTCCCTGCATAGTGGCATACTCCACTGAGGAAAGTCGACCAGGTGAATAAATTTAGTCGAGTATGAGACATACGCTCTCCCTTGCTCTCTCCCCTTCGCCCAAAGACTGATATTACTGAGCTGGAGGACGTATTTCGAGATGTGTAGATCGTAATTGAGGAGAGGGGAGAAGACGATTAGTCTCCGCTCATTCTCGACTAGGCATATACCTCTCGTTCAGTTGGTCATACTAAGCATTGCGACCACGCACTGCTCACAGTATAGCTCTCAAATGACGGTCCCAGTTTCTACTGCCCTTTTCGGCAAGCGCTTTACGTTGCATGGTATCATTTCGCTAACTCATACAGTTAGTGTAATGGATTGATTGTGTTGTCCAGCCCCCCTTGGACTGTTCGTTATTCGCGCTCTCGAGTCATAGAACTCGCATCGCTCCAAAGCTCATGAAATCTCGGTCTTTGATTTTGATGATATAATCCCTTCCCTCTTGCCGAAAAACAGGAACCAAGTCGAGTTGGCCCCAGCTTTCTCCGGTATCACGCTGAGTTGCGCGCTCTCTTTCTCCCTCAATCTTGTAGTGCCCTTTTACCGCGCCTCTTATCCGAATAGGGTCACATCTCACAAAATTATACGAAAGGACGGACGTTGGTCAACTTTAGCACAATTGTGTAATCAAACCAGCCCTCCGAGATCCAACTATTCTTACATCTCTATGACGAGCCTTCATCTCTGGCTCTCTATCAAGACACTGACAAGAAATAGAAAAGCACAATATCTGAGTTAAACAGTTTCTAATTGCGCACATATGCTCCCGTATTTGTATTGGCATATTTTAGATCAGAAATGAAGCGCAAGCAATGAGTAGATCACACGATTTGGTTACAGAAAATGAGGGAACACAACGAAGGAAATGCACATGACGCACCTCCTCCCATCTGTCAGTAATAGATTGCATGTTCTATATAAATGTTGTTGGTTAGGACGAGTAGTGGGGTATCCTGATCTACTCCAGATTTCTCGAACTTCCCGGAATAAAAAAAAATCAGTAAATTATTGTGTGAGATAAGAGAACGACACTCATCGGGCAAGGTCTTGCAAAAAAAGGATATGTTACTCACCCAGAAGTATATCGTAGAGGAAGCATGCGAAGATGCCCTCGATTTGGCGAAGCTCCGGTACACGACGGAATAACTGCAAATATGAATCAATATGCATTAGAGCCCGGATCATCGTATTTTCATTCTACATACGTTTTCGACCGTATGGCACACGAATAAATGAGAATAGTTAGCATCTAAAACGTTAGAGCTAGATAATAGATCAAATAAGATATGTCAATGGATAAATGAAAGACAAATCAATTTCTACATATATGGAAAAAAAACGTGTACCTGCTAGGGTTCTCTTATTGGAACGGTTTTGTATCATTTTCAGATATGTTTCATGCACACTATATAGCTCATATGTATATCGAACATGAAACATATCTGAAAATGATAAAAAACCATTCCAATAACAGAACCATAGTACCTGCTCCGCGAAATCAAAGGTGGTGGGGAGGTTGACCGTCCAGTTCAGTTTTCGAATGATCGCCGCCTCACAATTCTGAAAGCAAAGATAGTTTTTTTTGAAATATTTTTTCTACAAAAAATGAGAATTCCCGATCATGATATGAATCTCCCTGATCTACCTTATACGACGCCTTCAAAGCATAGTCTCTCTCCTACCCTGGTGGTGAAAAGTATAAGTATAAGTATATGAATGTGTCCATTTTAAACACCCTATCGCTACTCGACCGCCCTTGGGATCGTGTGAAATGAAGATACAATTACCCGAATTTAGAACTTATGTCAATAAACTTGAAAACTGCTAGATCATAACTAGTTTGCTACAAATACTAACCAGATATTGGGAACAACAATAATTACAACAAACATCTCACGATGATATCGATGTCGCTCGCTGAACCGTGAGTACTCGGAGAGGTGGGCGGCGTTTAATTGGTAGGGCGACCTCAGCTTAGATGCAATCATCATACAAGCAGCTGCGATGCCCTGAAACTGAAAGAGAAGGTTGTGGTGATACTCAGCCAAGTGAAGGGGAGGTCATCAGCTAAGCAGCCAAAATATGCACCTGGATGGCTTCCATCGAAATGTCCTTGACGGCGAGGTAGCTCCCCATAATCTGGACAGCCAGCGGAAATACCTGCATATGATAATCGATAGATAATTTCCAGGCATGATGTGCTCAATAGCCATAACATTCTCAGAAATCATCAATCGCAATTATTGGTTGATTTTTACTTATCATATATACACTAGTATGTGCATCCTAGTTCTTATTTCAACGAACGTTTGTCGCCCTCATCATCTATTCTGACATCTGCCTGATACATTATTTGTATCGATTGCCACATTGAGGTATATCAAAAGCGGACTGGCGTCATATTTCTCAGTTATCATTCGACTTAGTGCCCCTTGTCATATCTCCACATCGGCCTCTCTACATGATACTCAGCCAAGTGAAGGGGAGGCCATCAGCTAAGCAACCAAAATAAGCACCTGGATGTCGCCTGGATGAAACTTGTATCTATTAACATACCTCTACATCGGCGTCCTCATGCCATGCCACATCTCGCATCCACTCAGCAGCATTCTGTCTGTGCTCTGTTCGCGAGATCCTCGGCTCCGTGAAAATCAGGTCGCGCTGCACGAATGTCCATGACAATGAGACATGGGAAGAAGATAGAAGTCATGGTACAAGCAGTAATATTAACGAAGTGTTGTCATAAAGCGTTGACACGAAGAACACGTATGATGAAGCGTACTCGAATGAGCCGCAGGATGAAGTAGTTTCCTATTGATGTTGCTCATATTTTGGACCAACCTCGGCGTCCTTCAGATTCCTCAAGATACGGTCGTCAATCCGCGTCTCTGACAGGGGGCGGCAGTATGATACTCAGGTAGCTGAAGGGGAGGTCATCAGCTACGCAGCCAATAAGCGTGAACAAAAATAATGCGATAAATGAAAGATCATTCTAGTATTTTCTAAAATGTAATCAAACGAGATTCGAATAAATCTATTTAAAGAGTCTAATGCGGCGAACGCAGTCGCAAGAGATAACTAATGACTGAAAACATATTTAAAGCAGGAGTCTCAGCAAAAAAGCGCTTGGTTGAAATATGTTTAAAATAGGGAGAGAACTCTCTTCAAATCGAGTACTCTCTCACTCGTTGCCTGTGCGTCAGGGTCAATGTTGAATGTTTTAATGGAACCATAACACAATTCTGAACAGAGATTTCGAAATCGGAATTTCGAAAATGGGATACGGTTTAGGATTGTCTTGAAACTATGTTGTCAGTCTGTCCTGACTAGTTTGGCTGATAATCCCGCTTTAATAACGACGAGAGAGATAATAAATTGGATAACAATAAAGTCTAAACGAAGTGAACATTTCATTGCATAATTGACCAAACATTTTGCGGTAACTCTAAAGCAATCGCTGACTCATGATAGGGATTGCGCAGATACGAGGGGCGGGGCAACTCTTACTCTCACCTGCTGATATATGTCTGTCTAGTCAAGGAGCCTCCGTATCTTTATTTCGCATACTCTCTGGAAAGGTCGAATGGCGAGAGAGTGCGTAGAATGAAGAGAGTGTGGTATCGTTCTCGAGCTCCACTCTTGATTCTCCCTCCTTATTATTCTAATCATAGCCAATCATTTCAACAATAATATTTTGAAGCATCGTCAATAATATTGTCACGAGAAGGAGAGTGAAGAACGAAATATTACTGAACTTGGATCTGATCGATTGAAAAATGTTTGTTCTACTGAAGTGTATATCAACGTAAAGTTGTATGTACACTAGTGATGCCAAAACGGCGCGCGCTCTCCTCGTTTCACACGCTCTCTCGCTCTGTCTGACCTGCGAGAGAGCATGTGAAACGAGGAGAGCGCGCGCCGTTTTGGCATCACTAATGTACTCATTAGTCGCTGCGAGATTAGTCAAGGTTAGTAATGACCGCTCAGTTTGAAAGGCCAACAAAAAACGAAAAAAAAGAAAAGAGCGTGCTTGTGAAAATCAGATAACGCAATGAGCTACCGGTATTATGCCAGCCAAAGAACAACTTATTTTTATCCGGATTACTAATGTATTACTGAAAGTGAAGTATATAATTCCGAGATGCATCAACTGATCATCGTCTTCTTCTTCTTCGGACATCCACCTCGCGAGGATGATCTGCTTCTGGAATATGACCATCAAGCTCCTTCTGCTCTATATGGTAAGTGGTATTCAACTGCGCTAGAAATTGGAAATGCACAATCTAACTTAATAATGCGGGAATCGAAAATGTAAAAAAAATATTATGCCATGCTTACGCACGCGTACTCTCAATGTGGATATTTTACCTTCTTAAATGCACTTGCCAAAATTTCTACAACTGTTGTTGTGTATTGCTTGACTATTCTAAATAACAGATTCTACTAGCGATGAACTCGATGAACGGTACCGAAGGTCAAACAATGCTGAGCGAGGATAAAAGCAAAACTGATGACGTGAGTCAAAGAAACACTGGAAATAAATGCACCTGTAGTCCAGAGCGAGGTGCGATGTCGATTTTCCGCACTTTCAAATAACTATTATTCCCAGGTCTCAGATGGAGAGAAGGACAATGATGACTCTCTACCTGGACAGGATATCACAACGCGTGTTTTGTAAGATAGCACACTATTTCATAACTTATGTGTGATAACATTTGAGGAAGGGATAATTGGGTTTCACAAAAACAAATATTTTCATTGCGATTTCAGCGATGATAGCGAATCGAAAGAGACCGATGAAAACTCGCCTATCTTCGAAACGATCACAGGACTCCGCTGCATCAAATCGCATTACGACGCCTATCTCAGAGGGTTAGAATACATATAATTCATATGTCTTTTTAAAGATAATTAAACCAACAAGATGATATTTTGTTTTCACTAATTCCAACCTTCAGCGATTAGAGTTCACTAAAGCTCTCTGCAGGGACTAGTTTTTTACAGTAAATAATTGTAAAATGATGATAAGGTGATCGAATTTTCTATAGATTGGTTCATGTAATGGACGGGCGCCTTGACACATCACTTCAGTGCGGAAAATGCGAGCAGTGGATGATCAACGGACATAATGGAAAGGTAAAGCACAGTTGATCGAATCCACATTGTGAACGGAGATTTACTAGACAAATGAAAGAAAACAATCACTTCGAGAGCCTCTAGTGATAAAACACCTGAAATAATGAATTTACTCCCGTTATAGCATCATTCGTTCACCTATTGCACTTCCCCCAGAATAATACCGCGATCGTGATCCAACACGCGAACTTGTTTTACTCTTGGTGTCATGTGTCCTAAAGTTGCCACGTCGTTTCTCATCATCTCTCACACGCCACTAGCTCGGACGAGAACTATGACTTCATGTCAAAATATAAAATTCAGCATTACGTCATACTTTTGTAGATAGCTTTAATGTGCGGTATGTCAACGATTTGCAGGTATCGCTGCAAGAATCCTGCACCGGCATGTATCTCAGCGCCAAGACGCACAGCTCCGTCGGCCTTTCTGAGAAGATTCTGGAAAATGAGATAAGGAAGCCCACGAAATACGGAGATGGAACGTGGTCCTTCGAGAGTGTGCACGGCACACATTTGCGCGCCCAGCCCAACGGCCACATCTCACTGCATACGCATGCTAATTTTGACGAGAAGTTCCGTCTGGAGTCATGGACAGGTTGGCATTCCGTCTGGAGTCATGGACAAGTTGGCATGCTTGATCATTTGACTACATTCAATTCAATTCAATTCAATTCATTTCAATTCAATTCAATTATTTATTCCGTTCATGTGGGAAAATTCAAGATATCATTATGAAATGGTTTCGGAAAACGAAGGTCCGTCGATGTAGTCGAATCGGGTATGCTTGCAGCAAGGGTATAGAATGAACAATTTGTTTATTTCATTTTTTTATTTTAATTTTTTTAATTTCAGAAGCTCCAACGGATCAGCCTACAACAACCACAATCCCTTCAGCCACATCCACCACTGAGAACCCCATGAACAATTTGGGAAAGGCTCTGAATATGTGAGGATGGAAAATATGAAAGACAATCATAACTGACTTTTCAGTTTCGCAAATATCATGAAGGGCACTGCAATTGCAGTACAGAAAGAGGTAAAGAAGATATGTTTCACTTTTATGAATTACTTTTTTTTAAGAAGGAGCGCACGAAAAATGAACCACCAAAGGACTTGGGCAGCGCTCTAAACAGGTAAGATGCAAGTTAGTGTTTCAAAGTTTAGGATATTTGCTGCTAAGCTCATAAACTATGTAGCTCATCTGAAACATATCCAAAATGAGCCAAAATGACCTGAAAATTTATATAATGGAAGTCAAAGAAAAATACAAGCACGTGCTCACATTTTCAGTGTCGTGAATATCATGAGGGGCACAGTGCAGGCGGCGGATTCTGAGGTTCGTCTGAGCGAAATAATTTCTTGATTGGTCGATATTTTTATGAGGCGAATCGCGAGAGAATCGACCATTTGAAAGGGGTCAGCGGCTGTAGGATTCAAGTTTGCTCGATTCCACTATAATTTTGGTTATAAGTATTTCAAACGATGCTCTTTCAAACTGCGTCGTCAGCATTTTGATAACAGTCGTCATCGTCGAGATTCAGAAAGCCAAACTTGGCACTATGACTTTTCGACAGTCAAATCGCGCTCACTTAAATGACCATATCTCCGTTTAAAATAAAGATAGAAGGCCGTTCTTTGTTTCAAATGAAAGCTACCATCATTCTCTACAACATTATCGAGACGATATCATTCGTGGTCTTCATCATGGTGTAGGGCGGTCGGGCGGACCAAAAGTGACGTAACTTTGGAAATCGGAAAAACGTATTGGGTTATCAAGCTTAAGTTGTAGGACATATACATGTCTAAGTTTTCGCCAAAAATTTTGCCAAATCGGAGTAGGAACAAAAAAAAGGGGCTCACTTTTGTACGGCGACCCCAAAATGAGTTCTGGACAAGAGTACTTCCGTATTTTCAATTGGCCTCATTTAGGCTCAAAATCGTTCAGAAACTTCCAAATCAACATTATAAGTGTCTTCCCTCCGTATTCCAGCACTTCCATTGGTCACAATTTGTCACATGACCGAAAATTTGAAAATAGGTATTTTGGCCAATTTCGAAATGCGGGATGGGCCCAAACTCACTAAATATTTTTCAAATAATGTAAATACATTCCTCGAAACAGCTTAAAGAAAAATTCCTCCTGAAAAGAGGATATTTCGCCTGAAGAATTCAAGGAAAGACGCAAAACTGTGTCCCTGGTCAAAATATACGTAGAGACTCGTCATATGGATAGAAATGTAGAGCACGATGAGCTGAACATTTCATCTGTTGAAAGTGAGTCTCTATCTTATCGTTGAAGCGTGCTACAGAACCTGGAAGTTGGGCAGAAATGGGCTAGAATCCCCCGAGAGCGCGTGCTCTAACCGTCTGGCGCTCTCGCCGCCTGACCTCCCTCTCCCTCCCCTCTATTTAGCGCTCCCCGCGCACGTCTCTCGTCGGTTTTGGCCAACTTCCAGGCTCTGTAGCACGATTCAACGAAAACATAAAGACTCACTTTCTTCAGATGAAATGTTTAGCTCATTGTGTTCTACATTTCTTTCCATGATCCGAGTCCGTACGTCTATTTTGACCAGCGGCACAGTTTTGCGTCTTTCCTAGGATTCTTCAGGCGAAATATCCCCTTTTCAGGAAGCATTTTTCTTTGAGCTGTTCCGAGGAATGTATTTACATTATTTGAAACCCATTTAGTGCATTTGGGCTAATCCCGCATGTCGAAATTGGCCAAAATACCTATTTTCAAATTTTCGGTCAGGTGACCATTTGTGACCAATGGAAGTGTTATAATATGGGGGAGGATACTTATAATGTTGTTTTGGAAGTTTTTGAACGATTTTGAGCCCAAATGATGGCAATTGAAGTTACGGAAGTACTCTTGTCCACATTTTGGGGTCGCCGTACAAAAGTGAGCCCCTTTTTTTTGTTCCTATTCCGATTTGGCTAATTTTTGGCGAAAACTTAGACATGTATATGTACTACAACTTAAGCATGATAACCCAATACGTTTTTCCGATTTCCAAAGTTACGTCACTTTTGGTCCGCCCGACCGCCCTACACCATGATGAAGACCACGAATGATATCGTCTCGATAATGTTGTAGAGAATTTATTTTAAACGGAGATATGATCATTTAAGTGAGCGCGATTTGATTGTCGAAAAGTGATAGTTCCAAGTTTGGCCTTCTGAATCTCGAAGCCAAAATTATAGTGGAATCGAGCAAACTTGAATCCTACCGCCGCGGCGTGGTCGATTCTCTCGCGATTCCTCTCTTATATCATACCATATACTTCTTTTTTTCATATTCTACATTAAAAATCTGTACCGTTCTTCTGCTTGATATCCATTTATGGATATAATATTTTAAATGTAATGTTCAATCATCATCGGCTCATTCTCGGGAATTCCTAGCTAACGATTATACTAACAAGTTAAATTTAATTTATTCTGTCTCATATACAGTAGCGCTCATAAGTCATGGGACACTTTTTGCCTTTAGTGTAACTTTTAGCTCAGGAAAGGCATCACTCTGGCACTAAGGTAGGATGTACCAAATCCACTGTAGATTATGTTCATGATATTGGGGTATGACGCAACAGCCTAGTTATTGCGTAGTGATGACGCAATCAAGGTGTACTTTTTTCAAAACGGCATTATTCTTACATGGATTTTTTCCTACTCGCCAATCTTTATGAGGTTGGGGATATCACGCGTGTCACCTAAGAATCGAATAAAATGAGGCTGTTCTAGGCACAACTTTTGACCCCTACTTCTCTGCACATTTTTTGATAGTCCATAGGGTCCCTCACAAGATAGCGTCGAGCTTTTTGGTATATCTCTTATTTCTGACCTTATTTAGGTCATCAAAGCTTTTAATGTCCAAAAAATGCAAACTTTGGAGCCTCACAGCTTATTTGAAAATTAATTTGATGACAAACTGAAAACAACGATTTGTTCCTAGACTCCATAAGAGTCTCCCTAGGCAATTGGGCTGTCAATATCTTAATTTGCATTTTTTTAACCCACAAATCGAAGCCCAGGCTGAATTTATGTCCAAGACCTAGATCTCGGAAAGACGAATCGAATGATATGCTAAACACCTATCATAAAGTGGTGTGTTCGTAAGTTAACGTCATTATTAGCTTTTCATTCCTAGTTTTCAAGAGTGATGAATCATCACCATTCCATTGTTCGCCCTCTCATTCTCCGCTCGAGAGCTCGAAATGAGAGGCCTGTGCGCCCTGTTCTAATATGTTTCAGGCGCATTATGTAGCTGATGAACTTTGGTTGATGAAGCGTACGTGAAACATAACCAAACCAGAAACGAAAAAAATCAATAAGAGGAATCAAATTAGTGATGACTCATCACTCTTGGAAACTAGGAACGAAAAGCTAATAATCGCGTTAACTTACGAACACACCACTTTATGATAGGTGTTTAGCATATCATTCGATTCGTCTTTCCGAGATCTAGGTCTTGGACATAAAATCAGCCTGGGCTTCAATTTGTGGTGAAAATGATTCATTTTAATCGATTAACGGAAATGCAAATTAAGATATTGACAGCCCAATTGCTTAGGGAGACTCTTATGGAGTCTAGGAACAAATCGTTGTTTTCAGTTTGTCATCAAATTGATTTTCAAATAAGCTGTGAGGCTCCAAAGTTAGCATTTTTTGGACATTAAAAACTTTGATGACCTAAATAACGTCAGAAATAAGAGATATACCAAAAAGCTCGACGCTATCTTGTGAGGGACCCTACTACTATCTAAAAATGGCGTTTCCTCATTTTCGACTTTTCCTATGTGATTTGGTTTACTCGATTCTTAGGTGACACGCGTGATATGTCTGAGGACTACCCAGAAACAATTTTTGAAGTTGCTGCGCGACCGCATATTTGCTACAGCCTTGCTGCAAAAACAAGGCCGCAAATTCAGAACTCGGCTTCTGGATGGGCTAGAGACCTGTTCAAGCCACGAAAATGATCGTTATCATGAGTACATGTGATTCTAAGAATTAGAAAGCAATATGTCAAAATGTGCCCTCAGGGCATGAAAAAATATTTTTTTATATGACCATTATTTGAACAACCATAACTTTGTAGTAAATTTAGGTAAAAATATATTTTTTACATACGGATGTTCAAAATGTATCGATGTACTGATTCCCAATTTTTTAGAGCGATTGGACACCTTTTCTACCCGCGGCGACAGTTTTCCGGTGGGATACTAGGGTCAGGAAACACCCTGTTTACGCCCTCTCGTCGTCTGCACTCTCTCGTCCATAGTGGTAAACAAGGTGTTTCCCGACCCTAGTAAAACGATCGCCACAGGCAGGAAAGATATCCAATCGCTCTAAAAAGTTGGGATTCATATCTTTAATACATTGCGAGCATTCCTGAGCAAAAACTTGATTTTTATCTACATTCTCCACATAGTTATTAATGTTCAATAAATGGTCATGCAAAAAAGTAATTTTTTCATGCCCTGAGAGCAAATTTCGAGATATTGCTTTCTCCTTCTCAGGATCATATGTACTCACGATGGCGATCATTTTGATGCTTTGAAAGAGTGTCTATCTCATCTAGAAGCCGTGTTCTGAATTTGCGACCCTGTTATTGCAGCAAGGCTGCAGCAAATATGCGGTCGCGCAGCAACTTCAAAAATTGTTTCTGGGTAGTCCTCAGACATATCTCCAACCTCATAAAGTTTGGCGAGTAGGAAAAAATCCAAGTAAGAATAATGCCGTTTTGAAAAAGTACACTTTGATTGCGTCATCACTACGCAAAAACTAGGCTATTGCATCATACCCCAATATCATGATCATAATCTCCAATGGATTTGGTACATTCTACCTTAGTGTCAGAATGATGCATTTCCTGGGCAAAAAGTTACAATAAAAGCTAAAAGTGTCCCATGACTTATGAGCGCTACTGTATACCTCACGGGATGTTGACGATGCACGATAGCATATCATATTTTCCAGTTGTCGGTGGATAAGGAAACCCAAGAAGCACATGAAGAAGCCATGAAAGAATTCGGAGAGGAAATGCATATGTAAGATCGTAAAATGGGATCAGTAATATCGCACAACTTAGTGATAATCTCTCGATTTCATATTTTTTTAAAAGATTTTTCATTTGTATTTGAATCTTCGCCACGGGCGATAATCATATTATTCAGGCTCGGACGGCTGCTGGAAGGACTTGGATCTCCTGCTCAGAGCGAGGTGCTTTCTTGATTATTCGGCCCTTCAATATAGCTATATCTGCAGGTTCATAAGGCAAGCAATGATGCTGACGTTACAATTCGCCCTAATGGACCTGATGGCATGATACATATTCCGTAAGAAATTATTGTGATATGGAGAAATTCATGAACGTTGACGACGATCGCAGTGTCTTGTATAGTTGTGAGACCACGGTAATGATACCACGGTGTCTCATTCTATGCACACTCTCGCCCATCGACCGGTCAAGAGAGTGTGTAGAATGAAGAGACGGCGGCCTGAATTACGAACTCAAAGTGATATGGAGAAATTCATGAACGTTAAGCACCGACGACGATCACAGCGTCTTCGATGTGAATCAAATCTCACTAGCTGATGAATCGGACACAACAGTAAATCCCGAAAGGTATAGATGCTACAAAATTTAAATTTCGCTTAATATGATCATTCTAGCGAGGAAGACGTTGATCATGAGTCGACTGGTAGTGACGAAAATAATCTCCCGCGCAATCTCATCTCGGAGGTCCTTGGAAAGCGCTGCATCAGAACTTACCTACACTGGACTTATCTCCGAGGGTGAGTCATTATTATGAAGAATGTCGCACACGATTGTGCAAACTTCTGAAATATATATTTGTGTGTATTCTGTAAAAAATCGACAAATTAACAAGCACTTATTGAAAATATTTTTCCTCGAGATGGGCCAACGAGACGGACTGGCACGTTGGTACGGCGTCGCGATGTGGAAGGTGCGAACAGTGGACGATTGAGGAGCAGAGGGGAAAGGTCAGTATAACTATGACGTCATGCCGGCGTTGATCTAACTTTACCGTTGATCTAAAGCGAAATAAGATGATAGTTTTCATCCTACGTAATACAATGCCGATTATGCTATTGTTCTGCATCGAAAACAACACACTGAAGTGAGCCACATGTTTTCAGGTATCCTTGAAGGAATCCTGCACCGGCAAGTATCTCCGTTCTAACATTGAGTGGTATGTGTAGTTGAAGGAGGATCAAAGGCAAAACTAAGAAATTGGCTCTTTCATTACCATTTCTAGCAAATTTCACTTTTTTATCTCTGCTATGAACTTAGTTTTCGCACCTAGATTACTACTTTACCACACTCCGTACGAATATCGCCCCTAGAGCAAAAAAAAACGCAACTCTAAATGTCTCATTAGAGAGTGGTGATGTAGATTCTTGTTTGGGTCAACTAATTTATATTGATCATCAGAAATTAAAAAAAAACGACGTCCATTTCGAGTTGTGATGTCGTTTAGCTTCTGTCATAATCCCGCGTCAAACACTATCTCTCGTCTGATCTAGCGGGGAAATAGTGTGTTTAATGCAAACAAACTGAGACATTGATTGCTTTTCTGGTAAACACCATAGTAACAACTGAAGCCACACTATCAGACTCTTATTTATTATTACCCCGTGAAGTAGAGTGGAATGAGTAGGTTTCGCTTATTGGAACATTTTTGTATCATTTGCAGATATGATTCATGTACGAGCATGACACATTCCTCAAAATGATACAACAAAATTTTCAACAAAAAAATCATAACCCTATTCAGGTACGTCGATCTGGCCGATAACGCAAAAGAACACGAGCTGTGGACACCGGTCAAGAACTGGGACGGAACCTGGTCGCTCAAGAGTTTCCATGGCACATATCTGCGAGCGCAACCCCATGGTCGCATATCAATGCAGAAGGAAATCGGAGGCGATGAGAAGTTCCGATTGGAGCTATCGATGGGTAAGTCATGATGTTAAAATTCGATCGTCTTAGAAAAATAAAGATAAAAATATCTACGGTCGAGGAGTTGGAACAGGCTGCGCAACATGACTTTCTACCCAGAACTACATGCTTTCAGACACGTATACCGAACCACCTGTAACAACAACTACAAGTGTCTCGACGACCACATCCACTACAGAGGCGCCGACTACAACCACCAGTTGCCCATCTCTCATTTCTGATGTGAGCATAGTTTCATGCTCAATTAATGAAATTATTGATGGAAATGCAGACGACAACCGAGATGCCTGCAACAACGTGCGCCCCTTGTACATCCACCACCACTGAGGTGAGCGTATTACAATTAAAAATGACCAAATTCACCACGATATAAGTCAGCTTCTCGTCTTTCTCTTGAATCAATGATTGCCTTCTTTGAAGCAGCTAGACCAACCAGAGTACGATGTGGTTGAAGACTCGAACATCTTCGCTGTCGGCCATATACTCCTACTGATATCGTTGTTGCTCAATGTAGCAATGATCTGCGTGACCATTATTGCAAGCAGAAAGGTGATAAAATACGTACATCAATACTCAAGCTGAAGGCTATGAGTTGTCCCAATTAGGCTGTCTATTGACTATTGTAATCTCGATTGTGACACCTTTATATTTGCATTACCCCTTTGCATGTGATGTTTCAGGTCGCGAAGAGAAAGAATTCTCCAGAAGTTCTTGAGGCAAGAGAGCTGGTCGAGACTAATGACAAAATGGAGGAGGCATAAGAGGATTTGAGCACATAAACATATATCTTCCGGTTCTATTGAATGCAAAACAACATTCCGTTACTTATAAATAAATTCTGTGCAACATGTATCACGCGTGTCGCGTAAAAATCAAACAAAATCGGTGGTTCATGATTACAATTGTTGACCCCTTTGTAAGGTTCCTCACAAGATATCTTCGAGCTTTTCGGAATCTCTTATTTCTGTCCTTATTTTCTGTCCTTGTCCATAATTTTAGCTTGGCCTTCGATTTGTGGTGAACGCTTATTTTTATCGTTTAAGGAAAATGCGAATTAAGATATTGACGGCCCAATGGTTGATGTTAGCAACAAATCGTTGTTTTCAGCTTGTCATCATATTGATTTTTATATGAGCTGTGAGTTTCCAAAGTTTTAATTTTTTTGGACTTAAACTGAACACGCATAACTCAGCGCACGTTCTCTCTTCGAGCCGCTCTATCATCTCTCTCCCCGTGTATGGAAATGAAGTGGGATCGAGAGGAGCGCGCGTCCGTAGATCGTTGACTATGGCCCGGAAAGTGGTGCCAGTTCCACCAAAAGTTGGGAATCGATTCATTGATGGTTTTTGTAACTTCTTGTCCAAGAACCAGATTTTAGGCTAACGATCTCTTGAAATGGTACGCGCCCAAAGTACGGTCATTCGAAATATTGACTTTTTCGTGCCCCGAGGGCCAACGAAAACTGATCAATACCAAACTTTCTGGATCATCTAGGGTCATGATGGAGATCATTTTTCTGCTTTGGACGAGTCTCTAGCTTCCCTAGGCGCTGAGTTATGCGTTTTCAGTTTCAAACTTGCAGCAGCTGCAGCAACAAGTTGCGGGGTAGCAGCAACTTGAAAATGGTTTTCTGTGTAGTCCTAGGAGATGTCTCAATACCCAATAAATTTTAGCTGTTGGAAAATTTTCCTACAAGAAATATAATTTTTCGAAAAAGTGGTGTGCAATTGCATCATAACTACGCAAGAATGAGAAATTTGCATAAGTTCGCAATAAGAGCAGATTGTTCCCCATTAGATTTACTATTCCTATTTCTATTTTTAGCTCAGTACATCGAGTGGTTCAAAAACTAACGAAAAGAAAAAAAACCTGGTCAATAATTTCCGGCGATACTGTAGATCTCGGAAAAAAAGGAATCGTATGCTATTCTAAACACCTATCATAAAGTTGAGTGATAAGTATAGTTCTCTAATTTAAAACTGTTTGATCTCTTTTCAAATATGGTTTTTCTTGATGTAGCGCACATGGAACCTACTCGAAAATACATCACAAATTTTTCAATGATTGGGTGAACAATCGATTGGAAACTAGGCATGAAAACCTATTATAACTTTTAAATACACACCTTTATGATATGTGTTTAGCATATCATTCGATTTGTCTTTCCGAGATCTGAACATAAATTTAGCTTGGCCTTCGATTTGTGATGAATACGATTAAAAGACCGGATCGGTAAGATTCGACCACATGCGGCACTCCCCGGACACGGGTCCCCTGGAGATATCAATGTGAAATTTTCGGAGCTTCTTATCATTATGGAGCTCTAGGCAGTGTGCATATGATAGCTTCAAAAATTGAATTTTGAGTTTACTCCTCCTTTAAGAAGATTAATATTAATGTTTATATTATTACTGTTCATACAAGGGCAATCGTTACATTATATATTTATTATATATTTTACTGGCAAATTCATATGAATGAAAATAATTAACTCTTGGGTGTACGTTGACATTTCGTAGATTTTTCGGTGGAAATACAGAACGTTGGTGAGCATTGATAACCGGACTTAGATAAAGGTGCGGAGGGGAGCCGGAGGGCCTGGGTGGGGGATAGGGTTGGCAGAATGAATCTCTACGTGCAAAAAATCAAGTGAAATACAGATGGGGATGAATCTTTCCAAGGGAACAAGCTCACACACATATTATCTTGATACTGAAACATAGTTGACAGAACCCATTTGATGCAAAATTCATTCAAAATGTTAGTTTTACCAACGGCTGAAACATAACTTACAGCTTTTAAAACGAAGCGCAAACATATTTTTAAAAATATATTAACATCCGAAACCATTTGTTGAAAATGTTCTAACAGAACGCGCTCGAAAAAATATTTTTTCCTTCGAAATTCGAATTTTTAAAGTGATTTTGAGCAAAGATTCAAATGAATCTCGATTCAAACGAATCGATTCAATTGAATCTCTCGATCAGGAGATTCAATTAGGAAAGATTCGAGATTCAGTGAAAGATTCATTTTGCCAACCCTAGTGGGGGAGACGGCTTTGGGGGAACGGAATCTGGAGAGGGACCAACTACTGGACTTCAAGGATTAGCTGCGGTTGAACGTCTGTAACTGAACATTTCAATTATGAAATGGTTTGCGATCTACGGCCGGAAATCGATATTTTCATTTTTGTTTCCTACATGAATACAATATCAATTTCCGGCCTTAGATCGCATCTGATCGAAAAACTCCCCGGAGTAAAAAAGCCTTAGAATTTGATCGCCGAATCATTCCCTCCACCGCCGCAGTGAACTCGACTAAAAACTTTTTTGACGATTACGGTAGCTTTATACCGTAATCGTCAAAAATGAATCGATATCCGGCCGTAGATCGCATCTGATCGAAAAACGAAGTAAAAAAGTGTTAGAATTTGGTCGCCGACCACTTTTCCCTACCGCAGTAATGATTGAAAGCAAGCAAAACACTTTGCAAAAGATATGCGCAGGAGGTCGGACCCTGGTCGGCGATTGCGCTCTAGGAAATCAATCGAAAAGCGTGTTCGGTCCAAGAAATTCCAAATTTTTATTGCAGATTCAGAATCTGCATGCAACAGAGCACCACATATTGAAAATTCAGAATTAACTTTTGAGTTTCAGACGAGCAGTGAGATGATGATGATTACAGTCGGTCATAAAAATGTTTGATTTTTTCGACATTGCTCAAAAAAATTTCGATAAATTTGAAAACTGTCTTGGGTTTTGACATGTTTTCATGCTCTTGCATATGGTATATAGCTTTTGCACTGTACTGTATACTATTTCGCTCGCTGTATCATTCGTTTGTATCTTTAAACGATATAAAGTTGACTACAAAAAAGATTTGGAACCTCTAAATTGATCGGACCTCTAAATTGATTTGGAACCTCTAATTTCTATGGACCTCTAAATTGACATGGAACCTCTAAATTGACAATCAACATTCAAGATGAAATAATATCCAATATGTTTAAAAATGGAACCTCTAAATTGATTGAACCTCTAAATTGATGTGGAACCTCTAAATTAATCGGACCTCTAAATTGATTTGGAACCTCTAATTTGACGAACCTCCAAATTGACATGGAACCTCTAAATTGATATGGTTCCTCTATATCCTTTGGAACCTCTAAATTGAATTGGCCTCAAATTTCATTAGAAATGGAACCTCTAAATTGATTTGGAACCTCTAATTTGACGAACCTCTAAATTGACATGGAACCTCTAAATTGAAACGGTGCCTCAGCACCCTTTGGAACCTCTAATTTGACGAGCTATTTTTTGGAACCTCTAAATTGATTTGGAACCTCTAATTTGACGAGCTATTTTTTGGAACCTCTAAATTGATTTGGAACCTCTAATTTGATTTGGGACCTCTAAACTGAGACAGAGCCTTTGGGCCTATCCCGCATGTTGAAATATTAGGTTGTAACATAAGTTTTGTTGCATTTCGGAGGTTCACAATATTTCCATGAAGGATACTTCTCAAACATTATCAATGCCTGACCTCATAGTATATGTTTGGGGTGTTCATGCACATTCAAACCATAGGGTAGAGCTGAACAGCGCACGCTGGCTATGCGAAAAATATTAATATGAACTGATTTAAATTTGGTACAGATTTTTTTAATTCGTTTGATCAGGTGCTAGTTCGCAGAGATGAATAATGAACCAAACTTCTACAGCATGGTGATATACCCCGTCAATGCTCTTTCAAAATATACGCCAGATATGGTGCTATGTTGAGCGGAATCAAAGATATACTTCACTGAGTGTAAGGTGACTAACATAAGTGCGTTCCAATTACCACTCATGGAGGTATAATTTATCATTAAACAAGTGAGAGAAAGAACACTCCACTTGTGGGAAATTTGAATTTTTATTAATTCAATTCGCGCACAATTTTACCAAAATATGCAAGTTTAGGTGTTTCGAATTAAAGATTGTCATTCAAAAGCTATTTATTTCCAAACTTATCCCAAGTAGATACTAGTAAGGGAAGGGTTTATGGTTAGGATGGACACAACAAATCAGATATTGAACATGTGTGCGAGGTAGGAATATGAACAAAGTGCCGATTTCATTAGTTTAATTTACATACCATCGTTCTGAATGGAGCCACTTATCTCAACAGAACCCAATCTACCCCAAACTTTGTCTGCATACTGACCACTTTGGGTGAACTATATTCCACCACTATTTGGATCTGGATATCTATTGAGAAGAAAATTCGGCTTGCGAAAGTTTTCGCGACCGTCACCAACCATCCACATTATACAAACTCGTCTACATTTCTAGAACGATTTTCGTTTGTCATTATCCGTGAGTGGTTCAAAATTATGCACATATGTAGTACTTTACGCAAATCACACAAAATCGGCATAATTTATCCTTTTCAAGAAGAGCTGATGCGTGAAAATGATTTGTAATCCTTATCTCAGTACAACTTTGTCTGACTAATGTGCCTCCTCAACTGCCTTGACAGGACTGAAGTAAAGCGCGTAAGAAAGAGTACGAAGGCCCTCACTGATGATGAATAACGAAATTGAGATTAAATTAATTCGAAGAATTTCTGAGGTTAAAATGCATAAGAGATTGGACGCGACAAAACTTATGTTACAACCTGATAGGTCAAAATACGGAATTTCAAATTTTCGGTCAGGTGACCATTTATGACCAATGGAAGAGCTATAACATGGGGGGTAGATACTTAGAATGTTGTTTTGGATGTTTTTGAATGATTTTGAGCCCAAATCAGGCCAATTGAAGATACGGAAGTACTCTTTTCCAGAACTCATTTTGGGGTCGCCGCACAACAGTGAGACCTTTTTTTTGTCTATACCCCGATTTCCCTAATTTTTGGCGAGAAGTTAGTTCCATGTATGAACTTAAACTTAAACATGAAAACCCAGATTGTTTTTCCGATTTCAAAATATACGTCATTTTTGGTCCGCCCGACCGCCCTTCACCATGATGAAGACCAGGAATGATGCCGTCCAGATAATGTTGTAGAGCATGATGGTAGCTTTAATTCTAAACAAGGAACAACCTTCTATCTTCATTTTAATCGAAGTTATGATCATTTAAGTGGTCCCGATTTGAATGTTGAAAAGTTATAGTTCCAAGTTTGGCCTTCTGAATCTCGAAGATAACGACCGATATCAAAATTCTGACGACGCAGTTTGAAAGAGCATCATTTGAAATACTTATGGGTGAATTTGTTGCCAGATAGGACACATTTTTTTCCTACCGCCGCCCACCCCCCTCAAATGGTCGATTCTCTCGCGATTCGCCTCATATGACGTTTCATGTGGTAGACAAAACAAATTATAGTGGTTTATAAGGGATTCACATATACGTCCGAGGGCTGGACGATGCATTCGAGCAGTTATTCATGATGAAGAAGAGCGAGATACGAGATATATTTCTGCTTACTAAATGATTCAATAAATAATCGAAATTGAGCATAAACGAAAGTTAGGGAACCTAATTTTAGTGTAATATCAGGACATGTCAACAAATTTGGGTATTTGCGCAGTTGATTTTGATGATCTAATTGATAATAATATACTTAATTGGTAACTTTTTTTAAAATTTCCAGTTGTCATTCTCACCTCATTGTTCGCGGCGGATATACCTGCACGCGTATCCGAATGGTTCCGTGGAGCTATCGACACAATCAGATGAACAATGGATACCTCGCAAGATCGATGGGAGAACATGGACTTTCATGAACAATTATGGCGATTTGTTGAGCGCAGATAAGAATGGATCCGTGCATACTGTGAGAAGTGGAAATATGCCATCAGCACATTTCAGGCTGGAATGGATATCTGGTATTAAAATTAGTTATTTCAAAATGCATGAATGTATGATGTAGTATCATACAAAATTCTTGTTTAGTATCAAAAAAGACGCTAGCGAACGAGATCAACGGATATCATTATATTACATCGGTCTTCGGAACATTCCTCCGGTCTCCAATATCCGAACAATATAGGAATACTATTGATTTGGTGCACCGGCCTTCACCCTGCGGCCAATGGGAAATCGTCGCAGATGGAACACTGGTCAGTGGGCATGCTTAATGAAGGATTCTCAACAAACACCCGCTCGGTTGAAATATGCTTCAAATAGGGAGAGAAGACACTTCAAGTCGTGTGCTCGCTCGCTGCCTGACCTTCAAGGCCACAATCAACTAACTAGTCGTAACTTGCTTCAAATCCTGATCGATTTTTTTGTCTTGTCTGATTTAGAGTCATTTTTTCTGGTCCATCTTTAAAGAAAGAGTTCAATGAGTTATACCTTATTGAATGGTTTCCATGTACAGCGTCCCAAAACATGTGATGTTAAAAAGATTCGACTACTATTAGCCAGGTCAATATCAATATATTGCAGTAAGGTCCCCGAATAACAATTAAAGACTCAATTGAAAGGCGAATATAAATTGTATATTATTTTGGCAAGCTATATTTATAAAAAAAACATAAAGATGTAGTGTTGTGATGAATAAATACAACACCTAATGCTGATTCAAATATAATCGTGACAATGCAGGTTGGAGTTCGTTCGAAATGCACTCGCGAATGGCTCTGCTCGAATGCGGACGGATATGTTCATGTTTCGTCGCAACCTAGTTTTAAGGACTGGATACCTTTCAAGAATGATAATGGAACGTTCTCGCTCATGAGTACATACCGTGAATTTTTAAACGCAGACAACAACGGATCGCTGTACCTTGTAAAGGAGAAGACTTATTCGGGTCACTTCTGGATTGAACCGGTGACAGGTATAATGTAGTATATTCGCAAAATAGTCTAATATAAGTTGCATTTTGGGTATTCAACTAATTGCGAGGGTACAGTGGAGTTTTTGGATGAGACATAGCGGGATCGAAAGAGAATCAACAACTTCTACATTCATTTTCCATATCGACTGAGGGCCTGTGAGGACAGCTGGGTGGCAGTGCATTTTCGGAACATATCTTGAGAAAATACATGTTTTACACCTTTCCCCTCTATGAGCCCAGACATCACAGAGGTCCTCAGTTTTTAGTCTGCGTAGAGGACATTCTTTGCGTGTTTCCTTGCCTTTCGCGTTTACTATGTCTCACTCTAGTTTCGTGACTAGAACGATCAACATATGGAACGTGTCCTATAATGAAATCAAAACACATCCACCGCAAGCTATCGTATTGCACATATACTTAACCTGGCGGATAAAGAATTGAATTGAATTGAATTGAATTGAATTGAAAAACACCGCATTACCCTCGCGGCCCTCCCTTCTAAAACAAATACGAATCATCACGCTAGTCTTCTGGAGTAGCATTGCAAATCACACCTTGGTTTAACTGCTAATCTATTCTACATTATTACTGTTCAAGATTCCAGGTCGCCAGGAAAGCGATACGGTGTCGTTAGGACGTCAATATATCACAACTGTACATGGCAAATTTCTTCGATACGCTCTGTCGGATTCTGAATACGACTCAATCGGAATGGACTATAACCTTCATATCTCAAGCTGTGCGGTGTGGCGCATAACGTTGAACTGGGGAATTGTCAGTGCATGTTTGTTATATTTATACATATGAGGTTTGCATTTTTGCTAAATATTCGCGTCTTCTGAGAGATTGCATAAATTCGGACCCCTCGCGGAACTTTTCCCACAAGCGCCTTTAACGATTTTCCGGTTTTTTTCAGCTCTTCCATATATCCGCTCCCATATGATCTAGGAGGCTGGAAAATAGTCAATATTGTCTACGCTGTTGGCGGCAGAAACGAGCATATTTATTTTCATTGTGAAAAAAAATTAATAGCCACATTTGAATACAGACTATACCGGCTCGGAGACCACTTCTTTGCCACTTTCGCAGTATCTAAATTCATGATATCGCATAGATAAAAGATATGTGAAAGCTAAACCGGTTGCTTTTTGCGATCTAAGGGCGGGAACACAAAAATTATCCAACATTTTATTTGTCAATGTTTTCAACTTTGAATATACCGTTATTTGTGACTTTCCGATGATATTTTCACTTATTTTTTGTTTATCATAATCTCAAAAATGGTGTTCTTTTTCAATTTTATGAGAATTGAATATTTATTTCCACTGATGTGTTTCCGCCCTTAGATCTCAAAAACACAAGTTTAGTTGTGAGTATGCATTTTTTCTAGACTCGTTGCTGCAAATTATCAGCAACGAGTCTACACGTTTTAGCTGCCAACATACAATTTAATTTTTTCCCAATTTTCCGCACATTGTACGCCAATACCATAATTATAGCTCGTATGTAAACTGAGATTTAATAGGGCCGCTCGTAGGAACTGTCTAAAATGCGGTTATGCAAAGAAAACTGCCAATGTTACCAGTGTTCTCAACCCTAATATACTATGCCATAAACATCGCTCAATGATAGTGAGATGGTACATATTTTCGTTGCATTCATTCTTACTAAATGAAATGTGTACACTTACAGATAATATTTGAACCGGATTGCTCCCGAGACAAATTCCTTGCCGCAGATAACAATTCTCTCGAATATGCATCTGAACGGCACTCTTGGTCTTGGCAACATTTCTTTAACCAGGACGGATCCTGGTCATTTCTATACGAGAAGTCAGGATTTTTGCATGCACATGCAAATGGTTCTGTGTATATTGTGAATGATGATCTTGATGAATCGGGACATTTCTGGTTCAAGCCATGGATAGGTATGTCATAATGCATAATTTATGCTTTCTATATATTTGGAATCACTAGTTTTCTAACAGAAATACCTTTCAATTTAGACTGGAAATGAAGTAACAGTAATCTGGGGAGGCTGACTCAAAGTAGAAAACTTAAATTGTTTCAACTGTACTGGGAGTATGCGTAAGAACTTGAGTAGCTCCTAGGAGTTGTTATCAATACTAAGGGTGGGTATCAGTAGTATTCTCAACAAAGAACCGATTCTGATCCATGAAACTGTTGGCGGAAGGAATCACTGAAATCTCACTGGGTATTACACGTATACACATTTATGACAAATTACATTTTTTTAAAAATTTTGCCAATCATATTTTCATAACTCAAATGTATCATATTAAATTCAGAATTTTGGGAATTGTCCACATTATGTCGATGCATTGTTTAACGATTCGTTCCTGATGATCCCATTTCAACGGCCCGGATTCATGGACAACAATGAATACGCTCACTGAGCGATCTATATCTGGGTTCGTGCGACCGAGCATCTGCAATTTCGAGCGGCAAAAAAAGACGGGCTGGAGAGTGCAAGGAGCATGAGCGGTTATATGACGCCGTTTGTCTAAGAATCGAGCAGATCTAAATGTTTCCGGAACAGGCCGAAAATCATAATTAACTTTTACTTCTATTTTTGACGTAATCGAGGATGCTGAAAACGATAGGCATACTCATTTTGTTCGTTGGAACCGGACGGCGTAACGTTGGACCTCTCGGCGGTGCAAAATTCTCGAGACTAAGGTTCCCGCTGTATAATGTGATGGTGATCACGCAATTGAGATTTTTCGAATGTGCCGATAGCATTCTTACGGCATCGCATAAACATAGTGAATTCGAAATATGCAAATTTGATAATTTTCAGTATGTGCGCATTGCAGGTTTCGTTAATTTCGTATTGTAATGGCAAATATTTGCGCGCGAATCGAGGCTATGCCGATTTCGCTCATGCAGAAAGTATTCAAGATTCGCTGTTGTGGAAAGCAATCAAGAATGACATTGGATGGTCTTTCCAAAGTTACCGCGGCGAGTGGTGAAGTTCTGGAAACGACGGAATTGCAAAACTGGTCGCGAACATTACTCTCGTTTCACAAGAAATTTTCGTGTTGGAAGCCTGGAGGGGTAGTGTAAGTTCACGGTCTCCTCAACTTGTATGACATATTGAAGGACCCAACATATTATTATTTTCATTTGTATTCATCACCGTAATATGCGGTATTGCTTGTGCAAGCCGAACAGTTATAAGAATTCGCCGAATGGTAGTACTCAAATATTCCGAATTTCATTCATTCTCGTGGCAGAGATTCAATCAACGTTTGAACGCTCCGCTACCTGATAATGAACCACTTTCAAAAACTGGCTCTGAAACAGGAAAATGCGTGATGGTAGTTGAACAAGGATCTAAGCAAATATCAGGTTAATTTACAACTGTTTTTTTTTCAATCGACTAGATTTATATTAAAATGCGGTTGTCCGCGGATTTAAAACGGTTTCAGTCGCTCGCGATAGAGGCTATGCACACTTTGAAGAAGCTGCCCCATTCCTGGAAAAAGGTTAGCCGAATAACTAATCATCTTTGCGAGAAAATTTTTCTTCTGAACCTACTACGCTTCGATCAGAAACTGGTGACGACAAGGTTGGGTATGCTTGCCAACTTCGTAATGACGCTCGCACGGACGCTCAATCAATTTATCTTATCAGGCGGAAACGCTCAGAAGATGATAGGTCGGTAGTCTTCATAAGTTGCACTCCACCAATGGCTGCCAATAGCTCGGGATAGGTCGTCTCTCCATCGCGCGCGAGGCTTTCCGGGGGGACGAGTCCTATTGAATGGAGTCCAGACAGTTGTCGCACGGCTCCACTGTTCCACTCCCATTCTTCTGATCTTGAGGGCCCAGCGCGCTTTTCGTTTCAATCCTTCCTCATTCCAGTCTCTCAGCTTGGTAATCCCTCTCACGCGGTCATTCCTCCATCTGTCCCTCAGCGTGACTCCAAGCATCTTTCTTTCCATCTTCCTCTGGGTGACTCTCAGCCTCTCCTTCTCGCTAGATCTCAGAGCCCATACTTCACACCCATAGAGAACTGTAGCCGTGATGCAGCTCTCGAAGACTCTCCTCCTGATCTTGATGGACAGAATTCGAGAAGATAGGAGGTGCGAGAGCTTACTCCAGGCCAGCCACCCTAATCGAATCCGGTGTTCTATTTCGTCGGAATGATCCAAGGGAAGAGCTATTCTTCCTCCGAGATAGGTGGCGCTATCGACGAATTCGAATCGCAGATTGCCGATGATTATTGGATTGCGGGTAAAGGTGCAGGAGGTGAGGAGGTTGGTCTTGCGTGCATTCACTTCGAGACCAACTCGGCTGCACGCGTCCATCAGCTTCTTCAGCATTCGTTCCAGCTCGGGTCGAGATTTGGCAACGAGAGCCACGTCATCGGCATACTCCAAGTGGCAAAGGTTCCTTCCGTCGATTCTAATTCCATCTGACTCCCAGTCAATGTTGTCCATGGCTGATCGTAGCACTGCGTTGAAGAGACGAGGGGAGAGGGTATCCCCTTGGCGGACTCCTCGACGCACAGTCACAGGAACGAGCTCCTCATTAACTCGAATGAGTGTAGAGGAGGACTCGTAGAGACGGCGCAACATGTGGACGAGGGAGGGATGGGCTCCGAACGAGAAGAGGGCTTGCCAGCAGGCATTCCACTCCACACAGTCGAACGCCTTCTTGAAGTCGACGAACGCCAAGTAGATTGGGATACCGTACTCGGAGGTTCTTTCAGCGACCTGCTTGATGGCATGCAGGTTGTCGAGAGTACTGAAGCCGCGCCGGAAGCCGGTTTGGGTCGAGGACTCTGTTTCTTCAAGCACAGTTTCGAGTCTCTGAAGAATGACTTTGGTCATTGTCTTCAGGGAAACGGTGAGGAGGGAGATGGGACGGAAGTTCCCAATGTTGGTAGGGTCTCCTTTCTTGTGCAGAAGAGTGACAATTGCTTCGGTCAGGTCGCTTGGAACAGCCTCTCCATCTACCAGATAGTTGAGTAGATCAGCGATAACGGGAGCAAGGTGGTTTCGAGAGTGGTATAGCATATCAGGGAGAATGCCATCCGAACCGGGTGAGTGACCACACTTGAGTTGGGACATCGCTTTGCTGACCTCATCGGGTAGGAAGGGAGGAAGGGGATCCAGAGGCTGAGGAGGGACTGGGAGTGGACACGGAACTGCAGGGGTGTAGAGACCGTCAAAGAAGCTCTGGACCACTGTCTTGGTAGCTGCTTGAGAGAGAGCACCAGTTACAGGGTGGGGAACTAGAAGGCGCTTCTTTGAGGTTTGCAGACTCAGCATGCTCTTCACGATGCTCCTTCCCATGGTTGCTGCTTGCCGTGCTTGCGCCTCCTTTCGCTTCCTGATGTCATCGACGAAACTCGTCCGGGCAGCTTTGCAGGCAGCTGAGTAGGCGACAGCTTGTTGGGAGTTGGATTGCAATTCATGGCGCATCGCTAGGAGCTTCCGCGTTCCACTCGAGATCCAAGAAGGGGATTGGCGCTTCCTCCAGCAGTTCGTTGCCGCGGTCTCCGTGAAAGCCTTTACCGTAGTATAGGCGTCGGCGGCAGAACTGGGGCGGGCAAGGGGCAGTGACGCGAGAAGGTTTGCGTTGACAGTAAAAGCGGTTCGATCGAAATCTAGCCGCTCCCTGCATCTTTTCTGCCTCGCCTTGCCAGGGAGGGAGAGGCACATCCGAACAAGGCGATGGTCGGAGTCAAACTCAAACCGACCAACGACTCCACAGTTGACTACTCTCGCTGTGGCGGGCGCTGCAACGTAGTCAATTTGGTGGAATGCGGAGCCGTTTGGGGATCGCCAGGTCCAGATTCGACCGTGCCGTCTCTTGGGGAACGTGTTCAGGATGCGCAGTCTGTTCCTCACGCAGAGCTCAGTGAAGCAGCGTCCGCGTGAGTTCGGTGTGGGAGAGGCAAAGTTACCGACAAATCTTTCATTGCCAGGTTCCCTCGCCACTCGACAGTTGAAGTCACCAACCAGAACTGGCATATGGCCTTTTGGGGCACTCCGCAGGGCGGTCTCAACCTGGTCTAGGAAGTCTTCATACGCGTCGTCATCGTAGGAAGACGTAGGGGCATAAGCGCAGACCAGGAAGAGCCGTAGGTCGGGAAGGAGCAGAGTGGCCAAACGAGGGGAGAGGCCATTGAACACAGCTCCGCGCGCGAGTTGCGGTCGAAGCAAAAATGCCACGCCATGGGAAGCAGTGGGCCCGCCCGAGTGGTAGACTACAGTGCCTGAGGATGTAAGATTGAACGAGGCACAACCCACAATCCTGGCTTCCTGCACTGCAACCACGTCCCACTTGATCTTGTCGAGGGCGAGTTCCATCTCCGACTGCTTCTCCCTTGGGCCGAGCGTCCTGGCGTTGATGGTGCCGATGTAGAAGTGGCGACCCATCGTGGCGGCGTACAACTCCCGCGTGCCAACGCGTCTGGGAGAGGGAATCCGGGCGGGCGGAACCGGAGACGGAGAGACGAAATCGCACTCAACCGCTCGCCACACACTTGAGAACCCAGAATGAATCGTACGGAATCGCAGAATCGCACGGACGCTAATCGTTACACAATTGCTTCCGACTAAAATAATAAACTTCTGGCTATATAATGCAAAAATTATTAAGAATATAACAACTTTGCAACGTACGCATACTGCAGAACACAGGCTCCTAATTGAACAGAAATGTACGCCATCGATTTCGAATTTTTTAAAAAATTTTGTAATGAGAAATCACGATAGATTTATAAATAAGTTTTCCCGGTTAAAAACCATGATGTATGATGTACTACGTAAAGAAAGTTGTCGTGCATTATAAAAAAGTATGTTATATTTGTGAAAGACTGGCCCTGATGGACAAATTCATTTGATGTAAAGACGTGAACAACGGATATATTCTGACATGGCAACTCTGATAACTGTTCATCGAAGCAGCACAATGTCATAACGATAATCAATCTTGACATAACGATAATCAATCTTGACATAACGATAATCAATCTTTATCGGACATATCTTTAATTTGGTGAGCATCCTATATATGAAACGAATCGCGAGAAAATTACCTACCCTGCGGCGGTAGAATCAAACTCTTCGTATCAGGCCATAATTTTGCACAAAGTATTTTGAATGCTGCTCTTTCAAACTGCGTTGACCGAATTTCGATAACTATCGTCATCGTCGATAACTATCGTCATTCAGAAGGCCAAACTTGGTACACTCACCTTTTGAGGGTCACATCCGGACCACATAATCGATCATAAGTCAGTTTAAAATTGAGATGGAACCTCGTTCTTTTTTTTCAAAGAAAGCTACCATCATGCGCTACAACTTTTATGTTGAGGATATCATTCCTTGCGCACTCTCTGGTAGGGGGTGGTCGCCTATTCCAAAAATGCCCGGATTCTGCAAATCGGAATTTCCGCACAAAGCCTTTGCGCACAATCAATAGTGCCTATTCATGCCTAACTTGAGCCCAAAAATCAAAGAAATCGGGGTCTGTAAAAAAAAATGGCGCTGGCTTAAGTACGGTAGCCCCAAAATGGGTCCCTGACAGTGGCACTTCCAAACCTCCACTTGGGTGCTATTAGGCTCAAATACATCCAAAACAACATTTTAAATTGTTTCCTCACAAGTTATACAACAGTCATTTATCAAAAAATACAGTATCACCAAATATTCAAAAATCGATATTTTGACACTTTTCAGCTTGTGAGATGGGTACGATTGAACAAAATCAGTTTGAAATGGTAAGCAAACATTCCTCGAAACATATCAAAGATATGGTGCATCTATAAACGCGATATTTCATCTCAGGTATCCCAGCAAAGACGTAAAACGGTACCACAGGTCAACATAGACATAGTGTCATGAGCCATGTATAGAAATGTAGAGTTCGATGAGTTGAACATTTCATCTGTTGAAAGTGAGTTGATATCTTTTCGTTGAAGCGCGCTACAGAGCTTAGAAGATGGCCAGAAACGGTCTAAAATCCCTCGAGAGGTCGCGCTCTAATCGTCTGGCGCTCTCGCCGCCTGACCTCCCTCTCCCTCCCCTCCCTTTAGGGCTCTGTCTCAGTTTAGAGGTCCCAAATCAAATTAGAGGTTCCAAATCAATTTAGAGGTTCCAAAAAATAGCTCGTCAAATTAGAGGTTCCAAATCAATTTAGAGGTTCCAGAAAATAGCTCGTCAAATTAGAGGTTCCAAATCAATTTAGAGGTTCCTAAAAAATAACTCGTCAAATTAGAGGTTCCAAAGGGTGCTGAGGCACCGTTTCAATTTAGAGGTTCCATGTCAATTTAGAGGTTCGTCAAATTAGAGGTTCCAAATCAATTTAGAGGTTCCATTTCTAATGACGTTTGAGGCCAATTCAATTTCGAGGTTCCAAAGGATATAGAGGCACCATATCAATTTAGAGGTCCGATCAATTTAGAGGTTCCAAATCTTTTTTGTAGTCAACTTTATATCGTTTAAAGATACAAACGAATGATACAGCGAGCGAAATAGTATACAGTTCAGTGCAAAAGCTATATACCATATGCAAGAGCATGAAAACATGTCAAAACCCAAGACAGTTTTCAAATTTATCGAAATTTTTTTGAGCAATGTCGAAAAAATCAAACATTTTTATGACCGACTGTAATCATCATCTCACTGCTCGTCTGAAACACAAAAGTTAATCCTGAATTTTCAATATGTGGTGCTCTGTTGCATGCAGATTCTGAATCTGCAATAAAAATTTGGAATTTCTTGGACCGAACACGCTTTTCGATTGATTTCCTAGAGCGCAATCGCCGACCAGGGTCCGACCTCCTGCACATATCTTTTGCAAAGTGTTTTGCTTGCTTTCAATCATTACTGCGGTAGGGAAAAGTGGTCGGCGACCAAATTCTAACACTTTTTTACTTCGTTTTTCGATCAGATGCGATCTACGGCCGGATATCGATTCATTTTTGACGATTACGGTATAAAGCTACCGTAATCGTCAAAAAAGTTTTTAGTCGAGTTCACTGCGGCGGTGGAGGGAATGATTCGGCGATCAAATTCTAAGGCTTTTTTACTCCGGGGAGTTTTTCGATCAGATGCGATCTAAGGCCGGAAATTGATATTGTATTCATGTAGGAAACAAAAATGAAAATATCGATTTCCGGCCGTAGATCGCAAACCATTTCATAATTGAAATGTTCAGTTACAGACGTTCAACCGCAGCTAATCCTTGAAGTCCAGTAGTTGGTCCCTCTCCAGATTCCGTTCCCCCAAAGCCGTCTCCCCCACTAGGGTTGGCAAAATGAATCTTTCACTGAATCTCGAATCTTTCCTAATTGAATCTCCTGATCGAGAGATTCAATTGAATCGATTCGTTTGAATCGAGATTCATTTGAATCTTTGCTCAAAATCACTTTAAAAATTCGAATTTCGAAGGAAAAAATATTTTTTCGAGCGCGTTCTGTTAGAACATTTTCAACAAATGGTTTCGGATGTTAATATATTTTTAAAAATATGTTTGCGCTTCGTTTTAAAAGCTGTAAGTTATGTTTCAGCCGTTGGTAAAACTAACATTTTGAATGAATTTTGCATCAAATGGGTTCTGTCAACTATGTTTCAGTATCAAGATAATATTTGTGTGAGCTTGTTCCCTTGGAAAGATTCATCTGTATTTCACTTGATTTTTTGCACGTAGAGATTCATTCTGCCAACCCTATCCCCTACCCAGGCCCTCCGGCTCCCCTCCGCACCTTTATCTAGGTCCGGTTATCCATGCTCACCAACGTTCTGTATTTCCACCGAAAAATCTACGACATGTCAACGTACACCCAAGAGTTAATTATTTTCATTCATATGAATTTGCCAGTAAAATATATAATAAATATATAATGTAACGATTGTCCTTGTATGAACAGTAATAATATAAACATTAATATTAATCTTCTTAAAGGAGGAGTAAACTCAAAATTCAATTTTTGAAGTATCATATGCACACTGCCTAGAGCTCCACAATGATAAGAAGCTCCGAAAATTTCACATTGATATCTCCATTCCGAACAAAGTTATAGCTAGTTGGCTGGGAGCCAGATCAGGGAAAGCTCAGGGAAGGGGGCGAGATAGCACGCGACTTGAAGAGAGTGCGTCCCTAGATGAAACATATTCCAAGCGGGCGCGCGTTTGCATTTACTCCTCCTTTAAGATCACGCTTTAAAACATCTGACATGAATCATGAAAATTGATTTGGAACCTCTAATTTGACGAACCTCTAAATTGACATGGGACCTCTAAATTGATATGATGCCTCTGCATCCTTTGGAACCTCTAAATTGAATTGGCCTCAAATGTCATTAGAAATGGAACCTCTAAATTGATTTGGAACCTCTAATTTGACGAACCTCTAAATTGACATGGAACCTCTAAATTGAAACGGTGCCTCAGCACCCTTTGGAACCTCTAATTTGACGATGAAAATTTGGAAACTCTAAATTGACTTGGAACCTCTAATTTGACGAACCTCTAAATTGACATGGAACCTCGAAATTGGTTTCCAATCCCAAAACTGGTTGGAACCTCTATTTTGTTTTTTTTTGGAACCTCTAAATTGATCGGACCTCTAAATTGATTTGGAACCTCTAATTTGAATGGACCTCTAAATTGACATGGAACCTCTAAATTGATTTCCAATCCCAAAACTGGTTGGAACATCCATTTTGATGTTTTTGGAACCTCTAAATTGATTTGGGACCTCTAATTTGACATGAACCTCTAATTTGATTTTTTTGGAACCTCTAATTTGATTTGGGACCTCTAAACTGAGACAGAGCCCCCTTTAGCGCTCCCCTGAGCATCTCCACCGTCGTTTTCTGCCAACTTCTAGGCTCTGTAGCGCGCTTCAATGAAAAGATATCAACTCACTTTCAACAGATGAAATGTTCAACTCATCGAACTCTACATTTCTATACATGGCTCATGTCACTATGTCTATGTTGACCTGTGGTACCGTTTTACGTCTTTGCTGGGATACCTGAGATGAAATATCGTGTTTATAGATGCGCCATATATTTGATACGTTTCGAAAAATGTTTGCACACCATTTCAAACTGGTTTAATACAAACGCACCCATCTCACAAGCTAAACAGGGTCAAAATATTGATTTTTGAATTTTAGGTCATACCGTAATTTTTGACCAATAACAGTGGTATAACTAGTGAGGGAAACAATTTTAAATGTTGTTTTTGACGGGTTTCGATGTATTTAAGCCTAATAATAGCCAAGTGGAGGTTTGGAAGTGCCACGGTCAGGGACCCATTTTGGGGCTACCGTACTTAAGCCAGCGCCATTTTTTTTTACAGACCCCGATTTCTTTGATTTTTGGGCTCAAGTTAGACGCGTATATGCACTATTGATCGTGCGCAAAGGCTTTGTGCGGAAATTCCGATTTGCAGAATCCGGGCATTTTTGGTATAGGCGACCACCCCGTACCAGAGAGTGCGCAAGGAATGATATCCTCAACATAAAAGTTTTAGCGCATGATGGTAGCTTTCTTTGGAAAAACAGAACGAGGTTCTATCTCAATTTTAAACTGACTTATGATCGATTATGTGGTCCGGATTTGACCCTCAAAAAGTGAGTGTACCCAATTTGGCCTTCTGAATCTCGACGATGACGATAGATATCGAAATTCGGTCAACGCAGTTTGAAAGAACATCATTCAAAATACTTTGTGCCAACATTGTGGACTGATACGAAGAGTTTGATTCCTACCGCCGCAAACTCTCAAAAATAGGTAATTCTCTAGCGATTCCTCTCATATATTTAGTTGTTACTCATACAACACACTTTCGTAGTACTAATGCCTTCATACTGAATGAGGGTGTGAGTGGAGCAAGGTCCAAAACAAAATTCGACGTTCCATTCTCCATTGATGCACTTTATCGACTCAGCTGTATTTACGGCCCCGTCCCACTGTAAAGAGCGATTTGTGTTGATTGTCTCTCAAAGTTTCATACTATTTGCATCACATATGATCACTCAACGATTTTATGCAGCAGTACCACTTCATTTCAAAGCTCATTTCATAATCTGCTATCTGTTAATTATCCACTATCTCTTAATCGGATTCCCGCCATGATCGATAAATATATTAATATATAGTAGTACGTACTTTCGTAAATACCAAATTGGGCGTTGATGGAGTGCAAGTCGCACCAGTGGCAGTGATGGTCGCCGTGCCATGCACTCGCATTTCTCCCCATCGCCCAGTAATATCTGCCTGGGTGCACTCGCCGAGTACAGGACACGCTGAATGGATTACTAGAGTTTATCACTGGTGTAAATTTGTCTTCGTTGTAAGCATTCTTTCCACAAGTCAATCAGACTGAGATTTAGTGATAACAACCCAAATTAGGCACTGCACGTGCAGAATTACTAATAGTGAAATAATTACCATACCCTGATTGCTTGCCGGAGCGGTTTGTGTGCCTAAACGTATTTTTTGCCTCGTAATTATAGGTAGCATACCCGAACAACAGATTTTTTTAATGTCGATGCCGGTATGCGTCTCGTCCAAGCACAGACCCGTGGCTGAGCAGATGTTCCACTTGTTGTCCTTGCAGGTAAGGTTGGCACTGGAGCTCAGCCTCACAAGTTCGCCGGTTGCCTACAATTTTGAAGCATACGCAAGTTATGTAAAAGCCGTTTCGTACACCCTCCTTATCGACCGAAGCTCGAAATACGGTATTAGAGTTCGTAATTCGCCGTCTCTTCATTCTACACACTATCTCGATCAGCGGAGTGACAAAATAGTGTGTAAAATGAAGAGACCGTGGTTTCATTTCTCGAACTCTAGTATGAATGATCTATCCAGCAAGAACTTGAGACGGCTTAGATGAAACTGCATAGGCCGATACATTCGTATTTTGAAATCACTAACTCCGGCCATGTGCATGACGGGGGTTTTTGCGTCACAGGCGCCCTTCGTTGATGTGATTGTCGGTGCGCCGTACAGATGTCCCGGGTATCGACTGACCAGTTCTTGCTCGGAACATACTCCAAGAGGCGGGCAACCTGATATTTATGAATATAATAAATCAACAAAAAAAATAAAGATTATTAGACTTACCAGCAGCTACGGAAGAGATTATGGTAAATAAAACGACTACGGAATGCATTGCGGAGTTAATGGAAGAAAATGACATGCGAACAGTGAAAGATCTGACAAAGAGGATTTAGTCGATTAACATGCACTATAATTTCGATTAGTGAGGGCAAATCAGTGCGCGCTCTCCTCTTTCCCCCCGATTTATCACCAGAAAGAGCAAGAGAGCATGTGAGAGGAGAAGAGTGTGCGACGATTTGTCATCGCCAGTATAGATCAATCTTCGTCCAATTCCGCGCATGTTAAGGAATACATCGAATAGTGCACATTAGAGTTCGTAATTCGAATCACTGTCTCTTCATTTCACACAATTTCTCTACCATACGACGAAGGAGTGTCCGAATTAACAGCTCAGTTGTGAGCAAATGACGGATCTATGTCGAATTGGCCCACTTTATCGCTTCAAAACATCCATGAAATACGTGTGAATGTGTGCTCAGACAAAGAAACGACGGGTGACGGGTCTGACAGGGGAGGCTGATGTCTTTCCGTACAATTCAGTTGAACCAAATGGCTTCTGTGACGGGGAACCGGGTCTGGAAGAAGAGCCGGGTGCGTTCGGGTATCCTCTGGTGGTCGGATAGAAGAATCCAGTCGAACCATTAGGCTTGGGGCTGCCAGAGACTGGTCCTCCGGTACCGGGTCTGGAGGAAGATCCGGGTACGTTCGGGTATCTTCTGGTAGTGGGATAGAAGAATCCGGTGGATCCATTAGGCTTGGGGCTGCCAGGGACTGGTCCTCCGGTACCGGGTCTGGAGGAAGATCCGGGTACGTTCGGGTATCTTCTGGTAGTGGGATAGAAGAATCCGGTGGATCCATTAGGCTTGGGGCTTCCAGAGACAGGGGCTCCGGAAACGGGTCTGGGAGATGAGCCGGGCACATTCGGGTATTTTCTGGTAGTGGGATAGAAGAATCCCGTGGAACCATTAGGCTTGGGACTTCCAGAGACGGGTGCTCCGGAAACGGGTCTGGCAGATGAGCCGGGTGCGTTCGGGTATCCTCTGGTGGTCGGATAGAAGAATCCGGTGGAACCATTAGGCTTGGGGCTTCCAGGTCTCGGGGAAGATGCCGACCCGTTTGGCTTGGGACTTCCAGAGCTCTTTACGGGGCTACCAGTCACCGCTGGTCTGGGAGACGTGACTGCTGCATCTGAAATGTGTAATTGATTCTGAGAGTATTACAACAGTAAATAATAATACTTTAGCCTTTAGCATGTAGTATTTCACATTTAGTCAATCGTCATTTAACATCAATACATCATACATTGAAAACATTACGACTGGTGTATAACCATTGTCCATTAAAATTTAAAACTCACTAGCCACTAGGAAGAGGCACACTGCAAGAGCGAGTCTTGTCATATTTCCTATTGAGAGACGAATAGTGCCCTCTTGAGACTGGAACCAGCTTATATATCATCCAGGGAACCCAGATGACGTGCTGATTACGGATAAGTAAACTTCGCACAGAATTCTTGATTGCGATGTGTTTCTTTCTCGGTGACCCTCCCTAATCAGTAGGCATTGAGTGAGTATGAATAATCGAGAGAGCTTCCCTTCCTTCTTCGTCTACAGACAAGCTGTTATCATCATGTCATTGCGATCAATTTCTGCGGAAGTACTACAAATTGCACACACTCGGAGAGTATGGGAAATAGAGAGAGGGTCGCGAAGGAAAGACGGAGACCGAGGCTAACAAGGCGGTGACCGAAATTCGAAAGATCTCGACGAATAATGAGTCAAACGGATCGTCATTCCCGGGTATCAGGATGACATGATGTGCAGTATTCAGATGGATAGCGATTAGAAGGGAGTGGCAAGTGCCTGCGCTGAGTTGTGAAATCGAGTTGGAAATTTACATCATTTCCTCCGATTATCATTCTCTACTTCTCAATGTATTATTATTGTTTACTAATATTATTATTTGATTTTTGCAGCCCCCATCACTCCCCGCTCACAAATCTCGCATTTCAAAACTGAGTCTAGCATCACTTTCAAAACAATCTGACGTCTGCAAACTTTTGAATAAGTTTCCTTCGAATTAATATTTTTCCTTCGAATTAATACGGTGAAAAGTATTTGGGGGGGGGGTGACAAAACCGCAACCGACAAAACCGCAACGGAGCGCCGTTCGCTGAGGAGTTGGTCTTGTTACTTGGGAGTTGTTTCATTGTAACAAGTGTGTGCTCCTCTACACGACCCTGTTTAGATCATCTTACAATTCGATCTTGAGTTTCGCTCTCTATCATCGGAGAGTTTTGTGCATATTCCAGTGCCGTTTGTGTTCCCATAGCCAGGCAAAAAATGTGATCGCTTTATCATGCATGTCCCAATAACAATTTACAACTACTCCCGAAATACACCACTAATTGTTCCCAATACGTATTACTGCCAAATAACTCCAAGACTTTTCGTAACCAAACGTGTCGTTTGAGATTTTCAGTAATTGCATCCCATAGTCGCTTAGTTGTGACATCGTATCTCATGTTTCACGTTATCCAAGTAATTCATCATATTTTCCTATTGCCAAAATATCATGATATTAGTATTACTTATTTATGAAAAATAGCTAAAATGGAGCGCACGATGCCGCCGTAATCGCATATGCAATTTCTTTTCCTCCGAGCAGGAAATCATACATCATCCAGACTCCGGCCTGACAACTAATTGTCGCCTAAATGTATGCTGTATCATTGTATGATGTAAATGTATCATTTTTTTCCAAAAAATATCTAAATATGCATCAAAGACACTCGGTCGGATGATCACCGCCAGATGATAACCTACTAAATGAAAAAATGAACCATTCGTAGAACTTTCACAGAATCATTTTCGCCACTTTGGGCATTGTGAAAGTTCTACAGAAGGGTCCATTTTTTGCTTATCATGCTGTTGGTTACCATCCGACGGTGATCATCCAACCTAGTTCCGTATCAAACCTTGCTCCCCAGTTCATAGCTCTTTGCAGGTATTCCACAGTTTGTGCCTCATTTAGCAGTCGTCATGCTGAACAAATATCGAATTACAAAATCGTGCATGTTCGACTTAGTTGTAGAGTTGTGGATATTCCTATATCAGTCGCGAGTGAAACGTGTTACAAATTAAATATTCGAATTAGGGGAGATATTCAAGAGCTGTTTGTGATGACTGATATCAATTGTTCAAAACAAATACTGACAAGACATAGTGAAGAGGATTCGTGCACGCGCCGCGAGTCTCAGTGAGAGCGACATCCTTGGATTTCGAAGACAGCAAAGCCAGGTCATTGCAACCGCACTTGCTCGAGCCTGAAATTAGGACATTTGTAATTTACATATGTTCGACATACTAATAAAGTATGCTTATTATTATGGTGTATTTCACGTGGGCGGAAGTTGATTAGCTCCTGAACTATGTGGTGCACTTGAAACCCAAAATTTCAGTGCGCAGACACGATTAATTTTTGTTTTTCTAGCATAAAACGTGACGATGATACGATTTTCGCAAATCCTCTACCTGCTGTGGCGCAGACTGCTGCAACTACGGACACTCATCGAGTACATTCCATTTGCCGATGTGTAGGAGATTGTCCACATTCCGTTCTCCGCCTTTGCTCTCGTCACGTAGTCGTTGTCCAGCGTGATTCGACTCCAATTCTAATCCACTGCTCTGAAATTAGTAGGATAGTAATTATTGAGGATACAGGGGTATCGGATAACAATCACAGCCGAGTCTATTCTTTGACGGACATCCGTTTCTTGCACACTCTTGTGTGTTTCTTGCTATCATACCCTCACGGAATAAATTAATGTATGAATTAACGAGGGATAATGACTTTAGAATTCCCGTATGATGTGCTTCTTGGACGCGTCTTCACAGCAAAGAGGCTGAAGTGGATCAACGGTTATGGGGCCGACAATGCTGTCGACGCACGGATCATCTCCATTCAGCTCCGAGACGTTGGTGAGGGCTGAATTCGCTATCGCTTATTTTAAGAGGGTAGATCAACTTACGGACGCATCCCACTATTTTCTGTACGAAAATCTCTTTCGCGTCCGCACACATCGATTCCTTTTTTTTGCCAAGAAGGGCACATTGAGACTTCAGGCCCTGATGGTTGAAAGCGAAAGCGGTGCACTTAATGCAAAATTGTACTATTGAACATTAGCAAGAGATACCTCACTGTTCTGGTCGCATTTGACTTCGCATCCCCTTCGACTTTCAACTGTAAATGAGTAAACGACTGGATACGCCTCCGAAGATTTTTTGACTTCATAACACCATGTGGACATGGCGGTCTGATAATCTTAAGTTTTTGCATAATTAATATAGTCGTACCTCGAATAGTGAGAACATAATAATAAGATTCAGAAGACAACTCCATTTTGCCGTACTCTCCTTCATAATTTTGTAAAGAAATGGAACAATTGTTTTCTAGATTATGAGTGAATCTTAAAAAAATCCAGTAGAGGACGGGAAGATACGTCTCTACTGAGGGTAGTACTGGCAGTCTGAGTGGGGGCCTTCCTGCTCTACCACCGTTCAGCCCATTCCTTCTCTTGATGAATGGTCGTGTTGGCAAGAAGTCTTACTGAGGAAGGGATAGGAGTAGGACAAGACGAGCTAGAGAACGAACGACTAGTTGAAGCGCACATTTGCTTCGATGTTTCGCTGGTTTTCAATGTATCGCAGTGTGGTTAGCAATACGATGAAATGAAACCCGCGAACGCACTTCCCGTTATATAACGCCTGTCAAATTAACATTGCCCTCACATGCCTATTTATCGGAGTAGGCCCATTTTCATCGACATCATAAAGGTTCTGAGAATCCTACTTGTGCACGGTCATACTGAAGACCAACGCACGAGGTTGCTGGTCATGGTGCCCTACTTTACCATTGATTGTCTTGGTTCGCCCTAACTCTACGCGAAAATATACACCTGAGATACCCCACAAATGTTTCGAGCTCTGTCGATGTGAAAAAAAATCGAACTCATGAACAATAATTTGCATGGGATTCACCCGCTAAGCTACAAGTTGGCTCCAATGCTCTTGCTGTGCAAGTACGTGCATAGTACCGCATGGATCACGCCTCATACGTATTTTGCAGATGTGCGCGGATGGTGGGATAATCGAAGGTTCAAGCACGAAAATGTCGAACAATTGTGAAAAAAACAGAGTATCGATGGTGCGGATAATATTTGTTTGCACTAAACCGACCTGAGAAGCCGTGCTGTCTTTATCCGTTGATCTTAACAGCTAAATTTATGATTTACTAGAAAACTCTTATCTACCCCCTCATGTTATATGATGTGCTCTCGAGCTCCCGTTCGTTTTCGCACAATTTCTTCACTCCACGTAAGGCATTGAAGATAAAGAATTCGAAGGAATGTGTTACCAACGGATATGGACGGAATGATGATATCACAAGAAGCCATTGCTTCCGATTCAACGTTTTTACTCCCCCCAACCGCATGTCAAATAAATAACGTATTTACTTTATTTACACAATTTACAATTTCCGGTGAGATTTTAAGTACCAATACTTAATTGGCTCTAGAACTTTTCGAAACAGTAAAACATCTCTGTAGAATCGATCGAATTTTGCCAATTGACTTAGAATTCAGGCGTGCATTTGACGTTGGCCGGTCACTGGGCGACGCTGAAAATAAAATAATGTAAATTGGAAGATTGTAACGAAATAATTCCAATGATAAGCTAGCAAAAATAATCTCAAAAATTCCTTGACACTTTTTATCCAAACCTTCAATCGAGACGTCTGATAATATAATTGAAAAAAAATAACTCAAAAAAAACTCAAAAAAAAACTCAAAAAAGACCCAAAAAAATAAAAAGAACTGCAACATTTCTGACCTTCATTGTCGCCGTCGGAACTCCTCCATCTGTCTTCCTCAACCGAATAGGCGAACAATGCTCCACTGTTACAAGTAGCGTTGAGACAGGAGCATTTTAGATTTTCAACCGATGCCATGCTCACGAACTGGGGGTGTGCGAATAGTAGTCCCTCACCAACTGTCTGATCTCTCACGTCTCTCTCACAACGCCTTTCTGAACCCGCACCGACTGATATCGTTATGCTCACGTGCATTGGTGATCACTTTATCTTATCAAATCGTGTTCAGTAATGTGCGAAAATAAAAATAAAACACGAAAATGTCTTCACGCCGGACCTCAGAAATCAACCATATCTCGATTTCACTGGAGCGCAATATTCTTAAAATAAACACACCCGCTCGTTTTGTCGTCGAAACCCTGGGGTTCAGTAGTTCACAGGCCGGATATTTAATTGTGTGCCCCTTCTATCGATTGTTTTGCACACATAGGTGTGTTAGCCTCGATGGCTTTGCTGAATACACAATGGTGGAAATGGTAACGATTAATTGCCGTCAACTACATCCAGATAGCAGGTATCGGCACAGAAAGGCATTATTTATCACAGATATTCTGAGAGAACGCAGGTGCATGGGAACAACAAATTCAAACTGATGTAATCTTATCGACACAATATCAGTTCATGTACGCCTGGTCGTAGACTTTTATAGTCAAGTGGTGAAGCCGTAAAATCGAAACTACCTAAAAGCCGACTCTCGACATTTCAAAAATTCAAAAACTCATAACATACTTCAAAGTTGAGCTAGAAAGTCGTTCAAAAAAGCAAAATTACTGCCTCGACGAGTTCTACAAATCATCTGTTCAGGACGTTTTTGAAAACTCAATTTGAAATATAGATAAGTTGTAAAAAACGAATTGTGGGTTGCTAAAAATTGTTACCCTGAAAATATTTTCCACGATTACCCAATTTTTTATTTCAAAATCAGATTCTCCGTGCAATTCTACACCAGGGATATTGATTTCAGATCATTTTAACTTTTTCCCGGGAGGTTTCAGCGCTGGAAACACCGAAAACCTGCTGTTTTTAGAAAATTCAAAAAGTTCAATGATTTGCCATTTTCATATTCAGGCTTTATCAGCTCTCCAATGGGCACCAATTTGCTTAGGATAGACTATTTTCACAATTTAAGAAGATTGAAGTCATTTCCAGAGAAAATATCTTACTCAGAAAAAATCAGGATTTTCTGAGCATCCTCCGAGAATGACTGAAAAAATGCGATGATTTTTTTCATCAAAAATATCGGTTAATTCACTCACAACTACTTGATCAGACCCTGTTATGTCACTTACAACCAATATAACAGCTTCTCACCCATCAGTATGAAAATGGCAAATCATTGAACTTTTTAAATTTTCGAAAAACGGCAGGTTTTCGGTCTTTCCAGCGCTGAAACCTCCCGGGAAAAAGTTAAAATGATCTGAAGTCAATATCCCTGGTGTAGAATTGAGAATCTGATTTTGAAATAAAAAATTGGGTAATCGTGGAAAATTTTTTCAGGGTAACAATTTTTTGCAACCCACAATTCGTTTTTTACAACTTATCTATATTTCAAATTGAGTTTTCAAAAACGTCCTGAACAGATTTGTAGAACTCGTCGAGGCGGTAATTTTGCTTTTTTGAACGACTTTCTATCTCAACTTTTTTGTATGTTATGATTTTTTGAAGTTTTGAAATGTCGGGAGCCGGCTTTTAGGTAGTTTCGATTTTACGGCTTCACCACTTGAATATAAAAGTCTACGACCAGGGATACATCAACTGATATTGTGTCGATAAGATTACATCAGTTTGAATTTGTTGTTCCCATGTGCAGTGGAACTCATAGATTCTGTCAGAATATGCGTGTTATCACTCGGTGGTACTCTCGTGAAGAATATTACCAATATCGATTAGCATATTATTATTACTATTAGGCCAATACGATCCATGAAATTAATCATTATGCATAACGAAATACTGCACATTTCAACCCGAGATTTTGAAATCACTCCTTGGGGATGACACTGAGGTTCTTATCGTCAGCAGTTGGTGTTAACCTGAAAATAATTGATATTTGAACTGTCGTTTGCATTTTTCTGAGCTCACAAAATGTGCAAATTCGTGTAGGACAATAGTGATCTTTCCACTACAATGAACAGATCGAACTTTGACATATAATATCATAATGCTCACGGAATCTCCTTCATTTCAAGTTCGTAAGCTCCTTTGTCGTAGACTTCATTCTGGAATGAGAAATACTTGTACAAAGTTGTTTTCTCTGGTCGCAGCCTATTTTCTTTTAATACAATATCAGCACTCAATATGAGAACTTCATCATGTAAAGATTGAGATGGATTGCAAAAAATGCCGGCCGCACTGAAGGTACGTGGATGTTTTCTTAGAGTCATTAACCAAATTGGCTTACAACTTTCTCCTCCTCCTCATCGTCATCCTCCTCCTCGACTGGTTTCGTGTAGTAGTTGTACTCGAAGAAGAAGATGGCCACGAGGGCGTAGATACAGATCACCACGAACCTGCGATAATGGAACTGAAACAAAATTGAAACGGAAATAGTGATTCAGTTTTAGCAGGACTCGAAGGTAATGAAAACAACAAAAACACATGATCCCCCGTACGGAAAGAACTGAACTGCTATTACTTCTAACAGATCGAAGAGTGCAGTGATCAGGACGAAAAACAAACGCCGAGTACCTCGAAATGTGTTTCAGGGACTACTTGTATTGAAGAAGTGATGATTATAAGGATCCCAAAGGTAATGCAAGACTCACATGAATCCTCCGTAGGCGAAGAACTGCACGGCCATGTCATCGAAGAGGTCCAATGCGGTGATGAGGACGATGATGGTGTCGCCGACGGCGGTGGTGAACAACCACAGGGCTTGCACGACAGTTTTCATCGAGGGGGCACTCTGAGTATGTTATTGTATAATATGTGTACAAGCAAGTCAAGATAGTGCGTATGAACAACGAGGAACACTCTGAGTTGGACCTTTGAGGTAAGTGATCATTCGAAATTGATTAAAAATAGGGCACGAATATACAGTAAGAAAGCGTTAATCATAATTTCGTTCGAAGATACGTATCACAATATTCGTGGTGATTCAGATTGCCATCATTTTTTTTGAATAATTGCAGTTGTATGAAAGATGATATAAGATATAATTAACAATCTAACCCCTCACTGAATTTATAAGTTTTAGGAATTATTTAAACTTCGAATGAACAAGACATTTTAATGAGATGGGGATAGCGGAGATAATCAAAAATAACATTTTTAGTCCAAAATTTGAATCAATAGAGTACCTGAGAGTAGGCCAGCTCGTATCCCGTGATGGAGAAGAGAATCTCGGCAGCGGTGATCACGACGAACTGAGGCACTTGCCAGAGGATGCTCACCTGAAAAGTGGAGATGTTATATAGCAATTTTGAATCACACATTTAAACAAAAAAATCAAAGTTAGAATTTATTGTAAGTTCACGTGTTTCAGATGCAAAATACCTGATTGTCTTGTACCACCTGGTAGACATGGAGTGAGTTCTGGGGTGTGTTTCCTTCCTGAAATAAGAAAACTAATTAGAATCGTGAAGTTGCATAACAGAGTAGGATTGGTATATTTGCAATTTCAAAACCTGATTGCCGTCCCCAGTGACGACAAAATTGTACACGCCTCCCTGGCCGTGGATCTCGAAACCGATGCCAGTGTCAGTGACGTTAACCTGAAATGCGGTACCATTGTTATCGAAATGATGTCATTCATCTACGAAACGAAGTATTATCACTGTAGACGTCCTTATTCCAAGTATTTACTTACCTCTTCCCTGGGTGGTGTCATGATGTCGACATCCTTGACGATATTGTGAAGGAAGTACATTCTCCACCTGATAATATGGATTGTACTTGTCTAACGATTTAATTGTGGGCTATTATTGGATTTATCGTTTTCTATTGCTCGTACGTACTCTATGCATTAACATTTAACCTAAAAATTGGATTATCGCAGAATTGTAATTGATACTAACTGTCCGGGCTTGACTGGTTTGAACTGATAGGTGGTGATGGATCTGTCGACGCTTCCAGATTTCAGCTTATTCAAAACTTTGAGATAGTCCTGAAAACAAAATCACATCATCCTTGACATCCGTATAAAAGCACCAGGGGGGAAAAATGCAAATGTACGATTGAAATACATCTGAAAATATGATAATCAGCTCGATTGGTAAGCTGTATTCATAACTGGGTGGTGCAAAATTTTACGGTCTCTTCATTCCGCATACTCTATCGCACTGTCTGACCGGCGAAAGAATATGAGGAATGAAGAGACCGTAAATTGTTTGCACAACCCAGATTCGTAAATTACTAACTCCTCTGTCGTCCGTATGCTGGTTGTAGTCCGTCTCCCAGTAGTAGAAGTCTTGTGGCGACCGCGGATTGCAGGGGTGCTTCTTGAAATTTGTCTTATTTTGGATATTCATTTTTTTTACATTCAAAAATTACAACAATACCATCAAATATAGTCGCACCTTGTCAAAGTCACTGGTGTCCTGTCGACACACGCACAGATTTCCGTTGTAGTTGTCGTTTGTGAACATCGTGATTCTAAAAAATGAAAGTCTCACACTTGTGGTTGCATCTTCGATATGTATATCGGTAACAGAGATTGCTTGAAAGTAGAATAATTACCCCATGCTGAATTCTCCAGTTCCATCTGTAGGCTTCGAAGTAGCTGCCGGACCGAAGACTGTACCCTTCTCTCCGACTGCTACGTAGTACACCTGATGACAAATATTTATCGAGGTGTAGACATGTTAAAATGAATGAAAAACGTATATTTTAAATGTGAATGTCCGAGAAGATAGTTTGGACTTCTGACATGTTCATTGAACTCACCTTCTTGTCCTGAATATCTACAGTGACGACCTCGGCTTTTCTCCCCGCACACTTCGAGCCCTCATACTCAACGCGGAAGCTCGACTTCCCACTGGGAACGTGGAAGGAGGACTTGCTGTCGGTGGGAATGTCCACCATCGACTTAAAATATGGAATGATTATACACATTCTTTTTTTTGAATTTGTGTATGTAAAAAGGATACGACGAATAGCATATGAAGATATTTAATAATATGTTCATGGATAGTGAAAAGTAGTACAGTGTTAGCCGGAAGTAGGAAGGGCTCGCCCACGGTCTTGCTCTTCTCTTCCAGTCGCCAGACTTTGATTGTACAGTTCGAATCATATACGTTCATGAAGGCGGCGAAGGATTCGCCTGATTTGGGAAGCAGGGGGAGAGTTTGCTGAATCGATATGGTCATTAATTGTATGCACAGCGTGTCAGAGTGGGGAGAAAAGCTAATTTTCGTGGCGGAGGGTATCGATAGTCATAGTCTTCCCATCCTTACCAAGATGAAATGAAACATATTATTTTTTCAACAGTCGCCGAAAGAACCAACAAATATTTTTCGCTGTACTCATCCAGTTTTCAACGGAGAACAATTGTTGAGAAACTCAAAACATTGTCACATTCAAAAGCTATCTCCTCCGATCCCGAATATGGAAAACACCAAATCTAGGACTTTTTTTCAGAATCGGCAGGAGGTGCTCCACAAAATCGCTAACTCGGATTTTTAAATACTCCCTTACTTTTTGAGAAAATTAATAAAAACGATAAATTGAAGCACTTTTTCAAATATTATTCAAAAACCAAAACGATAATCAAAATTTGAAGTTAGCGATTTTGTAGAGCTACTTTTGCGGATTCAGAAAAGTACCTATATGTGGGGTCTGTCATTATTGCGCTAGGAGGAGATAGCTTTGGAATGCCGAAATAATAGCAAAAATCTAAATGGAACATACAGAAGCAGTAGCTACATGAAACCACTCAAAAATTAATGGTAGCTACTTGTAAGGTCCATGACCAATCTTGTATTTTTGGATTATTTTATTTTATTTTATTACTTGAATTATCGTGATAAGTTTCGTATGCTTATTTCCCAACACCGCGCAGCGGCGAGCAATTTCGAGAAATGATATGCCGCGGAGAACAAAGGAGGTTCGGCTCTCTGACACGCTGTGGTATGGACTATGGAACTATCCAAAAATTGGGTTCGTCAGAAATAAGTTTTCTTTTCATATTTTGATGAAACACAAAAGGAATTAATTTAGATGCAGGATATTGAATCGTGAAACTCACATTGACTTGCAGTTGCACGAGTCCAGTGATGATGAAGGAAAGCGCGGCCAACCAGCCTCCAACGACCATCTTGCGGAGGGGACTGAATAATACATTTGTTTTTTCTCCACATCTATGGAAAGTGCTGAGGAGGCCAGGTGATATTTCGACTCGGACGTGTTTGTGGGTGAATTAGTTTAACAATTGACCAAATATATTTTAACAAGACATTAGTCCAACATCAGTTAGTTCTTCCATTACAATTAACATATTATGATTGTTATTTTTTGTCTTACCTTCCTCTGCATTGCTCTGGATTGATTGGACTGGAAACGTATGTGATGCCATCATTACCCATATTTTGCTGATATTTCTTCAGAAGGTGCAATAACTCACGTTAGGTTGATGAACTTGCTGAGCAGCGGGTAGATTACAACCTGAAGTTTGGAAAATATTATTGCGATATCTCAATTTATCCTTTAATGTTTTTACCTGTCAAATGTCTTTCAATTCAAATGTTTCGATTTTTCGAAATAATAACTTGGAACAGCGGGATGAAACATAGGATGAGTACGGCGTTGAGAGTTTGCATCTGATCGGGAAGGAGGAGAGTGCCGAAGACGTTGCAGTCCATTTGAATTCCTGGAATTAGCACAGCAAATACGTAACTAAAATTGTATTCAGCAGATTGCACAGGAACATGCACACACATGACAATGAGTCGAACCTTATTCAGAATTGAAATGATTTAAAAGCGAAAATCTAGCTCACCTTGCAACAGCCAGATGGATCCCTGCTGGTCGTAGAGTGCCCAGAACATGGGCACGGGCAGGAACATGATCATGATCTTCATCAGCGCGATTACGTCGCCGATGTACTGCTTCTGGATCAAAACCACATTTACTAAATTATGATTGAGCAATGATCAAATACGTTTCAAATTTGTATAAAAAGAGTCGGCTCTGCTATAATTCGCTAATTCGCACGTTACGTTTTACAAATTTACAATTTACCTTCTGACATAAGCTCTGCGTCTTCTTCTTGGTTCCCTTCAGTTCCATGCACTTCGGGTCGTTCTCACACGTGTGCGTGTCCAGGTAGTGCTCTAGCCAGTGATTAGTAGGGCCGGCGTTGCTTTTGGAGAACTTGTTTCCGACAGCTCCCTGAACATAAAATGTGTCCTGATGTTCTTGCTAACATTTGTACTGTTTTCTATAGCACTGTCACTTTCATGATTTCAATGTATCATATAAGCAAAAGTATATGCGATATCAGCTTTATTAAGGAAGCACGGCAATCTCACTCCAACAAGTCGCGCAATCTCTCCGAACACGTTCTCAGTAGGTGGCTTCTTCTTGTACCACGGAGAGCCGACCATGAAGATTACTAAAACCAAGTTGAATTTTAATGTTTATTTTTAATAATAATATTAATTAAATTATCACGAACTAGTTGCAATGACCATGAGTACTGCGGGCACTCCAAATGAGAGCGGGTAGCACGAGTCCTGACCGAGACAGGGCTGGGCTGAAATAAAGTGGGGTACTTATGTTTTGTGTTTTTGTTTATTTTGTTTATGTTTATGGCCCTTTTATGGACAATTTTGTACAATTTTCGGGTATGTTTCAGAATTGTGGTTAATTGAACATCGTATTATGAAACGATTTAGTGCAGTACGAGTAGCCTCTGATAAAATAGCAAAATTACCAAGAAAGGAACCTTGAAATCTACTATGGTATCTTAAAAAAGGAAAATCGTGTAATGCGCGGTAGAACCTCGGAAGATAATGTTCTGATATACCCCAGTGCACATGAGTTCTCTTCGAGGTTGTGTGCTATGTCAACATAACGATTCTGTATACAACAAAATGGCCACTGACATCTGAAAATGGGAGAGATGAAGGTGGATATCATCGATCCGGCATTGATCGCGAAGTAGAACATCGAGAAGTAGACGGAGAGCATCCGCTCCTGCGAAGGTCAACAGATGGAAAATGCGAAGGTAAAGGTCAAGAGATGAGGTGAGCATGCCCTACCGATCATACGCCTTTTTGTCATTCTCCACACTCTCATGCATCTCAGCCGGTCGAGAGTGTGCATAAAATGAAGGTGCATGCACCTTCGCATTTTGACAATTACTTATATATCTAATTTTAACAAGATCTTAAATATTAAAATTGCAGACATGTCAATTTGAAGGAACCAAGGAAATCCCACCTGTCCCTGCTCGAACTGATCTGCTCCAAAGGCGGAGACGCACGGCTTGATTCCTCCTGTGCCCAGGGCGATGACCGCGAGTCCTGCCAGATCCAGCCACCTGAAATGTTGCACTACTGGTCAATCAATCAATCAATTTATGTAATTAGGCGGTTATGTTCAAAAGATACTACTGCCTGGTCTTTCCGTGTACTGAAGGCTGAATAAAATTATTGGTTGATACTTAATACAATACCTAGCAATACCTAGCAGTGTTCTCCCGCGAGCCCAGTCTCGAAGACGGGATGTACCTTTACCTTTACCTTTACTTAATACATACTAATCAATCGATAATACAACATATCACGTATATCGCGAGTCAGTGGATGAAAAACGGACCCATCGGGAACATTTTACAAAAATTTGTCTCCGTTCACGCCTATATTGTGGTGGGAGAATACCTAGGAGAGATGAATTCGAAAAATATAGGTCATTGGTCCCAGAGCCGGCATTTAGGAATTTTCCGGTTTTGAACCCGGCTATACTGTATTTCAGCTTCCAGACAAGCTAGAGAGGTGGCAAATGGCTCAAAATGTGCAGAAAATTATTTCCTGCAACTTTTATGTTGAAGACTTTTGACTGGAACAACGAATAAAAATTATATTTCCGTAAAACCGAATTTAAAATCAGAAAATAATTGTTTTCACGAAAATTATTCATCTGTCCCATGAACATCTCCAATTACTATAAAGCAACATAAGGTGACATGGATTGATTTTATTCTGAATATTTATCGTATGACCAAGTTTGTCGCGGAAAATCGGGTTTTGGGTAGCAGATAATTCCTTCGCCAATATTTTTCCTATACATATGCATGAGTGTTCTTTCATAATATACAATAAAAATCACGTGAAAGTTTCCTGCGTGATGGTGAAAACAATTATTTTCTGATTTTAAATTCGGTTTTACGGAAATATAATTTTTATTTGTTGTTCCAGTGAAAAGTCTTCAACATAAAAGTTGCAGGAAATAATTTTCTGCACATTTTGAGCCATTTGCCACCTCTCTAGCTTTTCTGGAAGCTGAAATACAGTATAGCCGGGTAAAACCGGAAAATTCCTAAATGCCGGCTCTGTGACCAATGACCCATATTTTTCGAATTCATCTCTCCTAGGTATTCTCCCACCACAATAAAGGCGAGAATGGAGACAACTTTTTGTAAATTGTTCCCGCACACCTCCGCTGACTCATGATACTTGTGATATATATAAAGAACACTCACGGATGCATGGTAGAATTCCAGTTCTGCGTTGATCCCAGAGCTAGCATGACCTGCCCGGACGCGTATACGATCGACACGAAGAAGATCGTCCTGCATTGAAGCATAATGATTCAAAAGTATGATTCAAATATTCATTCAAAAGAATAATTAAAAATAACGAACCAGAACTTGCCGATGTATCCATCAGCCAATATAGCTCCTAGGACGGGCGTCATATACGCCAGAATCGAGAAAGCGTTGAAGAAGATGGTGGATGAGGATTGGCTGAACTTGAGCACATTCAGAATGTAGAAGGTGAGCACCGCTGGAATAATTACGATAATTATTTGAATCAACTATTTGGTCTGTTTTCGACTTGTTTTTTAGTTTTTTGATTAGATTTGCAATCACAGTGAGATTTTTCGGTGCAAAGAAATCGAGACACACTGATGGATCGATAGCGCCTAGCGTCACCCCTACGTGATCGCAATATCTTTATGATTGCATTTTTCTGAATCACCTGTTTTCGTTAGTTCCGGTTCATTTTGAAAATAATTAAATATCGTGCAAAATTGAAGGCGGCTTTAAAGGCTAAGAAGCGCACGTTCGCCAAAGATCGTTCCAATTAGAGACGATGATTGCGCGCTAACTGTGCCTTTGGAAGATAGAGATGAGCATTCCTCCCGCTAGGCGAACTGTTGCTGGGGATATTCCATCGAACCATCCTTATCAAGTTTTGTGTCAATATTGTGCCAGTAATGATTTTGCTAATCGTTTAAACAGGATATTTTTTTATGTTTTGCGTGTTTTTTCAATTCAGAACATTTAGTGAAACGATAATTGGCAAACAACTTACTTCGCATTCCATAGAACGAAAACCGTTCGCAGAACTCGTTGGAAACAATGAGGAGTGTCGTCTTCGGCCAGTGCTTGATCATCGCAGGCCATGTAGTGTAGATCCTCTGCCCGTTTTGTGCTGGTGCCATGGCGGTAGGTACGTCACCTGGGGCTTCTAAAATGAACATCAAGTAAACATATCATACATTAAAGGTAATGGCTGGGACTGGTTGTTTGTTTGTACACGTAGTTGTTTAGTGATCACTGATATACGGCAAGCAGTGCACAGTTGCTACCCGAAAAACACAGTGAGCAACAGTCAGTGCTTAGAGCAAATGGAGATCAGCGGACGGAAATAAATAATCATTCCCCAAAAACTAACCATTCTCGTTTGATTCGGTTGTCATCGTGGGCTCGCTCTACCCTCCGACAGTAGAGCAGATAAAGATGCAGATAGAATCTGGAATCGGAATAATTCTAAGTCTAGAAAGAAAGAAATACGTAGTCTCTCACAGATTCGACATACATCATATACATAAAACACAATGTGGGACAGCGTTGTGCATATACGAGAAATAATTCATGATTTTTGTTTAAGATACGGTGAATGATGGTCAGAAAAGAATGAAAGAGTGAGCTGATCATTACTCTGGTCACTGATGATCAGTGAGGCGCTTTACTGCTCAATCCACAAGCGCTTTACTGCTCAATCCAAGCGCAACGTTAATCTCGGTAATTTCGTCCATTCTAACGATGAGTGGGCGATCGTTTTGTTTCTTTGCGCGCGCTATCCCTTCCCATCCCTCCCTCTTCATTCTTTCATCTCGCGCGCGCTTGTTTCCCCTATTAAAGATCAACTTGCTAAGTCAGACTTTTAGCACGCATTTCATTTGCTCGGTAACGAAACCCGCGAACAGGTCAATTGTCCGAGACTAGATAATTATTATCGGAGTGCGTATGTCGGCTAATTTTCCCACAGGTTCCCTACTATTTCGCATCCGGAGAGAATGTCCGCAATAATGAGAGCCGAGTTCCGACATATAATTATTAACCTGGATAATCCTGCGGAAATCTACTCCAAACAAATCTAGCACCAGTTCTAGATAATAGGGAACATGGAAAACAGTAATTAAGCAAAAAATGTAGACAATCGATGAGCAATCGTCTGACTCTCTTCAGTTTGCATGCTCTCTCGTCTCTCTGACCGGAGAGAGAGTGTGCAAACTGAAGAGAGTCAGACGATTGCCACAATCGATACATCCAATGGAGCGGAAATGGTGTGTAGGAAAAACAACAACATGCCGGAAGAATGGAGAAAACAGATGAATGAAGGTGGGGGAGGGCTCGGGACGGGGGTGAATCATTATGGAACCGGAGAAATACATCCTTTTCTTCGGCATTCAATATATTTCCGCAATGTCATCCAATTTCTCCCAATTAAAGTCTCGCGTCATGCGATGGTTCATCTCAGGCGAAACCTAATTGGTGCAGCCTCTGTAAAAATATAGAAAATATAGGATACGACTTGATTTCCAGGACAATTTAAATGTATGTTGATTTCTTTCAAAATGCAACGCAAAATGAGCATGACTTGAATATACGATCCCTCTTTGCATTAATCCGCTACACTCTCGTGGAAAGCCATGAACAAATCCCTCCTCCAAAGGTCGCTGACCAACGGTTGAAAACATTCATCATGCACTTTAGAGCGGATTTACAGATCGCGAACACATTGTGACCCCGGATATTTTATGATTTCGTTGAACGAACTATCTTCGTTTTTTCAACTAATTAATGAATATTATTGCCATAATAATTTTTGAACCACAATAATACAATTTCCAACGTTCCTGGTAATGCTTACTTTGTTAGCAAAATATTTGTAATATATAGTTTATGAAGAACACTACTGCAACAATAAAATAATGCATCAATCAGGCAGTCTTTTGGCAAACGCGTTGTAAGCATACAACAAGCAAATACACTTAGCACGATCTTGCATCGTTAACACATTTATCACCGAACATAGCGGCAACGAATCCCTATACTCCACGGAATGTGAACTGCAATATGGATTAAATCGTCTCAAATAGTTGCAAGGCTATCTAACCATCGTCCCGCGCACATTAACCCCTCCGCTCGGCTGCCAGGAGAACCTCATGAAGTTCGAAGTGCTGGTAGTGGTGAAGGCATCTACTATTTGTCCAGTGTAGCTGAAATCGAAGGTTGCAAATTATTGAGTATGCGTTTGTGTGGTTTGGGAGCACCGTTCTTGACTTTCAAAAAATGACCGCCCAAATTCAGCTCATCACACGGCTTTCTATGTCGATTTTCGACATCTACGTGAAAATTTACCCCTAGGGACATCTTAAAATCGAGACTTTATTTTTCACTGTACGGCCTATGCTCAGTTTTCTCAGATAGTCACTCATATATGAGTGAAAAAACATATATCAGACACAACGAGAGAATAACCTTCTTCGCGGCGGTAAACACAAACTCAGCCAATCCAGATATAAAAATGGTGTAAAGTATATCAAATGATGCTCTGTCAAACTGCGTCGTCAGAATTTTGATAACTGTCGTCATCTTCGAGATTCAGAAGGCCAAACTTGAGACACTCACTTTTTAAGGGTCAAATCGAGCCCACTTAAACGACCATAAGTCCGTTTAAAATGACGATAGAAAGTCGCTCTTTTTTGGAAAGAAAGCTAAGAACATTCTCTACAACTTTTATGTTGAACATGTCATTCCCTGTGAACGTCCCAGTGCGGGGTGGTCGGGTCAACCAAAAATGGCCTAACTCTGAAAATCGGAAAAACCTTCTGAGATTTTGTGCGCATTTGATAGAGACTATGTGTGACTAACTTGACGCCAAATATTAGCCAAATTAAAATATGTATAAAAAAGGGCGCGACTTTTCGTCCAGCGACGTCTAACTGGGTACCATATAAAAATACCTTCTCAGCTCCAATTTATGGCTACTAGATTCAAATCTGTCCAAAATCATCAAAATAACATTTAAAATTATTTCAGACCACAATCCAGTACTCCCATTGGGTCAAAATTACGACCGGAGCCGAAACTTGAAAATCGATTTTCAGGCCCTTCTCAACTTGTGAGCTCGGCCCAAATGTACTAAATCACTTTCAAATAACGAAAACATGTCCCTCTACACTATTCAAATTAAGGGCGCACCTATAAATGCGAAATTTCATCAGAGGTATCCAGGAAAACTGAAGTTCAGGTCAAAATGGTCAAAGGGACTCGCTGCTTAGCTAGAAATGCAGAGCATGACGAGCTAAACATTTCATCTATTGAAAGTGAGTTGATATCTTACCGTTGAAGCGAGCTACAACACCGTACAGAGTGTATACCCGCTTTTGGAGCAACCGGACGAAAACCCGCGCCCTTTTTTGTTACCACCTCCGATTTCTTAGATTTTTTGCGTGAAGTTTGTCATCCATAGGTACTATCAATCGCCCATAGTGGCTTGATAGAGATTTTCCGATTTGCAGGGTCATGCAATTTTTAGTACAACCGACCACCCTGAACCAGAATTTGTACGAGGAATGACATGTCCAACAGAAAAGTTGTAGCAAATGTTCCTAGCTTTCGTTCTAAGCAAAGAACGACTTCCTAACGTCATTTTAAACTGATTTATGTCCATTTAAGTGGGCTCGATTTGACTATAGGAAAGTGAGTGTCCCAAGTTTGGCCTTCTGTATCTCGAAGATGATGATAGATATCAAAATTCTGACAACGCAGTTTGAAAGAGAATCATTTGAAATACCTTAATTCTCGTGTCAATCAAGATAGGACGAATTTGGTGCTACCGCAGCGGAGAAGGTAATTCTCTCGCGATGTCTCTCATATATATATTTTTTTCATTGATTTTTCTTCAGGTTCCGTAGGTATTGGAACAACTAAGTTCGACACCAAGTTTAGTGTTGCAAGTGCATCATGTGATATGGTTAATTTTGATGTGATTCTTGGCTTGGATTTTCTGCAGAAGCATAAATGTATCCTCGATTTGGATGGAAACAGGTACAAATCGATATTTCATTGGATAAGGAAAGCAAACGTTTACCAAATTTTGTCATTTGTGCATTACAGTCTACAATTATCTTATTACAATAGGGATTTGCAGATTGGTATTCAATCATATGCACTCAAGCAAGTATGTTGAGCTTCATGAACATATCACCGAAACGTCCGCCTAACTCCTGGCAGTCATTCTTCGTTTTTCCATGAGTCCCGCCAGTGGTTGTCACGATAAAGTTCTCTGTTGCACTACCATTATCTAGATATCACATAATTTAAGAATTATATTGGGTGCAATTACTGAGACCGGAAAGATCTACAGATCATGCCATATTTGTTTTGACTTATGCAATCAAAGATATCGATATTTATATTAATATTGCTCAACACATATCGTGATTACGAAAAAATGGTAAACATATTTGTTTTCGAAAGCATAGCTAAAGTGTATTCATATCGTAGTGCCATGTACTTCTTTCTCAAACAATAATAACACTATATCAAAGAACATTTTAAGGAATAAGTCGACACTCATAAAAAAAATTAATATTGCACAAATTACATGAAATCCTAAACGATTAGTCAAAAAAAGGAAACCGAAGAGGTCCTGATTCCATCCGTTCTGCTATACGATTCGTCCATCCACAAATCAATCACTCCTCATCCTCTCTCTCTCTCCTTTTCCCCTGTTCGCTACATCACCATGTACAAGGCGAACGAGAAGAAGAGGTGGACAGAAATATCATGTCATCTTAGTTGTGACTTTTGGAATCAAAGATCATTCGATATCTCCATTAATATTGGTCAAAACATATCGGGATTAGGCATTATTCTTTGGCATTATTAATCTGTACACAATGGGAAGTATAGTATAAAGTTTAATAATATCAACGATTAGTATTTTCCCGGAAAATTTCGAACGTCAATTGTGTGCCGGTCTGGGAACTGATAACAAGCCACCCGCAAGCTGAGCTGAATTTACAGGGATTGTGCGCTCTTATCCCGAGTTCTTTCTCGGGAAAAGTTTTCCAGTGGGATCAATGCATTGTAGCAACCCAATCCACAAGGAATTCGAACCTAATACCCTGTCTTTCGACACCATAAATTCGCTTCAATGTGGAAAGTGGTTCGATCTACGAACTATTCACCAGTGTTCTTATCACGTCAGCAAATAATTCTCAGGGAGGATGGGGCCATATTCTTCATAATGCTGGATTCATAGTCGAAAAATCTGAGGGGTCACTCTCTTCATTTCCCGCACTCTCTCGGCCGACCGACCGGTGAGAGAGTTCGGGAAATGAAGAGAGTGACTCCTCAGCTTTTTCGACTATGAATGGGCCATAAGCTGCGCTCCACCAATGGAGTGTGATGGCTCATGAGGTAATCGCGCCATCGAGTCTAGGGAATGCCTTGGGGGCGTACCCGATTGTAGGGCATCCTCATGCTAGTCGTATGCATCCAATGAATTGAATCGCATCATGAATATCCTCCCATCCCAGTTTTGCTTCCTATAGATTCCTTTTTTCAGTCGCTCACTCGGGTGTTTTCGCGTAGTCTCTTGTTTCTCGTTCGATCCTTGAGGCTCACTCCGACCATTGAAACGGCCGCGGACTAAAGTGTTCGCTTGATGTCCAATCGCGATTACGAAATTATTGATGAACGCCGCTGAGACACCGTTCGATATGCTTGAACTGGCACATAAAGTCAGACAATTTGCACTAAACATTATCATGGAAAAAACTGAGAAATAAACACTCATATATCTTCCTTAGTTTTTTGCCCTTCTACCATTCGCCAGTGGATAGGAGTTAAATATGACGGGTGATCACAGTTAATACATGATTGCTCGCTTCGACTATTGAATTCCTTACTAAAAGTGTACTTTGTCATCGAATAATCGCAAACATCATTGTACATGGAAAAACACACTTCTCATCGATTTTCGATAGACCCTACCTAGTGGACCTCTAAACAGGATAATGATATCTAGTATATCAAAGATATCGATGATAATGTGGGCGTTTGCTTTCCATGTGCAAGGGTTGGGGAGAAACTTTACGATTCTACAATGAAACGCGTGATAGAATCTCGGAGCGCTTATCACTGACCGCGTGTCATCCGATTTTGCCCAGAAATGGGGCGATAACAACCGACTGCACCTGCAATTTCTCCTGCGTTTGTTTCCTTGCTTTTGACTATACAGTATTTGCAATCATTTGCAAACTTCTGACTTGTTTTCTCTGTAATGCACTTTCACAGCCTTTTTCACTTCTGTATTGTCGAGCCATAATTCGTTTTTCACAATCCAATGTCCATAGATCTATGCCTTCCATCTAGGAGGCGCCATCTTATCTCTCGCCTATTTATTTACACACGCGTGCTTTGGTTCGAGGTTTTCTAACGACGACCTTCACATACTTTTCTTCACATTTTCAATCTTTTCTTCACATTTTCAGACTTTCACAGTAATGATCGATTCGGCGGAAATCAATCACTCTGTCCCTGAGGTGAGCGATGCATTGATTACATGTTTCTCGTATTTGCGTTAATATGTTTTTATTCACAAACGCTTTCTGACGTGGTGTGATGAGGAGGTTAGGGGACACTATAGCTCGGATGATCGTGTGGGTGCTAGGGTTCTCTTATTGGAATGATTTTGTATCATTTTCAGATACGTTTCATATTATTTATACATAGGAGATGTATAGTATACATGAAAATGATAAAACCATTCCAATAAGAGAACCCTAGTGGGTGCGGGATATGTGGCAGATACATTTTTCCAGTGGATGACAGGAGGACAGAAATAACAAATCGTTCTCATGAGGAGTCGGCAAGGGAAACCCTTGATGGCACTAGGTCGGATGAGAACCAAGATGTCATACCTTTGATATATCAAAGGCGACGTGACGTCATAGCTCTCATCCGACCTAATGCCCACTTGATCGTTGTTCTGTACAGGATCTTCACAATTTTGCTGAATTGCGAGCCAAAAAGAAAGGAAGAAAGTTTGATGTAACTATTACCATTGGCTGGCAGACGCTGAAGGCGCACATGGTGGGATATAATTTTCGTTTGTTTTACAGTTTTTAATCTTTTATTTTTTGCATTGCATCGCCTTTGATATATTCTAACAACTTAAACAAAAATGAAACTCAAAGAAAGATGGAATTGAAGACATAGTAATTTCTTTAAAAGTACCGTTTGGAAATGAAAAAAAACAGGCTTGCAGACTGTGCTTAGCGCGCGCATTCCTCTAATACGTTATGTGCTGAACGGCGCGACGTCGTCCCACATCTTCATCCCTGATGAGGTCGGCGACTATCTCTATCCATATTTCTCTATATCTCTCTATTTTTAATCTTCTTTTTTTGAACCGTCATTCTTTTCTCGCCCAGTCGCTATCTGATTAATTATGATATTGCTCCAATCACTATGATTTCCAATCAGTGATTGGAGGTCATCCATGCAATCTAGATCGATTTCGCAATTTTCAACATCCTTGTGGAGTACGCCTATACCGGGCAACTCACCATCACTGGAGCGAATGTCGAAGAAGTGGCGAGAGGAGCAGCACTTATGAGAATGGTGAGAGAGACCAGAGTAGAAAATGAACTAATCGTTTTCCTTTGTATGGAAAACACTCCATAAACTCTTCATTTTGCACACTATTTTTATTGCAAAGCGGGCAATTACCGTAACGTACACTAGTTCATTAGTTACTTTCGAAAGTCTAGCCCAGAGTAAGGAACGGTGTTGTGTAAAGGCCCTGGCCTCGTACCCCATAGTCAATTAGCATACGTGCAGACTAGACTATCCCCCGTTGACTCGAGTTGTACTCTCGCCCTCCTCTCCCCTCTGTCAATTAGCATGTCCGATTTACATGTGACCTCGTGCCTATTTAAGGATGATTCCTCCCCATTCTATCGTCTCTGTAACTAGCGCGATGTGACCTCTTCTCTTGTCCCCCTTTCTGTAGATAAAGTCTATTCCCTCTATGCTCCTGGAGTAAGGGACAGGCTACACAACATTGGCGTTCAGTACTCACGATTAGGTGTGCCTGTTTTCCTGTGTTCGTTTCTTGTTTTTCGTGTTCAGTACGTCTCCTCTCGTTCTTGTGTGCAGGTTCCTTCGGGAGCTGAGTGTCTGTAGGTTCCTTCGGGAGCTGAGTGTTGTAGGTTCCTTCGGGAACTGAGCGTGTGAACACAGTGATTTGTCGAGGTCGGCCGAAGGCGCTGCTCGATTTTTCATTGTGATCAGAGTTACGTCGTCGTGAGGTCGTGGTCTTTGTGACACGAGTGGTCTGGTCTGGACTGGAGACGTGTCTCTGTGGATCTGCTATTCATGCGGGGTCGGCGGTAGTTTATCGTCGAAAGTGTGATTGCTCTGGCTCAGTGGTAGTGTATACGTGGTACCAGGAGTACGGTAGTTCGACAAGGAAGTCTCACAAGTGGCAGTGAACCGTGTCGATGCTGTCCTCGATCAATCGATAGTACACGTGCCACAAGGAGGGGAGATGCTGACAAAGCGAGCGAGACTAACGACATGCAAATGCGGACTCGGATGTGAGTTGTTGACGTGTGCACGTGAGAATGCAAAGGGTGAAATGCAAATTGACACGTGATGCAACAAAGAGAGAACAAGTGAACGAACAAGAGCGAGGGAATCTCAGATGGAAAGAGATCAAAGATCAGATTGAGGGCTTTGAGATCAGAGAAGAGCCCATGAGGAATGCATGTAAGAGAGTGAAAGTTCATGCGATTCTGAAAGACCGAAAGAGGACTGGGAGAAGGGACGGGAAGAAGTTCATTCCCTCTTCTTAGCCGTCGCTCTGAGGTGCAAGTAGGATGATGCGAGGTGAACGAAGTGCAGGTCCGAATGGAGAGCAGAGACCAATGAGACTAGAGAGCCAAGGTGCGTGCACAGTTTGAATGGAGTTGAAGGTACCTTAGATGAAGGAACTACTCCAGACTAGAAAGTGCGAGTGAAGTGGATGACTTTAGGGGAGAAGCCAAGAGAGCTGAAAGAGTGCCAAGGAGCCGATCTCCTGAATGATTCCAGGAAACTGAATGTAGTAGCGGCGACTGACCTGTTGGGGTTGTCAGAGAAGTGAGAGTAGTGATATTAGGGATCACTAGTAGTGACCGAGATGAAGAGCGACTGACCTATATTTAGGGGTCGTTACAGAGAGTAGTGATTGACCTCTAGTAGGGATCACTAACAGTTGACTGAGGTTGGAACTGCCCAGCGAACTGGCAACTGACCTAGTATGGGGTCGTCCGTGAACTTTGCGACGAGGATGTCGCCAGAGAAACTAGTGATTGACCTAGCAGAGGGATCACTAGAGGAAGCAGCAGTTGACCTACATTTGGGACTGCCCGAGAGAACGGTGATTGACCAGGAAAAGGGATCACTCGTTGTGTCAGTGACTGATCATTGTGATGGTCTGCAAAATCAGGTGTGCGCATAGCAGGGATGCCTGTGGCTGCTAAGTCGTGACGTTGCCGTTTGGCAAGGCGCCTAGCACGGATCCGGTGGCTAATAAGTCGTTGCTGTGAGCGGAGGCAGTGATAGTACTGAGTGAACAAAACCATATCGAATTAGCTGGTGGCGCTAGGTTGAAGTGAATGCACGGAAATAGCGTCGTGGCCTGAAATGACCACACCCGACAGAGAGTCACGTTGAGTCTCGTGATTTCTGAGAGAGGGAAAAAGCGGATCGCCCCAAGAAGGACGTTTGTGTTCGAGCAAATGGCGAGTATCCTGACCTCAAAGAAAGCGAGAAATCGGAAGCGTTTCCGGGAATGGAACGTTAGTCTGAGAAGGCACGAAAGTGCATAGAAGGAATCTGGACACACGCTGTTGTTGTTCGAGAAGTGTGTAGTGTGAACACAGGTGGTTGAATCGGTCGACCCTGTGGATTGGAAATATCCTGAAAGTGTGTTATGGAGGATAGTGAGATCCTGACCATCACTGAGGAAAGCGTGTGTTCGCCCACCCCAGAAGCGATTCCGAGTTCAAGTGCAACGGCATCGTCATCGAGTTCAAGTGCAACGACATCTGCATCGTGTTCAAGTGTGCAACTACGAGGGCGTTTACCCGAGTTTTCGTCGAGTCTCGCAGTGCAACGTCGAAGATTAAACGAGCCCACAGAAGTAGTGGAGAACGACAGAATCCCTCTGACCAGTGTTTCTTCAACCGTGGCCCCAGTGATTATTGCCTCGTTCTAATTGACTATTATGTATCAGATTCACCCCTCAGTTTGAATCTTGGAGGGAGGTGTTGTGTAAAGGCCCTGGCCTCGTACCCCATAGTCAATTAGCAGACTAGACTATCCCCCGTTGTCTCGAGTTGTACTCTCGCCCTCCTCTCCCCTCTGTCCATTAGCATGTCCGATTTACATGTGACCTCGTGCCTATTTAAGGGTGATTCCTCCCCATTCTCTCGTCTCTGTAACTAGCGCGATGTGACCTCTTCTCTTGTCCCCCTTTCTGTAGATAAAGTCTATTCCCTCTATGCTCCTGGAGTAAGGGACAGGCCAACTACACAACAAACGGGAAAACGTGTCAACTAAGAAGACTGAATTGAACGAATGCCTAACTAGCTGCATTACCGTCTTCATTCTACCATAACGTGAAGCTTGAATGAGGGTCATGGCAGTTTGTTTGACCAACGTGCGGTAGTCAGAATGGGTTCCTTTGTCACGCAACTCATCATCTAGTCTGGTTCCCATGTTTTGACCGTTTTTGGGCATTTATGTTTCACTTTACATTATGTTTCATGTGCATACCTGAAAATAATATAAAATGTGCCAAAACGACCAAAAAGGAGAGTCCTAACCTACTTAGAACGCTCAGGGCGAGCTGCTGGATGCTTGTGTAGACTTCATGATGAGCAAGTTGAACGAAAACAGCGTGCTCCCGCTGCTCGCCTTCTTCCGTTCCATCGGCTATGGGAAACTCGATGATCTCATGCATGCATATGTCGATGTAAGTGCTGTAATTATCTCTCTATCTTTCAGGAATTAAAAATTTTGCGTGACAAATTGTAATTGTAAAAACAAACTATTGGAATCAGCAAAACATCTTTTTTTTATATTCCAGCGCCACTTTGTGCACGTTTCCAACACTCCTGAGTTTGCGAAGATCTCGGTGGGAGAGCTGGAGCGGCTTATCGGCAGAAACACGCTCAAGATCGAGAGCGAAATGGATGTGAGTCGGATTGGCTTTGCAACATGCACTTGTCAGAAGACATGTACATGATACAAGTATTGAAATAATGCCTAACTGGATCGCCGTGTATGCTTCCTATCATACGAATGCACAGAATTTGGTCGGATGAACTCCAAAAATGACATCCTTCTGTATGATTTTTCACGGTAGATAGAAGAGTACCATTTTGTGATCATCCGGAAGGTTATCATCTGGTAGTGATCATCCGATCTAGTGCCGAATGAACATCGGTCTTATTTTCGAGTGTTTCAGGTGCGTTACATGGTTCATGAGCCTATCAGCTGATTAGCGTACCTGAATCATATCCGGAAATGATTCAACACTCACTGAAAATTAAAACACTAATCAGGTGTTCAATGCTGTCGCACACTGGCTTGACGGGGACTCGAGCAGATTGACGCAAGCTCCAAGGTGATAGACACGTTTTTGTTTTTTTTTTATTAAATTGACTTTATATAGCTAATAGCTAATAGAGCAAACAACTTTGGTAACTACAAGAGAAAAATAAATGGCCCAACGGTGACCCCAGTTGATCCGTCCTCTCGTGTTATAAATGAAATAGAAGTCGTCAAACCTTTAACACGTGTATGTCATTTTGAATGAAAAAAATAGGAGATGGTTGAGGTTGAAAATTCTTTGCAGACTTCTCAAGAGCGTCCGCGTTCCGCTAATTCCCAAGCCCATAATCGATGACGTCATCAAGAAGGCCGAGTGGGTGGTCGCCGACCCCGAGTGCATGGACTTCATCGAGGATGTAAAGGTACTGTGGCCGAATACTGTGTGGGTATTGCAACTATATAAAAATAATGTAGCTGAGTAGCGTGGTTTTTAGTAAAGTATTTTCAAATATGGTGAGTGAGGACAAGGTGTGAGCATTCTTTTGAAGTAATTACATTGGATAGTTTGCAGACATTGGGCAATAAACAAACGTGAAATGGATTTGAAAGGCGCACAGTAAACTCCGTTAAGGAGTGCGTGAACAACAACACTCGGATCTCAAAGAGGAAGAGGCTGGATACTACCATCTTCCACTCGAGACATCCGTCGTTGAACGAGAATTAGCCCGACCTTAACCAGCTTTGCATTGAACTTAGAAGATTTGCATTTATCGCCGTTCAATAATTGAATATTATAATAATAATTGCAATAAAAATGTTGTGATTTTACAATAATTTACTTTGCAGATAATCTGATCAACACTCACAAAAGGAAAAGGACCTTCCAATGTGGATAACAAGTGCATGAACTTGAATTTATTATAACAAAGCCAAGAGGCATAGGCTGACTTCTACCATCTTCCACTCGAGATATCCGTAGTTGAACCAGATTTGAACTTACTTTTTAACCCACCGGCCTAAATATAGATGCTAGCTTAGAATAGATGCTAGCGCACACTTTGCTTGCAAAGCGACGACCCTCTCGTTAGCAACGGAGGCATCCTATTAAGTAACTCTCAATGAAAAATACAATATATTTCAGAGGTTTGCACGAATCGAGATCCCAGAGAACAGTCATGTGTCACGTGGATTTAAATTATGTTTTTTTCGTTGCCCAAAAAAATGAATGAGTATAGCATGAAATTCATAACAGTCAGAAAATCCATAACTCTCGGAAACCGGGGTATGGAAACATCGCTCCAACTCACCAAAGAAAGTCAGACCCAGGTTTCCCAGTGGAAACGCGCAAAACATATTCTATATTCCGTTACACTTTAGATGTGATGCTTTCTGAAGATGTAAACTGAGTGGCTTTCAATTCTTTACCGTAAATAAGTGAATATTCAACTTTCATAAATTAGGCACGTGGTCGATGTATCAGGTGGTGTAGGAGAGTTAGTGAGAATCTTGACGAGAATGAGAGTGGTAGATTGTATGTGCCATTGTTTGTTGTGTTCCAACGACCTGATTACTGCATATTGCTCTCTAGGGTATCCTTCTTATTTGTAGTATTGTAGTTGCCTGAGTCGAATTTCGAACACTCAAAAAATTAGGAACTCTAACGCAGCTGGTTAATTTATGTCTGTTGCATGTGCATGGTTAGTAGAAATAAAATACAAGATGACATCTGAAATGTATATTTGAACATGCAAACATATTTGGACGCGTAAGAAATATCGTAAATCAGCCGCTGTACCAATTCGAGTTCATAGTAAAATGAGAGAGCGCGGAGAATGAGTATTTCATTCCCACACTCTCTCATTTGGCTATGAACTCCAATTGGTATGGTAACAGAACGTGAATGGCAAAAGGAGTCCCATCCGCTTCGATCCCCGCGATATGATTTCTCCACTCCGCCCTCCGTCCCTCTTCGCCATTCACCAATGGCAACCAGAAAAGAAGGATACACGGAGAGAAAAAGAAGGGGGAAAGACTTCAAACATTCGCACACGCCCATGTGCATGTTCGTAACGCAGGGAGTGCAGTTCAATGTGTATGTTCCAAAAGGCTATATTCTATCACCGGTGCATATGATATAGTGGAACTATTTATATTATCTCCCGTTGGAGTAGCGTGTTGTTTTTGTTCGATTGCATCAGTTTACACGGACTGTGGACTTCGGTCTGATGCCGTGGAAAAAGTCAAGTAGAAGAGGAAATATTTGAATTCCCGCAATCTTATATCTCGGCTCCCAGTAGAGCTAGCGACTTGAAACTTGGTTTTTGGGGTGTACAACGATTTTACACCCCACATTCCAAATTTCAAGTCGCTAGCTCTACTGGGAGCCGAGATATAAGATTGCGGGAATTCAAATATTTCCTCTTCTACTTGACTTTTTCCACGGCATCAGACCGAAGTCCACAGTCCGTGTAAACTGATGCAATCGAACAAAAACAACACGCTACTCCAACGGGAGATAATATAAATAGTTCCACTATATCATATGCACCGGTGATAGAATATAGCCTTTTGGAACATACACATTGAACTGCACTCCCTGCGTTACGACACCTGAAACTTGTCACGAAAACAATTTGAGTGTGCAAAATCGCTACTCTTACTTCCATTATGTGGTCATCATTGCAATTTGTGAGTTTCGAAACGATAGTTTTGCTTCCAGTTTGTTGTATAAACATGTAGACCGATTTGAGATGATTAGACATCTATGCATGATATTTGATCACGGTTATGAATGTAAACAGGTAAACTAAGTGGACGATACAGAGAGATCAAGAGGCAGAAATACTCTCTAGGGGAAGATAGAGAGCGTGAGGCCCAGTATCTGCTATACGAGCCATACTCTCGTGTTTACTTCGTTGTTGGCCCATCTCCAACAGCAACATAAAGAAAGGAAAGCAGAGAGGGAGGAAAGGAGGTGAGCAATATATCTAACATTGAATACCCAGACCCCCAAACCCAGACCCTCAGAATGAATTACTCCAGCTATTCATCATATCCACCTTCCATCGCCCTTCCTCAGCAAGCAGAGGACGAGGAATGGATGGGTCATTCCGATGACTCATACATCTTCAAAAATGTCTCTTGCTAGAATAACGGGTGTGAGGGAACAATAATGATGATTGGAGTGAAAAAAAAAAAAAACTGGATATTTATCCGTATAATTGAGACACTTCCTGAAGTGATGACATATTACGCGAATACTTCGTGAATCATGGATGATGAAGTGCAAACCAAACGACTCAATCAACACATATTTGCTTGAGTGGTGTTAAAAAATAATTTACAATGGAATCACATGCCAATTGCTCAAGACCAGAACCTAGCGATAATTGCCACACATTTAATAAATACGAGACAGTGCAGATGAGCGATGAATGTTGCCACGCCATTATTTATTGAAGTTGTTTTTCCTGAATCGCACTCGTTAACTTCGAAGATGATCGTATACTCCACTTACCGCCCGGAAATTATTCGGTCTATTCACAATAGCCGAACGGGAAAAAGCTACTCGCAAAAGAAAAAAAAAGCGAGGAAGAAATGGAGAGAAGTGGCCCCCCTTCCCCCCCCCCCTTCTGCCGTACGATTTTCCCCTTTCCTCGTTCGCCTTGCGCCCATCACCAAGAGTAACCAGAAAAAAAGACATACATACATGTGAATGGTAATGTTTAGATGGTCAGGAATCATTTTGCAAAATATTCCAACATGATTTTCATCCTACTAGGCAAATAGTATATCTGTCATAATACAATGATTTTTATTGATTGATCCAAATTGAATAAGTTGATGTTACAAATTTATAATCATGGAAGCTTAATCAAGAGCACGAGTAGAATACGCAATGCTCAAAACGAAAATTGCTCGATTGCGAAGTCGTGTGCTGCTGAAATTGATAATATCCAAATATCACGCGTCTTCTGAGAATGAAAATGACCCACCTGAGGAACTAGCTGCAAAAGTTTGAGCAATATCGAAAAGAAAATTATGGTAGAGTCCAATGGAGACGGGAAAACTTTTGTACCAGCGATTTATCCTGGAACCGGCTTTTAGGCATTTTTCGGACTTGGTTCCGGCTCTGACGTAACATGGTTCATTTTTGAGCTACAGTGTCCAGCTTGTGCTCAAAATGCGCGGAAAATTATTTTAAGAAACTTTCATGTTCACACCAAAGCCGGGTGAGTGCGAAATCACGTTGAAAATACCGAAAAAACGGGTCGAGAAACATAAAAAAAATAATATCACGCTTGGAACCCCACCTTTTAGTGGTTTTTGATTGCAGTTTCAGAATCTACGTACCCATATTAGTCAAGGAAAAATGCGAATGAGTCCCTAGGGGTGTGAATATGTTACGCTAATGCAAAATATGTGCTCAATTCACTAATACGTGATTTTCAATTTTTTATGCTTAAGCCATAATCGCCCAGATATATCTTTTCTTTCATAATTTGATTGTTTCTAACCTAGATATGCGGTATTCCGTTAAAAAAATCAAAGATTTCCACATTTCTTGAAAATCATATTTTCACCTCGATATTTCTCAAATTTACAGGTTTCAAACGCAACATTTCGAGGATCTTACACGTGTTCACTATACGGATCTTATAGAATGCTAAACCATGAGTAATATTGATTGGTATGGACCTGCTCGACGATTTTTTAAATCTAGTTTTTGACACTTGAAAACGCCCGATCGAGCGTGTCGGAAATATTTAAAATTCGATAGTGGGGTTACTTTTGTGAATTATGGTTGTGTATAAGTTGTAAAAATGTTCTCTTGAACTATGCAGTCAATAACATATTCGAAATTCGCCATCGTTTTTGTTTCTAAATTTGCGAAATATTATAAATATTTTGTTTCTAAATTTGCGAAATATTATAAATATTTCCGACACGCTCGATCGGGCGTTTTCAAGTGTCAAAAAGTAGGTTTTAAAAATCGTCGAGCAGGTCCATACCAACCAATATTACTCATGGTTTAGCATTCTATAAGATCCGTATAGTGAACACGTGTAAGATCCTCGAAATGTTGAGTTTGAAACCTGTAAATTTAAGAAATATCGAGGTGAAAAACTTGATTTTCAAAAATATGTGGAAATCTGATTTTTTCAACGGAATACCGCATATCTAGGTTAGAAACAATCAAATTATGAAATAAAAGATATATCTGGGCGATTTAAGCATAAAAAATTGAAAATCACGTATTAGTGAATTGAGCACATATTTTGCATTAGCGTAACATATTCACACCCCTAGGGACTCACTCGCATTTTTCCTTGACTAATATGGGTACGTAGATTCTGAAACTGCAATCAAAAACCACTAAAAGGTGGGGTTCCAAGCGAGATATGATTTTTTTGAAGAATCTCGACCCGGTTTTTCGATATTTTCAACGTGATTTCGCACTCACCCGGCTTTGGTGTGAACATGAAAGTTTCTTAAAATAATTTTCCGCGCATTTTGAGCACAAGCTGGCCAATGTATCTCAAAAATGAACGATGTTACGTCAGATCCGGAACCAAGTCCGGAAAATGCCTAAAAGCCGGTTCCATGACAAATAGCTGGTACAAAATTTTTCCCGTCTCCACTGGACTCTACCATAATTTTCTTTTGGATATTGCTCAAACTTTTGCAGCTAGTTCCTCCGGCTCATGCAATCTCTCAGAAGACGCGTGATATAACATCGTTTCAATTGGAACCGTCTGGTTGATGATGAAGAGAGCGCATTGGTGAGAAATCGAATGTCGAATTCAACCATGTCTTCGTGCATTTTCCGGTCAACTTTCAAGTCTCTGTGATCGAGATATTCATCCAGAAGTTTAACTATATCTCCAGAATCACGCTCAACGATATCAGTGGCATTCGGTTGACGCAAGACTTATCTTACGCTCACCGCTATCAGTGGCATTCGGTTGACTTACGTATTTTCAATAGTTATATATATTTTCAATAGCTAAATATGAAACTTGTCTATCAAATAAACATTTTTTTCGATGAAGCACTTACATTGAAATATGCGAAATATGTCAATTTATCAACATTATGATGACGTAGGCATCTGCAAAATTATCACATTGCCAGGCATAATATATTTATGAGGAAAAAAGAGTTAAAACGGTAGGCAGTACACCTAACCGAGCACAACGAGAGCCGCGTGTGTTCATTACACGCATACTACGAATCACTCTCTTCGCTACCAACGTTCGCCTTTGCTCCGTCGTCAAGAGTAGCAAGAGAACGGGGAGCAGGCAGTGAGATGAGGTGAACAAAAGAGTGAAATCATGCACTAGTCTGGAGTCGAATTCAGGGGGAAAACACATATTGCAGCAGTATTAATATTGCCCCGATATGATGAGTATTCTTTGATATGGAGCTACATGCTCTAAGGCCAAATGTTAAACACGGTCTGTTCATCATTTCTCATTTTTACTGAGAACCTATCAGCGAACTTAACTCTTCGAAAAATTTTTGAAAGCGTATTGTGCTCGTTTTTCGAAAAGCGATCGTCTTTCTCGATGCATACAAGGAGTATTCTTTGAAATGGAGCTACATTCTCTAAGGCCAAATGTTAAACACGGTCTGCTCATCATCTCTCATTTTTACTGGCAACCTATCAGCGAACTTCTCTTCGAAAAATTTTTAAAAGCTTATTGTGCTCGTTTTTCGAAAAGCGATCGTCTTTCTCGATGCATACAAGGAGTATTCTTTGAAATGGAGCTACATGCTCTAAGGCCAAATGTTAAACACGGTCTGTTCATCATTTCTCATTTTTACTGGGTCCCTATCAGCGAACTTGACTCTTGGAAAAAATTTTTGAAAGCGTCTTGTGCTCGTTTTTCGAAAAGTGATCGTCTTTCTCGATGCATACAAGGAGTATTCTTTGAAATGTAGCTACAAGCTCAAAGGCCAAATGTTAAAAACTTTATGTTCATCATCTCTTCTTTTTACTGGGTCCCTATCAGCGAACTTGGCTCTTCGATACATTTCTGAAATCGTGATATGCTCGTTTTTCGAAAAGTGATCGTCTTTCTCGATGCATACAAGGAGTATTCTTTGAAATGGAGCTACAAGCTTTAAGGCCAAATGTTAATCACGGCCTCTTCATCATCTCTCATTTTTACTGGGTCCCTATCAGCGAACTTGACTCTTGGAAAAAATTTTTGAAAGCGTCTTGTGCTCGTTTTTCGAAAAGTGATCGTCTTTCTCGATGCATACAAGGAGTATTCTTTGAAATGTAGCTACAAGCTCAAAGGCCAAATGTTAAAAACTTTATGTTCATCATCTCTTCTTTTTACTGGGTCCCTATCAGCGAACTTGGCTCTTCGATAAATATCTGAAATCGTCATGTGCTCGTTTTTCGAAAAGTGATCGTCTTTCTCGATGCATACAAGGAGTATTCTTTGAAATGTATCTACAAGCTCAAAGGCCAAATGTTAAAAACTTTATGTTCATCATCTCTCATTTTTACTGGGTCCCTATCAGCGAACTTGACTCTTCGAAAAATGTTTGAAAGCGTCTTGTGCTCGTTTTTCGAAAAGCGATCGTCTTTCTCGATGCATACAAGGAGTATTCTTTGAAATGGAGCTACATGCTCTAAGGCCAAATGTTAAACACGGTCTGCTCAACATCTCTCATTTTTACTGAGAACCTATCAGCGAACTTGACTCTTCGAAAAATTTTTGAAAGCGTATTGTGCTCGTTTTTCGAAAAGCGATCGTCTTTCTCGATGCATACAAGGAGTATTCTTTGAAATGGAGCTACATTCTCTAAGGCCAAATGTTAAACACGGTCTGTTCATCATCTCTCATTTTTACTGGCAACCTATCAGCGAACTTGACTCTTCGAAAAATTTTTGAAAGCGTATTGTGCTCGTTTTTCGAAAAGCGATCGTCTTTCTCGATGCATACAAGGAGTATTCTTTGAAATGGAGCTACATGCTCTAAGGCCAAATGTTAAACACGGTCTGTTCATCATCTCTCGTTTTTACTGGGTCCCTATCAGCGAACTTGACTCTTCGAAAAATTTTTGAAAGCGTATTGTGCTCGTTTTTCGAAAAGCGATCGTCTTTCTCGATGCATACAAGGAGTATTCTTTGAAATGGAGCTACATGCTCTAAGGCCAAATGTTAAACACGGTCTGTTCATCATCTCTCATTTTTACTGGCAACCTATCAGCGAACTTGACTCTTCGAAAAATTTTTGAAAGCGTATTGTGCTCGTTTTTCGAAAAGCGATCGTCTTTCTCGATGCATACAAGGAGTATTCTTTGAAATGGAGCTACATGCTCTAAGGCCAAATGTTAAACACGGTCTGTTCATCATCTCTCGTTTTTACTGGGTCCCTATCAGCGAACTTGACTCTTCGAAAAAATTTTGAAAGCGTATTGTGCTCGTTTTTCGAAAAGCGATCGTCTTTCTCGATGCATACAAGGAGTATTCTTTGAAATGGAGCTACATGCTCTAAGGCCAAATGTTAAACACGGTCTGCTCATCATCTCTCATTTTTACTGGCAACCTATCAGCGAACTTCTCTTCGAAAAATTTTTAAAAGCTTATTGTGCTCGTTTTTCGAAAAGTGATCGTCTTTCTCGATGCATACAAGGAGTATTCTTTGAAATGGAGCTACAAGCTTTAAGGCCAAATGTTAATCACGGCCTCTTCATCATCTCTCATTTTTACTGGGCCCGTATCAGCGAACTTGACTCTTGGAAAAAATTTTTGAAAGCGTCTTGTGCTCGTTTTTCGAAAAGTGATCGTCTTTCTCGATGCATACAAGGAGTATTCTTTGAAATGTAGCTACAAGCTCAAAGGCCAAATGTTAAAAACTTTATGTTCATCATCTCTTCTTTTTACTGGGTCCCTATCAGCGAACTTGGCTCTTCGATACATTTCTGAAATCGTCATGTGCTCGTTTTTCGAAAAGTGATCGTCTTTCTCGATGCATACAAGGAGTATTCTTTGAAATGTAGCTACAAGCTCATAGGCCAAATGTTAAAAACTTTATGTTCATCATCTCTCATTTTTACTGGGTCCCTATCAGCGAACTTGACTCTTCGAAAAATGTTTGAAAGCGTCTTGTGCTCGTTTTTCGAAAAGCGATCGTCTTTCTCGATGCATACAAGGAGTATTCTTTGAAATGGAGCTACATGCTCTAAGGCCAAATGTTAAACACGGTCTGTTCATCATCTCTCATTTTTACTGGCAACCTATCAGCGAACTTGACTCTTCGAAAAATTTTTGAAAGCGTATTGTGCTCGTTTTTCGAAAAGCGATCGTCTTTCTCGATGCATACAAGGAGTATTCTTTGAAATGGAGCTACATGCTCTAAGGCCAAATGTTAAACACGGTCTGTTCATCATCTCTCGTTTTTACTGGGTCCCTATCAGCGAACTTGACTCTTCGAAAAATTTTTGAAAGCGTATTGTGCTCGTTTTTCGAAAAGCGATCGTCTTTCTCGATGCATACAAGGAGTATTCTTTGAAATGGAGCTACATGCTCTAAGGCCAAATGTTAAACACGGTCTGTTCATCATCTCTCGTTTTTACTGGGTCCCTATCAGCGAACTTGACTCTTCGAAAAAATTTTGAAAGCGTATTGTGCTCGTTTTTCGAAAAGCGATCGTCTTTCTCGATGCATACAAGGAGTATTCTTTGAAATGGAGCTACATGCTCTAAGGCCAAATGTTAAACACGGTCTGCTCATCATCTCTCATTTTTACTGGCAACCTATCAGCGAACTTCTCTTCGAAAAATTTTTAAAAGCTTATTGTGCTCGTTTTTCGAAAAGTGATCGTCTTTCTCGATGCATACAAGGAGTATTCTTTGAAATGGAGCTACAAGCTTTAAGGCCAAATGTTAATCACGGCCTCTTCATCATCTCTCATTTTTACTGGGCCCGTATCAGCGAACTTGACTCTTGGAAAAAATTTTTGAAAGCGTCTTGTGCTCGTTTTTCGAAAAGTGATCGTCTTTCTCGATGCATACAAGGAGTATTCTTTGAAATGTAGCTACAAGCTCAAAGGCCAAATGTTAAAAACTTTATGTTCATCATCTCTTCTTTTTACTGGGTCCCTATCAGCGAACTTGGCTCTTCGATACATTTCTGAAATCGTCATGTGCTCGTTTTTCGAAAAGTGATCGTCTTTCTCGATGCATACAAGGAGTATTCTTTGAAATGTAGCTACAAGCTCATAGGCCAAATGTTAAAAACTTTATGTTCATCATCTCTCATTTTTACTGGGTCCCTATCAGCGAACTTGACTCTTCGAAAAATGTTTGAAAGCGTCTTGTGCTCGTTTTTCGAAAAGCGATCGTCTTTCTCGATGCATACAAGGAGTATTCTTTGAAATGGAGCTACATGCTCTAAGGCCAAATGTTAAACACGGTCTGTTCATCATCTCTCATTTTTACTGGCAACCTATCAGCGAACTTGACTCTTCGAAAAATTTTTGAAAGCGTATTGTGCTCGTTTTTCGAAAAGCGATCGTCTTTCTCGATGCATACAAGGAGTATTCTTTGAAATGGAGCTACATGCTCTAAGGCCAAATGTTAAACACGGTCTGTTCATCATCTCTCGTTTTTACTGGGTCCCTATCAGCGAACTTGACTCTTCGAAAAATTTTTGAAAGCGTATTGTGCTCGTTTTTCGAAAAGCGATCGTCTTTCTCGATGCATACAAGGAGTATTCTTTGAAATGGAGCTACATGCTCTAAGGCCAAATGTTAAACACGGTCTGCTCATCATCTCTCATTTTTACTGGCAACCTATCAGCGAACTTCTCTTCGAAAAATTTTTAAAAGCTTATTGTGCTCGTTTTTCGAAAAGTGATCGTCTTTCTCGATGCATACAAGGAGTATTCTTTGAAATGGAGCTACAAGCTTTAAGGCCAAATGTTAATCACGGCCTCTTCATCATCTCTCATTTTTACTGGGCCCGTATCAGCGAACTTGACTCTTCGAAAAATTTTTGAAAGCGTATTGTGCTCGTTTTTCGAAAAGCGATCGTCTTTCTCGATGCATACAAGGAGTATTCTTTGAAATGGAGCTACATGCTCTAAGGCCAAATGTTAAACACGGTCTGCTCATCATCTCTCATTTTTACTGGCAACCTATCAGCGAACTTCTCTTCGAAAAATTTTTAAAAGCTTATTGTGCTCGTTTTTCGAAAAGTGATCGTCTTTCTCGATGCATACAAGGAGTATTCTTTGAAATGGAGCTACAAGCTTTAAGGCCAAATGTTAATCACGGCCTCTTCATCATCTCTCATTTTTACTGGGCCCGTATCAGCGAACATGACTCTTGGAAAAAATTTTTGAAAGCGTCTTGTGCTCGTTTTTCGAAAAGTGATCGTCTTTCTCGATGCATACAAGGAGTATTCTTTGAAATGTAGCTACAAGCTCAAAGGCCAAATGTTAAAAACTTTATGTTCATCATCTCTTCTTTTTACTGGGTCCCTATCAGCGAACTTGGCTCTTCGATACATTTCTGAAATCGTCATGTGCTCGTTTTTCGAAAAGTGATCGTCTTTCTCGATGCATACAAGGAGTATTCTTTGAAATGTAGCTACAAGCTCATAGGCCAAATGTTAAAAACTTTATGTTCATCATCTCTCATTTTTACTGGGTCCCTATCAGCGAACTTGACTCTTCGAAAAATGTTTGAAAGCGTCTTGTGCTCGTTTTTCGAAAAGCGATCGTCTTTCTCGATGCATACAAGGAGTATTCTTTGAAATGGAGCTACATGCTCTAAGGCCAAATGTTAAACACGGTCTGCTCAACATCTCTCATTTTTACTGAGGACCTATCAGCGAACTTGACTCTTCGAAAAATTTTTGAAAGCGTATTGTGCTCGTTTTTCGAAAGGCGATCGTCTTTCTCGATGCATACAAGGAGTATTCTTTGAAATGGAGCTACATGCTCTAAGGCCAAATGTTAAAAACTTTATGTTCATCATCTCTTCTTTTTACTGGGTCCCTATCAGCGAACTTGGCTCTTCGATACATTTCTGAAATCGTCATGTGCTCGTTTTTCGAAAAGTGATCGTCTTTCTCGATGCATACAAGGAGTATTCTTTGAAATGGAGCTACAAACTTTAAGGCCAAATGTTAATCACGGCCTCTTCATCATCTCTCATTTTTACTGGGTGCCTATCAGCGAACTTCTCTTCGAAAAATTTTTGAAAGCGTATTGTGCTCGTTTTTCGAAAAGCGATCGTATTTCTCGATGCATACAAGGAGTATTCTTTGAAATGGAGCTACATGCTCTAAGGCCAAATGTTAAACACGGTCTGTTCATCATCTCTCATTTTTACTGGGTCCCTATCAGCGAACTTGACTCTTCGAAAAATGTTTGAATATAAGAACGGGCATACAATTTTAAAAAAAGTTAAGGGAAATTGAGTGCACATATACAATTTGGTTCGATATTGTAGCCTAGTGCGTTGTGATATCTCGAATTTGGATTGTTAGAGGTCTACGGGGTTCTAATGAGGTCGGCCTAGTAATGTGTGGGGTAGATTGAATGCTAATTTCTAACAGGGGTACCGGAATAGCTTTGTTGAAATGAAAACGATATCGAACACAGTTGGATAACTTAATGGCCGTAAATCGGTAAATTCATGGGAACACAAAAAAAGTTTTGGAGACGTCGAGAACGCTAAAGTATACAAGAACATCTATAACTTTATATCCAGAGGAATGAGTGGAACGATGGGAAAAGCACAATGAGAAACAAGAGTATGAATACTTCACAAGTAATCATTGATCAATAAGCAGAAATGAAATAAACACTCGCTTAAATAAACAAGGGACAACATCATAGAAATTTTCGAAAAACTGCAATAAAAAACGAGAAATCACAGTTAAATCTGATCACATGAAATCACAGGAAATCGTTCGCCTAAGTATGATGGAATGACAAAACATAAACATTGGAATGTTTATTTGGAAGGTTAGCAATTTTCACATAACGTCCGAGGCGTTTGTTGAATGCGGGGAATTATAAGTACTCACTGAATCAACATACAACGCGGCATGAAACAATTTGACAAATTCGTAAAGTATTGGTTGGAAATCAGAACTACATAATCGACATCTAATGGAATCGCAGTGACCAACTCTTACAAGGAAGTATAATATCACAGAGACGGGTAATCAATTCACAACGAAAGTACAATCCTGAACATCGACTATTTCACGCATAAGGAAAGAGCGACAATTGGAGACATAATCAGCGTTTGTGGCGGGAGGGATTGTCGGGAAACAGAAAGAAAAGCAATACCATATTCGAATAGATACAATCCACTTTGGAAAACGCAGTTAATTAATTGGGTCAGAAAGTAAATTGGGAATATACTGCACCATGGAAAGGGAAGATGAGCGGAGAAGGATGTGCGGATTTGCCTGCTTTCCTGCTCAGACTGCAGTTTCAGCGCCGTAAGGCTTGCTAGCAGCCACGAACTTCTGGATCTGTAAGTACTCATTACAGGTCTTATGAGGCGAACGTTAAGGCGGTCACTCTATATCAACGACGACATATTGAAATACATTTAATATATTTGATGAAGTATATGCAAACCCTGCAGTAATCAGAAGGATCAGCTTGGACAGTTTGCGGCACTAGTTTATGGCGTCAGTTCGACATTGCATTTGCTCGCGCGAGAACACTAACACTAACCCGCGGGAAATCTGAGCGCACTTTGATTCTAAAAAAAAACTTTGATTCTGCCTTACTCTCTTTTTCGTCATTGGCTTCTTGCTCTGCCACTCCGCTGCCATCTGCTCGAAGTACGCCCGCGAGGCCGTCTCGTGATCCAGCTGAGCTGGCATCTTTTCCCTACAACAATGATTCAAATAGCGATCCAAAACATCTTCAAGCCCTGCGGTTTTTCATCGAAACAATCAAGATTTAAATTAGTATGTTTAACTTTAAAAGATGGAATAGTGGTTCAAAAATGTTTCGAAAACGTTCTGCAGTGACCGTACTTGATTACTTTAAAGTTGGAAGTAGTTTTGTGCGTTTTTTTGGAATAAATTTCCCGGGTGCGCTCTGCGTGCATCTATTTGCATCCCGTTTCTTCATTTTCACAATTTAATCAAGCCCGGTCGTTGGTCGCTTCATGTGATATTTAGGATAATCCCTTTTCCGAGAAACTCATGTATTCCTCTGATTAAAATCGAGCGCCTGCGATTAAAAAATAACTAAAAATACCCGGTCTTATTACGGTAATTGTGTTAACTTGGTAAAGCTCGGCTACGGATATGATGGGGGGTATCAGTGGACTTTGCTCCATGAGTCATTGCACATTGCATTTCTTTGAAAAATCATTGTGTCCCCTCTCCCAAGTATCTCCCAAGTACTAGTATGTTTAAGTTCTCCCGCTCATTGATGTCTTCTTTACCCGAATTCCGATAATATCATGCCTGTGGTAGCTCTCTATTCAATGCCAAATATCATACATACGTTTGAATAGCAGCACGCGATATGATTCAACCATAGCCAAACTCTCAGTTTCAATACCTGCCATCTCGACCACAGAAAGTCACGCAAACGCTCGGGTTATTCTGGGAAACTCATCGTATCGAAAACTTGTAAAATTAGTATGTTTTCGCCTAACGACGTGTTAAGCTTGTCTTGCAACAAATTGCAAATACCCCCCCCCCCACTTATCTGCACCCGAAAAATACATCTGAAAATCAGACAAGAGCCGTGCCCCTAGCACTTCATAGGTGCTTCTTCGTATGCTACTTTCATCATACCTCTTCGACTTTCGAGGACACCATTTTATCCAGTACTAATATACCCCAATAGCGCTTTCGCACACTCGAGAAGTAACGATAGGCTCACTTCACTGGGCACCCGAAGAACGGGAAGAAGCGGTTGTCCTCCTCCGAGTTTTTCATTTTTGTTCGATTTTCGAAAACCAAGTCCTAGTATACACCTCGTATATCATGACGATGATAGTTCAACTCAATATAATTTTTTTTCGAGAACGAGACTTACTTCACTGGGCATCCGAAGAAGGAGAAGAAGCGGATGCACATCCGCATTTTCTTTCACCCAATTTCCCCTTTTGTTAGACCTTTGAAAACCAGAATCACTTGTAAAAATACATCTCTTTTCATTGGCTATACTAGGTCAGTATCACTTTATTAAAGAACGATGCACTCACCTCACAGGGCATCCGAAGAAGGAGAAGAAGCGGTTGCGCATGCCCTTGTGAGCTGCGATGAGAATGCAGTGGGTTAGAGCACCGTTCAGGGAGTGAATCTGCGAGATTATTTACGGATAAATTGCTCATGGAAATACACCTATTCAAAGGTGAACGAGAAATATAGGGAGAGGGTAGAAAGAGCTTAGATGGGGATACAAATGTAACCGTACCGGAAAGTAGAACAGGCAGCAGGTGCGGTAGTCTATCTTCCCTGTGATCCACAGTAGGGAGGGCACGAGAGAAGCAAGATGCATAGTCGCAGAGACTGCGATTGAGGGGAGGATAGCCTCGCTGAACGCGAGTGCCTCCTTTACCTGGAATTGGTTACTGATTACTTCAGAGTTTAGCCTGCAAGACGTGAATGGGAGCTCGTGTCTATCATTCTTTACAAAAATGGTATTTTCCGCATTGTAATTGGTGAACGAAATGCTATGATAAGACATGCTTAGGACCCAATTGAGCAAATCGTGCTAAAATTAGTTGGAAGTGTAAGCCGCATAAACCGACATATCATGAGTAGACTCGCCTGGTAAGTGGAATTGAGCACGACTCCACCGTCGTCGGTGGACACTCTGAGGCGCTTCAGCTCTCGACGAGCGTGAACTCTGAGCCCGGTGGAAATCTGAAGGGAGTGCTAGTGTATGTTTTCTCAGGCGACAAAATCTAATATTTTGCAAGGTAGAGGCAGTGCGATAAAATACGAGATATATACCTGGATTTACACGAAATTGCAAACAGAATATGACTCACCAATATGGTACACATCTCAATGACAAGCAGCGCAAAGAGCATCTCAAAGCTGAGTTTGACTGAAATATTCTCAATCGGCGCTAGAAACACGACAATGTGCCTTTTGATAGCTTTTAATGACTTCACGTATACAAAATTTCTTTGTGCACAGGAGAGCAATACTGCTCCACAGCGTAATGCCAATGTCACATGTACTGCTTCATAATTTGTTTATTTCGCGTATGACGCATTTCTCAACTAAACGCAAACGACTTCATAATTCCTAGCATTCCATTGCCCCGAATGGACACTCATCCGTTTATGTCTATCCAACTCACAGATAAACAATGCTGCAGCAATTGCTAGCGCGAGGAGCAGACAGGCGCCCAGCATGATCCCGCAACCCAGATAGCTTGTTTTGGACTGCTCGTAGACGGCCGCGTGTCGCACAGCGAAGACCCTGCGAAATATTGATTCAAAAGAGCGAAATTTTCCTTTAGATTAGATACAACGATTCCGATGTATTGTATTTAGCGCGAAACCTGTAGAAATGTTCCTACAACTTTCCATTTAGAAGAACCGCATTCGTATATGTTTGTTTACAAATGAAACGTTTCGCACCTCTCCAAGGTTGTCATGAGCGCCAGGGAACTGCTCAACGTGAACAGGACATTTTGCGCTATTATGAAGGGGAGCTCCTTGGCTGAAATGGATTCGGAATGTACTACCTAACTAATTGATATGAAATTAGTTCTGAACTGGCGCATTTGTCAGTGGACACTCTGAGGCGCTTCCTATGTAGATTATTGATAGGCAAGGAACAATCATCTACTCGCCGTTTCCGTCCGGTCGGAGATTCTCCGAGGCAAAGTTGTAGACGAACATGCCGGCCTGTACCAACAACAGTAGCATCTGCGCGCCTGCCGTCGACGCCATTAGCACCCTGAAATAGTACTTCGTATATTCTTCGTCAGGCCGAATGGGGTGAGAAAAGTGGGTGACTCATCATCCTTATTCGTGCACAATGAACATGATTGAGTGTGACTGTTTGGTTGATTGAAAAAACTTCCTATCATGTGGAATTTGAGCAATCATCTCGTTACTTTCCACGCTTCAGACCGGCCGAGCGGTGATAGTGGAAAATGGAGAGAAAAATCCCGTAATTTCGCACTCTACTCTTTGTTCCAAGGCCTTCCACTAAACATGTCGCATAATAATAGTTGGTGCGCGCAGCCATTTTCCATTGCATAATGCTCACACTTACGACAACATCTGACTAATACAGATACTATTGTACTCACTTGCAGTTCGTATGCCTCGCCTGATTGCTGATCACCGTGAGGAAGCATGGCGTCATCACTGCAAGTGCGCCCGTATTGATTGCCGACTCGATGATCAGATAGGTGTACTCCTCGAATGGAGCCATGGCTTACTGAAAGTATAGTTGGGTATAGTTGTTACTCGAATGGGGCCATGCCGGCTACTGAAAGAAGAGGATTCAGAGGGCAGTTGTTACGCTAGTGACTAGCGGCAACGAAATTTGTGATTCCACAGAATCTGATTTTGTGATTATGATAGTGATTTTGTGATTCTTGGACACATTAGCTATTTGGAGGATACATTGTGGTCGGATGAGTAAGCTTCACCTTGTTTTCCTTCTAGAAGGGTACCTTCACGATTCCTAAAAGCAGAAAGTGTTGGCCCTGAAAATGATTGCTGTAGGTGCATTTACCGTTGTCAGCTTACCTGATGGAAAGGAAGAGTCACAGGTAGAATGAATGAATCACAAAGATATAATCGCTCTAGCGCAACGGGCCGTTAGTCGATATGGAGAGAGGAGATGAGAGGCGATAAACAGAGATGAATGAATATTATGAAGAGGGAAGAGTCGGGCCTAGGGGGCAGGGCCTGGAGGGTAGGGGGGGGATGGATGAGACGCGGGTGATGAATGATAATACCCAGGAGCGCACGAACACTGTATTCAATGAAACAACGGAAGAAATCAAACTAGAAGTATACATCCAACCTATTTCAAAAAGTATTGTATCAAATCATCGATGATGTGGGCTATCAGAACTCACCAGGGGCAGAAGCACGAGAAATGGTATCAATGAAACAAATGTAAGTTAATAGAGACATGTATCTCAATTTCTAAACTAGTAAACTGAAAAAAATAACTTGTTTATAGGGAGTCTATCGATGATGTGGCTGTTCATGGAGAGAACTACTAGAACGCAAGAGCAAGCGAACACAACACGTCACTATGGAGAGTTCTCTTTGATGGGAAGCATCCGAATAACAAGGACACGATACTCGTGAATGCACTATGAACGTAAATATAGCTAGAGAGATGTGGGTCTTTAAATCAAAATTTCAGAGTGTCCTTGGCCCAACATCACTTAGATGCCAGCACCAGCAGCTGATTTATGTACTGAATTTGGCGCTGAATGAAGGCATTCGTTAAACGGGGGCGAATGTGTGATTCCAAAATCTTCCAAACTAGGTTGTGTCTATTTGTTCGCCCGATAAGTGATATGAGTACAGTGATTAAAGCTATGTGTACGGGGTGGAATTGGCTTTCGATGATAACATAATACTCCTTAGATGCAAATTTACCCCTTCGTGCATTTTGGAACTGGTTGGAGTTTACAAATTGCGTGTTTTACATCAACTTTCTCGTCAAGGAACGCTGAGGATACTGAGAATTCAACGTTGATCAGCGGTATTGGTGAAACTCTAAGCACGGCTTCTGAAGACCAAACTATAGTCCATCTGCTTGTTGACCAAGCAATTACCGTCAACGCGTAAATACTGAATGAAGTTGAAATGGAAAAATTGGAACATGGGATGGCGACAGATGCAAATTTGGAATTTGGCTAGATTCTGCAGAATTCTCAAAACTTGACATCGTATTTCTCGTGAATTATTGAGGAATTAATTTATTAGTTTAATTTTGCCAAGTCCGACTGGCGTCAATGAGTTCAAAGCACGCTTTTCATCATTGTGTGTTTTGATACGAGACGTGAAAGAAGCGTGGAAGTTGGAAGCAGTTTTGCGTGCAATTCGAAATGAATTCCTCTACGTATATTGAGTTCATTGAATCTCAAAGTTGCACTGTGTTGTACTTTGGGCGAACGTGAACTTCGAACGAAACTTTAAAAGATTTGCCGAAATTGAAGCAGTAAGCACATCGACGGAAGGTACTGATGCCTCCCTCTTCAATACGACAGTGAATGCAAATAAGTAACAGTGCTGTTTTTGGCTCATGTCAAGTCTGGAACATATCGTGGATATATCGTGGAATTTCCGCGCTCAGTTCGTTGAATATGTTGACAATGTTGACATTGTTTTATCAGGTTGTAACATAAGTTTTGTCGCGTCCAATCTCTTATGCATTTTAACCTCAGAAATTCTTCGAATTAATTTAATCTCAATTTCGTTATTCATCATCAGTGAGGGCCTTCGTACTCTTTCTTACGCGCTTTACTTCAGTCCTGTCAAGGCAGTTGAGGAGGCACATTAGTCAGACAAAGTTGTACTGAGATAAGGATTAGAAATCATTTTCACGCATCAGCTCTTCTTGAAAAGGATAAATTATGCCGATTTTGTGTGATTTGCGTAAAGTACTACATATGTGCATAATTTTGAACCACTCACGGATAATGACAAACGAAAATCGTTCTAGAAATGTAGACGAGTTTGTATAATGTGGATGGTTGGTGACGGTCGCGAAAACTTTCGCAAGCCGAATTTTCTTCTCAATAGATATCCAGATCCAAATAGTGGTGGAATATAGTTCACCCAAAGTGGTCAGTATGCAGACAAAGTTTGGGGTAGATTGGGTTCTGTTGAGATAAGTGGCTCCATTCAGAACGATGGTATGTAAATTAAACTAATGAAATCGGCACTTTGTTCATATTCCTACCTCGCACACATGTTCAATATCTGATTTGTTGTGCCCATCCTAACCATAAACCCTTCCCTTACTAGTATCTACTTGGGATAAGTTTGGAAATAAATAGCTTTTGAATGACAATCTTTAATTCGAAACACCTAAACTTGCAAATTTTGGTAAAATTGTGCGCGAATTGAATTAATAAAAATTCAAATTTCCCACAAGTGGAGTGTTCTTTCTCTCACTTGTTTAATGATAAATTATACCTCCATGAGTGGTAATTGAACGCACTTATGTTAGTCACTGTTGTTGCAATTCTGGATTCAGAAGAGTTGGTCAAGTTGGCTACGAATCAGCGGCTAACCTTACACTCAGTGAAGTATATCTTGTGTTCCGCTCAACATAGCACCATATCTGGCGTATATTTTGAAAGAGCATTGACGGGGTATATCACCATGCTGTAGAAGTTTGGTTCATTATTCATCTCTGCGAACTAGCACCCGATCAAACGAATTAATAAAATCTGCACCAAATTTAAATCAGTTCATATTAATATTTTTCGCATAGCCAGCGTGCGCTGTTCAGCTCTACCCTATGGTTTGAATGTGCATGAACACCCCAAACATATACTATGAGGTCAGGCATTGATAATGTTTGAGAAGTATCCTTCATGGAAATATTGTGAACCTCCGAAATGCGACAAAACTTATGTTACAACCTAATATTATGGTCTGCGTACACTACTACATTGCCTTCGCTATTACACGATTAATACATTCGACGTGGATTGTTGGAGGCCAACCTCCGGGAGCACACAGAAGTTTTTGCTGCACAATTTCCTGAAAGTCTTGGCATGTCATTTAGTTTCTTTCAAATATAATCATTGTACCTGGTGTATATGAGGAAATGTACAGGAACGATCACCTCCTTGAAGGAAACTTTGCTCTGTTTCGGCAATTGAGACACTTGTATCCTTTCTAGATGCGAACGTTTCTGATTTCTTGACCATTCTGAACAAGGCAGGTCGTTCTGTGGATTGGACGGAGATTATTTCGAAAATAAACGCGTTTTGCACCGTCACGTAGTTGTAAGATCACACCCTGGCTCATTACTAAATGTCGATGTGATAATCTGTGTCCAATGAGGAATTAGTGTGAAAAGCTGTAGCGATGCGAAGCGACGGGATAGACCGCAATACCATCTGAATATCTGACGATATCCAGTTCGAAAAGTTGAGTGCATTCCTGCGCGTCTTTGGGCAAGATTCTGTGTCTAATAAATGTGCCTCAAGGAGCCACAAACACGTATTGGTGCGCCATATTGGTGTAACCATAAGTGTTCATTCAACAGTTTCATGTGTGTTGACTCTGGGGGCTCAATTGGATGTGTAAAAGTTATAGTGATGGTAGTCATCCTTCGACTGTTAGTCCATTGGGGTTGCGTGCGCTATCATTGAATACACCCAGGACCATTGTGTCGTGTCTCTGGAAGATAACTAGTAATGAGTAAGAAGCATCACGTTTGCACTACGAATAATAGTGCATCGTAGTGCGTAGTTGTTTCGATGCGATATCACTCCAGGATTCATCACACGACATTGTGAAAATTAGAAACGTAACCGCAAGATCAAACCCTGAAACTTTCAGACAGGCATGGAATGACATTCGTAGTTGCATCGCTGTAAGATCTCTGCTGAATTCAGAAAATGTCTTGTGAGAAATGCCAGACATACACAAGATCGAATTCTGCAAACTTGCGCACATGGAAGACACAATATTTTTACGACCCTTTATTTGACTTAACCATTATACTGTTGCTACAGTATAAACAATCAATAAACGGAGAAAAAATAGGTAATTGTGATATCTCGAAATTGGATTGCTGGAGGTCTACGGGGTTCTATTGAGGTCGACCTAATATGGGGTAGATGGAATACTAATAAAACTAATAGGGATACCGGAATACTGTTAATTTACCAAGTATTGATTCTAGCCAATACAAAAATAACACATTCATATCGGAACTCTAGACATCAATAAATATATGCAATGATGATTGGAGCAGTAAACATTTGATGAACATCAAAGTTCTGAACCACTGCAAGCAATTTCAGAGGAAATAATGAGCAGTCTCAAACGCACAAACACACATGGAAATATGTTCATAATCGCAAATACTGACAAAAAGTTATAAATAAGTAAGATACCATAAGTAAGTTACCTAAAGATCGATAACAAGTATTCGTTATCCAAATCATAATAAGACGAAACACAAGTACGTGTAATCGGAGTGAACAAAAATAAATTTCGAAAATTTCGAGATGATACGTATGAACTCATGCTCAACATCACATGAAATTATGATTACCAACTCCAATAGGGAAGGGACAATAACACAAAACCATATTAAAAATTCGCTGTGCAACAACCGTATGGACTGCCTACACTAGGAATCGCCCCTCCTGGAAAGACCCGTGCAAAATTGAGAGACGGCCTAACTCCGAGATGGAATTCACTGGTGCTTTCTGAAACGTTACCGTGCGAGATGTAAGTCGATTAATTGGTTGATATGAACACATCGTTACTAAATATTCGACTCGTGCTTGGGCGCACAACTAATCGAACGATTGGAAGCAACGTCTGGGGGGGGGTAGATGAGCGAGCAATTGTGAAATTGAAAATTGGAAAAAAAAACAATATTCAAATCGGGAATGAAGGAAATTGGGAGTCATCAAGTCACATAGTGAAAGACGCGGACAGAGGGACGAAGGGAGGATAATGGTCATTCGATGACCTTCGAAGCATTCGCTGTTCAGACTGCACTCTCGACGATGTATGGACTGCTGGCAACCACGACCTTCTTGATCTGTTATTACAGATATTTGAAATAATGGGGCGGCACAGATTGTTGTCGCGAGCACCACATACTTAGCGCGTGTTCCGAGGTTATTCAAAAATCGATTTGATTCACATCACCAGCAACTTTTTGCAACAATTAAACACCAGTTTTAAAGCTAAAACTTGTTACTATTTACTCGCGACCAACTTACCCGAAAACCGACTTACCCGTTGTTTGGTCATCGGCGTCTTGCTCTGCCATTCGACTGCCATCTGCTCGAAGTACGCCCTCGAAACTGTCTCGCTATCCAGCTGAGCTGGCATCTCATTCCTGCAACAATCATTGAAATGGTATATTTTTCCCTGTGGCGATGGCGGTTTGAAAGGTTTCGACAACTGGAGTTTGAACTGGAGTTTCAATAGTTAAAATTTTGTCTTGTTTTCGCCGTATGGGTTTGTTTTGCATGCATATATTTGATTCCCGTTTCACAATTTAATCGTACGCTCGCGAGGCCGTCTCGCTAACCACCGCTATTGCTCGTTCTTCCCTGAGGCAAATGATTCACACAGTGGTTCAAATTGTGAAATGGTGATTACAGGCGTGGACAAGCCCCACAATGCAAGTATTTGTTTAATCCATTTTCGATTATCGCTTAAAAAACGAATCATTATTTTCGCCCAATGCACTATTCCATATGCCAATATTATCTCTCTTTTGCTTCTGCGTACATGATTCTTGGTCGCTTCCCAGTTTCCAATTATCCTCTCCCGTCCCTCTTTACAACTTCCGTTTTTCAAATCCTTTAATCCTCCACTTGATCAAAGCAACAAGCGTTGTAATCCATAAATGACCAAATAATCAAATCGGATTTAATGTGGCACTCAGTAGTTGTGTGGTGCCTCTGAACCTATGTTGAAATACGTGCTCTAGTCAGAGTCGCTGTTCATATTTCTTTCGCCCAGTCGTTGGTCGCTTCTTGATCCCATATTCCAATAGCATTCCAGATATACTCATCCATACAATTTCAATTATTAGATTATCTATTGAATCGCAACACGCGATGTGATTCACGCAACTTCCGAGAATTTAAAACAAGGTAACTCCAGTGCGCAAAGATACTAACGACTCGCACTATTCTAAGACTGTTTTTTTAGCAGAAAAACTGCAAATGGTTAATTTAAGCACAGACAATGTATACGTTTATGATTCGTTAGGAAGATGAATGTCGCATGATGCATTTCCTCTCTCAATGCGCAGAGGCATCCACATCTTCTCACATTTTCGTAATGTATCGATTATCTAGTAAGTAGCTAGTAGCATACCTCATTTGGTAACCGAAGAATGACAAGAAGCGGGTTCTCATGCCCTTGTGCGCGGCGATGAGAGCTCCCTGCGATAGCATGCAGTTTGCGCTGTGAATCTGAAAAAAATATCGTATTTAAAATAGTCATGAACTAAACATTATTGTAAGGGATTCCGTCTTCAAGACTCGGCTAAGTCAATTAATTGTTTCCGATATGTAGAGAGGGGTCGTACCGGGAAGTAAATGAGGGCGCAAGTGCGGTAGTCCATTCGCCCCTTCAACCTTCTTCACAGCTATGTATTCCTGTTGTGCATATGCAGGACTTGTCTATGAACAGTGTTATATGTTTTCGGGCGATACTTCGGATATGCTTTTATGCATTCAATGGGCAAGCACGACAAGCAATCACATTTTGTTCACTTACTCACCGTTCGAACTGATTAATTTGGAATGAAAATTCTGCCCATAACCTCTCATGTGTATTCATATCAACACGCCTATTTCTGGTGCGTTAGCGGAATCAATAGAGTGCGCGGGTGCGCTACCTAGCAATTACGAGTATGCATTTCCATAACGCGCCGTGAAGAATCGTTTCGATTCGACTACATATTGCATATGTGTCCAGGCTTTGCACCTTAGCTAATGCAACTATGCAATTGAATGTAATATAAAATAAATTCACTTCGCGTTTCCGTGTATAGCCTGTCTGCTGAAGATTGTCATCAGGCAGGGAATGAGTGCGGCTAGGGCGATGAAGTTAACAACGAATTCAACGATGAGATAAGTATAGTCTTCAAGTTTCGCCATCGCTTATGCGAGTCGACCTGTAAACATTGAGGATACATATAATAATTGCCGAAATGCCCACCCTCGATTGCAATGGATATGGACTGAATACTGCTCAATCCACTGGGCGTCTCGAATAGCAAAGCTCGACACTGGTTGATGCGTTGAATATGCGCATAGGATATGGTGGAGCCAACCTGCAAACTAGGGTTCCGAAAATGGGCGTAATTGGGCGTATTTTGAATCATTTTCGGATATGTTTCATGCGCAATATATAGCATACATATATAACGCACATGAAACATATCTGAACATGATTCAAAAGCCCAATTACGCCCAATTTCGGAACCCTACTGCAAACGCGTGGAATAAGTCGAATACATGTGTTAAGATACGTAATTCCGAAGACATGGTTTGTCGATTAAGACTGAACTAGCCTCTCTAGATACAGAAAGGTACCTTTATCTGGAGTGCTCGCGTTCGGGAGAGTCGAATCGATATGTTGGATGAGGGGTAGAGAGATGTGAAGGTGTGATGTTGTTCGATTGAAGCAAATGAAGTGAATGGACGGAAGGAGAAGGGGGGCAGGGCCTGAGGGGCAGGGCCTAGCAATGGGTGGATATTGATGAGTTGTTAAACGAAAGTGAGAGTGTCGTGTTGCTAGGCACGTAAGCGCGAGCGAACACAATAAGTGCGCCTATTATATTGAACCTTACAAACTAGATTATCCAAAAAAGACTATGAAGTTGTGAACACCGGGAAGCAAAGTTTTTTATCGAGGTCCATTTTGACATATTTTATGCAAGAGTTTTGAAAACAGCTGGATTCTGATGCCGAATTTGCGCTGAATTTGGCGCTGATTAACGGCTTTCGTGGAACACAACGTGTGTAAACATCGAACATCTCCCCAAAGTCGAGCATGTTTATTTGCCAGCTCACTAAATCAACAACTGATTGCAGCGATACTGAAAAGGCATGTAATGGTCAGGTTGGAGGATGAAAAGTGACCATTTTAGATACAAATTTACCCCGACATAAATTATGGAACTGGGAGAATTTCTCAAATGGTGCATTTACTTCCTCGGATCTCAACGATGTGATGTTGTACTATTTCTGTATTTTGCTCGAATGGATATTAAAATCAAATCGTATGAACTCAACGACGGGGGGACGTTATCAATTGACCAAAAACGGAGGAGTAGCTAAACAGATTTCGACGAAAATATCCGCGAAAACACGCAAGGGGAGAAAAAAGTTAGCATTAGCAGCTCGAAAAAGCTATTCTTGCATGATGACGTATCTCATATGACTCTTGCTATTGGGTAGAGCTGATGTAATCATAGTCGGTGGTTTGCGTATCGGTGGTTTGCTCTTTCCTCACGGACCATATCGTGCCGACGTGATTGTTTTTAAGGTAATCATCGAATAGACTTACCTGAAATGGATATGTTAAGGGAACCTGATATTATTCCCATTTTGGTTCGCATTTCTCTCCACTTCGGAACTTCGATCTCTTTTTTTTCTCTTTTTTTCTGAATTTTAATCAATATGTACCAGAAGAACGTTCTATCTCTGAAGAACGCTGTTGATTTCATATTGAGATGCCGATATAGCCTTTGAACTTCGAATACGTGTGCAGCAACGCGCATGGCAACAAATTTGAAAGATCACCTCCTGACTCATTTAGATGTGTGAATTCTGTGTTCAATGAGAAATACATGTGAAGTCGTAGCGTATGGACGGTTGGTTACGTGCTTTCCATCCGAATATCTCGAGATCCAGTGTGAAAAATTTAAATTTAGTGCTGGATCATGCCTATTTTGACCGACGAATCATACAGGCTTGTACACACATGCATCCCATATTCCTTAGGAAATGTCAATGCGCGCGGACTCTGCCCAAGGCTCAACTCGATGTGCAAGTTCTGTAGTAATGGTAATCATCCCAGAGATGGAAATCCATTCATATTGCGTGCACCAGCGACGAGAGTATTGAATAGGTCATTGTGTCATACGGTGTTTTCGTTGGCAGATCACTATTGAGTATCCATAGAGAAGCCTTACGCATGGACTACGAATAAGAGTGCAACGTAAGACCTAGTTGCATCGCTGTAAGATCACTGCGGGAGCCTGCGCACAACCTTGGAGAAATGTCAGACAACGCCTCAAGATCAAACACTGCAAACTTTCTCGTGAGCACTACGGATAAGATTGCCTCGGCAGACGTATCGCTGAAAGATTTACAGACATACACACAAGACCAAACACAACTTGCACAATAATACAAATCCAGACGTAGTTGCGTTGCTGGAAGATCACTGCTGGTCTAGCACGCATCTCAGAAGAAATGTCAGACATAACCGCAAGAACAAATCTTGCAAATGTGAACACAGGGAAGACACACCCTTTCGGAAATATATATCCCAAAGCTTTATGTGTAAGAGTAAGTCTTGAGTTTATACTACGCACATGAGTGTAACTGAGTGTATTGATACAGGTTCAAAGTTACATCCAAGTATTGGGGTGTTTCAACAGTTCGTGGAATTTTTTTTCGGAGGACCATAAAATTCGCCGAATTGATGTTGTATCTCCAATGTCAATATTATTAAGTAGAGATACCATTAGCCAATCAATCACAACAAGGCATTTGCATCAGCTGCTCTCCCCGAATTATAACAGAAGTTTATGTTATACATACTTTATAGGACCACTAACACGTTTTCGTCTAAAATATTTTTCCTGCAATGGAATGTGAGGGTTTTATTCCTCTAACAATCTGGTTCGAGAAGACATGATCCCTCAATTCTTACAATGTGCTTCACTAGTGCCATTGATTTGTTTTTTATGAGTTCTAGTATTCATTACTGATCATACTCAAACGGAACAACAACGGTTCTTTCTTTGCGCGATCATATCTAACCCAGATATGAATATGCGCTAATTGGAGATAATTAGTAGTACTTCTTATTACTTTGTACAATAAACAATTGGCGAGCTTAGAGGGTAATACAATATAATTTGTTTGTTTGATCATGACTTGGCATTGAAAAAGTTATCTTAAAATTTCAGAAAAAATCTAGTATATTTATTTTTGCAGAAAGAGTAGTGGACCGATTCCTTCCAGGTTTAGCATGTATATTAAGCTATTCATGCGCTATAAAACATCGAAGAAACTGATTTAATATCATTAAGAAGAAGCCGAATATAAAGGAACAAATGTTGACGAAAATGTATCGTTGGGTCACTTCAGTCACATAATCGTTTCTTAAAAACAGGAGAGAGCAGCTGATGCAAATTATTAGGTTGATGCAAAAGTTTCTCCCTATTTTATTTTTTAAACTTTCTCTAGCCATCTTTGCCTGACTTTAATTTCCATTTAACAGTTATTGTGGGCATATCGGAAGATTATGCTCGCAGGATCAATTCAATCCTCGAAAGCATATTACGGGAATAAATAATGAAAATGTCAAAATCTCAAAATATTACGATTTTTAGTATACTTTGCTAAACCCTACCATTTGAACACGCGCTAACAATTGATTTTGCCCATTTGAAGAATGATACTACTCAAGTAGTTCTTCAAGAATATCAGAAAATATCCAACATTGAATAGGCGTTGGAAGGTAAGAATTATCAAAATTCCAGATTTCGTTGTTAAAATTTTGGAATTTTGTTGTATTATACTGCTATTCACGTGTAGCCCCCTCAAGTTCAAGGGCAATACTAAGACTGGCGAGCACTTCAATGCCCACCAAAATATGTCTCACTGAGCCAATGGCTAAAGATTCGGGGCTATGAAATGTAATTCTGTAGAAATGAATTTCACGTTAATATCGAAGCAGACTCTAATCTGAACTTGGCATTACGGCGCACAGATACTTAATTGCATCCACGAGCATGCCCAGTCATCACACTTTGCAATAGTATGCATGATTAACCCCTAACTCTGTTCCCCATTTAGCAATGACCAGATAAATATTTAGTTTGAATATCAATTTTGCGAAATTTGACGAATTGATGTATCGAGTGTGCTAATTGCCGAGAACTGGGACACGGCTTGTTATAAAGAGTATTCATGTAACCTTTCATTACAAAAAACCGTATGAGAATTGATCAGTTTTGGAGAGCAGGGGAAGCAAAAATGTAAATTTCTGAAAAAAGTGAAAAAAAAAACTTTTGCATCAACCTGTTTGTGGGTTTGTGTAATGGTTGCTCTATTCAACAGTATTGACATTTAGGATGAAAAATGAATTCGTCGAATTTTATATTCCGACGAATAAAAATTCCACGAACTTTTGAAACACCCCAATAGAACCACGTTGGTCTCTTTCGACATTGTTTGTAGGTGTATGGCTGAGAACTGCAGCCTTATGATTGCAACTGAAGAGGTAGTTGCATAATTGCATTCGCCTATTGTGGATCCTGTACATGCCTTCTCTCTTCTGTCCTAAAGGGAAAAAGTCGCACTCACCACAAGAACCAATCCTGCAAAATTGCCTGCTCGGATGCTACGATAGACGTAATTGCATCGACAGCAGCTGCGCTCCCTAATCCGCGACATTTCCAGCCTGTTTCGATGGTCAGTGTGCGCAAAATTACATAGGACAAAATGCATCCGAAGGCTGTAGATTAAGCGCCAGTCTTTTTGCAAAGTGATGATCAGGGAAACACTACATTTCATAAAAACAAATAACAAGTCTATTGAAAATACGTCACACCGTTTGTACAGGATAATGTGACCTAAATGTACCACAAACCACTAATTTCCAAGCCTCTGGGCTTCATAATCACATATGATTTCTGATTTCTCAGGACGAGATCGATTGGCGCGTTCGTGAAACTCTAAGGAAATTGGGTGTGAATGCGGGTAATTGTGCACTTATTTAGAGCCACTAACTAGGGATTGATTCTTGGGAACTGGACTCTGCAGTTTACACAATCCTTCGCCGATTTGATTTCTGATTTGCTAGATTAAACACACACACACTGGATCCCCTTTGATTGGCGAATTCGTGAAACTTCAAACAAGTTGTGCATGAAAGAGTGCAATTTACATCAAATCTTCGTGGAAAATTATGGTTAACATATTGTTCTTTCTCTCACTGATAGCGCTGAAGAGGGATCAAATCCGGTTAAACTGTGAACTCACAAAATACGTGTTATGTTTTACGTCCAAATATAATACATGCTTTCGAAAAATACATACAACTGAACTGGAGGTAGAGTTAGGCTTAGGATAGAGGTGGTGTTCAGAATCATGAATGAAGAGCATTGAACATCGACATAAATCTAGTTGGAAAACTTGGGTTATGGATTGGTTTTGAGTATCCTGAGCTCGTATTTCTTCATATTCGGACGACAGCAACGGCTTTCGTGCTGCTCTTCTTCTGAAGCAAAAATATATATAATAATGTTAAGTTATGAACAGACAACGGCTTAATGAGACGTCTTGAAAAGTCGTTTCGTGATCATTACTTACAGTCTTAATAACAATACAAAGTACCACAAAAATATTTACCCCATTGGCCGGTCCGACATCCCAAGCACTGGCCACTTGGTCGAAGTACACTTTCGTATCCTTCGCGTGGTCCGGGGGCGCCACGACGGGACTGAAATCACATCTGAAGAAAGCGAGTGAGAAGTATTATATTGTCTTGCATTGCAACTAGAACAATTATTTCCTGCGATGTCTCATCTACTGCGCTCGCTGAATCCATAAAGATGCCTAACAGTCATATGTGTACTTCCATGCATGACCCCTCTGACCATTTCAACAAAGAATTAGTCTAGCTTCATTCGATGACTCAGAATGGCCAAGATTCTTTCGCCGAACAGAATCTAAGCCGATACATCGCCCATCCTTTCAGTGATTATCCCGAGCGTAAATGTCAATGTGCGCGAGACTGGCGAAAAAATCGTCACAAGACCAAAGGCTGCTTCTCGGAAATGGTGACACAAACAGGACAAAAATGTCGTGATATAATGGGGAATTTTGCTTTGAATATTCCCTAATTTGTTTATAGCTTTTCTAGTGCACCGGAAAAACTTGCTTCATCATATTCCTCTAAGGGCTCAAAACAGTATGACTCATTCGTTATTGCACCCATGTAATATCATGTGATCTCAAATGAACTGTATCAATGTCTCACAAAAGTTTTAAAAAAATAGTCAAATGCTCATCAAATTATTAAAAACTAGTGTAAACACTCACTCCTTCATGATCACAAATATCGAGATGAAGCGCATGCGCATGCCCTTATGGCAGACCACCAGCACTGCACTGTTGAGCGCGCAGTTGACACTGTGGATCTGCAAGAAAGGGTTTGATTCAAAACCAGTTTGATACGCAATTGATTGATTCAAAACCAGTTTGATACACAATTGATTGATTCAAAACCAGTTTGATACACAATTGATTGATTCAACACCGTGTTGGCACAAAAGTTTGGAAAATATACCATAAAATAGTAGATGTGGCAGGTTCGGTAGTCGATTTGGCCTTGGATCCACACTAATGATACAATAAGGGAGGCAATGTGCATGGTAGCAGAGACGGATATGGATGGGACGATGGCCATTGAGAGTGCTAGTACTTCCTTGATCTGAATTATAAATCAATACGATATATTTGTTTGCAAACAATCAAACCATTTGAGTTATGACTTGCATTACCAGTCAGAAACCCATAACAATTCATGAGAAATGGTCATTTTACTGAGCTTTCAGGAAGTGATTGTATATGTGTTCTCTAACATTGCTCCCATGCTCACTTGGTACTTGGCGGGTAGGAAGCCCAACTCGGACGGGACTACTCGCAGCTTGCGGCGAGCGCAAATGATGTCCAGAATGGATATCTGAATATTTTGAAAGATTTCAATCAACTTTTCTCCGAGCTCACCAAAATTGTGCCCGCTTCAATGGCGAAAAGGGCGAAGAGTGTCTCGAAGAAAAGTCCAACTGAAAATAGCAAAACATTTACTCAATTCCTTGAATATAACATTATTCAATAAGAATTCAAAATGAGGAAGGTCAAAATATCACATTAAAAACATGAGATAAATTCGAATTTACCCCAGAAAATTGAAGCCAGAATCGCGGCCGCAATCGTCACACTTGCAGAGAGCATGAAGGCGATTGCGAACCAGTTCCGAGCAGTTCTCGCGTACTCAGCGGAGTATATCACTGCGTAAGCTCTGCAACATGGATTATAGTCTTGTTTCCTCCTGCTTTTCTATAAATGAATAACTCCCAAAGGAATGAAAGTAAGCGGTGGGGTATATTACTGCGTACGCTCTGAAAATAGAATCTTGCTCCCTTCTCCCCGACTTAACAACAGTTCCGTCAAATCGTAAATATGTATGGAAGTACATGGAAGTAGTCACATTTCTTAAATTTTTTCGACGCTTGGGATTTAGAATCACTCAAATTCATGGAAAATTCCCCCCCCCCCCTTTCTCGTCGACTGCAAAACAACGGATGCAACTAGCATCCTGCATCAAATTTCGTTATCTATCAACTAGATTTCGACGGCCCGGGAGTACTCTACCGGATTTATGACCGCTTACGCTATGAAAATAGGCCGATATCACGACGGCGAAACTATCTAGTTGCGGCGGAAGTTTAGCCAACTGTCAATTATATTCGCACCCACGAAATAGGCTTTCCGCGGCTACTAGAGTTCCCTAGTGCTCCATTCATGCACGCTTCCCGGTCAAAAGATAATGTGAATCAGGAGTAAACTACGCTTCTTGTGCGCACTAGCGCTCACACAGTTGACAAGGATAATACAGATGCTAAAAACGCGTCATGCAATGATTCAGATAAGGCGGCTGTTAGTTTGTGGGATGAGGATATACTTTTGCCCACGCATTGATGCGGAAGCTACGGATTCTTCTAATCAAACCCATCTTGTTGACACAAATTGCTCATTGGTCACTCAGCTGAGGCGGATGTTACAACTCCTCATAATCAAAGAATCAACACGGGATGCTCACCGTTCAAGGCTAATCATTAGCCCCAGTGAGCTTGCTAGGGAGAAGAGGAAGTTTTGAGCCATAACGAAGGGCAGTTCTTTCGCTGAAAAGAGGGTTAATTTGTATAGGAGTTGCGAATTGGCAACTTTTGATCGGCATTCACTAGTTCTATCGGGATTTAGGCACGTTCGAAGACTTTTCGTGCGTTTCCATCTATGATTCTCATGTGTTCAGGAAAACATGAGCGACGAGCAGAAGTAATTTGATATTTCTTCCTAGGATTAGTCAATGCTCTGACTTCTCACATTTGCATACTCTCACGTTACCTATCCAGTCATATAATCATGTGGAATGGGACAATTCTGACCCATCACATTACTCACTATTATTCAATGGTTTCAGATTCTCTGTTGCGTAATCGAACGCGAACTGGCCCGTCTGCCCAAGTAGCAGCGTAGTCTGAGCCAGCATCATCACGACCATGAGACATCTTGAAATTATTGAATGTTGTGCTTATTTTTTACAAACTCATATTTTTCAAACTTTTAGTGAAGCATTCATTACGTAATTAGGCGTTATTATTCAACCTTCTCCTAACCCGAATGGTTGTAGAGGGCACTAAAGTACATAGACTGAGAAGAAACTAACACATACTTATACCATTGGCATTTTACACGTAGTACCCAGCAATTACACAACCCCAATTCGCCCCCGCCGACACATATTGGTTGGAGCACACGTGGAGTGGGTCTGACTACGGACGAATCATACATAAGATGCCCCATGATTAGGCAATTCTAATCTCAACGTATCTCACCCATGGATAGGAACGTAGGACAAGTGACTTTTATTGACATTATTGGCTGAACAACTAAGGCTGGCTATTTGAGGTCACGCTGCAACGATTCAAAGAGGTCTCGAGTAGCCAAAAACAACCGAGAACTGTAGACTCACTTGCAATTGAAGTGGATCGCCTGCGTCTTCAGCAGTGCCCACACACAAGGAGCGATTATTGCAAGGGCGAGAGTGTTTACCACGGTCTCGAGGGTTAGGAAGAGGTAGTCGGCCAGTGGCGCCATATTTGTGTGATTCTAAAAACAGAGAACTGTAACTGAATGTGACTTTACTCGTCGATTCAAATCATGTAGGCGGCCCTAAAACCATTAAATACCGATTATAGCATCTCACGTGTAACAAATTCGTGTAGAGTTCGTAAAAGCATACTTTGAATTGCCGTAGGAGCCGTAGCCGTGTGGGAAAGGGATACGAACGTCAAAATGTCGACGAATCTAGGATAGTAGTGACGGGGCTGAAACATTCTCGATACAGTAATATAATATGAATATGTTCGTACCTGATCTTAGAAGTTGCCTCCTTTCTATTGAAGAGAAGGCTAGCTAGCGTGCGAGAGCTGATATGATAGGATAAGGGAAAGAAGAGGCTGGGGGCAGGGCCTATTGAAGAGGGGTTCACGCTGCAAGCAATATTTGTACGAAGCAACGAAATATTTCTGATTTGAGACTATACAATTCACCCTGTACTAAAACAAGTTGAAAATCGACAATTGATTTGGAAGCTACACATGCTTACAAACGAGTGGCAAATTTCAGACTCCATTATACTAGGCCTACCCAAGAAATCAGAGACCCGAAATCACATGTTGTCTGCATTCCGGTTAGCGGCTGAATATGAGACTAATTGGAGGCATGTTTGGGTGGTCGGGGAGTTTAGGCCATACTAGATGTGGTTAATGTGCCGCTTGATGCGCTCTCTCCAAGTGGAATATGGTGAGACTGTGGGAAATGAGAGAAAATCATTTGAAGGAAACGTAAGACTGATGATGATAATGAAAAGCGACAGACAACATATGTTTGGATGGTCGAATAATTGCGAACACACTTTGGACTCCACTGAAACTTTCGACGGGTCGATTTGTTTGTTTCGGAAATAATAGTCACGTACTGATGCAATTTAGCGGAACCGGGCGATAAATGGTAGGCTGCGGGACCAGAAAACTACTTTTGGCGGGCATGCAGAGTTGTTTTCACCTAGATTGGAAATTTATAGCATAAATAAACAATGGCTAGGTAATCTACTATCATTTCTCAATCTACATGTTTTACTGAGGGGGCAAATAAAAATCAAAGAAAAAGGAAATGCAAACAGCTTTTCCATCAGTGCCCAGTGTATATTTGCTATCATTATTCGCATGATACCGCCTCTTGAATAGGTTAGGGATGGGAGCAAATACTTGCTGGTACTTTTCGTTCAATATCCATACTATTTGCTGGCTAAATTAACGGAACAAGGAGGGGGTAAGTGGGCGGTTGGCGATGGGGATGATAAATAGTGCCTGGTGGGCATGCAGATGTATTTTCAAGTTTCGGCAACTAAATGTGAGCTAAAGCTAAAAGTATTCATCTTGTCCTTGAATGCTAAGTCAATTTCCTTCGGGAAACTATGCCCGCCGAAACGAACTCATAACCCAGCACTGCATGGATCCCGAGAAATTACTACCTTAGCAATCTCTGTTATGCACCTGCATCTGGGTACGTAATGAGTTCGCGATTGTACCAGCAGCATGCATGACGCTGTTCATCCTAATTTCATATTTGCAATCATGCCCGAAAAAAGTAGCTTCACAATATCACCTACGCGCGTACTGTGATACATATGGGTACAAATGGGTTCGAGAATGCATCATCACAGGGTTATACATTGTTTCGCGATACTTATGACCGAACACAATGCACCCTAGAATACCTTGCTATAGCCGCTATAACAACTGAGTACAATATGAGTTCGGCGATGAATCAAATAGTGTGTTGTAGTGTAATGGGAAAGTTGCGAGTAACTCTCGCCGACTACTGCGCGTCATAACATCCCACATTGTGCATCAAATATGTGAATCTTAAACCCGTGTTTTGGTCGGAAACACTTAGGGAAAACTGATATGAACATTCGGAACAATGCGCAATAGCTATTTATTGTTACAATATAATGTAAAGGTGCATCTCAGGTAAATGTGCGATTCCGGAGTGCAGAAAACAGTTTGTATTTGCTCAGTAGCGTTCGAAATTTGGTTCTCCGCATCGGCATTGCGAACCCGTACCGAGCGGTGAAAGTGTATAGAAAATGAGTAGACTATCCTCAGAAATTGATAATACTTTTCAGGTGTTTGGTCTGCGAACCAGCTGCGACGAAGAATGGGATCTATCACAAAGAAAGCAGATTTTAAAGGGTAAGTTGGCAAATAATGTACTAAAGTAGGCCCCATTGATGTAATGTAGAGCATTAGGTAAGACATGCACCGATGCATTTTATAGTTGAAGGGGCCTTGCGTGATTCTTTACGAGCTGCACGGCGTTATCACATAAATTCAGAGCCCATCTCGGATCCAGGTTGTTCGTTCGTCTCGGCACCTAAACAACAATACATTGCATGATAATTGTTATGTTCTCAGCGCAACATCACGCTACGCAGCCATTTCAGTGTGCCGAAATGCGCCTTAAAAGCTCCTCAGATCCAGCCATTCGTGTATCTCCGTACCCAGACGACAATACCTTTGCATGACTGCATCACGCTCGGTATTCTCGCTGGACGAAATGTGTATAGTGAGAAGTGAGTCGTAATATTCCGTTCGAGCAGGAAAATATAGTAACGGGTGTCATCATCTCGAGATACGGCTGCATCGTAGTATACAATCAGTATATTCAGAAGATGCAAGACGAAATTGACATGCGCTGCTTGCTGAATTAATTTTGTGTATCAATTCCTAACACACAGCTCTGCAAAAAAAACGAAAATAGCTCTCCATGACTCACAATTCTGTAATAACAAGAGCTTAGGAGAACCTCATAATCGATGAAAATATCAAGAAATTTACAAAAATATTTGGTAAAAGCCTCTCAATATGAGCATGTCATGTTATTGCAGTATCACAGGAGTTAGCAGGTGTGATCAAAACGCGGTCTTCTGACGGGACAGGGTAGTGCATTTGTGTACCCTCAGAAGTTGAGAAGATCAGTAAACATACATGAATAGGGTGTACTCATAGCGCATATGCTGGTATGTATACCAATGAGTGCATAGTAGAGAAACAAACCAACGACCTCGCCATTCTCCGTGCTCTCTCTCAGCTCTCTTCTCCGGTGGAGACGGTGATCACCACAGTAATCTGAATGGGCCTGCAAAACACGGAAGATAATTGCATCGTGACTCAAAGCGAAGTAGTAGCGCCCCTTGCATATCATAGTCTCCTCGTCGTGTGAACACAATCTGGTCTGCTGACGTATCAATTTAGTGCAGTCCTGTAGTAAGTCAACATGAAAATATCACGAAATTTGCAATAATACGTGATGAAAACCTGTGATGCTCCATCCACTTGTGGCACTTGTGGCTTGTGGCGCCATCCACAGTGAGGGTTTTCAGCGCAGTGCAGTCAGCGCATTCGCAGTTTTATTGATCTTCCATTATTCCACGGCTACACAACTACACGCATTGATCAGCAAATCATTTTATTCACAGAAATAGAAGAAGGGTCGTAGGCACGTGGAACCGTGGGCGAACATCTCAACCCCTCATAGTACTGTCTCAGCAAGTACGATGAGACTGGCAAGAGTAACACCGTGGGAAGAAATTTAAAGTCCGCGAAAATGGGTAAATGAGCGGTTTGCATATTTTGCCCATCAAATGATCCTAATTTATTTAACCCACATATTATTCATGAACGGGATGATTACAAAATCTTCATTATCTCCATCAAAAACCTTCTAATTTTTTTTTGAAAACCTTTCGTTTTCAGGAATCAAAGACAATTCAGAGATGCTGAATTGAATAGTTATAAATTTATTAACGATCAAAATTAATGTATTCCTTTGCTTCTTGCTCGATGCTCACCTCACATTCCAACTCGCCTCTATCATAGAGGATGATGGAATATCGATGAAGAGACGGCTGTTTCATCGCGTTACTCATGCCGGGTTATGTCATCGGAATGAAGGGGGAATCTCCTACATAATACCCACACATCTCCTTCCGTCCATCACCTCAACGATGCGTGCGCTCTTCGTCCTAGTTACCATCTCTCTCATCGCGCTCTCCGAGCAAGAATGCTGCGGTGGATATGACATTTTTGAAAGAGCTATGAATGATTATCTCCGTGTAAGTATTTTGCCATTTTTTGAACCATGTCCAGATGAAAAGTTTTCAATGATTCTATTCAATATTGATATTCAATTCTCATTCATAAAAACGTATTTCAAAGCGTGTATCGCAGTGCAGATCCAATTCCCCATGCAACATTTTCTGCTGCAATTGTGACGGGCCTTGCCGACGCAATAAGAGGAGCATCAACCAATGCGTATCTGACGGCGAGTTGACATCTCCAATTTATATTTTTTTGCAGATTTTTTTCATTCCATGAATCTGCAACGGATTGTTTTTATTTAAAAAATAATTCGTATAAATTTCAGTACCCGATTCGCTACACTACTTCACTTTCATCGATTCGAATGGGGATGGACTGATCTCGGAGGAGGAGGGATGGGCATTCTTTATGAACGGATCATCATCTTCGGGAGTCAAGAGAGGCAACGAGATCGGTGGATGGTAATTGTCGATTAATGTCGATTAAGCGAAATTTTGATTTCACTTTATCTCATTGAAATATATGCAGGAAATAATTGCAGGTTCACTTTGAATAAGGACGGGTTCATTCAGCCCCGTGAGTTCGACAAGACACTCGCTTGAATTGAAGCCCCTGATGCATGCATTCTTGTGTACCGTTATGCATGATTTATAATATAAAGTATTTATTTTTAATTAATGCAGTGCTATGATTCATACGACCTCCTCCTTCATGATATTGTACACTTTGTTCTCATTTTAGTTCTTTTTAATCTTGGTTCGGATTTGCAAAACACGAAATTCAATTTCCCCTTAACTCATTCCTAAGTAGCTTAGCAGTGTCTGCAAGTCCTGTGTGATCAAAACGCGGACTTCTGCTGGGGAGTGCATTTGAATAGTCGGCGAACTTGCAAACTTCGGAGTAAAGTCCATGTACATGTTGCAAATACTCACGCTAATTCCGAGAGACAAGATTATTTTCGCGAAGGTTAAAAATTGTGCATCCACTTCAAGTGTTTTGCAGGCATAAAGATGCCACTATTCAAAGTGGTGCAGTCTTCTGGGGTCGACTGGCCGGGATCACTGTCAATTTACCGACCCATATGTGGATACAATACTTGATATATAATAACTCGACGAGGGATCGAACACTGAGTGCTTATGGCGGCGCCTCTTACCGAATCAGCGATGCCCGAGCAGGCTATCGATCCCACAATCATGTTGTATGTACTGTCTGTATTTTCAGTAAAATCGAAATTCCCACATCTACCTTTTCTGATATCCAACATTCGACACTGCCACCTCATCGGCGAAGAATGCTGTAATGTGCATGCGTGGCAATGAGGGGAGTCACTCCGAATATGTTCATCGGAATTTAAAGATGGAGCCCAGATATGCTTTCAACTTTCAGCTTGCTCTTAACTGCTTTCAACGTCAACTTTTCAACTCAACTATGCTTTCAACTTGATCAGAGACGGTGATAATAGTCACTAACTCTAATAGTAATTCAGTGTATCCGCGGATACAACGTGTTCTCATGTGATTGTATCCCGCGCTGGATGCCCACGTGTCACGCCGAGCAATTAGTAAAAGGTAAAGGTACATCCCGTCTTCGAGACTGGGCTCGCGGGAGAACACTTCTAGGCCAGTGTCAATTTGGGCGGGTTCAGTCCGGAGTCCCCACCTTTCGGCAGACCTATTCACCTGCGTGATCTAGTAACGACTACAACAGGTAATGGGTAGATGCCTTGGTGAGGCGGAGAGGGTGAAGCTGAAGATCAGTAACAACATTAAACCAATGTCTCGCTCAACCGAGACTCGCTCCTCACTATTCACCCATCTCGATTTATCTCTTGTCGCTCACGCCGATCCACTGTTAGAGGCGAGCTTAATCGGCCTAATCAAAGCTAGAAATCATCGTAGACCGTCGGATGATGATCCCGGATTATAACCACAAACTGAATATTCTGCAGAATTTTTGCATTATATACTATACTGTGAGAAGCTACTCCCAACATTCTGGGGAAGGCTACAATTGTTGGTTTTCGTCCGGAAGGATATGATCGCGATAATCTGAGCTAGTCTCGATGAAGGTGTCCGAACCATGATGTAAAACAAATGTTTTGTATATCTTGTATGTTGTCCAGCAGAATGAAACTTCTTTCAAAAAATCTTTCGTCATGTTTCGAGAAACTGCATGCCTAATTTGTTTATCCTACGAACTGTTAGTGCGAAGGGATCGAGTTGATCACAATGCAGACTTATCAATGCCTCAAATCCACTATCTTTGATATCCCATTTGTTTTCCTATTTTGTTGTCAATTTGGCAGAGATGTGATTTGACTTTTTGGTCTGTGTCAGCGATTGTCTGAGTCTTACGTAAACGATGCTAATAAAATATTCTAGAATCATGCGGAAAAAAACGATTGTATGAAAACTACAATATATTGTAACGCATGATGGAATAATAATATGTGTTGTGCATAGAACAATTGACAAAATGAATAGTTTGACCGGCAAAAAAACTAGGAAGATTACGAATTCGTTCTTCTCCAGCTTCCTGAAAACGTTCGGAATATTTGAAATCGTTTGCGGGGCTTCTCAATAGTGTCAACTATTTTTTTAATGTTTTTTTCTCGAATAGTAGACAATGTTTTCTCGAATAGTAGACAATGTTTTTTCTCGAATAGTAGACAGCGTTTTACCTAAAATTAATGTATCTCCAGATAGGATTCTTAGTATTGTGCTCACTAAGTGTAAGTATTCCCTCCTCACACCACTCTCTATTATTTTCAACAAGTCCCTCCTTACATCACAGGTCCCACTACTGTGGAAGCAAGCCTTGGTTAAGCCTATTCCCAAGAAAACTAGCAATTCTATTTCTGATTTTCGCCCAATTTCCCTTACTTCCCCTACTTGTAAGGTATTAGAAAAGATTCTCATCAGAGAAATTACATTGTTTCTTGATAACAATAATATCTTCGATCCCCAGCAGACAGGCTTTAGAAACTCCCGATCAACCTCATAAAATTTAGCCGAGACCTATGCACACTATCTGAGAATAGCTCACAAAAAATCGGCTTTTGATACTGTATACATAGATTTTCGTAAGGCCTTTGATAGTATAGACCACCGATTATTGCTCCATAAATTGTCGGAATTAGGTCTTTCAAATCACCTCGTTTCCTGGTTCAGTGCGTATCTATCGGACAGATCACAGTCAATTTTTCTTGATTCTTCTTTCTCACCCCCCTCACATGTTAAGTCAGGTGTTCCCCAAGGGTCATGCCTGGGTCCCCTATTGTTTATCCTATTTATTAATGATATTGCTTCCTCATTCCCCAAATCGATTAGATACTCTGTGTATGCCGATGATTTAAAATTGTTTACCGAAGTGCCCTCTTTTTCGAATGATTTGCAACTGGCCTTAGACTCTGATTCATCTTGGTCCTCCTTATGGAATCTAGGATTATCCGAGACTAAATGTACTATTGTGCACTTTGGTTCGCACAATCCTAAACGGAAATATTTTATTAATAATGTTCCCCTCGTCCCTCCTCCCGATAAGAAAATGTTCGTTAAAGATCTATGAGTTCTTTTTACCCCAACCTTATCCTTCTCTGACCATATTAACAAATTCATTTCCAAAGCCCGTTCCATATCCAACTTAGTATTCAAATCATTTAGAAGCACTTGCCCTTCTATTTACATTAAATCATTTACCACCTATGTATTACCCAATCTTGAATATTGCTCCATTATTTGGAATCCCGTTCATAGTGTTGATCTGACAAAAGCTATTGAAAGAGTCCAACGCGATTTTACTCGACGAATATATGCGCGCTGCAACCTTCCCAGTGTTTCTTATCGCCAACGACTCATTGACCTCAATCTAACCACTCTTGAGGGACGCAGATTTGTCATAGATATTATGTTCCTTCACTCAGTTATTCATAGAAGATGTTTGCTTGATACATCTCCTCTTCTCGTTATTGCCCCTATTCCTCGTTCTCTCCGGAATTCTCACAATCTTAGACCATTTATACCCACCCACTGTCGGACTACAGTTGTATCGCGTACAATTGCTACATGGAACTCTTTACCTGAATCCGCAATATTCTTACACCCTGAATCATTTGTAACTTTATCTGCTCCCAACCCCCTTCTTTCTTCCCCCAGTCTATTATTAAAGCATGGCTTGATCTATGATCTATACCCATCCCTCGCCCACTCCCTCTACAGACCCCTACCCTACCCTTGCTGCCGCAAGAAACCCGATTCGACAACGTCGACGGACATCCGTCTATTGTTTTTTCATCTTGCCTATTACTTGCATATCCCCTTTGACGGAATAAATAATGAATGAATGAATGAATGAATGTCACGTTCCAAAAATAACTGAAGTTTATGGGTATGATATTTTGTGACATATATCGCGAGGGTTTTATGCATTACACTCACTCGATATTCACCGGTCGAGGGTGTGTGGAAAAAAAATAACTGTGATATCGCTACTCGAACTTTGATTGCCTCTAGGGTTGGCTATTAGGAGCAGAACTGTGATATCACAATCCCCCTCATATTGCCAAATTTGAGGAGGAGGAGTATTGCGATATCGTAATTCTGCTCCGAATAGCAAACCCTACTGGGTAGCACAAGCATTCAGAATCCAGATGGACGCAATATGTATTCGTCCATAAAAGGAAAGTCTGCCACCTGCTCTGAGCGTCCGCGTGGAGATTAGTGATTACCGGTAAATATACCTTTAATGGAACATATAATCTTTCTTTTTTCCTTCGCTTTCGTAATGCTCGAATCATGAAAATTCATGTTTTCTTGTCCTTCATCTCTATTTTTTAATATCCAGTATGAGTCAGCAGTGAAACATTTATTAGGTTGGTCATAAAGTTTTGCGCGATTTTGGATCCCAACTTTGAGTTCGCATAGTTTATTTTGCTCAAATGGCCACTTGTAGTCCTGATGTCGATATATAGGGACATGTTCGACCTTTAGCATTTTATCGTTGAACTAGTGTGATCATCTCTACTATTCGAGAAATCAAGGTCTACGTAACTTTGAATATTTCAGAAAAAATAATATTTTATTTAAAGTTGCTGTCTTCGCAGAGAATTTTTTAGATGGAGGCTCACAAAGTGTATTAAATAGCACTCGGCGTGCACTACCTAGTTTCAAAAAGAGCGAGCTGCTGAATTCGTTATAGGTTTCGTACAGGTCAATGAATCACGGACAATTAGAAAAACCAAAGTTCTTTCGAACAAATCACCTGTTTCAAGGATTGACGAGGATGACCTCTACCTATGGGCGCTGTCATCATTACTTACTCGGTTTTCTATCACATCAATATTTAAGAGCCCAGTTATCTCTCTCATCTAAAAAAGTGACATTTGTACCTCAATTATTTTTCAATGCAAACATCGAAAAACTTGATATGGAGTGTCTTCAAGCAGGGCTCACCATAGAAAAAGTAGCGAACTCCACAATATTCCTAAATAATGAGTGATAGGGCAAGGGTTATTCATTAATTTAAACAGAAAAGTTCCGCCTTCCAAACCACATGGCTAGCACAAAAAAGCCTAAAGTGTGTATTTCGATGTTCTAAATTGGGCACCTAAAATCCGAAGAACCATGTTCGGAAATGTAGATCCCCATTCACTCCCAAAGGAAATAATGACTTGTACTAGTAAAGTATTTCACATTCATGAATAATTGAAATCTCAAGATCTGTCGGCATAGATATAGTACTCCAAAACTTATCTTGACAAGTGTAGTGAAAACCCAAAAAAAGGATTTACGCGCTTATTTCTAATGGGCCCTTTGTGGCATATGAGTCTCAACATCACCAGTACGATATATGCCCATCATACTTTACTAATGTGGTTTAGATTGGGTCCTGTCTCCGTTCTAAATGAAAATCTAATCCTTTGAATAGTCAGGTCGTTGATCAACCACATGAAGTTTGGTGAATCACCGTATTCTTTCCCCTGATCGGACAGATCTATGATAGTGTGCGCTAAAGAGAGTATAACAGCCCCTATCTACCACAAAAAGATGTAAGTTGATTGGATAACAATGAACGATTGTAGATGCCACAAAGCACTTTAGTCAAAATCGCGCAAAACTTTATGACCAACCTGATAGATACACTGGTATTTTCCGAAAAAAATAACCAAATTGCAGGTAATGGCCTTTGTACGATTTGTTTAAACATTTGAAACCTCTCCGAGAGTGACTCGTTACCTGTTTTGATGTCAATCACTTCGAGTAATTTCGTCGGAATGGTATGGTTTAGTGTTGCGCTGGCGATCTTTCAGTTCAAAAAGTTCGACCAGCCAGCTCAAAGTGATCGACGAGGAATGTGATCGATCACTTTGTGGATAAAGTGATCGATCAGATTTGGATAGATCGTTTTGAATCCTAAAACGATCGATCGGATTCGGAGAGTTTCTTGTTGTTTTCGAAAGTGATCGATCACTTTTCAAAAGATCGTATTTCGAAAAATGTTCAATTAGATCGGATTCATCGATCTAGATCATTTTGATCGAGATGTTATTGCTATTCAGATTCAGAGAATTCTGATAAGTTTCAGAAATTTTTAACATACAAATGGCTTCTTTCCAATCGATGCGAATGCCAGCAAAATCTTTCCTTATCAAAATGTCCTCGGCTCACAGTCAATTAGCGATAACTCGGTTATGACTTGATATCAAAGATGCCGGTCAAAAATCGATCGGTAGGTCAAGGTCAAGACTAGGTACCGTACCCAATCAATTGTACATTACTACAGATACCGTATACCGCTACCGGAACCCCAATCGATCATACAGTACCATCAGATTCCTGGTACCATGACCGATCGATTATGCACTACCCACGTGACTACCGTAACCCAGTTCCGTGGGTCAGATCCAGTTCCTTGGGTCAAACATTTTTCTAAAAATTCAAAATCGATAGTAAAATTATTTTAAACATTGTACATTGCATAAATTTATTATACATTTACATTCATGTGCATTACATTTATTTACATTGCGGCGTTGTCAATAAGGCATAATCAGGAAGCTCCTTCTGCGTTCTGATTTTGCTGGCATTCAAATCGATTGGAAAGAATCCATTTGTAAGTTAAACATTTCTGAAACTTATCAGAATTCTCTTTGAATCTAAATAGCAATAACATCTCGATCAAAATGATCTAGATCGATGAAACCGATCTAATTGAACATTTTTCGAAATGTGATCTTTTGAAAAGTGATCGATCATTTTCGAAAACAAAAACAAAGTCTCTGAATCTGATCGATCGTTTTATGTTTCAAAACGATCTCTCCAAATCTGATCGATCACTTTCCCCACAAAGTGATCGATCACATTCCTCGTCGATCACTTTGACCTGAGCGGTGGAAGATCACTTTTCACTTTTTAGATCACTTGCGCAACACTAGTATGATTCAAAATCAACAATAACTGTTCGCGCAATTAATCAAATCACGTAACAACTCTGTACTAGATATCTAGTGTACTATTAAGATTGGTATTTCCAAATACAGAAAAATACTCGATTGTATGAACTACAATATATCATATGTAATTACGAAGAACACTGTAATTGATTTAGTGAAATAAACACCGGGAAATCCACCTGTTTTCGGTCTTCACCTGCAAATCACTGATTACGATTATCTTTCTGATTACGATTATCTTTCTATAATTTATAATTTCCCATTATCCGTATTTGTCGAATCGCTGGCTCTAGGTAAGATGATAGAAACGTTCAAAGTAGGTTCCCAAAGTGTCGAAAATGATTCTATGAAAGCAGAAGGGTTCATTTGTTAGTTATCATCCAGTATGTTATCATCCGACCTTGTGCTGAATCGCTTTTCAGCACTTTATTGTTCAGGTTTTAAGTGACAAGCTCATAAAACAGGAGTGAAGCAGTCCCTGTACTAATACACATCTCACTTCCTTTTTTCTAACATTGCTTACTCACTTATCCGTTGACTTGAAATCGTAGTATCGTATTATGGTGGGAGATTTCCCGGGAAATACTACTTTACTAATTTATGCTTACTAATCTATGCTTCTAAAACGATACGAGCGAAAATTGACATTATTTATTACTCCTCCAACTAGTGAATCAAGTTAGCTGAGGGAGTTATGAAAGAACCTCGCATTTTAAGATTTTGAATACTGAATTCGTTATAACAATTTTGTGCCTTACCTCGAATTGCGCATTTGAAGAGTGATATTATCCATCTCTTACGCATTCATTGAACTCATTCGTGATATTAGGATGGCCATTCGTAGAATGATGATGATTTTAAGACCTCTTAAAGTGACCGACCTTTCTTAAGAAGCACATCATGGTATGATAGCTCGTTCATTATGTCCGTTTACCATTATTCGATCCATTCTTTTATACGATCTCTTACTGGTTCTCTTATTGGAAAATTATCATTGCATTTTCGGGGAGGCGTCAGGTGTACTAAGTATAACAAACGGCGCATCAGCTGTTGAGCGCATTTGAAATGTTCCCGAAAAGGCAACGAAAATTGCCCAATAAGAGAACTCTAGTGTTAGGAGTTATGCATTTCAGGATTCGAATGTCGTCATCAGTTCACACAGGGTTTTACACCGATCCTCATCATCCGATTCTGCATGGAGTTACTGCAACAGTGGCACTCTTTTCCAATTCGCTATTGATATTTGTCGTCAAAACTACAGACGCTAAACGCATTGGTAAGCTTCATATAAAACTAAAATCACTAACATGCGCAAAACTGCAATCACTAGTTGATAAAACTAAAATAGCTAGTATACACGAACTAAAATTATATACTCAAATTATATATTATAATTCAGGATATTATCGCTACGTGCTTGCCTTCTTCGCTATTTGTAACATCATCACCATTATCGTGCACATTTGGGTTGAAGGGGTAAGCCAAATTGTCTAACGGTAGTGAATAGTGCAAACACCTTTGCAGTTATGTCATATGACTTCCTCCGGATTTGTCTTCTTTCCCAGACACCCAGGAAGGATCATACACGGAGGTTATTTCACTCAAATAGTCATAGTCATCACATTTATCAAACATATACTTAAATTAACAATTTTTCAGTAGCCATGCCAACCGTGTATAGTCTCATCTTCGTTGTTACTTTCTTTCAAACATATCTCATTCTTGCTTACCACTTCGTGTATCGATACAAAACTGCAACACGGTAAGAATTTTTAAAAAAAGCCATCGAATCGACCGCGGGTGTAAAATTCAAATTTGGCCGCTTCTGAGAAATGCGGCGGATGATGTACTTGAGTTGGCTTCCGATTTTTTAGTGTGAAAATGGCACGTCTCCGCCATTTTTAAATGAACTTTCAGGGCAATGAAATGCAGATAAATTTCTCACGTCGTTCCCTATGGTCAACTTTTAGGTATACAGGATCGTTTACCGAAACATGGACGAGAACACATTGGCTTGCAATCGCAGTCACCGTATACCTCTTTTACATTGACAGCTCCGTAACAACTGGAGTTCTTGGAATGACGCCGAACGATAAAATCAGGTTTATATCGACCTTTTTATCTATCTTTATAAATTTGTTTGTATACGTTTTTGGAAGATTTGTATTTGCCAGGCAGTTAGTGCCGGATGAAATACGGCAAATCTACGGAATCGACCTCCACGATCCACACACGGGATTTATTATACTGGCAGTGAGGGTAAGTATCCGAGTTCATATTTAAAAAAAATCACGCACTCCTCATTTATCATACTCTTTCGTCTCTCTAATCGGCGAGAGAGGCGAGGGTGAAGAGTGCCTGAAACTGTACACACTAATGGTTCATATTTTATTACAAAACACATTTTATCAGCATTTTATCATTTTATCAGTATGGTATCTTGTTTCAGAAAATGGATGCCGTTACTAATGCTACAATATGGAATGTTGATTCGTGCATTTCTATGGCAATTTCTGCAGTACTTATAAGCGGAACCGGATCAGTAATTCTGTACTGTATCTGCAAAACTACCGCTGCTTTAAGGTATTCGTTATGCGATATGAACTTATCCAATGAGATTTACTAATTATAAAATGGCTTGATATTTGCAAATCGTCGCAACATTTCAATTATTTTTGCTTAAAATAATACGACGAAGTCTCTGCAGTTCCCCGGGCACAAAGTTGTCTGCCGCGACAAGACACATGCAGAGACAACTGTTTCATGCGCTTCTGATACAGGTTCATATAGCAGCGCTTCATTCGTTGTATAGTAACATTTATTCAAAAATATAATTTTATGAATGCTTACTTATTATTATTATTATTATTTATCCACCAGGCAGTAGTGCTCATTAGTGCAGTAAGTTAATTAATGCCTACACAGGCAAGCATTCCGGCAGTTTTCTCCTACACTCCACTCATGATATTCATGCTTTTCGGAGCCATAACTGGTAAGTGATGAGTTGGAATAAATGTTTTATGGTGCGAATTTTCGAAGAAAATACTGAACATTTTTTTTAATGACCGTCGTTTATGTAATGCTCACTCGGCACTAGGCCGGATGAGAACTATGACGTCATGATATATCAAAGGTGGCATTAAGTCATAGTTCTCATCCAGCCAACTGCTCTTAGTCAGGCATGGATCACATTCGGACCACCTAGAGTTGTCGATTCTTGGCGACTGGAAAATCCCTTGGCATGGATGCACCTTTGCACCTTTACAGGCATCTCGCTCGGAACATCCGGCAACATTCTCGCCCTGTCCACTGTCATCTTCCCTTGCATTGATTCATTCTTCGTGTTATATTTTATTCGTAACTACCGGGTGGCAGTGATTAAACTTTTCCGATTACCCAACAACAAAATCGCCCCTCGACCTAGATCAGAGATGGATTATCATTAAAATGTAAAACAATACATAAATAAGAATTGATATTCACGAAATACATACAAGAAAGTCAGATCTCAATAGTCATACGGAATCCGCCCCATTCCACAAGCATAGGTATTTATCCATGATTTTATGTGAACAATAAATGTATAAGTATTACATATTTCACAGGTTTTGTCAATTGCATTGTTTTGTAACCGCATGACAAGAATCTATGGTATTTGAATCATTTCATCGGAATATATGGTTCACAAATATGCGCAACACAACTGTGACATAGTTATTCACTAATACACAAATGCCGATTTCCGGTTTTGAATTTTACGTTGCTTGAGGATATTCATAATCAATTTGCATCCGAGAATGATAGTTGACAGTAAGAGGAGTACGATGGCAAGTCGATACCTGTAGTTTTCAGAGATCAATCGATACTCAATTGAGTGGCATACTTGGCCATATTATCAGTGTTCGATAATCCACATTCTCGATATCTATTGGCGTGTACGGATGCATTGCCTGTGATGGCTTCTCTTAGTGCTATCCTCTCTCTGCCCTCCCCGAAGTTCATTAACATTTTACACCTGCCGCGATACTAAATGACAGAAAAAAATGAGAAAGTGCGGGAACGCTAGAATGAATTATGCGCCAAGTTCTCTCGTTTTACCATGAACTCCATTTAGTTGAGTGGCAGGTGTCACGGTAATTATGGGTATGTATTAGGATTGGCAATACGAGGGAAGGTTACCAGCTCGTTATCCCCCTCCTGTTATTTAGCAATCAGAGGAGGGGAGGCGTAACGAGCTCGTGACAACGGGGGTACGACATTTCCGCAACGGAGTGCCGTTTGCTTGAGAGTTGGGATAGCAAGTTGGGAGTTCTTGCGTTGTTACCAGTATGTGCTCCCATACCTTTGCATATACAGTTCTTCTTACCATGTGATTGAGTTTCAACGTATAGGGGTTCTTGGAAATCCATAAACCATGAACCCCGGGTCGTTGATTTGGAGTAAAACTCAATATCGCCTGGTAACGAAATTTATATATGTTTACAGTATCGCCGGAAAGTATTCGGCAGCTTATTCTTTTCGTCATAGTTTTTGAACCACTGCATATGTTTCGCTAAAAACTGGACTGGTAAAACCAAATCTAATGGGGAACAATCTACTGTAATTATGAGCTTATGCAAATTTCTCGCTCTTGCGTAGTGATGACGCAATCAAACACTACTTTTTCGAAAAATCATATTTCTTATACGACAATTTCCATACCCCTCAAATTTCTTGGGTATTGAGACATTCATTAAGACTACCCAGAAAACAATTTTCAAGTTGCTGCGAGCTTGCATCTCGTTGCTGCAGTTGCTGCAATTTTGATGCTGAAAACGCATAACACGAAAAAGTCACTTTTCTGATGACCTGACTTTGGGCGATTACCATTTCAAGAGAATATTAGCATAAACTGTGGCTCCTGGGCAGGAAGTTGTAAAAACCATCAAAAAATAGATTCCCAACTTTTGGTAGACCTGGCATCACTCTCCGGGCCGTAGCGAACGATCTACGGACGCGCGCCGCAATCGAAAGGTACGATATCTCTTCCCGCCACTCTCTCACCACTCTCTCGTTGTGTAGGGAAATGACGTGCGCGCGAACGGAGCGCGCGTCCGTAGATCGTTCGCTACGGCCCGGAGAGTGATGCCAGGTTACCAAAAGTTGGGAAACGATTTTTTGATGGTTTTTACAACTTCCTGCCTAGGAGCCACATTTTATGCTAATGTTCTCTTGAAATGGTAATCGCCCAAAGTCAGGTCATCAGAAAAAGTGACTTTTTCGTGCCCTGAGGGCAAATGAAGGCCGATTGATACCCTTTCAGGCCTTTCAGGATCGTCTAGGATCATGATTACGATCAGTTTCGTGCTTCGGACGAGCTTCTAGCTTCCCTAGAAGCTGAGTTATGCGTTTTCAGCATCAAACTTGCAGCAACTGTAGCAACGAGATGCAAGCTCGCAGCAACTTGAAAATTGTTTTCTGGGTAGTCTTAGTGAATGTCTCAATACCCTAGAAATTTGAGCTGTAGGGAAATTTTCGTATAAGAAATATGATTTTTCGAAAAAGTAGTGTTTGATTGCGTCATCACTACGCAAGAGCGAGAAATTTGCATAAGCTCATAATTACAGTAGATTGTTCCCCATTAGATTTGATTTTGCCAATCCAATTTTAAGCGAAACATATGCAGTGGTTCAAAAACTATGACGAAAAGAATAAGCTGCCGAATACTTTCCGGCGATGGGAGCGCATACTGGTAACAATGCTACAACTCCCAAGTTGCTACGCCAACTCTCAAGCGAACGGCGCTCCGTTGCGGAAATGTCGGTTGCGGAAATGTCGTACCCCCGTGACAACCCCTCGTATTAGCAGCCTTAGTATGTATGGGTTGACCATACGAGGTTCGTCTGATCTCTCCGAGAATCTAATGACCTCTTGATAAATGTGTTAAAATCGTATTCGTATCTGTGCACCTCTAAGAGTGTGTCCAGAGTACAAGGGGATGGGCAGCTGGTGATCTCTCGATGGTACACCTCCGATGAGTCCGTGCCATTTTTGTGGTACAACTGCAGTTTCCATAATTTGAACTCGTATTTTCACGAACCATAATGAAGTGTCGTATGAAGCTTTGTATCGACAAGCATTATGTATATTGGTAATGATCACTTTCCCTCTTCTTGCCTACCTCCACTACATAAAATTCGCCACGCTGGTGCAATTCAATTGCTATCAGTGTTGAGTATTGAGGGATGATTCTGGCTGGGAAGATGCCGAAGGTCGCAAGTACAGCGGAAAGTGTCGAGTCGTGCTGGAATCTTTTTTTTTCAAAACTAACAATTAATAATTAAACATAGAATTGGTTCAAAGATAAATAGAGTGAACCTGTGAAGGGAAACACAACATGCATTCATCAACTAGATCATTGCAAGCGCACTCACAGCCGAGTAAGCATACATTTTCAGCTTTTCCAGTTTCCTTCCCTTTTCTGATTAAACCGGTCGAGCATTTCTCGCATAACAGGCCCTGCAATATGCCGGATCTGCTATCCACGTTCACTTTTTAGCTCTGCGAGTGAGATATTCATGATACCATAATGACAAATTCATGCTAATCGAGCAACATTATTGCTATATCCTACCTGCTCTGAGTCTTCTGATAGCACGAGTGCTGAAGGACAATCTTAAGGAGTCCTCGACTGTTCTTTCGATTGACTGCCACAGTGTTTCGTTCATCCACGCTGGCCATTTGTGGGTAGAGTTATGGCAGCGCTCAAATTGAATCGTATGTATAAACTCAAATTTGTGAACAGTAATAGTGCGAGTGCTCCTCGTGAGAATCATTGACATATTTTAGCCTTTCATAAAAGTACCTCTGTAAAGAGCGTATCTCGAATGGCCCCGATTCCTCTGAAACTCAAATCAGCTTTTCCCGTCTGTTCGGAAAGAAGTCTGCAAAAGTCAGGCTGTTTGCGTTGATGCCTTCCTCTTACTAATTGAAAAATAGCGTTATTTGTTTAATATCTCACTTGAGAAGGTCCACATTCTCACGCTTCCCTTGCATTTCTCGAGTCCATTTTGAAAATAACTCTGATTCTTCTTCCTCGGCTGTCGGGCACTTACTCTCCATGCGAAGCTGATGACAACATAACCATATTTATATTTCTCACGCAAGATTTAGGTTATGTATTTTTTAAATTATGTGTGCTACTCTGCTACACTCTCAGTAACGATTACATAAGATCGCCAATTTCTCACACAATTCATTTGTTCGACTAACCCTATCCATAGCCTGGGGCACAGTGTGCACGGAGATTGGTTGCAAACCAACCAATGGAGGGTTCAAATTGGTCGTCTTGCAAAGGAGGGAAGAGCCCGGCAAGAGCTGCTTGTGCTGACATTAACGTACGATTGTAGTCGGATGAGCGGATGTAGACCTGAAGAAGGAAATCAAAGATATCATGTAGATAATACTGCATCATTTCGCATTGGTTCTTGTTTTTACACTATTTAGATATGACACATCAAAGAAAATGGACAATCATCATCACTGGGCACCCACAGCGTCTTTGTTCCACGTTTCTCCCAAGAACTTTCCATATCTTGCTCTTATCCACTGTCCCAATCGATACTGCTGCGTCATTCCAACTTTGGTTAGCTCGCCTAGTCCTGAAAAAAGGAAATACGTCATCAAAATTTTGTTTTTGACTATCTACTCTCTTCTTTTGAATCTTTCTCTCCATCTCTCGTGAGCGATAGAGAGAAGTAGAGATAAGTCGATTGATACAATTTTTCACGTGAACATACGTCAGCACATACCTTCCGGCCACGATTCCTCCTTGTTCTCAGTGTCAGTCGGAATGAGACGGATGGGCGTTCGATCGCCATGCCTCCACAACTGCACAGAAATCAATCTTCACTTTCAGATATGAAAACAGGCTCCGTGATATTGTTACATAGCCACAAAAAAACTCAAATCATGGAGATTGTAAACTTGATTCAAAACAATGAGAGGCGGAGAGAGGTAGAATCACAAAATGGTGAAAATATAGTGCATACCAGTTGCACGAATTGAAGCGTGTCCGTATTAGCCTCGCCTTCTACCCGAGTCGGGTTTCCCTCATTTATCAATTGGCAAGAAATGAATCGATACGGAGTTAGAATCAGGAGGAAGGGGAAGAGGAGCAACATGAATATCATGAATAAACATAGTGTTGGAGAGAAGAAAAGCGATGATATTATGATGACACGCGTGCGAAAGTTCATGTTACTAGTATTTGTTTGACACTCGGATAGTTGTATAGTCGGAATATTGCGAAGCTTCAATCATCCAAAACTGATAATGTTATTGTATGCTATGCTGTGCTTATCCTGGTCTTACATAGAACGCGTTTTAATGTATCAAAAAAACTCTCACATTTCCCAACATAATGCATTTATACATGATTGTATGCTATAACACAGGTATCACGAGTCAGTGAAGCAAAACTAGCCCCTTCGTGAACGATTTTTTTCAAAGATTTTTAATATTAGCCATATATTGATGGTGTAAGGTACTAAGGACAAGAAATCGAAGGAACCAGGTTATTTGTCCCAGAGCCGGCTTTTAGACATTTTCCGGTTTTACTACCGGCTATGCTGTATTTCAGTCCGCAGAAGAGCTACAGGGATCGCGGAGGTCTTAAAAAATCGGGGAAAATATGACAAATAACTTTACTGTTGACAACTTTCTGTTTGGACCAAAACTGATAGTTCTGGGATCGAAAAACCGCATTTTGAATTGAAAAATAAATATTTTCCGTATCACGCAGTAGAAACGCAGAGGGTTTTATTGCGGAATATGAAAGTCTAATCTCTCAAGTGTCTTAGAAAAAAATATGAAGGAAAAATTTTATACCGTATTTTTTGATAATCGCGGTTAAAGGTGAGGCTCCGAGGTGACGAATTGGAAATATTTGAAATATTCTACATTTTACGTTGCACTTCGACCAGCTTTATGCTGTTTCATTTTGTATAACACGGTATATATCGAAAACTGTTCAAAGGAGATCGGATTCAGTAGTTCACAAAATTCGATTTTCAAAACTCGGATTTTGGCATGTTTAGGGGAATGTAAAATGTCTTTATCAAAGTGAACATCCATTGCTCATGTGCTGAGGTTCAAGTACAGTAGGCAGTCTATCAACGTTCATAGAACTCGGCCCTTGCAATCACTCAAAACATCTAGATATTCACAATCGAATTTACGAAAATGAAAGATCCGAAAAACAAAACAAATCGATTCTACCCAGATTTCGCGAAAATCGATCAGATTTGGACATCAAAATTCATTTTATGACCATAACAGTATGAATTCTCAATGAACACAATTATATTGCTTGTTTCTGGAAAAAAATATTTCCATCTCATTGAAACAATAAAAAATATCAAATGGGGTGTGTTGTGCAAATCATTGTGTTTGATGACTTATGCGGTGTAAAAACGAATTTTGATGTTCAAATCTGATCGATTTTCGCGAAATCTGGGTAGAATCGATTTGTTTTGTTTTTCGGATCTTTCATTTTCGTAAATTCGATTGTGAATATCTAGATGTTTTGAGTGATTGCAAGGGCCGAGTTCTATGAATTTTGATAGACCGCCTACTGTACTTGAACCTCAGCATATGACCAATGGATGTTCAATTTTCAAATATTTCCAATTCGTCACCTCGGAGCCTCACCTTTAACCGCGATTATCAAAAAATACGGTATAAAATTTTTCCTTCATATTTTTTTCTAAGACACTTCTGAGATTAGACTTTCATATTCCGCAATAAAAACCTCTGCGTTTTTACTGCGTGATACGGAAAATATTTATTTTTCAATTCAAAATGCGGTTTTTCGATCCCAGAACTATCAGTTTTGGTTCAAACAGAAAGTTGTCAACAGTAAAGTTATTTGTCATATTTTTCCCGATTTTTTAAGACCTCCGCCATCCCTGTAGCTCTTCAGCGGACTGAAATACATTATAGTCGGCAGAAAAACCGGAAAATGTCTAAAAGCCGGCTCTGGGACAAATAACCTGGTTCCTTCGATTTCTTGTCCTTAGTACCTTATACCATCAATATATGGCTAATATTAAAAATCTTTGAAAAAAATCGTTCATGGCTTCCTCCACCGACTCGTGATACCTGTGACAAATATACATCAAATATCTTCTTTCGGATCAAAGACTCTCTTTTCACGTATATAGGGATGATCCAGTGTGGATCTTATTCGAGGGCAAGCGAAAAAGTTTGATCACAGCGATTCGGTATTTACGTATAAAATATAGCACGAAGAACGCATCAATGCAGGGGAAAATCACAGTAATAAGGGCGATAATGTTGCCGAAAAATGAGTGAGAAGCCTGAATGATGAAAATGCAATGATTGAGAATAGGAAACACATCATTTTTTTCTCGTCTCATAGATCCATCAAAACAAAACCAAATCAAAACAAAACGAAAACAGAGTGCAGTCAATAAGATATTTATGGTGCAACTCACCTGTGATGGGACCGAAAAGAAGCATTATCGTGAGTGGAATGTAGGAGAACACGGTCGGGATACTGGCCTGTATGTATCTTTGTCAAAATGTTTGCCAAAATTCATTATTGAAAAAACACACGAAGCATGAAAACAAAAACAAAAGAAAAAAACACACGATGCATCAAAACAATAACAAAAGAAAAACACAACTGCATCAAAACAAAACTAAATGTGCACTCTGTATTCACCTGAACGAGTAGCGCCTGGAAGAGCTGCTTCTGCATACGAATGGTTGCCGTTGACACCTTTGTACCCGAAGACCTGAACTCAACAAATCATATTGTGGGAGAGCGTCACGGTTTTTAGAGACCAACAATTATGTCTGAGATCCATACTTTGTGAAGCATTTTTTCATAAGACTTCTATTTGTAATATACTGGCGAAATGGTCAGACGGAAAATGCATTACGCGCATTACCCAATTAGCATGAGGCCCAGGTAGACGTATAGTAGACGTACTCATATATTTTGCCCCGGCGCACAGATACATGATTTATTAAAAGAATACCTGATCGCTTGGTTCGTTTTGGTGATGCAGAATTGGATGACGGCTCCGGTTCCGCCGACGAGCAGCAGGAAAACCGAAAGGGAGACGCAGGAATCGGCATTCCATGATATTGTGTTGGTCAGTGCATCCGTACTCTGATATTTAGAGTCATTAATTAATAAAAAAATATTTAAAAAATATAAATTTGACTGCATGAGATGCTTACGCTCATTGCCAGAATGAGAAATCCCCTGTGTGGATCGTGCAGGTCGATCCCGTAGATTTGTTGCATTTCGTATGGCACTAATCGCCTGGAAAAAAACACAATTACAAATTACGCATGGGAGTTAGAGAAATGAAACCACTGGCACTTAATTCTGAATCGTCTGACTCTCTTCAGTTTGCACGCTCTCTCGCCGGTCAGAGAGACGAGAGAGCGTGCAAACAGAAGAGCATGTCGAATGATTTTTTTAAACCCCGAATTTAAAAAAAATGTATGTATTACGCATGAAGTGTACACAGAAAACATGATACGGCGGAAACCTTCTCTGATCAGTCGGTGCCATTCCAAGTGCCACTGTAGTTACGAAAGTTCCGATATAGAGGACATAGAAGACGACCGCGGTTGTTACCCAGTGTTTTCTGCTCCATTTGTCGGTACGTGAACCAGAGCCACTAAAAGGTAAACTCTGCTCTGGGGTTCCCACCAATTGGGCTATTGGGCATGTTTTGAATCATGTTCAGTAATATTTCATGCACTATATGTGCGAACAATATAGCGCACCTGAAACATAACTCAAAACGATATAAATGATGCTCAATACGCACAATTGGGGAACCCAAAACTCTGCTCGGTTAGATATTCAAAAAGTTAAAACAAATCCCCATCTATTTCAAAAGGGCGCTTTTTTGTTACCCCTACTTTAGCGAATGATATATATTGTCGACACTGACTGTCATGTTTTTTTTTGTTTGATATTCTTACCGAGTAACAGTTTTGTATCGATACACGAAGTGGTAGGCAAGAATGAGATAAGTTTGAAAGAAAGTAACGATGAAAATGAGACAATACACAGTCGACAAGGCCACTGCAAACGATTTTGGGTTTGGTTATTGATTGTTCCTTGTTTTTTTCTCAATATTGAAATGAAAATTAGAATGTTTAATTAAACCCTCACCCCCATGTATGATCAGTCCTGGTTTTCTGGGAAAGAATACAAACCCCGAGGAAGTCATATGAATTAACGGAAAATGTGTGATTGCTATTCCATACTACTGAATTCGTAATCACACTGTCCCCTTCGACCCAAATGTGTACGATAGTAGTGATAATGTTGCATACAGCAAAGAACGCAAGTATTAGGTTGGTCATAAAGTTTTGCGCGATTTCGGACCCCAAGTTTGAGTTCGTATATTTTCTTTTGCTCAAATCGCCACGTATTGTCCTGATGACGTTATTTAGGGACATGTTCGACCTTTAGAAAAATATAGTTGAAATATTCCAAGTATTTCTACTAAGCGAGAAATCAAGATCTGCGTAACTTTGAATTTTTCAGAAAAAATAAGATTTTATTTAAAGTTGCTGTACTTCGCAGATAAATTTTTAGATGGAGACTCACAAAGTTTATTAAAAAGCACTAGGCGTACACTACCTAGTTTCAAAAAGAGAGACCTGCCGAATTCGAAATGGGCTTCGTAGAGGTCAATGAAACCCAGGCACTTAGAAAAATAAGATTTCTATCGAGCAAATTACCTGTTTCGAGGATTGACGCAGGTGACCTATACCTATGGGCGCTGTAATCACTACTTACATGGTTCTCTATTATATTAATATTTAAGAGCCCAGTTTTCTCTCTCATCTAAAAACGTGATATTTGTAACTCAATTATTTTGCAAAGAAAACGTCAAAAAACTTGACATGGAGGGTCTTCAAGCACGGCTCACCCTAGAAAAAGTAGCGACCTCCACAATATTCCTAAATAGTGAGTGATAGGGCAAGGGTTGTTCGTTAATTTTAACAGGAAAGTACCGCCCTTCAAATCACATGTCTAGCACAAAAAAGCCTAAAGTGTGTATTTCGATGTTCTAAATTGGGCACCTAAAATCCGAAGAACCATGTTCGTGAATGGAGAGCCCCATTATCCCCCAAAGGGAATTTTGACTTGTACTGGAAAGGTAGTTCACAATCATGAATAATTTAAAAATCAAGAACTGTCGGCATAGATATAGTACTCCAAAACTTACCTTGACAAGTGCCATTAAAACCCACAGATCGGATTACGCGCATATTTCTAATATGCCCTTTGTGGCTGGTCAGTCTCAACACCACCAGTACGATATATTCCCATCATACTTTACTACTGTGGTTTAGATTGGGTCCTATCTCCGTTCTAAATGAAAATCAAATCCTTTGAAAAGTCAGGTCGTTGATCATCCACATGAAGTTTGGAACATCGCCTTATTCTTTTCCTTGACCGTACAGATCTATGATAGTGTACTCTAAAGAGAGTATAAAAGCCTCTATCTGCCACTAAAAGATCTACGTTGATTGGACAACAACGAACGATTGTAGATGCAAAAATGCACTTTAGTCAAAATCGCGCAAAACTTTATGACCAATCTGATAAATAACGATAATAACCTTAAATTTGGATAATATCAGTGATTTTAATCATCGAAGAATGATATACGGACTCCATGTGCAAGCTACTATAACATGCAATCTTAAAGATGTAAAACAATCATCAGGATACTAAAAATGACCATTATAATATCATGAATGAGTTCATGATATGCGTTGTTTATTTAGCTGATCACGATGGGAGCCTGAGATTAATGAAGCGCAATTTCTGGGGTTAATGAGACGAGATGTGACGAAATACATGATGAAACGATCACTACCCAAATACTTCGAATTCACATTTTTAGAAGCATGCGCTTGCATTTCGGTGTCAAGGTAAATTTCATCACAGTTATATTGTGATACGTTAGTCGACGGTCTTAAGGAAATACTGCCATTAGATAATCGTAATAACTACTAAGACTTCAAAAGCAAAAGGATGGATAGCATTGTATTGTTATCACTTCTGCATCGAGTAGGCATATTATCTCTAGGGACGCTTATTCTGGACTGACTTTATTGTATGTTCACTCCGAAAGTCGAACACTTACCTTAATGCACTATTGGGCGGAAATTCATGAATATTGTATTTGCGAGCGCAAATCTCACACATATTACCCTTGGCCAGACTTAATTTTTTGAAAAAAAAACATTACAAAACATCTCGATAAAACTGAAAGGTAAATTGTACTCCCGACTTCGCGAATGGACGCGCGGGAGAATACTGGTGTCAACTTCAGATTGAATATATACACTACAATTTTTCACTCTATTTGCAGCAAGTATATGTTTTTTCCACGACCTAACGAGACTACTTTGAGCGAGAGCATTGGCTATGAGCTGGTTTATTATTTGATAATTTCGTACTAATATTTTCTAGCTGCGCAAGCTCCTATGCAAAGGTTTTCCGCGATGACTATCATTCCGAAAGAATCATCCGAAAGAATCGAAAGAAGTATTTTCGTAACTGCTCACCAGTCGTCACCTGTTAGAGTGATGTTCAGTATCCGGGTACAACTATACAAAACCGATTTCCCTCGAGACCAGTTATTTATATTTCCGAATTACAGGGTGCGAGAAAAGTATGGTGACAAATATTATGTGTAATATCTCACGAGCTCGCAATCATCATGCATCCAGGTTGGGCCTCAATATACTTGAGCATAATAGCTCCAAGATATTCATCTTAGTTTCCCACCAAGGATCTCTGGCTCGTCGAGATGCGCAAATTTCAACTTGAAATTTATGATGCCTGGACCCGCAGCTCATTTTTCGTGCAAATGATAATTCCAAAAATTCGGATAAGTATTATCTATCTATTTTAACTTGATTAAATAGAGAAACCATTCAGGATTATATTACTTTTGCTTACCTAGCGCTTTTAAATAACGGAGAAATATCAACTTAACGAGCGCATACTTTGATGATGACAAAAAAACCTGAAAAATGACATTTTCAGTTTTCATATTCAGTATGCATATTTCTTAACATAAATTTGTATCACATATTTCGCGGTCAAATTATGAATTTTGGATGTGTCAAATTGAATCAAAACAGGGTCATAATATCAGAATCAGATATGGGAAAATATCCCTGATATGACCAGTTGGGAGAATTTCGAACAATCTAAAGATCCAGGTTCCCAATCCCAAAGGAATCTGAATGCATAATTACGTTCCTGAGCGGTTGAGTATCATACAAAATATAATGCGATTATAATAACTTTCGAGATTAATGAATGCAACTTCTGAGTACACAAAATATTTTTCGAAGGCCGTTCCTAAGAAAAACATTTAAAATTTCTTACTGGTGTAGAACCTAACCCCCGAAGTAAATGCATCACATATTTAGACTTATGTATTGTTGCACTTATCTGAAAAAATGGGTTGAATGCTTCATCTATATCGGTGTTCTAATAAGGCTACAAAGAACACATCGCATTTAGTATCGTAAAAATGCTATTTTTATGCATCATTTCTTTGATAAGTTAATACTCACAAGCAAGTAGGAATACCTCTATGTAATTTATAAATTAATTAGGTAAATATCTAAGGAACACAATGTAGCAAATAGAGAAAATTTGAAACAGTGTGCATCGAGTAGGGTGAAATTGATTTTGTCACCATACTTTTCTCGCACCCTGTAAACAACAGATCGAAAAGCTACAAAAAGTGCGCAAAGGAGATTAATCATGACATTGAGAATAACGCTGGCACCTATCATAATCGAATTAAATTTGTATTAATGGATTTGCATTTTAAAAACGCGCTTGTGCTGGGTCAAGTCCAGTGGGAACACCTGGGGCGCGTGAAAGTGAACATTTGTAAAAGATATAATTGTTTAATCGAAATGAATCTCGAATATAGGAATGAAAGCTACAAATGTCAAATGTGGACGGAGGTGGGCGGAAATAAATATAATGAGATCTTTAGCCAATAAAGAGCTCACATAACTGCTTCGTGATGTCACAGGTTGAGAGTATTACCTGATATTCAACCCGTTCTTCGAGGCACTTGAAACACAAGCGCACGATACTTTTTCTCCTGAATTTCACCCTGTCTCAGAATTTGCGTTAGTTATGTTAGTTATAGTGACCCACCATACGATATTCTCTCAAATTACTTATGTTCGTACAGTTTTTCGCACGATTGTTGTTCGAGGGAGAAAGGAAAACACAGATTTTAATATTTTGTTTAGGAGAAAATCATCGGTCAGAAACAATAACATTGATTATTCTGCAACGATTCCGCTTTCATGCGACACATTGTTATCATCAAGCGACACGGAAATTTGAATATTTCCAAAGTAAGCATGTCAACTGTACAAAACAATAACAGTAAATCAGCCGGGAGGCATAATCGTTCGGTTACTATAAAACTCCGAGATTCGAACTGGAAAAAATACTAATTCGCTTCTCCAGCATCAACACCAATTTCATCAATTTGAGGGAGAATGTTTGCCCGTGCCTGCCTTCTCCTCTTTGTTATCTCTATTGTGGCTACTGCTGCAGCTGTTGCTAACAGAGAGGTACAACAAAGTTGAATATGTTCAAATCCTGAGAAACTATCACCCATTTTTCTGAAAAATGCATTAGTTTCAGAAGCGCGATGTGGGCGATTCCTTCACAAACCCGTTATCTGTAAGCTTCCTTTCCATGGTTTAGTAAACGCCTGATCATCACCATGTTACCATATTTAGGTAATCCTGAATCCGCTCAAAGTCGTCTGGGCAACAGTCGATGATTTCTTGCTCAAACCGATTCGCGTATGTGTTTTTTTTGTGAAATGAACTTTTTTGTGAAGTGGACTGATGAGATGACAAGTTTTCTTTGTCAAAAATAAAACATGGGAATTCATCGAAAAATAGTTGACGAAATATTGAAAAATTTGTCATTTCAGGTTGGTCTTGGAATGGAGACAAATGCCCAGCCTACGAAAGAAGAAGCGCAAGTGTTGAAAAGTGTTTAATACAATATTGTTAGTGCATTCAGTATACAATACAATAAATGCTTTTTTTGTCACGCAATTGACTGTTTTGATTTTTCGCAAAATTTAGTTTACACCTGTCCAACGTAAAGACATGCCATTCGAATTGGCCGAAGCCAAACACAGATTATATATCAACATCTTTTCGTATTCCAATCGTTGATAAATTGGTAGAACAAATCTGTATCTTTGTTGAATAAATATCACATTTCTGCAGTCTAGCAATGTCTGTAATCGACTACACAAGGCCTGTTCAATGCAGTTGTGTTGCGGAGGTGGGGATTACAGCTCTATTCGTTCTTGTCATGTGAGTTTTGGATTATTCCTGCTAAAATATTGTTCAAATACACATTTTTCGAATTACTCCCTTGGTTATTTGATCGAAATAATTAGTTGCAGAGCTTTAGCCGCGAGTCTGGCGTATGTCTGCTACACTCTTCGCTCTTACCCTGCAGAGGCAATCCAGGCATATCTTGCAGCTATTTTTATTATTTTATATGCACAAATTGCTACAATTGTGAAGAAAACAAACATGCAGAGACGTGTGTGATCGCAAATTCAGACAATCTTCGTCAGACTCTCTCGCTCTCGATCAATATCTCTCGCGCATGCAAGATGTTGAGCTCAATGAACGTGAGAAGGCTAACGACCCTCGACTGGGAAATGATGGTTAGTCAATAAGCAAAGAGCAAAAACTATTTGAACAACTGCATTTGCAGATGGTCTCCCGGAACGCATTCCGAATACACACGTCGGAGCAGCAATTAATGGGACATAGTTCGAGGAAATCGTGTACGACGATTAATATTGTTCATTGATTCATTTGATGCATCATCATTATCTCGCTTTGGTATCTAATTTTCGTCGTTTACTTTTGTCTAACCGTCGCATCGCATAATTATTTAACCGATTCTAATTTTTTGTGGGCATTTATTTAATGAAGTCGCTTCTTCCCTGCAATCATTTTTCATCATAAATATAAGATGATACAACTACATATATAAAGCAAATTCAACGTAGTATCTTTTTGAAATAACTGTCTGCATTTGTGGAATCATGAATCATTTTCCTGTTTTCGCCTCCACCCCCTCGTCCCAGTGTAAAAAACGTAAACTCATTCACGCTGCACTAACTAATCTCATCTCTATTTGCCCCCCCCCCCAAAGTCGCTGATGACTAATGCACATTGCACACTATTACCCAATCTCTAGAAACGATGTTATCTCAGGGGAAGTAGGGTATATTAGGTTGAACAGAAAGTCTTTATCCACTGTTTTGCTCGATCACTGCTCAGTGCAGGATACCTTTGGTGTTCCCTCGCCTCTAGTCAATAACACATGACAAAGGGACTATGTGGTCAACAACTCCCCATTCCACGCCTTTCATTCTGCCACTAGTAAGACCACGATGTTTGTTCCCACGGCCTTGCACATCCGCAACGTTCTGTTATTCGTATTTCTCTCTCACACTACAATGAAGGAATAGGAACGTCAGTTGGCTGAAGTGTACGATTCATATGCCACTCACTACCAGACCATGCGCAATTGGTACCAACTCTTCGAGAAGGGGGACTTTTCCATGGATGATCATGACCGGTCTGGGAGGCCACCCGAGCTGGATTTGGATGCGCTACGGATCGTAGTGGAATTGGATCCTTCCCAAATACCCGCGACATGGCAGCCACACTTGGGGTATCGCAAAGCACCATCGTAAAATGATTGGTCTCCATTGGCAAGAAGAAGAAGCTAGGCCGTTTCATACCCCACAAATTGACCCAAGACCAGTTTGACCACCGTGTCGACGATTCCCTTTCTCTACTCACTCTTCACGCTGGAGATCGATGGTTGGACCGTCTCATAACAGGGGTCGAGAAGTGGGTCTGCTATGAGAATCACCATAGGAGGGCACAGTGGGTGGATGTCAATGAGACCCCACAGGACGTCGCAAAGCCTGGCCTTCACCCTATGAAAATCTTGCTCTCTGCCTGGTGGGGGGTGGATGGCCCGATTTACTGGGAGCTCCTACCCGAGAAGCGGATAATTACTGAATATGTCTACACTAAACAACTACGGAATCTCAAGAAGAAATTCGCACAATCTGCCCTGAACGGCAAGAAAGTGTACTATCAACACGATAACGCCCGACCCCATGTTGCACGGCAGGTCAAGCAGGAGCTGTCCAAATAAGGCTGGATGGTTCTCCCTCATACACCGTATTCTCCTGACTTGGCCCCTTCGGATTATTGGTTGTTCTCGGATCTGACCCGTCATCTCGATCAGAGATCCTTCATTTCCCGTGGGGCGATCGAGGCCGCACTCAAGCAATATTTTAATTCGCGCCGAGATGGGTTCTATAAGGAGGGAATCCATAAGTTGCCTGAACGTTGGAGATTTGTCGTAGATAACAATGGTGCATATGTTTGATTTTGCTCTTGTGCTTTATTGTCAGAAGAAGGGAAATAAAAAGTGGATAAAGACTTTCTATTCAACCTAATACATATGTGCGTGTTGCTTTGACTGTGTTGTTCACAATTTTACATAAGTTTCATCCACCCATTACAGTAGAGCTCATAATTCGGGTCACATGCTGTTCATTTCACATACTCTTTTGACCGATCACTTGACGAGGGAGTGTGGGAAATGCAGATACCAGAACCCGATTAAGGAACCCTACAGTACAGCAGTTCAATGAAATCTAATAAGGAACTCTAGATTACATCAGTTCAATGACTGTAATCGACTGCGCTCCTCCAGTTCCGTGCAACTGCGCTGCTGCAGTGGGCTTCACGACGCTGTCTGTGCTGGTCATGTGGGTTATTCCGGTGGAATTATTGGTCCCTCGTAAACTAATTCTATATTATGTTTCCATATCATATCTGCAACATACATTTACAGTGTAGGGCCAGCCGTTTGCAACTGATATAATTCTCCGCAATGAACAAAATGCACTTTTGGACACGACAATTTCGTATGACACACGCGTTCAAACACAGATTACCAACCCAATTTCAGTGCGAGTCCCCCAATTGGGGTGATTGGGCATCATTTATATAATTTTCAGTTATGTTTCAGGTGCGCTATTTAGTTCACATACATAGTACACCTGAAACATAACTGAAAATGATACAAGAGATGCCCAATAAGGACAATTGGGGAACTCTACTAATTACCAACCACTAATTACAGCTACTAATTACCCTCTTTGCAGTGCGCTCACCGCGAGTTTGATGTACATGTGCTACTTGCTTCGTTCGTTCTCTCCTCAGGTCATTCAGGTTTTGTTGTAAGCATACAATCAGGAGAAGACTCGAGAACATAATGTAACCGTTACATCAGAAAACCAGGCTCTCACACACCCAAGACTTCTCGCTAAATGAGAATGAGAAGACAGCCGGATTTCATCATGGAAACGACGGTGAGCAAATCGCCAATTATAAATTTAAAATATATATATATAAAATTACAATAATCCATCTTTCTTATGGACTTCTGATGGACCATCGTACTAATCGACACGTCAGAGATGCATGTAACGGGCCATAGTGCTTTGCAATTAGAGTTCCAAAATCGGGTATTCATCTCTTCATTTCCCACACTCTTTCGGCAGGTCGAGCGGCGAGATAGTGTGGGAAATGAAGAGACGAATACCTGATTTTGGAACTGTATTTACAATCGTTTCGCTGCATACTGATAAATATTGTGAAGTTACGATTGATTGTTTTCCCCTCATTTTCGATTGTATTCTCGCATAATTGCGCAGTGAATTGCGAATCAATGTTTATCGAGATAGTATATGGTTCAAAACACCATGCACTTGTTAGTACGAAAAAAATCACAATTTGCGTATCGATAAATAATATGAATGTACAGCATTATTGATCCATTTAATGCACATCTATCACATTTCATGATTTCAGAAACACTCTATAAGATGTCATAGCATTACAATGAAATCTATGAGAAATAGTGGTGTTGCGTGAAAACAATAGAACATACTATTTCTTATAAACGGAAAAAAAGGGTGCAAACGTTCTTTTCGTTGCCTAATCATCTCGTTGTCGGAATCGTTTTCACTGCGAGATCCGTCGACTTTTGAAGCCTAATTTTGGCGGAGAATCGACCGAAAAGAAGCAATCTGATTCTTCTTGAAAAGTAGATGAGAATGAGCGGAGGGGTATAGGTTGCTATGCCATTCGTTGCCACGAACTGGGAATGTGTATGTATTAGTTTTTTTATTAGTAATTTCACGTGGATTAACATCAAGTATATCAAGTCGGAACACTTGCCTTAATTGCGAGGGTATGCGGAATAATGAATGCGAGGTTCTTACCGTCGGCCAAAGGATGGTTTCGAATACCCTTCGGTCGATCGCTCCGTTTTGGGAGTAGATCACGATCAGCGACTGCAAGTGTTTGAGAAAACCAAAATAACAATGCTGAAAAAGGAATACTGAATTTTGAAAGTAGTTTTTACATCTTGGAATGCCAAGAGCTGGAAAACACGAAAAACACAAAAAACAACTATATTTGAACAGAATGTGAGAATGCCAGAGCAAACAAAATCTCAGAAAATGTACGATGCAAAATGATTCACTTGCTGGGCAGCCTTGAGAATGTGGCTGAGACTACTTACTGCCACTACTATGAATAAGTTCCTCTGCTGACGGAGAGTGGACGATGATGGCTTTGACTGCAATAAATTTTATTTTTTACAAAGATACTTTACATTAATAAATACAATAATTCTACGCCGAATAGAATACCACAAGTCCATTCTGCAATTCGGAGAGTTTTCTACTTGACATATATGTGAGCACTACGCTGACGATGACGTACACACCGGTGAGTCCGTTACTGATGAATTTCTGGATCTAAATGCGTTGATCTTAGTTTGCCCTCTAAATCTGAGAATGTGCTCGAGTCGTATAATGGACGGTTCAGGGTTCATTGTGTCGACTGAGTAGAAACATATGAGATCGAAAGGTCACTTCTGGCATCGAGCGTGCTTTCACAGAGCTCGATGGTTTTTCGATTTGCTATTTGAATGTGCTCTCTCGAGCATCAAAGATTGGCGCTGATTTTTTTTTGTATTGAGCGTGCATCTCAAAAGATCGGATTGGAAAGGCAATTGTTCATTCGCGCTTTGGTGTAAAGTTATCCTGGATTAGCATCAAAATTCCTGCATATAAAAACAAGTGCTTATTTTCGCTGAAATTTATTCCTACTCGAACGCACTCCCATATTTGATGTTTCAAAGATGGGCTATACTCACAATTAGACCTTGACCAGCAGCTTTGTATGTTATTGCACCATTAACGACCGTTTGCTCGGCATGTCCAAGCAAGTAGCATACACCGGTAATGATGAAGGGAATGATGAGCTGAAGGGCAATCAGGCCTCGAACCAGAGGAACAGGCCAAATCTGAGCATATCATTAGGAAAAATGAGTTGTGCGGCTCTCCCTTTATATAACACTCAAATGTTGGCTCAGTACTTATTGAGGAAAATTCTCCCACCCCACTCCGTAAAGTTCGCAATTAAAAAAAAAATACATAAAACGTACTTTCTCGCTAAGAGCCAGTTGCCGAAGAACGAAATATCGATGCAGTGCTATGAGTAATTTCCCGAAAATTGCACCCATCATGACGCTCTGATTGACTGCCTGACAAGGTCGTTGAAAACACAAAAATAAGGGTATCTTGACGCTATCTAATACGAAGCATTGTTCTCGACACTTAAAAAAATTAAGATTAAAGGTTAAATATGAATACCAGAAGAATATTTTTCATCCAAGTGAAATTCGCGGGCCAATTCACGCGATTATTGAGAATGTGAGTAAGTATTGTGCAGACGCCACAAAGTCCTCAAATTTGATTTGAATTAATACTTCCAATAATTAACAAAAAAAAATATAACGCTCGATAATCATTTGTATATTGATTGCACCATACGGGGGAGGATTGGTTCGATCTCGATCCTGTTTATCTGTACAAAAGGGGGGCCGATATGGTCTTTAAAATAACGCACCAGTAATTATGAAGAAGGAGAAGAAAGGCGTGCGTAGATGCACATCTTTAGTCAGTGACAACAAGCACATGAAATAGCAAAACAAGGGAGCAAGTATAAAGTCGGGTATGTAGATAAGCACCCAGGACATCTCTGAGGAGACTATGCATGAACTAGTAATACTACTCGTGCGTGTCGAAAGTGTGAGCACCTGATCTTGGTGAATGCAATATGTGTTAGGCAAAAACACATTTGAACAAAGCATGCTCAAACTCTATTGTATTCTTTTGATCAGACTAGTCAAGCATTATGAGCGCCCTATAAGCGATCAAACCATCACGTGAATCAAGCATAAAGGAAGTGATAAGGCGAAACTACGGAGAGATTGAAAGTGTGAGGATTGTGTTGCAGCTTTGCTTATTATATTCGTCGAGCTCAACACATTCTAAGAAAATGTGTAATAACAAAATGATTTTGAACTCTATTCTTCTTTAATCATCCAACTCGTGCATCTTTATATCCCGAATTGAGCAAAGGGCATGTTCAGTCACGAGTCTGACTGCATTCTCACGGCACTAGTTGGAATCAGAACTATGACGTCATGCCGACTTTGATGTATCAAAGGCGGTGTGACGTCATAGTTCGCATTAGACCTAGTGTCATTGTCACTAAAGGCGTGCGGCCTGCTTCTTCATAAGTGAAGCACTAGGTCGGATGAGAACTATGACGTCATGTCGCCTTTGATGTATTAAAGGCGATATCACGCCATAGTTCGCATACGACCTAGTGCCACTAAAGGCGTGCAGCCTGTTTCTTCATTCTTGAGGCACTAGGTCGGATGAGCACCGTCAGATGGCGAAGATATCCATATATGTAATACCAAGTATATAATTGAACCCATTTTCAGATTTCATACCGTGGAGTCTATGGACCATCATTTAATATTCAAGAAATTGCATCAATTATTTACCCAAATAGTCACATTTTAACGTTGAATATGCGTAATCTGATATGCTACACCTAATCCATGACCGTGATAAAGCATGACCTCATACGTAATCTAGGGTCCCCCAAGTAAAATGTGAAATTCTTCCAAAAAATTATTTTTGCATGGCCATTAGGTTATCGGCGATGCTGAATCTGAATGCCGTTGTTAGAAATTAATTAAATTTCAATTTGAGTAAGTATGAAGTGATCACTCTAAGCCCCGCCCCTCGTGGTGTAGTGCAAGCCGCCCGCATGTATTTCGTGCGTTGCGTGCGGAACGGTGTGTCAACTCGTTCTCGATGGGTCATATTTTTTTGCATTCACAGTTTCAATAATATTTCGATTATGCCTTTCATTTACTGACAAAATAGATAGCAATAGAGTAACTAATGATTTTGGTTGAAAAAAGGAGAATTTCGAATGGAAGAGCACCATCTCCCTGTCACCACAATCAACGAAGGCTGATGTCATTCGACATGATAATATATAAGCAAAACTGACTGATATATACACACAAAATATTAAAAAAACCATATTATTTTGAGCAGAGAATAAATTGATTTCGATCAATAAACGTCGATAAATTCAAATTTCAGTTATCCTATGACGAAAGTTACCGTAATTGCTCAAAATAAACATTTAATTATATTAATTTTTTAAACAAGGTTTGCAAATATCAATTTTCTCAATTTTGTCGTAAACTCTTCATTCGGCATCGCATAATCGATTAATGATATAACTGAAGAGGGGCACTCTGTAAGACGTCCATTAGACAATTCTTTATAAAAAGTGGGTTCAAATGAGTGTGCAATTCAGTATGTTTGCAAATACAGAATCCTTTCAAAATTTTTCATTAGTCGCATACCAATCTGTTCTTTCTATTCACCGAAAACTGAATAGGGGCACCTTGAAGAAATCGAAATATTTAATAAAAACCAATTTATAACGGCAATTTGAATTCGCGGGCGAGTAGAAAAGAGCCCCCGTGCACTGCACTTTCGAATACACCACGAGTTGAAAATTTTACTTGGGGGTCCCTATACGTAATCTTGTTTATAACACGAGTATCACGAGTCAGTGGAGGAAAATTGACCTCTCCAGGAAGAATTTGCAAAACTTTGAATGTTTTTGTCCTTATATATGGTAAGTGAATATTCATGGGCAAAGATTTTGATTGGTATAGGTAGTTGGTCCCTGAGCCGGCTTGTAGGAAATTTCCGGTTTTGCACCTGGCTATGCTGTATATCAGCTCCAAGATGAGCTACAGAGATGTCATTGGGCTCAAAATGATCGGGGAATTGTTGTGAACAGCTTTCATGTTTTGCCCGAAGGTCAAAGATCAAGGATCAAAAAGATACGTTAGAAAACCCATTTTCGGACCTAAAAAAATAATTCTTGATGCTCTTTCAAGATATGTTCCCCCTGGAATTTTATTGCTGATTATGCTAGCATAAGTCCATATCTGTATAATAAAAATATAAAATTGGAATTTTTCGATAGGGTATTTTTTGTTATTTGGCTCTGAAGGTGTGAAATTTCAATTTTTTTTGAAAATTCACATTTTCTAAATTATCAGTTGATCTCAACCACGAATTTGCATAATATCTCTGGACTGAAATAATTCGAGTTGCGCTTTTGCCTTTTGCGTTTTTGTTGTCCCCCCCCCCCCCCCCGCTTGCATTATTGTATTCACCAAAATCTTCTAAATTGAATCTATCATTTTGTCGCAGATAGAGTTTTCTCCGTGGAGACTAGGCCACATCCAAGCATACTTATGTGCTATGTGTCTATTTTTCGCTGTTGTATTAGGTTGTCTCAAAAGTGTCTCCTTTTTTTTACCAATTTTAGATGTTTGTTTATCCTTTCCTTCAATGTTGATGAATCCCCACAAGTTCTTCAGTAGTCGAATGGTGCTTGGTTACTCTTTTAAAAATACGCTATCACAGGTCTACACACTTAGTAATACCAACACAGCAAACTTCCAAAATCAGCGAAATTGCGCCAGAACCATTATTTTTATTAGCTCATAGTTGAATGGAGAATTGTGATAGGCACATAAATGACACATTATTGTAAAGCGTGACATATGGGCATGTTGATGTATGCATTATAGTGAGGAGGCCTGATTATCCGCACTTGGGATGAGCTCTTGTTCGTAAAATCACGCTAGGCAGTTTTCTGTTGATAAACAATGCATAACCCTGCACCTTTAGCGATTGACTCAGCCAGCTCAATTGTTGTGGTCATTGAAGTGCCCGGCATGTTTGTTATAAACTTTAAATTCGGGAAGTCTACAACTACCTGATCGTGACCAGCAGTATTGCTAAATGGCGAAATTTGTCCTTCGAAATCTGCCTTTTTTGCTCTACCCTGTTTTTAATATGAATGCCGGATATTTTGCTATAATCTTAAAGAGCAACCCTTATAGTATCACATATCATGAGGGCATAATCAAATGTTGCCTCGTATTCAAATTGCAGTGACGAAGAAATAGAACCCAAAAATTTACATTTTCTGAGTTTTCGAGATATCGCATAATTATTCGCATACAACACTTTCTATAAACGATTCAAACCTACTATTCTATTCTACTTACATAACCCCAACTTGCACTAAATGGAAATTGCCGACAGGAAAAGCAATCGAGAAAAAACTTGAAAAATAAAATAGGGAGAAACTTTTGAGACAACCTAATATGTTTTTTTTGTATTGTGATACAAAGCCAAACAGAAAGTCAAATCATTCAGATGACTGACTAACATTAGCCCAAGTGTTATCTGACGTAATGCTATAAATGACTATGGAACCATATGTAATACTTGCACGGAATTTGAATGAGTGCAAAGCGACCAGATGCAAAGATTTCGTCGAAACTGGAGTTATACCAACGTGCGCTTCTTATTGTATACGGTATTAGTGGAACCCATCAAAGCACCTGCCTAGTCTTTACTAGGCATGTGTTTTGAAGGACTCCATTAGGATGCTATTAAAACAAGAAGTTCAAGTGATCATTACTTCCTACTAATTCCGCTCATAACTGCAATGACGTTACTCCGAGTAAAAATAACGTTCATTTATGACATAACATAGATGACATACTATTCACACAAGCGCAGCACTTGCACTACCATATGTGCTGTCACGATGTCATGGTTGCATTTTAGTTTTCAAACCTTGCGTCACGTATGCCCTATTTCTACATATCCCCCGAAGTGCAAAATGCGATAATCTATTCTCAACGAGTGCTCTTCTGTTTCTCGGCCTTCTTCAACGCAATCGCATTCACTTGTCTTCTTCGAGAAACGCCCGCGAATCAGCTAAAGTTTCGCAATTATCTGATCTATATTCAGGTAATTATCCAATGCAGTTTTCTATGAGATCACCCGTGTTATGCTACGTTGCAGATACTAGCATTCTCAAACGACATCAATTTCGACGTCGCTGTCGAGCCGTTTCCGCTGTTTCCGGCGTTCGGCGGATTCTGCAGCGGTACCATATGCCGATGGAATGTGCCCATCCAATACTCATTCGTAACCATAGTTTGCCTCAACACATATCAGTGGTATTATTTCCGGGAACCACTGTGCTGCTCCTTGGCAATATAGGAGCGTCGATCGTAATTTGCATGCTGTACCGTCATCAAACGCTGATCAGGGGCACATTTAAGCTGAAAGAGGGACGTCGATTTATCTCATTTTTGTTTTTGATTTTTGTTTTTTGTTTGTCATTTTTGTTTTTTTTTTTCATTTTTATTTTTCATGTTTGTTTTTCATTGTTGTTGTTTATTTATTTTTGTTTATGCTCTCCATATCCCCTCTCGATCAGTCTACGGTATGGAAGTTTGAGATTATTCCGCTACTCATTCAGCAAACACTCAACGCTGTTCTAGTGGCCATAATCGCTTTCTGTTCGTCTCCGGGTATTCTCGCTTATTCATTGCACTTTGATGGCACGAGAACGGAGGAACTCATAGACAATGTAATTACAATTTATCTTCGCGATATTGTCTCAAAACATACAGTTATTTGAAATTGGTTGAGTTTATATGTACGTAGACTCGGATATGGGGTGCGCCTACAGCCTGATATCAGCATGATGACTAAAAAAACTGTTGAATCACTCTGAAACTACTTCTCAGTACGCCCTTGGAGACTTGTGATGGATGAGAGAGAGGGGCTGGCATGTACTTTACGTTCGAACTCCCGCCATTGTTATTGCACTTCCTACGCTAACACTTGCAGTAAGTAATATTTTCCTGGTGTAATTCTTACCTGACAACCCAACTAGAAAATGGCAGATTTTTTTGGGTAATCATAATTGGTCAGATAGTTACGCCATTCAGGTTCTGATCAGTGCAATTTCTATAAACATTATAATGATCACCCACATCGTATATTCTCTCCATCGTGACGTTTGTTGTTGTTGTTCGCAATTAATTAATTAGCGAACGCTGTTGAATTGGAAGCACCGACAGCTCTTAGGCTCAGACTCTTCGTAGTAAGGCATCGGCGAACCAGAGCCTAAACGCTACGATCTGCTCTCAACTCAGGTATTTGCGGCGCTATATAATTCAAAATATACACGGGATAGAAATCATGTATTTTAGTTTTGTCCGGACGTTCATATACAGAATATGGTGCTATGATGTGTATTGTAAGTAGGACAAACGAATTCAGTTGTTTGTACCTGCAGCCCTTCTGGTCACTCCAGGCATCATGATTATGCTGTGTCTGTTCTGGGAGACGCTCTTCTCTTTTGGTGACTGACTTAATATATTTAGTATATATCTTGCCCTCAAAGAAACAACATACTTATAGTTTAATCATACAAATTTTTTTTTGTATATCAGAGGTCTGTCAAATTGCCTACTTCTCGTTGTACCCGCACTCGCTCACGCACTGGTATTTGCTTTATTTATTTGTTTTTATGTATTTTTAGTCTCGTCCTGCTCGCAATTACACCTGCCTATCGTGCAATGATGCAGACATGGCTACGAGCACTCATGTGTTGGAAGGTATACGCCTGATTGTCGAGCCCGAGAAAGAATACCACTAGGGTTAAACGAATATGAGCGCCAATTTCGTCCCTCTGTCACCCCTTCCCATCTCTATCTGTCTTTCTCTCTTTCTCTCGCAATTGCTCTTTACATAGGTTTCGTTCCTGCAACCCTTGGTACCACGCGCTCTTTATTCTACACAATTTTCAGTTGTGTGGTGAGAGGGTGTATAGAACGACGAGAGTCTGGCATATGGACCAGTGCGCATCTGGTTTCTCAATCTGTCCATCAATTATTTTCAGAAAGATCAAGTAACGCCCGTTTCGATCACCCAACCAGCTCCAACTAATTAATTGGCGTAAAATTCATTATTCGTCTTGTTACATTGTAACATTAAATATGCATAACATATTAGATAAACGTAGTCTGTGCCCACGATAAAGCGTGACCAGGAGAACAATCATATTTAGTTACAATATTTAGTTACAAACTTTTTGGTTTCCTTTCCACGTATTAGCAATAATTCAGCAGAAGTAAGCATATTCCTTTATCGTGATTTGTGTAAATAATATTGTGTCATGCGCTTGAGTGAACTCGCACAAGCGATGTGCTGACTTCTTCATTCCTATTGAAAGCCAATCGACGAACTGATGAAGTGAAGAGAAGAAGGCACCTAGGAGCGATTGTGCTTACCATGTTGGATAATTTTGAGAATTTCTATAATTTTTAAGCATGTTCGAACTGCAATAAATAATATCTGTGTTGCAGGGTATCTGCGTAAAGCATATACGGAAATGATTCATTCACAACAATATTTGCTAAAATATTGGGGTGTCCGGAGTTCCGCCATTTTTTTTTATTTTTCTCCAATAATATACAATACTCAATGATCAATGTATGCTCTCTTCTTTCTCACTATCACCGTCCAGCGATCGGGTGGAGTCGCAATTCCCCTCTTCCAGAATGCGCTATTCTTCCCGAACACCCCAATAGCAGTGCAAGACTTCTCGCTGACCAGAACGGAGTGATCGAAGAGAGGCCGAGAAAGATAAATTGAGCGGCCATGCTAAACATCACGCACCAGGTACGAGCCAGCATCTGCGTACAATGAACTTCAGATTCACTAATCAAAAATAGCAAAACGCTCAGAAGAAGAGTGTTGCTCTCTTCTTCTCTCAAATGCCAATCAATTGTGGTAGAAAATAATTGAGTGACTGCTCAACTTTTTACGGGCCACATGAAAATGACATTATTGATGAAGAAGAGTATGTGAAAAACGTAAGACACAATACTGTAGACAACCAGTCCTCTCTCAGCAGAGTGTCTAAAATATCATTTTTTTTGGAATTTTCCCTCCACTTTGGAGTATGATTCAGGAAACATTCTTGGAAATTCTCGAAAAAACATTTTTTTGGAAATTCTCGAAAAAAACAAATTCTCGAATCAACATTACAAAAAGCGAGCAATAATTATCAAAAAAAACTTACTTCCGATCATCCAAACCGTAAAATAACTTCCGTTCCTTGACGATAAATCTGACTAGCACGAGATTGACAACTAGAGTAGCAAGAGATACAACATTCGAGATGATTTTGTTGATTATTTGAAATGTCTAGAAATGTCTTTTATTGAGTTTCATTTTTTAATAAAAATAATTAATACCTCGTCAGTTTGAATTTTTATCGGATAAACCAACGAAATATTATGGAAGTGAATTGGACGATATTCAATTGCAGAGAAAAACGATGTGTGTATCAATGCGGGAATAGATAGAAAGCACGATATCAAGATTGAAATGTAGAAAGTTTTCGAATTGTTCTTGAAATATATCAGAATTGTTTGCAGACTTCCTCTTGTTTTCAAGGTACTGTTGCCCATGTTTATCTGTCTGTGTTATCGCCGCTCCTTTGCTACCGAAATCATTTTTTTTGTTGTAATTAACAGTTGCGCACACTACGTGTCTCAGAACGCGTTTCCTGATGCGCGGAAAACTAAATTATTAGACTCTCTTGTTTCAGGCGTGAATACATCATTACTTTCAGTCGGTTGAGTGCGACAAAGAGCGACGTATGGAGAGCGACACATCCACAGGATATGTAGAGCAGGGCTAAATCGGGATGAATTCGCAGGAATGTGTATAATCGAGTAATCGTCTGACTCTCTCCAAATCGCATGCTCTCTTTCTTTCACTAACCAGCAAGAGAGTGTGTGCTATGGGGAGAGTCAGGCCATTGCTTGTCTAATCATTTTGGACATATCGCTAAAACAGGAAATAAAGTCATAACTAGGGTTCCCTTATTGGAAAGGTTTTGTATCATTTTCAGATATGCTTCATGTGCACTATATCTAAGAATTATGTAGCGTACATGAAACATATCTGAAAATGATACAAAACTTTTCCAATATGATAACTCTAGTCAACGTCAAAATTGTGGCTAACGAGTTGATACAAATATTTACAATTCATACGGTCAACTGCAACTAACTAATCGGCTTTACGAGACCAATGCCCTGAATTGTCGTGTAGAATCCATACATGAACGGAGTATTAGTTAGTTGGTAAGCGATTAGATATTAGGTTGGTAAGAAAGTTCTGTCGCGTATAATTTTTCCATTTTTTCTCTACTGCATTGCTTGTCTGGAAATCCAATTTAACATTAGTTGAAGCGGCATACGTAGTATACAGCAACAGGTTTCCTATTTCGAATTTAAATCGACTAAAAAAAGAAAATCTTGAAAATTTGGAAAATTACGATTTTTATGTGCTATTGTTTTAACTCTACCGTTTTAATACGCGATAGAAACTGCTTCTATTCATTTGATGTGTGATAGCAATAGAGTTGTACTTCCAGAATATCACACAATATCCGGTATTCGAGATGTGTTCGAAGCTGTAGATTGCAAAAAAAGCTGATTTCAAAGATCACATTCAGGCATCAGCCTTTGCAAAACTGTGGCTTACAAACAGTTAGGTGCACCACTCTCCAATTTAAAGTAAACACTAAGCATGTCGTGTACTTCACTACCCACAACAATTGATCTTACTAAATCAACCGCTAAATCTTCAGGAACGTGAGATGCTTATCCTCAAAAATAAATCTAGTGTAATTTTCAGAATTAGGGCTGATCCCAGGTTGGCTTAATGAGGCGGTCTTATTGGTACACACTCAAAAGTATGCCCACTTGCTGCACTTTGCAATAGTGGGTTAGTTATGTCCATATCACGCTTCTTCTTTCTACCATGGGCAATTAAATTGTATGGTTGACGATCAATGTCACTGAATTTGGCAGTCGACCGTGCCAGAATTAGTAATTGGAGAAAACTGTGATAACGTTTCCTTGAAAGAGTAACCAAGCACTATTAGTCAACTGAAGATCGTATGGCGGTTGATCAAGTTTGAAGGGAAATATAATCCAAAATGTAAAATACGTAAAACGCGACAGAACTTTCTTACCAACCTAATACATAGCGCCATGCATTATTGCCTGATGAAATTTAAAAGGTAATTAAGAAAGAAATGGTGATTCCTCTGTTTTGAATAATTAGTATACAGAGAAACAATACAGATGTAACAAATTACAAATAAACGGAAACTGACAGTTGCTCCGTTAATCACAATCAGTTTGAATGTATAATTGTGAGCGAATGGGTAAACGAACAGTGCTGCGGGGATAGTAATGAGAAGTGCGGCCGTGATGAGTATGGTCTGGCCCATATCGAAGAGCCCCAGCACGTCCATCATTTAGACAATCAATTATCTTCGTCCTAGCATAGGGAAAATTCAGAATTGAAAAACAAAGACATAAATTTGGGGAAAGATTTCTGCGCAAATTCGGGGTATTTATCTCTGAGAAACCGAAGGGAAAATGCAGGGTGCTTACTCAGATTTCGTCTCAGTAAATGCCGTGTATTCAAGCTGTGATTAGAAATTCCATCTGGTAATGTAGCACATGTCAGAAAGCAGAGAATTCGATCAAAATGTCAATTATAGGAGAAGATAAAAATACAATACTGTTTCTGCTTCACCAAATCGGATCAGCATGGTTACTAGGATTTCCGAATACAAATACAAATACAAATTTTTATTCCATCCATTCATAGTGCGTATTTGGGGGTACGGGAAGATCCTTTGATGGAGTTGATGGAAGTTACGTCGCCCTTGGCGATTCGTTGTGTGGACTATAGCACGAATTGATCATGGTAAAAAAGTGCCATAATATTCGTAAAATTTATCTTAGAATTCCACGTATCTTTATCGCCAAAACGCTTTCATCGAACGAGCGGTCTAGAGAGTGCGTCTTATGATGAGACAGAAACCTGTTTAGCGAACTACAATTGAACTATAGTGTAGATGTCGTGATCGTATAGTATTTGGATTATGCTAGAAAAAAGGCAACGGAGTGTAGGCCAGGTAGGTGGTAAGCCAAGGTGATCGTACTATGGGCAAACACCAACGAAACAGCGTCGTTTCTCCACGTCATCTGGTGAGAAATGGACTTTTGCATCAGCTTGATCAGAATAGACTCGAGTTGACTCTAGAATTTATCGACTAATATCGCTCATGAGTGTCATCATTTCGTCATTTTAAATTCTCATGCCTCGCTTTACTTCGCTTACAGCTTCTTGTCACTTGTGCCCAGCATAAAGAAAGGCATGCAGTGTAGGAGCGGTGTGTCGGGGGCGATGTTTACCAAATCGCCCCACGCCTTACACCACGCTTTTCAGATTCGGTCAGACGCCAATCAAGCACGACCTCTCCCACGTGAATACGAAGATCGTCGGTGGCGACGTCGCCATTCCCTACTCAATTTGCTATTAAAATTTGCAATATTACAAGATTACAATTTGCTTATTTAATCTTTATTTAATCTAATTGCAGATTCGAGACCAAAGACAGGGATCCTTCAGAGATCTGGAACAGCCAGTATAACATCATCTTCGACATCCAGGTCGGAGAGAAGCGTCAGCGAGAAGCGCGTGGCTGACGGATATGATATTACGAAAATCAGTATCATCGATAAAGAAAAAATGTATGCCTACCTCGCAATGCGCAGAGAAAGACAAGTGACACTAATACATAATGAGGGAGAATGAAGAAGAGAAATATCGATTGGTCATTCATAGATTTCTGTTCTCAAGATAGTCGGAGATTCCGAAGTGATATGATTCTTTACACCAGTACGCCCTTACTCGCCCGTGCGCCGGGGTAATTTTGTCCGGCCGTGAGACGAAAAATTCCCACGGTCGGAGAGGTTGGTTGGAGAGGTTGTGAGATGGTAGGATATCTACATCAGTTGAAACCTACATCCAAGTATCCAACTTACGGGGATCTTAGCTAGAATATATTAAGCATATATGCTAAATCCGAAATTGAACAGAGATATAAATTGATCGACTGTACGTAGTGTAGGAGGACATGCCAGGCTGATAATCAAATTTAGCCTTGACAAGCACCAACAAAACCGTGACTTTTTGATTGCTCTTCTTCCTTACTCTCTCCGCTTCTTCTGAAGAGATATGTGCCAAAGTCGATCAAAGTATAGCCGAATAAAGCGTAATTCGGGCCACCATCTCTTCATTATCACGTTTTCTCTACAATCGAAAGGCCGATAGATTTGTGTGTCTTTGTCACTGGTGGCCGATTCTCTTGTATACAAGAGCATAATGTGTCATCGACCGGCCGACAGATGGTGCGGGGATGGTGAAACGGCCACCCGATTTATGAGCTCTAGAGTCGAGTATAGTCGAGCTTGGCTTGTATCGACCAATGAATACCGTCACTGTATTATCATTTGGTATTGGAATCCATTTGGGAGTGGTATAAATGCGCATGTACATCTCTCTTATTGACTTACTGGCAATAACTTTGTCGCTCTTTTTTATTTTGCAAAATTGAAATATTGTACTATTGCAGAATGGCCTCTGGGAACTTACTGCTCCCGTTGATGCTGCTTTTCCTTGCAGTATGCGCCGATGCGTTCGTGTACTCATGCGAAGAAGTCCGCTACAGGGTGAGTTGTAGGGTTGACCAATCTTTAATTGAATCGCGAATCTTTCTTGTTCCAATATTGGTTGTCAAGGCGTGTTCTCTTGGAAAAACTAAATCGGATTCATTTTAACAATTCTAGCATTGTTTCTTGCACATGCATCTGTCATCTGTATGCATTAATTCGATTCGCCCGGTAATTGGAAATTGTCAATATGTGAACAACGGTTGTTTAACTAACAAGAACTGCCCCTTAAATTATTTGAATTGTAATTATTAAATAAATAATAATATTAATTCTGGCAGCTGATCAACCAGAACTACGAACAGAAGACGTCGTTCGCATGTATTTTCACTGAGGAAGGAGTGAGAAGTTTGCCTACCTTTGGTGTTAATAGTGTTTCAAAGCGCTTGTTATAACAATTGATATTTCTTTGCAGTTCAACAACTGGGATCAGCTCAAAAAGATTGAGTCCGCCGGCTATTCGACTAGGTGAGCACTGCTTCAGATATTCGTTATTAATTCTTCCTGACATTTAAAAAATATTGCTCATTAAAGCCATATTGCTTTTAGTTTATTCGTGTCCTAATTCGTAGAATACTCGAAATAACATTTAGTATGCATGTATACATCAACAATATATATATCAACTTTATTAGTATCATTAGTATTAGCACATTAGTATCATTATTACATGAAGACTAATCATCTGACGCGTGTGTATGATCTCACTTTGAGCACAAGATAGCGAGCGTATGTGATTAAAGGGTGCTCCGGGGAATGTTCAGTCACCCATAGTGACAGTGTGGATATCGTAGAGGCCACTCACCCGATCAGAAATCACTTTGTACGAAGTTTCACAGACGCCTCTGGGCCTATTTACATACGCGCAAAGTTCATTGAAAGCGCAGGGTAGCGCCTGGTTCGTTTATGCTTCACACGTTTTACATACGTTTCAGCTCATTCTAGGGGCATAATCGCTACAGTTTCCCATTGCGAGCGCAGAATTTTCGTGGTGGGACTCCCTAGAATTTGTTCCCCGGAGCACTCCTTTAATAAGGAGCGTCAGACCATTGCTTATTTTGCCAGTTTGTTCGACATCGCTCAGCCGGGAGGTTGCTTCTCGAGGAAGTCGGATGAGCCGGCATGGAGACTCATCTCCACTCCCGGTCAGTAGGGATCTTTTCGATACCTGCCAAGTTGTGAAAAAGCTTGCAGAATAAATATAATTCAACTAGAGTGCGCAATTCGAGTCATGGTACCTTAATTTCGCCCACTCTCTCGTCCGGTCGAGCGGAGCGGGGGTGCGCGAAATGGGAAATGAAGAGACGGTTACCCGAATTTCGAACTTTAATTGCTGCAGGGCAACCGCTCGACTGCAAGCAGGAATTCACGATTGTCTACACCAGCGACGTGCCCACCTTCAGCACCCCGTTCTGGGAGGTGCGCAAATATCCGTTATTCTTTATGGGGAAAAAATTTGAAGCATGTTTTTTTTTAACTTTTTTATTTTTATTTTTTATATCTGTCTAGTGGCGAAAAGTACAGAAAGTGAAAAATTTGGAACTAAGGAAGGACAATGATGAGAGAAGGTGGGGGGGGGGGGGGGCTCGCGCGACTAGCATCCTACTCCTCTCCCCACATCTCACTCGAAAACACGAATTTCAAATGTGTATCTCTAGGAAACATATAATTGGCAGGTCCGACAGACACGCATCACCAGCAAACACGTGTTCGTGCAGCCGCGCAACATTCAGTAAGCTTGATGAATAAACGGACAAAACATAACTGTGTTTTATTGTTCTACAATGACCAAGTCTAAAATATGCCGTTTCCCGATAATATATGTCTTCTGCCACTAAGATACTAGGTCGAATGAGAACCGTCGGATGAGAACCCACCGGATTAGAACCAAAAATGTACACTTCTCTAGGATATTGGTATACTAATTTTCGTAAGTGAGATAACATACTCGAAAATACTGGAGAGAGTACTTTTTTGTTCTCATCCGACGGTGCTCTTCTGACTTAGTACTAGAGTGTCGAAAGTAATTGATTTGTCATTTAATTTTGAAAAAGACGCTTCATTTTCCATCCTTCACTTTAAAATGACGTGTCACTTTCGACGGAAAATGACGCGTCATTTTCGAATCTTGATGACGCGTCGCTTCATTCTCCCCACTCTCCGGTGGGGAGAGTAGCGGGGAGAAAGAGTAGTTTGGGAAGATATTGTAGCGTAATGTCTTGTCGACGTGACATTTTTAAAACGACTTGTCGACGTGTCATTTTGATAGAAAGTGAACACTTATTGAAAATGACGCGTCATTTTTTGACGCGTCATTAGTCGATTGCCCAGTCATTGTCGACACTCTACTTACCTCTAATGCTTTATCGAAATCATCGCAGATCATCAAATTCTGCTTGCCGAGTTAGATTTTATCTTACTAAAATTATATTGAACGTATATTTTGGAGGATAAAAAATTGCCAAATTTATTCTGCAGATGGCTGCACACTGTGAGCTGCTACGGTAACGGGACGATCAGCATTGCAACTGGTGCTGGAGTAGGCGAGAATCTCCTGGCAGTGAGATTTTTTTGTTTACCCGTTTAGACAGTTTTCCCTCAATTTCTGATAAGTTCCAGTTGAGCTTCATATCTTAGGAAACTGGTGGGCTATGTAGAGCGCCTGAAACATACCCGAAAAAGATCCAAAAATTGTATTTTAATTGCTTCTGATTCGCCCGAATACAAATTGACGTTCTGAAATGGGCATAACAGATGCGGCGCAGTGCCCGATTGGATCTTCACATTCGACAACGTCTACACGGTCTATGTCGATGCCGGCATCACATGGACTGTCGAGTTCTCGCGAAACCCCGGAGATGGTGAGTTATCCTTTTTAAACGTTATTTGAGCCTTTTTGATAATTATTCCAGAGTTTGCAATTGCATTGCCAAAATACCACCTCGGTGGGCCTTTTCGTTTCCAAAGTTAGGGGAAAAGTTATCGAGAACGAAGAGCACTGACAACAGTTCGTAGTAGCGCGTTCGGATCTCCGACACTTCATCTCCCAAACGGTAGATCCGCGAAAGACTGTGAGAAGTGCATAGACGGTGACCCGAATTACGAACTATATAATTATCCATAACGGGTAGCAAATGCATTGATCGCAGCTATTCACAACCCGGTCACTGTGGAGAGAGGCGATCATCTCGTGCTCTTCACCAGCGGTCGCTGTGATGACCTGCAGAACCTCGCCGGACGCACAGACAATCGCGAGTACATTAGACTCGGAAACTGGTCAGTAGAGAGGGAACGCCTACTACGATGAGATCATTGTGAAGATTGAACGATGTGAATCATTGTGAAGATTGAACGATGTGAATACGTTAAATTTCGATTTGTTAGCACTCCAATATCTCATCTGTCAGGGACTACATGGATGTTTCCGTCGTCATGAACGTCGTTATGGACACGGATAACTCCGGAAGTGTCGCGCTCCAGAAATATGGGGGCGGACCGACATTCAAGTTCGTTTTTTCACTACTACATATAGACTACAAGCACTACCACTGATATAGAAAACAAGCACTACCTCCTTGGTTAGAATTCGGATTTGTAAAATCATGTTCCGAGAAATATTATGCTCGTTTCCAAAATATTCTCTTACCGCTCGATCGGACTAGACAGTGTGGTGGAAGGACGATACAATTACCCAAATTTGATGGTCTATTTCAGCTACTACAACGGCACGCACACCGATTCGTTCAACACGGACTATTTCGAGGTAAATCTTCGTCTGACTCTTTTGGCATCACATGCGCAATCATGTTGAATGAAGGGAGATAGACCATTGATCATGGAGATGCATGTAGAATTTGTATCATTTTAGCAATACACCTGCAATTTTTTTCTTCGATATCACACTTTTTGTAGATTCGCTACGAGCCAAAGGGCAAGGATCCCGCTGAGATCTGGAACAGTCAGGATAACATCATCTTCGACATCCAGATCGGACCGAAGCGTCCGTGAGGGAGGAGGACAGTGAACAATGACTTGTATTATCATACACTTCATCCGACTAGATTAATTGTAGCAACCTGTAACTAAATACTGCATGCCTTTCGAACTGTTCTGGGGGTATTGAATGAGTTCATCAAAATTTTGTCGAAGAAATTATACGAAGTTATTTAAACTCGCGAAGAAATGTATCCTAACCTTCCTTTTCATATATTCCCTACTTCAACATGTGGTCATGTATACATATCCAATTACAATTTAATTACTATCGAATTGTAATTAGTAATTATCTATCCAATGACGAGGCTGTGACTTCGTTTCGACATTTACTTTGCATACTCGTAGATTCATAATTTGATGATTGCGGGCATCTCGAGCAACCGTCGTTGTTATTCAGACCTGAATTCAAGAAATATTTCGCTTTATTAGCAAACCCATTAACAAAAAAATGCATTTACAAAAATCCATACAATTTGATCGACCGGCACTGTTGTTGTTTCAAGAGATCTTCGAATGTATTCAAGTAGCATGCATTCGCTCATTAATGTAGCGCTACACCATATTTTTCATTCAATTAAGACAGAAGTACCACAGATGGTTAAGGATTCCTGCACCTCCATAATGATCATTGATCATATCAATATTAAACACATTTTGGAACAACGCATGGACACGAAGATCGCACGCCATGCGCAGGTGAAGATCACGGACGCTTTATTATCAGCATCACATTTTCGAGATCAAACATGCAACCTTCGATTCTCTTCATTCTAGAAATAAATAGAAATAAATCAAATGACATTAATTGTTTTTAAGCTTCTCTCTACTGAATTCACAAATACAACTATTCTGGTTACTTTATTGTTAACCTCTAGAGCAAAGTATCTCTCCGATTTAATCTATTATAGCCATAGTTGCCCAACACTGGCGGCGAGGTGTTTTCAGACCATGAACCCCTACTCATGGTTGCGGAGAGCGCCCCTGTTTTGAGGGGCGCTCTCCGCAGGGACGTATAGGGGGTCATGGTCAAAAATCTATTGGTAGGTCAATGGTAGGTCAGGACTATCGTACATGTCAGCAAAATCCGAACGGCCACCGAGAGGCACCGAGAATTTTTCTTTTTCTGGCTCTGCGAATACGCAATTTTAAAAGTCGTGGTTGTGCTCATATTTTTTATCATGGTCGATTTGCCGGAATCGCCCCGGACATGTTTGGTCAATTATGACAACAAATCGATAAATCAAATACACAACATTTTGGTGCGATTACGGTATTTAGGAAAGCTCACCAAACTTGGTGAGCTTTCCAAAATACCGTAATCGCACCATAATTGTTTGCTTTCGATTAATCGATTTCTAGCCATAATTGACCGGACATATCCGGGTCGATTACGGAAAATCGACCATGACAAAAAATATGAACGCAACCACGACTTTTAAAATTGCGTATTCGCAGAGAGCCAGAAATCGAAAATTTCTCGGTGCCTCTCGGTGGCCGTTCTGATTTCGCTGACATGTACGATAGGTACCGTACCCAATCGATAGTACAGTACCCCTATATACCGTATACCACTACCGTAACCCTGATTATCGCAAGCTAACTTTATTTTTAAAAAAGTCCTGGTACCATGCCCAATCGATTATACATTACCCAAGTAACTACAGTAACCCAGGTCCTTGGGTCAGATCCAGTTCCTTGGGTCAAACATTTTTCTAAAAATTTCATACATTTTTCTAAAAATTCAAAACCTATTATACAATTATTCTACAATAATTAGAGATACGGTTAGATAGTTTAAAATAATTGTTTGCTCAATTTTGGATTTTTAGAAAAATGTTTGACCCAAGGAACAGGATCTGACCCAAGGAACTGGTTACTGTAGTTACTTGGGTACTGTATAATCGATTGGGCATGGTACCAGGACTTTTTACAAATAAAGTTAGTTTGCGATAATCGGGGGTTACGGTAGTGGTATACGGTATCTAGGGGTACTGCACTATCGATTAGGTACGGTACCTAGTCCTGACCTACCATTGACCTACCAATAGATTTTTGACCATGACCCCCTATACGTCCCTGCGGAGAGCGCCCCTCAAAACAGGGGCGCTCTCCGGAACCATGAGTAGGGGTTCATGGGTGTCGCCGCCGGCGTGGGCAACTATGATTATAGCCCTTATCACATAAGACACGCGCTTATCAGTGCATGGCACATTACGAGGATAACCGTAGTGGGCACATGATTATTCGGTCCGGTGCACCCTGGACGAGAGCATTGCAACACATGCCTGTCCTCATTATACACGCTAGCTCGGCCGTCTGACCGGCGAGAGAGTACACCAAGTGAAGAGAATCATTTCTTCCTTACTCAGAAAATAAAACAAGAAAAAGAAAAGAAGGCCCGCGACAGAAGAGAAAACGGGTAGGGTACACGGAGTCGTATGAACATATTGTCTTTCCACCCAGCTTTCGGGAGTATAATTTTACTAAATTAATAGAATCGTAATATGCCGGGTTGGCGAAGTGGTTGCGTGCCAGACGATCGATGGGTCATGAGCACACTGGCGGCGAGGTATTAGGTTGGTGCAAAAGTTTCTGACTATTTATTGTTTCGTTATTTCTGCTGGCATATTTCGATGTCTGTAATTTCTCTATAGTTTTAGTGAACTCACTAATAGTGGACTTTCATTATATAATTGTATTGGAACTAGTGTTTCCTAAGTAGGAAAAAAAAATTATAATAAAAAATCCCGGAAATTGGCTTTTTTCAGTGTTTTTGATTGAGCTCCACTTTTCGAGTATCTGTGACCTACCGAATTTGCCCAATATGTCAGTAGTAGAGCAAGAGTTGCTTGTTCAGTTAAGCGTGAAAAAGCCGATGTTCAGTGCGAGTGAGTAGAAATATACAGTAGAAAATAATGATTTAGAGGTCCCAATTGGCTGAATCGCGGTTTCGAAATGTCCGTTCGCTCATTGATGAATGAATTCAAATGCAAATGTAAATGTATACTAAGGTCGGTAGGTAGCATATAATCAACCTCAATTGAGATGTCTTAAGCGATCTATACGAAGACAGTGCTAGCAAAGACAAAGTAGGAAATTCCCAATTAGAATTTTCTGGCGCGTTGCTCCACATTTCAAGCGGCTATTTCGCGTTTATGAGTTTGTACAGCGTGGCAATATGCCCATGAATTGGGCTTTTTAATAGTCCTTCACTTTTGCCATTCTCACATTTCCCCTTGGAGTTATGATAAATTAAAAAGTCTGGCGAGATACGGACAATGATGACTTTGACTGTGAATGTTGCCATCGTTACCGATCGAATTGGCCCGGTATAGTGTTATTTAAAAAAAAACATTCCCAAGCCCTCATAAACTGAGAAAAGATCATTAGTTGATTGACAACATTAAATGAATGGGGGAGGTCAAAATGCCCAAAAAAGAAACTAGGCCGAAACTTTTGCACCAACCTAATATTTTCAGACCTTAACCCACTATTAATGCTGGGGCACTTCCCCCTCGATATGAAGGGGGAAGCGCCCCATCATGTATAGGGGGTCATGGTCAAAAATCGATTGTTAGGCCAATAGTAGGTCAAGACTAGGCACAGTACCCAATCGATATTACATTACCCCAAGATACCGTATACCACTACCGTAACCACAATTATCGCAAAGTAACTTTATTTGTTTTTAAAAGTCCTGGTACCGTGCGGTAGAAGAAGCCCTGTCGTGATACTTTATTTATTTTTTATGAAATAATACATTTTAGTCAGAGGATAAAAAATGTATTCGCACGAGGACATCATTCAGGAAAATTGAATCAATCTCAAGTGGGTGGCAATATTAGACGTAATTGATCACAATATTTGCGAAATCAACAATAAAGGTTTTTAAATAATTATGGATGCACTATAGAATTGCCATTCAAACGTCGAAGTACTCAAACTGCAGTAAATTATAAAAAAACTCCATATATTTTAAAAAGAAATCATTGATTGATAAAAAATTATTCAAAATGTAACAATCAAAGTTAAATGCAATTATATTGTGGGCGATGATAGTGTCGTGATCATTGTTCGATACTTCGCTGGTACAGAGTGTAGGCACGATTCCAGGTTGATAAGCGATTCCTCCCCTGGTCACACACCACCAAGACTACGTGGTATCTTGATCCCTTTTTTGCCTTGCTCGCTGCGTCTTCTGATGCTTCCCATGAGATGAATCTCTTTATCTTGCATGCTTTCTTGCCTTTCGGACGAACGAAATAGTAAGCATCCATGGAAGATATGGCCATGGGGGCCATCGGAATAGAGTCGAGTTGATGTCACTTCAGACTATGGCACGCATCGATCACGACCGCTAATGAATATCATCATTTTATGATCTGTTGAAATTTGCATTGGAGTGGTATATATAGACACGTGTTTTGTCGTGGTTACATCAGTCCTTCATGTGCTTTCTATATCCTATCGGCACCTGATTTACGTTTAAGAACAGTGGCGCGTGTTGTCGCCTTACTTTTTTACTCTATCATTGATACAAAGGTTGTGATAGGATTAAAATGCGTTCAACTATTTCCTCGCATAATTGCAGCATGGTCTCCGGGCGGTTGCTCCAGTCATTCCTTCTCCTCGTCTTCCTATCTGCAGGCACCAATGCCTTTGTCTTCTCCTGCGAGGAAGTGAAATACAGGGTGAGTATTTTTACAGGGTGTGTAATGAATTTTCATTTTTTCCCTTTTTTTAAAGTTGTGTTCGATATCAATGGGCAATTGAAGTAGACTTATCTGATTTTGTTCAATATTAAATAACAATAATTTAGTAAATTCAGCTGATCAACCAGAACTACGAAGCCAACGCAACGTTTGCCTGCATCTTCACCGAGGAAGGAGTGAGCCTTAATCTCTTTATTTTTATTTATTTATTTTATTTATACTTTACTCTCCAACATTTTGGATGATGGAACGGGTTGAGAACTGTTTTTCGCATGTTTTGGAACGCATTGAGCACCAAACATAATTCATTTGGATACTACCATCGCACCCTTTACAATCATCCTAATCTTCTTGGTTCGCTGAAATTTATCCATTCTCGATATTTTCAGTTCAACAACTGGGCCCAGCTCAAAAAGATTGAGTTCGCTACATATTCGATCAGGTAGGCCTTCCTAAGTTGCACGATTATCAAATTTGTCCACTCCTGAGAGCAAAACACAAATAACGTACCTTAAAACATGCGAAATCAAAATGCAAATCATCAATTTGTTCAGTCTGGCCGACATCTCTCAGCCTGGTGGCTGCATCTCGAGAAAGCCGGACGAACCTACCTGGCGTCTCATCTCCACCCCCGGAACCGCGCTCGATTGCAAACAGGTAATTAGGAAAATGAGATAATTATATTCTTTGGTTATTTTATTTTCCGAATATTTTCAATTTTGTTACATAGCATATAAGCAATGAAACGCACCTGAGACCTATCCGAAAAAATAAAATACAATAGGGAACTTCTTTCAGGAATTCACGATCATCTACACCAGCGACGTGCCCCAGTTCAGCGACGCGCTCACAGATGTAATTTTACTAATATTATATCTAAATTTTACTAATATTATAAGTTCTTGGTTGTGTAATTTCTCAAATATGGAAATGTCACAGGTCCGACAAACGCGAATCACCAACAAGCACACATTCGTGCAGCCACGCAACATCCAGTGAGTACAATTGATGACAATTAGAACTTTGTCAACCTTATTGTATTGTATTGTAGTATGTTTTATAATAACTAAACAAATATAACGTAGGTGGTTGCACACTGAGCAATGTCTGGGTACCGGAAACGTGACCATCGCAACTGGTGCAGGACTGGGCGAGAAGGAGGAGCGATTCGACATGATTTCCTGGCCGTGAGCATCAATATTCACGCTGTATTTTGAATCGTACCGATGAAAATTTAACATTAGTTGAAGCGGCATACGTAGTATACAGCAACAGGTTTCCTATTTCGAATTTAAATCGACTAAAAAAAGAAAATCTTGAAAATTTGGAAAATTACGATTTTTATGTGCTATTGTTTTAACTCTACCGTTTTAATACGCGATAGAAACTGCTTCTATTCATTTGATGTGTGATAGCAATAGAGTTGTACTTCCAGAATATCACACAATATCCGGTATTCGAGATGTGTTCGAAGCTGTAGATTGCAAAAAAAGCTGATTTCAAAGATCACATTCAGGCATCAGCCTTTGCAAAACTGTGGCTTACAAACAGTTAGGTGCACCACTCTCCAATTTAAAGTAAACACTAAGCATGTCGTGTACTTCACTACCCACAACAATTGATCTTACTAAATCAACCGCTAAATCTTCAGGAACGTGAGATGCTTATCCTCAAAAATAAATCTAGTGTAATTTTCAGAATTAGGGCTGATCCCAGGTTGGCTTAATGAGGCGGTCTTATTGGTACACACTCAAAAGTATGCCCACTTGCTGCACTTTGCAATAGTGGGTTAGTTATGTCCATATCACGCTTCTTCTTTCTACCATGGGCAATTAAATTGTATGGTTGACGATCAATGTCACTGAATTTGGCAGTCGACCGTGCCAGAATTAGTAATTGGAGAAAACTGTGATAACGTTTCCTTGAAAGAGTAACCAAGCACTATTAGTCAACTGAAGATCGTATGGCGGTTGATCAAGTTTGAAGGGAAATATAATCCAAAATGTAAAATACGTAAAACGCGACAGAACTTTCTTACCAACCTAATACATAGCGCCATGCATTATTGCCTGATGAAATTTAAAAGGTAATTAAGAAAGAAATGGTGATTCCTCTGTTTTGAATAATTAGTATACAGAGAAACAATACAGATGTAACAAATTACAAATAAACGGAAACTGACAGTTGCTCCGTTAATCACAATCAGTTTGAATGTATAATTGTGAGCGAATGGGTAAACGAACAGTGCTGCGGGGATAGTAATGAGAAGTGCGGCCGTGATGAGTATGGTCTGGCCCATATCGAAGAGCCCCAGCACGTCCATCATTTAGACAATCAATTATCTTCGTCCTAGCATAGGGAAAATTCAGAATTGAAAAACAAAGACATAAATTTGGGGAAAGATTTCTGCGCAAATTCGGGGTATTTATCTCTGAGAAACCGAAGGGAAAATGCAGGGTGCTTACTCAGATTTCGTCTCAGTAAATGCCGTGTATTCAAGCTGTGATTAGAAATTCCATCTGGTAATGTAGCACATGTCAGAAAGCAGAGAATTCGATCAAAATGTCAATTATAGGAGAAGATAAAAATACAATACTGTTTCTGCTTCACCAAATCGGATCAGCATGGTTACTAGGATTTCCGAATACAAATACAAATACAAATTTTTATTCCATCCATTCATAGTGCGTATTTGGGGGTACGGGAAGATCCTTTGATGGAGTTGATGGAAGTTACGTCGCCCTTGGCGATTCGTTGTGTGGACTATAGCACGAATTGATCATGGTAAAAAAGTGCCATAATATTCGTAAAATTTATCTTAGAATTCCACGTATCTTTATCGCCAAAACGCTTTCATCGAACGAGCGGTCTAGAGAGTGCGTCTTATGATGAGACAGAAACCTGTTTAGCGAACTACAATTGAACTATAGTGTAGATGTCGTGATCGTATAGTATTTGGATTATGCTAGAAAAAAGGCAACGGAGTGTAGGCCAGGTAGGTGGTAAGCCAAGGTGATCGTACTATGGGCAAACACCAACGAAACAGCGTCGTTTCTCCACGTCATCTGGTGAGAAATGGACTTTTGCATCAGCTTGATCAGAATAGACTCGAGTTGACTCTAGAATTTATCGACTAATATCGCTCATGAGTGTCATCATTTCGTCATTTTAAATTCTCATGCCTCGCTTTACTTCGCTTACAGCTTCTTGTCACTTGTGCCCAGCATAAAGAAAGGCATGCAGTGTAGGAGCGGTGTGTCGGGGGCGATGTTTACCAAATCGCCCCACGCCTTACACCACGCTTTTCAGATTCGGTCAGACGCCAATCAAGCACGACCTCTCCCACGTGAATACGAAGATCGTCGGTGGCGACGTCGCCATTCCCTACTCAATTTGCTATTAAAATTTGCAATATTACAAGATTACAATTTGCTTATTTAATCTTTATTTAATCTAATTGCAGATTCGAGACCAAAGACAGGGATCCTTCAGAGATCTGGAACAGCCAGTATAACATCATCTTCGACATCCAGGTCGGAGAGAAGCGTCAGCGAGAAGCGCGTGGCTGACGGATATGATATTACGAAAATCAGTATCATCGATAAAGAAAAAATGTATGCCTACCTCGCAATGCGCAGAGAAAGACAAGTGACACTAATACATAATGAGGGAGAATGAAGAAGAGAAATATCGATTGGTCATTCATAGATTTCTGTTCTCAAGATAGTCGGAGATTCCGAAGTGATATGATTCTTTACACCAGTACGCCCTTACTCGCCCGTGCGCCGGGGTAATTTTGTCCGGCCGTGAGACGAAAAATTCCCACGGTCGGAGAGGTTGGTTGGAGAGGTTGTGAGATGGTAGGATATCTACATCAGTTGAAACCTACATCCAAGTATCCAACTTACGGGGATCTTAGCTAGAATATATTAAGCATATATGCTAAATCCGAAATTGAACAGAGATATAAATTGATCGACTGTACGTAGTGTAGGAGGACATGCCAGGCTGATAATCAAATTTAGCCTTGACAAGCACCAACAAAACCGTGACTTTTTGATTGCTCTTCTTCCTTACTCTCTCCGCTTCTTCTGAAGAGATATGTGCCAAAGTCGATCAAAGTATAGCCGAATAAAGCGTAATTCGGGCCACCATCTCTTCATTATCACGTTTTCTCTACAATCGAAAGGCCGATAGATTTGTGTGTCTTTGTCACTGGTGGCCGATTCTCTTGTATACAAGAGCATAATGTGTCATCGACCGGCCGACAGATGGTGCGGGGATGGTGAAACGGCCACCCGATTTATGAGCTCTAGAGTCGAGTATAGTCGAGCTTGGCTTGTATCGACCAATGAATACCGTCACTGTATTATCATTTGGTATTGGAATCCATTTGGGAGTGGTATAAATGCGCATGTACATCTCTCTTATTGACTTACTGGCAATAACTTTGTCGCTCTTTTTTATTTTGCAAAATTGAAATATTGTACTATTGCAGAATGGCCTCTGGGAACTTACTGCTCCTGTTGATGCTGCTTTTCCTTGCAGTATGCGCCGATGCGTTCGTGTACTCATGCGAAGAAGTCCGCTACAGGGTGAGTTGTAGGGTTGACCAATCTTTAATTGAATCGCGAATCTTTCTTGTTCCAATATTGGTTGTCAAGGCGTGTTCTCTTGGAAAAACTAAATCGGATTCATTTTAACAATTCTAGCATTGTTTCTTGCACATGCATCTGTCATCTGTATGCATTAATTCGATTCGCCCGGTAATTGGAAATTGTCAATATGTGAACAACGGTTGTTTAACTAACAAGAACTGCCCCTTAAATTATTTGAATTGTAATTATTAAATAAATAATAATATTAATTCTGGCAGCTGATCAACCAGAACTACGAACAGAAGACGTCGTTCGCATGTATTTTCACTGAGGAAGGAGTGAGAAGTTTGCCTACCTTTGGTGTTAATAGTGTTTCAAAGCGCTTGTTATAACAATTGATATTTCTTTGCAGTTCAACAACTGGGATCAGCTCAAAAAGATTGAGTCCGCCGGCTATTCGACTAGGTGAGCACTGCTTCAGATATTCGTTATTAATTCTTCCTGACATTTAAAAAATATTGCTCATTAAAGCCATATTGCTTTTAGTTTATTCGTGTCCTAATTCGTAGAATACTCGAAATAACATTTAGTATGCATGTATACATCAACAATATATATATCAACTTTATTAGTATCATTAGTATTAGCACATTAGTATCATTATTACATGAAGACTAATCATCTGACGCGTGTGTATGATCTCACTTTGAGCACAAGATAGCGAGCGTATGTGATTAAAGGGTGCTCCGGGGAATGTTCAGTCACCCATAGTGACAGTGTGGATATCGTAGAGGCCACTCACCCGATCAGAAATCACTTTGTACGAAGTTTCACAGACGCCTCTGGGCCTATTTACATACGCGCAAAGTTCATTGAAAGCGCAGGGTAGCGCCTGGTTCGTTTATGCTTCACACGTTTTACATACGTTTCAGCTCATTCTAGGGGCATAATCGCTACAGTTTCCCATTGCGAGCGCAGAATTTTCGTGGTGGGACTCCCTAGAATTTGTTCCCCGGAGCACTCCTTTAATAAGGAGCGTCAGACCATTGCTTATTTTGCCAGTTTGTTCGACATCGCTCAGCCGGGAGGTTGCTTCTCGAGGAAGTCGGATGAGCCGGCATGGAGACTCATCTCCACTCCCGGTCAGTAGGGATCTTTTCGATACCTGCCAAGTTGTGAAAAAGCTTGCAGAATAAATATAATTCAACTAGAGTGCGCAATTCGAGTCATGGTACCTTAATTTCGCCCACTCTCTCGTCCGGTCGAGCGGAGCGGGGGTGCGCGAAATGGGAAATGAAGAGACGGTTACCCGAATTTCGAACTTTAATTGCTGCAGGGCAACCGCTCGACTGCAAGCAGGAATTCACGATTGTCTACACCAGCGACGTGCCCACCTTCAGCACCCCGTTCTGGGAGGTGCGCAAATATCCGTTATTCTTTATGGGGAAAAAATTTGAAGCATGTTTTTTTTTAACTTTTTTATTTTTATTTTTTATATCTGTCTAGTGGCGAAAAGTACAGAAAGTGAAAAATTTGGAACTAAGGAAGGACAATGATGAGAGAAGGTGGGGGGGGGGGGGGGGCTCGCGCGACTAGCATCCTACTCCTCTCCCCACATCTCACTCGAAAACACGAATTTCAAATGTGTATCTCTAGGAAACATATAATTGGCAGGTCCGACAGACACGCATCACCAGCAAACACGTGTTCGTGCAGCCGCGCAACATTCAGTAAGCTTGATGAATAAACGGACAAAACATAACTGTGTTTTATTGTTCTACAATGACCAAGTCTAAAATATGCCGTTTCCCGATAATATATGTCTTCTGCCACTAAGATACTAGGTCGAATGAGAACCGTCGGATGAGAACCCACCGGATTAGAACCAAAAATGTACACTTCTCTAGGATATTGGTATACTAATTTTCGTAAGTGAGATAACATACTCGAAAATACTGGAGAGAGTACTTTTTTGTTCTCATCCGACGGTGCTCTTCTGACTTAGTACTAGAGTGTCGAAAGTAATTGATTTGTCATTTAATTTTGAAAAAGACGCTTCATTTTCCATCCTTCACTTTAAAATGACGTGTCACTTTCGACGGAAAATGACGCGTCATTTTCGAATCTTGATGACGCGTCGCTTCATTCTCCCCACTCTCCGGTGGGGAGAGTAGCGGGGAGAAAGAGTAGTTTGGGAAGATATTGTAGCGTAATGTCTTGTCGACGTGACATTTTTAAAACGACTTGTCGACGTGTCATTTTGATAGAAAGTGAACACTTATTGAAAATGACGCGTCATTTTTTGACGCGTCATTAGTCGATTGCCCAGTCATTGTCGACACTCTACTTACCTCTAATGCTTTATCGAAATCATCGCAGATCATCAAATTCTGCTTGCCGAGTTAGATTTTATCTTACTAAAATTATATTGAACGTATATTTTGGAGGATAAAAAATTGCCAAATTTATTCTGCAGATGGCTGCACACTGTGAGCTGCTACGGTAACGGGACGATCAGCATTGCAACTGGTGCTGGAGTAGGCGAGAATCTCCTGGCAGTGAGATTTTTTTGTTTACCCGTTTAGACAGTTTTCCCTCAATTTCTGATAAGTTCCAGTTGAGCTTCATATCTTAGGAAACTGGTGGGCTATGTAGAGCGCCTGAAACATACCCGAAAAAGATCCAAAAATTGTATTTTAATTGCTTCTGATTCGCCCGAATACAAATTGACGTTCTGAAATGGGCATAACAGATGCGGCGCAGTGCCCGATTGGATCTTCACATTCGACAACGTCTACACGGTCTATGTCGATGCCGGCATCACATGGACTGTCGAGTTCTCGCGAAACCCCGGAGATGGTGAGTTATCCTTTTTAAACGTTATTTGAGCCTTTTTGATAATTATTCCAGAGTTTGCAATTGCATTGCCAAAATACCACCTCGGTGGGCCTTTTCGTTTCCAAAGTTAGGGGAAAAGTTATCGAGAACGAAGAGCACTGACAACAGTTCGTAGTAGCGCGTTCGGATCTCCGACACTTCATCTCCCAAACGGTAGATCCGCGAAAGACTGTGAGAAGTGCATAGACGGTGACCCGAATTACGAACTATATAATTATCCATAACGGGTAGCAAATGCATTGATCGCAGCTATTCACAACCCGGTCACTGTGGAGAGAGGCGATCATCTCGTGCTCTTCACCAGCGGTCGCTGTGATGACCTGCAGAACCTCGCCGGACGCACAGACAATCGCGAGTACATTAGACTCGGAAACTGGTCAGTAGAGAGGGAACGCCTACTACGATGAGATCATTGTGAAGATTGAACGATGTGAATCATTGTGAAGATTGAACGATGTGAATACGTTAAATTTCGATTTGTTAGCACTCCAATATCTCATCTGTCAGGGACTACATGGATGTTTCCGTCGTCATGAACGTCGTTATGGACACGGATAACTCCGGAAGTGTCGCGCTCCAGAAATATGGGGGCGGACCGACATTCAAGTTCGTTTTTTCACTACTACATATAGACTACAAGCACTACCACTGATATAGAAAACAAGCACTACCTCCTTGGTTAGAATTCGGATTTGTAAAATCATGTTCCGAGAAATATTATGCTCGTTTCCAAAATATTCTCTTACCGCTCGATCGGACTAGACAGTGTGGTGGAAGGACGATACAATTACCCAAATTTGATGGTCTATTTCAGCTACTACAACGGCACGCACACCGATTCGTTCAACACGGACTATTTCGAGGTAAATCTTCGTCTGACTCTTTTGGCATCACATGCGCAATCATGTTGAATGAAGGGAGATAGACCATTGATCATGGAGATGCATGTAGAATTTGTATCATTTTAGCAATACACCTGCAATTTTTTTCTTCGATATCACACTTTTTGTAGATTCGCTACGAGCCAAAGGGCAAGGATCCCGCTGAGATCTGGAACAGTCAGGATAACATCATCTTCGACATCCAGATCGGACCGAAGCGTCCGTGAGGGAGGAGGACAGTGAACAATGACTTGTATTATCATACACTTCATCCGACTAGATTAATTGTAGCAACCTGTAACTAAATACTGCATGCCTTTCGAACTGTTCTGGGGGTATTGAATGAGTTCATCAAAATTTTGTCGAAGAAATTATACGAAGTTATTTAAACTCGCGAAGAAATGTATCCTAACCTTCCTTTTCATATATTCCCTACTTCAACATGTGGTCATGTATACATATCCAATTACAATTTAATTACTATCGAATTGTAATTAGTAATTATCTATCCAATGACGAGGCTGTGACTTCGTTTCGACATTTACTTTGCATACTCGTAGATTCATAATTTGATGATTGCGGGCATCTCGAGCAACCGTCGTTGTTATTCAGACCTGAATTCAAGAAATATTTCGCTTTATTAGCAAACCCATTAACAAAAAAATGCATTTACAAAAATCCATACAATTTGATCGACCGGCACTGTTGTTGTTTCAAGAGATCTTCGAATGTATTCAAGTAGCATGCATTCGCTCATTAATGTAGCGCTACACCATATTTTTCATTCAATTAAGACAGAAGTACCACAGATGGTTAAGGATTCCTGCACCTCCATAATGATCATTGATCATATCAATATTAAACACATTTTGGAACAACGCATGGACACGAAGATCGCACGCCATGCGCAGGTGAAGATCACGGACGCTTTATTATCAGCATCACATTTTCGAGATCAAACATGCAACCTTCGATTCTCTTCATTCTAGAAATAAATAGAAATAAATCAAATGACATTAATTGTTTTTAAGCTTCTCTCTACTGAATTCACAAATACAACTATTCTGGTTACTTTATTGTTAACCTCTAGAGCAAAGTATCTCTCCGATTTAATCTATTATAGCCATAGTTGCCCAACACTGGCGGCGAGGTGTTTTCAGACCATGAACCCCTACTCATGGTTGCGGAGAGCGCCCCTGTTTTGAGGGGCGCTCTCCGCAGGGACGTATAGGGGGTCATGGTCAAAAATCTATTGGTAGGTCAATGGTAGGTCAGGACTATCGTACATGTCAGCAAAATCCGAACGGCCACCGAGAGGCACCGAGAATTTTTCTTTTTCTGGCTCTGCGAATACGCAATTTTAAAAGTCGTGGTTGTGCTCATATTTTTTATCATGGTCGATTTGCCGGAATCGCCCCGGACATGTTTGGTCAATTATGACAACAAATCGATAAATCAAATACACAACATTTTGGTGCGATTACGGTATTTAGGAAAGCTCACCAAACTTGGTGAGCTTTCCAAAATACCGTAATCGCACCATAATTGTTTGCTTTCGATTAATCGATTTCTAGCCATAATTGACCGGACATATCCGGGTCGATTACGGAAAATCGACCATGACAAAAAATATGAACGCAACCACGACTTTTAAAATTGCGTATTCGCAGAGAGCCAGAAATCGAAAATTTCTCGGTGCCTCTCGGTGGCCGTTCTGATTTCGCTGACATGTACGATAGGTACCGTACCCAATCGATAGTACAGTACCCCTATATACCGTATACCACTACCGTAACCCTGATTATCGCAAGCTAACTTTATTTTTAAAAAAGTCCTGGTACCATGCCCAATCGATTATACATTACCCAAGTAACTACAGTAACCCAGGTCCTTGGGTCAGATCCAGTTCCTTGGGTCAAACATTTTTCTAAAAATTTCATACATTTTTCTAAAAATTCAAAACCTATTATACAATTATTCTACAATAATTAGAGATACGGTTAGATAGTTTAAAATAATTGTTTGCTCAATTTTGGATTTTTAGAAAAATGTTTGACCCAAGGAACAGGATCTGACCCAAGGAACTGGTTACTGTAGTTACTTGGGTACTGTATAATCGATTGGGCATGGTACCAGGACTTTTTACAAATAAAGTTAGTTTGCGATAATCGGGGGTTACGGTAGTGGTATACGGTATCTAGGGGTACTGCACTATCGATTAGGTACGGTACCTAGTCCTGACCTACCATTGACCTACCAATAGATTTTTGACCATGACCCCCTATACGTCCCTGCGGAGAGCGCCCCTCAAAACAGGGGCGCTCTCCGGAACCATGAGTAGGGGTTCATGGGTGTCGCCGCCGGCGTGGGCAACTATGATTATAGCCCTTATCACATAAGACACGCGCTTATCAGTGCATGGCACATTACGAGGATAACCGTAGTGGGCACATGATTATTCGGTCCGGTGCACCCTGGACGAGAGCATTGCAACACATGCCTGTCCTCATTATACACGCTAGCTCGGCCGTCTGACCGGCGAGAGAGTACACCAAGTGAAGAGAATCATTTCTTCCTTACTCAGAAAATAAAACAAGAAAAAGAAAAGAAGGCCCGCGACAGAAGAGAAAACGGGTAGGGTACACGGAGTCGTATGAACATATTGTCTTTCCACCCAGCTTTCGGGAGTATAATTTTACTAAATTAATAGAATCGTAATATGCCGGGTTGGCGAAGTGGTTGCGTGCCAGACGATCGATGGGTCATGAGCACACTGGCGGCGAGGTATTAGGTTGGTGCAAAAGTTTCTGACTATTTATTGTTTCGTTATTTCTGCTGGCATATTTCGATGTCTGTAATTTCTCTATAGTTTTAGTGAACTCACTAATAGTGGACTTTCATTATATAATTGTATTGGAACTAGTGTTTCCTAAGTAGGAAAAAAAAATTATAATAAAAAATCCCGGAAATTGGCTTTTTTCAGTGTTTTTGATTGAGCTCCACTTTTCGAGTATCTGTGACCTACCGAATTTGCCCAATATGTCAGTAGTAGAGCAAGAGTTGCTTGTTCAGTTAAGCGTGAAAAAGCCGATGTTCAGTGCGAGTGAGTAGAAATATACAGTAGAAAATAATGATTTAGAGGTCCCAATTGGCTGAATCGCGGTTTCGAAATGTCCGTTCGCTCATTGATGAATGAATTCAAATGCAAATGTAAATGTATACTAAGGTCGGTAGGTAGCATATAATCAACCTCAATTGAGATGTCTTAAGCGATCTATACGAAGACAGTGCTAGCAAAGACAAAGTAGGAAATTCCCAATTAGAATTTTCTGGCGCGTTGCTCCACATTTCAAGCGGCTATTTCGCGTTTATGAGTTTGTACAGCGTGGCAATATGCCCATGAATTGGGCTTTTTAATAGTCCTTCACTTTTGCCATTCTCACATTTCCCCTTGGAGTTATGATAAATTAAAAAGTCTGGCGAGATACGGACAATGATGACTTTGACTGTGAATGTTGCCATCGTTACCGATCGAATTGGCCCGGTATAGTGTTATTTAAAAAAAAACATTCCCAAGCCCTCATAAACTGAGAAAAGATCATTAGTTGATTGACAACATTAAATGAATGGGGGAGGTCAAAATGCCCAAAAAAGAAACTAGGCCGAAACTTTTGCACCAACCTAATATTTTCAGACCTTAACCCACTATTAATGCTGGGGCACTTCCCCCTCGATATGAAGGGGGAAGCGCCCCATCATGTATAGGGGGTCATGGTCAAAAATCGATTGTTAGGCCAATAGTAGGTCAAGACTAGGCACAGTACCCAATCGATATTACATTACCCCAAGATACCGTATACCACTACCGTAACCACAATTATCGCAAAGTAACTTTATTTGTTTTTAAAAGTCCTGGTACCGTGCGGTAGAAGAAGCCCTGTCGTGATACTTTATTTATTTTTTATGAAATAATACATTTTAGTCAGAGGATAAAAAATGTATTCGCACGAGGACATCATTCAGGAAAATTGAATCAATCTCAAGTGGGTGGCAATATTAGACGTAATTGATCACAATATTTGCGAAATCAACAATAAAGGTTTTTAAATAATTATGGATGCACTATAGAATTGCCATTCAAACGTCGAAGTACTCAAACTGCAGTAAATTATAAAAAAACTCCATATATTTTAAAAAGAAATCATTGATTGATAAAAAATTATTCAAAATGTAACAATCAAAGTTAAATGCAATTATATTGTGGGCGATGATAGTGTCGTGATCATTGTTCGATACTTCGCTGGTACAGAGTGTAGGCACGATTCCAGGTTGATAAGCGATTCCTCCCCTGGTCACACACCACCAAGACTACGTGGTATCTTGATCCCTTTTTTGCCTTGCTCGCTGCGTCTTCTGATGCTTCCCATGAGATGAATCTCTTTATCTTGCATGCTTTCTTGCCTTTCGGACGAACGAAATAGTAAGCATCCATGGAAGATATGGCCATGGGGGCCATCGGAATAGAGTCGAGTTGATGTCACTTCAGACTATGGCACGCATCGATCACGACCGCTAATGAATATCATCATTTTATGATCTGTTGAAATTTGCATTGGAGTGGTATATATAGACACGTGTTTTGTCGTGGTTACATCAGTCCTTCATGTGCTTTCTATATCCTATCGGCACCTGATTTACGTTTAAGAACAGTGGCGCGTGTTGTCGCCTTACTTTTTTACTCTATCATTGATACAAAGGTTGTGATAGGATTAAAATGCGTTCAACTATTTCCTCGCATAATTGCAGCATGGTCTCCGGGCGGTTGCTCCAGTCATTCCTTCTCCTCGTCTTCCTATCTGCAGGCACCAATGCCTTTGTCTTCTCCTGCGAGGAAGTGAAATACAGGGTGAGTATTTTTACAGGGTGTGTAATGAATTTTCATTTTTTCCCTTTTTTTAAAGTTGTGATCGATATCAATGGGCAATTGAAGTAGACTTATCTGATTTTGTTCAATATTAAATAACAATAATTTAGTAAATTCAGCTGATCAACCAGAACTACGAAGCCAACGCAACGTTTGCCTGCATCTTCACCGAGGAAGGAGTGAGCCTTAATCTCTTTATTTTTATTTATTTATTTTATTTATACTTTACTCTCCAACATTTTGGATGATGGAACGGGTTGAGAACTGTTTTTCGCATGTTTTGGAACGCATTGAGCACCAAACATAATTCATTTGGATACTACCATCGCACCCTTTACAATCATCCTAATCTTCTTGGTTCGCTGAAATTTATCCATTCTCGATATTTTCAGTTCAACAACTGGGCCCAGCTCAAAAAGATTGAGTTCGCTACATATTCGATCAGGTAGGCCTTCCTAAGTTGCACGATTATCAAATTTGTCCACTCCTGAGAGCAAAACACAAATAACGTACCTTAAAACATGCGAAATCAAAATGCAAATCATCAATTTGTTCAGTCTGGCCGACATCTCTCAGCCTGGTGGCTGCATCTCGAGAAAGCCGGACGAACCTACCTGGCGTCTCATCTCCACCCCCGGAACCGCGCTCGATTGCAAACAGGTAATTAGGAAAATGAGATAATTATATTCTTTGGTTATTTTATTTTCCGAATATTTTCAATTTTGTTACATAGCATATAAGCAATGAAACGCACCTGAGACCTATCCGAAAAAATAAAATACAATAGGGAACTTCTTTCAGGAATTCACGATCATCTACACCAGCGACGTGCCCCAGTTCAGCGACGCGCTCACAGATGTAATTTTACTAATATTATATCTAAATTTTACTAATATTATAAGTTCTTGGTTGTGTAATTTCTCAAATATGGAAATGTCACAGGTCCGACAAACGCGAATCACCAACAAGCACACATTCGTGCAGCCACGCAACATCCAGTGAGTACAATTGATGACAATTAGAACTTTGTCAACCTTATTGTATTGTATTGTAGTATGTTTTATAATAACTAAACAAATATAACGTAGGTGGTTGCACACTGAGCAATGTCTGGGTACCGGAAACGTGACCATCGCAACTGGTGCAGGACTGGGCGAGAAGGAGGAGCGATTCGACATGATTTCCTGGCCGTGAGCATCAATATTCACGCTGTATTTTGAATCGTACCGATGAAATCAAATATTCACTTCTCTTGTTAGAACTAGACCAGATAAGTGTGTAAAAACCTTGTTGCATGCATTTCGAATGCTAATATATTGAAATTATTACAGATGCAATGCAGTGCCCGATTGGATTTTCACCTTCGATAACGTATACACCGTCTACGTTGACTCCGGAGTCTCGCTCACTGTCGAGTTCTCCAGAAACCCCGGAGATCGTGAGTCTGATTATAATCCATGTAGTTTTAAATCGTCGCCATAAATGCAGTTCGCATCTACTACTAATTGCGAATTATATTTTGAAAATTTATTGAATTTTACAGCCAACAAGAACCCGATCACCGTGGAGAGAGGAGACCACCTCGTGCTGTTCACCAGCGGCCGCGCTGATGACCTCCAGAACCTCGCGGGACGCACGGACAATCGCGAGTACGTCAAGATCGGAAACTGGTAAGCGGCCATTTTTTTATTATTTTGTATATCTGGTCATCTTTACCAATAAATGCGACCTACCATGGAAGTACGTGAAAGTATGGACCAAAGCCAATGTTAATATCCAACGCATAAAATAATAAAGCCAATTATAGGGACGACGCGCCCCTGGACGTGCACGTTGACATGGACATTAGGCTGGACACGGAGAACTCCGGATGCGTGTCACTCCAGAAATACTGGGCTGGACCTACGTTCAAGTTGGTTTTTTCACGCATTTATTGACTATTCATATTCGGCCATATGAAAGTTCAAACGATATTCATTATATCAACATATCGGGAAAATATTGTTTTCGTATAAAACCTACTCTCGACTCGCCGACCTATCACATAACATTCATTTCAGCTACTACAACGGCACGCACTCCGAGACGTTCAACACAGAGTATTTCGAGGTGAACATTATAATTTTTTAAAGTTTTCTTGTCCCTAAGGTATACTATTCAAGAACCAACGAAAACGTATTTCAAAGGCATTAGCTAAATTGTAGATTCGTTACGAGCCGAAGGGCAAGGATGCGTCTGAGATCTGGAAGAGTCAGGACAACATCATCTTCGACATCCAGGTCGGAGAGAAACGTGTAAATAATTGAGGAAATTGATACAAACTCGTCTCACAGTATCTTTCCCACAATCTATCTTTGTCAATTGTAGCAAACGATAAAGTGCACAAATCAATACAATCGAACTGAGTTATGTGTTAATCAAGCAAAGTACTGTCGACCAACTCACAAATTCGCGATGTCTCCGGAAAGAAACATGTTTACTGTCATCGGAATCTGGGGTTGTAATTGAAAATTGTATCATTTATTGTTTGATAACTTACTTATCGGCTCGTCTCATTTCTGGACGATCGAATGCATCCCGTAACGTTTCAAAGATCGCTAAAAATTATTTTACCATGTTACACTCTAATTGAACGACTGGGACTAGGAAAGTCACAATCGCATTTATTCCACACCTTAGTGTCCGCATTCATGACCACTATTGGTCGATGAGGTCTAAAGTGACATCATCTAGACTCTGTTGAAGTGTACCCAATATCGCCAAGGTTGAAGCGGATGGAGAAATGAAGCCGACACATCAAGAAATCACGATGTCCATAGAACGGAGTGTTGGATTGGCACGATATGCAATGCACCACTGATCAAACATCAACCAGGCATTGTGATTACTTGATTTCTTTTTTTACATTTTATCTCTAGAGACCACCAATAATTTCACTAATTGCACGTATCTATTGGGGTGTCCGGAAAGTTCGTATAATTTTTTGTTTTTATTTTTTATTCAATGCTTTACAATTCTCAGTGACCAATGTATGCCCCCTTCTTTCTCACTACCTCCCTCCAGCTATTGGGCAGGGTCTCGATTCCTCTCTTCAAGAATGCGGGTTTCTTCGAGACCGCCCAGTTCACGAAAGCCCTCACAACTTCATTTCGATTCTTGAACTTCTTTCCTTTGCAGAAGTCAGAGAGAGAGCGGAAGCAGTGGTAGTCGCATGGGGAGAGATCCGGGGAATACGGTGGATGGGGAATCCTCTCGATCTTCAGCTCGTCCATTTTCTTTTGGGTCATCTTCGCTCGATGTGGGCGAGCATTGTCCATCAGAAGAAGAATTTTGCCCCGGTTCAGGAGTCTGGGAGGGACTCTGATCGCGACATCTTCCAGTTGTTCAGAGAAGAGGTCGGCATTGATGCTGATGCCAGGGGCGAGGATCTCCCAGTAGATGGGACCGAGCACTGAGAAGAAGAAGCAGAGGAGTTCCTTCTTTCCGTGCTCTTCCTTCTTCGGGACGGGCGTGGGCTTCTCATCTGCATCCACCCATTGCAGTCTCCTCACAGGGTTATCGTACGTGATCCACTTCTCATCTGTAGCGATGATGGAATTGACCCATCGAAGATTGGATCTACGATGGAGTAATTTCCGACATACTTGAACACGATTTTTCTGCTGTTCGGGGGAGAGGTCATGGGGAATCACTTGTGGGAGTTTCGGCTTCTTCCCAGATCGATGGAGGATATCGGACACCGTTGATCTGGGGGTACCAGTATCCTTCTTCAACTCACGCACACTGGCCATGGGCTTGTGCTTCAGTGTGCGGAGAACGAGAGGCTGATCGAGGGAGGGAGGGAGTCCAGAGCGGGGTTGATCATCGAGACCAAACTCACCTTTCTTGAAGCGGGAGAACCACTTATAGCAGAAGGGTATGGAGGGGGCGTCAGCTCCTTCCGACTGGGCCAGGGCAGAGTGGGCCTCCTTCACGGATCGGCCAAGAGGGTAGTAATGAAGTAAAACTGCTCGGAGGTAGAGATGGGAGTCCATCACAAGAATCAATTTAGCGACTAGGAGACTGATTAAATCCTCTCACTACTCAACGTCAGAATGATGCAATACATTGTTGACAAACAGATTGCGCAATCACTGCATTTGATCGCGAACTGACTTTTTTCCGAAGCATTATACGAACTTTCCGGACACCCCAATAGCTCAAAAACGATTTCATTGTATTCCACTAAGGTGTTGAAACATGTTTTGTTCGTGAGTTACATACAAACAGTTCATATTTTCTGAGATAAACGTGAATTTATAAAATCATGTATTCTCAAAATGTGAGACGCGGACCTATGAAGAGCTCTAGTGCACTCGTTTATTTAGAGCCGCGCATCTTCTAAGTTTACATCAATAGTGGGGTGGTACCACCATGACATATCCAAAAAATTGAACCTTTTATCCAGTGCCCGCGTTTGTTATACAAGGGCAAAGCTCACATGAGATTCGGGCCTTAAGCATAATGTAAAAAAACGAGGGCACTGGACAAATGGTCAAAGTTTTTGATATGTTATGGCCGAAGTGGTCAACAATCGATGGAAACTTTAAAAAATCGCGAGTGCTTTATGTCCAAAATGTTTTAGCGTTCCGCGAATAATTACGTTCCGCGAGCTATAGTAGACGCGGGCACTGGATGATCGTTCCAATTTTCTCAGAAAAGTTTACATTGGTCTACTGAACGTTAGTTAAATCAGATACGACGGCTATTAAGAATCATTTGCACTAGCTCTATCTAAAGGAAATTGCACTTTTCACTGTGATGGTGGTCCCTAATTTCTCTCTCCACTTCTGCTGATGAGATGTGGACCTTGGAATGGGGGCGATCGTTATTGCGTCGAGTTGATTGTAGCTCTTTAGAGATCGAAATTCTGGATGTCGTCTCTTCATTTTCAACATTATCTCGCCTCTCCGCCGGCCTAGAAACGCTGTACAATTAAGAAACGAGGTTTCGGAATCTACTGGAGTTCACTGTTCAAGAAAATAAAATACAAGTTTTACAGTCCCATATGAAAGTGGTTCCAGTTGGCGATCGGTCAGGAATGACCGAGTCGATTTGCACAAACATACACTTTTAGTGAGCATTGTACGGAGAGAAGGCATGTCCGACTGCCTATCTTCGGCACGATATCTTCATTCAACCGTATATGACGATTGCAGGGGCGATTGTACAGTTGCGATCACATAATAATGATTCCTTAATTATGTCTCTGATCTTGCTTTGAGAAACGCTGCTTCGAGAGCGTAAGTTAGGAATGGCTTGGTAATAAATCATTCTCATCATTCTGGGTGACATCACGCCAGTCACGCAAAAGAGTTCCAGAAACGATATGTCATTTCGTTTCACATGCTCTCTCGCCGGTGGAGTGAATATGCAAAACGAAGAGACGAGGCCCCACATTTCGAACTCTATCATACAAAAGAGTGATCACGCAGTGAGAAGGGAATCATTTCTTGCGAAGCCAACCCAGGTGCAAAGTGTTGTAGATGTCAGGGGTGATAAGCGATTGCTCCTCGATCGACCACTCACGAGTATAGTTCTCTTTTTGGACAATTTTTGTATCATTTTCAGATATGTTTCATGTACACTACATATCCCAAAAATATAGCGAACATGAAGCATATCTGAAAATGATACAAACAATTTCCAATAAGAAAACCCTACTCACGAGACATAGTCATTCCCTGATTCTTTTGCATTTGCTGAAAAGGCTGACTAAGATTAAGATTTAGCATTTTATTTTCCTAATAAAAAAAATCAGCATTGTCGCTGTTGTGGAACTTCATAGTGCAGTGTAAGAAAGTGTACCAAAGTGACGGATACTGTGATAAGCGTTTGCTCCTCGATCAAACACTCACGAGACAGGGTGATTTCTTGATCGTGTCTTTCAATTCTCACTCCACTCCAATTGAAGTGATCTGTTGGACCGTGGGGAGTCGAGTTGATGTCATTCTAGACCTGCCTCGACATATACCGTCCATTAATGCCGTCACTCGTGAGTGGTATAAATGCCAGTATATTATCTAGTGCTTGCAACAGTGCGATGATGATTTTCATGTCATTTTGTGTCCTTTTCGAATAGGTTTCAGGAGCACTAAATAGCTGGCGAGCTCACGAATTTCATAGCTCACTTATAACGTAACTGAAAAACGCTCAAAAATACCTGAATATTGAAACCCTTTTTTTACATTTAGATCAGTTTAGATTTTCGGCAAATTCGATGTCGCGAAACTTGTATTTTATTCGTTTTTTCGTATCATTTTTCAATTTTTGTTTCAGGATGGTCTCCAGGAAATTGCTGCAGTCTTTGCTGCTGCTGGTCTTCCTAGCTGCAGGCATCAATGGATATGTTTATTCATGTGAGGAAGTGAAGTACAGGGTGAGCACTTTATTTTTTAAATATAACATTAAATAATTATTTTTTTAATTAAACAATTGCAGCTGATCAACTCGAACATCGTGCGCAACACCTCGTCCGCGTGCATTTTCACCGAGGAAGGAGTGAGTGCTTGACTAATTTTCCGGGTGTTTTCAAAGCCCCTGCAACAATAATCATTGTTTCATTCAGTTCAAGAACTGGGATCAGCTAAAAAGGATCGAGTTCGCCAGCTACTCGATCAGGTGGGCATCGTAAAATTGCCTGCTACTCAGCCTTTGTACCCGTTTGCATGCACACATTGATGATCTGCAATGGGGTCGGATTCTTGGGTAGTTGCTCTCTTCATTCTGCACTCTCTCTCGCTGATCTGAGCGGTCGAGAGTGTGCTCTTTTTTTCTCTTTTTCTTTTTCACTTAGAAAAAGAAAAATAGAAAAAAAAATTCTCTTATTGGAATGGTTTTGTATCATTTTCCGACATGTTTCATGTACACTATATAGCTGCTATGAATAACGAACATATGTGAAAGTGATACACAGATCATTCCAATAAGAGAGCATTAGTGTTTACAATGAAGTCAATAAAGTGTTCACGATCAGCAGAAACTTACGCCTTGCACGAGGACTTTAGTGAGTCCTGCAGTCGCAAGCTTGAATGCCTCAGGCCGAATCTCTGCATCAGTTCTTCCGTTCGCTCTCATTGCCTTCACCTTGTCGATCACCTCAATGTTAGAGATTCGATTTTTTTATGATCATTTTCGACTGTGTTTTTATGTAGTTGTGTTTAGAGCAACAGAAGCATACCAGAAAATGATGAAATGAACACTCCAATCACTCAACGCATACCGTCTTGTAGAGCGGCTGCAGCTTCAGCTTGAAGGCGCTGCCGACTATTCCCATGGCTTTTTCCAAGGATGATCCGGCTTTCTGAAAGCGAAATTCCAACAAAGAGGAGCAATGGCAAAGTAGCCATCTCGATAGAAAAAAATGAGATTATCTTATCGTAGGTGAGGGCTAGGCCATTGTTTATTGATAGCTTCACAAGCCTAGCTTCACAAGCCACCTGGTCCTACATTACTTTGATTAACATAGCTTATGACTGTTAAAACAAATTTAGTACAGGAAAATAGGCACCTCAAGGCAGGACTGGTAGGTGTTCAGCATGCCGAGTGCGCTGAGATACTTGGTAGAGGGAACGAGACCAATGGCCTCCTTCATCAGGTCTGAAAAATAAAGATAAGTAAATTAGTTTTGATGTTGGTGTTGCCGTTAATAAGCAATTCTGGAATTTAGTAGTCCGCTTAGGCCTAAAAACGGTAAAGGCTTCGGCTTGAAAAAAACGGCAAAGCATATTAGATACACAATATACTGACGAGCTGTCGTGTTTGCCAGGGGGAGTAGTTTCAGGACATCAACAGCGACAAGGTCGAGTGCCTGCATATTCCCATGATTTTATCATTTCATATTTTTTTCTGATTTTCTAAGCATCGTCATTGGATACTTTGAAACTGAATCTTGGTGATGAGGTCGGACTAAATCTTAGACAAAGTGTGGATATGACGTATATAATTGAAACTGAACAATGCTACTGTGAAATACTAACTTTTCCAATGTTGGCTCCAAGATACGTCGAGACAATAGTCTCAAATTTGGTTTGGAACTGCGCCTGCTGAGCAGAAACAGTGCCGAAGAGAAGGAGAAGAGGGAGAAGCCTCATTCTGTAAATCGATAATCTTTTCCAACAACTATTGAGAAAGTGAGGACGACGAAAAAGGTGGCTTCCATGAAGAACCGTTGAGAGAGAAGAAGCGCGATTTGTTGCTTGATTCATGTCGAGAACGATGGGCTTTTATACTGTCTCGTAGAATTCGAGACACGATACCACGTTCTCTTCATTTTCCGCACTCTTTCGGTGTTCGGATGAACAAAGCAGCGTGTAGAATATGTAAAGCTTGTTATCTTCTATCGAATTCTACGGCCTCGGTACAAGATCAAGGATAATCTCCCACTCTAAACCCTTCGTAATCGAATTGCACTCAAATCCCCGTGATCAAACCGTCATTAAATTGCATCATTGTACGATAGAGACAGGAATTGCTATCCATTTTGTGAATAGCAGCCTAGATAGTATTTGGAAGAGAGGAGTAAAGGAAAGGGCATATCAATGTGAAAATTTCTATTTCTTTTGTTGGTTCTTCTATATTACATTGTTCTTCTTTATTACAGTCAATATTCTTTGCTGTCTGCGTGATTTTTAAAAATAAAAATTGCATTATCGATCGGAGACTAACCAGATTTACGTTGCTTTGCCTAAAGCAGAGCAGACGTTTCACAAATTGGCACTATGGCAGGTGCTTTCGTTCCGTTGTAAGAGGTGAATTTGGAGTTTTTTCCTATCACCGATGAAATTCAGCAAATAAGTTCACACTTTTTTCGATCAATGTTGCTTGCTTTACTCTTTCTTCCTGCTGCTCATTCAATAACATGCCACGCGGCGGATCGCATCATACCTTCTGGGTTAGTAATATTTTAATTTTTTTATGATGGCTAACACATGCAGTTATTCTAAATATTATCAATTATACTTTATAAATAATATTTTCTATAATCCGTCATTTTTATTAATGTAGGGTAGTAATATGTGAGGGCGACGCTTGCGTACTATCGTACGATCACGACTACGAGCCAGGTCCGGGTGGGAGTCGCTATAGACAGGTCAGCAAAGGTTAATGCACACTACTGTTGTCTAGGGCTCTCTTATTGGAATGGTTTTGTATCGTTTTCATACATGCTTCAAGCCCTATATAGCTCCTATGCATAGCGAACGTGAAATATATTTGAAAATGATGCAAAACCAGTTCAATAAGAGAACCTTACTGATAAGTCTCATCACATGGAAAACATGCATCTGATTCGTTCTCATTGTGCGCATTGTAACTCAATTGCTAATCTACATTAATTGTCACATGTTTATTCTGTTTTCGAGAGATTAGGGATGCTGCAGTTTTTCACATGTCGAATTTCAGGGATGCATCAGAAAGGCTAACTTCTCAATAGGATGCATGGGTGATGCGACTAAAAAGTATCAATGCATTTGCAAGTAATATTATTAAATTTATAGAATTTCGAACAGTTCACTATTTTAGTAACAAGGACATGTGTAAGGACTCGGAAGATTCGGTTGCAGAAAGTATAAAGCCATTTGGCAATGCTACTTGCAGCCAAGCGGTACGTACTACTTTCTTTGTTTTTTTCGGAAATATTTATGCATATGTCCCAGGAAACGTCGACAGCTTGCGATAGTCCAACATGTCTTTACATCAATGACACGAACAGACTAGTTCGAAACAAATGATACAAATTCTATATAAACAAGTATTTCAGTGACATATGCCGCTTGTTCGGAGAACCACAAACGCCACATGAGTAAACATAATAATGAATGCCTAGAATTCAAAACCAATTTAGAATCTTCACCGACACGATTTTACTTGACCAATGCACGAAAGTGGTTAATGTGACAAGAAATGTCGTAACGACCTCGTTTTCTGCCACAATCATTGCTAATTGTAACAGTCAAGTAGGTAAATCTGCAAATCAGAATACAAATTATATTGGGAGGAATGTATAACTCGTGCTCTGGATGTAAGCCGTTCAAATGTTTCCTCCTCCAAGACCCAACATACTTGCTACACGTATCCATCTCTGGTTTTGCCTTATCTTCTATTTTCAAATTCAAACATCACTTTCAGAAGGGACATTCCGAGAATATTTCTTCCGAAATGCCAACATGCACTGGGGAGTACTGCTATGCAAGTGAATACCGCGACATCACCACTAGAGGGTGCATATCAGTGCTTGATGATAGCTTGACTGGAAGGAAGGTCGAGGTAGGATTAAACCACACTCAACGGAAATATATTGTTAATATGAAAAAAAGCGAAAAAAATCATTACTAATTCCAGAATGGAGTGTTCGACTATGTACTGATCCATTTCTATCTGTGTTCTCAAGATTTCTGCAACCAACAAGGCGTCAATAAAACCACACAGCTCAAGGTGGAGTCGTGCATAGTTTTTTTTTTTCTTATTGGAATGGTTTTGTATCATTTTTTCATATGCGGTATACATAGGAGCTATATAGTGCACATGATACACCTCTGCAAATGATGCAAAACCATTCCAATAAGAGAACCCTAGTCTTGCATATTATGAGAAAATTTGTATATTTTCAGTCATTTAATGAATTCTATCTGGAAACGACAACAATGTCGACCAATCGAATTTATTTCTTATGGACTTTGGCAAATGTTATGTTGTTTTAGTCGTTTCCAGAATTGTACTTTTTTGAGCACAACCACTGCTCAAAACACCCAATTATTTGATGTTATATCTTCCATGGTTACAGTGCAACATCAAGTGGTTGTGCTGGGCGACCTAAATCTACATATTGATTGGTCTTCCCGGGCGTGCTTTCTTCTCAAGCTTCATGCTTAGTGGACCTCTCCATTGACCTTGATATCACCCAGATGGTCCCTTCTCCTTCCCTAAATAACCATTTCCTTGATATCATCCTATCACCTTCCGGAGTAGTATCAAATTGCTGCTTATCAGCCCCTTTTAAAAATTCTGACCACTCTACGATTGTCTTTGACTTCCATTTCCCCCTTGATCAGCCCGTAGTAGTGCAATCATTTGATTTTCGTAAAACTGACTTTTCTGGTCTCGAAAATGCACTACTTGGACTGAACTGGGAGGAATCACTTTCTAATTTCATCGATATCTCAGACCTGTATAATCGATTTGTATCGTGTATAACTGACCTGTTTCCAACCTTTGTCCCTCTCAAGAAGACTTCCCTTCATTCTGATCATTACCCTCCCCATATTAAGTCCCTTCTTGCACACAAGCGCGCACTCTTCAATAAGATTCATCTGCGCCCTGTTCATTCCCAATTTCTCTTGGTTTCACATAAATTAGATAAGGAAATACGTAAGTACGTTCGTTGCTACGAGAATCGGTTACTTGCCAGTAATCATAGTCGATCATTCTACCGCTATGTATCCACTCGTTTCAAGCCTAAAGGTCTCTCCATCCCGGCCCTCGTGGCGATGGACGGATCTGTCATCACGTGCAGTTCTCTAAAGGCTGAATCCCTTGCCGATTATTTCACTTCTGTATATACTCGTGATGACGGGTCCCTTTCATCTTGCCCTTCCCTCGTTTCGCAAACCATCCCTTTATCAGTCGTCCTTCCTCACGATGTCTCTTTTCTTCTGAGGAAAGTATCTTCATCATGTTCGCTCCCATCTGACTCCATCCCATCTATCATTTTTAAAAATTGCTTCCGATCTTTGTCTACTCCTCTTGCGCATATTTTCAATTATAGTATTATGCTAGGTGATATTCCATCCTTGTGGAAATCCTCTATTGTTATTCCAATCCCAAAAATTGCCTCGCCTTCCTCGGTCTCGGATTATCGCCCTATCAGTCTCACTCCCATTCCTTCCAAAATAATGGAAAGAATTCTCAAGCCTAAGATTATCCGCTGGTGCAACTTTCATAAGATTATCCCTCCCGAACAACACGGCTTTCTCTCTAAACGCTCTACTGTTACCCAACTTTTGGAGTGTACTCAAAATTGGCGTGATTCCCTCGATCGTGATTACTGTACCGATGTTGCATATATTGATCTTGCCAAAGCTTTCGATAAGGTTTCCCATCCTAAGCTATTGTTCAAATTACAATTGCTAGGCATTCGTAGCTGTGTTGAATTGGATTACAGGATATCTTTCCAATAGGATCTTGAGAGTTCGAATCGGCAGCTCTCTCTCTTCTGAGAGACAAGTGATCTCAGGTGTTCCTCAGTGCACAGTTCTTGGGCCTCTCCTCTTTTTGCTATTTACTTTCGATCTCTCTTCAGTTTTCTCCCCCTTTCCAAAACTAAATTGTCGGCTTTTTGCTGATGACATCAAGCTCTTCACTACTTTCGATCCACTCTCTCCTTCTGATTCCCCCTCTCAACTTCAATCGGGTATTAATGGGTTCCTAGAATACTGCAAAAAATGGCAGTTAGAAGTCGCTGAAAAGAAATGCAACGTATTACATATAGGCAAAAACAATCCCTGTACTAGCTATTCCTTAATCTCTTGCAATTTTGTAGTAACGCAGTCAATCCGTGATCTAGGTGTTTATATTGATCCTCTCTTAAATTTTGACTCTCACATCCAGACTGTTTGTCATAAGGCGTCTTCATTAGTCTATTTACTTTTCCGTAGTATCAGCTGTACAATAGTTGTCCCATACATATCTGCTTTCAAATCTTTTATCCTTCCCATACTAGAATACGCCTCTCCCGTCTGGTCTCCCTTCTCATCTGGTCGTATTCGCAAATTAGAGAAAGTTCAACATCTATTTAGTAGGCTATTATATTATCGTTGCTCTCGAACAGACGTCTCTTTCCCCTCTTATTCTGATCGATTAGCCCTATATTCTCTACGCTCTCTTTATGTTCGCCGTATTGTCATTGACATAGTGCTAGCTCTTAAAATTTTCGCTAACGCTGTTGAGTTGTCAGTATGTAATTTCTATACATATAGGACTATTACCAGACGTCATAGTGCCTTTGTTCTTCACATTCCCGCTTTCCGAAGGGAACATTTGAAAGCATCGTTTGCTCATAGAACAGTTAGATTTCTAAATAAGCTCCACTTAATTTGCAATCCTCTCTTGTCGATCGAGACTATTAAGCACTATTTGCTAATTCACCCTAATCTTCTGCGTACTCTTGGAATTAAAATTAGAAATCTTTAGCATCTATCCTTACCGCCACCCCCCCCCCCCCTCCCACCTTTCCTCTCCTTTTTCTCTTCTCAACCCTTCCCCAACCATTCTCACCCCCCTCGATCTCCTCCGATCTCCTGTCACACAAGTCTCCAATACGATATACATTGGGCAAGCGGCCACTCCTACCGCTCACGAGGCTCCCTCCCCTCGCCACTCTCTCTTTCTTGTGCGACACGATTCGGAAGATATACTCCCCCCCTCCCTCTTCCCTAATTATATTCTCGAACATTCTATACTTGATGAAGCGCCCTTGTGGTGTACGATAAATAAATAAAGTTTTTTTTTGTTATATATGTATTGTTCACAGTCAAGGAAACCTGTCGGTTACTTCCTGCACTCAACTTGCCGATCGATCAAAGATAATTCTTTTTCAGCTACTACAACGGAACGAATTCGGAGACGTTCAATACCGAGTACTTTGAGGTGCCCAGACGAGCAAATTCGTGTATCACGAACATACTGAATTTCAGATTCGTTACGAGCCTAAGGGCAAGGATCCGTCTGAGATCTGGAAGAGTCAGGATAACAGCATCTTCGACATCCAGGTCGGACCGAAGCGTCAGTGAGAAGGAGAGATCGGAGAGAGAGATGGACGATGTTTCAACATTAATAAGTTACAAAATTGTAAGCGATAAACACTCAAAAGCATAAAGCATAATGCAAGTATTATCAACATCGAATTGATTACATAGTTTTACTTCAAACTTCGTTACAGCCTTTATGGTTTTTAGCGATTTAGAATAAAAACTACAACCCAACATAGACAGAAAATTAATAAATAAATTAAATTAGGTCCTTTATCAATGTTTACAATTCTGGAAACGACTAAAACAACATAACAATTGCCAAAGTCCATAAGAAATAAATTCGATTGGTCGACATTGTTGTCGTTTCCAGATAGAATTCATTAAATGACTGAAAATATATTAGGTTGAATAGAAAGTCTTTATCCACTTTTTATTTCCCTTCTTCTGACAATAAAGCACAAGAGCAAAATCAAACATATGCACCATTGTTATCTACGACAAATCTCCAACGTTCAGGCAACTTATGGATTCCCTCCTTATAGAACCCATCTCGGCGCGAATTAAAATATTGCTTGAGTGCGGCCTCGATCGCCCCACGGGAAGTGAAGGATCTCTGATCGAAATGACGGGTCAGATCCGAGAACAACCAATAATCCGAAGGGGCCAAGTCAGCAGAATACGGTGTATGAGGGAGAACCATCCAGCCATATTTGGACAGCTCCTGCTTGACCTGCCGTGCAACATGGGGTCGGGCGTTATCGTGTTGATAGTACACTTTCTTGCCGTTCAGGGCAGATTGTGCGAATTTCTTCTTGAGATTCCGTAGTTGTTTAGTGTACAAATTTTCTCATAATATGCAAGACTAGGGTTCTCTTATTGGAATGGTTTTGCATCATTTGCAGAGGTGTATCATGTGCACTATATAGCTCCTATGTATACCGCATATGAAAAAATGATACAAAACCATTCCAATAAGAAAAAAAAACTATGCACGACTCCACCTTGAGCTGTGTGGTTTTATTGACGCCTTGTTGGTTGCAGAAATCTTGAGAACACAGATAGAAATGGATCAGTACATAGTCGAACACTCCATTCTGGAATTAGTAATGATTTTTTTCGCTTTTTTTCATATTAACAATATATTTCCGTTGAGTGTGGTTTAATCCTACCTCGACCTTCCTTCCAGTCAAGCTATCATCAAGCACTGATATGCACCCTCTAGTGGTGATGTCGCGGTATTCACTTGCATAGCAGTACTCCCCAGTGCATGTTGGCATTTCGGAAGAAATATTCTCGGAATGTCCCTTCTGAAAGTGATGTTTGAATTTGAAAATAGAAGATAAGGCAAAACCAGAGATGGATACGTGTAGCAAGTATGTTGGGTCTTGGAGGAGGAAACATTTGAACGGCTTACATCCAGAGCACGAGTTATACATTCCTCCCAATATAATTTGTATTCTGATTTGCAGATTTACCTACTTGACTGTTACAATTAGCAATGATTGTGGCAGAAAACGAGGTCGTTACGACATTTCTTGTCACATTAACCACTTTCGTGCATTGGTCAAGTAAAATCGTGTCGGTGAAGATTCTAAATTGGTTTTGAATTCTAGGCATTCATTATTATGTTTACTCATGTGGCGTTTGTGGTTCTCCGAACAAGCGGCATATGTCACTGAAATACTTGTTTATATAGAATTTGTATCATTTGTTTCGAACTAGTCTGTTCGTGTCATTGATGTAAAGACATGTTGGACTATCGCAAGCTGTCGACGTTTCCTGGGACATATGCATAAATATTTCCGAAAAATACAAAGAAAGTAGTACGTACCGCTTGGCTGCAAGTAGCATTGCCAAATGGCTTTATACTTTCTGCAACCGAATCTTCCGAGTCCTTACACATGTCCTTGTTACTAAAATAGTGAACTGTTCGAAATTCTATAAATTTAATAATATTACTTGCAAATGCATTGATACTTTTTAGTCGCATCACCCATGCATCCTATTGAGAAGTTAGCCTTTCTGATGCATCCCTGAAATTCGACATGTGAAAAACTGCAGCATCCCTAATCTCTCGAAAACAGAATAAACATGTGACAATTAATGTAGATTAGCAATTGAGTTACAATGCGCACAATGAGAACGAATCAGATGCATGTTTTCCATGTGATGAGACTTATCAGTAAGGTTCTCTTATTGAACTGGTTTTGCATCATTTTCATATATATTTCACGTTCGCTATGCATAGGAGCTATATAGGGCTTGAAGCATGTATGAAAACGATACAAAACCATTCCAATAAGAGAGCCCTAGACAACAGTAGTGTGCATTAACCTTTGCTGACCTGTCTATAGCGACTCCCACCCGGACCTGGCTCGTAGTCGTGATCGTACGATAGTACGCAAGCGTCGCCCTCACATAATACTACCCTACATTAATAAAAATGACGGATTATAGAAAATATTATTTATAAAGTATAATTGATAATATTTAGAATAACTGCATGTGTTAGCCATCATAAAAAAATTAAAATATTACTAACCCAGAAGGTATGATGCGATCCGCCGCGTGGCATGTTATTGAATGAGCAGCAGGAAGAAAGAGTAAAGCAAGCAACATTGATCGAAAAAAGTGAACTTATTTGCTGAATTTCATCGGTGATAGGAAAAAACTCCAAATTCACCTCTTACAACGGAACGAAAGCACCTGCCATAGTGCCAATTTGTGAAACGTCTGCTCTGCTTTAGGCAAAGCAACGTAAATCTGGTTAGTCTCCGATCGATAATGCAATTTTTATTTTTAAAAATCACGCAGACAGCAAAGAATATTGACTGTAATAAAGAAGAACAATGTAATATAGAAGAACCAACAAAAGAAATAGAAATTTTCACATTGATATGCCCTTTCCGAACAGATATATTGGTAATTGGCTGGGAGCCAAATCAGGGAAAGCTCAGTCAACTAGTGAGAGAGCACGCGACTTGAAGAAAGTTCCGTTCCTAATTGAAACATATGTCAACCGGGCTCGCGTTTCCTTTACTCCTCCTTTACTCCTCTCTTCCAAATACTATCTAGGCTGCTATTCACAAAATGGATAGCAATTCCTGTCTCTATCGTACAATGATGCAATTTAATGACGGTTTGATCACGGGGATTTGAGTGCAATTCGATTACGAAGGGTTTAGAGTGGGAGATTATCCTTGATCATGTACCGAGGCCGTAGAATTCGATAGAAGATAACAAGCTTTACATATTCTACACGCTGCTTTGTTCATCCGAACACCGAAAGAGTGCGGAAAATGAAGAGAACGTGGTATCGTGTCTCGAATTCTACGAGACAGTATAAAAGCCCATCGTTCTCGACATGAATCAAGCAACAAATCGCGCTTCTTCTCTCTCAACGGTTCTTCATGGAAGCCACCTTTTTCGTCGTCCTCACTTTCTCAATAGTTGTTGGAAAAGATTATCGATTTACAGAATGAGGCTTCTCCCTCTTCTCCTTCTCTTCGGCACTGTTTCTGCTCAGCAGGCGCAGTTCCAAACCAAATTTGAGACTATTGTCTCGACGTATCTTGGAGCCAACATTGGAAAAGTTAGTATTTCACAGTAGCATTGTTCAGTTTCAATTATATACGTCATATCCACACTTTGTCTAAGATTTAGTCCGACCTCATCACCAAGATTCAGTTTCAAAGTATCCAATGACGATGCTTAGAAAATCAGAAAAAAATATGAAATGATAAAATCATGGGAATATGCAGGCACTCGACCTTGTCGCTGTTGATGTCCTGAAACTACTCCCCCCTGGCAAACACGACAGCTCGTCAGTATATTGTGTATCTAATATGCTTTGCCGTTTTTTTCAAGCCGAAGCCTTTACCGTTTTTAGGCCTAAGCGGACTACTAAATTCCAGAATTGCTTATTAACGGCAACACCAACATCAAAACTAATTTACTTATCTTTATTTTTCAGACCTGATGAAGGAGGCCATTGGTCTCGTTCCCTCTACCAAGTATCTCAGCGCACTCGGCATGCTGAACACCTACCAGTCCTGCCTTGAGGTGCCTATTTTCCTGTACTAAATTTGTTTTAACAGTCATAAGCTATGTTAATCAAAGTAATGTAGGACCAAGTGGCTTGTGAAGCTAGGCTTGTGAAGCTATCAATAAACAATGGCCTAGCCCTCACCTACGATAAGATAATCTCATTTTTTTCTATCGAGATGGCTACTTTGCCATTGCTCCTCTTTGTTGGAATTTCGCTTTCAGAAAGCCGGATCATCCTTGGAAAAAGCCATGGGAATAGTCGGCAGCGCCTTCAAGCTGAAGCTGCAGCCGCTCTACAAGACGGTATGCGTTGAGTGATTGGAGTGTTCATTTCATCATTTTCGGGTATGCTTCTGTTGCTCTAAACACAACTACATAAAAACACAGTCGAAAATGATCATAAAAAAATCGAATCTCTAACATTGAGGTGATCGACAAGGTGAAGGCAATGAGAGCGAACGGAAGAACTGATGCAGAGATTCGGCCTGAGGCATTCAAGCTTGCGACTGCAGGACTCACTAAAGTCCTCGTGCAAGGCGTAAGTTTCTGCTGATCGTGAACACTTTATTGACTTCATTGTAAACACTAATGCTCTCTTATTGGAATGATCTGTGTATCACTTTCACATATGTTCGTTATTCATTGCAGCTATATAGTGTACATGAAACATGTCGGAAAATGATACAAAACCATTCCAATAAGAGAATTTTTTTTTCTATTTTTCTTTTTCTAAGTGAAAAAGAAAAAGAGAAAAAAAGAGCACACTTTCGACCGCTCAGATCAGCGAGAGAGAGTGCAGAATGAAGAGAGCAACTACCCAAGAATCCGACCCCATTGCAGATCATCAATGTGTGCATGCAAACGGGTACAAAGGCTGAGTACGACTGCTCCATCCCTCCACTTAAGGTCCGTTTTTTCCGTTTTTTTAGGTTTTTTTTACATAATTCCCTGGTTGATTTGAGGTAATCTTGTCAAAAACATCGTTTTCTTCAGAGTCTCATGCAGACCAGCCTGTACAATATGACGTACAACCCAACCATCGGATAAACGGTCCTCGTATATTGCGTGATTGGTAGATAAGTAATTGGGTCGAAATAAAGTGAATGTGATCATTCGGTTGAAGATATCCTCCACGAGAGAACAATACAACTCAGCATGGCACACGTACGGCCGATTTTTTACAGTTCCATTGTTGTTCGCATGTTTCGAGTGCTGATTGAGCTGAGCATGTATTTCTCTGTCGCCCCCACCATGTGATACCAGTTCCGAATAATAAATTGTTTGGATCTCCTCCCGATGTGAATATCAAGGAAAGGTGTGCAAGAAATGTGTTTCCGTTTACAATTATTCGGGGATACAATCGTGATTTCGCGTCTTTGCTTGCCATCATTTCGATCACTTAAACAGCTTGATAAGGAATGTGTGCCTGGCATCATGCCATCTAACATTTTTCTTCGATTCACTCCTTTTCTGAATCGAAATGAGGATACTGCTCGTCTTCCTCCTCTCTATCAGTGAGTCTTTGAAATTAATTGTTTGTTTTGTCACTATTTTTTTTCAGATGTTCTTCACAGTTCATGCCCTACTGGCTTCGATCTCGTTCATGCCGGAGAGTGTAGGGGCATATACGCGACGATTCCCCTAGAATGGGAAGAAGCTCCAACTATCGCGGCTGAGAAATGCTCCGAAATCCAAGCACAGCCAATGATAATCCACAGTGAACAAGTGAGATCTCGTTTTATTGGCTCTCAATCTTTTTTTTAAATGTGAAACTTCTTGTTTTACAACAATAATGTATCGAAATGCCGTTTTTAGGAAAACGCTTACTGGGCTACTCTGAGAAGCGGCCGTGATCCTCTAATGGTCTTGCGTAAGTGCCAAATAATTTATGCAATATGAATCAGGCAATTTTTGGTGAAACGCAATAATTTTGCAGCATTGGTGTGCAATAACGATACTACACGATTTGAGTGGACCGACGGATCGGCAGTAGACTACAGGCCGGCTGTGTATGATCCTTGTCAGTAAAATATGTTTTTGACGCAACCGTAATACGCCTCTGTATTTTTTCATTAGAAATTTACATTATTTTCTCGTCGACTTATTCGTTTAGTATTGGATGACGATTGCATTAGCGACCCTGAGTGGACCTGGGATATTCATCCCGATGGAAGTTGGGGAGTAGGTAAGCAACAATTATGTTCTTCGGAGTAAGCAAACACATTATTTACTTTAGTTCTAAATTAGAGTGCTGGAAGGAAGAGCAATGTTTTGCTCTTTCGAAACCTTCGAGCGGTCGTATCTCACACATGAGTTGAACAACTATAGGAAGAGTTGATTGAAATCGATCCAGAATCTATTCAGGATCATTTTTCCACTTTAATCGGTAAAAAATATTTACATTCCGCCTTCGTCTTCCGCAAGAGTGAGCGTTGGTCTGCTATTTTTAGATTATTTATTCTAATATGCAAATGAGATGCTCAACTCATATAACATACGATGCAAACTAAGGATATATGTGACCTCAATATTATCAGTCTCCAAAATATCAATGTTTGCCCTTGGTCACGTTTGTATGACCATATTTATGATTTTCCAGCTCTTCCTTCCAGCACTCTAGTTCTAATGAATATAAAAAAGAGCTTACAGGACATTCCACAACAACAGTCGCTCCTGATATTTGCTGCAAAATACAATTACCTCCTCTTCCTACACCATCCGATGACGGATGCGAAAATTTCGAAGACGATAGTGACGACGGGGTTTGCTATCAGGTGAAACTACAGATTGCCAAATAGGGTTGGCTTTCGTGGGTATTTTTTTCATCATTATGTAAATTATCTCGTATATTTTATACGAAGCCAACCATATGTCGAGTATGAAATACGAACATATTTAAGTTTTCACTTCCCTCCAGATCGCAGCACCGGCTGAAAATTTTCAAGAAGCTCAGGCAATCTGCAGAAGTTTCGGCTCCAATCTAGCATCGATTCACAACCCACAGGTTAGATATAAAAATCTTCCTCAAATTGAACAACTATGAAAAAACTTCGACATACGAAAACATGGTATTTTCATAGTCCACCAAGTGTGTGGCTAAACGAAATCTAAATATTCAGGAAAACACGTTCATTCGTCGATTGGCGATCTCAAACGGACACGTGAAGGGGATGTTCCTTGGTGCTACAGTATCCGGAAAGGGCAATGATTTTGCGTGGGTCGATGGATCGGACTGGGACTATAGCAACTTCAATCCCGGTGAGCCACCAACAATTTCTATAAAATCTTACGCCAACCAGACATGTGAAAAATCACGCATAATGCATCGATTCATTTTTTACGAAGCTGTTCATAATATGTGAAATTACTATTATTCATTTTGAGGATTCCCCATGAAGGGCCTTGGCGATTGTCTAGCAATGGACACCGAGGGAACCTCCGGGCAGTGGGTGAATACGGACTGCAATTCCAAGCTTTCGGTTGCTTGCATGCGGAGCCGTAAGTTAATTTTTCATTATATTTGATTACTTGACTCGTATTTCAGAGACATACACTGCTCCTGGATGCACTTCTGGAGTGTACAGAGAAGGAGAAATCGTGGGTATTTTATTTATTTTCTGTGATACAGTCAAAAAAGTCGAGGAGAAGAGGACATATTTGAATTCCCGCAATTGCATATCTCGGCTCCCAGTGGTGGTAGCGACAATTTGGAATATGCGGTGAACATGGATTTTCCACACTATATTTCAATTTTCAAGTCGCTACATCTACTGGGAGCCGACATATGAAATTACGGGAATTCAAATATTTCCTCTTCTGCTTGACATTTTCCACGGCATAAGATTTGAAAAAAAAATTTAACACGAATTGCAGATTTACTCACCCGGCTTTCCGTATGACTCATCCACCCCCTGCGATTTCATTCTCACCGTAGATGGAGGGAAGAAAGTTCAGGCTGAGGTTAATATTTATTTTCGAAATGAATGATTCAAAAATCCTAGGTTATCTTTGTCGAAGCGAATTCGTGCTGTGATCATCTCCTGTTGTTCGACAATTTCGTAGCTGGAGACCTGATAGCAAAGTTGGTCACTCATACTACGTCGGATGAGAATTATTTCATCAGGCCACAGCGTTGATGTATTTGATTATCAACGTCGGCTTGACACAACAGTTCTCAGTCGATCTGGTACCTTCATCTGAATAACATAACTTTCCGCTCTGCAGATTTACTGGAGAACTTCTCGAGCGTGCATTCGTCACTAGCACTACGAACTTCATGAGAGTTTCCTGGCAACCTAATGGCGGTGTGAACGTGCGCGGAATGATGGTAATTCGAGAAATGAAACCACGATATCTTCATTCTTCACACTCTCTCGCCATTCCACCGGCCGAGAGAGTGTGTAGAATGAAGAGACGGCGACCAGAATTCGAACTCTAATGATAATGGATTAGAAATATCTATACCTATATATAAATCGCAGTGTATGTTTGACCGGATTGCGAAACAGTTGCGAAATGAGGAGAGAGAGAGGTGTGCTTTCGGGTTGCGAAACGATTACGAAATGGAGAGAGAGAGATCGCGCGTCAACAAGTTGCGAAACGTGTGATTGCGAAACCTAGATACTCCGCTAGGACGGGGCCCCCGCCGAAGGCGGGGGGCAGCCGGACTAGTACTTGAATAATGGATTAGAAATATACTTGGAACTATTAATGATTTTTTTCAGATGACGTTCCGCGGTGTGTAGTCGGCACATCTCGTTCCTATTCAGTGATCATGTTTTATGAATGTTCAATTATAAAGAATATAACTTCCGTTAAATTCTTAAATCCAAAGAAATGGAAATGTCAACAAGCATGGTGGAACAATAATGGTGACAATCGGCATATATGAATGGTCGAGCTACATCAATTCAAGCCATACAATGACGGATGTGAAAGATGAAACAAAATGAGAATTCCGATTCGTTGTTTCCAGTCGGCCAGATATTTGCCATTTCCCTGGATTTTTTTAAATATTTTAATTGTGAAAAATCAATAGTTTACCATGCGATGTATGGTGTTGTTGACGTTCTCGAAATTCCACAGGTCCTCTGAACAAATGTAAAAATGAAGTATAACATAGTCGTATACACCATTTTGAAACGTAGTAACATTGCCATAGTTATATATTACAGTTTGAAATTCTAGTCATATCCTCTTACTTGCACATATGTGTACATCTCGTTTAACGAGCGTGTACATATTGAAGAGATATATATCGAAATCTAAATCGTACCGTAATCGTATGTGTAGCCGTACTGTCGTCGACTACAGTCAGACAACCCCGTTTGACGATATCTTCGTCACTGTTCGAATAACACATACCACCAATGCAGGTAGCATTTTCGATAGGGGTTCTACGTTTGGATCTAGATTACTCCTGAAGTATGGTATCATAGGAAATACAACGGGGACGTCATTTATTGCAGCAAACAATGTCCTTTTAAATCAAATGAATCGCATGTTAGGGTGTATAATAAGGGTGACTTCGCAAGAAATGGTCTCTAAATTCTGAGTAATATCTCGCCTATCACATGGGATGTATCAATTTTCAGAGCGACCGCCGTCCACAGTCAATCCATCGTGTAGCACAGACAAATGGACAGAAGGTTTTTTTACAGCTCGTCGATGCCCTATTTCATTTTTTTTATTTCCTAAATGTGGAAGTTGGCAAATTCGTTGAGCTGGAGGTTACATTATTATATCCCTCACCCAAAAAGACCTCCCCCCTTCAGTTATACGTACCTAGTATCTTATACCACCCCTACTGCTTCGACCCCCAACACAACGAATCGCCAGGAGCGACGTAACTTCCATCAACTATCGTACGTGATGGAAATTTAGGAACGTATACCGTGCAATTTCCAAAAATATCATGTTTCGTGGATTATGGTGAATTTTTATTTTTACGAGTTTTGCTTTTTTGCATTCTTTTTTTCATATGCGTTTTCATAAAACGGATGGGTTTTTACACGGAAATATGGCTAGACATGCAATAAAAGCTCGCGAAAATTATGCAATATTGACGAAATAGCCAGAACCGGGTTTTAGCAATATTTCGTCTATATTTCATGTTTTTTTCACGAGCATTTATTGCATTTCTAGCCATATTTCCATGTAAAAACCCATCCGTTTTATGAAAACGCATATTAAAAAAGAATGCAAAAAAGCAAAAGTCGTAAAAATGAAAATTCACCATAATCCACGAAACGTGATATCACGCCTCTCACCAGAGAATCGAGCTAGAATGACGATTCTTGGGAATGGAAGAAAAATCGTCAAATAAGTTCTAACCATTTTTAGGCATGTCTGAAACTCCCCCAAAGTCTCATTGTGTGTACTTCATTTTGGAGCACACTACACCGGGTCGGGTCTCGGCACCTCCTTCTTTGATGGCTGTTTTATCGCTTCTCGTGAAAGATAGACGAAAATTTCACTCTGAGTGACCCCCGCTCATTTTTCGAGCTCTTTCGATCTACGTCGTTCATTTCCTCTGAAAATTAGTTTGAACGATACTACATTTCAGTCTACTTTTCTCAAAAGTATAGGTAAAGCCGCAGCTGAATCTTTCAGATATTGTGTAGTTTTTCATGTGCTATCGAATGAGTGGCTTGTCAAGAAAATACAGGGGGGCAAACAAGAGTTATGCCAATTTTACGATTTCATATCGTTTGAAGTCTTTTTATTCCACCCCGCACCGCGCGTTTTTGATCGAGCGCTATTGAATGATCCCATTGTTCCTTTGTCTCTCCCTTGTAATTTTAGCTCGTTCGCTCGAAAACGCGCGGTATGGGGTGAAATAAAAAGATTTCAAACGATCTGAAACCGTAAAATTGACTTAACTCTTGTTTGCCCCCCTGTATTTTCTTGACAAGCCACTCATTCGATAGCCCATGAAAAACTACACAATCTCTGAAAGTTTCAGCTGCGGCTTTACCTATACTTTTGAGAAAAGTAGACTGAAATGTAGTATCGTTCAAACTAATTTTCAGAGGAAATGAACGACATAGATCGAAAGAGCTCGAGAAATGAGCGAGGGTCACTCAGAGTTAAATTTTCGTCTATCTTTCACGAGAAGCGATAAAACAGCCATTAAAGAAGGAGGTGCCGAGACCCGACCCGGTGTAGTGTGCTCCAAAATGAAGTATAAATAATGAGACTTTGGATGAGTCTCATACTTGCCTAAGGATGCCCAAAAATGGCTAGAACTCATTTGAAGAGTTTTCCTCCATTCCCATGGTCAGGTCGATTCTCTGGTGAGAGGCGTGATATTTTTGGAAATTGCACGGTATATGTTCCTAAATTTCCATCACGTACGATACATCAAGGATAATCCCATACCCCTATGCACTCTGAATGGATGGAATAACAAATTTGAATTTGAATTTGAATCATCAGCATTCACAATTCAATTGACATTTATCGAAAGACAATTACTCAATCACCCATATTACGAAAACAATTCATGCTATATCATTCTTCTCTAGGGAAATTCTTGCTGTGACTCACTCATTCATCAGCGATGGCTATCTAGGTGGGAGCGTCATTGCAACGTCATTGCGACGTTGCCAAAATTAGAACACCTGCGTGAGAAATGTCGTACTCAGCCTCACCAGTGAAATGCTGAGTGCGTTCACAACAACCGCAACCAACTTCATGAGAGTTAGCTGGGAACCGAATAGTGGTGTGCAGATGAGTGGCGGTGAGTGAGACGAGTAAGGGACAACTGTGAAACAGGTCCAACCCAACTACGATGACATTGGTACTTGCAGATGATGTACCGAGCTGTATGAACAGGACGACATTTCTGTTTTCAAATACACAACCTAGTATTTGTTTGGCAGGCAACCTGAGTTGTACTGATCTATTCAGTCTACAATAAAACATCAACATGGAAACCGTTATGGCAATAAAAATGGCACTAGGTCGGATGAGAACTATGATGTCATGCCACCTTTGATAGATGAAAGGCGGCATGACGTCATAGGTCTCATCCGACCTAGTGCCATAAAATACCCTCTGGTCACCCAGCAAACAACGATGCAACAATTTCTACAATGACTTAACGAAAGACTGCTTCAAAACTGGTTCAATTTATAAGAAAACACATGTTTATTCTCCCAAACGGCTCCGCATTCCACCAAATTGACTACGTTGCAGCGCCCGCCACAGCGAGAGTAGTCAACTGTGGAGTCGTTGGTCGGTTTGAGTTTGACTCCGACCATCGCCTTATTCGGATGTGCCTCTCCTTCCCTGGCAAGGCGAGGCAGAAAAGATGCAGGAAGCGGCTAGATTTCGATCGAACCGCTTTTACTGTCAACGCAAACCTTCTCGCGTCACTGCCCCTTGCCCGCCCCAGTTCTGCCGCCGACGCCTATACTACGGTAAAGGCTTTCACGGAGACCGCGGCAACGAACTGTTGGAGGAAGCGCCAATCCCCTTCCTGGATCTCGAGTGGAACGCGGAAGCTCCTAGCGACACGCCATCAAATGCAATCCAACCCACAAGGAACTGTAGCCTACTCAGCTGCCTGCAAAGCTGCCCGGACGAGTTTCGTCGATGACATCAGGAAGCGAAAGGAGGCGCAAGCACGGCAAGCAGCAACCATGGGAAGGAGCATCGTGAAGAGCATGCTGAGTCTGCAAACCTCAAAGAAGCGCCTTCTAGTTCCCGACCCTGTAACTGGTGCTCTCTCTCAAGCAGCTACCAAGACAGTGGTCCAGAGCTTCTTTGACGGTCTCTACACCCCTGCAGTTCCGTGTCCACTCCCAGTCCCTCCTCAGCCTCTGGATCCCCTTCCTCCCTTCCTACCCGATGAGGTCAGCAAAGCGATGTATCAACTCAAGTGTGGTCACTCACCCGGTTCGGATGGCATTCTCCCTGATATGCTATACCACTCTCGAAACCACCTTGCTCCCGTTATCGCTGATCTACTCAACTATCTGGTAGATGGAGAGGCTGTTCCAAGCGACCTGACCGAAGCAATTGTCACTCTTCTGCACAAGAAAGGAGACCCTACCAACATTGGGAACTTCCGTCCCATCTCCCTCCTCACCGTTTCCCTGAAGACAATGACCAAAGTCATTCTTCAGAGACTCGAAACTGTGCTTGAAGAAACAGAGTCCTCGACCCAAACCGGCTTCCGGCGCGGCTACAGTACTCTCGACAACCTGCATGCCATCAAGCAGATCGCTGAACGAACCTCCGAGTACGGTATCCCAATCTACTTGGCGTTCGTCGACTTCAAGAAGGCGTTCGACTGTGTGGAGTGGAATGTGTGCTGTGTGCTGGCAAGCCCTCTTTTCGTTCGGAGCCCATCCCTCCATCGTCCACGTGTTGCGCCGTCTCTACGAGTCCCCCTCTACACTCATTCGAGTTAATGAGGAGCTCGTTCCCGTGACTGTGCGTCGAGGAGTCCGCCAAGGGGATACCCTCTCCCCTCGTCTCTTCAACGCAGTGCTACGATCAGCCATGGACAACATTGACTGGGAGTCGGATGGAATTAGAATCGACGGAAGGAACCTTTGCCACTTGGAGTATGCCGATGACGTGGCTCTCGTTGCCAAATCTCGACCCGAGCTGGAACGAATGCTGAAGAAGCTGATGGACGCGTGCAGCCGAGTTGGTCTCGAAGTGAATGCAAGCAAGACCAACCTCCTCACCTCCTGCACCTCCACCCGCAATCCAATAATCATCGACAATCTGCGATTCGAATTCGTCGATAGCGCCACCTATCTCGGAGGGAGAATAGCTCTTCCCTTGGATCATTCCGAAGAAATAGAACACCGGAATCGATTAGGGTGGCTGGCCTGGAGTAAGCTCTCGCACCTCCTATCTTCTCGAATTCTGTCCATCAAGATCAGGAGGAGAGTCTTCGAGAGCTGCATCACGGCTACAGTTCTCTATGGGTGTGAAGTATGGGCTCTGAGATCTAGCGAGAAGGAGAGGCTGATAGTCACCCAGAGGAAGATGGAAAGAAAGATGCTTTTAAAATATCAGAAGAGTCACGCTGAGGGATAGATGGAGGAATGACCGCGTGAGAGGGATTACCAAGCTGAGAGACTGGAATGAGGAAGGATTGAAACGGAAAGCGCGCTGGGCCCTCAAGATCAGAAGAATGGGAGTGGGACAGTGGAGCCGTGCGACAACTGTCTGGACTCCATTCAATAGGACTCGTCCCCCCGGAAAGCCTCGCGCGCGATGGAGAGACGACCTATCCCGAGCTATTGGCAGCCATTGGTGGAGTGCAACTTATGAAGACTACCGACCTATCATCTTCTGAGCGTTTCCGCCTGATAAGATAAATTGATTGATTGATTGATCATGTTTATTTTATTTTTTGTTCTGGATTTTTAAATATTCTTTTTCTCACATACTCCCGAAATTCATCTTTGCATGCACGTGTGATTGCGCTTACAAAGTCAACGAGACTAGGGTTCCTCCAATTGCGCGCATTGATCATCTTGCACGGTTTATTGTATAGTTTACATACTCAGCGCACATGAATCATAACGATATAATACAAAATATACCCAATACGCTTAATTGGGGGAGACCTAAACGAGACCATCATTGTGCGTGTTCGCTAACCAGTAAGGCAGTCGAGAGAGCGCGTAAATGGCATTCTTCCGACACCATCAATAATTTGAGAGGAGAAGTCCAGTATGTGCGATAAGAAAGTGTGCAATGCAAGTGTACACTACAAGGTAAACAAACTTGCGATTTAGGATATCGGGAGAAGAACAGATTCCCTACTTTTGATTTGCATAATGTAACGCAGTTGTTGGTTTCTTTGCCATTTTTGCGTGGTGCGATGCATTCTTGTGCACAGTCTGCACAATCGGGTTCTCTTATTGGGATGGTTTTGTATCATTTTCAGATATGTTTCATATACACCATCTAGCTTCTATGTATAGGAAACATGCAACATATCTGGAAATGATACAAAAGCATTCCAATAAGAGAACCCTTCTGCACAATCGGGTCAGGTAATTGACCATTGATGCTTTCTGACGTGAACCATAATGAGCGATAAGATAATTTTGCTGTTAATTACCCGCACATTCCCCATTTCGTCGCTCAGCTCACCCACTAAGGATGTGGACACTCCTCTTGTGGTTGGCGATTTTACGTGAGTTGTCAATTGTCGTTTATGAAAATTCATTGCATTCATAAGCAAATGGTATAGGGAACGAACGATTTTTAGAACCTGCCGTTGCTACCTGTCCGGCTGGCCTGACACTCGTCCGCGATGGAGAATGCAGAGGCAATCTCAGCACGATACGAACTACTTGGGACGACGGGGCGAAGGACGTTATCAAAAAGTGCAGTGAAATTCAAGCACAGCCAATAATAATTCACAACGATGAGGTGATGCTTTTAAACTGATTCTGGCTTTTAGAGAAATGAAATCCTTCGTTTTGTGTGCGCTCACAACGGTCAGATCGGCGAGAGAGGGAGAGAGTGCATAATGAAGAGACCATTTACCAAAAAAAAACAAGTATATTTCAAGGTAATTAAGCATGTTTCAGCAACAAACGTACTGGAAAGACCAAACTGATGCCAAGTCCACTACAATCATTGGTAATTATGAACTCTCGATTGCCTTGATTCACTTTTTTCGACATTTTATGAAACTCACGTGATATCTACAGAAAATATCCAAGTCAAAGTGATTCATTTCCAGATTGCATCTACTGCGAAACCTTGGCGCGATGCGCAAAAACTCTGCCGGAACTTTGGCGCCAATCTTGCATCAGTTCACAGTGCACATGTTCATATTTTTTCACACTTATCATTGTTAGCATGTTCCAGAACTTGAAACTCTACAACCAACTGTGATTCTTTCAGGAAAACGACTTTCTCCGTCGATTGGCTATCTCGCGAGGCGAGGTGAACGGAGTGTACCTCGGCGCGCTCGGATCGGACAACGAATTCAATTGGATCGACGGATCTAAATTTGACTACACCAACTACTATCCTGGTTTGTTAGACAATGATTCACTTCACCCAATTTGATTCAAAACTGAATTATATTTGATGCAAAAATGCAATAATTTGATTCACAACTGTTTTCAGGCTTCCCCGTCGCTGGTCTCAGAGAGTGCCTCGTAATGGACACTCAGAGCACTTCGGGGCAGTGGGTGAACGTCGATTGCAGCACTAATGTGTCCGTTATCTGTGCTAGACCGCGTAAGTAGAGTGCCTAGAGATTCAATCGTAGGGTACTTTTGTAGCAATCTTTTGTATCAATTTTGCTCAGTTTTTATACCATTCAGAGAACAGCTACACTCGCCCGGCTTGTCCTACAGAATCGCCGAAGGAAGGCGATTTGGCGAGTCAAACAATCTAAAAAAAATAAATTGATATTAATTTTAACTGATTTTATCACCCGGCTTCCCCTTCGATGCAGCAATACCTTGTGATGCTCATGGTAGAGGAGGGGAAGAAAGTTGAAGTCGAGGTATGGTTTTTTTTAAAAATTTGAACGGACTATTCATATTTTTTCCTGTGAACATGTTGAATTCGATGTAAATACACACGCGGAATTGAATTTGTAGATCATCATGCTGGAGGCGAATTCGTGCTGTGATCGCCTCAAAATCAACGACAACTACTTCGGAGGCAACGTACTGGCTGAGTGAGCGATCCCTGTAGCAATATTTTGTTTAAGTAAACAATTCCAATATGTTTGTGTCGTAGTGCAATCGCCCCCGGGATTAAAGCAAATACCGGGGTACTTAATTGCAAAGTGTTTCATGATTTACAGCTTGTCTGGTGAAGTGTATAGTAAGACTTACTCGACATCCTCATCCAACATTGTCAAAGTCTCCTGGCAACCGAACGGCGGAGTAAACGTAAAGGGGTTGATGGTAAAGGAAATCATACAGCTGTGAACAATCTGATGACTGATTTCAGATGATGTTCCGAGGCGTCTGAGCACAGTATCGGAACGTGGACATGGAAATCCCTCATTCTATGTTCTCAAAGTAGAAAATAATGATAAATATGTATCAATGTTTTGCTAATTTTATTGACAGGAAACGCATTCCTATTATTTGACAGTGTTCGTGACTTCTCTATAGAAATGTTTTGCTTTTGACTTGTGCAATCCGGCATTATGTCGGACGATATCTCATATATCAAATGAACTGTGCCTCCTCTGATATATGAGATCTCAAAGGCTTCATGACGTCGCAGTTCTCATCCGACCTAGTGTCATCAATTCCTTTGTCAAAATTGAGCTCTCTCTGCATTATGTATCGAACCAATCAGATCAGTGAGATCGTGCGCAAAATTATAATATGTCGATCCCTACTATGATAGCACCTGCTTCGTTGAGCATTTTTCACAATGCCACTAATCTGCTTACTAGTCAACACTGAGGATTAAAATTGTACTCGCTCAGCAAGTCATGTTTACTATCATTTGCCAATAACGTAACAGTACCACTGGGCCGACCGGTCGATATATCGTTTAGAATTAAGGACAAAGCGAGAAATTCGAGCGGTCTCACGAGTAGAATATCTGAAGCAGAAGTTCAGGATTTCCAAAGGGAGATTGCATTGCTATGGGTACCTCGACTACGACGGGACAGTGGGTGAACATCGATTGTACGGAGAAGCTGCCAGTCGCCTGTGTTAGAGCCCGTACGTTTAACGAGATTTTAATCAAATGTTCCGGAACTATCGTACACGTGAAAGAAAACACCACAAACAAATAATTATTTCAGAGAGACCCTCACCGATTTGTAGCGATAAGACATGGAAGGCGCACTTGTAAGATCAGACGAACTAATCATTGTTATCACTCACGTCTTTCATAGATCACCTCACCAGGCTTCCCTTACTGCTCAAACCCTCCTTGCGAGTTTTTCTTCAAAGTCGATGCAGGGAAGAGAGTGGAAGTGCAGGTATTTTAACTTGAATTATAACATTTTACATAAATAATCAGATCCTCCTCCTCGAGGCGAACTCCTGCTGTGACTCCTATCTACGATGGGTACCTGGGCGGCGCTTGCTGTGAAAGACTTCATCTTTTCTGAAATTGGTATCACATTTCTTCATTTCTCCCTTACGATGTGGAAATACGTAGGGAAAATAAATGCAGGCTCACCGGAGAGAAGAACAATGTGAACTACACTACAGCGCCTTCAAACACCATGAAGGTCGCGTGGACTCCGAATGGCGGAGTGAATGTGATGGGATTGGTGGTAAGGAGTAGGGTTCTCTTATTGGAATTATTTTGTATCATTTTCAGATATGTTTCATGTTCGCTATAAATAGGAGTTGTATAGTGTACATGAAATATCTGAAAATGACACAAGCATTTTCCAGTAAGCTAACCGTAGTAAGGAGCGCCGATTCAATTACTATGAAGTGGGCTATTGCGGATATCCTTCCGAGGTGTTTGAGCAGCACGCATGATTCGATTTGGTTTTCCGATCCTGGACTTTCTATCGAACAGTATATTGATAAATTATAATACTGGAATGATAAACTGATGTTGATAATTTTCCGATACATATAATATTTATCGCATCAATATTAGCGATCGGTACTACGTCTGATGAGAACTATTTCGCATTGCCGCCTTACCAAAAGCGGTGAAATAGTTGTCATCCGACTTAGTGCCCGTGATTTGTGAAGCCTCTTACAAGTCATTAATCTTCTCGCACGAGAGATTCGTCTGAGATGTTATGACTCAGTATTGTGTAACAAGGGAGAGAGGCCAGATCCTCTGAGCAAGTAAACACGATGACTTTTTCGCTTTCTTCCAACCATATGATTGGCTCTTTTGTTGTTTTTGTTGTTTTCCACTTGTCTTTTTTTTGTTTTTTCTCTCGGCACAATTGTGATATTATGTTGACATCCCTGAGGATTGTCCTTGGTTTCAATGCCAGACTTCTTTTCAGGATGCTGCCTCGGGGCGTCTTCTTCCTCATTTTCTTACCATGCTTTAGAAATGCTCCCGTGACTGTGGATAGAGCTCAGGTGAGCAAATTTAGAATTGTACAAGAAATTGCCAATAACAGATATACACTATTCCTGAATACATAACAATGCATAGTTTTCAGCAATACTTGCAAACATACGGGTACCTCGAACCGTCTCTGCTCATGGCATCCGGAGCCGGAGGAGTAGAAGAGGAGAGTCCAGCGGAACGAATGAGCAACGCAGTCAAGTAGGGGGCATTACTTATTTCACAGAATGCGACCTGATTTATTTGAAGTCTTGATTATTCGACCAGTCAAATACATATGTACGGTTTCGTCGGTCAATTCGGTATTTTAAGGAGGTTCCAAGGAATGGCGGGAATCGAGGAGACAGGTGAACTGGATGAGGAGACAAGAGAGAAAATGGCAGCGCCCAGATGCGGAGTGCCCGATTCTGCCGCTTACTCAAAAGGACGTAAGCGTTAGTCTTAGAATATTGTTTTCCAGGAAGGGATAAAGAATTAATTGTAAGCTTAAAATGGTGCAAAACATGACTCAGTTTTCCAGCATCGCTGAAGTGGGACAAAAACGATCTCACCTACTCGATAGACAACGTAGTCTCAGACATGTCGGAGAGGGAGACCAGGTGATCCGACAGAACGTAGCTGCAACTATTGTCACCACGCATACACTCAATTTTTTGTTAACAAAGATATTCAAAATTTTGCCTGACAGTATTTGTTCAGAGCAGCAGTGAAGGCTGCACTCGCTGCTTATTCTGAAGTCACACCACTAAAATTTGAAGAGGTATGCGACATTGGAGAGATGAGATCATACCAACTTTAAGAGTTGATATTATTGTCAACCATATTTTGGGTGGATGCCGGTCAAGGCGACTTGAAACTGCGATTTGCCCAAGGAGCACACAGAGGCTGTTTCGAATCCTTTGATGGCGAAGGTTATTGATATTGCTATTTTGATTGTGGGTGGGCCAATTTTGTACAGTCATCCATTTTTTTCGACTTGACTTGAGCTTCTTCTCTTCACTATCTGACACATTTTACAGGCGGAACTCTCGCTCACGCCTTCTTCCCGAAGAACGGAAGGGTACACTTCGACGCGGATGAAAAATGGACTGTGATGGATGAGAACAACCTGCCGTGAGCTATTTGTACTAATAAAGAAGAAGTGTCTGGTATTATGCATATTCAATTTAGGTCGAGAATACAAAATATTGACACTTTCAGTGTCCGCACTCACACCGATTTCTTCGGAACGGCTATGCATGAGATCGGGCATGCTTTGGGTGAGTAAAGTCAACTTCTTTCGAACTGAATTCCCACAATCAAACAACAAATAAAATAAAATAGTGAAGAAGTCCTATCACGTTAAGGACTGTATCACGTACGAGACCCGTCCTCTATAATGGCCCCGTTTGCAATCAAACCAGTCGATCGCAATGGCGAATACAAAGCCCCCGATCTCGATTCTACTGTCATCGCTACGTTACAGAGCATGTATGGATCAGGTTAGTAAGGTAGTGTATCAAACTGACTGGGAAGGTAATTAATAACAGCGTATGTACGAACACTGGACAAAAAAAATATTTACTTTCAGCAAGTCGCCCCTCTGAGAACGAGGGCCGAAGGCCGATCAGGAACTATGATTGTACGCGTCATGTGTATGCAGCGCTGAACCGTAAGTTTAGTTCATATATCAGGTTGTAACATAAGTTTTGTCGCGTCCAATCTCTTATGCATTTTAACCTCAGAAATTCTTCGAATTAATTTAATCTCAATTTCGTTATTCATCATCTGTGAGGGCCTTCGTACTCTTTCTTACGCGCTTTACTTCAGTCCTGTCAAGGCAGTTGAGGAGGCACATTAGTCAGACAAAGTTGTACTGAGATAAGGATTACAAATCATTTTCACGCATCAGCTCTTCTTGAAAAGGAAAGTACTACATATGTGCATAATTTTAAACCACTCACGGATAATGACAAACGAAAATCGTTCTAGAAATGTAGACGAGTTTGTATAATGTGGATGGTTGGTGACGGTCGCGAAAACTTTCGCAAGCCGAATTTTCTTCTCAATAGATATCCAGATCCAAATAGTGGTGGAATATAGTTCACCCAAAGTGGTCAGTATGCAGACAAAGTTTGGGGTAGATTGGGTTCTGTTGAGATAAGTGGCTCCATTCAGAACGATGGTATGTAAATTAAACTAATGAAATCGGCACTTTGTTCATATTCCTACCTCGCACACATGTTCAATATCTGATTTGTTGTGTCCATCCTAACCATAAACCCTTCCCTTACTAGTATCTACTTGGGATAAGTTTGGAAATAAATAGCTTTTGAATGACAATCTTTAATTCGAAACACCTAAACTTGCATATTTTGGTAAAATTGTGCGCGAATTGAATTAATAAAAATTCAAATTTCCCACAAGTGGAGTGTTCTTTCTCTCACTTGTTTAATGATAAATTATACCTCCATGAGTGGTAATTGGAACGCACTTATGTTAGTCACTGTTGTTGCAATTCTGGATTCAGAAGAGTTGGTCAAGTTGGCTACGAATCAGCGGCTAACCTTACACTCAGTGAAGTATATCTTTGATTCCGCTCAACATAGCACCATATCTGGCGTATATTTTGAAAGAGCATTGACGGGGTATATCACCATGCTGTAGAAGTTTAGTTCATTATTCATCTCTGCGAACTAGCACCTGATCAAACGAATTAAAAAAATCTGCACCAAATTTAAATCAGTTCATATTAATATTTTTCGCATAGCCAGCGTGCGCAGTTCAGCTCTACCCTATGGTTTGAATGTGCATGAGCACCCCAAACATATACTAGGAGGTCAGGCATTGATAATGTTTGAGAAGTATCCTTCATGGAAATATTGTGAACCTCCGAAATGCGACAAAACTTATGTTACAACCTAATATCTTTAGCCATTCATTGGTTATGGATAAATAGATTGATTAAAAGGGGAGAACACGCTTAGTTAATACCAACTTTTCGCCTAACTCATAACTCAGTACCTGGAAATCGACTCATGCTATTCACGGACAAGGGCACGACCGTCTCGCTATTCTTCACTAACTCAAAACGTGCGATTCAGCAGGTATGTTTTAGACCATGATGCAAAATATGACCAGATCTGTAATAAGGATTGCCACATATGTGTAAGCATATTTTCACGGTAAGTAAATTGACAAAAAAACATGTTTAACTTGATCGTCAGGTTCCCGTCTCCGAACTCTTCTCAGACGGGCCACAGTCAGTGCATGCTGCTTACTTCAATACCGAAACTTGGATGTTCATGCTGTTCAACGGTAACCAGGTGTGTGAATGTTATCACCGTTGTCATAGGTTTGATAAAACACCAATAGCCAATGGGAAACAAACGTGCAGCTTCTTTGAGCAGAAAAGTAAACTCTCTCTGAAAATGATTTAGATACAATATGTTTTGGTAAACTCTCAACTGACAACTTGTGAGATTTGTTTTTAGGTCTGGGGATACAATTTGGAGGAGGATCAAATAGCGTTGGCCGACGGCTACCCACTAAGGTAAATTTGTAGCATTCAATGTCATTCGTTTGGCCTTGTATCATATTGCATTTGTCATCTTTTATAGAGCTCTAAAAATACCTTTCCACATTTATAGAGCACTATTAATTATTATTTTCCATCAAATGGCAATTGCCAAGAGATTATTATTCAGATTGCCCGTTGATTCGGAATGGAGAACGGAAGCTGCAATGCGCACTATTTCAAAGAGTGTGATCATAAGCGTGAGTTCCCTTCGTATTATATAATAGATGTAATTCCTTGAAGTTATTCCAATTACAGGCCGGTAAAATTGTCGCAACCTACAACGAGCGCCGAAACACGCTGAATGAAGTGGGCCACATCAGCCAAGTGTACCCGAACATGCCCGAGAGTTTCGCAGGTGGGATAATAATATGTACTATCTAACATAGAAGTAGAACAGCAAGGGTGAATATCATCATGTTCGTTCTATCATCTGAAATTCTTGAATGAACGCTCATAAAAAACACAAATGAAGCGATTTGTAGGATTCGCAACGATCAATAGTGGGCTGCACGTCGGATTCACCGAATCTACAGTATTCAAATATGATTACGATAACAAGGAAACGGAATTACTGGGAAGTGCTGGCGACTTTCTAATGTGTTTGACGAGATGAAAAGTGAAAAAAAAGGATTCAATTGTATTATTAGACGTCTTCTGAGAAATCGCAGGTGCCGTTTGACAAACTGTTCAAGGTGGTCCAATCTCTATGAGATTTTCATGGTACATATACATAAGGTCCACTAACCTCCGGGAAACTTTGTTAAACCGGAAATTGAAAACCGCCTAAAATCCGGCTCCGGTAATTTTGAAAATTCAAAATTTAATAAGTTTCTTTAAAGTTGAGAGAAAAAGTCGTTCAAAAAAGGAAAATTAAGAAAATGACGAGGTGAACAACATTACTGTTGAAGTGAAACCGAATAAAAATTATGATTTTTTTTTTTTAAATTATGAATTTCTTGAAAAATGCGAAAAATCGATTTTTGGATCCAAAAATTGGCTGGGGTGAAAAAATATCCGCTATCTTACAGCTGATTTTGACGAATTCGAACTCTACGCTCTTTTCTACCCCAGAAAAGTTGCACTTGGAATCCACAGGACCGTTCCATTTTTTGTTTTAACGGCAGAAACCCATAATTTCGTGCACTTTTGCTGTTTGAGCATTACATATATTCGTCCAGTTCACCGAGTTTAGCGTGTATTTGACATTTTTCGATGTTTTGGACGTGGAAAATTTTTTGCCCTTGCAAAATATCGATTTTTTTCGAATCTCCGAAATTTCGCATTTTCGACTTGAATTTTATTCCCTTGATCATAATGAATGTTTCTGATGCTTTTTCCCAAGGTCTGGAACATCAGCTTGTGCATTTCAGTCGATTTGAAATATTATCATTGTAATTTGCATATATGTCGTATATATCTATGTAATGATAATAAAATGCAAATTAATAATTTCAGAATCAATCATTATGGTCAGGCGAAGAAAATTCACGTCGAAAATGCGAAATTTCGGAGATTCGAAAAAAATCGATATTTTCAAGGGCAAAAAATAGATTTTTCGAAAACGCGGAAATTTTAACTTTTATCGCTTTATTTTTACTCTTCCACGTCCGAAACATCGAAAAATGTCAAATACACGCTAAACTCGGTGAACTGGACAAATATATGTAATGCTCAAACATGCAAAGTGGACGAAATTCTGGGTTTCTGCCGTTAAAACAAAAAATGGAACGGTCCTGTGGATTCCAAATGCAACTTTTCTGGGGTAGAAAAGAGCGTAGAGTTCGAATTCGTCAAAATCAGCTGTAAGATAGGGGATATTATTTTCTCGCCAGCCAATTTTTGGATCCAAAAATCGATTTTTCGCATTTTTCAAGATGTCATAATTTTTTATTCGGTTTCACTTCAACAGTAATGTTGTTCACCTCGTCATTTTCTTCATTTTCCTTTTTTGAACGACTTTTTATCTCAACTTTAAAGAAAATTATTAAATTTTGAATTTTCAAAATTACCGGAGCCGGATTTTAGGCGGTTTTGAATTCTCGCCCTCACCAAGCCAGTTTTAAGTTATTTGACCTTAGATGTGTCAATATTGATTGTTTGGAAGAAATTGAGTCACTTTAAACAGTTTTTCAAACATGGATATTTGTTTCATGCAATCTCTCAGAAGACCTGTGTTATTGTCATTTTATTTCGTGAATAAATTTAGTTTATTCACCTTTCATAGAACCTCCGGCCTTTTAGTGTTAGTAGGTCAATCAACAGTATGAAAATACGACGTTGACAACGATACATCTGATCTATTGTGAAGCGTCGCCGATTGTCTCTCATGTGCTCATCGAAATGAATAATCTGTAATGAATGGCATGCGACGATTTATTTCGTGTAAGAGCTGTACCAGTATTTAACTGTCACTCTCACCTCTCCAGGATTGTTTTGCACAAAACTGGCGTCCTGCTCATACAAACGAAACAAATTGAAAACAAACGAATATTAATTATATCATAGCATTAAATATATGATATGAGACGAATCGCGAGAGAATCGACTACTCAGCGGCAGTGAAATTCAAACTCAACCAATCCCGCTAAGATTTTGGTACAAAGTATTCCAAATGATGCTCTTTCGAACTGCGTCGTCAGAATTTTGATATCGGTCGTCATCTTCGAGATTCAGAAGCCCAAACATGGTACATTCATTTGTCGGCTGTCAAATCGGGCCTACTTAAATGACCATAACTTCGTTTAAAATTGAGATAGAAAGCCGTTCTTCGTTTCAAATGAAAGCTACCATCATGCTCTACGAATTTTGTTTTGTTATCATCATTCCTGGCACTCATCCCGGTGTGTTTCCCCAATAGCTATACCACTTTCAATGGTCACAAATTACGGTATGACCTCAAATTCAAAAATCGATATTTTGACCATTTTCAACGTATGATATGGTTCCAAATGCACTAAATCGGTTTCAAACAATGTATTAACATTCCTAGAAACGTCTCACCAAAAGAGGGCAACTGTAAATATGATATATCATCTGGGGAATCTTTCAAATTGTGCAAAACTGCACCTTAGGTCAAAGTAGGCACTGGGACCTGAATATAGGCTAGAAATGTAGATAACAACGAGCTGAACATTTCATCAGTTGAAAGTGAGATTCTTTCTTTTCATTGAGGCGCGCTAGAGAGCCTAGACGTTCGTAGAAAACGACGAAAAGGCACCCGGGAGAGCGCTAAATAGAGGGGAGGGAGAGGGAGGTCAGACGGATAGAGTGACAGACGGTTAGAGCGCGTGCCTTCGAGGGATGCTATCTCATTTCTTCTCAACTTCCAGGCTCTTAAGCGCGCGAAAAATGAAAAGATTCAATGAAAAGATATAATCTCACTTCCAACAGATGAAATGTTCAGCTCGTTGTTATGTACATTTCTAGCCTATATTCAGGTCCCAGTGCCTACTTTGACCTAAGGTGCAGTTTTGCACCATTTCAAAGATTCCTCAGATGACATATCATATTTGCAGTTGCCCTCTTTAGTGGAGACGTTTCTAGGAACGTTAGTACATTGTTTGAAACCGATTTAGTGCATTTGGAACCATATCATATGTTGAAAATGGTCAAAATATCGATTTTTGAATTTGAGGTCATACCGTAATTTGTGACCATTGAAAGTGATATAGCTATTGGGGAAACGAGTTAAAATGTTGTTATAGGTCATTTTGAATATATTTGAGCCCAATAGATCCCAATTAGAATATTGGAAGTTTATCTGTCCGGTACCCATTTTGGGGGCTCCTTACTAAAGTGCCACCTCATTTTTTTTCCACTTCACGATTGGCCTAGTTTTTGGAGAAAAGTTAGGCATATGTGGGAACTACAACATTCGCGCAATAACTTTGGGGGGGTTTTTCCGATTTGCAAAGTGACGTCACTTTTGGTTCACCCGACCGCGCCACACCGGGATGAGTGCCAGGAATGATGATAACAAAACAAAATTCGTAGAGCATGATGGTAGCTTTCATTTGAAACGAAGAACGGCTTTCTATCTCAATTTTAAACGAAGTTATGGTAATTTTGATAATTGTCGTCATCTTCGAGATTCAGAAGGCCAAACATGGGGCACTCAATATTTAGGAGTCAAATCGAGCTCACTTAAACGATCATAAATCCGTTTAAAATGACGATAGAAACGCGTTCTTTGCACAGAAAGAAAGCTGAAAACATTCTCTACTACTTTTATGTTGAACATGTCATTCCCTGTGTACGTCCCAGTGCGGAGTGGTCGGGTGAACCAAAAACTATCGAATTCTGGAAATCGGAAAAAGTGATTAAAGCCCCTATGCGCGATCGATGGTGCCTATGGGTGACTAACTACGCAAAAAATCTAGGAAATCGGAGGTGGTAAAAAAAGGGCGCTGTTTTTTGTCCGGTGGCCCCAAAAGTGGGTAAACCCCCCTACACGGTTTCAACACTTCTAAGACCCCTATTAACATCTAGTGAGGTCAAATAACTCGAAAGTCAATCAGAACAAGATTTGAAATTGTTTCCCGACTAGCTGTACCACTTTCATTGGTCAAAAACTACAGTATGGCAGGAAATTCAAAAATCGACATTTTGACCCTTCTCAACTTTTGGCGTGGGCGCAATTGAATTAAAATGGTTCCAAATAGTGTAGATACACGGAACCACTCAAAAAAGGGCGCATATATAAATATGATATTTCGGCAGAGGAAACCAAGGAAAAGCGCTAAACTATACTCCAGGTCAACATTGTAATAGGGGCCCGGCTCGCATGCTACAGAGCCTGGAAATTAGGCAGAAATGGCCGCGGAGGCGCCCGGGAGAGCACTAATTGGAGGGGAGGGAGAGGGAGGTCAGGCGGAGAGAGCGCCAGACGGTTAGAGTACGCGCTCTCGGGGGATTCTGCCATATTTCTGCCCAACTTCTAGGCTATGTAGCATGCTTCATTGAAAAGATAGAGACTCACTTTCAACAGATAAAATGTTCAGCTCATCGAGCTCTACATTTCACGCTTTGAGCCGGGCCCCTATTATTAGGTTGAACAGAAAGTCTATATAAACTTTTTATTTCAATTCTTCTGACAATAAAGCGCAAGAGCGAAATCAAACGTATGCACCATTGTTATCTACGACAAATCTCCAACGTTCAGGCAACTTATGGATTCCCTCCTTATAGAACCCATCTCGGCGCGAATCAAAATATTGCTTGAGTGCGGCCTCGATCGCCCCACGGGAAGTGAAGGATCTCTGATCGAGATGACGGGTCAGATCCGAGAACAACCAATCATCCGAAGGGGCCAAGCCAGGAGAATACGGTGTATGAGGGAGAACCATCCAGCCATATTTGGACAGCTCCTGCTTGACCTGCCGTACAACATGGGGTCGGGCGTTATCGTGTTGATAGTACACTTTCTTGTCGTTCAGGGCAGATTGTGCGGATTTCTTCTTGAGATTCCGTAGTTGTTTAGTGTAGACATATCCAGTAATTATCCGCTTCTCGGGTAGGAGCTCCCAGTAAATCGGGCCATCCACTCCCCACCAGGCAGAGAGCAAGATTTTCATAGGGTGAAGGTCAGGCTTTGCGACGTCCTGTGGGGTCTCATTGGCATCCACCCACTGTGCCTTCCTATGGTGATTCTCATAGCAGACCCACTTATCGACCCCTGTTATGAGACGGTCCACCCATCGATCTCCAGCGTGAAGAGTGAGTAGAGAAAGGGAATCGGCGACACGGTGGTCAAACTGGTCTTGGGTCAATTTATGGGGTATGAAACGGCCTAGCTTCTTCTTCTTGCCAATGGAGACCAATCATTTTACGATGGTGCTTTGCGATACCCCAAGTGTGGCTGCCATGTCGCGGGTATTTGGAAAGGATCCAATTCCACTACGATCCGTAGCGCATCCAAATCCAGCTCGGGTGGCCTCCCAGACCGGTCATGATCATCCATGGAAAAGTCCCCCTTCTCGAAGAGTTGGTACCAATTGCGCATGTCTGGTAGTGAGTGGCATATGAATCGTACACTTCAGCCAACTGACGTTCCTATTCCTTCATTGTAGTGTGAGAGAGGAATACGAATAACAGAACGTTACGGATGTGCAAGGCCGTGTGAACAAACATCGTGATCTTACTAGTAGCAGAATGAAAGGCGTGGAATGGGGAGTTGTTGACCACATAGTCCCTTTGTCATTTGTTATTCACTAGAGGCGAGGGAACACCAAAGGTCTCGTGCACTGAGCAGTGATCGAGCAAAACAGTTTATAAAGACTTTCTGTTCAACCTAATACAATGTTGACCTGGAGTACAGTTTAGCGCTTTTCCTTGGTTTCCTCTGCCGAAATATCGTATTTATATATGCACCCTTTCTTTGAGTGGTTCCGTGGAATGTATCTACACTATTTGGAACCATTTTAATTCAATCGCGCCCACGCCAAAAGTTGAGAAGGGTAAAAATGTCGATTTTTGAATTTCCGGTCATACTGTAGTTTTTGGCCAATGAAAGTGGTACAGCTAGTCGGGAAAAAATTTCAAATCTTGTTCTGATTTACTTTCGAGTTATTTGACCTCACTAGCTGTTAATAGGGGTCTTAGAAGTGTTGAAACAGTGTAGGGGGTTTACCCACTTTTGGGACCACCGGACAAAAAACAGCGCCCTTTTTTTACCACCTCCGATTTCCGAGATTTTTTGCGTATAATTAGTCACCCATAGGCACCATCGATCGCGCATAGGGACTTTAATCACTTTTTCCGATTTCCAGAATTCGGTGGTTTTTGGTTCACCCGACCATCCCGCACTGGGACGTACACAGGGAATGACATGTTCAACATAAAAGTTGTAGAGAATGTTTTCAGCTTTCTTTCCGTGCAAAGATCGAGTTTCTATCGTCATTTTAAACGGATTTATGATCATTTAAGTGAGCTCGATTTGACTCCTAAATAGTGAGTGCCCCATGTTTGGCCTTCTCGAAGATGACGATAGTTATCAAAATTCTGACGACGCAGTTTGAAAGATAATCACTTGAAATACTTGTAATTAAAGTTTCATCCGGATACGACGATTTTGATTCCTACCGCCGCTAACCCCCCTAGAATAGGCAATTCTCTCGCGATTCGTCTCATATATAAGAGGCGAATCGCGAGAGAATCGACCATTTGAGGGGGGCCAGCGGCGGTAGGATTCATGTTTGTCCTATCTTGATGAAAATTTGGTTGCAAGTACTACAAATGACGCTCTTTCAAACTGCGTCGTCAGAATTTTGATATCGGTCGTCATCGTCGAGATTCAGAAGGCCAAACTTGGAACCTTCACTTTTTGACAGTCAAATCGTGCACACTTAACTGATCATAACTTCCTTCAAAATAATGATATAAGGCCGTTCTTTGCTTGGAAAGAAAGCTACTATCATGCTCTTCAAAATTATGATGAACTCATCATTCGTGGTGCTCATCCTGGTTCGGGGTGGTCGGGCGCACCAAAAGTGACGTAACTTTGGAAATCGGAAAAAGATATGGGTTATCATGCTTAAGTTGTAGTCCATGAATGTGGCTTACTCCCCTCCAAAAATTAGGAAAATCGGAGTATAAACAAAAGAAAAAGCTGGCACTTTAGTGCGGGCAACTCAAAATTTGTTCCGGACAAGTGTACAACCGTATCTTCAATTGCCCTGATTCAGGCTAAAAACCACTCAAAAACGTCCAAAACAACATTACCTGTTGAATCCCCCATGTTATAAAAAAAGTTGGCCAAAACCGACGAGGGACGCGTCCGGAAGAGCGCTAAATAGAGGGGAGGGAGAGTGAGGTCAGGTGGCGAGAGAGCGCAGTTAGAGCGCGCGCTCTCGGGGGATTCTAGCCCATTTCTTCTCAAATTCTAGGCTCTGTAGCATGCTTCTATGAAAAGATAGAGACTCACTTTCAACAGATGAAATGATTAGCACATCTTGCTCTACATTTTAAGCTATAGTGTGGACCCCTAAGTCTATTTTGAACGATCCTATACTTGTGGGGCTTTCCCTGGATTCCTCAAGCGAAATATCCTCTTTTCAGGAACCATTATTCTTTGAGCTGTTTCAAGGGGTGTATTTACATTACATGGAACCTATTTAGTGCGTTTGGGCCCATCCAGCGAGTCAATCGGGGTCAAAATATCGATTTTCAACTTTTCTATCCCACGATCATTTTAGGTCAATGAAAGGGGGGATTAAACAGGTAACGTTGTTTTGGACGTTTTTGAGCAAAATAGACTTAGGGGTCCACACTATAGCTTAAAATGTAGAGCAAGATGTGCTAATCATTTCATCTGTTGAAAGTGAGTCTCTATCTTTTCATAGAAGCATGCTACAGAGCCTAGAATTTGAGAAGAAATGGGCTAGAATCCCCCGAGAGCGCGCGCTCTAACTGCGCTCTCTCGCCACCTGACCTCACTCTCCCTCCCCTCTATTTAGCGCTCTTCCGGACGCGTCCCTCGTCGGTTTTGGCCAACTTTTTTTATAACATGGGGGATTCAACAGGTAATGTTGTTTTGGACGTTTTTGAGTGGTTTTTAGCCTGAATCAGGGCAATTGAAGATACGGTTGTACACTTGTCCGGAACAAATTTTGAGTTGCCCGCACTAAAGTGCCAGCTTTTTTTTTGTTTATACTCCGATTTTCCTAATTTTTGGAGGGAAGTAAGCCACATTCATGGACTACAACTTAAAGGAGGAGCAAAGTCAAAATTCAATTTTTGAAGCTTTCGTATGCACGACCTAGATCTCCTCAACGATAAGAAGTTCCGAAATTTTCACATTGTTATCTCTATTACTATCAGAGCTATCAGTAGTTGGCGGGGAGCCAAATCAGGGAAAGCTCAGGCAACGAGCGAGAGAGCACGCGATTTGAAGAGAGCGCTCCTCTAATTGAAACATATTTCAACTGGGCGCGCGTTTGCCTTTACTCCTCCTTTAAGCATGATAACCCAATATCTTTTTCCGATTTCCAAAGTTACGTCACTTTTGGTGCGCCCGACCACCCCGAACCAGGATGAGCACCACGAATGATGAGTTCATCATAATTTTGAAGAGCATGATAGTAGCTTTCTTTCCAAGCAAAGAACGGCCTTATATCATTATTTTGAAGGAAGTTATGATCAGTTAAGTGTGCCCGATTTGACTGTCAAAAAGTGAAGGTTCCAAGTTTGGCCTTCTGAATCTCGACGATGACGACCGATATCAAAATTCTGACGACGCAGTTTGAAAGAGCGTCATTTGAAGTACTTGCCACCAAATTTTCATCGAGATAGGACAAACTTGAATCCTACCGCCGCGACGTGGTCGATTCTCTCGCGATTCGCCTCATAAGGCTGTTGCATAAGTTCCTTTCTTTTTTTCTTTTGGACAATTCTGCTGAAGTACGGACGAGATACAGACGAGATATTCTGATTACCCTGTGATATGGTCTTGATTGTGGATTACACCCATGAAATGGTTTTGAATCTACTCACTATCTTGGGTGGCTAGCCCGTTTCAGAAAATTTGTATCGGAAAACGGCGATTTTTAGCACTTTGAGTTGGGCCCTTGTTGCCGAGAATTCGTGGCATTCTGATTCTGCGAAATCATCCAGTACTAGGACAAGAGTTGATTGTTCTCTTAAGTGCAAAAAATCCGTATTCAAATGCGTGTGGTAAACAGGGGATACCCAAATATGTTGATTTCGACGTGTGAATCTCGACATATTTTTTTCAAAGAATTCAGCTTGTGAAATGATAGACCAATCTTTTCCTAAAGATTGCATACATGCACGGTAGGGTACTTCACAACCCATCACAATTCAGCCTTTCTCATCGATGTCTACGAATTATGTGGCAAATAATTTGAAATCCGTAATTTTCAGAAAGAGTGAATATCTCATCCGGCTCATATTTCGTGCAGGGTTTTAAGGTGCAATTCTCGCGATATGTCATATGCGACACCCCATCATATTGCTTTAGAATAGTGTGACAAATTCAGCACCATCACTGCTCTCCTCGGAGCTGTGAGTAGTTGAACACTCGGATCAAACATACTTGTACGATGACTTCCGATCTAAATTGACCCATGCCCACTGATATAATCGAGTTAAGATCGTGCTCGATATATAGTGTACTCATGCCCCAATCAACTGTAACAAACCATTAGTTGATTGGTCGATTGCAAAGAACAGTGGAGGTTATAATGTTCATGAACTGATTCGAGATGGGCAGTGTAGAGGTTTCATTGGGAACCTAACTGTACAAGATAACCAAGCAACGAATACTGACATTTCGAAATGCAATAATATTCAAGCAATGCCAGTCATCATTCACAATGTAGAAGTGGGATTTTTTTCTATATCCCATACCCCCTCGAAACCACTGATACTAGCATTTGACGAGGTCGCTTTTAATTTTCCTTTAAAAAGTGTTTATCCGTATCAAGTGTTACATGTACGTTGTGCATCTCGCAGAGCCGGTAACTTATTTGGAAACTTTTGAATACGAAAAACGCCAAAATTTCGAAATAGTGAAATCCGTATTATAAATTTCAATTTACGGCTGAACCACTCAAATCCAAAGATCAATTGACTATGAGTCAACAGAGCAGATCAATTGGAGCCGTTTGTAATTTGTGTATACTCGAAAAATCGCAGTGCTTAACACGGGTCAACACGGGTGTTTTAGAAATATCTGGTTGTTCGGAAAGTTTCTTTCTTTTTTTCATATATGGACATTATCCGCTTCACCTTTTAACCTTAACCAATCATCTTATGTTTTTTTTTGTAGTTGGTGTGGGCTTGGATACTACAATAGATCTTCAGTAATGGTGGTCCGAAGATAGCCTAGTCGACTTTTCTCCGAGATTTTTAAAGACACACATGTATTTGCAGAGAAGAGATAAGCATACAAATGTCCAACTATTGTGAAGTACGTCAAATAGGGTTATTGGTAAACGCAAAGCTTTAAATCTAGGACGTGTTCCCTAATATAACGAAGAGTCTATGGATTAATCCGCACTAGTTTGTTTTTTTTCGAGCAGAATTTTGAACGTATTATGCATCCCCCGGTCAACCTAGATAACAAAGCAATTGTTATTTGTGAAGTACACATGTTCACTTGCTATCCCTAACTAGGTGGGAGTCCAACTACGCATCCATGAGCAGGTTTTTTTCAGCATATTTATGCCGAAATTTGAACATTGAAATGGTGACATATTTTGTTTTTCTTTGTTTTGTTATCAACTCTTACCCGATCACATATTTTCCGGCTAGTATCGGTAGGCATCCCGTTCTCGGGGAAAAATACCCAACAGAAAACCTTAACATATACCATAGACAAAACAAATGAGGTCGAATGCCTTAAGAATTTATATGAGAAAAATAAAAGAAAGACACTTTCCGAACCACCAAATAGAACGTTCGAAGCTACGAAATTCGATTGAACTTGCCACTAATGTCAAAACCAACTCATTTTTGCATAATAATATAGATTTATCTCTACATATATAGCATATATTTCTATTTTGGGAAATATGAGAGACTATCTGAGAGAACTGACCAGAGACCGTACAGCGAAAAATCAAGTGTTGATTTTAAGATATTCCTAGGGGTAACTTTTAACGTAGAGTCCGAAAATCGATATTAGAAAGCCGTATCTCTGACCCATCGTTTTCTGTAGCACGCCTCAACGACGATGTCGGTTTTTCTAACTTTTGAACGGATCATCCAAACCCCATACATAGCTAGTAATTCTGAAAGATCTCGACGAGATAAGCATTTTTACTGTTGGAAGTAAAATGCTAGCTCATTTGAGAAAAACAATTATGACCAGTTTAAATCTCAAAATTCTCACCCTGAAATTGCTTTTCGCGAATGTACAAATTAAATTATTTTATTCGATTCCCCGTTAAAAGTTACCCCTACGTTCAAAATTGCACCAAAAAAACTTTGTCGAAAAGTGGTTTCCCGGAAAAAGGAAGAAGTCGGAGTGGTTATTTTCGCCCATTTTTACGCAGTTTCCTGCAGAACCTTCGTGAGTTGCGAACTGTTCTGAACTTTTTTTCGACGATTCTACACTTGGGAAGAAATATGAACCTGAAAAACTCCGAGTTTTGAGAATTTCTGAAAACTCGATTTTCTCAACGTCGACATTTCCCATTTTTATGAATTTATAACATCTCATTTTCAAATCACATCGCACTATTGCCCATTAAATCGACTATTTATGCAAAAATGTGCTCTAAATCGCATTTTATTAGTTTGATTCCTTGGCTAAATCGTGTTTTTAACCAACAATTAGTCTGGTGCAGTCACATAGCGCCAGCCACTATGTTAATTTTCCGACTCCTATTGGTACATTCTGCAAGATTTAATGGGCAGTAGTGCGATGTGATTTGAAAATGAGATGTTATAAATGCATAAAAATGGGAAATGCCGAAGTTGAGAAAATTGAGTTTTCAGAAATTCTCAAAACTCGAGGTTTTTCAGGTTCATACTTCTTCCCAAGTGTAGAATCGTCGAAAAAAGTTCAGAACTGATCGTAACTCACGAAGGTTCTTCAGGAAACTGCTTAAAAATGGGCGAAAATATCCACTCCGACTTCTTCCTTTATTCGGAAAACCACTTTTCGACACCGTTTTTTGGTCAAATTATGCACTTAGGGGTATCTTTTAACGGGGAATCGAATAAGATAATTTAATTTGTACATTCGCGAAAAGCAATTTCAGGGTGAGAATTTTGAGATTTAAACCGGTCATAATTGTTTTTCTCAGATGAGCTAGCATTTTACTTCCAACAGTAAGAATGCTTATCTCGTCGAAATCTTTCAGAATTAATAGCTACAGTCGCGCCGGAAAGTCACCGTACACTTTTTGAATTTGTTGTATCTTTTTGCCCAGGAGATGCATCATTCTGGCACTCAGGTGTGATGTACCAAATCCATCGGAGATTATGATCATGGTATTACGGTATGACGTCATCGCATAGTTATTGCGTAGTGATAATGCAATCAATCTGCACTTTTTCAAAACGGCATTATTCTCACATAGATTTTTTCCTGCTCGCCATACTTTCTATGATTGGAGATATGACCAAGGCCTACCTAGAATAAATTTTTGAAGATGCTGCTAGGTCGCACATTTGCTGCAGCGAAGCTGCAAAAACAGGATCTGAAATTAGGAACTCGGCTTCTACAGTAGTTAGAGACCCGTTCAAAGCATCAAAATGATCGCCATCATGAGTACACATGATCCTGAGAATATGAATACGATATCTCACAATTTGCCCTCAGGGCATGAAAAAATCCCTTTTTTGCATGACCATTTTTTAGACATCCATAACTATACGGAATAGTTTGGTAAAAATCTGATTTTTACCTGGTAATGTTCAAAATGTATTGAAGAACTGAATTCCAACTTTTTAGAGCGTTTGGATATCTTTCCGGGCCGCGGTGTGCGTTTTTCGGAGGTATACTAGGGTCGGGAAACACCTTGTTTTCCCCTATGGGCGAGAGAGTGCAGACGACGAGAGTGTGTATTACTATAGTGTATTACTATTGCGTCATTCATACATTAGAAAACTCTAGCTGAACTGCTCTTCATGTTTCCCAAAATTTTGATTTTTCAAAAATATGTTATACTTGAGAAACAAAATTCCATCTTTTGGTGTCCAGGCTAGGATTACTTCTCTACCAAAAGTACCTATCACCCAACTTACCCAAGCCGCACTGTAATAGGGTAGAGTCAGCTTCAGCATGTAATCACAAAATAACGAGCTGATCAACTGTATGTGAGACAGGAACTGATAAAATATGTCGATTTTAATGTCGAATTTTTAACATAAATATTTAAATAAATTTGGCTTGTGACAGGAGGATCGCACAATTACCTAACTAAAATAATGTGCGGAACATGGCCGGGTCTTTACATTTTCAGCATGCTTTAATCTCTAAGTCTCACGATTTGAATGCACGGTAGATAAATTGGGAATAACCATTTGAAAATTCGTCGAAAAGGAAGGATGTTGAATGTAAGAAATCCAAAATATTGAAATCGGACAAAACTTTTGTTCCAACCTGATAGATCAAAAGCAGTCCTGGTAGATCACATTAAAAATTTACTTTTGCATTAAGTTTATCGCTCATATCGTTCAAATTCAAAAAAGTCTGGCAGATGAAATATGTGTACTGACGTGCTCGTCAAGATGAAATTGTATCCGACTCGATTGCTAGATCATGGTACATGCTTCATTCCAAATCATCCACATAATACGGGACCTATCGAAATTTTGTATCATCTGATGAGCCTCGTCGGGAGCTCTCGAATGATATACTGAATGTCCTACTAAATCCGGATCCCAAATGCAGTTTTGGTCGGTTTCGATACATTTCGACCCACCCACTCCAGAATTAGGAATGGAATGATAGGTAATTACCGAATTTCCCATTGTCTTGATCGAGTAGGTGGATCGAAATGCATCGAAAATGGAGGGTTTGAAAATGGTTTTCCGGCCAAAACTGCATTTGGGATCCGGATTTAGTAGGACATTCAGTATATCATTCGAGAGCTCTCGACGAGGCTCATGGGATAAGGCAAAATTTCGATAGGTCCCGTATTATGTCCCGTGTTAAATTTCGATAGGTCCCGTATTATGGTCGATGATTTGAAATGAAGCATGTACCATGATCTAGCAACCGAGTCGGATACAATTTCATCTTGACGAGCACGTCAAAACACACATTTCACCTGGCAAGGTTTTATTTCTAGTTTTAAGAAACCGGCTAGGTAAGATTCCATGACAGGCCGGACATCATCGTCGCCGATCTTGACCAATTTTTTTCCTGAATACCCCCATGGGTCCTCTTCACTAAATCGAGTACTATATTGGTCATGCTCTTGAAACATAGAAATGCGGGGTCATCAAAATTTGTTATCGAACCTAGATCTCGCCTCTTTCTCACCCCTCATTAAAATTTGTAATCGAACCTTTTTCTCACCAATTTTGCTGAATTTCGGGTTCACAAATTTTGATGACCCGGCATTTCTATGTTTCAAGAGCATGACCCATATAATACTCGATTTAGTGAAGAGGACCCATGGAGGTATCCAGGAAAAAAATTGGTCAAGATCGGTGATGATGATGTCCGTCTACAACCCTCGAATCTTACTGAGCCAGTCTCTTAACGGAGATACGAGCAATACACGAAACGCAAAAGTCACGTTTTGAAGTGATCTACCAGGACTGCTTTTGATCTACCACCTCTCTTACTCGGATTCAGAGGGTCTATCGAATTCAGAGGGTCCCTTACAGGGTCTATCGAAAATCGATGAGAAATTGGAGGGTTAGATTTTCCATGTGCAAGGGTTGTGGAGAAACTTTGCGATTCTACATATTTTCGCCATTAGGGAAATCCCATTTGTTTTTTTTACCGCTCCGAAGCATAACCAGGATACCAACATGTACCAAAAAGCGTGACATCCGTCATCAGAGTTGAAAATGCCGGGCATCCTCCGGCTTAACACGCCGTTTTGCCATCAACAGTCGGACACGAACTACTTTGATTTCAAATACATATTTTGGTAGAATATTTTTTAACGAAATAAAACTCGGCAAAATATCAATGCACCGGATGGATTTAACCTGCGCAGCTTTTAACCCCCCCCCCCCCCCGCCCCCATTTCGCTCCAAGTGGTAGCAGTACCTCCAATCACCAGGTCAGCACCAAATGGTACCAAGTCCTTTTCGATACCACTTTACAAGGACTTGGTTTTGCCTGGTAAACGTATGTCTCCGTTTTGCCTCGTATGGTATTTCATCTGGTGCAGTTTGGTGCCAGGAATCATTGGATCAGATATTTATGTTCGGCACATGTTGGCTACACGTGCTACGGAGTGGTACCACGTGACACAGACCGGGTACATGGTGTTACTTACCTGTGACTACATGATACTGGCATGGTACAACTTGGTGTTAACCTGGTACCAATTGGTGCCTTCCTGGAACCACTTGGAACTGACATGGGATCACTTAGAACTGACCTGATACTTATTGGTACTGACTTGGTGCCTCTTGGTGCCTTTCTCAAACCACGTGGTACCTACCTGGTACCAGTAGGAGCTCATCTGGTACCACTTAGTCCTGGTACCACTTGTTATAGAGGTTTGCTCAAGATTCCAAGACAGGGAAACCGATCTTAGAACGGAAACCGATGAAAAATTTGCAACCTCCAAAAATGCCAAAAAAATCGGGTGACCATTTCTTACAAGTACTCGGAACGAGTTATTCTTTTCATTTCAGAGCTTATTTAATTATTGCGAATAATTATGAGATCAATGGTCGGAATTTCAAAAAAAAATTGGGAATTCCCTAATGGCGAAAAAATGCAATTCGGCACAATTTGGCGACACCAATGAACTAAATGGTTCACGCTCTTGGGACTGAAAATTTGGCCCTAGGGGTACTGTTACATGCTGAATCGAATGCACACAATTAAAAAACTCACTTCCACGGAAATTTTTCAGTGCGGAAATTTTTAAATTTCAAAGGCTCATAACTTTTTTCACAGATGAGCTAGTATTTCACCTCCAACATGCTTATCTCGTCGAGATCTTTCAGAATAACTATAGATGTAAGGGTTTGCATGAGCCGTTCAAAAAATACAAAAACCGACCGCCCAAAATCAGCGCGACACACGAAGTGAGGGGTTTGAGATACGGCTTTCTAAGGTCGATTTTTGAATTCTACGTGAAAAGTTACCCCTAGGGACATATTAAAATCAACATTTTATTTTTCGCTGTACGGCCTATAGGTAGTATTACTTAGTTTTCTCAGAAAATCTCTCATATGTATGTACTTGTAGAATTCCCCATGGAAGGCCTTGGAGAGTGTCTCGTAATGGATACTGAAGGAACCTCTGGACAATGGGCAAACGTTGACTGCTCGGCTTCTCTCTCAGTCGCTTGCCAAAGACAGCGTAAGATTCCTGATTTATGGAGATGCGAGTGCAATCAAAAATCGATCGAGACTTTTCTTACATACTTACGTTTTTATTCACAATAATGTGTTTTTTCTAAGCTATTAATCGAACGTTCATTAGAAACTGTTTGCCATACATATCTGTACGCGTAGTTGTTGATAATCTAGTTCCTTTTCAAACATATGTGATCACTTTGCTTCAAAGGTATTCGCACACGATTTGCATTCGCCTTAGAGTTGAATTTGGCTGAGTACATTCTTTAATTGTTCAGGTAACTATTTTTCACCACCCTGCTCGACTGGACCATGGACGGAAGGGCAAGTGGTGAGCCATCCTGAAATTATTTTGCCCACATTCGTTCATTTTAGATTTTTTCGCCTGGATTCCCTTTCAACGCGTCGACCCCATGCGACTTTCTACTATCAGTGGAAACTGGGAAACGCGTTGAAGTGGAGGTAATGCTTGTAATAAAAGTGAGAGAAACAACTAAGAAAATAAATGTAGTCATTTTAATAGAACAAAGCATTTTCAGATACTTCTGCTCGAGGCTAACAGTTGCTGCGATTATCTGACCATTGTGGACAATTACTTTGGTGGAAACCTCCTTGCGAAGTGCGTCCCCAAATAATTTGATATTTCTCTTGTGGAATTTAAACAATTTCAACAATTCAGCTTGACTGGTGCCGTGGAAAATAAGGTATACACTACTTCATCGTCCAATTTTATGCGAGTTTCGTGGCAACCTAACGGAGGCGTGAATGTGAGAGGCTTGCTGGTAGGCAATTGTATCCTTAATTTTCGAGAAAAAAAACATATTTCCGATGACATTCCGAGGAGTGTAACTGCATTGCGGACATCAATTTCCCGCAACATTATATTGCAAACGATTCGTCCGAATAAAGTTGCCGACTGGAACTACAAAGGAATAAATCAGACGCAGTAATCTGTTCGAAAGAAATCAATAACTCATCCCTCCGAAATATTGCGATGGTCGCCTCCAATTTCCCGCAACATTATATTGCAAACGATTCGTCCGAATAAAGTTGTTATTCCAATATCATCAATTCTTGCTGTTATCATGTTATCGTACATCTGCACATGAAAAGTCATGCAGAAATAAAAATAATATAAATCTAAATGCTTAATGATCAATCAATATTTGCCTTCTCTTAGTATACCCTACACTCAGCATGATTTCCTGATAAGAGCCAGCTTTAGCAGCACCTTCATATTTTGTTTCAGTCTGACCGGTGGACTATCGGAGAAGACCTACACATGGGATACGAACTTCATGCGAGTCACATGACAACCGAATGGGGGAGTGAATGTGATGGGAATGATGGTTAGTGAAGTTAATTTTTATTATTATATTTTAGCAAAAGTGATAGAATAACTTCAGATTACATTCCGCGGAGTTTCAAATACAGCTAAACGTCAACTACCTCATGACTGATTATGAAATTGCATCCCACATAGCTATTTCGATAAAATGTGCTTGGATATTTATTCGTAAATGCTTGGATATTTATGCTTGGATATTTAAAATGCTTGGAAATTTATTCGTATTAGCTAGATTGTCCATACATTGCAACAGTGCAATCCATTATAAGCAAGTACAGTTTCAGTTCTGTACAGAGACTATTGTGATTCTCGAATAACGCAACACACGATTTTACATGACGGTTGCAATATGACATCATTTGCTCACAATTTTCATGGAAAATTTTGAAATTTCGTCTAACGTTTTGCAGATAATCATCTGATATTATCCAGCTTTCATGGCTGTCTCGATATCATAACGCGTAGTCATATTCTCGGCGTTTTTACAACATACGAAGCCAGGACGATTACTCCAAGAGTGAGGAGCACCGCATTTCGTCGGCATTTTTCTGCTTTCTAGAGTGACTCTTGATACTCTTGAAGACTCTCGATACTCAAGTGGCATGAAGACACCTCTTCTGCTCCTTGTCACTTTGCGTACGTCTATTTCGTAGTATTGAATCATTGATTTTTATATCTTTATTCAATTATTTTTATTGGAGACTGATTCTGCGTTAGTTCGAAGAAATACACTACGTTCACGCTAAATCTGGAATGTTTCTGTTGTATATTATCGTAAATAATACAATAAGCACCTAAGTCAGATATCCTATTTAAGTAATAAGCCTGACCCGCCGATATATCGTTGCTCCCCCGTATTCCCTTACTCTATCGTAATATTTGGATGACAAATATCCCACCACGATTACTCTGCCGATGCACTATGTATTACTGTATCTTCCCGGCCTTCTACTGAATTTGGGATCCTCGCTGATTCTCTCCCCTGTCCCGCTAATCTCTTTCCAGTTTCTTCGTTTCTCTTCTTTATTCGATCACGATAAATCGCTACAAAAACTCAACGGCCATACGCACAATAAGCACAAGGAAATACACAATTGTTTTTTTCAGAGCTCGTACAGGGCTCGTGTCCTGATGGGTACGAATTAGTTCGTGATGGAGAGTGTAGAGGATTTCAAGCCGAAATTACTTCTTATAAAAAGAAAATGCTTGATCAAGCATTCGCAAAATGCGACGATGTTCAAGGCAAGCCGGTGATCATTCATAGCGAAGAGGTGAGGAATGCAATGTAATTTGATTTGTACATACTAGAGTCCATTTTAAGCAACAAGCTTATTGGAAGGACATTGCGGCCACCATAAACCTCCAAGTTATCTGGTGCTGGGTGAGTAATCTTTTTCTCATTTTTTAAAAAAATGTTAATTAGGTTTTGTCTGCGACAACAAGAATATGCGATATGGATGGGTGGACGGATTAGACTATACCGCCTGGCTACTTCCAAGGTGGGGATTAATTCGGAATATTATTAGATCGACCCAATGTCGGATGAGAACTATGATTTCATGCCGCGTGTGATATTTCGAGGGCGGTATTCCGTCATAGTTCTCATCCGAGCTTGTGCCATTAGGTGACAACCTATTTTCAGGGTTGATCGGTTGGGAGTGCCTGGATGGCCTACAGCATGCGTGCACAGTGATTATGCTGCCCGGAGGATTCTGGGATTGCGGTTAGTTCAGCTACATTTGCTCATCATGTGTTGAAAAACACCTAGATTTTGAGAAATTGCTAATTTCAGTATTGGAGAGCATGGACGATCCAGATACCATTGGCACAGTGGAAGTGTACTGCACCACGCAGCTACGCCCTCCGCCAGGGGACGGATGCGATACTTTTGAAGATGAAAGAGATGACGCAATGTGTTATCAGGTAGTAACGATATTTAAACAATTTGAGAAATCATTTGGTAGGATGTTGTATTCAGGTCGCCACAACGAACGTAAACTGGCAAGAAGCGCAGGCGACCTGTCAAAATATCGGAGCTGATCTCGCATCGATCCATAATATCAATGTAAGGATCACATCAGCGACTTCTTTATCAATTCTCGCTTCCGACAGAAAAAAAAATTGAGAATGTTCCAGGAAAACTCGTTCATTCGTCGACTGGCTGTTTCGAATGGTGTTGTTAACGGACTCTACATAGGAGGGACAATGTCAGGCAAAGGAAATGCATTCGGATGGGTCGATGGATCAGTGTGGGATTACGACAATTTCTATCCAGGTCTTGTAAACTTCCAATTTCTTAGGAGACTTATTAGACGAGTTATAATATTTCACCATCGTCTGCATTTCGGAGCCTCTACGAAGTCGACTGATAAAAACTGCAATAAATACTGTTGAGGATTCCCAGTTGATGGGCTGAGCGAGTGCCTGGCAATGGACACGCTGTCTACTGCTGGACAGTGGATGAATGTCGATTGCGCATCCAATATGCCAGTTGCTTGCGCAAGACCACGTGAGTGTCGATGTTACTGGTGTGAAGGATACAGTAACTCCTCATTCTTCTCTGTCGCCTATATTTCCAGTCGAACGCTAGAAATTTAGCGTTTACTTGGAATAGTTGAATTTCGAAACATCTTTTGAAATAGATTGTAGGCGATGTCCCGACATGTATTAGGTTGGTGCAAAAGTTTCTGACTATTTTCATGTTTGGACATTTTTATCTCCCCGGTTGATTTAATTTTGCCAATAGACTAATCTTTTTTCTCAGTTAATGAGGACTTGCGAATACTTTTTTAATAACACTATGCCGGGCCAAATCGATAGGTATCGATTGCAATATTCCCCGTGAAATTCCTCATTATCCGTATCTCGCCATACTTTTTAATTGCTCATAACTCCTAGGAGAAATGTGAGAACGGCAAAAGTGAAGGGATATTAAAAAGCCCAATCCATGGGCATATTGCCACACTCTGTACAAATTCATAAACACGAAATGCCCGCTTAGAAATTGGAGCAAAGTGCCAGAAAATCCGAATTGGAAATTTCCTACTTTGTGTTTGCTAGCACTGTATTCGTACAGATAGCGTAAGAGAGCCCAATTGTGGTTGATTATATTCTACTTACCTACCTTAGTATACAGGTACATTTGCAATTTAATTCATTCATCAATGAGCGAACGGGACATTTCGAAATCGCGATTCAGCCAATTGGGACGTCGAAATCAGCATTTTCTGTTGTGTCTTTCTACTCACTCGCAATGAAGATCGGCTTTTTCATGCTTAACTAAACAAGCAACTTTTGCTCTACTACAGACATATTGGGCAAATTCGGTAGGTCACAAATATTCGAAAAGTAGAGCTCAATCAAAAACACTGAAAAACGCGAATTTCCGGCATTTTTTCTTATAAAATTATTTTCGCCCGCTCAGGAAACACTAGATCCAATACAATTATATTACGTAAGTCCACTATTAGTGAGTTCACTAAAACTATGGAGAAATTACAGACAATCAAAATATGCTAGCAGAAATAACGAAAAAATAAATAGTCAGAAACTTTTGCACCAACCTACAGTAGCGCCAATAAGTATTGAAACGATTTGATATTTTGTTATAACTTTTGGGCTGCTCTATTTAGCAATTTGGATGTTGTGGTGCTATACGCCAAATCGATCGAGGAATACGATGCACATATTGCGTCATCACGTGCATCATAACTGATTGCGTAGTGATGACGCATTCGAATTTCACTTTTTTAAACAGGAGTTATTCTTACACAGATTTTTTCCGACTTGCGAAACTTTCTGACTTTGGAGATAGGATCGAGGCCTATCCAGAATAAAAAATTGAAGTTGCTGCTCGGTCGTACACTGGCTGCAGCCTTGCCGCAATATCGATGTCAATAGTCAAGCTAGAGACTGGTTCAAGGCATCAAAATGATCGTCATCATGAGTCCAGATGATCCTGAGAATATGAAAGCAATATCTCAACATTTGCCCTCAGGGCATGAAAAAATCACTTTTTCACATGACCACTTTTTGGAGATGCATAACTATGTAGGAACTGTATATACAAATCTGGTTTTTGCTTAGTCATGTTCATAATATTGTAGTTTTATGATTCCCAACTTTTTAGAGCGTTTGGATATCTTTCCTGTTCGCGGCGATCGTGTTTGGGAGGTGCACCGTGGTCCTGATTGCATGACCTTTCGAAAACATGTTTGAGAGAAAGTTATGGAAAACTTTTGTTATTATGTGTACATGTCCAACACGTTGTAAAGAACTGAATCCCAACTTTTTGAAATGTTTTAATAACTTTGGGCACAGTTGGAGGGAGGGTGCAGACGAAAATTGCAGGTCGGAGACTCGAGATTGCCTCCGAAAAACGATCACCGCGGACGGGAAAGATTTCCAAACACCCTAAAAAGTTGGGAATCATGAAACTACAATATTGTGAAAATGACAAAGTTAAAACCAGATTTTTATATACAGCTCCTACATAGTTATGCATCTCCAAAAAGTGGTCATGTGAAAAAGTGATTTTTTCATGCCCTGAGGGCAAATGTTGAGATATTCCTTTCATATTCTCAGGATCATCTGGACTCATGATGACGATCATTTTGATGCCTTGAACCAGTCTCTAGCTTGACTAGGAGCCAATATCAGATTTTTTGACATCGATATTGCGGCAAGGCTGCAGCCAATGTGCGACCGAGCAGCAACTTCAAATTTTTAATCTGGATAGGCGTCGGTCCTATCTCTAACGTCAGAAAGTTTGGCAAGTTGGAAAAAATCTGTGTAAGAATAACGCCTGTTTAAAAAAGTGAAATTCGAATGCGTCATCACTACGCAATCAGTTATGATGCACGTGATGACGCAATATGTGCATCGTATTCCTCGATCGATTTGGCATATAGCACCACAACATCCAAATTGCTAAATAGAGCAGCCCAAAAGTTATAACAAAATATCAAATCGTTTCAATACTTATTGGCGCTACTGTAATACTTCTGGGCCTTGGACTGAGGGACAAATCGTGAGTGTTCTGATGATGGTAAAGGGAAAGATTAATTTTGTTTTTTTTATAGATTTACTCGCCGGGATATCCTTTTGATGCATCGGTTCCATGCAACTATCTCTTCACTGTTGACTGGGAAGAAGGTTCAAGTGCAGGTATTGAATCGTTTCGATTAATATAACACATTTTCATTAACATGCACGATGAAATCAGGTAAAAGTGCTGGAGGCGAATTCTTGCTGCGACCATATCATACTGACCGACAACTACATTAGCGGGAATACGATTGCAAAGTGCGTTTACATCTTTCTTATTATGGATCAAGAAAATCCGCCTAGCAAACTGTTTTTTTATATGGTACTTCTAATTGAGTCATGGATCAGCATTGTGCAGACTTGCCGCATTTCTAAATGATTCCACTTTATGAATTGATACTCCAGCTTAACTGGTGAAATATCGGACAAGAATTTCACATCGGACAACAACGTGATGCGCGTCACCTGGCAACCAGATGGTGGAGTTAATGTGCGGGGAATGATGGTTGGTGAATAATCTGCACAATTGTAAGTCAAATTCAGATTACATTCTATGCCGTGCTATAACTCTGCCTAAATGTCATCAAATAAACATCAAATAAATATTTTTCAATTCATACAATATCCTTGTACTGCATTTTAACTGATTCCAAAGCGTCAATTCAGCCTCTCTCGGCGTATTATGATCTATCATATATTCAAGGATTTCGACAAACAACCTCCTTCTCAATGACTTATTCACATCATTATATTACACTATTACGAAAAACAAATATTTTGAATGGATATACTATTTTATCGATTATCATACCCAGTAGAAATAGAATATCTCGGCTTTTACTGTGATGACGATGTCCCTCCTTCATCGTTAGCTATTTCTTCTCAATTGGAAAGGCATTTACAAAAGTAAAATGAAGGGTTGTTTCGAAGAGTGACGAATCACATCATCAACCTTGAGTGACGTTTCCACGTATTTCGGGAGGGGAAAACACTTCGAACTGTATGCAATTCGAAGATATGCTCAATATGGGATTCAGGTAATATTCGAAAAAAAGAGGAAATCAGTTTATGACCAAACCGAAAAATACAATCACGTAATATAACGCATAATTCCCTCGTATCTATGCCGAAACTATATGCATCGCATGATCGTGCTTTCTTTCCCGTTTATATCGTATTTTCAAGAAATAATGGCGTTCCTTTTTAGAATGGAGAAATGAATCCTCCATCATCAGCTCGAAATGACGATGTCGTATGTGAATAGTAATGTTCATATGGATCACCATTCCGATACGTCCTTAGATAAGGGATTGAATCACAATTTCTGATAATGCTAACTGTCGGTATATAATATGAGTTGGTCAATCGTAAATTACGTTATCACTCATCAGTAGATACCTACTCGAATCGACAACGAACTTACGGGGCGGAACATGAGTGAGACATTTTCCATGTTGAATATTTGGCATATTTCTTTGCTTGGCCATTGTTTTTCAAGACCAGGTAGATTCAAAAAAAAATGCTATAAATAACGCGATATGCAAGTCTTAGTATATTCAGTCCTTATATTCATTTCTTTGAAGAGAAGACTGCGGGAATTGAATATATTGAATCTACATTCAGGCCTATACGCAGTCAGATCGATTTCTGGACACAAGCTTGACGCACACTTCTGAGCAAACTGGGAAAGAATGAACTTGAAGCACTGAACTTGGTTGGCAAAATAATCAAGGTTCGTGATAGGTGAGACGTGATTATTTTCTTTAAGCGTGCTTCATCACCTGTTCGTTGAGAAAGCTCGCATATTGGCACTAGGTCGGATGAGAACTATGACGTCGTGATGCCTTTGATAGATCAAAGACGGAATGATGTAATAGTTCTCATTCGACCAAGTGCCCTATATTGACGCGTCGATGTCTTCCGAATGCACACATATTCGAGAATAGTTGTCATTTTTAGTGTCGCTTGTAGAGCAAAATCGGACAAGACGGCCAATATGACTCCCTTGATTTCGAGCAAGTGCAGAACCTTTGGGACAAGTTGGAAAAGGTAACATTAAACTAGAAATGTGAGCATTTGTAAATTTTGGATGATCGTTAAAAAAAAACCCGGTTCGGAGCTCCACAGCATATTCGAAGTATTTGACCGAGGACGAAGCTATCACGTTGAATCTTCTGCATTTCAAATTTAATTTTTACGTTTTGGGTTAACTCATTTTTCTGACTGACCAACTGTCCACCTTTCTTGGCAGTCTGATGCGTCGGTTAAGAAATGACCACGAAGACTTTAGCGGGTATTTATTGACGGAAACCAACGTGTACTAGAATACTAACATGGTCCAAGTGTACCAGGCCACTAAAGTGTTATTGGTCTTGAGGTTGTAAACACAAAATATGTCAAATCTATCATTCAGACAGTCGTGAAGGAAGTCGAAACGCTCTCTTACTGGCTGCCTAATATGTGCAGGTAGAGTTGGCAATACGAGGGGAGGTTACGAGCTCGTTACGCCTCATCCTCTTCGGATTCCGAAATAAGAGTAGGGGGGGGGATAACTAGCTCGTAACCTCCCCTCCTATTGTCATGTGGAGGCATCAGTCGCAGACTTTCGTTAATCAATTCGTGAAGCAGTACACTGCCTGTGCCAATGTGGAGACCGTCTCGGTTTGTGATATATTCATAAATAATTCAGGTTTATTGAGGTTTAGTTTCCTATTGGATTTGTTGTTTTTCTATTTTCAAGGACAGCATGATATTTCGAAAAAAATCTGCCATATTTTAACTGCGAATTCGGGAAAACATACACATGCTTATCTACGCGACATGATAAGGATAGGGACGTGGAACAGTAACAAGTTTTCGAAAAAAAAATGGAGCCCTTGCCGAAAATGACGTTCCTCTGATCCATTAACATTGTAGAAACCATTTCAGTTCATCATGAATTGGACCGAAGATCCCGTCGCGGAGAGACTGAAGGAGTCGCCGAAAGGCACAATACAAGGATGGAACATCTTCATGCATCATCTTCTGACCTTCCGGGTAACTATTTGAGAGGCTTATCGAATAATGTCACATCCCCTCCTCATTTGTCTAACTTATTTCTACAAAAGTGAGAACAGAAGTAAGAATGGCCAATAAGAAGTGCAATAATATTGTAAAATATACAATTTGTCGTACACTGACAATGCATTGAATAACCGTGTCAAGAACGAAGTATTTTTGAAAAGTCACAAAGCCGCAAGGAGACTAACGATGCGTATTTCCAGATGATCGCTCACGCGCTGCACGAGGGGCTTCGTCTGAAGGAGGTGTGAGAAGACTCACGAGGGATGGTTTCGCTAGAAATGCCTTTCCTAAAATCGTGCGCTATCTCGCATACTTGATCGGTGAGAGAGCGCGAATAACGCATAGCATCAATAACGCATCAAAATGCAAATTGCAAATGTGTCTTATGGTTCTTGGAATCAATGGTGATTTCAGATCAGCGAAGATGATCCCCTTGTCAAGGTGCTGAATCATGTAGATGAGGCTCTCGATACAGCTATTCACTTTCACGCCTCATTCGAGGCTTGAAAGTGAATCTGAGGCCGAATGAGAAGCTTGTCGCTAGATTTACCTTTACAACTTTATAACACAATTTCTTTGTAAGGTTCGGCACATGGGGACACATATTTCTCTTGTGTTCGACCTATGTGTATTTGCAATAAATTGAATATATACATAGAAGCCATCATATTTCTACATGACACGCATCGTTGTAAATCTGCACAGTAATTCAGCGATAAAATACATTACATTTATTGATTGAATATGAATGCTCGCATATGATGGAACAGAGCTAGTCCGCCGTGAAACTTGGGAAATATGTGATGAAGAAACAAATCGATATAATTTACTGCAGTGCACTACCCAATTCTGACCCACCATGCATATCCGCATCCGTATTTTAGTACACTAGTACAACTCACCCAACCAGATTTACGTCATTTTAGCTTCTTACCTTTCCGCGTGCTGCGGTTTGCTTTCTTCACTTCTCAACAACGATAAATCTACCATCCCCGCTCATCCACCAGGGCATTATACACAACATTTACACAGTTCCGTCCCTTGGGACCCGGGCACTGGATGGAGCCAGATAAATGCTTTCTGGCACGAAAAATCGGACACACCACTAGTTAACACTGAAAAAAAAATCGAAGCCTTGTTCGATCAATGTGAATAACACTCGAGCTCATTGCTGTTATCTTCTGAGTAAACCCTTCTCTTGACGAGCAATCTTCCTGATAAGAGGAGCAGCATCGATCAGATCAAGGTGTGCCTACTCATTTCGCCTCGTTTATCTGCTCACGTGTGGAGGGAGATGAGGCTTCTTCTCATAGTTGTTGTGATTAGTAAGTTTTTTTAAGTTGTTTAAACGGCACTTCTTTAATTCACCTTTAGCTATTCAATTTCGATGTTTTCAAGAGTTCGTGAATTGCCTATGCCCTCCGGGATTCGAACCCTTTCGTGATGGCGAGTGTAGAGGGAAATACGGGACAATGACGCTCAGTCATGGTAACGCGACTGCCGTTACCATCGCCAAATGCGCTGAGATTAACGCTCTGCCCGCAATCATACACAATGATCAGGTGAGCGAATTATGGGGACTTTGCTAAACATATTCATATATTCGATATTTTCAGCAAAATACAGACTGGGCAAGTCTGTCGAATTCGAATGATCCCCCTTTTCTCATGATAGGTTAACGCAATGTTTAATATCAGGTTGTAACATAAGTTTTGTCGCGTCCAATCTCTTATGCATTTTAACCTCAGAAATTCTTCGAATTAATTTAATCTCAATTTCGTTATTCATCATCAGTGAGAGCCTTCGTACTCTTTCTTACGCGCTTTACTTCAGTCCTGCCAAGGCAGTTGAGGAGGCACATTAGTCAGACAAAGTTGTACTGAGATAAGGATTACAAATCATTTTCACGCATCAGCTCTTCTTGAAAAGGATAAATTATGCCGATTTTGTGTGATTTGCGTAAAGTACTACATATGTGCATAATTTTGAACCACTCACGGACAATGACAAACGAAAATCGTTCTAGAAATGTAGACGAGTTTGTATAATGTGGATGGTTGGTAACGGTCGCGAAAACTTTCGCGAGCCGAATTTTCTTCTCAATAGATATCCAGATCCAAATAGTGGTGGAATAAAGTTCACCCAAAGTGGTCAGTATGCAGACAAAGTTTGGGGTAGATTGGGTTCTGTTGAGATAAGTGGCTACATTCAGAACGATAGTATGTAAATTAAACTAATGAAATCGGCACTTTGTTCATATTCCTACCTCGCACACATGTTCAATATCTGATTTGTTGTGTCCATCCTAACCATAAACCCTTCCCTTACTAGTATCTACTTGGGATAAGTTTGGAAATAAATAGCTTTTGAATGACAATCATTAATTCGAAACACCTAAACTTGCATATTTTGGTAAAATTGTGCGCGAATTGAATTAATAAAAATTCAAATTTCCCACAAGTGGAGTGTTCTTTCTCTCACTTGTTTAATGATAAATTATACCTCCATGAGTGGTAATTGAACGCACTTATGTTAGTCACTGTTGTTGCAATTCTGGATTCAGTAGAGTTGGTCAAGTTGGCTACGAATCAGCGGCTAACCTTACACTCAGTGAAGTATATCTTTGATTCCGCTCAACATAGCACCATATCTGGCGTATATTTTGAAAGAGCATTGACGGGGTATATCACCATGCTGTAGAAGTTTGGTTCATTATTCATCTCTGCGAACTAGCACCTGATGAAACGAATTAAAAAAATCTGCACCAAATTTAAATCAGTTCATATTAATATTTTTCGCATAGCCAGCGTGCGCAGTTCAGCTCTACCCTATGGTTTAAATGTGCATGAACACCCCAAACATATACTAGGAGGTCAGGCATTGATAATGTTTGAGAAGTAGCCTTCATGGAAATATTGTGAACCTCCGAAATGCTACAAAACTTATGTTACAACCTAATAATAACAATCACATGACTATCAGGATTGGAGTGCAACTCAAGCTCCGGGAAATGGCAGTGGACTGACGGAACGGTCATGGATTATTTGCCAGCTGCTGGACACGGCCAGAGTAAGCATATATTCGCGCGTATAAGTAAACTCACACACGCACTTTAAATCACACGTCACCTGCATATGAATATTCTATAATTGCCCTTAACTAATACAAATGTATTGTTTTACCCTTTTTGTCCTCGAAGCTGTGCACATCATCAAACGCATAGGCTAGAAATATGTATCTGGCTTGCTGAGAAGCCGAATTTTCTTGAATTCACGTTCGGAGCAATTCGCTTTTTTCCGCAATGCTGCAGCAAAAATGCGACCCAGTAGTATCTTCAATTTTGTCTAAACATACATAATATGTATCTAACTTCAGAATTTTAAGAACCTCGTAAATCTAGGGATGATCTACCCCTTGTTTTGAAATTAGCCTTTTGATTGTGTCACCACGACGTAAAGATCATGTAATTTTTTTTTCAATAGGATCATCAATATCTGAGGGATTTGGATTACCATGTCAAATGTTTAGACTGGTAGCAAATTAACAAATGTTACATATTTTTTAAAAATGTCAGATGACTTATTTGAAAAAAAATCTAATTCTAATGTTTCGAAAAATAATACTAATGTATGTGCTTCAGAACTCAACGAAGTTTGTTCGTCTTCTACGAGCTGGCACATATTGCCTAATGGATATTGGCAACAGTGTATGGTGATTTTGTTCATTTCGAGTGTTATCAGAACGATCGTTTCGTTGATCGAAGTATATTCGATTACAAAGTACCTCATGAGAACATACCGGTGATCTGAATTTAGAAAAAACGGAATGTAACGGGCAAGGCGTGTATGCCCCCCCCCCCCCTGAAGCTTCTCCCTGACACATACCTTCTTCATTACAGCAGGCTTCATTATATCGCTACACTAACAATTGCTCCTCAAAACTTGCAAACTCAAGCCGAAATTTGAGGTTACCAGTCGAAAGGTACCCCTGAGGAACGTCTAAAACCTTCTTCATGACGCTGCTTTATAACTTTCTAAGGACCGAAATTAGAATATGAAAATTACGGCGATATTTTGTCCCTCCTTCCCTAAACTAGGATTGCATTCGTAGAGAAGTTCCACCATCACCTCATCTGGGTCAGTCGGTAAGGCGCCTGCCTTTTTTGCCAAATATCGGAAAACCCCGATGCTGCGCTAGTGTTTTGGCGTGCTTTTGACACATTTCTATGACTTATCCAGTCATTATATTTATGCATGTTTCGCGGTCACTCAGTTTTGACAGTTGCACTACGACGTGAGAAGTACACTTGCTTCTGATGAACGAGCCATCAGATGAAGTAGTGCAACTGTCAAAACTGAGTGGCCGCGAAACCGGCATAAATATGAGCCTGTTTGCCTAAGAATCGAGCAGATCCGAATGGATTCGGCATGGCCAAAAAATGTCGATTCTCTAAAAGTTAGTGTTTTGGGGTAATCGAATGTGCTGAAAACGATGGGCACACTCGTTTTGGGGAAAACGACGAGAGAAGGAGGGAGAGGGGAGAGGAAGTGTCGTTTCTCCAGTTTTTTTTCCAGATTTCGGCTCACTAAAAGCTTTCAATTTTCGGTTTCCCGGCGCCAAAATGGACGAAAATAGAGATTCTGAATCCTCTCGTTACGGCGAATCCAACCATGTAACTCGCTAAGCACGCATTGGACTAAGAAAAAAGTTGAAATTTTTAAATTTATTTCAATAGTTCATGAAAAATGAAGTAGATAGCCGTAATCAGCATCTAATTCTACCCAGAGAGCTCACTCACGTAATTGTAGCACCTTCCGGAGAATCGATTTACGCGAAAACTGTTTTCGACGTGACGACGTCTGGAGCCAACGAAGGCTATGGGGGCAAAACGAGTGTGCCCATCGTTTTCAGCACATTCGATTACCCCAAAACACTAACTTTTAGAGAATCGGCATTTTTTGGCTGTGCCGGCCCTTGCTCGATTCTTACGCAAACGCCCTCATATAATGACTGGATAAGTAATATAAATATGTCAAAAAACACGCCAAAACACAAGCACAGCATCGGGTTTGAACCCTCTACATTGGGCAAAAATGGCAGGCGCCTTACCGACTGAGCCAGATGAGGTGGTGGTATAACTCCTCAACCAATACAATAGTCTAGGCAAGGAGGGACAAAATATCGCTGACATTTTCATATTCAAATTTCGGTCGTTAGGAAGTGTTAAGCCAGTGTTATCAACACGGCGTTAGACATCCCTGAGGGGTACCTTTCGACTGGTAACCTCACATTTCGGTTTGAACTCGGACGCGTTTTGAGGAGCCCTTGTAAGGTAGAGGTCTGCAGCTATCACTTTGAGAGCTTGTTTCTATAATTTCGGTTGACAAAATATGGGACACGGACAGAGCCTAAATGGACATAGGCTCTGGACTCATGTTGCGACTCATGTTGCGACTCATGTTGCGAATCATGTTGCGACTCATGTTGCGACCTCATGTTGCGACTCATGTTGCGACTCATGTTGCGACCTCATGTTGCGACCTCATGTTGCGACCTCATGTTGCGACTCATGTTGCGACTCATGCTGCGACTCATGTTGCGACTCATGTTGCGACTCATGTTGCGACCTCATGTTGCGACTCATGTTGCGACTCATGTTGCGACCTCATGTTGCGACTCATGTTGCGACTCATGCTGCGACTCATGTTGCGACTCATGTTGCGACACATGTTGCGACTCATGTTGGGATCATGAGATAAGGTGGCGTATCCTGGTTTTGCAAGCAAAGTCAACAAGTATGTACAGCAATCAGTTCAATAAAAGACCCGGGATCGACAGCCACAATTCCCGCTTTATTTATTGAGTGAAGTTCCCAGATCAGGCACAGTGTGAGTTGTCAATATAAAAAAATATATCATGAATTTTGGCAGTTGATCCCGGGTCTTTTATTGAACTGATTACTTAAGTTCTGTTTAAAGCTGATTCAAAAATTAAACATGATATAGTATCATATAAATAAAGCATAAAATCAGGATGTTTCAAATTGCAGGGGTAAATAATGAAGTTGATGCGGATATTTTCTGTGCATTTACACCTCAGAAATATCTCGTTGACAATGAGTGTGCTACTTTCGAAGACGATGTTGAAGATGGCACTTGCTATCAGGTATATCAGGAAATGGTCATGTAATTATTTCATTTACAGGTTGGTACGACGGCTAGTGATTGGCAAGATGCTCAGATGATTTGTCGAAAACTTGGTGCTGATCTTGCGTCGATTCACAACATTCAGGTTCAAATTCGTCCTCCTTTTAGCCACATTGTTCGCTATGTATACAGGAAAACGCATTCTTGCGACGGTTGGCCGTATCAAAGGGTGCCGTAACTGGGCTTTTTCTTGGAGCTACAATTATGGGAAAGGGAAACAATTTCGGGTGGATCGATGGATCAGCGTGGGACTATGACAACTTCTATCCAAGTTGGATTTCAAACGTTTTTCCTCCGTGCATTTTCTTTGTTAACAGGCTTCCCGAGAGATGGTTTCGGAGAGTGCATAGCAATGGACACCTCGACGCATACCGGGCAATGGATGAACATTGACTGCACGGAAAATCTGCCTGTCGCATGCGTACGAAAACGTGAGGGAATCGGCATTGTGACGGTCGATAATGTATTACATACATACGTTATGATTCCATATTGCCTTTCTGCGGCTGAATATTGCATATTTTTTCAAGTCATAATGAAAAAAAAAATGTTTTCAGCAAGTCATATTGGAACCGATCCAGTCTGTCATTCCGAAACTTGGAAGGAAGGAGCCATCGTGAGACCTCGTTCATCCCTTTGAAAATAGTGTATAAAATTATAGATCACATCGCCCGGATTTCCATTCAATGCCTCCATCCCGTGCGACTATTATCTCATGGTAGACGAAGGAAAGAAGGTGGAAGTGGAGGTTTGATATTTCTAGTTTTGCATAAACCTTAATATTAAATAATGTATGAATTTAGATTGCCACAGTCCTCCCCCATTCGAACCTCTCTTGGATTTCAGTCATCCTCACTGATCCTCACCTTGGATCTCATCTCAGTCTCCCATCCTACGGAATCCCTTTCCCTTCTTCCCCTCTCCCCGTCTTACTGTAGTAATAAATTATTGATTTATCTACGGTTCCATTCACAGTGCATCAGTCTACAGTATCCTGGGGACAGACACACCTAGGATCACAGTCAGTCTTCTTCCACCAAGCGTCCTAAGCTTGTCCCTGCTCGAATCGGTCACTGTATCTACAGTACTCCGGACTGAGTATCGTGGGCTCTCTAGTTCGCATAAATTGAATTAGTTTCAGCGGAGAACAAAAAGTCTGCCAAAAGTGTACCGCAAATGTGTGCTAAATGTGTAACTCCAAAGTGAACAATTGATCATAGATTAAGCCTGTCTTTCTGCAGTCAATCTCCAGCTCTCCAGCTATCTTGAAATTTTTGGAGATAAGACCAAGCAATAAGTGATACAAATGTGCGCAAGTCGGCTGCGACAGAATTTTCAGCCTCATTCATTGATTGCATCATGTGGTCATCATTATCATTCGCATGTGTTATAATGTAATTCCACTCTTCAGACAGAAGCTGCAGACTGCGCGGAATTCCCCCACGTGCGGTATGAAATCGCTCTTGATCGTATTCGCCGTAATACTACGTAAGTCCATAGTTTCTCAATAATCCAATGCCCCTAAATACGTCACGTTTCTTCAAGATATTATCACTGAAACAGTATCATATTTCCAGAAACTGTACGAGGCGCATGCCCTGAGGGTCTGGAGCCCGTCCGCGACGGGCAATGCAGAGGGTTTCTAACCAACGCAACCCTTACTCATTCTGAGCCCCTGCTCTTCGCCACCTCGAAATGCGCCGAAATTCAAGCACTGCCCGTCATCATTCACAACGAAGAAGTGAGCAACTGGGATGTTTCAGTGTCGTGAAACATGGGCGCAAATACTCTCATATGTTGTTAGCACTGGATACTATCCTCGACAGTGGAAAGATTTGATGATACAGAGCATCCCACTCATCGAATTTCGGAAACATGAGACTGGGTCTATGTCAATTTTATTGTGAGAAATCGACAAAACATTGTTGACTCAAGCCCTCCAATTATTTCTCTTAAAATTGTGCTCGTAGGCAAAACTACTTGCTCTTAATTGATTGAACAAATTGCCACCGATTAATCTTCAGCAACAATCTTATTGGACTGCCCAGAAGAAGAAGATGGGCAACTTTCTCGTACTCGGTTAGTTTGTTATTTAATTGTTTTCTGCAATCCTCCTCCTCGTTCCCGTTGTTGAAGTAGAAAATGGTCATGACCCACACTACTGATTTATTCCAAATGTGTCGAATCTGCAAAAAAAAAGTAAACGGAGGTATTCGTTCATAGTTCTGACGTCATCGCTCAAATATATATATTTCAGGAATCGTGTGCAACGACGTGAAGAAGTGGCAGTGGGTGGACGGCTCTCCCGTTGACTACATTCCAGCAACAGCGAATGCTGGTATGAATTAGTATTCGCTTGGATTATAATTCACCAGATGGTAAATTCATGTGACCCGGTACCAAATATGGCAGCACGAGGATTTACGAACACTCTATAACGTTTAATCCTATGATACGATGAGTACGGTGGTTTAGAGTTATAGACTACACTCTTACAGACATCCATTCTGCATGTACACCAACATATTCGTGGGTAATCGATGACGACACTGGCTTCTGGACTCGGTGTAAGTTCGAATCCTATGTTTGACATTTCTCCAAACGTTCCCCTGAGAATTTCAAATACTACATATTTAGGGTGTTTTCAATAATTATGTAAACAATTACATTTTAGGGAATTCTCCCTACGAAACCGACTCCTTCTCCATTTTCTGCACTGCACAGCTGGAGGTACAGACCCCCTCTGCTGATGGATGCGTTAACTTCGAGGACGACGGCGCCGATGGCGTGTGCTATCAGGTTTATAATGTTACCTTTGTATCTACGATTGGTGTCTCGATGAAAGCCGTGTTGTATGAAACCGAAACTACATTCTCGGCACATATTTTTATAAACGTTTTATCGATGGACAAGAACGTTCCCAATCTAAAGTTATTCAGATCGGTGCTGCGGCGGAAAATTGGAATGAGGCGAAGATTATCTGTGACAGTTTCGGTGCAGAGGTTGCATCGATTCACAATGCACAGGTTCATCTTCGTTTCCTAATTTATGTACTCCGATAATTTTAATATCATACCCATATCAACGTAACGGAAATGATTGTATGACGTTTCTGTCTCATCAAGTAGTTGTGTTGAACAAAAACAAATTTAGGAAAACGCGTTCATTCGTCGATTGGCAGTATCGAGAGGAGCAGTTGGAGGTGTTTTCCTTGGCGCAACGCCTTCTGGAAAGGGCAATACCTTCGCATGGATTGATGGATCAAACTGGGATTACGACAACTTCTACCCAGGTTGGTTTTCGGTATCGATTTAAATTTGGCAAGTCGGGTCACGTAATTTTAGGTTGATGCAAAAGTCTTGCGGTTTTTTGTGTCCTTGCTTTGAACTATCATAATTCTCTCGTCCCAAATCACGATGACTAATAAACATAGCAGTGTTTAGAGGTATGCTTGTACTTTAAATACCCACATTTCAATCAATCCGATATCGCAATCAACGCAATAAATTATGATAAAGCCAATTAGAATTTATTCTCATAATTTTGCACTAAATGTATTTTACTTGATATTTGTTGTCAAAATTCACGAAACCTGCCCATACTGATGTCTGAGAAGTATTACGTATACCCTTTCAGAAAATATGTTAGAGCTGTCTCTCGATTAAGTTTGGACCGAATTACATGCTATTGAAAATATGCTTTCGATTCTGGTTACATGAAACTTTTTCGGATTTTTTTCGAAGACCAAGCATACAGGCTTCACTATGAGTGCGCTATATTTATCCATTAAGAGGCTTTATTCTCTGAAAAGAATATTTTGGCGCCTGCATCTTTCTCGTTTCAGAAAATTTGAATTTCTCATTTTCCAAAAATATGCGAAATGAACATAAAAAATGCAATATGTAGTCATTTACAGATCAATGCATTTCTCAAAAGGATGTAACTTCCATCATCCATGAGAAAAAATATGTATAGGGTAAAGATGGGAGCTTCATATAACCGCCAGGAATTGAGCACTCATGCTTCAGAGGAAACAGAATATTGAAAAATGTGTCGTTTTCGATGGATAAATGTTCGCAAATTTAGCTTTGCCCTGCTCTCCCCTCTCCGATTAGGCAATGCTGATAGGGTGCGCATATGAAAGAGTATGCAAGGCCTCATTAGTAATTAATATACGGAAGATCATCGGTCAAACTGAAAGGAAGATGGAAGACAAAATATCAAAAAACCGCAAGACTTTTGCATCAACCTAATAGTTCTTCGAAGTACTGCCTTAAATTTCTAGGCAATTATAAAGCAAGATCTAGTTGGAGATTTCAAATTAACTTGTTTTGAGGATTCCCATTGGCCGGACTCGGAGATTGCCTGATCATGGATACGGGAGTAACCACTGGGGATTGGGCGAATGTTGATTGCTCCACTAAGTCGTCCGTGGCATGCGAACGAAAGCGTGAAATTTTAAAATTAATTAATTAGTAACATAATTAATTAGCATACTTATAATTATGTAGGTCTCGGTTGCGTGTGAACGAAAAAAGGTATACCATAAAATTTTGACATGGTATCTTAATTGCAGAACATTATGAAGTCCCCGCGTGTACTGTCGGACCTTTCGTAGAAGGGGAAATTGTGAGGCCAAAAATCACTTCACTTCCTTTTAAATTTGTAATATCTTGACTAACACACTGTATTGGCTTATGGAGTACCTCCCTGATTATAGTTTTTTTTTTGTTTTTTTTTTGTTTTGTTTTTGTTTTTGCAGCCATTCATTACTCAGATTCATTGCAGCTGTACTCGCCGGGTTATCCATTCGACGCTTCGGTGCCGTGCGATTTCATTCTGTCGGTTGATACTGGAAAGAAAGTGGAGTTGGAGGTTTTTTCTCTTTAATAATTACAATGCATCCTGTTATTTTTAGACCATAGTTAGCATGTTCGAGCAGAAATACTATATGCGTTAAAATGTTATTTAGAAATTGAATGATTTAATTGCAGGTTCTCTCGCTCGAGGCCAACACTTGCTGCGACCATCTGATCATCTATGATAACTACTTCGGAGCCAGCACCATTGCTAAGCAAGTCACTTTTTTCAACAATACAAGGCATTACCTCATTTTACAGCCTGACTGGCGAGGTGTATGACAAGACCTACAAGACGTCATCGTCGAATTTCATGAGAGTTTCGTGGCAACCAAACGGAGGAGTGAATGTGAAGGGAATGATGGTAAGCGAATATTATTCGCTCTTTAAAAAGCGATAGCCTAAGTTATTCTGGGCGTGCACTCGTATTGAAATTATTGTACTAATTATATTGAGCACCCTTCGATTACAGATGACCTTCCGCGGAGTGTAATGTGTAACGTGTGCTTCTTAGCTAAATCACAGTCACTCTCAAGATAACTGGTGTTCCGATGTTAGCCTAAACTCAGTTATTCTTAATTTCCACCAAAAGCGATAAATATGTCACTCTGTGTGATATCACATTCAATCATATCGTATCACCATATAGTTACATATCTACTGTGAGAACAGAATTCCGAGCCGCATGGTGCTTGTGCGGTGGAGAAGGAAAAGCAAATGGTTCTGGGCATGACGCGCGGAACGATATGGCGCCTTTGTGACGCCAATCAAGGACGTGCTGCCCTCTTGTTATTCAGGCGTGTTATTGCGTTTGGAAGTGTCATGATACCACTCTCTTGATCTCTTGATTTCTTTTGATTCATCTATCGACCGGTCGACCGACGAGAGATTGTGCATGATGAAGAGATTTTGGTATCGTTTCCCGACCCTTATTTTGGGAGGCGTCACGGGGCACTCCTCGTGCCCTCCCCCATCTGTGTTGTGCATCGTCAATCCATTCCCGAAGATTTCCCTCAAGCCGTACAGACCTCACGTTTCTTGATGTTGTTGACGTTCTTCAGGACACTTTTTATTTGCTTGTACTCCTGGTTACCTTGCACGAGAGTTAATCCGGTAACCGATTCGTATTTTTCTATGCTACACGTCCGGCAGAGATAGTATGGGAAATTGAGAACCAGTGGCTCGAATCGCGCACTATACCTAGCTCTCATTTTAGATGTCTACAGAAGCATCAGTCCCATTAGATCAGCCTGCAATGATGCCAGATGAGAAGGTCGTGCTCGAAACGCAAGATATGACTAATCAAATGAAGGAAGAAGTGAGAATGATGATGTTCCGTTTTTTTGCCTTTTTGCAGTTTTGGTATTTTTTGTGTACGTTTCGCGTTAGTTCCCTTGAAAAGTACCGGAAATATTGAAAAATTACCCAACATGGAACCCCTGGCAATAATAAATGCGGAATTCTAACGATAAAATCATATTTACAGATCTTTGACAAAATTGTCAATTTCTTCCAAGAAATGCGAGACCTTTCCGATGGACTTCGAATGCTCTCCAAGCATGGGATGACACCGGAGATCCAATCTACTCTAGAAGGTAGAGATGGCAATTCGAGTCGCTTCATTCTAGACACCAGGGCTGGCATTTTATATTACTAAATGTTCTGTCATTTTCTGGTCATTTTTGAGACTGAACATTTTCTGATCGGAAACAGAAAATAATATTCAGAAAACAGATAAAGTTCAAAAAATGATAGAAAAGTAGCTATTGGTGGTGTATACACTCAACCTGAAGTGAGAGAGAGATAGTGAAATGAAGAAATAATTACCTGAATTGTGCACTCTAGGGGCAATGCTAATGCGTTTATTAGAAGTATCAAAATAAATGCTCATTTTATACTTTCAGACCACTTCCCTCTTTCGGGGCTGCACGAAGGAACACTGAATAGTGTCGGAGACACATTCATCAAAGAGGCGAGTATCAAGTACGGCGTCGATGCAAGAGAAGTCGCGAATCTTATTCGAAATTTCTAATTGGATAACAACTACAACCCTATACATTTTATGAAGATGCTCACGTGTTATTGTATTTAAATGTGTATAATTATTCTTACCGATGGTATAGTCAATGTTTAAGTTGCTTTGGGGTGTGAGGGAGCGGTAGAATACTTTATAGGTACAATAACTCACAGATACCGCTTCATGGGGAAAGGGAATGGGGACTAGAGAGGGGAAAGGGACGACCGGCTCGTGTCTCGTCTCGGGGCGAACTCCCCTTGAATCCCCGATTGCCGGGGCAATCGGGAAGCCACGCCTACTGATCACTGATCCGAGAGATGACTATGAGTCATGGGATTGGGATACGGGATAACGTGGGAGAGATCAGATACGAAGGATCTTCGATCCTTGACAGTATTTCCGTAATGTGATAAACTGTCAAATGAACTGTGCACATGGTCTGGCGCCTCTTTTCTTATCAAGTTTGCAGTGACTATCGATGCAGGCAACAACTTGACCTTGAAGTGCACTTCTTCACACACAAACTACTGTAAACATATGATGTAAACAAGTTTTCCATACATGTTACTCAATTCAATTCAAATTGATAATTAAATGCAGCGCATACGAGATAACCTTGACAAACAGCCTATAATATTCAGATAACTGTGCGAATTGCACCAGCGAGTATGAGATTATTCGTCTCTCTTCAGTTTACACGCTCTCTCTGACCGGTGAGAGAGCGTATAAAGCGAAGAGAGTCAGGCCATTGCTCGAGTATGACCTTTTGTTCGCTGACCTGAATGATGGGACGTTCCTTCGTTAGAGCTCAAACAACCACTCTTTCAGGCTTCGTCATTTGATGCCTATCATCATGCCCCGATGCGTTCTTATCTTTATGCGCTGCTGAGTGCTGATAAAATATGCTAACCGATCGTAATAAGGCTCCATCGGGACACATTTCGTGGGTATTAAAGCGGCATTTGATGCTCAAAAAATCATCGATGATGAGAGGGAGTGTAAATTCCTGCCTTTACTGTCTCAATTCACCATTTGCCTGCCTTTACTTTCAAGATTTTAATTTATCCGATTTCAAGAAACACTGTAATTCCCTTCAATAATGTTGCTGCCCGTTCTACTCCGCCTCCTCACTCTCGCGGATTCGGAACACGTTGATGACCCGGAGCTGTTCATGACGGCGGTATGATTCATTTAAATTTATGATTCATTTAGATTCATTTAAGTTTCAATGTTATGGAATATACTAATACCTGTCAATCAATAAGTTACAATTGCAGCCCGAGATGATTCGATACTGGGGCTATCCGGCAGAGGAGCACTCGGCCACGACTGCTGATGGCTACGTCCTGGGGTTGCATCGGATTCCCAATGGGCTCTCGGGTACAGTTCATTCGTATCACACTTCACCGTCTTCATCTTCGTGCAACCATGTTGAGGTTGTTGTTGTGTCCATGGACATTGTGCGTAAAACCTCTAATTTTCAACAAGTCGATCCTGTTTGCTAAGCCTATACTAAATATAGTCCTATCCAGGTGTGAATCCCGCCTGTCGCCCTGTCGTCTTCATGCAGCACGGCCTCTTGAGTGACACGACGAGTTGGATCGCCAATCTACCAGATCAATCTGCTGGTAAGGTTATCATTAGGGTTCTCTTATTGGACAATTTTTGTATCATTTCCAGATATGTTTCATGTTCGCTACATATATGAAATATATAGTGCACGTGAAGCATATCTGAAAACGATTCAAAAATTTTCCAATAGGAGAATCCTAGTTATCATTTATGATTGCTTCAGTTCGGATTCTTCACGAGTGAGAGTCATGAGATATTAAATAGTTATTACAGTTGTCGATTGAGAGTGAGAGGAAAGTAGAATAATTGACTATTAATAGTGTCCACGAACTCGTTTAAAAAACCACCACGTTTCAATGGTCGTGTCATCTTTGGTCGCTTTTTGTGCCCGTACAGCATGGTGTGATGAGTCATTAGTACCATCGGTTAATATATTTTATCAGCACTCCTCAGCGCGTAAAGATAAGACCGCATAAAGCATCGCAGCATGATAAAAGCCATGAAATGAGTAATCATGTACGAATTGTCGATTGAGAGTGAGAGGAAAGTAGCCAGTGTTATAGTTCACTGGAAGTGGAAGTTGAAATCGAATACGAATCATTTTGGTTGATCTTTGCGATTTCCCCTGATTTTTTCGAGATAAAAAAACATGTTCTTATGATTCTCGTTAAGCTTTTGTCTTCGCTGACGCAGGGTTCGATGTGTGGATGGGCAACGTGAGAGGTAACACGTATTCTAAGGTGAGAGATTGTTGATATTAGGTTGAACAGAAAGTCTTTATAAACTGTTTTGCTCGATCACTGCTCAGTGCACGAGACCTTTGGTGTTCCCTCGCCTCTAGTGAATAACAAATGACAAAGGGACTATGTGGTCAACAACTCCCCATTCCACGCCTTTCATTCTGCTACTAGTAAGATCACGATGTTTGTTCACACGGCCTTGCACATCCGTAACGTTCTGTTATTCGTATTCCTCTCTCACACTACAATGAAGGAATAGGAACGTCAGTTGGCTGAAGTGTACGATTCATATGCCACTCACTACCAGACCATGCGCAATTGGTACCAACTCTTCGAGAAGGGGGACTTTTCCATGGATGATCATGACCGGTCTGGGAGGCCACCCGAGCTGGATTTGGATGCGCTACGGATCGTAGTGGAATTGGATCCTTTCCAAATACCCGCGACATGGCAGCCACACTTGGGGTATCGCAAAGCACCATCGTAAAATGATTGGTCTCCATTGGCAAGAAGAAGAAGCTAGGCCGTTTCATACCCCACAAATTGACCCAAGACCAGTTTGACCACCGTGTCGACGATTCCCTTTCTCTACTCACTCTTCACGCTGGAGATCGATGGGTGGACCGTCTCATAACAGGGGTCGATAAGTGGGTCTGCTATGAGAATCACCATAGGAAGGCACAGTGGGTGGATGCCAATGAGACCCCACAGGACGTCGCAAAGCCTGACCTTCACCCTATGAAAATCTTGCTCTCTGCCTGGTGGGGAGTGGATGGCCCGATTTACTGGGAGCTCCTAGCCGAGAAGCGGATAATTACTGGATATGTCTACACTAAACAACTACGGAATCTCAAGAAGAAATCCGCACAATCTGCCCTGAACGGCAAGAAAGTGTACTATCAACACGATAACGCCCGACCCCATGTTGTACGGCAGGTCAAGCAGGAGCTGTCCAAATATGGCTGGATGGTTCTCCCTCATACACCGTATTCTCCTGGCTTGGCCCCTTCGGATGATTGGTTGTTCTCGGATCTGACCCGTCATCTCGATCAGAGATCCTTCACTTCCCGTGGGGCGATCGAGGCCGCACTCAGGCAATATTTTGATTCGCGCCGAGATGGGTTCTATAAGGAGGGAATCCATAAGTTGCCCGAACGTTGGAGATTTGTCGTAGATAACAATGGTGCATACGTTTGATTTCGCTCTTGCGCTTTATTGTCAGAAGAATTGAAATAAAAAGTTTATAAAGACTTTCTGTTCAACCTAATAATTGTGTTGATTTCTGACCAATCGTCGTTAGGTGGGATGGATTAGCCAGGGTCAATATGTGATCAATATGTTTGTTGTGTATTCCTTAGCTGATACTCGGTGGAGTGCGGAGTAGATGAGACCGTTTATTCAGACGAGGGGAAATAGACAGAGGATAGACCGGGCGACTAGCCGGCGCGAGAGTCAAAGGTCCGACTGACGGGGAGAGCGAGGGAAGCGACTCTCGAGACAGAGCGAGAGACGCGCGGGAAAGAGAGAGTGCAGACGACGAGAGGGACACTCTAGTAAACAGTCAACAACTTGCGATCAGACTAGAGAGGGGAATCGACTCTAGTCAACAACATGCAAATGGCACGTGCACAAATGGAGGGAAAGGGGAATTACGAAACATGTGAGTGTCTGGGTATAGGAATACGGTAATTAGCAATTGGTCAGGTTCCTATACAACAATGTTGCTTGTGAATACAAACACATGAAATATTGAAGAAAACATTTTCGCTCGAGTGATGAACCCCTTTGCAGAAACACCTGAATCTCATCTCCGATGATGAGAAATTCTGGGAGTTCAGGTACTCTTCTTAATTCAATGGCATTGCTTGTGTTGACATATAACAAGTTCTAGGGAAGCATTGATCCATCGACTAAACTAAATTACCCAATTACTGATTCAAGTTGGGACGAGATGCAGCAGTACGATCTCGGGGCGATGATTGACTACGTGCTGGCGGAGACGGGACAGAGCAGCTTGCACTACATCGGACACTCACAGGTTGGCGAGGAGAAAGAGATGCCGAAAGTTGCATATCCTTCTGCCCTTCCATAGCATACTCATCTGACTTAGAGTCGTGTAATTAACACTTATATGCAGTTCCATATTCAAGTGTGATACAAATTCAGGGTACGATCATGATGTTCTCCAAACTCTCCCTCGACCCGGCTTTCGCGCCCAAAGTAAGATCAAGCAAGTTGACGTAGACATAATAACTTTGAGAGAATCAACATCACAAATACCTTATGTTCCCCATTTCCCTATATTATTTCACATTTCGTTCATCAGTGTAAGCGATACCTCTTAAAGGTACTGGACGGGGACGACATTGACCCCCTATTTTTGCATTCCATCGAATAGCCGATGGCTGGATTAGTTGAGAATGAATATACAAAAATGCTAAAAATCAGTAATAGCATCAAGAGAAAGCCGGAAATGATCAGCGTATTCCTGCGCTCTCTCACTTTTGCATACTCTCTCGTACACGCGACGAGATCAGGGTGAGACCAGTCTTTCGTCCTCGTCCGGTAACTTTAATCGACAAGGAATCTGGTCTAAGTTCGGATTGCGGAATCTTTTCAGTCCATAATTTGCATACGATTTTCATCGCAGATCAAGAAGTTCTTCGCTCTCGCGCCCGTCGGCTCAGTCGCCCATATCAAGGGATTCTTCCATGACATTGCAGATCGACTAACCGACGATATGGAGGTGATTAGGACAATTTGCATTCTGTGCACTTGAATGACCGAGGTCACCCGCATACAGGACAGTTTTTAGGACTGTTTGTTATGCACGTATTGCATATTTATATTGCATATTTTACTCCACTGCACACTCGTAAAATGATAGTGGGCAGTTAAAATCGGTGCCTTACTCTCAAATTTTATCACTTCAGCTTTATTACGAACTCTTTGGCTCTCGCGAATTTGGAGCCAATAGCGAAATCATCGATCTCCTTGCGCAGTGGTTGTGCGGCGGATCGGAGAAGGGAGGTGATTAATATATTATTTTTTGAATTATTTAATTAATTTTAATATTTTAAATATATTTCAATTAATAACACATTTAAAGAGGATTTATGCGACAACGTCATGTTCGATCTGGTGGGACCGAGCGACCAGTTCAACAAGGTTAGCAGGGAAATTCTTTTGGAATATAGTCCATGCATTTTTTTCATATGACCTCGATTAGATCCTGATGTAAAATATAGATTTAAAATTAAAATATGGAATGTTTAATGTTTGATTCTCTGCGAATTCGCGAATATGAATTTTATAAACAGCAATGAAATGATACAGACTCGAACCGAAGTGTACGTCGCTCACAACCCTGCGGGCACCTCAACGCAGAACTTCATCCATTGGGCACAAATGGTCAGTAGATCAATGATCAACATTACACATACCGATACGAATATGCATTAAAAATCCATACAGGAACATAGTGTACAGTTCTTGATGATGTTGGTGTAATCTAGGGCGAAACGATGTATAACATTTTAAATTTGAATAGCTTTCAGATCGAGCAAGACACCGTATCCCGCTATGACTACGGTACCGCCAAGAAAAACTACCAACACACTTCATTTGGAAAACTTCATTTGGGGACTGCGCGCGGCTGAGGAATTGTACTTGCCCATCATCGATGTTATCAAGCAGGATCTAGGAGGGATCGTGCAGTGTTGAGTGGGATGAAACATAAAAATTTGTACTCACAGTGAACATAAAATTACTACTTTACCTTACCTCAAAAGAATTCTTGAACCAGAGCAGCTAGGAAGCTGAAATTTTCAGAGTATGTGCGCAAACACGTAATTTAATCAATACGCGTAAAAAGCAAGTATCTTAATTGGAGAAAATAGAGATATTCGCAAAAAACAGGTGTGGGTGTTTCCGTCTGTGCATAAACTACGGTAGGTTTGGGCTTTTTCCCACCCTATTTTCGTTTGCATTCCTGTGAGAATTAACCGCATTTTTTGCAATTTTATTTTTTGCCCGTACGTATACTGCCCATACACACAATTAAGAGAGAAAAGCGTAAATAAATTCATTGTTTGCTTTGTTACGCCAATTTTTCAATTTGCTCGATGGGGCGAATTCGTGATCAGTAATTTATTACCGTTTGCATCAAAATGCTGAATTTGCGGTGTTTCTTTGTTTCAATAATTATCGAATTAAAATTAATCGTTTTCATCATAAAATGCAAAAGTAATGCTTAATTAGCTTAAAATGTGATTTTTAAAAATCGCAAATTTTTTTGAGGATTTTGAGGAGTTTCTTTCTTAAAGTTAATAACTCGATTTATAATGATTTATAAAATATATTAGGTTGAGCCTAAAGTTTTGCGCGATTTTGACTAAAGTGCATCCTGATATCTAACATCGTTGGTTGTTGCCCAATCAGCTCAGATCTTTTAGTGCTAGATAGGGGCATTTATACTCTCTTTAGCGCACACTATCATAGATCTGTCCGACCAAGGGAAATAAAACAGCGAAGCAGAAAATTTCATCTGGCTAACCAACGACATCACTTTTCAAAGTATTATAATTTCTTTTAGAACAGAGATATGACCCTATGTTAACGACAGTTGTAAATCGTGACTGGCCTATATTGTACTGGTAATGTTGAGACTAATCAGTCATTAAGGGCCTATTAGAAATAAGCGCGGAATCAGAATTTGAGTTTTCAAGATGATGGTCAAGGTAAGTATTTGGGGTACTGTATCTGTACCGACAGTTCTTGGGATTTCAATTATTTATGAATATGAACTACCGTTTTAGAACAAGTCACAATTCCATTTGGGAGAAAATGCGGATCTCCATTCGTGAACAGGGTTTTTCGGATTTTAGGTGTCCAATGTAGAACATCGAAATACACACTTTTGCCTTTTTTGTACTAGCCACGTGATTTGAAGGGCGGTTCTTTCGTGCTAAAATTAACGAACAACCCTTACCCTATCACTCACTAATTAGGGATATTGTGGAGGTCGCAACTTTTTCTAGGGTGAACCGTGCCTGAAGACCCTCCATATCAGCGTTTTCGACATTTTCATTGAAAAATAATTCAGGTGCAAATGTCACTTTTTTAGATGAGAAAGCCAAGGGGGCTCTTAAATATCGTTGCAATAGAGAACCCAGTAAGTAATGATAACAGCGCCCATAGGCACCTGACAGTCTCGTTAATCCGCGATTTGTTCGAGATAACTCTGATTTTTCTAAGTACCCGTGATTCATTGACCTATACGAAGCGTATACTGAATTCCACAGCTCTCTCTTTTTGGTACTAGGTAGTGCACGCCTCGGGCTTCTGAATAAACGTTATGAGCTTCTATCTAAAAATTTCTCGGGAAAGTACATCAATTTAAAGGAAAATCAATAATTTTCTGAAAAATCCAAAGTTACGCAGACCTCGATTTCTCGCAAAGTAGAGATATTTGCTCTAGTTAAAATATATTATTCTAAAGGTTGAACATTTCCCTATGTATCGACACCAGGGCAACAGATGGATATTTTAGCAAAAGAAACTGCACGAACTCAAAGTTGAGGGCCAAAATCGCGCAAAACTTTAGGCTCAACCTAATATACTGACCAATTTCCATGACCGAGTTGCTAAAGCAGGGGATTGTAAAACCGAAGGTTGGTGGTTCGATTCCCGTCAGAGTCAAACGTGTTTTCCGTTCTTCGGAGATGTTTAGGAAGTGAAGTAGAGCTCTCTCTCTTACCGTAGCGTAGTTCCCCGCTAGTATCAACACTACTGCTTCATGATACGAATCAATACGAAATAAAAACCTTATCGTCTAATGTTGTGCTCACATTTCGAAGGCATCTAATTTTACTGGGCATTGCATATTGCGTTTGCACTTGTCATACTTTATTAAGAGTACAACAATGCTGACAGTCATTATTTGACGATTGAATTGATAAGAGGAAGGTGTGTTTAATTTGCGGGTCACTACGCGATTCCATCTCATGGACTTTACTCATATCGGTACAGCACAGTGACATATTTGTATGTATATGTGTTTCCAACGTTAACCTCAAACACTTCAACTTTCTGAAGTGTCGTTTAATCTTCACCGGGATCGCGATTTATTTACGCGGCAAGATCAATTGTAATCCGGCATACTCACTGGGATGGTGAATGACCAGACGCGTCCTTGAACTACATGAGAATTTTCTGGCAACCGATGTCCGAGGAATGATAGTGATCACTATTGCTAACGTAGCCATTCTTTTCATTCTTTAAGCCATTCTTTTCAGCCATTATTTTCAGTGAGCCATTCTTTTCAGATGACGTACCGCGTCGTGTAAACAAATCGCTCCCTAAATTACTCGCTAACAATATAACTCACCATCACCCGAATACTAGCCGTCTCTCAGCTAACCATGATCAACGGCAACAAAATTGATAAAGATTATTGATCCGATGTGTACACATTGTTCGATCTTATCAGCCTTTCCTTTGTCAACCAATTGTAAACATTTCCGCTCAATTAACAAGGCGCGCAAAGTGTCGTCAGTATACGACGAGATGTAGATAAGAAATAGATGCTGATCACGGCATAGAAAGCATTTTAAATCAGCTTTCGACTCTCCTTCCACTCCTCGCTCAGTCACAATGAGGTCGCTAGTGCTCGCGCTAGCGCTATTCGGTGAGCTTTTATTTCTTTTTTTGAGTTGTTTTCCGGTCACCTTCTCTTCATTTTGCAATTTTTCTGCTGAATACCTTATTCAATGTTCTATCCTAATTTTCGCATTCAGGTGTTGTTTCGTCGCAAACGGCGTTTTGGTCACCGGATCCAACGGGCGTGCCCCCGCAAGGCTCGACAACAAACCCGTATCAACAGCCCTCATCAAGTCGTCTCCCCTCGCAAGGATCAACGACAAATGGATGGCAACCGCCGTCAACCTCTGGCTCAGAACCGCGGAGTTCCACATTGCGTCCATCGCTCAGTACTATACCTACTACTCCTCCTGCATCTAATGGAACTGGTTCGTTACGAATTGGCAATACGCACCTTTCCACTTCAGTAGCACGGCATTCGTGTTCAAAATTGTCGTGGTCAATCACTATCCAGCTTTTAGACTACTCTTACATTTTTCAGTCAACCAGTGCAACTGTGGTTTCGACGACGACTGGTTCGACAACTGGGACCCCTCTCTTATCTGGGTTGACGTCATCATAGTCCTCGACACTTCACAGGCAATGGGCTCAAGTTTGGAAGAGGTATCCAATTTGAAGAATGGGTAATCAATCAGTGAAATTCGCAAAGGCCAAATCGTTGATCACCTCGTTCGTGGGACTGATGAGTACTGATACATCTGCTGAGTTCTACTCGAGGATCGGAGTGATTGCGATGTCGGACACAGTGAATGTACGTATTTTGCCCAAAACAAAATCCACACCTTTTCAAACAACAATATGACGAAATTAACTATTTTGAGGTGGTCTACAATCTCAACATGACCTCCACTGACGACCTCGACGGTGTTCAACAGCACAAAATCGATAAAATCGACGTGGGAGCGTGGGAAATGTTCTATGATTCCTTATATAAAAAATCACTTCAGTGCTTTCCAAGCTGCTTTGGAAATGTTTGCCGAGGGTAGCAAGATGTCATCATACAGAGAAAACGCACAACAAATCATTTACTACATGACTAATTCTGCTCCGTGAGATTATTTTTTAATTTAGTCACGTAATTATAGATTTCGAATTTTGATTTCGAAAAAGATTTCGAAAAAAGTTTATCCATTTTCTATGTGACACTTAACCTGGAGAAACAATACCTTTATTTTGTCAACGTTTGAACTTTTCAGAGGAGCGAACATGAACGGAGTGGACGATTTCAAGACTGGAGGAGGAATCATCGTAGTGAATGGTAAGAATTCACATGAAGTCGATCGTTAAAAATACATATTTTGCATAGACGTGACTTCATGCGATGTGCAGATTGAAATTCATTGAAATTCGGGAAAATCTGCAATATGCTAAATTGCAGACTATGTTCTGGAGGGAGACGTGGGAGATGCAGGACTTCAGAAGCTCGCATCGGACAATTACTTCTTCACTGATCTATCGGAAAACTACATCTACAGCTTGGGAGTATTCTGCGAAGGTATAAAAGCATCAAGATCCTGAGAGTTCATACTCGTTCGACCAGTGAGAGTGCGAAATTAATAGTTCCTCAGTTTTCCTCATCAGTTTTGAATTGTGTAGAGCTTCATAGTTTTTTTTAAATTTATGCCACCAATAATTTGTGTAATATTTAACGTTGTTTAGCAAACTGTTTCTGCACTCCTGATGCACATCCTTTCAACGATGACGATCTCAGTCCGCGCACCCGAGCAAATCGTTCGTTTTTATTATACTTGTTATTTTTTTGTAAATATCATAAACATGGAATAATGCCCAGAAATTTCAGGCGGGTGCTTCCACCCTGTCAACAATGGTATTCCCCAACAGAAAGCTCGCGAGACTTGCCAGAAAGAGAAGGCTTCTCTCGTATCGATCCACGACTCGGATAAGGAATTCTTCGTGAACAGCGGTATGACTAAGAAATCGTGCAATCAATTTCGATAAGCTAAGTGCACAAGAACTAAAAAAAACCAAATAATAGTTCATAATTCAGTTGTCTCGATCTTCGGTCCGAAGAAGAAATTCTGGCTCGGGCTTCAGAATGACGGAACGCAGTGGAACTGGGATGATAAGGTATGTATTTTTATTATTAGGTTGGTCATAAAGTTTTGCGCGATTTCGGACCCCAAGTTTGAGTTCGTATATTTTCTTTTGCTCAAATCGCCACGTATTGTCCTGATGACGATATATAGGGACATGTTCGACCTTTAGAAAAATATAGTTGAAATATTCCAAGTATCTCTACTAAGCGAGAAATCAAGATCTGCGTAACTTTGAATTTTTCAAAAAAAAAAGATTTTATTTAAAGTTGCTGTACTTCGCAGAAAAAATTTTTTAGATGGAGACTCACAAAGTTTATTAAAAAGCACTAGGCGTACACTACCTAGTTTCAAAAAGAGAGACCTGCCGAATTCGAAATGGGCTTCGTAGAGGTCAATGAAACCCGGGCACAGAAAAATAAGATTTCAATCGAGCAAATCACCTGTTTCGAGGATTGACGCAGGTGACCTCTACCTATGGGCACCTATTTTCTTTCTCATCTAAAAACGTGATATTTGTAACTCAATTATTTTGCAAAGAAAACGTCAAAAAACCTGACATGGAGGGTCTTCAAGGACGGCTCACCCTAGAAAAAGTCCACAATATTCCTAAATAGTGAGTGATAGGGCAAGGGTTGTTCGTTAATTTTAACAGGAAAGTACCGCCCTTCAAACCACATGTCTAGCACAAAAAAGCCTAAAGTGTGTATTTCGATGTTCTAAATTGGGCACCTAAAATCCGAAGAACCATGTTCGTGAAGGGAGAGCCCCATTATCCCCCAAAGGGAATTGTGACTTGTACTGGAAAGGTAGTTCACAATCATGAATAATTGAAATCTCAAGAACTGTCGGCATGGATATAGTACTCCAAAACTTATCTTGACAAGTGCCATTAAAACCCACAGATCGGATTACGCGCATATTTCTAATATGCCCTTTGTGGCTGGTCAATCTCAACATCACCCCTACGATATATTCCCATCATACTTTACTACTATGGTTTAGATTGGGTCCTATCTCCGTTCTAAATGAAAATCAAATCCTTTGAAAAGTCAGGTCGTTGATCATCCACATGAAGTTTGGAACATCGCCTTATTCTTTTCCTTGACCGGACAGATCTATGATAGTGTACTCTAAAGAGAGTATAAAAGCCTCTATCTACCACTAAAAGATCTAAGTTGATTGGACAACAACGAACGATTGTAGATGCAATAATGCACTTTAGTCAAAATCGCGCAAAACTTTATGACCAACCTGATACTATGATCCTCAAATATGACACTTATTTAAAATCTAATATAGAAGTTATATGAGGCGAATCGCGAGAGAATCGACCATTTGAGGGGGGTAAGCGGCGGTAGGAGTCAAGATTGTCCTATCTGGCTGAAATTTCAGTCTTAAGTACTATGAATGATGCTCTTTCAAACTGCGTTGTCAGAATTTTGATATCGGTCGTCATCGACGAGATTCAGAAGGCCAAACTTGGTACTATCACTTTTCGACAGTCAAATCGCGCTCACTTAAATGCCCATATCTCCGTTTAAAATAAAGAGAGAAGGCCGTTCTTTGTTTCAAATGAAAGCTACCATCATGCGCTACAACTTCTATGTCAACGTTATTATTCCTGGTCATCATCCTGGTTCGGGGCGGTCGGGTGCACCAAAAGTGACGTAACTTTCGAAATCGGAAATTAGTTTTGAGTTATCATGTTTAAGTTGTAGGGCATACATGTGTTTCACTTCTCGCCAAAAATCAGGCAAATCGGAGTTGGAACAAAAAAAAGCGCTGACTTTCGTACTACGACCTGAATCTTAGTCCCTGGCAAGATAACTTCCGAATCTTCAATTGCCCTCATTTAGGCTCAAAACTGTCCAAAAACATCCAAAACAACATTATAAGTTGTTCCCCCATATTATAACACTTCCATTGGTCATAAATGGTCACCAGACCTCAAATTCAAAAATCGATATTTTGACCTATTTCAACATGCGGGATAGGCCCAAATGCACTAAATGGGTTTCAAATAATGTAAATACATCCATCGAAACAGCTCAAAGAAAAAGGGCTACTGAAAAGAGGAAATTTCACCTGAAGAATCCAAGGAAACACGCAAAACTGTGACCGCGGTTAAAATAGGCATAGAGACTAGGCTAATGGATAGAAATGTGGATCACGATGAGCTGAACATTTCATCTGAAGAAAGTGAGTCTCTATCTTATCGTTGAAGCATGCTACAGAGCCTGGAAGATGGCCAGAAATAGGCTAGAATCCCCCGAGAGCGCGTGCTCTAACCGTCTGGCGCTCTCGCCGGCTGACCTCTCTCTCCCTCCCCCTCTATTTAGCGCTCTCCTGGGCGCGTGTCCCGACGTTTCTGGCCAAATTCAAGGCTCTAGCAGGCGTCAACGAATAGATAGAGACTCAGTTTCAACAGATGAAATGTTTAGCTCATCATGCTCTAGATTTCTATCTATAAGCCGAGTCCCTAGGTCGATTTTGTCATGGGGTACAGTTGTACGCCTTTCTCTGGATTCCTCGAGTAAACTTACATTATTTGAAACCCATTTAGTGCATTTGTGCCTATCCCGCATGTTGAAATAGGTCAAAATATCGATTTTTGAATTTGAGGTCTGGTGACCATTTATGACCAATGGAAGTGTTATATTATGGGGGAAACAACTTGTAATGTTGTTTTGAATGTTTTTGGACAGTTTTGAGCCTAAATGAGGGCAATTGAAGACTCGGAAGTTATCTTGTCAGGGACTCATTTTCAGGCCGTTGTACGAAAGTCAGCGTTTTTTTTGTTCCAACTCCGATTTGCCTGATTTTTGGCGAGAAGTGAGACACATGTATGCCCTACAACTTAAACATGATAACTCAAAACTAATTTCCGATTTCGAAAGTTACGTCACTTTTGGTTCTCCCGACCACCCCGAAACAGGATGAGGACCAGGAATGAAGACGTTGACATAAAAGTTGTAGCGCATGATGGTAGCTTTCATTTGAAACAAAGAACGGCCTTCTTTCTTTATTTTAAACGGAGATATGGGCATTTAAGTGAGCGCGATTTGACTGTCGAAAAGTGATAAAAAAAGTGATAGTTTGAAAGAGCATCATTCATAGTACTTAAGACTGAAATTTCAGCCAGATAGGACAATCTTGATTCCTACCGCCGGTCGATTCTCTCGCGATTCCTCTCATATGAAATCATTTGGTAATTGTGCATAGCTTCCTTCCAATTTCAGGGCATAAAAAAAGTACTGAACATATGTTGCAGTCAACTGATTCTTACTCTGACTGGGACATCGCCAATGGTCAGCCTAACACCAAGGGAAGTACACTGATGTGTGCCTACGCTCAACAAGGAACTGGATTCAATACGCCGTGGTATGTTATTCCGCTGATAGTTGAAGTCAATGTTGCTTGTTCTGTAAAACATATTTATGTGAATGAATTTAAATATTTCCCATCAAAAAAGTGTCTATTCAATTACGAAATAGGGGCTGACAAACATTGGGCAACTCACTTGGCGTTTGTATCATAGAAGGCGGCAATATGTAAATGTAAAAACTCAGCTTCTCGGAAGGACTTCCAATATTTCTTTAAAAAATCAATCAATAATTCAAGGACCGCGGCTAACTGTGCGATGGGAGGAGTGATCTACGTGTGCGAGTCGCCGCCCTGCTCGATCGGATACAAAAACTGCACATAAACGAAGATTTTACAATTAATGAACTGATGACTTCATACATATTGCTAACAATAAATAATATTTGATAACCTTATGTCATTTCCCTTCTCTTCATCGCCGTTCATTTCGCTCAAAGCGGCGGAAAATGATCCGACCCTTTGAGTTCGCTTACCACGCAAATGATATTTTCGATCCTCTATGACCCGCTGTGCATAGAAAATTTGGCGAGCTTGGATGCACAAATAATGACAATTGTTAATTTAATGGTGAAATTATATCGCAAAAGTGGAAATGATGACTCAGATTTTTTTTAAAAATTGATTCATTCTTGCTAATGCATCAGCAAGAATCCTTCCTAATTTTGATAATATCATTAATTATTTAAATTATTTATGTTACTTATTATTAATTTAAGAGAGACATCACGAGAGAATCACCTTCTATATGGCGGAAAACACAAAATCATCCAGTTTAGATTTAAATAAGGTGTAAGGTATTTCAAATGATGCTCTTTCAAACTGCGTTGTCAGAATTTTGATAACTGTCGTCATCTTCTAGATTCAGAAGGCCAAACATGGGACATTCACTTTTTTGATGTCAAATTGAGCCCACTTAAACAACCATTAGTTCGTTTAAAATTAAGATAGAGACTCGTTCTTTGCTCAGAAAGAAAGCTGAGATCATTCTCTACAACTTTTATGTTGAAAATTTCATTCCTTGTGTACGTGCTAGTGCGGGGTGGTCGGGTGGACCAAAAATGACCGAAATCTGGAAATCGGAAAAAGTACCCGGCATTGTTATGCGCGATTGATAGAGACTATGAGTGACTAACTTGACGCCAAAAATTAGTCGAATTAACATATGCGAACGAAAACGGCGTAACTTTTCGTCAGGCGGCGTCTAAATGAGTATCAGACCCAAAAACTCCCTTAGCTCCAACTGACAACTATTAGCCTCAAATAGGTCCAAAATCATCCGAAACAACATTTAGAATTGTTTCCGACCTCAATAACGTACTCCCATTGGGTAAAAATTACGACCTGACCTGAAAAATGAAATTCGATTTTCATACCCTAATCAACCTGTGAGCTTGGCCCATATGTGCTAAATCACTTTCAAATAACGTATAAATGTCCCTCTACACTATTTCAAGAAAGGGTCCACCTATAAATACGAAATTTCATCTGAGGGAGACAAGAAAAAGCGCGAAACTGTACTTTAGGTGAACATAGTCTTACAGATCCGGCTCATAGCTAGAACTATAGAGCACGATGAGCTAAACATTTTATATGTTGAAAGTGAGTCTCTATCTTTTCATTGAAGCACGCTAGAGAGCCTAGAAGATGGTCAGAAATCGAAAAGAAATGACCGAGAACGCGCGCTCTAACCGTTTGCCGCTTTCGCCGTCTGACCTCCCTCTCCCTCCCCTCCCTTTACCACTCTCTCGCGCGCCTCCACCATCGTTTTTGTACATGTAAATTATTTATGATAAATTATTAATAATTATTCATATTTCACTAGGCAATCAATGTTCGATAAAACTGCGATGAAACTAAGATGATTTCATTTTAATGAAGAAGACGTACAAAAATAAACAAATATTGAGGACACCGACTAATCTGAATATTGCATTATCCATTACCTAAATTAAACATTTTAAAAAAACCTTTAAAAAATTTAAAAAAATTAAAAAAAATAAAATTTTAAAAATTTTAAAAAAATCGCGGAGAGCAGCTAATCATTTTACTTGTGTTCATTTATTCACAATTATTTAATGTCCTGTTAGTTCTCATGGAAATTACTTCAGACTTGAATTCCCGATATTGTGTACATCCGTTCCCTGTGGAGCTAGCGACTTGAAAATTGGTTCATAAGGTGTACTTTTAAATCAGAGATCTGCAGTTGGGGGAATTCAAATTTCCGTTTCCATGAGATATAACACTAAATATGACGATTGTATGTATCAATTACATTTATTCATGCATTCACAATTATTTTAAAAAAAGATGAGTGTATACACTACATGTATTCATGCATACACATTTATGAATTTAAGACGTGATATTACAAATAAAAATTTGTTCATGCATTCACATTTATTTAGAAATCTTCTGGCTCGTAACCGGCGAGGGTGCCCCGTGCGCAGCAAAACCATTTTCAACCCTAAAAACATGCATTATAAATGTTTTTCCAAATAAACCGTCAAAGGAACCGGAACAAGTATCCTATAAATTATGTATGCGTACCACTGCGCTGTCGAGCCGTCAAGCCAACGACTTTCGCCTTCTTTAGTAGTTACCGTCATAAACGGGGGTTTACTTTTGCTAGGGCACCCAATCCAGTCTTCGTTTCTATCACACCTCTGAAATTTGTGATTGCTATTGCAATAATTTTAAGTTAATATGATGAATATTTTACTAATATTTTAATAATTTTATTGATAATTTAATAATTTTAATCATACATCCATCCAGTTTTCGGCAATCGCATCTTCATTGCAGCACAACGTCGTATATGTTTGTCTAGTACACGCCCTGAAATTATTGAAAAGTAATATTTAAGAGGTGAAATCGGGCGCTCAGCGGCGGCGAATTCACATATATCACATCTGACACGAACTTTAGTGAATAGTATTTGAATTACGCTCTATCAAATCGCGCCGTCATAATTTTCATATATGTCGTCATCGTCGAGATTAAGAAGACCAAAATGACTCTTCGATGGTCAAATCGCTCCCACATAAATGATCATACATTTGTTTAAAATTGAGATAGCAGATCTTGAAAAGAGAGCTACCATCATGCTTTACAACTTTTCTGATGATGACGACAGTCCTTGTGCACACCCTTCTTCGGGGTGAATAGGTTCACTAAAATCAACTTTTCTCAAAATATTTGAAGAACAAAACGTATTTGGGTCTTGAACTCAATTTATTATTATTGTTTGCTGCAATCAAGCAAAACAGAGGGCAGAGAACTCTAAACTGTACTTTGAGATGCCGAGGTATTCTGACAGCCGATGTGTACTAGATCACATCGCAATACCTAATCAGAAGAAGGCCGCTTACGTGAACGAAGTGTTTTCCTGTCAATTTTGAACAACTTTTTTCTCCGTAAATAAGGTAAATATTCAATTTTTTTCCTAGACCCTACCAGATTGTGCAACATTCTCCCGGTCCTTAGGAGTAAATGCAAACGCGCGCCCGGTTGGAATATGTTTCACCTTGGGGCGCGCTTATTATATGTTTCACCTAGGGACGCGCGTGCTATCTCGCCCCCCCCCTTTGGCTGATCTGGCTCCCATCCAACTAGCTATGACTTTGTTCGGAATGGAGGTATCAATTTGAAAATCTTGGAGATTATTATCGTTGTGGAGCTTTAGGCAGTGCATAAGATAGCTTCACAAATTGAATTTTGAGTTTACTGATGTCACGCTGTTATACAATTGGTTCCATCGCAATATTCCTAGGATATTTTTCAAAATATTGCTAAATATACAATAAACTGAAAGGGTTTTTGTCTGGGGCTTTCGTTTCGAGCGAGATTTTGATAGTTTCTGTGCAATTAAATTACAAGGTCAGCAGATGAAAAAGATTTCAGAAATTTCCAGAAGAAAAATTTTTACGACCACAAATATGGTGTTCGTCTGTCAGTTTGTCCACAGTATCCCATAGTGGCGCTGGGTCAGATCTTGTGTCAGACTCATGATTTCTTCGGAGGATGGATGGAAATCATCGATACCGTACTCGTACCGTAAGCGAAAGCTACCGTAACTGCTACCGTATTCCGTGACTGTGGGTCAGACGCTGTGTCAGATTTATGATTTCGTCTGCGGATGGATGCAAAACATCAATATCGTTCTTCTAACGTAACACGAATCTACAGTAGTACGTGGCGCTGTGTCAGATGCTGGGTCAGATTCATGATTTCGATGGTCAATTAATGAAAAAAAACGTCGATATCATGTCCATTTTGTAACCTCTAGTGTTATGACGGACGCGGCGTGAGAACCGTGATTTTGCCGGCATCAATGGGGGAATATTTTCTAAATATTCCGGCAACTTCTAACTTTAAAAGGGGCGTAGTTGCCCACTAGTTCTAAACATAAAATGGTTCGCATTTTAAACAAAAAATTAATAAGATCCCCTAAAATGCCCGATTGCCTCGCGATTATTCTCTTAAAATATAAAATATGAAAAATTTAAGATAATTGAAAAAGCTAGCTAACTTTCCGAAATAGGCGAATGGGGTGTATGCGTCTTCAGCGTCCATGATATGTCTCTTTCCAGGCGGACATTCGAAAGGGGAAAACTCGAAGCAGCTTGGGGCATGACCGAGCCACTCGCATCCCTGCGAATGGTATTATTATCGTAAATATAATTGTTATTATTATTATCTTCTAATATTGTTATTATTATTATCTTTTAATATTATTAGTGTTATTATTGTTTTTGCTATTTTTGATATTATTATTGTTATTAGTATTATTATAAATACTGATCGTCAAGGGGATCTACTCATGGTATGATTCTCGGAGTTTACTAAAGTTTTTGGGGGATGCTATTTCGTCTTTATTTGAATTTCGATTGGTCGGAAAACCCAATTGCGGGAATTCAAATAAAATGCATCTCCGTTCAAATTCCCGCGAGAACTAATGCTAAAGAATATTGAATGGCTCCTCCATCCTCCGGATTCCCCAGTTGAAACTTTGTGCCACCACTATTGTTTTCCGCTTTATGACTGAATTCTGAAAAGGGAAAAATAATCTAAACGAAGCAATTTGAGCATTTGTGGAAAGTATGGTCTCAAAGCAACCTGCATTCTACAAGAGATAAATCGCGAACGTGCGTGATGGCTGGAGGGAGGTAATCAGAAGGAACGGGACATACATTGATCATGGCGAAATGCAATTGGAGAAATTATAAAATGAAAAAAAAATTACACCCCAACACATCGGAAAATAATTTTAATGATAATAATAATAATAATAATGATAATAATAATAATAATAATAATAATAATGATAATAATAATAATAATAATAATAATAAAACTTACTCCGGAACCTTTAGGTTTGAAACAACTGGCTCATCAGTATCATCGTTTAATGGTTTTGTTCGGTTCGGATGTTCGAGGGGGCAGATTTTTTTAAAAATTTTTTTGCATGTATAGGCAAGCATACCTCTAGTGTATGCTACTGGCACATTGCTCGGATTGTAATTGAGATATCCGTCGCTGCAGAGGCCGATGAAACTGTCAATTCATTTGTTGATTCAAAAACTAAAAATGAACAATATTTTGGGCAGTACCCCCAGTTGTAAATTTATTTTCATAAATCCACCTTTCAGAAAAAATAATATTTAATCAATTAAAATTTAGAAAGAAAAATACTGTAAAAAATCGTTAATTTTCCTGAAATCCAATATAAGAAACGTAAGCTACCGTAATCGCGGAATATTCGCCACCTTCACTTTGACCATTTAGTGTTAAATTAGTATGTCTTATCATTTTAATATTTTGCTTGCTCGTATTAGGCTTTCCGTTGTCGTGCCCATCCATTAAAGATAATAACAATTTTAAACAATATTACTTTTATGCTTTTATGCGCACTTCTATTTCCCGTATACCGTAATCGCAATATACAACCAAAAAATAATGAAATATGAGTTTCTCTTTTTTCCAACAGAGTTTATGCTAACATATATATATTCTCAACTCGGTTTGTATGGCTGGGTATTTTCTTGAGATCAATTCAAAAAGAAATGAAGTATAAAAAATGGCCGTTCTGTGATATCGGTGTCGCAAATTCAGGTATCGCCTTATATAACATACAAGAAAGTGGCTCTGTGCATCGGCACAGTCCAGATTGCCCAGAGAATGTGAAAACAATTATTCATAACAATATATCCCTACGCAGTCATCGTAATCCACGACAAATGTACTGCTTGAAAGTCCTCGAAATTAGAAATTAGAAATTAGAAATTACTCACGAATGAAGGAATTGCATTCTTCTTCGACGTAAGAGTCCAGTAGGGATCCCCGAGCTCGCTGAAACATTTAGCGTGTTCGTAACCTGGGTTTTGGGAACATACGAAAAAACGTCAGTGTGATGCCAATAATATTACAACACTTTGGTCAGGGCATTTCGGATGCATCATTTCATATTATCCTTACCCCTTTAACTCCGCATCAACACCAATATCGTAGGTCACGTAAGTTCTGTTGCAAGCTGGATCATGTCTGAGGCTGTTTTGCACCAATCTGAAAGTCAACAAAAACATGAACGTATTTAATACTATAAATGCACGATTTTGAATATTTTTTAATTTCATTTTTTTTTAATTTAGAAAAAGTATTTACAACACCGGTATCACGAGTCAACCGAGGTGGGCGGGAACAATTTCCAATTTCTTTTTCGTTTTCGTTCGTATTATGGTGGTAGCATACACTTGAGAAAAAAATCTAGGTCACAGGTCCCAGAACAGAAAGTGAACATTTACGTGTGATAAATTCAATTTCACTCACCACCTCCTCTGTTACCGTACACGCGAATCTTCTTATCCGGGATCTTACATCTAAAACTTTGTAATTTAATTGCACAGAAACTATCAAAATCTCGCTCGAAACGAAAGCCCCAGACAAAAACCCTTTCAGTTTATTGTATATTTAGCAATATTTTGAAAAATATCCTAGGAATATTGCGATGGAACCAATTGTATAACAGCGTGACATCAGTAAACTCAAAATTCAATTTGTGAAGCTATCTTATGCACTGCCTAAAGCTCCACAACGATAATAATCTCCAAGATTTTCAAATTGATACCTCCATTCCGAACAAAGTCATAGCTAGTTGGATGGGAGCCAGATCAGCCAAAGGGGGGGGGGCGAGATAGCACGCGCGTCCCTAGGTGAAACATATAATAAGCGCGCCCCAAGGTGAAACATATTCCAACCGGGCGCGCGTTTGCATTTACTCCTAAGGACCGGGAGAATGTTGCACAATCTGGTAGGGTCTAGGAAAAAAATTGAATATTTACCTTATTTACGGAGAAAAAAGTTGTTCAAAATTGACAGGAAAACACTTCGTTCACGTAAGCGGCCTTCTTCTGATTAGGTATTGCGATGTGATCTAGTACACATCGGCTGTCAGAATACCTCGGCATCTCAAAGTACAGTTTAGAGTTATCTGCCCTCTGTTTTGCTTGATTGCAGCAAACAATAATAATAAATTGAGTTCAAGACCCAAATACGTTTTGTTCTTCAAATATTTTGAGAAAAGTTGATTTTAGTGAACCTATTCACCCCGAAGAAGGGTGTGCACAAGGACTGTCGTCATCATCAGAAAAGTTGTAAAGCATGATGGTAGCTCTCTTTTCAAGATCTGCTATCTCAATTTTAAACAAATGTATGATCATTTATGTGGGAGCGATTTGACCATCGAAGAGTCATTTTGGTCTTCTTAATCTCGACGATGACGACATATATGAAAATTATGACGGCGCGATTTGATAGAGCGTAATTCAAATACTATTCACTAAAGTTCGTGTCAGATGTGATATATGTGAATTCGCCGCCGCTGAGCGCCCGATTTCACCTCTTAAATATTACTTTTCAATAATTTCAGGGCGTGTACTAGACAAACATATACGACGTTGTGCTGCAATGAAGATGCGATTGCCGAAAACTGGATGGATGTATGATTAAAATTATTAAATTATCAATAAAATTATTAAAATATTAGTAAAATATTCATCATATTAACTTAAAATTATTGCAATAGCAATCACAAATTTCAGAGGTGTGATAGAAACGAAGACTGGATTGGGTGCCCTAGCAAAAGTAAACCCCCGTTTATGACGGTAACTACTAAAGAAGGCGAAAGTCGTTGGCTTGACGGCTCGACAGCGCAGTGGTACGCATACATAATTTATAGGATACTTGTTCCGGTTCCTTTGACGGTTTATTTGGAAAAACATTTATAATGCATGTTTTTAGGGTTGAAAATGGTTTTGCTGCGCACGGGGCACCCTCGCCGGTTACGAGCCAGAAGATTTCTAAATAAATGTGAATGCATGAACAAATTTTTATTTGTAATATCACGTCTTAAATTCATAAATGTGTATGCATGAATACATGTAGTGTATACACTCATCTTTTTTTAAAATAATTGTGAATGCATGAATAAATGTAATTGATACATACAATCGTCATATTTAGTGTTATATCTCATGGAAACGGAAATTTGAATTCCCCCAACTGCAGATCTCTGATTTAAAAGTACACCTTATGAACCAATTTTCAAGTCGCTAGCTCCACAGGGAACGGATGTACACAATATCGGGAATTCAAGTCTGAAGTAATTTCCATGAGAACTAACAGGACATTAAATAATTGTGAATAAATGAACACAAGTAAAATGATTAGCTGCTCTCCGCGATTTTTTTTAAATTTTTTAAATTTTATTTTTTTTAATTTTTTTAAATTTTTTAAAGGTTTTTTTAAAATGTTTAATTTAGGTAATGGATAATGCAATATTCAGATTAGTCGGTGTCCTCAATATTTGTTTATTTTTGTACGTCTTCTTCATTAAAATGAAATCATCTTAGTTTCATCGCAGTTTTATCGAACATTGATTGCCTAGTGAAATATGAATAATTATTTATAATTTATCATAAATAATTTACATGTACAAAAACGATGGTGGAGGCGCGCGAGAGAGTGGTAAAGGGAGGGGAGGGAGAGGGAGGTCAGACGGCGAAAGCGGCAAACGGTTAGAGCGCGCGTTCTCGGTCATTTCTTTTCGATTTCTGACCATCTTCTAGGCTCTCTAGCGTGCTTCAATGAAAAGATAGAGACTCACTTTCAACATATAAAATGTTTAGCTCATCGTGCTCTATAGTTCTAGCTATGAGCCGGATCTGTAAGACTATGTTCACCTAAAGTACAGTTTCGCGCTTTTCCTTGTCTCCCTCAGATGAAATTTCGTATTTATAGGTGGACCCTTTCTTGAAATAGTGTAGAGGGACATTTATACGTTATTTGAAAGTGATTTAGCACATATGGGCCAAGCTCACAGGTTGATTAGGGTATGAAAATCGAATTTCATTTTTCAGGTCAGGTCGTAATTTTTACCCAATGGGAGTACGTTATTGAGGTCGGAAACAATTCTAAATGTTGTTTCGGATGATTTTGGACCTATTTGAGGCTAATAGCTGTCAGTTGGAGCTAAGGGAGTTTTTGGGTCTGATACTCATTTAGACGCCGCCTGAGTTACGCCGTTTTCGTTCGCATATGTTAATTCGACTAATTTTTGGCGTCAAGTTAGTCACTCATAGTCTCTATCAATCGCGCATAACAATGCCGGGTACTTTTTCCGATTTCCAGATTTCGGTCATTTTTGGTCCACCCGACCACCCCGCACTAGCACGTACACAAGGAATGAAATTTTCAACATAAAAGTTGTAGAGAATGATCTCAGCTTTCTTTCTGAGCAAAGAACGAGTCTCTATCTTAATTTTAAACGAACTAATGGTTGTTTAAGTGGGCTCAATTTGACATCAAAAAAGTGAATGTCCCATGTTTGGCCTTCTGAATCTAGAAGATGACGACAGTTATCAAAATTCTGACAACGCAGTTTGAAAGAGCATCATTTGAAATACCTTACACTTTATTTAAATCTAAACTGGATGATTTTGTGTTTTCCGCCATATAGAAGGTGATTCTCTCGTGATGTCTCTCTTAAATTAATAATAAGTAACATTAATAATTTAAATAATTAATGATATTATCAAAATTAGGAAGGATTCTTGCTGATGCATTAGCAAGAATGAATCAATTTAAAAAAAAATCTGAGTCATCATTTCCACTTTTGCGATATAATTTCACCATTAAATTAACAATTGTCATTATTTGTGCATCCAAGCTCGCCAAATTTTCTATGCACAGCGGGTCATAGAGGATCGAAAATATCATTTGCGTGGTAAGCGAACTCAAAGGGTCGGATCATTTTCCGCCGCTTTGAGCGAAATGAACGGCGATGAAGAGAAGGGAAATGACATAAGGTTATCAAATATTATTTATTGTTAGCAATATGTATGAAGTCATCAGTTCATTAATTGTAAAATCTTCGTTTATGTGCAGTTTTTGTATCCGATCGAGCAGGGCGGCGACTCGCACATGTAGATCACTCCTCCCATCGCACAGTTAGCCGCGGTCCTTGAATTATTGATTGATTTTTTAAAGAAATATTGGAAGTCCTTCCGAGAAGCTGAGTTTTTACATTTACATATTGCCGCCTTCTATGATACAAACGCCAAGTGAGTTGCCCAATGTTTGTCAGCCCCTATTTCGTAATTGAATAGACACTTTTTTGATGGGAAATATTTAAATTCATTCACATAAATATGTTTTACAGAACAAGCAACATTGACTTCAACTATCAGCGGAATAACATACCACGGCGTATTGAATCCAGTTCCTTGTTGAGCGTAGGCACACATCAGTGTACTTCCCTTGGTGTTAGGCTGACCATTGGCGATGTCCCAGTCAGAGTAAGAATCAGTTGACTGCAACATATGTTCAGTACTTTTTTTATGCCCTGAAATTGGAAGGAAGCTATGCACAATTACCAAATGATTTCATATGAGAGGAATCGCGAGAGAATCGACCGGCGGTAGGAATCAAGATTGTCCTATCTGGCTGAAATTTCAGTCTTAAGTACTATGAATGATGCTCTTTCAAACTATCACTTTTTTTATCACTTTTCGACAGTCAAATCGCGCTCACTTAAATGCCCATATCTCCGTTTAAAATAAAGAAAGAAGGCCGTTCTTTGTTTCAAATGAAAGCTACCATCATGCGCTACAACTTTTATGTCAACGTCTTCATTCCTGGTCCTCATCCTGTTTCGGGGTGGTCGGGAGAACCAAAAGTGACGTAACTTTCGAAATCGGAAATTAGTTTTGAGTTATCATGTTTAAGTTGTAGGGCATACATGTGTCTCACTTCTCGCCAAAAATCAGGCAAATCGGAGTTGGAACAAAAAAAACGCTGACTTTCGTACAACGGCCTGAAAATGAGTCCCTGACAAGATAACTTCCGAGTCTTCAATTGCCCTCATTTAGGCTCAAAACTGTCCAAAAACATTCAAAACAACATTACAAGTTGTTTCCCCCATAATATAACACTTCCATTGGTCATAAATGGTCACCAGACCTCAAATTCAAAAATCGATATTTTGACCTATTTCAACATGCGGGATAGGCACAAATGCACTAAATGGGTTTCAAATAATGTAAGTTTACTCGAGGAATCCAGAGAAAGGCGTACAACTGTACCCCATGACAAAATCGACCTAGGGACTCGGCTTATAGATAGAAATCTAGAGCATGATGAGCTAAACATTTCATCTGTTGAAACTGAGTCTCTATCTATTCGTTGACGCCTGCTAGAGCCTTGAATTTGGCCAGAAACGTCGGGACACGCGCCCAGGAGAGCGCTAAATAGAGGGGGAGGGAGAGAGAGGTCAGCCGGCGAGAGCGCCAGACGGTTAGAGCACGCGCTCTCGGGGGATTCTAGCCTATTTCTGGCCATCTTCCAGGCTCTGTAGCATGCTTCAACGATAAGATAGAGACTCACTTTCTTCAGATGAAATGTTCAGCTCATCGTGATCCACATTTCTATCCATTAGCCTAGTCTCTATGCCTATTTTAACCGCGGTCACAGTTTTGCGTGTTTCCTTGGATTCTTCAGGTGAAATTTCCTCTTTTCAGTAGCCCTTTTTCTTTGAGCTGTTTCGATGGATGTATTTACATTATTTGAAACCCATTTAGTGCATTTGGGCCTATCCCGCATGTTGAAATAGGTCAAAATATCGATTTTTGAATTTGAGGTCTGGTGACCATTTATGACCAATGGAAGTGTTATAATATGGGGGAACAACTTATAATGTTGTTTTGGATGTTTTTGGACAGTTTTGAGCCTAAATGAGGGCAATTGAAGATTCGGAAGTTATCTTGCCAGGGACTAAGATTCAGGTCGTAGTACGAAAGTCAGCGCTTTTTTTTGTTCCAACTCCGATTTGCCTGATTTTTGGCGAGAAGTGAAACACATGTATGCCCTACAACTTAAACATGATAACTCAAAACTAATTTCCGATTTCGAAAGTTACGTCACTTTTGGTGCACCCGACCGCCCCGAACCAGGATGATGACCAGGAATAATAACGTTGACATAGAAGTTGTAGCGCATGATGGTAGCTTTCATTTGAAACAAAGAACGGCCTTCTCTCTTTATTTTAAACGGAGATATGGGCATTTAAGTGAGCGCGATTTGACTGTCGAAAAGTGATAGTACCAAGTTTGGCCTTCTGAATCTCGTCGATGACGACCGATATCAAAATTCTGACAACGCAGTTTGAAAGAGCATCATTCATAGTACTTAAGACTGAAATTTCAGCCAGATAGGACAATCTTGACTCCTACCGCCGCTTACCCCCCTCAAATGGTCGATTCTCTCGCGATTCGCCTCATATAACTTCTATATTAGATTTTAAATAAGTGTCATATTTGAGGATCATAGTATCAGGTTGGTCATAAAGTTTTGCGCGATTTTGACTAAAGTGCATTATTGCATCTACAATCGTTCGTTGTTGTCCAATCAACTTAGATCTTTTAGTGGTAGATAGAGGCTTTTATACTCTCTTTAGAGTACACTATCATAGATCTGTCCGGTCAAGGAAAAGAATAAGGCGATGTTCCAAACTTCATGTGGATGATCAACGACCTGACTTTTCAAAGGATTTGATTTTCATTTAGAACGGAGATAGGACCCAATCTAAACCATAGTAGTAAAGTATGATGGGAATATATCGTAGGGGTGATGTTGAGATTGACCAGCCACAAAGGGCATATTAGAAATATGCGCGTAATCCGATCTGTGGGTTTTAATGGCACTTGTCAAGATAAGTTTTGGAGTACTATATCCATGCCGACAGTTCTTGAGATTTCAATTATTCATGATTGTGAACTACCTTTCCAGTACAAGTCACAATTCCCTTTGGGGGATAATGGGGCTCTCCCTTCACGAACATGGTTCTTCGGATTTTAGGTGCCCAATTTAGAACATCGAAATACACACTTTAGGCTTTTTTGTGCTAGACATGTGGTTTGAAGGGCGGTACTTTCCTGTTAAAATTAACGAACAACCCTTGCCCTATCACTCACTATTTAGGAATATTGTGGACTTTTTCTAGGGTGAGCCGTCCTTGAAGACCCTCCATGTCAGGTTTTTTGACGTTTTCTTTGCAAAATAATTGAGTTACAAATATCACGTTTTTAGATGAGAAAGAAAATAGGTGCCCATAGGTAGAGGTCACCTGCGTCAATCCTCGAAACAGGTGATTTGCTCGATTGAAATCTTATTTTTCTGTGCCCGGGTTTCATTGACCTCTACGAAGCCCATTTCGAATTCGGCAGGTCTCTCTTTTTGAAACTAGGTAGTGTACGCCTAGTGCTTTTTAATAAACTTTGTGAGTCTCCATCTAAAAAATTTTTTCTGCGAAGTACAGCAACTTTAAATAAAATCTTTTTTTTTTGAAAAATTCAAAGTTACGCAGATCTTGATTTCTCGCTTAGTAGAGATACTTGGAATATTTCAACTATATTTTTCTAAAGGTCGAACATGTCCCTATATATCGTCATCAGGACAATACGTGGCGATTTGAGCAAAAGAAAATATACGAACTCAAACTTGGGGTCCGAAATCGCGCAAAACTTTATGACCAACCTAATAATAAAAATACATACCTTATCATCCCAGTTCCACTGCGTTCCGTCATTCTGAAGCCCGAGCCAGAATTTCTTCTTCGGACCGAAGATCGAGACAACTGAATTATGAACTATTATTTGGTTTTTTTTAGTTCTTGTGCACTTAGCTTATCGAAATTGATTGCACGATTTCTTAGTCATACCGCTGTTCACGAAGAATTCCTTATCCGAGTCGTGGATCGATACGAGAGAAGCCTTCTCTTTCTGGCAAGTCTCGCGAGCTTTCTGTTGGGGAATACCATTGTTGACAGGGTGGAAGCACCCGCCTGAAATTTCTGGGCATTATTCCATGTTTATGATATTTACAAAAAAATAACAAGTATAATAAAAACGAACGATTTGCTCGGGTGCGCGGACTGAGATCGTCATCGTTGAAAGGATGTGCATCAGGAGTGCAGAAACAGTTTGCTAAACAACGTTAAATATTACACAAATTATTGGTGGCATAAATTTAAAAAAAACTATGAAGCTCTACACAATTCAAAACTGATGAGGAAAACTGAGGAACTATTAATTTCGCACTCTCACTGGTCGAACGAGTATGAACTCTCAGGATCTTGATGCTTTTATACCTTCGCAGAATACTCCCAAGCTGTAGATGTAGTTTTCCGATAGATCAGTGAAGAAGTAATTGTCCGATGCGAGCTTCTGAAGTCCTGCATCTCCCACGTCTCCCTCCAGAACATAGTCTGCAATTTAGCATATTGCAGATTTTCCCGAATTTCAATGAATTTCAATCTGCACATCGCATGAAGTCACGTCTATGCAAAATATGTATTTTTAACGATCGACTTCATGTGAATTCTTACCATTCACTACGATGATTCCTCCTCCAGTCTTGAAATCGTCCACTCCGTTCATGTTCGCTCCTCTGAAAAGTTCAAACGTTGACAAAATAAAGGTATTGTTTCTCCAGGTTAAGTGTCACATAGAAAATGGATAAACTTTTTTCGAAATCTTTTTCGAAATCAAAATTCGAAATCTATAATTACGTGACTAAATTAAAAAATAATCTCACGGAGCAGAATTAGTCATGTAGTAAATGATTTGTTGTGCGTTTTCTCTGTATGATGACATCTTGCTACCCTCGGCAAACATTTCCAAAGCAGCTTGGAAAGCACTGAAGTGATTTTTTATATAAGGAATCATAGAACATTTCCCACGCTCCCACGTCGATTTTATCGATTTTGTGCTGTTGAACACCGTCGAGGTCGTCAGTGGAGGTCATGTTGAGATTGTAGACCACCTCAAAATAGTTAATTTCGTCATATTGTTGTTTGAAAAGGTGTGGATTTTGTTTTGGGCAAAATACGTACATTCACTGTGTCCGACATCGCAATCACTCCGATCCTCGAGTAGAACTCAGCAGATGTATCAGTACTCATCAGTCCCACGAACGAGGTGATCAACGATTTGGCCTTTGCGAATTTCACTGATTGATTACCCATTCTTCAAATTGGATACCTCTTCCAAACTTGAGCCCATTGCCTGTGAAGTGTCGAGGACTATGATGACGTCAACCCAGATAAGAGAGGGGTCCCAGTTGTCGAACCAGTCGTCGTCGAAACCACAGTTGCACTGGTTGACTGAAAAATGTAAGAGTAGTCTAAAAGCTGGATAGTGATTGACCACGACAATTTTGAACACGAATGCCGTGCTACTGAAGTGGAAAGGTGCGTATTGCCAATTCGTAACGAACCAGTTCCATTAGATGCAGGAGGAGTAGTAGGTATAGTACTGAGCGATGGACGCAATGTGGAACTCCGCGGTTCTGAGCCAGAGGTTGACGGCGGTTGCCATCCATTTGTCGTTGATCCTTGCGAGGGGAGACGACTTGATGAGGGCTGTTGATACGGGTTTGTTGTCGAGCCTTGCGGGGGCACGCCCGTTGGATCAGGTGACCAAAACGCCGTTTGCGACGAAACAACACCTGAATGCGAAAATTAGGATAGAACATTGAATAAGGTATTCAGCAGAAAAATTGCAAAATGAAGAGAAGGTGACCGGAAAACAACTCAAAAAAAGAAATGAAAGCTCACCGAATAGCGCTAGCGCGAGCACTAGCGACCTCATTGTGACTGAGCGAGGAGTGGAAGGAGAGTCGAAAGCTGATTTAAAATGCTTTCTATGCCGTGATCAGCATCTATTTCTTATCTACATCTCGTCGTATACTGACGACACTTTGCGCGCCTTGTTAATTGAGCGGAAATGTTTACAATTGGTTGACAAAGGAAAGGCTGATAAGATCGAACAATGTGTACACATCGGATCAATAATCTTTATCAATTTTGTTGCCGTTGATCATGGTTAGCTGAGAGACGGCTAGTATTCGGGTGATGGTGAGTTATATTGTTAGCGAGTAATTTAGGGAGCGATTTGTTTACACGACGCGGTACGTCATCTGAAAAGAATGGCTCACTGAAAATAATGGCTGAAAAGAATGGCTTAAAGAATGAAAAGAATGGCTACGTTAGCAATAGTGATCACTATCATTCCTCGGACATCGGTTGCCAGAAAATTCTCATGTAGTTCAAGGACGCGTCTGGTCATTCACCATCCCAGTGAGTATGCCGGATTACAATTGATCTTGCCGCGTAAATAAATCGCGATCCCGGTGAAGATTAAACGACACTTCAGAAAGTTGAAGTGTTTGAGGTTAACGTTGGAAACACATATACATACAAATATGTCACTGTGCTGTACCGATATGAGTAAAGTCCATGAGATGGAATCGCGTAGTGTCGAATTGAGCGTGATCACCGTACAATTCTGCCCCAGAATATATATTGCCTTAATCCTTGCGATATCCATAATCCCGACATGCGAAATTGGCTCATTTAGACGTCACGCCATCTGGTGCCAACAATCAATCAAAAATGAATACGCCTATCGTCCTCAACGGGTCAGATTAGCCCAATTCACAAAGTTACATAGATGTTTTTAGTTCATGCCAATAATTATCCTATTCTTGCGCAAATGGGTTTGTAAGGTCCTGAGCAATGTATGGAATCTGAAACGTCCGAAATTGCTCAGAATAACCTGAAAAGGAATCGTTAAATCGATATCGTTAAATTTGTTAGTTGTTTTGGGTATTTTTTTATCATTTTCGGGTATGTTTCTTTATAAGTCCTATATGTAGAAAAGTCCTATATGTAGCTTGTCAAAACACGCTATTATTATCAGGTTGTAACATAAGTTTTGTCGCGACCAATCTCTTATGCATTCTAACCTCAGAAATTCTTTGAATTAATTTAATCTCAATTTCGATATTCATTATCAGTGAGGGGCTTCGTACCCTTTCTTACGCGCTTTACTTCAGCCCTGTCAAGGCAGTTGAGGAGACACATTAATCAGACAAAGTTGAACTGAGATCAGGATTACAAATCATTTTCACGCATCAGCTCTTCTTGAAAAGGAGAAATTATGCCGATTTAGTGTGATTTGCGTAAAGTACCAAATAAGGGCATAATTTTGAACCACTCACGGATAATGACGAACGGAAATCGTTCTATAAATGTAGACGAGTTTGTATAATGTGGATGGTAGGTGACGGTCGCGAAAACGTTCGCAAGCCGAATTTTCTTCTCAATATATATCGAGATCCAAATAGTGGTGGAATATAGTTCACCCAAAGTGGTCAATATACAGACAAAGCTTGGGGTAGACAGGGTTCTGTTGAGATAAGTGGCTCCATTCGGAACGATGGCATGTATATGAAACTACTGAAATTGGCACTTCGTTCACATTCCTACCTCACACACATGTTCAATATCTGATTTATTGTGTCCATTCGAACCATCAACCCTTCCTTTACCATTATCTACTTGGGATAATTTTGGAAATAAATAGCTTTTGAATGACAATCTTTAATTCGAAACACCTAAATTTGGATTTTTTTGGTAAAATTGTGCGCGAATTGAATTAATGAAAATTCAAATTTCCCACAAGTAGAGTGTTCTTTCTCTCGAATGTTCAATGATAAATTAGACCTCCATGAGTGGTAATTGGAACGCGCTTATGTTAGTCACTGTTGTTGTAATTTCGGATTCGGAAGAGTTGGTCAAGTTGGCTACGAATCAGCGGCTAACCTTACATTCAGTGAAGTATATCTTTTGTTCCGCTCAACATAGCACCATATCTGATATATATTTTGAAAGAGCATTGACGGGGCATATAACCATGCTGTAGAAGTTTGGTTCATTATTCATCTCTGCGAACTAGCACCCGATCAAACGAATCAATTAAATCTGCACCAAATTTAAATCCGTTCATATTAATATTTTTGACATATCCAGCGTCTGCGGTTCAGCTCTACCCTATGGTTTGAATGTGCATGTACACCAGAAACATATGCTAGGAGGTCAGGCAATGGGAATGTTTGAGAAGTATCCTTCATGGAAATTTTGTGAACCAACGAAATGCGACAAAACTTATGTTACAACCTAATACATGGGTTTTTTTACAACCCGTCGACCTTTTTGAGGTTGCTACCCGTTCGTGCCGTTACTGTAGCCTTGCTGCAAAAACAGGGTCGCAAATTCGGAAATCAGCTTCTAGGCGAGCTAGAGACCCGATCAGGAGTCCACCTGATACTGAGAATATGAAATTGATACAAGTTGTCCTCAGGGCATTAAAAACATATTTTTCCATGAACGCTTTTAAGACAACTTTGTGGAAAAGTGTTGTAAAAATCTATTTTTTGCATAGGAATGCTCAACACTTATTGGAGATCTGATCCCCAACTTGATTGGGCGATTTTACCGGCGGCGAACGTTTTTCGGAGGTATACTCATGTCGGGAAACGGTTCTTTACCCATATTTGGTAGAGAGAGCTCACACGACGAAAGCGCGTAAAGCGGGCATTTTCAATCAGAGTATAACTCCGAAAAACGGTCGGTCGCAGCTGGTCATGCAAAAAAGAGATTAGTTCACCGGATCGCAAATTGTAAGATAACAATTTCATATTCTCAGTATTATGGACAAGTGATGGCAACCATGTTGATGATTTGATCGGATCTCTAGCTCGCCTAGAAGCTCAGTTCTGAATTTGCGATCATATTTTTGCAGCAAAACTGCTGCGAATATGCGGTCGCGCATAAACTTTATTTTTTGCTGAGTTGGCCCCGTGTAAATCTCCAACCTCAGAAAGTTTGACGGGTTGGAAAACATATATGAACAAGTGTACTTCGATGGGGTCATCACTTCGCAATACGAATGATATTGCACCATCGTATACGCATCGTAATTTACGATGGATTTGCTATGCATGCCAAATTTAAGGTTGGAAACTTTCCCGAGTCAAAATATGATTGAAATACAAATATTTAAATCATCGCTTTCAAAGAACTCTCATCTCAAACCACCACATGCTCACTCCAGCACAATACCTCCGCAAAACAACTCACACTGCCGGGTTGGTTTTAGCTTATTGACAATTCATTCATAGTATGTTTTATTTGTATTTTAATTTAAAAAAATAAGAAAAACTTGGAGTAAAATAATATTATTTGCAGATACAACGACTAGACGAGCCATCCTCCGTTTATTCTAGCAGATGGAGAGAGTAGGTTGTTGGCGCGTCTTCTGCCCTATTGCATATTTGAACTTCAACACATCAATATTTTAGCTTTCGTAAGTCCTCAACAGCTGGTCGTCATAATTAAGGAGCGGGTTTTAATCGTGTGCGTGTTCATTCTGCATAGGTGTCCAGGAATGGCGGCGAGGGGGGGGGGGGGGTGCTGCGCAGTGCCCCAAATTTGGGGCACTGCGCAAGCATGAGTTAATGGAAGATGAATGAGGTCATTGAAAAATCGATTGTTAGGTGAAGTAGGTCAAGACTAAGTACCGTACTCAATCGATCGTACAGTACCAGCAGATACCGTATATCACGACCGTAACCCGTTATTATCGCGAACTGACTTTATTTTCAAAAATTATAGTACCGTACCCAATCGACTCTATAGTACTCCAGGATACAGTATACCACTACCGTAACCCGCGATTATCGCAAACTAACTTTATTTTTTTTAAAAGTCCTGGTACCGTGCCCAATCGATTATACAGTACCTACGTAACTACCGTAACACAGTTCCGTGGGTCAGATTCAGTTCCTTGGGTCAAACATTTTTCTAAAAATACAAAATCTATCTTAAAATTATTTTAATGTATCCTAACATATATCGCATTACTGTTGAATCATGTTATGATCGATTTGGGATTTTTAGAAAAAAGTATGAAATTTTTAGAAAAATGTTTGACCCAAGGAACTGGATCTGACCCACGGAACTGGGTTACAGTAGTTACTTAGGTACTGTATCATCGATTGGGCACGGTACCAGGACTTTTTAAAAATAGAGTTAGTTTGCGATAATTACGGTAGTAGTATACTGTATCCAGGGGTACTGTAGAGTCGATTGGGTACGGTACTTTGATTTTTTTTAAATGAAGTCAGTTCGCGATAATTGCGGGTTACGGTAGTGATATACGGTATCTGCTGGTACTGTACTATCGATTGGGTACGGTACTTACTGTTGACCTACTATGGCCTACCTATCGATTTTTACAATGAACTCATGCGTGCGCAGTGCCCCAAATTTGGGGCACTGCGCACGCCGCCGGCGTGGACACCTATGCTATGTTACTATATCATCGATTAAGCGATATCAATTTACACTTTTCGAGTTGATAAAGCGATGATGTGAGACTTGAATGATGCACTATGAGCATTGATCATCCATAAAATTTCTGTTCCTTCTGAGAAATACTTTGACGATAAATTCGTTCAGGGATACACCTGTCGAGGACAATAAAGCCAATAAGGAGAAGATAAATGAGGTAATTTCCTTCAAAATTATATATAATATATTTAAGTTTATTCGGCTATTAGGCAAATATATAATATGATGCAACAAACAAAAGAACGACATCGTCCGCAACGAAAATTAACCTTTTCATCCATCTCTTGAAATGGTTTTGTATCATTTTCAGATACGTTTCTTGTACCCTGTATAGCTCCTATGTATAGCGAACATGAAACATATCTGAAAATGATACAAAATCATTCTGATAAGAGAACCCTAATCCTGACAGGCTGTGCTATTGTACATTTTCATTAAGGAGAGCACGGAGGGCCCGAAAGTCCCGCGATACAGGTGGATCACCAGGTATTACGACGTGGACCACTACGTGATGCGAGCGTACGAAGGAGAGCCGAGGGTGGGTCTAAAAGGAGGCTTCTTAAGGTACTTAAGGTGCTTCAGGTTAAGCTTAAGGTACTGCTTAAGGTGCTTAAGGCTTAAGGTTAAGGTAAGGTAGAAATGACTTTGTGTTGGAACGTAATTTGGCCATTTTTTATGGAACGATATCCAATTATGCTTAATCATGTGATTAATACTTACTGCAACGTACGACATGTTCAATCCCAATATACAGGTACTCCTAACGTCTTTGGCTATTCTACATCTCCCACACTACATCGATATGTATGACTTATCTGGTTAGTTCATGCATTATTTCCGTCACTGCTAATGTCGCTCGCATGTTTTTTTAATTATTTTAATGCCCTAAAAATTGCCTAAATAATATTATTAATTCGCGTTAGACAGACATATGAACTGATTATAAATTGAGCCGGGAAGTTTATTCGGATTTATCTAAGACCGTTTTCAACATGGCTAAGCGATAAATAATTGCTTTTAGCGATAATTTGTTTTAAAAATGCTTTAATTTCACCGCAACCTGTAGAAAAGAAGAAAACAAAATGACGAGGTTTTTTCACATATCATCTCACCGTGCCATTTTATAATGGTTCACAAATACATATAATTTCCTGTTCGTTTATGGATGGAGTACATATATGTATTTGTACTAGATGATTCAGAAAAGATATAATTCAGAATTCAAGTAAAATGTTTCAGATAGCCATCTCACAGTGCCCGTGTGCCTCCCTCATCACTTCACAGGCGCATACCAAGCGGAGATTGTTGATGGCAAAATCAGAAGAGGTACCAAAATAGTGAATTCGATAATTAGTTAATTAGCTTGACTGAATAGCTTGAAATTGCATTTGAATATGCTCTCATTAATTCATTCAGATTTGAAAGGATTTGTGAAAGGAAACACATCAAACATATGTTTTCAATTTGGCAAAAAGTTTAGATAATAATTTTCAAAAAAAATCTATGAGAGCAATGTTCAAGAGTGATATTTTTTCAGTGCCCAACGTTCGTATGATACCTCTAATACCACGCGGCAAGAAAGTTTTCCACTACTATTTCAGTGTGTTTATTATAATTAGTTAAAACAACAACATGTTCAGAATCCGCAAAACATGAGTTGGCTTCGAGAGCAATGATACCTGTATACGTAAGCATTAATTCGCATTTGTATCAACTTTTTATCTCTAAAATATTCAGGATAAAATCAGATACTGTTCTGAGAACAGTACAACGTGCGATGCGTTCCTGAAAACCGAGGAAGTTAAACTGGTGCGTATCATGTACTTACTTTGTTAGACAGAGGAGTCTGCCAATATACCTGTAAAATTCCAGCTATTGGATGGGATCTCTAATAGGGTATCCATCCTCGTATTTTTTTGTATTTAATTTTGTATTATATTCGTGAGATTTCAAGAGCAAATATAGTAAATTGTCCCATGAACTTTCTAGTTCATGGGGCATTTAGCATATGCAACCTAAGAAAAGAAAATGATTCAAATGTGGAAACTAGAGTTCACGTATTGGAATCTTATTGAAATGAATTGCGTCGTTTTCATATCAGTTTCACGTACACTATATTTATGATCTATGTAGTGCGCGTGAAATATACAGTTTCGATATCAGAATTTCGTCACGGGCATGCCACTGGCTCTGCAAGCGAAAGAAGGCAAGAGCATTCCGGGCAATCAGGAATACATCATCGGCATGTGCTACAATACGGTCAGTATACTAGGGTTCTCTTATTGGAATGGTTTTGTATCATTTTCAGATAGGATCTATGTACATGAAACATATCTGAAAATTCCAATTCCAAACCATTCACAAAACCATTCCAATAAGAGAACCGTAGTCAGTAGGGTTCCAAAAAAAAGGGAGCGCAATATGGTTCACATATATATCACACATTAAATGTAACTGAAAACGATACATAAGGTGCCCAGTATGCCCAATTGTGGGAACCCTAGAGTATATTGTGTGCTATATAAGGCACATAGTATTTGTTATGCAGTGGTATACGGTATACGGTGTATACGGTGAGTGTGTAGGACAACACAGAAGAAAGCATGGTATCTGCATGCCATTGATTCATAATTTATACAATATTTGTTCTTTTTTTTCAATTAACAGTATTTGCAGACTCACGCGATTTCAATCGAGGATAATATGCCGTTTATTTGCTTGCACACGCTCATATGTCCGGATCGATACTCGTAATTACATTAACTGCATTAATTACATATTAATTGCTTAATTCAATTTCACAGTTAGATTTGATGACTTTTACATTTTTTTTTCATTTTTAAAAACATATCTAAAGATCATAACAAAGGACGAAATATGTTCAATACTAATTACAATATCATATCAAATCGTTGTGTTCAGGAAAACTCTACGCGACAGCGTCATCTCCGAATCGTACTTTCTCGATGGTACTGAACTCAATGTTTTTGTTGTATCCAACCATTATTTCAGGAAATCACACAGAAATTAAGAGAAGAAGTTACAAATGCTCGGAGTTTGAGAAAAGAGTACGATATTAGAGCGCTGGAATGATGAAATACCTGTTTTTGCAGTACTTTCTCCAGGAACGTTTCGACTTATCCGCTCTGACCCATGCTGACTTGGTACAGCATCATACTAAATGAGGATTTCCGTGAGTGATTCAAACGTTTGTGTTGTGATTCAATTGTTTTTTATGTCCATGGTTGTTCTGTGGGGCATTTAGAGTTAATTGTTTTGTATTTATTTTTTATACCTATTTACACTGAGAGTTTCCTCTGCGCAATCGAGATTAGGGGTACATAGGCTTCATTCGAAACCAAATCGCGTGTTCACAAATGTATTTGGAAGCTCTTTTCATCCTCTATCGAATGATCTCTAAGTAGTTTAGCATACAAGTTTTATGGATCGACAGCGTAGAAAACTATATAAAACGTATGATGATCTACTCAGAAAAGTATTTTACAGGGTCACGGAGGCTAGATCATGAAAAGCGGTTACAACTTCATTTTTTTCTTTTTGAACTTGTGATTCCGTTGCGAAGTGTCTCTTCGATTTCAAAACGAGCTTGGATCGTGAAACCCCATGCTTAATCTCCTCCCTCTCCCTGAACTCTCTAACCCGGCTCTTACCCGGAGTGACTAGAGATCACCACGCCTATCAGAGATCGCCCTTCCTCCCTCTGATTTCGGCGAAGCTCGACCGGATAGTTTCGAGAATTTAAAGATTTCGGAGAAATAGGCTCCGCCCCTCCTTCTCTCGTCTCGCTTTTCGGGACTTTCACGTTATGCTCAATTCACCCACAATTTGCGCCATATCTTGGCTCAAACATTAGATATCAGCCTATTTCAAAAAGTATGGTGCTATTAAGTCCAATAGGAACACACAAATCCCAGTAATAGTCCTGCGCAATGATTTCGGTAAACCACCTTGCGGTCCCTATTTATACCAATTTATATTGTAAATTTTAAAAACTATTAGAGGAATTCTGAGTGAATTTAGATACGTCCGTTCAATGAAAAACTAAATTATCCTGGGAATGTTCATCTAGGGGTATTTCTTCCGTAAATTTCGACAAGCGACCACAGAAAGCAGTATATTGATTAGGGTTGTCTTTTTGGATTTTTTTGTATCACTTTCTTATTGGAATGGTTTTGTATCATGTAGTGAAGATGGAACATATCTGAAAATGATACAAAACCATTCCAATAAGAGAAACCTTGTATTTACTGCATTCTTCAGATATCTCACTAACGGAAAGCCTAAAATCAATTTCGCCGTGACGATCATAATTAAAGCCGATGGAGAATACGAATCGGATGACGCAACTGTTTGTTTCGCTTTGGTTTACATGAATACTTTATTCGTCGTAATGTATTGAGCATTATGTGTGCAATGGTTCGAATCACATCACATCAATGTATCCAGGACGAACAAAGCCAATCAGGGGCTATATGCAAACATACAACTAAAGTCGAAAATGTGTTCCTTGTGTTTTTTGTTGTTTTTTAATGTTCGGCATTGTTCAGAATTACTGGTTCTGCTCCGATGCGCTCATAACAACTCGACATGTTATCACTACAAAACATTGTGTTCTGCCTCAGTGAGATATTATTTATTAAAAAGTAATACAAACAATGCATAAATACAAAAATAAAATAAACAAATAAAATAATATTTACTGTTAGTCATAAAACATTTTTTACACATTTCAGTAATTTGGTGGGCATTTCAGCCAACATAAAATATGATATTTCAGTTAGGAGAAAAAAACCAATTCTCATCGGGAACATCGCTCGTTTCGGGTATGTGCGACCTTTTTTCAATACAAAAATATACTTAAATGTACAGTACCGTCCGAAAGCCAACGGTCACTTTTTGAATCTTTTGTAACTTATTATTTAGGAAAGGCATCAATCAAACACTACACTCGTGCGCAAATTTTTAACGAAGAATGACATCCATCTGGAACTAGGGAAGTATATACTAAATTCATCCGATATTATGCCTGATGATTTAGTATTGGTGATGTAAACAAACTGTACTTTTTCCTATTCTTACATGGATTGTTTACTCCTGACCACAGAGGTTGGAGATGTGCCTAAGTACTACACATGAAAAACATTTAAGTTGCTAATTAAATATTTACTGAATGCAAGCTGCTACAAATACATATCTCAACTTCTATTCATGCTAGAGACTCGTTCTAAGCTTTAAAATGATCATCATAAGGATTCCAGATGATCCTGATCTTATAAAATTAAGCTTTCTAAATTTGTCTTTCTTAATCCTCATGTCATCAAAAAATCACGTTTTACATGATCATTTTTTTGGCATTCGCAACTTTCCGGGAAAGACATATAAGAATCAGGTGTTCGCGTTGAAATATTCAAGACATATCTCCAATCTCAGAAAGTGTGGCCAACAGGAAAAAATCCATCAAATATTAAATCCATTTTTAAAAACATACCACTTAACCATCGGGCGATTACGTCATACCCTGATATCATGATATACATATTATCCGATGAATTTGATATATAATACCCTAGTTCCAGATTGATGCCTTTCTTGGCATAAAAACGTTACATCAAATTCATAAAGTGTCCAAACACTTCTGTGTGCGACTGTCATAACAAAATAAAAAGGGAATTCATAAATTGAAAATAAAAAGGGAATTCATAAATTTATATGCACTCATCTTAAGGTAATATTCATGGACCATGGCGTGAATGATCCAGACTATCGCTTTCCTTTCTCTGAAACACTAGTAGCCACTCCAATGCAGCGTATGGACCTATTGGTAATCGATAAACAATATTTTTCAAAAATGCGATTGGCGCCTAGCGATATTTGGGAAATTGATAAACTGAAAGAAGTTAATTCGTATAATAATAGCAAAATAATAATAAAAAATAAACAAGTTAAACATAAGCAATATCATAAGTGTAATAAAACGCATAAATAATGAGTCATAATTGTCCCCGCCGGCGCTGCGCCCCCGGCAAGATATCACGCCGAGATTTGTGATTGTCGATTTGTTTGTTGATATATTATCTCAAGATCGGGTGGGTGACAAATCTTAAACGGCAAAACATAAACAAATCGCTGCTCCCTCAGAATTCGAAGTAGTAACTTTGGAGTCTGTATGGGGGTTCATGGTCCAAAATTAGGAATTTCAGTGGAAAATCATGGTTAGATAAACATCGAATGCCGTAACAAATCGATACAAATGCTACTAGGATAGAGTACTTACTGGTGTACTTGAATATCAATTGTTTATTATACTTTGTGTTTATCTAACCAAGTTTTTCCATTCAAATTCCCCATTTAGGACATTAGTAGCCTATACATTGGTAGCGAGCGAAACTCATAATCGCCTACTTGGAGGATCTGGGCTATGTAGCATATCACATACTGGTAACAATGCAACAAATCCCAAGTCCCTAATTCGAATCCCGCGTTTTATTTACGTTTTGTCGGATTACGTTTTATCACCCTCCCTCAGACAGGAGCGCATAAAGTAGGCGAAAAGATGTCAAAGGAGAACGGCGCAAAAGGAAGGCGAGATACGGGGACGGAGCCGACAATTTGGGCTTATATTTTCCCGGTTGCGCCTAACCCCAGTAAGGGAAGCCCGCTCCCTTTCGCAGACTGCCGCTCTCTACACGCGTCGGGTGAGAGAGATAGACAAATATCTCTCTCAGATTCCTCTCCCTTGCACTCAGCCAGCGCGCGTCTTCCCTAAGCGACTTCAATAAAGTAATCGCTTGTAGCAAAACGTAGTCACTTCAGAATCCCTCACATATTAGGTTGATGCAACAGTTTCGATTCAAGGTATTTTTGGTATTATCTCGAGAATGGTTTGCCTGTATTAGATAATACTTTGGTATTATTTGAGGCACTATTGATGCACTACAATCATAGTTTCAAATTGAATCGATCTCGAGTGGTTCATCAGAAAAAATTTTTTTCGAAAAAATGATAAATTTTCGGTATTTGGGATGCTCTGTACAAGCGTCCATTAAAACAAAACAGATGTGTTGAAATATCCGCCATTTTGTGTCGATATTGAGTTGCATGCTTCCATTTAACACTTTACAATAGATCGTTAGTGTATATTAAAAAAAATTATGGGTCAATACTTCCGAATTCGCCTTCCAAAATTCGACAGTTAGATTCCTTTAAATTACTGGTAGATCATGTGTGCCCATAAGTGCGCTATGAAGAGTACACATATACTAATATCCTACAAAAATGCAAGATATTTCTAAAGGCTGAAGCAAGTTATGTCTCGAAATCGTGAAAACGTATTTTTTTTGCTTCAACCTAATAGTATACGGAAAAATATCGTGAGAACAAGGCTCATCCAACCATCTAATGAGCTCTGCGATTCACAGCTAGGTATTTTTTGTGCACGATAGACTTCTGGTTGAGGGCCAGCATCCCGGTAGACGTGTAAACGTTTATCTCAAACACTTCAACAAGAAATTGGTCGGCATGCGCTGGATGCCGATTACGAAAGTCGCCTTTTCGGAATGCTGGGGAGACTATTCGCCATGTGTGAGTTGTTGTTTTTTTTTCAATTCTTCATTGTAAATGCGGCAAATTAAAAAAATACAAATATAAAATCAAATATTAGACGGAAGATCCGAACATCGCGATTCTGGAGACCGGTCGAGACATAGGCTGGGGTTCAGTTGTGAAGTAAGTTCTACATTTTGTAATTTATGGTTGGTTCAAAAGTGTATTTCGTTTTTTTTCTCAAATTTCAAGCAAAGTTGGGATTCTCAGTTTTCAATTGCGATGCATCAAACAATAATCCAGATTAGAAAACGGTCCAAAATCTACCAGAATTCTCCAGAATGTTCCAATTGTTTTTAGATAAATGGGGGTTCCTAAGGCTAATATTGAACACTTCAGACCCGCGGCATATCTCACGACCCATACATTATGGAAACTCTGAAAAGAACTGATACATCCATGGCATCAATCTACATACAAAGTCAATGTATGTATCACCTGAAAAAAATATAACAATCATTGGTTTCACACGTAGAATTTCGACTGTTTTGTTCATTTAAGATCATTTATCCGAAATGGCTCAGATTCTAAAATTAAGCTTTAAGAGTGACTATCTGAGAGAACTGACCATGGGCCGTACAGCGAAAAATAAAGTGATGATTTTAAGATGCCCCTAGGGGTAACTTTTCACGTAGAGTTCGAAAATCAACCTTAGGAAGCCGTAACTCTGACCCCTCATTTTCTGTGGCGCGCGTCAACGCTGAGATCGGTTTTTGTAAACCGTGAACGGCTGGTTCAAACCCCATATATAGATAGTAATTCTGAAAGGTCTCGGCGAGATAAGCATTTTTACTGTTAGAAGTGAAACGCTAACTCATCTGGGAAAAACTTATCGACATTTCAATTATCAAATTGGTCGTCCTAAAAAAGTTACATTCGAGGCGCACTTTTAAGTATGTTCATTAAATTCCTCGTGTAAAGTTACCCCTAGATACAAATTTCAGCGCAAAATAAGGCGCACCCAAGGGGTTTCCCAAATAGCGGAAAGGGGCTCAATTGTTAGGAATTTCAGGTTTTTCGTTTATATCGTCTCCATTTTCATTATTTCGAAGCAGAGTTGACAAAAAAATAAGTTTCAAGATTGGGGAATGTGAATTATAATCGAAAAATCCGTGTTTGAATCGTTCGAAAAATATCGGTTTTCGAATTCTCGATTTTGCTCAAATTTGGGCATCTGAAAGTGTGGATTTACGAAAATGTGAAGGTGCTCATTCTGCATGAAGTAGAGAATACTTCCCGATAAATAAGATTATGCATATATAAGCTTCTGTGCGCACTTCTATTTTGGGGTTTTTGACATTGAACATTGGAAAAATGGTATTATCGACCAAAATTTTACGATTGAAATCGACTGAAATCAAGTAAATTCGGGGATTTCACACCACATTTCAATTTATACTGCAAAAACAAAGCAGCGAATTCAGCTCATTATTACGGAAATACACAATCAATTATTATGACAAATCTAGCTTTTGAATAAATTAGATCCAAAATATTCTTGAAAATGGAGCAGCTGTCGAACTTATTTTTATTTAATTTTACTAATCTACTACTCTCATATAGCTCACTATAAATTACGATAGGTTTCATAGCGAAACCGCTGAAATTTGAGTGGGTAAACATTGGGAAAATCGAGAATTTGAGTCATTATTTTTCCGAAATAAGATATCCGTCATTTTTGCTGTTTTCTTTTTGCATTATAAATTGAAATGTGGTGTGAAATCACCGAATTTACTTGATTTCAGTCGATTTCAATCGTAAAATTTTGGTCGATAATACCATTTTTCCAATGTTCAATGTCAAAAACCCCAAAATAGAAGTGCGCACAGAAGCTTATATATGCATAATCTTATTTATCGGGAAGTATTCTCTACTTCATGCAGAATGAGCACCTTCACATTTTCGTAAATCCACACTTTCAGATGCCCAAATTTGAGCAAAATCGAGAATTCGAAAACCGATATTTTTCGAACGATTCAAACACGGATTTTTCGATTATAATTCACATTCCCCAATCTTGAAACTTATTTTTTTGTCAACTCTGCTTCGAAATAATGAAAATGGAGACGATATAAACGAAAAACCTGAAATTCCTAACAATTGAGCCCCTTTCCGCTATTTGGGAAACCCCTTGGGTGCGCCTTATTTTGCGCTGAAATTTGTATCTAGGGGTAACTTTACACGAGGAATTTAATGAACATACTTAAAAGTGCGCCTCGAATGTAACTTTTTTAGGACGACCAATTTGATAATTGAAATGTCGATAAGTTTTTCCCAGATGAGTTAGCGTTTCACTTCTAACAGTAAAAATGCTTATCTCGCCGAGACCTTTCAGAATTACTATCTATATATGGGGTTTGAACCAGCCGTTCACGGTTTACAAAAACCGATCTCAGCGTTGACGCGCGCCACAGAAAATGAGGGGTCAGAGTTACGGCTTCCTAAGGTTGATTTTCGAACTCTACGTGAAAAGTTACCCCTAGGGGCATCTTAAAATCATCACTTTATTTTTCGCTGTACGGCCCATGGTCAGTTCTCTCAGATAGTCACTCTTAAAGCTTAATTTTAGAATCTGAGCCATTTCGGATAAATGATCTTAAATGAACAAAACAGTCGAAATTCTACGTGTGAAACCAATGATTGTTATATTTTTTTCAGGTGATACATACATTGACTTTGTATGTAGATTGATGCCATGGATGTATCAGTTCTTTTCAGAGTTTCCATAATGTATGGGTCGTGAGATATGCCGCGGGTCTGAAGTGTTCAATATTAGCCTTAGGAACCCCCATTTATCTAAAAACAATTGGAACATTCTGGAGAATTCTGGTAGATTTTGGACCGTTTTCTAATCTGGATTATTGTTTGATGCATCGCAATTGAAAACTGAGAATCCCAACTTTGCTTGAAATTTGAGAAAAAAAACGAAATACACTTTTGAACCAACCATAAATTACAAAATGTAGAACTTACTTCACAACTGAACCCCAGCCTATGTCTCGACCGGTCTCCAGAATCGCGATGTTCGGATCTTCCGTCTAATATTTGATTTTATATTTGTATTTTTTTAATTTGCCGCATTTACAATGAAGAATTGAAAAAAAAACAACAACTCACACATGGCGAATAGTCTCCCCAGCATTCCGAAAAGGCGACTTTCGTAATCGGCATCCAGCGCATGCCGACCAATTTCTTGTTGAAGTGTTTGAGATAAACGTTTACACGTCTACCGGGATGCTGGCCCTCAACCAGAAGTCTATCGTGCACAAAAAATACCTAGCTGTGAATCGCAGAGCTCATTAGATGGTTGGATGAGCCTTGTTCTCACGATATTTTTCCGTATACTATTAGGTTGAAGCAAAAAAAATACGTTTTCACGATTTCGAGACATAACTTGCTTCAGCCTTTAGAAATATCTTGCATTTTTGTAGGATATTAGTATATGTGTACTCTTCATAGCGCACTTATGGGCACACATGATCTACCAGTAATTTAAAGGAATCTAACTGTCGAATTTTGGAAGGCGAATTCGGAAGTATTGACCCATAATTTTTTTTAATATACACTAACGATCTATTGTAAAGTGTTAAATGGAAGCATGCAACTCAATATCGACACAAAATGGCGGATATTTCAACACATCTGTTTTGTTTTAATGGACGCTTGTACAGAGCATCCCAAATACCGAAAATTTATCATTTTTTCGAAAAAAATTTTTTCTGATGAACCACTCGAGATCGATTCAATTTGAAACTATGATTGTAGTGCATCAATAGTGCCTCAAATAATACCAAAGTATTATCTAATACAGGCAAACCATTCTCGAGATAATACCAAAAATACCTTGAATCGAAACTGTTGCATCAACCTAATATGTGAGGGATTCTGAAGTGACTACGTTTTGCTACAAGCGATTACTTTATTGAAGTCGCTTAGGGAAGACGCGCGCTGGCTGAGTGCAAGGGAGAGGAATCTGAGAGAGATATTTGTCTATCTCTCTCACCCGACGCGTGTAGAGAGCGGCAGTCTGCGAAAGGGAGCGGGCTTCCCTTACTGGGGTTAGGCGCAACCGGGAAAATATAAGCCCAAATTGTCGGCTCCGTCCCCGTATCTCGCCTTCCTTTTGCGCCGTTCTCCTTTGACATCTTTTCGCCTACTTTATGCGCTCCTGTCTGAGGGAGGGTGATAAAACGTAATCCGACAAAACGTAAATAAAACGCGGGATTCGAATTAGGGACTTGGGATTTGTTGCATTGTTACCAGTATGTGATATGCTACATAGCCCAGATCCTCCAAGTAGGCGATTATGAGTTTCGCTCGCTACCAATGTATAGGCTACTAATGTCCTAAATGGGGAATTTGAATGGAAAAACTTGGTTAGATAAACACAAAGTATAATAAACAATTGATATTCAAGTACACCAGTAAGTACTCTATCCTAGTAGCATTTGTATCGATTTGTTACGGCATTCGATGTTTATCTAACCATGATTTTCCACTGAAATTCCTAATTTTGGACCATGAACCCCCATACAGACTCCAAAGTTACTACTTCGAATTCTGAGGGAGCAGCGATTTGTTTATGTTTTGCCGTTTAAGATTTGTCACCCACCCGATCTTGAGATAATATATCAACAAACAAATCGACAATCACAAATCTCGGCGTGATATCTTGCCGGGGGCGCAGCGCCGGCGGGGACAATTATGACTCATTATTTATGCGTTTTATTACACTTATGATATTGCTTATGTTTAACTTGTTTATTTTTTATTATTATTTTTGCTATTATTATACGAATTAACTTCTTTCAGTTTATCAATTTCCCAAATATCGCTAGGCGCCAATCGCATTTTTGAAAAATATTGTTTATCGATTACCAATAGGTCCATACGCTGCATTGGAGTGGCTACTAGTGTTTCAGAGAAAGGAAAGCGATAGTCTGGATCATTCACGCCATGGTCCATGAATATTACCTTAAGATGAGTGCATATAAATTTATGAATTCCCTTTTTATTTTCAATTTATGAATTCCCTTTTTATTTTGTTATGACAGTCGCACACAGAAGTGTTTGGACACTTTATGAATTTGATGTAACGTTTTTATGCCTAGAAAGGCATCAATCTGGAACTAGGGTATTATATATCAAATTCATCGGATAATATGTATATCATGATATCAGGGTATGACGTAATCGCCCGATGGTTAAGTGGTATGTTTTTAAAAATGGATTTAATATTTGATGGATTTTTTCCTGTTGGCCACACTTTCTGAGATTGGAGATATGTCTTGAATATTTCAACGCGAACACCTGATTCTTATATGTCTTTCCCGGAAAGTTGCGAATGCCAAAAAAATGATCATGTAAAACGTGATTTTTTGATGACATGAGGATTAAGAAAGACAAATTTAGAAAGCTTAATTTTATAAGATCAGGATCATCTGGAATCCTTATGATGATCATTTTAAAGCTTAGAACGAGTCTCTAGCATGAATAGAAGTTGAGATATGTATTTGTAGCAGCTTGCATTCAGTAAATATTTAATTAGCAACTTAAATGTTTTTCATGTGTAGTACTTAGGCTCATCTCCAACCTCTGTGGTCAGGAGTAAACAATCCATGTAAGAATAGGAAAAAGTACAGTTTGTTTACATCACCAATACTAAATCATCAGGCATAATATCGGATGAATTTAGTATATACTTCCCTAGTTCCAGATGGATGTCATTCTTCGTTAAAAATTTGCGCACGAGTGTAGTGTTTGATTGATGCCTTTCCTAAATAATAAGTTACAAAAGATTCAAAAAGTGACCGTTGGCTTTCGGACGGTACTGTACATTTAAGTATATTTTTGTATTGAAAAAAGGTCGCACATACTAACAGTAAATATTATTGTATTTGTTTATTTTATTTTTGTATTTATGCATTGTTTGTATTACTTTTTAATAAATAATATCTCACTGAGGCAGAACACAATGTTTTGTAGTGATAACATGTCGAGTTGTTATGAGCGCATCGGAGCAGAACCAGTAATTCTGAACAATGCCGAACATTAAAAAACAACAAAAAACACAAGGAACACATTTTCGACTTTAGTTGTATGTTTGCATATAGCCCCTGATTGGCTTTGTTCGTCCTGGATACATTGATGTGATGTGATTCGAACCATTGCACACATAATGCTCAATACATTACGACGAATAAAGTATTCATGTAAACCAAAGCGAAACAAACAGTTGCGTCATCCGATTCGTATTCTCCATCGGCTTTAATTATGATCGTCACGGCGAAATTGATTTTAGGCTTTCCGTTAGTGAGATATCTGAAGAATGCAGTAAATACAAGGTTTCTCTTATTGGAATGGTTTTGTATCATTTTCAGATATGTTCCATCTTCACTACATGATACAAAACCATTCCAATAAGAAAGTGATACAAAAAAATCCAAAAAGACAACCCTAATCAATATACTGCTTTCTGTGGTCGCTTGTCGAAATTTACGGAAGAAATACCCCTAGATGAACATTCCCAGGATAATTTAGTTTTTCATTGAACGGACGTATCTAAATTCACTCAGAATTCCTCTAATAGTTTTTAAAATTTACAATATAAATTGGTATAAATAGGGACCGCAAGGTGGTTTACCGAAATCATTGCGCAGGACTATTACTGGGATTTGTGTGTTCCTATTGGACTTAATAGCACCATACTTTTTGAAATAGGCTGATATCTAATGTTTGAGCCAAGATATGGCGCAAATTGTGGGTGAATTGAGCATAACGTGAAAGTCCCGAAAAGCGAGACGAGAGAAGGAGGGGCGGAGCCTATTTCTCCGAAATCTTTAAATTCTCGAAACTATCCGGTCGAGCTTCGCCGAAATCAGAGGGAGGAAGGGCGATCTCTGATAGGCGTGGTGATCTCTAGTCACTCCGGGTAAGAGCCGGGTTAGAGAGTTCAGGGAGAGGGAGGAGATTAAGCATGGGGTTTCACGATCCAAGCTCGTTTTGAAATCGAAGAGACACTTCGCAACGGAATCACAAGTTCAAAAAGAAAAAAATGAAGTTGTAACCGCTTTTCATGATCTAGCCTCCGTGACCCTGTAAAATACTTTTCTGAGTAGATCATCATACGTTTTATATAGTTTTCTACGCTGTCGATCCATAAAACTTGTATGCTAAACTACTTAGAGATCATTCGATAGAGGATGAAAAGAGCTTCCAAATACATTTGTGAACACGCGATTTGGTTTCGAATGAAGCCTATGTACCCCTAATCTCGATTGCGCAGAGGAAACTCTCAGTGTAAATAGGTATAAAAAATAAATACAAAACAATTAACTCTAAATGCCCCACAGAACAACCATGGACATAAAAAACAATTGAATCACAACACAAACGTTTGAATCACTCACGGAAATCCTCATTTAGTATGATGCTGTACCAAGTCAGCATGGGTCAGAGCGGATAAGTCGAAACGTTCCTGGAGAAAGTACTGCAAAAACAGGTATTTCATCATTCCAGCGCTCTAATATCGTACTCTTTTCTCAAACTCCGAGCATTTGTAACTTCTTCTCTTAATTTCTGTGTGATTTCCTGAAATAATGGTTGGATACAACAAAAACATTGAGTTCAGTACCATCGAGAAAGTACGATTCGGAGATGACGCTGTCGCGTAGAGTTTTCCTGAACACAACGATTTGATATGATATTGTAATTAGTATTGAACATATTTCGTCCTTTGTTATGATCTTTAGATATGTTTTTAAAAATGAAAAAAAAATGTAAAAGTCATCAAATCTAACTGTGAAATTGAATTAAGCAATTAATATGTAATTAATGCAGTTAATGTAATTACGAGTATCGATCCGGACATATGAGCGTGTGCAAGCAAATAAACGGCATATTATCCTCGATTGAAATCGCGTGAGTCTGCAAATACTGTTAATTGAAAAAAAAGAACAAATATTGTATAAATTATGAATCAATGGCATGCAGATACCATGCTTTCTTCTGTGTTGTCCTACACACTCACCGTATACACCGTATACCGTATACCACTGCATAACAAATACTATGTGCCTTATATAGCACACAATATACTCTAGGGTTCCCACAATTGGGCATACTGGGCACCTTATGTATCGTTTTCAGTTACATTTAATGTGTGATATATATGTGAACCATATTGCGCTCCCTTTTTTTTGGAACCCTACTGACTACGGTTCTCTTATTGGAATGGTTTTGTGAATGGTTTGGAATTGGAATTTTCAGATATGTTTCATGTACATAGATCCTATCTGAAAATGATACAAAACCATTCCAATAAGAGAACCCTAGTATACTGACCGTATTGTAGCACATGCCGATGATGTATTCCTGATTGCCCGGAATGCTCTTGCCTTCTTTCGCTTGCAGAGCCAGTGGCATGCCCGTGACGAAATTCTGATATCGAAACTGTATATTTCACGCGCACTACATAGATCATAAATATAGTGTACGTGAAACTGATATGAAAACGACGCAATTCATTTCAATAAGATTCCAATACGTGAACTCTAGTTTCCACATTTGAATCATTTTCTTTTCTTAGGTTGCATATGCTAAATGCCCCATGAACTAGAAAGTTCATGGGACAATTTACTATATTTGCTCTTGAAATCTCACGAATATAATACAAAATTAAATACAAAAAAATACGAGGATGGATACCCTATTAGAGATCCCATCCAATAGCTGGAATTTTACAGGTATATTGGCAGACTCCTCTGTCTAACAAAGTAAGTACATGATACGCACCAGTTTAACTTCCTCGGTTTTCAGGAACGCATCGCACGTTGTACTGTTCTCAGAACAGTATCTGATTTTATCCTGAATATTTTAGAGATAAAAAGTTGATACAAATGCGAATTAATGCTTACGTATACAGGTATCATTGCTCTCGAAGCCAACTCATGTTTTGCGGATTCTGAACATGTTGTTGTTTTAACTAATTATAATAAACACACTGAAATAGTAGTGGAAAACTTTCTTGCCGCGTGGTATTAGAGGTATCATACGAACGTTGGGCACTGAAAAAATATCACTCTTGAACATTGCTCTCATAGATTTTTTTTGAAAATTATTATCTAAACTTTTTGCCAAATTGAAAACATATGTTTGATGTGTTTCCTTTCACAAATCCTTTCAAATCTGAATGAATTAATGAGAGCATATTCAAATGCAATTTCAAGCTATTCAGTCAAGCTAATTAACTAATTATCGAATTCACTATTTTGGTACCTCTTCTGATTTTGCCATCAACAATCTCCGCTTGGTATGCGCCTGTGAAGTGATGAGGGAGGCACACGGGCACTGTGAGATGGCTATCTGAAACATTTTACTTGAATTCTGAATTATATCTTTTCTGAATCATCTAGTACAAATACATATATGTACTCCATCCATAAACGAACAGGAAATTATATGTATTTGTGAACCATTATAAAATGGCACGGTGAGATGATATGTGAAAAAACCTCGTCATTTTGTTTTCTTCTTTTCTACAGGTTGCGGTGAAATTAAAGCATTTTTAAAACAAATTATCGCTAAAAGCAATTATTTATCGCTTAGCCATGTTGAAAACGGTCTTAGATAAATCCGAATAAACTTCCCGGCTCAATTTATAATCAGTTCATATGTCTGTCTAACGCGAATTAATAATATTATTTAGGCAATTTTTAGGGCATTAAAATAATTAAAAAAACATGCGAGCGACATTAGCAGTGACGGAAATAATGCATGAACTAACCAGATAAGTCATACATATCGATGTAGTGTGGGAGATGTAGAATAGCCAAAGACGTTAGGAGTACCTGTATATTGGGATTGAACATGTCGTACGTTGCAGTAAGTATTAATCACATGATTAAGCATAATTGGATATCGTTCCATAAAAAATGGCCAAATTACGTTCCAACACAAAGTCATTTCTACCTTACCTTAACCTTAAGCCTTAAGCACCTTAAGCAGTACCTTAAGCTTAACCTGAAGCACCTTAAGTACCTTAAGAAGCCTCCTTTTAGACCCACCCTCGGCTCTCCTTCGTACGCTCGCATCACGTAGTGGTCCACGTCGTAATACCTGGTGATCCACCTGTATCGCGGGACTTTCGGGCCCTCCGTGCTCTCCTTAATGAAAATGTACAATAGCACAGCCTGTCAGGATTAGGGTTCTCTTATCAGAATGATTTTGTATCATTTTCAGATATGTTTCATGTTCGCTATACATAGGAGCTATACAGGGTACAAGAAACGTATCTGAAAATGATACAAAACCATTTCAAGAGATGGATGAAAAGGTTAATTTTCGTTGCGGACGATGTCGTTCTTTTGTTTGTTGCATCATATTATATATTTGCCTAATAGCCGAATAAACTTAAATATATTATATATAATTTTGAAGGAAATTACCTCATTTATCTTCTCCTTATTGGCTTTATTGTCCTCGACAGGTGTATCCCTGAACGAATTTATCGTCAAAGTATTTCTCAGAAGGAACAGAAATTTTATGGATGATCAATGCTCATAGTGCATCATTCAAGTCTCACATCATCGCTTTATCAACTCGAAAAGTGTAAATTGATATCGCTTAATCGATGATATAGTAACATAGCATAGGTGTCCACGCCGGCGGCGTGCGCAGTGCCCCAAATTTGGGGCACTGCGCACGCATGAGTTCATTGTAAAAATCGATAGGTAGGCCATAGTAGGTCAACAGTAAGTACCGTACCCAATCGATAGTACAGTACCAGCAGATACCGTATATCACTACCGTAACCCGCAATTATCGCGAACTGACTTCATTTAAAAAAAATCAAAGTACCGTACCCAATCGACTCTACAGTACCCCTGGATACAGTATACTACTACCGTAATTATCGCAAACTAACTCTATTTTTAAAAAGTCCTGGTACCGTGCCCAATCGATGATACAGTACCTAAGTAACTACTGTAACCCAGTTCCGTGGGTCAGATCCAGTTCCTTGGGTCAAACATTTTTCTAAAAATTTCATACTTTTTTCTAAAAATCCCAAATCGATCATAACATGATTCAACAGTAATGCGATATATGTTAGGATACATTAAAATAATTTTAAGATAGATTTTGTATTTTTAGAAAAATGTTTGACCCAAGGAACTGAATCTGACCCACGGAACTGTGTTACGGTAGTTACGTAGGTACTGTATAATCGATTGGGCACGGTACCAGGACTTTTAAAAAAAATAAAGTTAGTTTGCGATAATCGCGGGTTACGGTAGTGGTATACTGTATCCTGGAGTACTATAGAGTCGATTGGGTACGGTACTATAATTTTTGAAAATAAAGTCAGTTCGCGATAATAACGGGTTACGGTCGTGATATACGGTATCTGCTGGTACTGTACGATCGATTGAGTACGGTACTTAGTCTTGACCTACTTCACCTAACAATCGATTTTTCAATGACCTCATTCATCTTCCATTAACTCATGCTTGCGCAGTGCCCCAAATTTGGGGCACTGCGCAGCACCCCCCCCCCCCCTCGCCGCCATTCCTGGACACCTATGCAGAATGAACACGCACACGATTAAAACCCGCTCCTTAATTATGACGACCAGCTGTTGAGGACTTACGAAAGCTAAAATATTGATGTGTTGAAGTTCAAATATGCAATAGGGCAGAAGACGCGCCAACAACCTACTCTCTCCATCTGCTAGAATAAACGGAGGATGGCTCGTCTAGTCGTTGTATCTGCAAATAATATTATTTTACTCCAAGTTTTTCTTATTTTTTTAAATTAAAATACAAATAAAACATACTATGAATGAATTGTCAATAAGCTAAAACCAACCCGGCAGTGTGAGTTGTTTTGCGGAGGTATTGTGCTGGAGTGAGCATGTGGTGGTTTGAGATGAGAGTTCTTTGAAAGCGATGATTTAAATATTTGTATTTCAATCATATTTTGACTCGGGAAAGTTTCCAACCTTAAATTTGGCATGCATAGCAAATCCATCGTAAATTACGATGCGTATACGATGGTGCAATATCATTCGTATTGCGAAGTGATGACCCCATCGAAGTACACTTGTTCATATATGTTTTCCAACCCGTCAAACTTTCTGAGGTTGGAGATTTACACGGGGCCAACTCAGCAAAAAATAAAGTTTATGCGCGACCGCATATTCGCAGCAGTTTTGCTGCAAAAATATGATCGCAAATTCAGAACTGAGCTTCTAGGCGAGCTAGAGATCCGATCAAATCATCAACATGGTTGCCATCACTTGTCCATAATACTGAGAATATGAAATTGTTATCTTACAATTTGCGATCCGGTGAACTAATCTCTTTTTTGCATGACCAGCTGCGACCGACCGTTTTTCGGAGTTATACTCTGATTGAAAATGCCCGCTTTACGCGCTTTCGTCGTGTGAGCTCTCTCTACCAAATATGGGTAAAGAACCGTTTCCCGACATGAGTATACCTCCGAAAAACGTTCGCCGCCGGTAAAATCGCCCAATCAAGTTGGGGATCAGATCTCCAATAAGTGTTGAGCATTCCTATGCAAAAAATAGATTTTTACAACACTTTTCCACAAAGTTGTCTTAAAAGCGTTCATGGAAAAATATGTTTTTAATGCCCTGAGGACAACTTGTATCAATTTCATATTCTCAGTATCAGGTGGACTCCTGATCGGGTCTCTAGCTCGCCTAGAAGCTGATTTCCGAATTTGCGACCCTGTTTTTGCAGCAAGGCTACAGTAACGGCACGAACGGGTAGCAACCTCAAAAAGGTCGACGGGTTGTAAAAAAACCCATGTATTAGGTTGTAACATAAGTTTTGTCGCATTTCGTTGGTTCACAAAATTTCCATGAAGGATACTTCTCAAACATTCCCATTGCCTGACCTCCTAGCATATGTTTCTGGTGTACATGCACATTCAAACCATAGGGTAGAGCTGAACCGCAGACGCTGGATATGTCAAAAATATTAATATGAACGGATTTAAATTTGGTGCAGATTTAATTGATTCGTTTGATCGGGTGCTAGTTCGCAGAGATGAATAATGAACCAAACTTCTACAGCATGGTTATATGCCCCGTCAATGCTCTTTCAAAATATATATCAGATATGGTGCTATGTTGAGCGGAACAAAAGATATACTTCACTGAATGTAAGGTTAGCCGCTGATTCGTAGCCAACTTGACCAACTCTTCCGAATCCGAAATTACAACAACAGTGACTAACATAAGCGCGTTCCAATTACCACTCATGGAGGTCTAATTTATCATTGAACATTCGAGAGAAAGAACACTCTACTTGTGGGAAATTTGAATTTTCATTAATTCAATTCGCGCACAATTTTACCAAAAAAATCCAAATTTAGGTGTTTCGAATTAAAGATTGTCATTCAAAAGCTATTTATTTCCAAAATTATCCCAAGTAGATAATGGTAAAGGAAGGGTTGATGGTTCGAATGGACACAATAAATCAGATATTGAACATGTGTGTGAGGTAGGAATGTGAACGAAGTGCCAATTTCAGTAGTTTCATATACATGCCATCGTTCCGAATGGAGCCACTTATCTCAACAGAACCCTGTCTACCCCAAGCTTTGTCTGTATATTGACCACTTTGGGTGAACTATATTCCACCACTATTTGGATCTCGATATATATTGAGAAGAAAATTCGGCTTGCGAACGTTTTCGCGACCGTCACCTACCATCCACATTATACAAACTCGTCTACATTTATAGAACGATTTCCGTTCGTCATTATCCGTGAGTGGTTCAAAATTATGCCCTTATTTGGTACTTTACGCAAATCACACTAAATCGGCATAATTTCTCCTTTTCAAGAAGAGCTGATGCGTGAAAATGATTTGTAATCCTGATCTCAGTTCAACTTTGTCTGATTAATGTGTCTCCTCAACTGCCTTGACAGGGCTGAAGTAAAGCGCGTAAGAAAGGGTACGAAGCCCCTCACTGATAATGAATATCGAAATTGAGATTAAATTAATTCAAAGAATTTCTGAGGTTAGAATGCATAAGAGATTGGTCGCGACAAAACTTATGTTACAACCTGATAATAATAGCGTGTTTTGACAAGCTACATATAGGACTTTTCTACATATAGGACTTATAAAGAAACATACCCGAAAATGATAAAAAAATACCCAAAACAACTAACAAATTTAACGATATCGATTTAACGATTCCTTTTCAGGTTATTCTGAGCAATTTCGGACGTTTCAGATTCCATACATTGCTCAGGACCTTACAAACCCATTTGCGCAAGAATAGGATAATTATTGGCATGAACTAAAAACATCTATGTAACTTTGTGAATTGGGCTAATCTGACCCGTTGAGGACGATAGGCGTATTCATTTTTGATTGATTGTTGGCACCAGATGGCGTGACGTCTAAATGAGCCAATTTCGCATGTCGGGATTATGGATATCGCAAGGATTAAGGCAATATATATTCTGGGGCAGAATTGTACGGTGATCACGCTCAATTCGACGTCACGCCGTCAGGAGGCAGCAATCAATATTTGATAAAAATGAATACGCCTTCCGTCTTCAGTGTGCCAAATTACCCCAATTCACAAAGATCCATAGATTTGCCCTTTTTTGACCTATGCCAAATCTCCTCAGAATTGTCCGACTCTTACACAAACGTGCTCTTATCAGCTATTTAGCGTGCTTGATACCAAAAATGACCAAAACTTACACGACAAGGTAAACCTAGATCCAAAAAAAATCAATCAATAAATTTATAAAATCGGTCACTAAATGCTCAGATGAGTATAGGCCGCTGCTATTCATAGGTTGCACTAATTCTAGTTTAATTTGTCTCTGCACTGTTAGTTAGCTACCCTGGATGTAGTCCTGTCCGACGACGTGCTCTCGCTGAATGTCCTCATCTTAAAATAGTTATTTAGTAAAGGACTTCAGATGTCCTGTGATTCCCCTACCAACAAACTTTCTCTTTTCCCCAGAAAATACGGTGCATGTTGTGAAATAGTGTAATCACATTCGAGTTTTCGTTTACTTTATTCCCCAGATTGCGCAGTCTTTTGAAAAGGGTGGTTTGACTGCTTACCTAGCTCGATTCTTCTTGCGCCAGCACCGCACGCCAGCAGGAAGAGAAATATGAGGAGGAGCATCCTCTTTGAAATATTGATAAATATTTCGAAAATATTGATGAAGCGACAAGGAAATAGTTGGATAACGTAAAGTGAGAGGAAATTTGGATTCGGAGGGCTTTTATAGAGATTTTATCGTTTGAAGAATTTCATTGCAAAAATTGATTTCCTTGAGTGAATCACTGTGGGAATAAAATTGATTCGATTATTTCTAAATTCGTAAAGTGCATGGGGGAAATACTGAACATGCATGGGGATGCGAATTTTATTGGTAAAATATTTGTTATGAAAGGATTCTAACGTTGTCGTCTCATGAAAAATGTGGATGCGCACATACATATTTACCTTTTAGCTATATTAAACTAATGATGGACGAACATCGGAAACGCAATGAATTCGTGATCTAGTTAACTTTCCGGATATTTTGCTCTAATGTGAAATGTAATTAAAACGCGTTCTCTGTAAGACTCGGAGAGGGGTGGCACAAGACTTGATCGTATCGATTTGAAACTTTGGGGGTGTCATACCTATTGGTAGGGTATGCTCCCATATGATTTTTGTGACAGTACATCAACATTTTGACCTACCAAATTTGAAAAATGATACTCAATATCTAGGGGCATGTTATATATCATTTGAAAGAGCATGAAAAGATATGCCTAAAACTGTGTTTTCGTAAGAATTGGTGCATGTTCGCTCGAGATATCGCATGAAACGTGCGCTTTCAAGCTGTTTTTGGCGTTTGGTGCAGGTTTTGGCAGTGAAGGTTTAATTTCTGCAAAAAGCGTTTGCGACCTATCGATGGAGAATTCAATTCTCTATCGATCTGTTTATTTCATTTTACAAACAAAACCTCACAATTTGCGACACAGCGCGATTTGCGACATGCATTCGCTGAGCCAGGTTCAAATCCCGTCCGATGCATTCATGTTTTGCCAATTACTTTCGGTGTGTACTTCCTATTAAATCGTGTTTCCTACAAGTGTGGGGCTCTTTAAGATCGCTGGATGCATTCTAAGCACACAGTAGTCATTTATTTTACGAAAGTATGAACGATGTGAACACCGTGGGTCCTTCCTCTTCTTCATTCTCACAGCTCCACCCACATCTCTTCGATCAAGAAGTGGTAGCCGTTTCTCACGTTCTCGACAAGAGGGAGATGCGGGTTCCGGGGGATTCCGGATATGTTGGTTGAGTCGTAATGCTGCCGGATGGACGACCATCTCCGCATTTTCTTTGATTAGAATGTATTGTGCACACCTTACTCACGGCCGGTCGTCCTATGCGAACAAGGGCAGCGTATCCCCGAGCTGAGACGCGAAGGCGGGTCTTCACCATCTGAATTCTCAACTGCCCTCCTCTGGAGGCAGTGGTCGAAAGGGTAGGTCACAAAAAATTTTAAAAGTGGGCACGTTTCTAAAATTGTAATAAGAGATAATTCAAAATGGGTACGTTTTTACAACTTTATCTAAAAGCATGGGTAGAGACCACAAGGCATTTTGCCAAAACCATCTCACAAGACAGTTTGTGTGTCCAATGAAACCCTAATGGTGTAAATAAGACCATACTTTTTGATTTAGATTGATATCTTAACAATGCGCCGAATTATAATCTAAAAACCATAATCTCCCTCTCAATGGAAAAATGCTCGAAATCGGGACAGCGTGAAAACGTCGCAAGGGGGCAAGTTAATGCATCATTCTTGATCGCAAACCGACAGTCGTTCAATTGGTGTATTGGTAGAGCTCTACCTCTAATGCCCGGAACATGCTGGTTCGAATCTGCCCGGATGAAAGTGGTTTGCACTTTTTTGCAAATTTTTGTATGAAATCTTTTAATCATTCCGACAGTCAGGAAAATGATCCATCTGTTTTCTAACTTTGTGCCATGTATTTGAATGATGTGAACTGCAAACTACGAGTGGAGCAGCTGTACACGAGTACATTGGCCCATTTTACGCCTATTCTGATTTTAATTAGCGTATGCTGACCTAATTAGAGTTGCCTAATTAAGCTGCTCCAGTGGTCATTTGTGAAGGATCCCAAGAGCTACTGAAATCGCTTTTGATCGTCCGATTTGGTCAAGAATTCCGACTGTCAGAGCTCTTGCGGATTTTGAGCGAATTCGGTATTCCCGAAAGTGGGCGTGGCTTGTGGTCTCTAAGCATGGGCACGTTTTCTACTATTGTACTGGCCTGGACACCAAAATTCGAGCACGTTATGTCATTTTGGGCCTACTTTTTTACCACTGTCTGGAGGGTTCTGAAGCGCGGTCTTTGAAGATGGAGCCTTCTTAGTGCCGAAATTTTGTTATTAGAATTTCACGAACTAGCGATCTTCATCTCCCTCTTGTCGAGAACGTGAGAAACGGCTACCTCTTCTTGATCGAAGAGATGTGTGTGGAGCTGTGAGAATGAAGAAGAGGAAGGACCCACGGTGTTCACATTGTTCATACTTTCGTAAAATAAATAACTACTGTGTGCTTAGAATGCATCCAGCGATCTTAAAGAGCCCCACACTTGTAGGAAACACGATTTAATAGGAAGACACACACCGAAAATAATTGGCAAAACATGAATGCATCGGACGGGATTTGAACCTGGGTCAGCGAATGCATGTCGCAAATCGCGCTGTGTCGCAAATTGTGAGGTTTTGTTTGTAAAATGAAATGAACAGATCGATAGAGAATTGAATTCACCATCGATAGGTCGCAAACGCTTTTTGCAGAAATTAAACCTTCTCTGCAAAAAACCTGCACCAAACGCCAAAAACTGCTTGAAAACGCACGTTTCATGTGATATTTCGAGCAAATATGCAAACCAATTCTTACGGAAACACAGTTTTAGGCATATCTTTTCATGCTCTTTCAAATGATATTTAACATGCCCCTAGATATTGAGTATCATTTTTCAAATTTGGTAGGTCAAAATGTTGATGTACTGTCACAAAAATCATATGGGAGCATACCCTACCAATAGGTATGACACCCCCAAAGTTTCAAGTCGATACGATCATTTTGAAGTCTTGTGCCACCCCTTGTATGGGACCGTCCGATTCTTACAGAGAATGCGTTTTAACACGTTTGAAGCAGTAATGACATGCCGACTAATTATCTGTTCGTTTCAATTACTCAGTAACTGCGTCTGAGCAATGATGAACATATCAGGCTGGTGCGAAAGTCTTGTGGTTTTTTGTGTCCGTACTTTGAACTATCATAATTATCTCTTCCCGAATCACAATGACTAACAAACATAGAAGTGTTTAGAGGTATGCTTGTACTTTAAATACCCACATTTCAATCAATCCGATATCGCAATCAACGCAATAAATTATTATAAACCCAATTGAAATTGATGCTCAAAATTTTGCATTAAATGTATTTTACTGGATATTTGTTGGCAAAATTCACGAAAACTGCCCATACTGATGTCTGAGAAGTATTACGTATACCCTTTCATAAAATATGTTTCAACTGTGTCTCGATTAAGTTTGGACCGAATTACATGCTATTGAAAATATGCTGTCGATGCATGAAACTTTACATGAAACTTTTTCGGATTTTTTTCGAAGACCAAGCATACAGGCTTCACTATGAGTGCGCTATATTCATCCACCAAGAGGCTTTATTCCCATAAAAAAATATTGGCGCCTGCACCTTTCACGTTTCAGAAAATTTGAATTTCTTATTTTTCAAAAAGATGCGAAATCAACATAAAAACTCAAAATGTAGTCATGTACAATTCAATGCATCCCTCGAAAGTATGTAACTTCCATCATCCATGAGAAAAAGTATGTATAGGGTGAAGATGGGAGCTTCATAAAACCACAAGGAATTGAGCATTCATGCTTCAGAAGAAACAGAATATTGAGAAATGTATCGTTTTCGATGGATAAATTTTCGCAATTTTAACTTTGTCCTGCTCTCGCCTCTCCGATTGGACAATGCTGATATGGTGCGCATATGAAAGAGTATGCAAGGCCTCATTAGTAATTAATATACGGAAGGTCATCGGTAAAATGAAAAGAAGATGGAAGGCAAAATATCAAAAAAACCACAAGACTTTTGCACCAACCTAATATTTGGGAATATTTATCCGAAGTGTATCAAGTGCGAAGTGTAACAAATAGACGTGAGATAAGATACAAATATGTTGAATTAATGGACTTTACGAAATAATCGGCTGCACTCGCTCATTGAGTGAAACAGGCGCTCACATGTTTCACAAAATTATGAAGACTGAAGATATCGTTTCCCGAACTGCAAACTATAGCTTTCACGTCACTCCCCATCACTGCTCTGATTTTGCATAGAGATCGATGAGGTCGTTCATCGCCCCGGTAATCTGTCAGAGTAGCATGTACTATTCACTTCCCAAATGGTACTGCAGTTCCCACGTTCGTTGCAAAAATTTCGAAATTGTTGCAAACGTGGCCTTCCTCTGTTATCTCGAAAATGGCGCCACGTTTATGCGCCCTCTTCGCTGTCGAGGCAAAGCGCCTTACAAATATCGAAATATGATAAGTACGAATATCGGGAGGAGTGACGTGGCCATTGCAAAAGCTAAAAGTTCCCAGGCATTATTCGTATCGCTTGTGACGATGATATCATGACATGATATTACGTGATGTCTGGGCAAACTACTATTCTTGCATTACTCCAATTATTAAATAATTACATTTATTTACAAAATGAATATAAAATAATTCGCTTAACATATGCAGCTAAAATGGAACAAAAATATTGAGGATAGAGCGTTTCATCCAAGTTGTCGGCATCGGCTGCAGAAGCAATAACAAAAAGCAAAAAGCAATGTAAAGCAATAACATTCCCACATCGTCATGGATGTCAATGTGCCAGGAAAGTGGTCGAATAAAAGTTCGCTCTTTCCTTGTTTCTCTATGAATTCCATGATGTTCAGACCCGCGACAAAATGCCCATGTTCGTTGTGCCTCCAATTTCGAAATCCTTGCGATTTTAGCTTTCAATCTTCGGTTGCTATCGCGATTAGCGCTGTACGTTTACGACCATAAACTTGCCAATATTGAAATTATGAGCAGACAAGCTGATAACATGAAAAAAGCTCTTTATAAGGCCCGATTGTCCCTCACAAACACGCTTTCCAAGTATCTTCGATATGAAGAGGAACCTTCTCTTCCTATCCATTTTGCGTGAGTCGAAAAACCGGCGTCCATTTCAACGCGTTTAATTCAGAGACTGTTCTGAGTTCGTTCCCGCCTGGCTTGGAGCTCGTTCATGTAGGGGATCCTACACAATGATGACCATGTACTTTGATGCTGCTTACGGACAGACAGTTTCCAAGTGCAAAGATATAAATGGGAAGCCGATCATCATACATAACGATGAGGTGAGCTTTCAATTGTGTGCGTTTCCCAATTTGAATACGTCTCAGCATCAATCATACTGGATGCAGTGGAGGGAAGCTAACGGATCAATCCCCTATTCAATTTCTACGATGGGTAATTTATTAGTTCACACCATTCGTATTCAAGTGCAAAAGTTAGGCATTCTCTGCAACTCCAAGACACAACGATGGGAGTGGTCTGATGGATCATCTATTGACTATAGACCTCCTTCATATAACTCGGGTATGTTCATGTTTCCCATGCCACAGTAGTAAGCGCCAGGCATGGCACGGACGGAATCGAAAAAAACTCAACGAATACTTCAAGTTAATATGAAACATACGAGAATCGCCCACTCGCTTGCTCCGAAGCATATCATTATCATGTGTGTTTCAGATGCATTATGAAACGGAAACGGATTTTGAGAGCCAAATATGATATTTTCACAAATAATTCATATTGAAACATACAGTAACCTAAAATTCCGTGTAAGAGCAAATTCGCCGCTTTTTTTAAATTTGAAAACGAGCGCGAAATGCGCTTTTCTTTTTGCACGGGGCTTAATACTATGATACGTAGAGTCAGCAAGCTCCGCCGGCTTCGTTCGTTCAATCGCTCATTTGGCCAGTATTACAATGGAATTAGCCAGCAAAACATAGTAGACTTGAGAAAGGCAGGTTCGAAAACATTTAATAATCGGTGAGGTTCGAAGTAAGGCGTATTTGAGCCAAGGGGGGTCCAGGTGAAAAAAAACAAATAGGTGCTCAGGGAAAGAATGATAGGGAGTCCCACTACGAAAATTCTGCGCTCGCAATGGAAAAAATGTAGTGAATTTAGACCTATAAGGAAGTTATGGTTATGTAATGTGTGCGAAACATAACTGAATTAGTCTCATCCCTGCGCTGTCAATTTGCGTATGGAAATATCCTCAGAGGCGTATGTACAACTTCGTACAAAGTGATTTATCATGGGGTGAGTGTCCTCTACGATAGCAACATTACCATAATGGGTAACTGAACTTTTCCCGGAACACTTCTTTAAAAATGGTACAGCATTTACCTTTTTCACTACAGGTGCGGATTAAATATCGTCCCACTCATTTCTACTTGTATCTCGCGAACAAGTTAGAACCAAGATTCCAATTTGCACCTAACTATATCTTAGTGCATTACATTTAACATATTAGCCATATGATTCGTACCTATGCCTAGCCGCATGAAATGAAGGCAAAAAATAATCATGAATTTTACTCGCTGCGCGGTTCATAATTTTAGATGATGTAAAAAAGTTATCCCGAGGGTAACGAATATTGCACGAATATATATATATCATTCTAGGCCCACATCCTGGTGCGGGGCGGTCGGGTGCACCAAAACTTTCGAAACTTTGGAAATCGGAAAAAAAACATTCTGTGTTGTCATGCTTAAGTTGTAGTACTTAAATGTATCTTGCTTTTCACCAAAAATGAAGAAAATCAGGGTGGGGATAAAAAAAGGTGCTCACTTTCGTGCAGCGAGCTCAAAATGGGTTCCGGAATCGAGTTCTTCCAAACCTTCAATTGCCCTTATTTGTGCTAAAAATTGTTCAAAATCTCCCAAAACAACATTATAAGTGTCTTCCCCCCATTATATCATCTGACCGAAAATTTGAAAATCGGTATGTTGACCAATTTAAACATGCGGGATGGGCCCAAATGCACTAAATGGGTTTCAAATAATGCACATACATCCCTCGAAACAACTCAAAGAAAAAGGGCTCCTAAAAAGGGGATATTTCACCTGAAGAATCCCAGGAAAGACCCAGCACTGTGCCCACTTTATAACTAGACCTAGAGACTCGTACTATAGATAGAAATGTAGAGCTCGATGAGCTAAACCGTACATCTGTTTAAAGTGTGTCGCTAACTTGACATTGAAGCTGCTACAGAGTCTGGAATTTGGCCAGAAATAGGAAAGAATCCCCCGAGAGCGCGTGATCTAACCGCCTGGCGCTCTCACCGCTTGACCTCTATCTCCCTCCCCTCTATTTAGTGCTATCCCGCGCACGTATATCGTAGTTTTTTGCCAACTTCCAGGCGCTGTAGCATCTGCAACATCAAGATAGAGACTCACTTTCAACAGATGAAATGTTTAGCTCATCGAGCTCTACATTTTTTAGTACGAGTCGGAATCCATTTTGAGCTCGGTGCACGACAGTGAGCGCCTTTTTTTATCCCCACCCCGATTTCATTCATTTTTGGAGAAAAGCAAGATACATTTAAGTACTACAACTTAAGCATGAAAACAAAAAGTTTTTCCGATTTCCAAAGATACGAAAGTTTTGGTGAACCCGACCACCCCGCACCAGGGAGAGATCCGGGAACGATCACCTCAACATAAAAGTTGTAGCGCATGATGGTTGTTTTCATTGGAAAAAAGATATCTGCCAGCTATCTTCACTTTGAAGGGATTTATGATCATTTCAGTGAGCGAAATTTTAATGTCGAAAAGTGATAGCGCCAAGTTTGGCCTTCTGAATACCGAGGATGACGACCGATATCGAAATTCTGACGATGCAGTTTGAAAGAGCATTATTTGACGTACTTATAACCAAAATTATAGCGGGATCGGAGAAACTTGAATCCTACCGCCGCTTGAATCCTAATCCCCTCAAATGGTCGATTCTCTCGCGATTCGCCTCACATTTGGGCTTGTGAATGGTTGTACTTCACGGCAAAGAAATATTGGAATCTGCATTTCATGTCTCCTTGTAAGGCGACAAAAATAATTTAACTGGTTCATGTGCCTCGAAAAGGCTTATTATTTTTAGGAATTTTCCGGTTTTGCATCCGGCTATGATGTATCTCAGCTCCCAGATGAGCTAGAAAGAGGGCACTGGGCCCAAAATGTGTGGGAAATTATTTCCTAAAACTTTCATGTTTAGTGCAAGTCGATTAGACAAAAAATAAAAATCATCCGGATGAAAAACCTATTTTGCCATCAAAAAATAAATATTCTCTCTATCAAGCGGTATCGTGCTACAGAATATCAATGCAATTTATGAAAGAAGAAGTGTATGTGTATGAAATAAAAATATAAAAACTGAATTCGAAGTGTCTTCAACTTGGCATATACTCAAACATGCCACCATGAAGAAAAAGTCGAAAAAAATGACTTTTTCGAAACTCTGATTTTCCTTCTTCAATCGGCCTGTTTAATCGGTCAGAAATGTGCGAGAAAAAGTTGCGTAAAAAGTTCGCGAACTTCTGATTCTCTCCATTTCGCATGCTCTCTCTCTTTCTCTGACCAGGTCGATGAAAAGTTCACGAACTTTTCGACGAACTGTGTTCGAAAATCATACTTTTCTTTTGTTTTACTTATTTTTATAAACTATTTTTGCTTTTAACTTATGACTTCTTATAATGACAACCTTCCCTTAGCTGGAATAGCTTCAGAATACAGCGTAGTGAAAGTAAACAGGGTTGGAGTATTTTTTTTCGAAAATGGGTCACCACTTTCCCCACCCTGTAATGTCAAGCTATTCCATCAGAGGGAAGGTTGTTCTTATACGCAGTCATAAGTTAAGAGCAAAAATAATTGATAAAAATAAGTAAAACAAAAGAAAAGTACGAATTTCGAACGAATTAATGCCGTTTTTTTAACGAACTTTTCAAGGAGCTGCGTGAAAAGTTAGAGAAAGGCGAGAGAGCACGCATTCTTGAGAGAGGGAAAAGGAAGTAAACAATCACTGCTTCCTTTTCCCTCTCTCAAGAACGCGTGCTCTCTCGCCTTTCTCTAAGTTTTCACGCAGCTCCTTGAAAAGTTCACGAACTTTTCGACGAACTATGTTCGAAATTCGTACTTTTCTTTTGTTTTACTTATTTTTATCAATTATTTTTGCTTTCAACTTATGACTGCTTATAAGAACAACCTTCCCTCTGATGGAATAGCTTGACATTACAGGGTGGGGAAAGTGGTGACCCATTTTCGAAAAAAAATACTCCAACCCTGTTTACTTTCACTACGCTGTATTCTGAAGCTATTCCAGCTAAGGGAAGGTTGTCATTATAAGAAGTCATAAGTTAAAAGCAAAAATAGTTTATAAAAATAAGTAAAACAAAAGAAAAGTATGATTTTCGAACACAGTTCGTCGAAAAGTTCGTGAACTTTTCATCGACCTGGTCAGAGAAAGAGAGAGAGTACACGAACAGGAGAGAATCAGAAGTTCGCGAACTTTTTACGCTACTTTTTACGCAACTTTTCTCGCACATTTCTGACAGATTAAACAAGCCGAATGTTCAAATATTGTTGTTGGTGAAAAGCATTATAGAAAATCGTGTTTTGGTTCAGTGTTCTACTCGCATTTTTTGATTATAAATTTATATTCAAAATTTTCCACAATTTTGAAATATCTTTTTGAAAAAACGTCGCGCTCATCCTCGAAGAACAAGGGTTCTTCGAGGATGAGCGCGACGTGCAAAGATATTTCAAAATTGTGGAAAATTTTGAATATAAATTTTTAATCAAAAAATGCGAGTAGAACCCTGCTTCAATACACGATTTTCTACACATACTTTTCACCAACAAAAATAATACAACCTTAAAAGAAGAAAAAAACAGAGTGTCGAAAAAGTCATTTTTTCGAATTTTTCTTCATAGTGACATGTTTGGGTAAAAATTGCCAAGTTGAAGACACTTCGAATTCAGTTTTTATATTTTTATTTCGTACACATATAATTCTTCTTTCATAATTTGCATTAAAATTATGTAGCACGATACATACCGCTTGATAGAGAGAATCGACTTGCACTAAATATTAATGTTTTTGGAAATACTTTTCCACACATTTTGGGCCTGGTGCCATCTTTCTACCTCATCTGGGAGCTGAGATACATCATCGCCGGATGCAAAACCGGAAAATTCCTAAAAGCCGGCTCTGGGACCAATGAACCATATTTATCGAAATCTTACGTCTAGTGTATCCTAACACTAAAATATGAATCGAATCTGGCAAACGTGATACACGTGATATACGTTATTTCTTGCACCTTTGATTTATTTTTATAACAATACGAAAATACAAATGACATAACTATTCGATTGGTACGTCTTTGACAAGCCATCCGTATCTAATCGAACATTCTCAAATGACATCTTTCAATAATAACATTTTTTCACAGCCCTGGATAGAGAATGTTATCAAAGCGCCAGCTGGCAAATGTATGCGAACGGAACATGGAGTTATAGTGAGTTCGGCATTAAATGCAATTTATTTGGAATTCACTTAGTCTACGTGTTCGGAAACATTAATAGGGACTGATCATACCTCGTGGACCTCGCACATCTTTTGCACCACGCAGCTTCAGCCGCCCACTGGAGATGGTTGTGACAGTTTCAATGATGACACAGATGACGGAATCTGCTATCAGGTTGGTTTTGAGCCCTTGCTAAGACACTTTTTTGTGGTGTCAGGTTCGTTCGAACGCGCAAACTTGGCAAGATGCGCAAACGACGTGCCGTAATCTAGGAGCTACTGTTGCCTCAGTACACAATGCGCAGGTAAGTTGAGTTTGATATGTGTCAATTGTGTATTTGTTCAGGAGAACCAATTCATCCGTAAGGCGGCAGTTAATCAAGGAGCAGTGAACGGAGTGTACCTCGGAGCAACGGGAACAAATAATCAGTACAAGTGGATAGATGGAACGCCCTGGGACTACAAAAATTTCTTCCCAGGTGGAAATACACACGGAAATTAACGAATCATACAACTTTCAAGGCTTCCCCGTTTCTGGCCACGGCGATTGCCTTGCAATGGATACATTCTCCAGCTCTGGAGAATGGATGAACATGGATTGCTCGTCGAGAATGGGTGTTGCATGCACTAAGAAAGGTATTGTCAAGTGTTTACTGTAAAACAATCCCGCTGCCAGTTGTTCCAAAATCGATATTTTAGCAGAGCCCAGACACGAGTGTACTGCTGGACCGTGGAAGGAGGGCCAAGTCGTATGTCATTTATTGATTTCCCGTGACCATTTGCTTTTACTACAGATCTACTCGCCCGGATACCCTTACGATTTTCCGAGCCTTGTGATTACTTCATCTCGGTCGCTTCTGGCAAGAAAGTTCGAGTGGAGGTGCAACTTTTCTCCGTTGCAAACAATTACGAAATGGTTCAGGTGCTTCTTCTCGAAGCGAATTCGTGCTGCGACCGGCTGGTAATGGAAAACAACGTGCTAGCAGGGAACCTCGTTGCCAAGTATGTTTTGTTAAGTTTGCTATTTGGAAAAATGTTACGTCAGTTTGACTGGTGAGATCTCCGACAAGTACTACACAACGCAATCCTCGAACTTCATGAGAGTCTCGTGGCAGCCGAATGGGGGAGTGAATGTGCGCGGAATGATGGTATTAATTAACAACAACTCAGAAATATAACCACATTTCAGTTCTCCTTCACTGCCGTCTGAGTATCGACAGTACATTCGCATTCAGCCCCAAAAATTGCTATTGCATTTTGTAGTCATAAATAAAATATGTATTTCCACAAGTGAGTGCATTGGCATAAGGTCAAATATTTCATTTTTAAACTGAGCCTTTACATATCTTCGTTTGAAATTTGAAAGCCAGTGAAAATGCATTATTGTATTATTCGTGCTAATAGTGAAGGATAATACCATTTTCTTTTATAAACATTGGGCTCTGGAATGCGTGTTATGTTCAACAGATGCCAAAATTTCGGCAAAAACGCGCTGCTGAATATCGGATTATCGAAAATGAGCCAAATTGTGGTACTATTGATGCCAACATGACTCATATGATTAAATAATACTACAATACATTCTTTAATACAAAATAAAATGCAGTTTCATCTAAATTTCGCTATACTTTTTTCTTTGATTCTACCGATCACGTAGATTTGGTCAAATTTTACAGGAGTTTGAAAGCACATGGGATCCTGATTTTGTATTTCTGCATCCATACTGAGTACTACTATCATTTCTCGGTTGAAACTATTGGATCTGCTTTAATATAGGTGTTTCTTGGATATCAAAATTTCATCAAAATCGATGATCAGAAAAACGAAATTTCAGAAATGGATAATTCTGAGGTACCATTGATGAGAACATGACGCACGCGGTTTAGGAATGTTAAGAACCGTTCGTAGATTGTAAATTGAGTGCATTACCTTATAATTTCGATATTTTCCTTTTTTTCGTTTCTCTCGATCAGGGATGTTTGGGCGCATATATTGGGACTTTGAAAGCACACATGAAGCTGATTATGTATATTTGAACTTAACGTGAGAACTACTGCACCTTCTTGGTCGAAACAATGGGATTTGAAATGCGAATGACCTTTTTGAGATACTAAAATTAACATAGAATCGAAGGTCGAAAAATCGAATTTTCGGAAATGCAACAATTTCAGGTTTTCAAGTTTTAATGTATTATATCAAGCTATGTAATGTTTAAAAAAATCTTGTTTAATCGATTTGCCCATCGAGTGAATGATATGGCTTCAGTTTATCACCCAGGTGCACATAAGCACTACCTTCGATTCAAAATCCACAGACTTTGAAAAGGTGAGAGTATCCAATTTGGTGTGGGTTCAATACAGGTACGAGTGTACTCCAACGTGTGCATGAAAGCTATGGGATTCCACTCGAAATGGAGATCTAGATCAAAAATACGAAATTTTTTTCCGAAAAAATATTTTTGAAGTTATGCAGAATTCAATCAAAACAAGTGTTTAGCAGTTTCAGAGTACCCCTACGTTAATGAAAATATGAAACTAAGTCCATCTTCTACCATTTAGAAGATACGATTTTCGACTTTTTTGCACTTCATGCGGATTTTCTCACGCATCTTAGGCGGTGACATAAAATATGGGACATTTTGTGCAATGCGGGCCCAAGACCCTCCTAACTACCAAGTATGGGCTTTGGGTTCTCATTGCTAGAGGACGTGTTCGGGGGGTGGTTGATATGGTCGAGTCTTACGGAGCGGGTCTCTTAATCATATCAAGCACTACCAATCAATCCTAGGTCAAACATTTATTTCATTTCCAATTTGACGTCGTCTTCCCTCACGAGATGCTGGGCTGCTCCTACTTTGGCGCCTCCTTCAATCTGCATATTGTTTTCTGATTATATTTATTAAAGGACGATGAATATACCGAGACGTAACTGCACGTTCTAATATAAAACGTCCTCCTTTCGTGATCAAAAGCAACATACATCCTTCTGCATTATGCGTTGTCGTCGCTGCTCTCTCCTCTTCTCAGCCTTTCTCTTCTGTCTTTCATCAAATTCGATGGCACACCCGTATATTAAAATGATGGCGGCGAATAAGATCATCCTTAAACAATGCCCAGCAGTATGAGTGATAAGGACTCTAGAGTTCGAGATACCATACCACGCCCTCTTCATTTTGCACACTGTCTAGACAGGTCAATCAGCTAGAGAGTGCATAAAATGAAGAGGGTGTGGTATCGTTTTTCGAACTCTAAACGAGTACCACGACGAATATATGAGTGACTATCTGAGAGAACTGAGCAATTTCACCGTGCCGTACAACGAAAAATAAAATCTCAATTTGAAGATTGTTCTAGGTAGACTCCCCAAGCTCCGCCCACTTTCCTCTGACACATTTCCCCTCGAAAGCGAGATTTAGGAATCACAAGCTTCATTCTCAACCAAATCACTCGCTCAAAAAAGGATTCGGAAGCTCTTTCCATTACCTTTCGATATAGCCCTGGCCCGCTGGTAAAAGTGTTCTCTGAATAGGTCAGCATACGATAATTAAGTTGCGAAAACGCTGGAAAACGCTGGTTTGGCGCGCTCAGCGAGCATAGACATACGGGACAAGGCTTGCCTGATAGCCTATCGGTATTCTAGTACCTCTATCAAGAAAACTCGATAAAATATTGTTTCGTTGATTTGTGATTCAAAAGAAACCAGTTCGCGATACACTGATTAGGCGGAGAGAGCGGAGTGCATTCTCTCTCTCCCCTCCTCCTTCTTTCGCTTCTGTTTCTGCCCCGGCGCGTGTAGAGAGCGCCTGGGCCTGCAAAAGAGCGCGCTTGCATCCCTTCCTCGTCTTACCTAATGGGGGTGAGGCGCATCCGGGAAAGGGCGAAGCCCTGCAAAAATTTTTGGCGATTTGACTGGAGAGGCAGCGGAATTGGCTCCGCCCCTTTCTTCCTCGTCTCGCGTTTCTGCCGCTTTCCGGTGAAATTTTTTCACGTACATTATGACCTCTAGCGCGATTCAGAGATGAGATATCGACAGACGGCCAAAAGTATGATCTTATTTGGATCCCAGCGGGCATTTTGAGTATAGTTAGGGTGGCATAGGTTCATTTCGGCTATACCCCTTGTGGTCCCTAGTTCTAGGGGTAACTTTTCACGTAGAGTTCGAAAATCTATCTTAGAAAGCCGTATCTCTGACCCCTCATTTCCTGTGTCACGCTATACCTGGGTGGTCGGTTTTTGTAACTTTTGAACGGCTCATCCAAACTCCATAAATATATAGTGATTCTGAAATATCTCGACGAAATAATCATTTTTACTGTGAAAAGTGAAGAGCTAACTCATCTGTGAAAAAAGTTTAGGCCATTTTAATTCTCAAAATTGATGCCTTGACACCTTACCCTCGGAATGCATCTTTTTGAACATGTTCATTGGATTCCACGTGAAAAGTTACCCCTAGATGTATCTTTTCGCTCCAAAAGAGCGGGATGCATGGGGTTTCCCGCTTCGAGGGAAACGAAGTTATGTAAAATCTCAGTATAAATATGTATTTTTCAGGCAAATCATAGTGATTTAAGATCACTCTTAAACAAATATTTACTATTCAAGATTGTAGAAGTATGATTACGCTTGAAAATGCGGAGTTTCGCTCATTCTTAATAATCGATTTTTTCTGATCAATGCCAATCGATAAAACTCGTGTTTAAAAATATTAATACGAGAAAATTTCTCAAAATTTTACGAAAATGCTTCCGAAATATAATTTATTTCTAATACGGAAGCTTTAAAATAGTTTTCTTTCAATAATATTTCTAAAATCACATTGTGTGGGAGCCTCTATGCAACTTTTTCTCATTTAGGTCGGTACATATTATACGAATTACTTTGAACTTGCGAGATTTCTATTGTATTTTTAAAGTTAGCAACGTTCAAAATGGAGATTCTTCGAAGATGAAAAAATCGATTTTTAAGAATGAGCGAAGCTCCGCATTTTCAAGCGTAATCATACTTCTACAATCTTGAATAGTAAATATTTGTTCAATATTTGCCTGAAAAATACATATTTATACTGAGATTTTACATAACTTCGTTTTCCTCGAAGCGGGAAACCCCATGCATCCCGCTCTTTTGGAGCGAAAATATACATCTAGGGGTAACTTTTCACGTGGAATCCAATGAGCAAAAAAGGGCATTCAGAGGGTAGGTGTCAAGGCACCAATTTTGAGAATTCAAATGGCCTAATTTTTTTTCGTAGTTGAGTTAGCTCTTCACTTCTAACAGTAAAAATGTTTATTTCGTCGAGATATTTCAGAATCACTATACATTTATGGAGTTTGGATGAGTCGTTCAAAAGTTACAAAAACCGACCACCCAGGTACAGCGCGACACAGGAAATGAGGAGTCAGAGATACGGCTTTCTAAGGTAGATTTTCGAACTACGTGAAAAGTTACCCCTAGAACAATCTTCAAATTTATACTTTATTTTTCGTTGTACGGCACATGCTTAATCCACTCAGATAATCACTCATATTGAGGTTGCAATCGAAAACATTATCAAATTTACCGGGAGAGAGAAATGGGAATAATTTTGTAGAGCGAATTCATACATTTTTAGTTTTGCTCGATGTGGGATCACAACTCACCCAAAAATGTTCGGCCCTCATCCTCCTCCATAACTACTACTAGAGCCGCCAAACCACGAAGAAGATGAAGATGATGATCCCCAGCTGCCGCCACGAGCCCCACTACTGCCTCGACCGCCACCTCCTCTTCCTGGAGAGATGTTGTTTAGCGAATTGAGAGAGTAAAGGATGCTCATTCCGATAGCACTTCATTCCGATTTTCGTTGACAACCTGAAGTTTCTCATTTTCTAGCAATTCCTCATAAAAATGCATAACTTCTTCAAGAGTGCGTGCTCTCTCTCATGTCTGACCGGCGAGAGACTAGGGTTCTCTTATTGAATTGGTTTTGTATCACTTTTTTAATGTTTCATGTTAACTATTCATAGGAGCTATGTAGGGTACATGAACCATGTCTGAAAATGATACAAAACATTCCAACAAGAGAACCCTACGATAGAGAGCATTGTGAAAGAGAGGAAATTTTTGAAAAGGACTTCCCTAATGCGATGGTAAATCATCAGGTTTCAGTGAGAAAATTATAACATTTTAGTGATTGAGACTACGCTTCGACGCAACGTCTGTCACTGTTCGCACAAGATTATGATTCAAGGTGTTCCGTGATGCAATAACTTGAATAAAGGCGAAAGCCGAAGTGTTTGCTCACCTCCTTTAGCCTCCACTAGCCAGCCATCGAGTATGACACTCAAGATTATAAAACTAGAGATAAATAGCCGGACTCCTTTGCGTAGTCCATCGTGCATCTAGTTCTGTAAATCCCCGCGTCTGAAATTAATTTGAACACATTTTACATTAATCTACACTCGACGATTCAAAAACGAATAATAACTAATACATGATGATATGTGCAAGGTGAGGTTGAAGGGTGTCTGGGTTCCGGGGGCGGGAATTCTTGTAGTCACTTAGGGGATGACGTCAATGCTTACTCACTGAGATCAAGAGAGACAATCACATGAGAGAAGGAGAGTGGGCTAGAGAAACTGTCGAATGGTGGTCGAGAGAGAGAGAGAGAGAGAGGAGAAAATTCGTCACTATATCTCCTCTTCTTCCGGTTCTCTCTATCTCTCACCCTCTCTACATCTTTCCTTATCGCTCCCTCTTCCCCCAGTCTCTCGCATATCTCCATTCTCTCATCCCTTCTCGCCTATCTTTCTTCAATGATTGTCATCTATAGTTGGCCTAATCTTTGCACACAGATGTGGAGAGGGTGTTGCGATATAAATAGAGATGGGTGGAATAGCGAAACAATACTTCGTGTCAAGATGTAACAATCAAATACAAACTGAGAACATGAAATACGCGGACTACCAGTGATCAATTTAAACAAGCTTGATCAAAGTGCCATTGATCCAAAGGGTAAAAATGAAGACAAAGGATATCCAGAAAATTGCTGTGTTTTGTTTCGCTCTAGAATACGTCTTACAACATTCTCGTTTGAGGGGATTTACATTTTTCTAACTCGGAAAAAGCCAATCAATTTTCGACTTCGAGACAGATAATTAGTAAACTTGTTCGCTTTAACCCCCACCTACTCAAACCATCAAGATGTCAAAATAGTATAGAAAAACAACACTGAAAATTCATAAAAATAAATTAAAATGTCATTGAAATAATCGGATGCAAGAAAGCGAAATGAAGTCAAAATAAGTGTGCTGCATTGTCCATTGAAGTGCACTTCACTATTTTCTTTTGACGATATAATGCTTGACTCAAAAACTCAAAAATAACTCAAACATGTAACGAACACAATCAATAATGTGTTTTATTAAAATTGCGTATTGTTATCCCATACTTACGCCCGCACCAATTTGGACAATTACGGCTGAAAACTCGTAAATTCATCGCGAAAACAATCGGAGGTTTTCGGTCGCTGACTTTGTTGTCAGCCACTTTCTGATTTTGCAGTTATATACTGTTGCACACCTGTAATTGTCGCGCACTTCCTTCAACAATGTTTTCACACTCTTTTATTGCATCGCACGGTATTCATCGAGCACACGTGTTTATAACTACGAGGTTGGATCTCAGGTGTATATAATCGACATTATGAGGCGGTATGCATTAAATCATGATTCGATTCCTCCTCATCTCTATTCTTCTTATATTTCTCGTCGCTGTATTCGCTCAGTTAGTTTACGTTAAACATTTAGATTTGAAATATTTAAATATATATATATATATATATATATCAAAACAGTGCAAAAAATAGTTCAAATTGAAATCGGCGTAACTTCCCAATGGAAAGTTTCACTCAGATATCGATATCAATTTGATGCAATGTATGCACTAGTGATGACAAATCAGATTGAAGCCGGCTTGAAGCCGGGATTCAACCCGGAATTTCAACGGCGAAGCCGGCTTGAAGGACATGCATGGTCCTAGATGGTCCTTCAACCCGGATGGTCCTTCACTCCGGCTTCATCGTTTAAAATCCGGGTTGAATCCGGATTCAAACCGGCTTGCCGATTCCGTTTTGTCATCACTAGTATGCACACGGTTCGGTATATTGTTTATCAGTGTGCTTATTTCAGCGAACCTGCCTCAGGCGAACCCCAGCCTATTTATATGTAAGTCATGTATTGAGACCTCCGACCTTTTCGACCTCAAGATAGGAACTATACAATTCCACATACTATTTCTGACCATCGCACATATACATTTAGGAAGGACATTTTAGGAAAACATTTGGAGATTTTCCGAATTATGACCATTCATGGCCCATGCAATTGTTCTCTGGTGGACGATCTCATAAAGTATTATCATTTCAGGGCTCTGTCTGGTTTGGGGGGGGGGACTTATAGGGATCCTGTCTGGGTTGGAGGGACATATCTTCGGTTGGGGGGTATATGTTGGTTTCAGGAGACATCGTTTGGGGGGACATATCCCCCCCAACCGGACACTGTCTCCCCAAACCATATAGAGCCCATTTCAGCAATCGTGATGGTAAATGGACGGCAGAGCGCCCTAAGGCGGTCCAAACCGATTCAACATTCTTCATGGATTCATACGTGCAACGAGCTCGTCTGGGGCAGCTAAAAGGCCAGACACAGAAGGAACGCTAATCGGGGAATGACCCCCTTATGGCACTAGGTCGGGTAAGACCTATGACGTCATACCGCCTTTGATCTATCAAATGCGGTATGACTTCATGGTTCTCCCGACCTAGTCCCCCTCTATCTGTCATATTGTGTATTTATTTGTGCTAATAAAATATAAAATATTGTAAATTTTCACATCCCACGTATATTTCTCGCCAGATTTATTCAGTGCATACGACTATTCAAAAAAGAATATCCAAATAAATATGACACCCTTCATGGATATGTTCATACGTGAAACAAGTGCCTCGGGAAGTCACAATCTGGAACACGGAAAATAACCAAAAAAACTGATGTATGAGCAGTCATTTGACTGTGATGTCAGTATTTAAGACATTCGGCCTGTTTAATCTGTCAGAAATGTGCGAGAAAAAGTTGCGTAAAAAGTTCGCGAACTTCTGATTCTCTCCATTTCGCATGCTCTCTCTCTTTCTCTAACCAGGTCGATGAAAAGTTCACGAACTTTTCGACGAACTGTGTTCGAAAATCATACTTTTCTTTTGTTTTACTTACTTTTATAAACTATTTTTGCTTTTAACTTATGATTTCTTATAATGACAACCTTCCCTTAGCTGGAATAGCTTCAGAATACAGCGTAGTGAAAGTAAACACGGTTGGAGTAATTTTTTCGAAAATGGGCCACCACTTTCCCCACCCTGTAATGTCAAGCTATTCCATCAGAGGGAAGGTTGTTCTTATAAGCAGTCATAAATTGAAAGCAAAAATAATTGATAAGAATAAGTAAAACAAAAGAAAAGTACGAATTTCGAACATAGTTCGTCGAAAAGTTCGTGAACTTTTCAAGGAGCTGCGTGAAAAGTTAGAGAAAGGCGAGAGAGCACGCGTTCTTGAGAGAGGGAAAAGGAAGTAAACAATCACTGCTTCCTTTTCCCTCTCTCAAGAACGCGTGCTCTCTCGCCTTTCTCTAACTTTTCACGCAGCTCCTTGAAAAGTTCACGAACTTTTCGACGAACTATGTTCGAAATTCGTACTTTTCTTTTGTTTTACTTATTTTTATCAATTATTTTTGCTTTCAACTTATGACTGCTTATAAGAACAACCTTCCCTCTGATGGAATAGCTTGACATTACAGGGTGGGGAAAGTGGTGACCCATTTTCGAAAAAAATACTCCAACCCTGTTTACTTTCACTACGCTGTATTCTGAAGCTATTCCAGCTAAGGGAAGGTTGTCATTATAAGAAGTCATAAGTTAAAAGCAAAAATAGTTTATAAAAATAAGTAAAACAAAAGAAAAGTATGATTTTCGAACATAGTTCGTCGAAAAGTTCGTGAACTTTTCAACGACCTGGTTAGAGAAAGAGAGAGAGTACACGAACAGGAGAGAATCAGAAGTTCGCGAACTTTTTACGCAACTTTTTACGCAACTTTTCTCGCACATTTCTGACAGATTAAACAAGCCGATTATCGAAGTTGTTTTTGTTCAAATGCATTAAAGGGGTTTCTGCCGATGATATTCCAACATCTGATCTCCTCAGAAATAATTGGTCCGTCCCTGAAATATCAAAATGATATTTTGTTGGATGGGATGGCCATGCATTCATTTCACATCTTTATGCATGCGAAAATAAAATAATAAGTATGTTTGTGAAAAATATGTACAGTATTTTAAAATGGAAAAAAATTCACTGATTCAGCACGATATGCACTGCATATTCCAACGGGCGACATTGAAAAAAATGAAGTCTGTGAATATTTGGTTGGTTTGTACAGGGTGTCCAAAAAGTATTGTTACACTTTTGAAACGCGAATTTTTTTAACATGTAGGTCGAGTTGTCAAAACCTGTAATAACACGTTTGAGCCCACCCTTCGGTGCGTTGAGGGAACCTACTAATTAGTTTCCCATAGTCATGGTTCGTCCAAATCGCTATCGTCAAACTATTATCAACCTTTGGACCCTCGGCGACCCCCCAGATTCCATCAGGAGGAAGCTTCGTATTTCCCGAATGACAGTCTATCGCACCATCTCCCGTTTCAAGCAGTTGGGCACTGCGAAGGACCGTCCAAGATCAGGAAGACCCAAGACCGCTCTCACTCAGAAGAACAGGAGAATCGTGGAGAAGAGAGTGAATCGCAATGCCAAACGATCCATCAGGAAGATGGCTAAGGATCTCAAGATCTCCAAAGGATCCGTGTGTGCCATCGTTCATTCTCTTCTCAAGTCCTACCCCTACAAGATGAGAAAGGGCCATGGCCTCACTGATGTCCACAAGCAGAAGCGCCTGGAGAGATGCAAGCTGCTCCTTCAGCGGGCCGATCGTGGGGAGCACTTGACTACCGTTTACTCTGACGAGAAGCTGTTCTCAGTCGAGGAGGTCTACAACAGTCAGAACACCAGGATCATCGCCAAGTCTCCTCAGCAAGCTGACGCCAGAGGTAGAACCATCTCTCGCATTGCCCACCCCCAGGCACTGATGGTTTGGGCTGGTGTGTGCTCGACGGGCAAGACTCCTCTCGTGTTCTTGGATCCCGGGGTCAAGATCAACAAGGAGTACTACACCAGGGCAATTCTCCAGAAGGCCCTTCTCCCCTGGTCCCGCTCCCACTTCAAAGGGGCTCGCTGGACCTTCCAACAGGATTCAGCGCCTGCTCACTCGGCAAAAGTGACGCAGGCATGGTGTCGCGCCCATCTGCCCGACTTCATCTCGAGTGAGGAATGGCCCTCGAACTCCCCCGATCTCAACCCTCTGGACTTCAGCATTTGGTCAGTGTTGGAGAAGGAGGCCTGCTCTACTCGCCACAAAAACCGCGATTCCCTCAAGGCAGCCCTTCTCAAGGCATGGGAGAAGATCGACGTCCCTTACCTGCGGGCCGTCATCGACTCGGTCCCTCGTCGTCTCAGAGAGGTCATCGCGGCCAATGGAGGCCAGATCGAGTGATCGTGCATTGTTATGTTCATATGGTCACTGATAAATACTGTGCCCCGTTTGAGTTGTCTATGTTGCTTTTAAAGAAAGATACATGGTTTTTTCCGTGTAACAATACTTTTTGGACACCCTGTATTCATAAGAAACAGAAAAAAAAATTATTCTGCGTTGTTAAATCCAAACTTAAAACTCTGAAATAAACTCTGAAACTCAACGAAATTTTTCTTCATGTTTTTATCTGTATCTTCAGCACTTCTAGTATTGCTCGCCACCACACCATCCTCATCGATCAAACTCATTACAATGGGCGTTTTGTGTGAAAAGAACGGTGAGTGGTTGGTTCGATATCCGCTGATTGATCGGTTCTTTTGAAAAATTTGGCAACAATGACAATTTCAGCCGAACCGCGTCACACATGTACTGCTCGTCCTTTCAAGGAGGGAGAAATTGTAAGTGAGTTAACTCAGTGATTTAGAAAATCCAAATTTCAGATCTACTCTCCCGGATATCCCTATGATGCCTCTGAGCCTTGCGATTACTTCAATTTCTGTCGCAGCTTGAAAGAAAGTCCAAGTAGAGGTAAACTGAAACTAGCGTTAATAAGTATAGAATTTGTGTTCATAGGGAAAAAGCAGAATAATCAATCCATATGCCAGTCATAACATCCTTGCAGGTTGTGCTACTCGAAGCAAACACTTGCTGCGATCGTCTCGTGATGGAGGATGCTGGAAATTGCTGGAAATATCATTGCTGGACATATCGCGGCCATGTAGTTCAATACGTTATTACTATTCCAAAATCCGTTGTTTTTTTTCAAACTGACGGGAGAGATGTCGAACCAGTTTTACACCACCGAGTCATCGAACTTCTCGTGGCAGCCTAACGGAGGAGTAAATGTGCGAGCCGCTATGGCTTGCTAATTTCTGATTCCGGAACAATGAAAACCCTTGCAGTTCACCTTTACTGGCGTCTGGTGCGCTTATTTATCAAAATTGTGATTGTATTCTCGTAATTGCTCTACAAGGGCATCCTCAGAACAACGTATTGACGTCTGGTTTCTCCGAATATGTATAATGGTTAAAATTTCGCGAGATTGATTTCATGATCCATTGTAATGGATATGCGACGCTCCCACTTCTTGGATCGGCAAAACAATATGTTGCACATCTGCGATCGTCCATGGTGCATCGACATCGAATTTCGAGATATGTCACACAAAGATATGTCACGGCAAACAAACACGAGATATGTCACACACACACACACACACACAAACTCTCTGCTGATCTATCTCCTTCTCGCTCTGACGAACTTCTCTGCGCAAGTGTGAAAACGAGCGTACACTGCAAATTGAGCGATGCACACGCACAAACACAATTGTCTCTATTCGCTCCTAATCCTGCAAATGTCATCAACCCGAGTGTCAAGAAACATACGAGATGCAATTTGTGCAAAAGGTGTATAAAATGGGAAGAATGAGGGAGTGAATACATCGAATCATGTTCCGATTTCTCATCGTTGCCTTTCTCCTTCTCGTTGCAGCATTCGCTCAGTTCGTTTGCACTTGTAAACGTTCCAATTTAAAGAAATTATTAAATTGGAATAATTATTAAAATTATTTTTAAAAAATAAATAAATTAATATTCTAATTGTAAATATTCCTCACCGGACGTCATCGCGTAGTGTAGCCATCTCTGTAATTTGTTTAAGCGACATCGCTTGAAGTGGTTGTACCTTTAGCTTTACATGTCTAAATATTCAAATGTATAATATATGAGAGGAATCGCGAGACAATATACCACGCCGCGGCGGTAGGAAAAAAGTTTATCCTATCTGGAAGAAATTTCTGTGGGAAGTACTTCAAATGACGCTCTTTCAAACTGCGTCGTCAGAATTTCGATATCTCTCGTCATCGTCGAGATTCAGAAAGCCAAACATTGGACTATCACTTTTCGAAAGTGAAATCGGGAACACAAAAATGATCATAAAATCGTTTAAAATAACGATAGAAAGTCGTTCTTTGCTTAGAAAGAAAGCTAATAACAGGCGCTACAACTTTCATGTTTACATAATCATTCGTGGTGTTCATCCTGGTGCGAAGCGGTCGGGGGAACCAAAAATGTCATAACTTTGGAAATCGAAAATTCCTTTTGAGTTATCATGCTTAAAACGCGTTCTCTGTAAGAGTGCAGTGGGTATGGCACAACTCCGTCAAAATGATCGCCTAGTGCTCAAACTTTCAGAATATGACCACTAGGGATCAGTAATCGTTCATTCGAGAGTTGAAAGAAAAATATCGATTTTGACCTACAAAAATCGATAATTTCAAATTTTAGATTTCGACCTTTTAATATAGATCATTCGAAAGAGCTTGAAAAGTTATTCAAGAATCTACGTTTCCGTCGAAAATAAGCAATCAGGAAACCAGAAATCGATAACAATGTGCATTTTTTCGCTCATTTCGACATATATCGCCTACACTACCCCTCTTAAAGTAACCCCCGCCCTCCAGTTTCGACATATGTTGTACCAAATGTATCGTATAATACGAAAAACTTATAAAATCGCCATATTTTCAATGACGAAGAACTGATAATATCGCTCGAAATGACAACAACCCCCGTAGATTTTTGAAGTTTCAGACCAATTATTCTTCACTGTTCACTAGTGATACGCTCCCAAATCGACATCACGATTCATATGCGAAGTTATGGAACATATATCAATAGTTTCCATCGCGTTGCAAATGCGTTTTTATGTTTCAAAAAATATGATTTTCACCACTGAAATCACCAATTTCCCAATCAACACATTGGTGGAGGTCTATGCCACCAATTCTTATTCATGGCTATGCATACTATACTATTTGTGTAGCTAACACGTGTAATGATCTCGAAATGATGAGTTAGTAATTGGGAAATTGGTGATTTCAGTGGTGAAAATCATATTTTTTGAAACATAAAAACGCATTTGCAACGCGATGGAAACTATTGATATATGTTCCATAACTTCGCATATGAATCGTGATGTCGATTTGGGAGCGTATCACTAATGAACAGTGAAGAATAATTGGTCTGAAACTTCAAAAATCTACGGAAGTTGTCATTTCGAGCGATATTATCAGTTCTTCGTCATTGAAAATATGGCGATTTTATAAGTTTTTCGTATTATACGATACATTTGGTACAACATATGTCGAAACTGGAGGGCGGGGGTTACTTTAAGAGGGGTAGTGTAGGCGATATATGTCGAAATGAGCGAAAAAATTCACATTGTTATCGAATTCTGGCTTCCTAATTGCTCATTTTCGACGGAAACGTAGATTCTTGAATAACTTTTCAAGCTCTTTCGAATGATCTATATTAAAAGGTCGAAATCTAAAATTTGAAATTATCGATTTTTATAGGTCAAAATCGATATTTTCCTTTCAACTCTCAAATGAACGATTACTGGTCGCTAGTGGTCATATTCTGAAAGTTTGAGCACTAGGCGATCATTTTGACGGAGTTGAGCCACTATCTCACCCTTTCACTGTGTTCTTACGGAGAACGCGTTTTAAGTTGTAATACATGTATGTGCCTCACTCCAATGACAAGACAGAAACTTACTTTCAACAGATAAAATGTTCATCTCGTCGAGATCTATATTTCTAGCCATGAATCAGGTCCCTGTGTACGGTTTGACCTTATGTGCATTCCAGCGCCTTTCGTTGGATTTCTGAGGTTGTATTTGGCATTTCCAGATGCCCGCTTTTGGAGAGTAGTTTCCAGGAATGTTTTTACATTATTTGAAATAACTTTAGCGCAATAGAGCTCATCTCGCAACTTGGAAAAGGTCAAAATATCGATTTTCAAATTTTCGGTTGGAAGACCATTTATGACCAATGAAAGCGCAATAACATGGGGGGAAACAAAGTAAAATGCTGTTTTCGGTAGTTTTAGATGATTTTGAGCCCAAATGAGGTAAATTGAAGATACGGAAGTACTCTTGTCCGGAACTCGTTTTGAGGTCGTTTCACCATATTGAGCCCGCTTTTTTTTCTATGCTCCGATTTCCCTAATTTTTGGGCAGGAGTGAGGCACATACATGTACTACAACTTAAGCATGATAACTCAAAAGGCATTTCCGATTTCCAAAGTTATGACATTTTTGGTTCCCCCGACCGCTTCGCACCAGGATGAACACCACGAATGATTATGTAAACATGAAAGTTGTAGCGCATGTTATTAGCTTTCTTTCTAAGCAAAGAACGACTTTCTATCGTTATTTTAAACGATTTTATGATCATTTTTGTGTTCCCAATTTGACTTTCGAAAAGTGATAGTTCAATGTTTGGCCTTCTGAATCTCGACGATGACGATACATATCGAAATTCTGACGACGCAGTTTGAAAGAGCGTCATTTGAAGTACTTCCCACAGAAATTTCTTCCAGATAGGACAATTTTTTTCCTACCGCCACTCACCCCCCTCAAGTGGTCGATTCTCTGGCGATTCCTCTCATATATCGATGATTTTATACAAACATTTTTGTTTTATACAAACCTGCGGATATCTGAAACCATCGTTGTTTCAGATATCCGCAGGGTAATTCCGCACTCGGCAACCAGGCCGCCACGCAACTCGACGATCCCAGACTCTCAGCCCAGGACATTATGCGAATTAAACCAGGAAAAGACGACTGAATTAAGAAACGCTGTCTATCCTATTTCGACTAATGAGAGTTGTGTCGTATTGTTGATAAATTCAATGAAAAACAATTGAATTTACGAAGCAGAAATCATCGCAAACGATGGATGGCACTATTGACAGAAGTGCATCACGTAGCTCAATTCTTAGTAACAATTGAGAATCGCATACATATATATATATATATATATATTATCTACGCTCGGCGGCGCAACGGAAGACGAATAATTACTTAAGCGTTGTGATACAAGAGTGTTGACTCTCCTCACACTGAGGAAGAAATACGAATGAAGGAATACGATAAGAAGGGAGGAATGTGGGGGATGGGGGGATGGAGGTGCAATCGTAAAATGAGAAGATCCAATCGGCTGGTCTCATCTGTCTTCGTCTGGTCTGATGGGGAGTTTTATCGAAGAGGGGGCACTCGATGTAAACCAGGTAGACTCTGCTCCGAGATCCAGCGTCAGAAGATCTTTAAATAGGGGGAGGGGGCGAGGATGAAAGGTGGAGGTAAAATATGTAGCAACAATGACAATTTTAGCAGAACCCTATCACACGCAGAACCCTACCGCTGGACCATTCAAATACTGAGAAATTGTAAGTGAGTAATATAAAAAGGGCTAAACTAATATTTCCAAGAGGCAACGTCAGTTTGATGAGACTCATTTTCAATAACGCTGAATTCCACGAAAAAATCACAGTTATGCGAAAGGCTAAACCGTTATAAAAACGTGCAAGACGATTGTTTTAAAAATTTGTTTATCAAATTAGTGTATAATTAGTAATAATTTCCAAGTTCATTTACAATTTGTAATTATAGATAAATTTGTATGGATGTTTATTCGAATTAAATCATGTAGCAGGACATGGTGGGAAATCTTCTTATTATTTGTTTCCCCAGATAATCTGATTCTTGCACTTGGGTAATCAACACTGACTTCATAACTCCTGGTATACTGCAAATAGACAAGATAAAGAAGCATTGACAGATTGAACTAATTCAGACACTACCAGTTTAATCCCCCACTCAAATTCCTTCCTTTTGTGCAGGATCAGTTAGGTTTCAAAATCATAGCTCGTCCCCACTCTCCATTGCACGATAATCAACTTGATTATCGGGTAATTCGAAATTGAATTTCAAGCGTCGACGAGTGATGGGTTATGTTTCAAAAGTGGAGAGCAGATTCCCCCCCCCCTTTCCATTGCACGATAATCAACTTGATTATCGGGTAATTTGAAATTGAATTTCGCGCCTCGACGAGTGATGGGTTATGCTTCAAAAGTGGAGAGGAGATTCCCCCCCCCTTTCCATTGCACGATAATCAACTTGATTATCGGGTAATTTGAAATTGAATTTCGCGCCTCGACGAGTGATAAGTTATGCTTCAAAAGTGGAGAGGAGATTCCCCCCCCCCTTTCCATTGCACGATAATCAACTTGATTATCGGGTAATTTGAAATTGAATTTCGCGCCTCGACGAGCGATGGGTTATGCTTCAAAAGTGGAGAGGAGATTCCCCCCTTTTCCATTGCACGATAATCAACTTGATTATCGGGTAATTCGAAATTGAATTTCGCGCCTCGACGAGTGATGGGTTATGTGTCAAAAGTGGAGAGGAGATTCCCCCCCCCCTTTCCATTGCACGATAATCAACTTGATTATCGGGTAATTTGAAATTGAATTTCGCGCCTCGACGAGCGATGGGTTATGCTTCAAAAGTGGAGAGGAGATTCCCCCCTTTTCCATTGCACGATAATCAACTTGATTATCGGGTTATTCGAAATTGAATTTCGCGCCTCGACGAGTGATGGGTTATGTTTCAAAAGTGGAGAGGAGATTCCCCCCTCTTCATTGCACGATAATCAAGTTGATTATCGGGTAATTCGAAATTGAATTTCGCGCGTCGACGAGTGATGGGTTATGCTTCAAAAGTGGAGAGGAGATTCCCCCCCCCCTTTCCATTGCACGATAATCAACTTGATTATCGGGTAATTCGAAATTGAACTCGACGAGTGATGGGTTATGTTTCAAAAGTGGAGAGGAAATTCCCTCTCCTCCCTACCATCGTTCATGCTTGCTCCGGGGAGGGGGGGGGGGTGCGCAAGTCGTCGTCGGCATGGACATCTATGGTTACAGTACCCAATCGATCATACAGTACCCCCAGATACCGTATACCACTACTGTAACACCCGATTACCGCAATCTAACGTTATTCTTAAAAAGTCCTGGTACCGTGCCTAATCGATTGTACAGTACCCAAGTCGTTACAGTAACCCAGTTCCATGGGTCAGATCCAGCTCCTTGGGTCAAACAATTTTCAAAAATTGACAAACATTTTTCTAAACTTCCCAAATCGATTATAAAATGGTTATACGGAACAAGGGATAAGGTAGAATACTTTAAAATAATTTTACTATCGATTTTGAATTTTTAGAAAAATGTTTGACCCAAGGAACTGGATCTGACCCACGGAACTGGGTTACGGTAGTTAAATGGGTACTGTATAATCGATTGGGCACGGTTCCAGGACTTCTTAAAAATAAAGTTAGTTTGCGATAATCGGGGTTACGGTAGTGGTATACGGTAACTGAGGGTACTGTATGATCGATTCATGCTTCCCCTTTTAGCAGGGGTACCCCGGGAAAAAAATCTATTGGTATGTCAAGACTAAGTACCGTACACAATCGATAGTTCATCACTCTGTGATACCGTATATGGTTATCGTAACCTACCGTCACCTACCGTTACCCCGATTATCGCGAAATACTTTTTTTTACAAAAAGTCAAAGTACCGTACCCAATCGATAGTTCATCACCCCCTGATGCCATATATGGCTACCGTAACCTACCGTCTTGAAACATAACCCATCAATCGTCGACGCGCGAAATTAAATTTCGAATTACCCGATAATCAAGTTGATTATCGTGCAATGAAGAGGGGGGAATCTCCTCTCCACTTTTGACACATAACCCATCACTCGTCGAGGCGCGAAATTAAATTTCGAATTACCCGATAATCAAGTTGATTATCGTGCAATGAAGAGGGGGGAATCTCCTCTCCACTTTTGACACATAACCCATCACTCGTCGAGGCGCGAAATTCAATTTCGAATTACCCGATAATCAAGTTGATTATCGGGTAATTTGAAATTGAATTTCGCGCCTCGACGAGTGATGGGTTATGCTTCAAAAGTGGAGAGGAGATTCCCCCCCCCCTTTCCATTGCACGATAATCAACTTGATTATCGGGTAATTTGAAATTGAATTTCGCGCCTCGACGAGTGATAAGTTATGCTTCAAAAGTGGAGAGGAGATTCCCCCCCCCCTTTCCATTGCACGATAATCAACTTGATTATCGGGTAATTTGAAATTGAATTTCGCGCCTCGACGAGCGATGGGTTATGCTTCAAAAGTGGAGAGGAGATTCCCCCCTTTTCCATTGCACGATAATCAACTTGATTATCGGGTAATTCGAAATTGAATTTCGCGCCTCGACGAGTGATGGGTTATGTGTCAAAAGTGGAGAGGAGATTCCCCCCCCCCCTTTCCATTGCACGATAATCAACTTGATTATCGGGTAATTTGAAATTGAATTTCGCGCCTCGACGAGCGATGGGTTATGCTTCAAAAGTGGAGAGGAGATTCCCCCCTTTTCCATTGCACGATAATCAACTTGATTATCGGGTTATTCGAAATTGAATTTCGCGCCTCGACGAGTGATGGGTTATGTTTCAAAAGTGGAGAGGAGATTCCCCCCTCTTCATTGCACGATAATCAACTTGATTATCGGGTAATTCGAAATTGAATTTCGCGCGTCGACGAGTGATGGGTTATGCTTCAAAAGTGGAGAGGAGATTCCCCCCCCCCTTTCCATTGCACGATAATCAACTTGATTATCGGGTAATTCGAAATTGAACTCGACGAGTGATGGGTTATGTTTCAAAAGTGGAGAGGAAATTCCCTCTCCTCCCTACCATCGTTCATGCTTGCTCCGGGGAGGGGGGGGGTGCGCAAGTCGTCGTCGGCATGGACATCTATGGTTACAGTACCCAATCGATCATACAGTACCCCCAGATACCGTATACCACTACTGTAACACCCGATTACCGCAATCTAACGTTATTCTTAAAAAGTCCTGGTACCGTGCCTAATCGATTGTACAGTACCCAAGTCGTTACAGTAACCCAGTTCCATGGGTCAGATCCAGCTCCTTGGGTCAAACAATTTTCAAAAATTGACAAACATTTTTCTAAACTTCCCAAATCGATTATAAAATGATTATACGGAACAAGGGATAAGGTAGAATACTTTAAAATAATTTTACTATCGATTTTGAATTTTTAGAAAAATGTTTGACCCAAGGAACTGGATCTGACCCACGGAACTGGGTTACGGTAGTTAAATGGGTACTGTATAATCGATTGGGCACGGTTCCAGGACTTCTTAAAAATAAAGTTAGTTTGCGATAATCGGGGTTACGGTAGTGGTATACGGTAACTGAGGGTACTGTATGATCGATTCATGCTTCCCCTTTTAGCAGGGGTACCCCGGGAAAAAAATCTATTGGTATGTCAAGACTAAGTACCGTACACAATCGATAGTTCATCACTCTGTGATACCGTATATGGTTATCGTAACCTACCGTCACCTACCGTTACCCCGATTATCGCGAAATACTTTTTTTTACAAAAAGTCAAAGTACCGTACCCAATCGATAGTTCATCACCCCCTGATGCCATATATGGCTACCGTAACCTACCGTCTTGAAACATAACCCATCAATCGTCGACGCGCGAAATTAAATTTCGAATTACCCGATAATCAAGTTGATTATCGTGCAATGAAGAGGGGGGAATCTCCTCTCCACTTTTGAAACATAACCCATCACTCGTCGAGGCGCGAAATTCAATTTCGAATTACCCGATAATCAAGTTGATTATCGTGCAATGGAAAGGGGGAGGGGAATCTCCTCTCCACTTTTGAAACATAACCCATCACTCGTCGACGCGCGAAATTCAATTTCGAATTACCCGATAATCAAGTTGATTATCGTGCAATGGAAAGGGGGAGGGGAATCTCCTCTCCACTTTTGACACATAACCCATCACTCGTCGAGGCGCGAAATTAAATTTCGAATTACCCGATAATCAAGTTGATTATCGTGCAATGGAAAGGGGGAGGGGAATCTCCTCTCCACTTTTGAAACATAACCCATCACTCGTCGAGGCGCGAAATTCAATTTCGAATTACCCGATAATCAAGTTGATTATCGTGCAATGGAAAGGGGGAGGGGAATCTCCTCTCCACTTTTGACACATAACCCATCACTCGTCGAGGCGCGAAATTCAATTTCGAATTACCCGATAATCAAGTTGATTATCGTGCAATGGAAAGGGGGAGGGGAATCTCCTCTCCACTTTTGAAACATAACCCATCACTCGTCGACGCGCGAAATTCAATTTCGAATTACCCGATAATCAAGTTGATTATCGTGCAATGGAAAGGGGGAGGGGAATCTCCTCTCCACTTTTGACACATAACCCATCACTCGTCGACGCGCGAAATTCAATTTCGAATTACCCGATAATCAAGTTGATTATCGTGCAATGGAAAGGGGGAGGGGAATCTCCTCTCCACTTTTGAAACATAACCCATCACTCGTCGACGCGCGAAATTCAATTTCGAATTACCCGATAATCAAGTTGATTATCGTGCAATGGAAAGGGGGAGGGGAATCTCCTCTCCACTTTTGAAACATAACCCATCACTCGTCGAGGCGCGAAATTCAATTTCGAATTACCCGATAATCAAGTTGATTATCGTGCAATGGAAAGGGGGAGGGGAATCTCCTCTCCACTTTTGAAACATAACCCATCACTCGTCGAGGCGCGAAATTCAATTTCGAATTTCCCGATAATCAAGTTGATTATCGTGCAATGGAGAGTGGGGACGAGCTCTGATTTTGAAACCTAACTGATCCTGCACAAAAGGAAGGAATTTGAGTGGGGAATTAAACTGGTAGTGTCTGCATAAGTTCAATCTGTCAATGCTTCTTTATCTTGGCTATTTGCAGTATACCAGGAGTTATGAAGTCAGTGTTGATTGCCCAAGTGCAAACATCGGATTATTTGGAGAAGCGGAAAAGAAGAAGATCTTCTACCATGATCCACTACCTTGTAATTCGATAAAATGCATTCCAAATAATATTATCATCCTCATAATATGCATACATATTTTGCATAGAACGAACATTTTCTCGGGTTAGAGAAACTAGAAGCAAAAATAACTCGATTCCTGAATTTGACAATGTTTATGGATATTCGGGTATAATTGCCGTGTTTTCACCATTAGTTTCACCAATCTGACTCTACAACTCGGAAAAATTAGTTTGTCCCGTTTTATATCATGGATTTACAAATCCCAAATTATAAGATCTACTCTCCCGGATATCCATATGATGTCTCGGAGCCGTGTGATCACTGCCTTTCTGTAGCAGATGGGAAGAAGGTCCGAGTAGAGGTAGCGCACATATTATTCATTATATTATAATACTTGGCCGAAACTCGTGTTTATTAGCATAGAACACATCGCTCATAGGGAAACAGTTGCATAATCTGCCCATATGTGATCCCAATGTTCCAAGTTCTTCTTATCGAGGCCACCACTTGCTGCGACCGCCTCGTTATGGCGGACGATATCCTCGCTGGAAATATCGTTGCCAGGTAGTTCAATCAGTGCTTTACCGTTCAAGAAAATTGTTTTTTTTCAGCTTGACAGGGGAGATTTCGAACCAAGCCTACACTACTCAGTCATCGAACTTAATGAGGGTGTCGTGGCAGCCGAATGGCGGGGTAAATGTGCGAGGAGCGATGGTTAGTGAATCACTGATTCGAGAATAATGAACATCATTGCAATTCACGTTCATTGATTTGTGGCCACTAGTGGCCGAATATTTCACAAGCGTCAATACACATCACGAAATAATATTTTATCGAATCAATCAAATGAACTTGACAAGATTACATGTCCTTACTTCATCGGAGCTCTTCGTTCGGCCTCCCTCCCCCCTAACGACTACTACAATTTTTTCGATGCGATGCCCCGTCGGTGAATGCTGACCTCGCTATACCGTATCCTCATATACAGTACCGGACAAAAGTTTCGCAACAAATTTCTCATTGTCATAACTTCGTTCAAAATTGAGCTAGAGAGTTATGGTTGTAAGCATTCGAGAGGTAAATATCAGGAAAAAATGGTCATATGGTATTTGGTCTGAAACACATTTATTGTGGGTTTCTGTATTAAATTTTCTGCATCACAATTTTCATGTATTTTTTTAAACTCAGCCGAAAGTCGATGTTATATCTCACGAACTGTGATGAAAGTATACCCATTGATGTTTGCAATCCACTGTCTGGCTTGCTCGCTGCACATCGAAAAGAGTTAATATATCGATTTTCCGAGACATCCGAGATGTGTTTCAACGGCTATATATTCGCTCCCAGTTGAGCGATAGGGCCCCTATTGCGCAGCTACTATAGACTAGTAATGTAGAAACATTTTACCAAGTTTGGTAGTGAACAATATTCAATTTTACCTTGTACCGTGTTTCAAGGCTCGTGACTATCTGACTCTATGTGGTAATTGGACTGTAAAATGTGCTGGACAAATCGTATCACTTTACCATTTCACACACTTGTTCATTAATAGATTCTACATAAAGATGCAATAAATGGGATTTTTTCGGTAGCGTTAAAGGTCGTCTCCACATGTATGAAAATTCGTGTCTAAAATTTTTCGATTTTTCCAATTTGTTGTCTGATCACTACCAAACTTGGTAAAATGTTTCTACATTACTAGTCTATAGTAGCTGCGCAATAGGGGCCCTATCGCTCGCCGTTGAAACACATCTCGGATGTCTTGGAAAATCGATATATTAACTCTTTCCGATGTGCAACGAGCAAGCCAGACAGTGGATTGCAAACATCAATGGGTATACTTTCATCACAGTTCGTGAGATATAACATCGACTTTCGGCTGAGTTTAAAAAATACATGAAAATTGTGATGCAGAAAATTTAATTCAGAAACCCGCGATAAATGTGTTTCAGACCAAATACCATATGGCCATTTTCTCCTGATATTTACCTCTCGAATGCTTACAACGATAACTCTCTAGCTCAATTTTGAACGAAGTTATGACAATGATAAATTTGTTGCGAAACTTTTGTCCGGTACTGTATCGACAACATAGCTTATTATGTGTTCGATTTTTTTTTATACTATACTCCCCGACTGAATCGTTTTCAGGAAATTTTATGTGAATGCTGAAACCGATGGAAGAGGTCGAGTGGGAGTGATACAATGAAAGGAAAGTAATAGTCTCTTCAACTCACTTACCTGTTATACGGGGCGAGAGCGCATACGGAATGAAGTGAGTAGTGTCTCTTGAAGCCATCCTTATAGGACAACGCTAGGTAATACTCATGAACTAATTATTTAAATTTAATTACAATTCACTTTTCATTTTGTTTTGTTTGTTTTATGCCAAAGCGTATCAGCAAGCAATCGAATGGATTTCGAAATATTGGGAGGGTTCTGAAACATATTTAAAAATGAAATGAACGACGTAGCATCGAGATTTGCCCGTTCTCCTCAGAATAGCTGAATTCGCTTTATGATTTCTGAATCGGCATTTTTTTCAGATTATCGATTTTTACTACTCGTGGTGCGATGACGATTGTGCAATATTAAGCTCGCTCTATATCAACAAGTATTCGAACATATTGCATATTGAATTCGATTTTAGTATGCACCAACTGTGGGTGCTAAAAATGCCAAGAGGGTGTTTTTGCGGTTTTCATCCAGTTGCACACACACCCCGGAATGCAACACTGCTTTCACGAGGAATGCAAGTGAATGATCAATGATCAAATATAAAAGTCGCTTCACATCTATGTTCGCTGTTGGAGGAGGCGATGCGGTACGCATGAGTTGAAAATGTCCGTTCGACCGACACGAATCCGGTTATAGGCAACTAAAGTTGAAGAAAGAGACGGAGTTGATGCGTGTAATCGTTGGTCTTACGCAGCATAAAAGCTGCGAGATGAAAAACATTTCTTTATTTGGCGGATGACACCTTCTCTGAAATTTGAAAATGGAAAGTGAAAATTGGAGGGACAGTTTCCACTATCAGATTCTTTATTTGTGTTTATCATTTTTCGATATACAATAGGTAGCGAAAATGAGTAAGTGAGACCAGAAGTATTCACAAGGCAGGAAAAAAGGATTGAAAGAAATAATTGGTCTTACGATGAACATTTTCGAAAAACAATAGCTTACATAATGGTAAAGCCCGTCGTTTGTGGAGAAAGCAAATGAGAACAACGATAAGTACGAAAAAGTGATACAAAAGATGTGATACAAAACATCAGAGAGAAACATTGATTGCTGTCGAAAATGATGAGAAGTGTCACAGACTAGGAGAGAGTGAGCTTGGAGCTACAGATAATTCGAATTCGTGCAATGGCCTACTCTTCTCCATTACTCATTCGTTAGGGCGTGTCGAATGAGAAGACTATTACAGGGAATTCGAAATCTACTGAAAGAAGTCAAGAAACAGTGGGAACAAAGACATATCTCACGGCACGCTTATTAGGATTTGGTAACCAGTGGAGAAGATTCGGTCGATAAATCAGTGCATGTTGGAGCGAGGAGTCGTGGGAGATGTCATAGTTGACGAGGGTCTGCAATGCATTTGATTTTTTTTTACAATTTACATTTGAAAATTTGTAGAGACTTGCATCAGATTGTCCAAGCATAGATCGTTTTATTCGAAAAAAAGTGATTTTCGGGTACAGAGTCAGATCGGATACGATACAAGATCTATAATAAATAGTAGGGATAACCAAAATATGCGTTACCTGCTTCCGGTCTTTGTGTTGATGACGACATGAGGCAGCGACTGCAGCAGCTGCGTTGAAGGAGGTTGAGGAGGAGGAGGGGAGTTGTAGGACATCCTGAGATTGATATGGAGTTATGAACCAATGAATATGAAAGAATTGCTTGCCAACAACATAGTTCATCCGAACGGATGCCCATACGTGCACTTTTTTAAATTCGTCCTCGAAAAAGCGGAATACGATTACTTACAATAGCTCTCACAACTTTATGCACTGAACTTGAAACATAACATACTAATAAATGTAAATTTTTGAAACTCACAGATTTACATTTCCATAGTGCATCTGGGCTCTTCTACCTGCCTCTGCCTCTGCGTCCTCCTTCAATTTGATTGAGCCGACGCCCCGCCGGTGGTTGTTCATCTGCAAGGATACTGTATCTTACCGTACCTCACCTATAGTATACTGAGTTAGGGGTTCTGTCCACCACGCCACAGTCTTCATTACGGTCTTTACGGTTAGTTGTTCGCGCGCCGTCACTTTTACCCATCTTGTTCACCCACAGTCACATCTATCCTCATCTATCGCAGACTGAGTGAGGAATACGATCCACCACGCCACTCTCGTCATCAAGTTCGTTACTGTTAGTTTGCGCATTGTCCGTCACATTTTCCCCGTTCGGCATCCCACAGTCACATGCACCCTCACAGTAGCCAGTACAGTAACCGCGCCGCCACATTACCGTACGCCGACAAACTTACGAATAGCCCAATAGTGCGATGCCCGTTGGTATCCCGTTTTGTCTGAAGGCGAGATTACGGTAACTATTACAAACTGATTTTAAAAATTCCGAGAGTACTGTACCAAAATAGTCACGAATACGACGATGAGAATGACGATAACTCCGATCTGAAATGAACTAATGAATTTTTTTTTTCATTGCATAATAATATAATAATACGCTGTGCTCCTCTTTCAGAGCTTCATAACGCTCCTCGATACTATTTCAATCATGGCTTATCGCTCACCGTAATAATTCCAGCAATGATGAATGCGATTGACGAGTCCGATGAGGCGGCAGACTGCTGCACTCGCTCAACTGGCGTGCGAGCGTTGATTCCTGCATCGTCATGGTTTAGATTATTGTTTTTCACAATAAGAAAGCTGCCAACGACTGCTCACTGCATCACTCGCTCGATACCAACGAACCATGAAACATACATGTGCGCCAATCTAAGCCGTTCAAAGGTAATTTTTTTTTAGATATTTTGACATTCAATTCATTGCCCCTGTTACATCTCCAGCTGATATAACGGTCGTGTATGTTTCTCTAGAAAGTGTTTCTACTAACCATTGATAGTAAACGTTCCACCGTCAATCTCGTTGCCGCCGAGTCGCATCTGCGTCAGCTCGAGCTCAGCCTCGACCTTAACGTTAACTAGTGAGTGAAAACATGATCATAATTTGATTTTCTTTGTTCTTAAAAGCAGCATTTGTTTGAATGGAGAGTGTGCAAAATACTTTGTTAGCAGTTTCGTAGAGGTCGACGATACTGGAGCGTGTGTAGACAACTCCTGAAAATTGTGTTAATTCCAATCAACTTACAGTTAAATTTTTATTTATTTGTATGTTTCAGAATGAATTGATGTGATCCCGTCAATTGGAATAACGATGTGTCTTCCGCCTTCAATGGAAAATCGTATCATATCTAACCATGAGCAACGACGCCTCTCTCCTTCTCCACTGCACTCAGGTCAACAGCGATGAAATCATGCAGCACCTTCTCGAAGTGACGACGGAGCTACAATGGGAATTAAAGTGTATTCAAATTGATCCTTCACAAAACTCTATGTTTTCAATGCAATGCTTCTGGTTTTAGAATTTTGCAACTCACATCCGGTAGCAATTGATCTCTAAGCTTTCTGAATTTTCCTGAATCCGGGTCGGCAAAGTCCGGAATGTACTCGAGTCCCTTGAGCATGATGTGGAAGGGCGTCTTGTGCGCGACGAGAGGGGCTGAACGAATGAGAATTTTTAAAAAAATGCTCAAAATTCCTTCATCAATGTGATTTTCGGAGTTTACAACACAAAAACCTTTTTCGATTATTTCAGATAATTTATTGAGAAACTTATAGCATAACGTGTAAAGCATCTCACGAGTGGTGGTCGATGGTTCCTCGAACTCATTATGTCCATGCGTGCTCATCCACAGTTGTTCCTGGCTGTCACCGAAGTGAGCTGCGGTAGGATCGAAAGGCATAGCTTCGGTGGTCTCGAAGGCTGAAATGCGTCCAGTCAGATGATACTTCTGTCTTTATTATCGTGCTTTTAAAAGTGAACAGTAAACTTTAACTCACGTCGATCCTCGAACGCGACCTCCTCAGCTGAGGCTGACGTTTCGTGACTGGAAAAGGCGAATCATTAAAAATATAATATTATTTTGATCTTACTCCTCCTCATGCATCTGTTCCGTCTCCTCGGGGAAGTTTGACGTCGAGAATGACGTGGTTGATTCAGAACTCGTCGAAGGAGTGGTTGACTCGGTTGTTGAAGGAGTGGTTGACTCGGACGTGGAGGTGGAGATTACGAGAGGAGGGAGCTGAGCATGGCAACTTGCAATTTTTTAAAGCTACACTCCATGATCATCTTGACCACTACGTTAGCTAATTCTGTGATCACCAATGAGAGTGGGGTTGCAATTACTGCAGCCTAGAGTGCGCAATTCGGGCAATCGTCTATTAATTTCCCCATACTCTCACGACCGGTCGGCATATAGAAAGTGCGTAAAATGGTGATACGATTTCCCGAAATACGAACCCTACTGCATCTTCAATGAAGAAGAGGTCGATTTGTAGGGATAGATGTTCGCCTTTATAGACGCTTCTGAACCAACTTGCTCACATGGAATGGCGTGGTCGTAGAGTGCTCGAGAGGTGCCGCAGTGGTAGTCGATGTTGTTGTCGTCGTGGTCGTTAAGGTGGTGACGGTAGCAGATGACGTAGTCGTCGAGGGCATCGGGGTTGTGGTAGTGGGTGATTCCTGAACATTTTATGAAAAACGTGCAAATATGATTCAACCATGGATGATTAGCTATGTTGAATAACACATTTGATTTTCTCTTCGATTCCGTCACAAACAATATTCCAATAATTATATCACCGTCTGAGTCGACGGCTTTAGTGTCGATGCGATCGACGTCATGATGGATTCAACGGTGGAAGTGGGTAGATGAGCCTCGCTGCTCAGGGCCTTCTGAAATTGACGCACATATATTCGTTTCATATCACTTGTGCATTACCAAAATTATGGAATCACTGGAATGTCAATTTATAAACAAAATTGAATAAAAAATTGAAGGCAATTTCATAATTTTTCGCTCGTATGTAAGCAAAACTCACTTTGAGCTCGCTATCCTCCACCTCAATGTCCTCCTTTGCAGCTTCGGAAGGCTCAAGCAAATATTTTCACACAATGCTTACACGCTCACAATTAAAAAATAACACAAATGGCTGAATCTCATCGATTTTTCTAGCTCGTGCTAAGAACAATATCAAAATGGAAGTAATGGCAGAACCTCCTCAATTCCGGGTGCTCCCGGCACGGCGAAGAGATTGTCTGGGTTGAAGATGGTAGGGTCGACCATTGCGAAGGGTGGGTCGGTCCCCTGTTTAACGTAATGCGTTTCGCAAAAATTTACAAACTTTAACAGCAGTTTGAAAATTCACCTCAACAGAATCGGCGGATTTCGTCGGAACTCGCGCGGGAGGTGGCTTCTCTGGAATAGACATTTTTGTTGGAAAAGGGAGTTAATGCAGAATTGAAACGAAACATCATAACAATTCAAGTATTCTTTGTGAAACTCAGCTGAAATATGATGGAGATTTGAGAAAATAGTTGAATTAAAATTATTTAGTTTCCACACCAGTGGGAGGTCTTCCATTCGACGTCAGTTGCTCCGTCGATTCAGATGGGAAGATGCCGGCACGGTCACGAGTAGGGAAGTGAGAGGCATCCGGAGTCACCTAGAGATCATTTTGTGTTATGTTGTACATGTGTATTTGCTCAATGGCTAAACTGTGTATGAAAAATTGGATATTGAGTAGTGTCCATGCAAAGTCATGCGAGTAATAAGCGCTAGGTCGAACCCTAGTTGGTGCGCCCCACCGTATCTTGCATAACAGTTTTATTTCTTCTCTTACAAGAACCGAATTATACAAATGTTCATGCGTACATCAGCTCCATCTGATGGAGAAGAAGTCGTGGTAGTCGTTGTTGTCCTTGTTGTTTCCGTTGGAGAGGTTGTAGTCGATTGGAAGACGACGGCGGCTGTGAGATTCTGCAAGGACAGGCCATGCTGGATCATGCGAAATTTGTATAATTTGAAGGTGTTGAGTTTGTCATTCATTACGTGAACTTCTTGAAAAGCTGACTTATTATCTGAAAAATAACATGCAGAATTAGCTGGATTAGCCATTCCATCTATACCCGTATGATTGCATCGCAAAAACAGTACATCAACTATAACTTCAATGTCTTGGTCAAACCGCTGAAAAGTCCATAACCGGAATAACTGAAATGAGGTCGTACCCTCTCCACTGGTGACATCTCCTCTTCGGAGCTCTTTCCAGCAGACTCTTCGATGTCGTACTCGATGACGGGTTCGCGCTCGCCCTGAAAATTTGCATATTTCTGCTGAAATAACCATTTGGCAATTTTGATAAGGTGTGCCAACAGACAAAGAGTAATTCAAGATCTGTTCGCTTACCTCAGCAAGAGCCGTTCCGAAACCGCCCAAAGATGTGTTCGGAGCCATCGTCAGCTCGATAATCTGATTTTTTTTAATATTGTGATATGCTTGGTTAAAATTACTTACCATTTCCTTCTCCGCCGCACCCGGGCTGTTGGCTAGGAGTGTCGGGAATGGCTCGACTACCTAGGACGAATTCATTTTCATTCACACTTCACTAAATAATTGACTTATTTTTGTAATGAATCAATTAATAATGTTTTTCTAATGAAATCCCAATCACCTTCTTCGCCCCGCTCCTCGTATCCGTGCGCGTACCGTCGAGCGGGCGGTCGTCTGAAGAACAACTTTATTTTTATTGTTTTCTGAAAGGGAAATCCGGGAAAAATTGATACAAACAAAATTAATATGTTCATATGCGCATGGTGAAACATATCGGAGCACATGGGTTATGAGAGAGCAAAATGCTCATGAGACATCGTATTGTAATTCATCTGCCATCCAGTGCTATTCAGCGAGCTCAGTATCGTATTAAGAATGCACCTACCTCTTTACACAGAATGCGCTCATAAATACTAGAGTTCGAAATATGAGATAGTGGTCTCTTCATTTCACACACTCTCTAGACCGGTCGAGCGGTGAGAGAGTGCACGGAATGAAGAGACGACTATCTCACAGTTCGAACTCTAATAAATACTCACCAGTGGTTCCGGGCAACGGCATCAGATGCTCTTCCGTCTCGTTCGTGCTGATCGCCGGCTCGTCCACCATCGCAGTCATCCGAGGGAATCCGTCCGATCTGAAACAATAGTCGTAAATTAGTCATCAGGCCTTCTTAACAGCGACTAAAACCTGAGAGATCGGTTGAGGGCCACGTAATTTTGACACTGTATGTTCTTTATAAATGTTTTTGTTGGAAATGAAAAAGAGAAGCCATTGATTTCAACTAATATCGACCCATTTTTATCAGTGGTGAAACCTAATTAGTCCAACGGGGAAACCATGCATATGTAAAAAGAGTGGAAAACAAAACAAGCGTGTATCTTAGTCATTCTAATTTCCAATTGTTTCCCGCCATCTACCGTACCCTTGATTCTCCTCTTCCTCGTCCTCAGCGACGCCGAATCCTCCTTCGTGGCCTCGACGATGGAACTGAATCTCACCGGGCAATGCGGATACCCCTGAAAAGGGATATCAGGTGCAATTTTGAAACAGAAAGACTCATGCGCTCTTAAGATGCACATAGCAGACTAAACAAGAAGACTAGATAACAATGTTATATTATCTAGTAATGTCATGATTTTCCGTAAAAAGCTTGTTTAGTTCGTTTAGTTCACCTTTCTCTCACTTCTTCGTTGCCTAGTTGCGATATCGTATCTCATGTTTTCCGTTGCTTACGTGATCCTCGCCTATTTTCTTGTGCCAATAACATGATAAATTTAAGAAAATAGATAACAATTTTTCATGCAATTTTCACCAATCATAATGCATCACATACACGCCTGAGTGATGATCAAAAGTGCATACGCGTTGACTTATCCCATCATTGGTTAATTGCAGCATTCGGAACGTGTACCAAAAATTGTCCACGATCAAAATGCAGTGTATTTATTGAAAGAAGAAACACTTTGACTTATTGCTTCTCGAAATATAGCACTGAATTTCAGATATTGCTGAACCATATCTGATCAGATCTATCCTGTTTGGGCGAGATAGCCCAAATTTATTTCAAACAAATAATTCCTCTCTAAGCAAACCTAATTCATGGAGTTTGAGCAAAATTGGCTCAGTATCATCATTCTATGTACTGTGCGTAAAATGAATATAGGGGTGGCGGTTAACTATAAAGTTTGGGCACCACTCCATGGAGCAATCGTCTTACTCTCTTCAGTTTGCACGCTCTCTCGTCTCTCTGACCGACGAGAGAGCGTGCAAACTGAAGAGAGTCCATGGCTTACCGAACTCATCAGTCGGCGAGCGGTCAATCGACTCCAATTGAGGAGGTCGCTCGAAGATGTCGTCCGAGTTCTCGTCAGTGTCGTCGATTACACGTTCTGAATATCTCTGTTGCATTAAAATTACTATTTCTTTTTAGATTTGGCCCTAATATGCCGCTTATTGTTACCACTTTTTTATCAATCGGAGTCAAAGATATTCACGAATATCACGCATGTGTTTCAATGAAATTTAAAAACGGATTTCGATGAAGGAATGTGATAGTGCGTCCACATCGTTGTAGAAAAAGACATATAAAAAATCATTTTCCAATTTGAGTTACACTCAACTCGAAACTCTAGTGAACTTGGCGACTCAAAAAGAGAAAAAAACTAACCAGCAGCGACTACTGCGGCTATAAGAATCGGGATAATCACGACGAGAGCTCGCCGCATCCTGACAGGGAGATCTGAACGGTGCGGTATTACATAACTCCGAGAACATGAACAACGGCAGAATATCTTTGCATTTCGCGAGATGAAGTGAGAAAATGCCGCAAAGAATGTTGCATCGTACGTGCAGTTTACGGTATTCCTATCACCAAGACGCGATATGAACACACAAATTTCGGATCAGGCTGGATTGCTATTGAGATCTGCGCAAGGAATGTTCGTAGAAAGGGAAACACGCGCAAAGTATCCGGTACAATAAAGACTCGAGAGGAACAAGGAATAAAAACGGAGCGAGAGAGAGAGACCGGGGATTTAGTGCAAACAGTAGGGAAAGAGAAAAGGAAAGTGCGCGAGGCCAGATATTTCGGGCCGGAAACGAGTTACTATTTCGAGACCGCCATTCAGACCATAAGAAATATGAAAGTTGATAATCTATAAAACACAGTATCAGTAATAGATCAATTCACAAGTACCTTGTGATCTCAACCAATTCTAGTTGACCAAACGATGAGTTCGGTATTATCACGGATACCACTACCGGTGACCGATTGTCCCTATAGATTGCACGCGCCAAACGTTTGTTCGAACGTCTACACAAGTGCTGCGCATATTTGAGTAGATAACAATAGATTTGGCAGCCTGTGCAAAGAAACAAGGACACGCGTCGCGAGAGTTGAGAAATGCAGGGCGTTACTTGAGACATAGGCTTTTTAAAAGAGCAAAGCGATTCGAAGGGCACCTACCGCGTGCATTAATAGAGCCGCGGTGACTGTGAGGTGATGACTAAGTTGGAACAATTGCACATTCCTCGGGCTAATTTGGGCTAATTATGACAGTGCGCCTATACAACACGAGAAACTATGACTCAACGGCATCTTCATTCTAGGCACTCCCTCGCTGACCGAACAGTCCAGAGATTGTGCGAAATCGAGATATGACAGCCCGAATTGCGAACACTAGGCCTCAAAAGACCATAGCGACCTGCATTTCTCGCCACTTGAAATTTAGAATGCAAATAATGACGAATACACCTTTTACTCGCACTCGCCGGCAGGCAACACTTCGACTCGGTTCAAGTACGTCGAAAACAGGAAAAGGTTAATGGTGAGGCCGAAAAACCACCCACTTTTACTCAGCAGTTCACTACCCAATAGCAACGCTCTCTTTGGAATGTGCACTATTTCTCCGGTTTGGCCATCAAGAGGTGGCTGAGTAATGAATGGAGCGGCTCAAACGCACTGTTTCTATCCTCGTTTGACGCACTATTTCACTCATCGGAGTATCAAGATGGCAATTGTAATGAATTGAGAGTGTGAACTGCTAACCAAAACCGCTGATTGTGTTTAAAGTTCTCTTATTGGAATGGTTTTTTATCATTTTCAGATACGTTTAACGTACACTATATAGCTCCTAGGTATACCGAACATGAAACGTATCTGAAAATGATACAAGACCATTCCAATAAGATAACCCTAGTTGCGTCTTGAGCAGCGAGTCTCGCTCTCTCCATATCATACACTCTCTCGCTCCTCTGATCGACGAGAAAGCGTGTGGTTTGGAGAGAGTCGGACGATTCCTCTGAGAAGCCCAATACTCGAAACAGTATCCTCGATTGGCGCACTATTTCTTGCAAGACGAATGAGGAAATGAAGAGGCAGAGTGTTCAAGAAAAACCGATGCATTCAAGTGGTCGAGGAGCCAAGAGGTGTAGATGAATGATGCAAGAAGCAGAGAGGGATGTGGCAATTCAAGATCCAACTGGTAAAGGAGCTGAACAGTAGGGATGGCTTCCTATGAACAACATCGACCAATATCGCAGAATAAAGAGAGCCTGTTCTTGCAAACCCTTCCCTAGGTAAAATGGAAAAATAGAGAAAGATGTATCAATCTGAGTAAGTATGCAACATAGCGGGAGAAGTATCAATCGGAGAGATTGGGAGGGGCGGACACACCCATTTGCGAGACAATCTTTCTCGAAGCTAATGCTATCATCAATCCGCTCGATCTCAAATGCACGGAATGTAGCACGAACTGAAGTAAAATTCAACAAAATGAGAGGCAACATCAGCATATCACTGTAAGATTGATTTTTTTAGACGTCAACTCATCGGGAAAACATTGTGTCCCAGCTGAGCCTAGGATTTGAATTATGACGATGAAACACAATGATTGGGGCGAAACAATGTCATTCAGAGAAATCAAGTGTTTGAGGAAAATCGAGATTGTGCGAGGACCAATACACAATGAGATCCGGCAAGAGCGAAAGTAGTCACAGTCAGTCAGTAGTCGTAGTGATTTACGAGGTGGATAATGACCAGAGGACCTCCCGGAAGACAGGATCATCTACTTACTGACAGCCTAGGGATCGGTTCGCGAGAGAGAGAGAGAGAGAGAGAGAGAGAGAGAGAGAGAGAGACCCTCCACATTCTGCGTGCTCTCTCGCCTGTCAGAGCCCTACCTCCCGCCCGGTTTGAGATTGTGCCTTGCCTCGCTCGCCTTACTGGTAATATGATGATCGCAGGGCGCGATAAGGTCATGTGGGAGAGATTGAGAGTTAGCAGAAAAAGGGCCGCGCCTATGGCTAATTGCTCACTGCCTTGAGATAGTCCTCATGGGTATCGCAAGCTTCTGGAAACTTACCGCTAATCACTTACTGATTCGCAAAACATATTCATTGATTATTTAACCCAGAAAAGACTTGACCATCATTAGATCGATTCATTCAACGCTGTAATAACAGAAGTGAAACACATTCAAATCGCGGAAATGAAACGGAAAATATTTAAAGGGATAAATATCAGAAAATATAGATGAGATATAGCGTGCAGAGTGTAGAGATTCGTTTCTTGCGAAATTATCCCTAGCAGCAATACTTGCCAAGAGAATGCCATAAGTTGTGGATGATGAGCGCGCTAAGCACGGGGCAAAACACGAACGAGGAAGAGGGATGAGCCTCCAAAAGTGAAAGTGAGATGCTGATTTTATGAGGGTCATGAAAGGCAGCGTCCATGGAGAGTAGCTTGCGGTTTGTGCATGAATTACGACCCGCGATTGCCGTATGCACGTTTGCTTGAAAGCCGAGTATTTACTTATTCACAATATACTTGTGTTTACCGGTAAATAGTTTGAGATCTCGAAAGTGTGCGATTTTTCAGCGTATTTGTTCACATTTCAACAATGTCAGCGAGATGATCGGCATACACGATTCTGATAAAAGATAAAGCACGGGGTCACTTGATAAACTCGTTTGCGACCAGGCACAGGTAACTTGCTAACTGCCCGCAAACAGTGCCGCGGAACGGCGCCTCTGCGCTCTCTCAAAATCACGTGCTCTCTCGTCTCTCTAGCCACCCAGATCGACGAAAGTGAAGAGATCGGGCAGGTCAAATCAAGGTGATAACGGCCCAAAACAGGGCGAATACGTGGCGGAGAGGTGCTTTTCGAACGGATATCGATTAAGGTGGAGCAATTGTCTGACTCTCTTCAGTTTGCACTCTCTCTCGACGCTCTGACCTGCGAGAGAAGGTGCAAACTGAAGAGAGTCAGACCATTGGTCTTGATAGCTAGAGAGATGAAAGATAGCTAGAGAAACTACCCGAATACCCGAAAAAAACCCGAAAAGACTATTCCTTACTAGCTTGCAACGTTGACTACAATCATTCAGAACCTACTCACATACTGATGGATAGGTGACAGGATCAAAAGTCAATAGCCTTTGGAGTAATAGCAGAAAGTGAAATTGTCTAGTAGGCGAGAAAGAGAGAGAGCGAAAGGCGGAGGTGAAAAGACCGATCAAGTATTCGCGCATATCAAGTACACGGTGCAATTACGCGGTAAAGAGTGCCGGCAGAATAACATGCGTCACAAACTGCGGTCGTTTAGCATTACGTATTACCAGCCCGTGATCACTATTTTTTTTTTTTTTTTTTTTTTGACGATATCGGATCATAATTGATGCGCTGAATGTCTTTCACATTTCGTAAATGACTGAAGCACAACCGAACAGGCGCAAACAACAAACAACTTACAAATCACCCGGGCTAAATCGTGGACAGTTTCGCAGGAAATACCACTCCATTCTGAGCGTTCTCTCACAATTCTGACCAGCGTCAGAGTCCAATATGAGGAAAGAGTTCTCGCGAAGCCATACCTACTTAAACCGTGCACCACCACCGACGCCCGTACGCGCATTCCATTCGAGATTGGGCAATAAAAAGCGGAGGAGGGGATGAGGAGGAGGAGTGAATAAGAACAGTTAGGTGAGACACGAGTGAGCCCACGCTTATTGTGCACAAAGTTCGACGAACCCGACGAAAAATGTTTCAGTTTTCCTCACACGCTCTCTGGTAAACAACTTTCGCATTATGTTTCAGACCTCTACCAAAATCGTAGTATCTTGCCTTAGACGCTTTTCGCGTTTCGTATCAATTGAAACTAAAAATAAAAAAGTGGACATCGACAGTCCTTTCGGGATCGGGAGGGGACTGTGCCTAATCCAGCTGAGATTAAAATGATAGCATCCCCAAGACAAAAATGTATCCATGATATCGCTAGTCAGATGAAACGCAGATGCATAGAAAATATCATGCTTAACAGAACAATTTCCTTAAAAAACCATCTCTATCTCGGGGGAATAATAAGTCAGAGTGTCCTCATCCATCGGTTGAGGCTAATTAACCGTGACACAATCGCCGGCCGGCATCTCAGCCCTTTTTGCCCCATGGTCAGCTAATTATCCGCACGATTTCGATAATATCGGGCCCGGCGCAAGGTCTCAAGGATGTGGGAATCAGGACTTCCGCGTCTAGTAGAGAAGTTAATTCGACATTTGGGCAATCTCATATTCTTTCCCGACACCTCTCGTCGAACGGTGAGAAAGTGAAGTAGATATTGAGTATATTTTTTTGCAAAACAAAGAGAACGCGAAATCAGCTACAACGATTGCATTCGCATTTTAACACCCGCTGAAGCTTATGTGAACGATCAATACACAATTACTTCCAGAAGACACTCGAAATATAATACAGCCACGATATTTACAATTTCACTACAACCCTCCGAGCAAGAGCATTTCTGAAAACCTGCTGAATAAAACGCCCAAGTTTAATACTGGACCGATCGGCTACTAAACCAGCATCGGTACAAAAAGAATGAGCTCATTACCAGACAACCCTAACGACAGTACAGTGAGGGGGACAGGACATTTGAGCAGGCAAAGAAATAATGGGAGTGCAAGAACCAAAGTGTAGCGCGTGGAGGGATCACCAAGCGCGTCTCTGAGACAGTATTGAAGAGAAAAAGGAAGACATTTCTGCAACTGTTTTGCAGTTCAGTTGCTATGTATTCCTGTCTAGAGACAGAGAGGGGCAAATTGGAAAAATCGCAAAGCGAAGACTCTCTACTGCACAATCCCTCACCAATCTGCGCGATTCCTTAGAGACAAGGGGACGCGTATCTCCTAGTCCCAAAACTGCCTTGCTCGAGGCGATCTCGAATGTTGATTGTCGATACAAAAAAGCAATCACCACTGTTTACATAAACGCGCGGGTGAGTAATGGCCGGTGTCGAAAGACGTGCCCGAGAAACAAAACAGCCAATTTAGGAAAGGTCATGCCCAGAAAAAAACAGCCGCTGGGCATCATGCTAATGAACAGAGTCCAAGCAAGATTAGGGTTGTTATGTTTGCCCCACCCTAGTATAGTGTAGGAGAGAGCCATGAACTGCGCAAGAGGAACAGATGATACCTAATGAGTTGTATTCAATACTTATTACATTTCCTAATTCCGACCTTGAAAGTAGTGGAACTTCCGCAACATGAAACAAGGTAGCCGAAAAATGACATGATTTTTAATTTTGGTTTCTCACTATAAGTATACGGAAAGTCATGAACTTGCGCAATAGGAAATGAGGTGACTGCGCAATGAGTGGGTAGCAAGAGTGGTTCTCATCGGTTGGGGGGATCTCTACCCCCGAATTGATGAACGCTTTGCTGCTAATTCGTCTACTTTTTGTCTCATCCCTCCTCCTCTCTCTCTCCCACTATCCATCTCTCACACTCCCTCTCTCCCTCTCTCACCCCACCAACCTACCAGGAGAAAGTGGAGGGATCATGCCCGGTAGAGAGAGCATACTGGTAAATCCTCCCTGGTCACATGGCCCCCGCGGCCAGACAATGCTAGAGATTACGTAAAATGAAGAGAGCGCCATCAGTTATCCCCGTTCGACCGCGAACGACCTTGTTAGGTTAGCTGGGGAGATAATTGCAGAATCATTCCCTAACTATTTCCATCCAACTCTAATCGAGATTACCCGAAAGTATGATACAAAACTTTGATATAAAATTCGGTTTTTTGTCGACGAAACGGCGAAACGAGCGGAAGTTGGCTCAAAATCTCGATAAGATGGACAGATAAGGTCAATGCGGGAAAATGCGCCCTGTCCCCCTTAAAATCTCGCCATTGGTTCGATGGCAGCGGAACTTTTGAGATATCAAATTCGCTCTTAATGGCGGCGAATGAGGAAGGAAAGTTCGAGAAATCAAACAAATCCCCTTTGAGTTCTCGGTTTTTTTGGGGATAAGTCAAAGTTGAAAGCGTGTTAGGCGACTCAAATAAGGAATTAGAGTACTGTGATTGAGGTAGACTGTGATTGAATCAGCTAGCTGGCAGATCGCGCAAATAAACTAGAGATAACAAATTGAACAGTTCATTGTTCCTGCTCTATTGCCGGTCTGAACGGCTAAATTTACTAGAGCTCGCTATTCGGGTAATCGTCTCCCCATTTCCCACACTTTCTCGCCACTCGACAGGCCGAGAGTGTGTGGTAAATGAAGAGACGATTACCTGAATAGCGAACTCTAGAGTGCACTCATAATGAGGAGAGAGCCATAGCTAGCCATCCATATCACTGCGTGTGTTCTTGGTAAAGCCGAAGGGAGGACACAAAGAAGACACGCAGTACTCCACAGCTATGGCAAGGATAACCGGGTATCCCCTTTTGATGTCCCATCCATATCAGAAACAATGAGGAGATGCCTGCTAGCCACGGTTACCGGTGCAATTACCGGCTTATTGCTGATCCCGGAAGATGGATGGACAACCCCCGCCGGGTAGGTGAACCTGCCCATTTCCTTGAGCGAGTGATGAACCAGGGATGAAATAGGAAAATGCCAGCATTGTTTGCGCAACTGATTCTATACAACAATCCGTGAAAAAAAGACTAAGCATGCTTAGAACTACTTAAAAATTTTTTCAACAGAGAGCAACTTCCCCGGCTTTCGAATAAAAAATTCCAGGTAGGGGTGTATTAAGCAATGAAGCGAGTAGTCACTTCTTTCCTGTCTTTCTCCCTCCCTCTCCCAACTCAATCTTCGGATCTTCTCCCCTCCTATGTCTGCATATGTGGAACAGAACAAAGTAGAGGAAGCCGCCGGACAAAATCTTAGGGAATAACAACAGGTAGCATGTTGACTGGAAATGGACTGTTGATTCTCCATGTACATTTATCCCTGCCTAACATTGCAAATATCGCGATAATTTAGTAATCTAGGGTCTACTCTGATTCTTCAAAGACAACAATTTGTACGGAAGCCACCTCTAGAAATAATGCGAAGCCAACTCCTGCAAAATACGGCCGACAAGGTAAGGGTCGTAAAGCCGGCTGGCTCTGCCCATCCCCCCCCCCCGACCCCGCAAATCTCCGAACTCTCCCCCTGCCTGTTCCACTGATATGATGCAAACGAGCTGTGATCTGCCCCCCTGAACAGGATAAGGATGCGATTGTGAACGCGGAACGGGGGAAGAAACGGGGCAAAAGAGGGACAATGGGGCGACCACTCCCTGAATTTCGAACATGAGCCAGTGCATGGACATTGAGAAAGCTAATCATTGAATGACGGGGGAACTTCTGGATGAGGAGCCTGAACGAATTTGGAGCGGCAAGGAGAACAGTAAATGGACTGCACTCTTCGGATTTCGAAAGCGCACCAAATCAATGGTTATTGGGATAATGATCTAATTAGTGAGGTAATGAGTGCTAGTAAAGGTGAAACTTCAAAAACTGGGAAAACCAATGTCAATGTTTTTATAAGGCACTGAACGGTGGGCACTTCCTTGATAACGAGGGCGCGTCAATACCGGGGGATACGAGAATCTAGCTTTCGAGACTCGGGCTGAACTCTCATTTCCCGCGCACCTATCACCATCCTCCCGGGGCGGTAATTATCCCCGGGCGGAAGTTATAGTCCAGGGTATGGCAGGAACTCTCTCCCTTTCGCGCACTCTCTCGTCGGTTGTGGAAGTGAGATGGCAATAGCGCCAGCACTCGCGCCTCAATCGTTGCGTGTGAGGAAATGAGTGCGCAGAGTTCATGAAATTGACCAGAATAAAAGAGAATGGACATGAAGTCACACTAAAGTCAGGTAAAATCGTTCCTAGATGCCAACAGTAAGCACATATGGCAAACGAATACCCAAGATTCGAATTATACTTTGAAAGGGAAATGTGAGCAAAGTTTGTGATATTTGACGTACTACATGCTTTTGACTTGAAATCTCGCTAAGTCATGCAAAGTTGGGCCTGGCCCAAACAGTAAAGTGGCGCCCGAACAGGCCCGGAATAGCCGAGGTGTTCTTCTCGGATTGAGATTGCCAAACGACCCGTGAAGGAGAGGAGGGATGCCTGACTACCGGACAGCGAGACTAGTAGTTGCCTTAGGGGTAGAGAGGGTGGAGGTAGAGGTCGAGGGTGGGGGGCAGTTATTCGTGTGCTCTCGCTTCCTCTAACCTACAAGAGAATGTGGTGGTAGTGGAATCGGCTGTCTGACTGCGAAAGAGTACGGAAAATGTAGAGAACTATAGAATCCCTTCATGAGAAGAGAAACGAGGGACTCAATTGGACGGTTCGGGTCGGGGGGAGCAATGGTATGTCTCTCCTCATTTTCCACACTCTCTCGCCGATTAGAGAAAGCGAGAGAGCACGCGAATAGGGGAGAGGCAGACGATTACTCGGGCGGGTATAAATGGAAAAGAGAAGCGGTTCGTGGCACGGCAATGCGTGCTAGTTGATGCTGACAGTTGCGTAAATTATAGGGGCACGAAAGCCAGGCATTTGGTGAAGCGCTTCTTGGGGATGCTTGGTCACGAAATGGCAATGTGCTTTTGTGAGAAATATGTTTGGAATTCATTCTGTTACGGTGCGAACAGTATCGACGCCTAAACCATTTCTATGGAGAGAAATATAGAAAGTTCGGAATTCTGGTTAGGAGGGACCGGTTCGATTCATTTCGTGGGTTCGAGTACTTCGCATGGAAAAGCTCTTCCTGATGTGGTATATCGGTGACTAATGCGTTTTAACGCGTTAACGCAAGTTAACGCAAGTTAACAAGTTAACGCGTGCGTTTTTGAAGAAGTCTAGCATAATGTCATGGTATTGTACCACTTGAGTTAGTCATTAGAGAGGGGAGAATGAGAGTGTCTCATTTCTCTCATTTTCGTCTAGACCCACCTGTCTAGACGATGTCTCTCCAGTGAAATAGTCTCGACCCGTATGTTCGATAAAGGTGAGCAGAGGACTGTACCAAGTCAGTATAGTAAGATAACTGATTTGCCTAGGTGATTTTGCGATAGAGCTATAGGCGATAAATGTAGATAAATCATTTGCAAAGTTTCGATCACATTTGCAATAATATTATTCTGAAATCAACAACTTTCCTACACGAAAATTGGACTGGGAGAGATAAATCAGCGACGAAACGACGTGTGATTGGAGAGGCTGCGTAGGGGATGAGCTTGATCGCGTAATAAAAAAAAAGAAATGATCAGAATTCATGCATTTGATTTTGGTTAAGAAAAAAAATGAACTATAAATCGGTTAAAACAATTTTAGGGAAATACATTAATTTCCAAATTGAACGGAAGAAAAGGCCACGCGAATGAGAGCACTAAATCAGCAAAGAAACGGAGTTCCCGGGGGGAGAGGCTGCGTATTGGTGTGAAGGCCGAAAGGAAAGAACACGAGAAAGATAATTACGCGTGTAGTAATAAGTGGGAGTGACCTACTTCATTGACATGGTGATGTTTTTGCTCCGGGCTAATTGACTGACGGTTAGTTTCTCGCACATTCGGCATTGCAATCGATGCAGCGCATGAACTTCGGAAAATCGTAGAGAATGCGGCTAATGATCTTACTCTCTCCATTTTACACGCACTCTCGCTCACTCTGACTGACGAGTGAGCACGTAGACTGAAGAGAGTCAGAGCATTGCTCAGCAAACGATACAACACCGAATACTTCGAAACTATTGTAGATAAGCTCAATTAGATTGTCGGTTTCAGCAAGTTTCAAAATTTCAATTCAATTTAGTTCAATTCATTTACGTCGCAGATGTTGAAATAAGTGAAATTTAGCAATTTTGATTTCCCTTCAAAAACAGTTCTTTGAATGTAGCGATTCCATTGTTGTCTCTATTCTCGTAGTTGTTTCCTCTGAGAACCTATATGTGAAATTGCATTAGCTTCCAATGATCACCGCTTCGAGAATAGAAATATTCTAAATTGGAGCATTTCAATAGAAATGATTACACGTGAGCCTGTGAAAGGTGTTGAATGTACAAAGATTTACTGTCCGGCTCATCCGACCATCGAATATGCACCATTTGCCCTCTCCTCTCCCTAGTCACGACTGGGTCACGATCGTTCATCACATCACTGTCGATAGCATTGCCATCATCAGCAACATTCTGCTGCTACTGGCAATCGCACTGAAATCGCCGAAGAGTTTGGGGTGAGTTGTTGTCGCCCAAGGATAACTTCCACAAGGATTGCATGATATACCGATAGCATTGTCATCAACGAGCAATGGTCTCGCTCTCTCCAAACCTCACACTCTCTCGTCGGGTAGAGAGACGAAAGAGCTTGCAAATCGAGGAGAGTCAGACCAGTACTCATCATCAATCACTGTAAAAACGAACTGGGTCGTCAGTTCATTTTAAAAGTCTACTGCGAAATTTGGAGCGTCAATTCCTGAAAAGCCAGCTGGACTGGCATTGAATATACGTAGATTCGATGGCCTCCCTCATGCTATTTTCGACAACCTCAAACGTGCAGCCCGCCAAAAGTGCGCTTGCAGATCTTACAAAGTGTTGCTCGTAAATTCAGCGAATGTCGATGTTCTGAGCTCGTTTTCGATGCTTATGACAATGACTCGGTGAGTATTCTACAGAAATGGAGATCTACCAACCATATTTCAGAGTCGTCCCGACCTTTCCAGCGCTTGCCTACGTATATATCGGTCCCTGTGCATTGGTATCTGGTACGTGGTTGTCTGTGTTGGTCAGTGGCCATACAGGGAGATTTCGAGTCATCCCAATACAAGCTAATATATCATGGTATCATTTTTTCCAGGAACATTCTGTAATTACCTCTTCACACTACTGATAGCTGCCAGCTCTCAATCGCTGTTTCTCATCGCCCTTTCCTTCTTCTACCGACTCTACATACTCGGAAGGTATTTGAGTTCCCAGTGTAGGACAATATCCATAACACATTTTCGAGCCAGTTGCGAGGGCATTATGAGACTGTAATTTTTTTTCACACTAGAATGTTATTTTTTTCTATTTTCAGACAGCCACAGCAAAGCCGTTGTGTGCGCCTGCCTCATCGTTTCCATTCCAAATGTTTTCATACTGGTTACGTATATTAGAAACAAAATATAAAATATTCAGGTGACCTACTTTCTTGCAATGGACGACTCGGAAATGGTTAGAGAACAACTGAGAGCGCTAAAACCAGAGTATGAACGTGGTGGAAGGTGAGATCTAAATTTGCATGGTTCAATAAAATAACTAACAAAGTACTTTCACCCAGGTCATGCGTCCATTTTCAACAAACTCACTCTGTTCATGCTTATTGCACTGTCAATGCCCTGTGAACTCACGCTTGTTATCATTTTCTTCGTAAGAAGAAAGGTATTCGTTGCCATTATTATACCATTTTTGCATTTTTAGGTTAACAGTCAAAATGATTCAAAAGTAAAACACTATTGCACAGTGCGTAGATTTATCGGATGATGATTTTGGTTCAAGATACTATCAAAATTGATCGAGCATTCAGTCAAGATGAGCGCACGAACGGCGAAAATGCACCGCACTTTGGCAAAGGTATACTTTGGAACTCCATTGTCCATCCTACCGGATTAACGAAGAATACAAACAGTACTTCATCCCTATGACAAGGATTATCGAGCACACTCTTTTACGTTGGAATATCGATGAAGATGTTGAGCTCTCTTATTTAATAATCTCTCCCATTTTTATGGCTATTCAGATCACCCCGAAACTTACAATGAAAAAATAGAAAAATGAAGAGGTCTAGCCATAGTTATAATTAGTATTATATCAGGTTCTAACTCTGCAATCTCTTCTTCCAATATTCTTCATTGGATCTGCAGCATGCTATGGACTCTGTCAATTCGACATCGTCTGTTATCCAGTTCAGGAACATTTCATCGCTGAGGTAAAGAATATAGCTGATAACATGGGGCATAAAAAGTTGAATAAAGGCATAAGCAATTATTTTGTTTACTGCACTGACCATCGTCTTAGGAAATTCAAAATCTTTCTGATTTCGAAAACATCCAAAGTTGACGTAATTTCAGGCAGTCTCATTCATTGCAATGTTTTCGCCGATGATAACTCTCTACTGCATGCAGCCATACAGAGAGTGAGCAGTTTTCCTCTTTTTTTGCTTTCCTAATATATTTCCTAGTTTCGTGATGAGCATTTTCACTTGCAAAATCGTGGAATTGAAATTCCATTCAAGGTATGATGTCTTGTAATGATTAAAATAATAAAATAACACACCTCTCCCCCTCATTTTCGGTCGCTCAATCCCTTTGCGACGGGAAGGGAGAGAAGGAGTGGGCCAAATATCCAATAAGTGACCAAATGTCTTACCTTGCGCCGATACCATTTTTCTCACACTTAGCTTGGTTCTCTCATGAGAAGCAGAACATTTGCATGACTCCCCACTTTACCCGCTCACTCATTTTAACCTGCGAGCGATGGTGCAAAATTATTAACATCAGACCATTTCCCGAGAGGCCTAATAATATCTTTATAGTGAAGACTACAAAGCTCAGAGTGTCGCACACCGATCACATTTCCGTCATCTAATATTCTGCTTGTGTATATTCAATTTGTCAAAATGAAACAATTCACACATACAATATGTCGATCGTATTAAATCAACTTTCCTTGAATAAATCCATTGTTGGCTCGTTTTGGATGTTCTAAAGAATATCGCGCGAGATCAAAAAATTATCGCTCAGCGGTGCGGATGTTATTAGGTGGTGTTAGCGGAATGAATGCCAGACCACAAGATCAAAACACGTCGGACGCCTGCTGCAATATTAGTATTGAAAGTCTGGAAGCAGGAAGTGGAGACGTTACTGGAATTGCGATGACTCATCGACCAGCTTCAAAATACATTTAAGCGTTGATGTGCGCGCTTGACTGCAGTACGTCAAAATAATAACATGTTTTGCTATTTAATAAATGCATTTTTGCTTTTTTAGTGCCTAATGAAACCTTCTCACGGAATACACTACGATCTTCTTGATAACAAGCATTATCAATTTTATATGATTTGTTGAGAATCGGCATGTTTCCGTCTGATTGGGCCTTTATCGTGTACACAATTTATGTGCCCGTTCTCGTCTCACTCTACATTCTCGAGCTTATTGTTATCTACCGAAACAGACGACAATACATCTCAAGTTTCTACAACATTTTCAATGTTATGGCAATTGTGGTGAGTTTCGCTTCTTTATTAGAGAGAGTGTAAAATGAACACACCTTGTAGTCTATGCTTTATATTGAATACCAAAGCACTTCAGGATATCCTTGCTTGCCTGTTTGGAAATTTCATTTTTCGGCTTCCTATGTACTCGATTTCTAACGGCTTTTACAAGCCTATGATGGACGAATCCAAATGGCTTTCCTTAGTACACACGTTTGTTATTCTAGTTGTTTGTCTTTCATAAAATAATGGAAGAACGAAGAACAAAATAATCGAACAAAGAATTATCTTCAGGTTCGGCTACTTTCTAAACGCGCTTTCACAAATTCTAGGAGTTTTGATGGCGCTCAATCGATTTACTGCAATTTTCCTTCCAGAAGAACATGATTGGGTTGGTCTGAGACATGCACTATCAGCAATTTCAATTATAGTTGCACTATCAAGCGATTGCAATCAATTGTGACGATGTAAGCACATTTCTTAGATTTGGCATCGTTGCAATCTCATCGTGGGAATTATATCATGGCTGCACATGGCACTGGTAACCATAGTCTGCACGGTTCTCGAAACGATTGTGTACATATCGTGTTCGATTCGTCTGTTATTCTTCTCAATCGCTAGGTAAGTTGTTTGAATACACATGCAGGCGGCACTAGGTCGGATGTGAACTATGACATCATTCCGCCTATGATATATAATGGCGGCATGACGACATATTCATCATCCGACCTTGTGCCCTGCAGGCATTCGATGATGGAGCGCAACTTCTTCATTGTCGGTTTCTCCTCGCTGATTTGCAGTCTTCCCTACTTGGCTGCAATGGTTTGTCAAGGAATATTTCGAAACATTTCCCCCCACAATTTTCACAATATCAGCTACTCTTATTAGTTTTTTTTTGCGAAATATGGACGTTGACTAATGGCAAGTACGAGAGTGAAGGTCAATAGCTCGAGGTGGAAATATCTCAGAAAAATATGTCAAAATTGAGTTTAGATCTATTTGTCTCTGCCTCCCACGTACGCGATTGACTCACTCTGCGATTGGCGAGTGTTCGTAATCTACCAACTGCCATGGATCAACGATTTCAAGTGAGTGTTTTCATGGTGCTATACGCTGTGGCTTTTCATATCCCCGAGATCATTGTGTGATTTTTTCTCTCACGCTCTTTCACATTTTTTTTTGTACATTTTACAACAAACGTTGTTCAGATACCTCAGCATGGCTCCGATGCTCCTCCTTACCAATAGTTCCATTCGTAGTTCAATCAAAAGGATGTTTTGCAAGAGGCAAACCCCGCATGGAACTCACTCTCTCACAATAATTCCATGATAAATGTGATTCTGAAAACCAAAATTGCTTCTCATTTGTTCCAATTCATTTGATATTTTTCATTAAAGTATGTTTTTTTCCAAGTGTGCGATAAATGTGTAAGAAGATGTAGAGATGATAACCTAGGGAAGGAAAATGATGTTGTACTTGAAGCAACAATTTTGAATAACATTCAAGATTTTGATGTCAGGCTGAACGCATAACAAGATAACACAGTGTTTACTTACTTCCTCGCGTGCTGAGGGTGTGAGCAAACATGACTTGCGTTAAATGAGAATCAAAACGATGCTAGGACAGTAATATGAACGCCATACATCCTCAACAACAAACGACCGCAGTTTGTTACGCATGTTATTCTGCCGGAACTCATTACTAGGGTTGGCGAGTATTTAAGCAATATCAATCCACGATATATTCGAAAGTCATCGACTGAGAATACCACCCCTATGGAAAAACGCAAATGTGGTATACAACCTTTTTTTTTCATTCTCGAACATCCCTCATTGTTCGTGCTAACATTCGATATGAGTACGCAATACCGTGGAAGCTTTATCATCTCTCAGCGATGCGGATGCTATTATGGAATCATGAGCATTAGGATTACAAGGCAGGCCACAAGATTAAAACACGTCGGACACCCCCACCCCGATTATTAGTATTGAAAGTCTGGAAGCAGGAAGTTGAGACGTTTCTGGAATTGCGATGACTCATCCATGAGCTTCAAAACACCTTTAAGCATTGATATGCGTGCTTGACTACAATACATGTTCCTGAAATACTAACATGTTTGACTTCTTCCTAAATCCTTCCTAAATTTTTGGAGACTTCTCATGGAAAACACTACGAAATTCTTGATAACGCACGACATTTTATATGATTTGTTGTTTTTGATCGAACATTGAGATTCAGCATGTTTCCTTCTGATTGGGCCTTTATCACATACACTATTCATGTGCCCGTTCTCATCTCGCTCTACCTTCTCGAGCTTATTGTTATCTACCGACACAGAAACCAATACATCTCATGTTTCTACACAATTTTCAGTGTTATGGCAGTTGTGGTGAGTTTCGCTTCTGTATATTGGACACCAAAGAACTTCTTATGTACTCGATTTCTAACGGCTTATACAAACCTATGATGGACGAATCCAAATGGCTTCCTTTAGTGCATACGTTTGTTATGCTATTTGTTGTCTTTACATAAAAATGGAAGAACATTATATTCTTCAGGTTCGGCTACTTTCTAAACGCGCTTTCACAAGTTCTCGGAGTTTTGATGGCGTATAATCGATTTACTGCAATTTTTCTTCCGCAATCACATGAACGGGTTTGTCTGAAAAAAAACTATCTATAATTACAATTATCGTTTTAATATCTCGATCAATTGTGATGTTGAAAGCACTTTTCTTAGATTTGGCATCGTTACAATCTCATCGTCGGAATTATATTATGCATTATCTTATCGATGGTCCCCATCTGGTTTCTCATCTGTCACAAGGTCGAATTATTGGGCAACGATAGAGTTTCGTTCTACATGCTCTTTGTTGAATGGGAGACTCAGGTAAGATGGCACTAGGTCGGATGATCCTCGTCGGATGGTAACCTACTGGATGATGACCAAAAAATGGACTCTTCTGTAGAACTTTTGCAGTAGGTTCCCAGAGTGAAATAAAGGAGTAGGTTCCCATCCGACGGCTATCATCCGGCCTAGTGCCGGTAAGAAGAGAAGTTGAAAATGAGCAGCATATGACTGAAAACCCGCATTGCATCGGCTTCATGTGTTATTTTTGCAATTCAGTGACTCAAGAAATTCAATAAAGATAAGAAACTACGACGTAAATTTTGACTATAGAACGATGCTAGGACAGTAATATGAACGCCATACCTCCTCAACAACAAACGACCGCAGTGTGTTACGCATGTTATTCTGCCGGAACTCTTTAGTAAGGTTGGCGAGTATTTAAGCAATATCAATCCTCCGATTTGTTCGAAAGACATCGACTGTGAATTACACCCCTATTGAAAACAGCAAACGTGGTGTAAATGATTAACCTTTTTTTTCATTCTCGAGCATCCCTCACATTTTTCGTACCAACATTCGATATGAATACACCAGTGAAATACCGTGATTTGTTGAGAAAAATAAAATCAATCATCCGTCGTTACCTATCTGAATTTAAGTTTTCTCGTGGAAGCTTCCCTAACCTTTCTTCTTCCAGTAGTGTTTCAGTGAGTGAGCAATAATCAGCGCGAGGCAAAGATGAAGGCACATCCTAAACCCAGCTTGTTCTGCCAACTAATGATATGCTCTCATCTTTAGAGAAATCACTCTCTTCAGTTTGCACGCTCTCTCGCAAGTCAAAGAGACGAGATAGCGTGCAAACTGAAGATAGTTAGACGATTGCTCCATCTTTGCTAGATAGTCATCTTCCTCCGTAACCAACGTAAAGAAGGATGACATCGCAAGGAAGAGTCTCTCCATTTTGCGGACTCTCTCGTCATTCCGCGTATTCTATGCCGAAATAGAATACGCGGAATGACGAGAAGCCACATCATGCAAACATTCCCTAGGATGTGCTCGCATCTTTGTTGGATAGTGGTACTTCGTAACCAAGGTAAGCAAGGGATGGCTTCAAACGAATTGATCTCTTACTTCTGCGTGCGGCCTCTTCGGTCAGATGGAGGAACGAACATGAAGGATGAAGATGCATTGCATGATATACGATCCCTAGGATGTGCTCTCATCTTAGTTTGCTAGTCACCCTTCATTACCGAGGGAACGCAAGAAATGATATCTCTATTCTGAGTGCTATCTTACCGGTTAGGCAGAGAGATACAACGCAAAACTAATTAGTCATTTAGTCATTTCTTACTAAGCCATGCCCACCGGAAACCCACCCCCCTACTTGCCCAGTCCCCCTCTTCCCGTTGATAGTGAGTGGGCATGCTGATGTATCCATGCTTCCTGATAATACGTGAGTATACGCACCACTGTCCCGCATACTTTTACTTAAAGATGAGCACAATAATTATTACATAAGTAATTTAATTTTTCTTATTGACATCATCATTGTTCTCCCAATCTGAAAATCGTTTTGTTTCCAGCCCGGTGCGGCCCGTATGAATGGCAAGGAGAGACATATAAATCAATGTAAGCAATAAACCTTTTCACTTGATACATTTCGGATTAGTTATTCCGTCGCATGCCAGAAAATGTAGGTCTATCGTAGGGGAACAAAACAATATTTTTTATCCATTCACTACAATTACTCTTCAAAGGAGGAATAACGGCAAAAATTTTTTAAAAAATGACCCTTTTATTCCAAGCGGCTAATTTTCCTAGACGATACGAGATTCTGAAATTTATGAGTTGTATCTATGCTATGAACTGAATTATCGCAACTTTACTTAATGCCAGAAATGAACATCATATCTTAGGGTACTAGTGAGATAGCATGAGAGGCGAGACAGTGATCCTCACACCTCTCTATCTTTCCCTGTAGAGCACCATACCTTTTCCCCTCTGGCAGTCATCGCGCGGCGGGGGGAGCGCTAATAGGAGGGGGGGGGGAGACGAGAGAGTCGGACTCTTTCAACGAGAGACCCTTTAGAATATTTCTGCCTGTGGCCCGCTGGCATGTTTCAACCAAGATGAATTTTTAACTATTTTGTACTGTCGAGGTCGCCAATTTAGATTCATAATTTATTACAATAACATAATAAAAATTGTGGACAACAGAATGCAATACCTAATGACGTTCCATCAAAGCCTCTTCACATAGTGCACAATATTCCTTTCAACGCGAAGTGTGAAGGAAGCGAATTTGTCTGTCTTTTCCCAAAAGCACAGCGCTACATTCTTATTTAATTGGTTTTGCCACGAAAAGGAACGAACTTTTTGTTTTCGTTTTCCCGTTTTTTAACTTCATTATGTTACGCTTCTGTTTTTGTTTTTCTTTTTGCTTTAAATTTTCAACTAACGCATAATAGTCTCGATCACGATTAGGCTTTTTGGGATGTTCGTTTTTTTTTTACTTTTGTGAAATTGCTGTAAATTTATAACGTTTCATGCACGTATTCACTTCCCGTTTCATATTCTCATGTTTTATACGTACTCCCGCTTTTGTTTAAACCTCACGCGCGCTTGACTCCCCTTCCACCTCGCCTTCGCAATCACTCTCTTCCTTTACGTTTGCTCCAAGCTAGTGACCGTTGTTTCTCCATTTTGTATTCGTCGTTGCCCTCTTTTTTTATATAAACTCCACGTTTTCCCGTATTTAACGCAAGGCAGGTACACAGGACAAGTCTTTGGGACAAGTCGTTGCAATGCTTCATCTTGCGACCCATGCAATAAAAACAAAGACCAGATGTAAGAACGGATTAATGACTGATAAAATCAAGATACGGGTTTAAAAGAAGTAGGATTGAGATCAAGCATTAGAAATGCAAAAGATATGTACATTGATTGTCGGAGCAGATCTAACTATAATCTCGCAGATCACTCCTCGTGAACTGATAGGGATACTAGAGCCAATTTTTAAATTGTACAGCGATGTATGCTCCACCAGGACTTCTTTCGGATAGTTATTTGTTATGGAATGTGTAGGGGCGCAGCTGGTGAAAACATTGTTTATTAATATTGTTGCATCTTCGCTGCATGTTAGCCTCTTTTTTGTTTCATAGGTCGCAAGATGAAGCATTGTAACTGTGTAAAACATAGAAATCAGCGAAATACAGTCATATAAGAAGTCAAATAGATGTGGAAAACATAGGCAAAATATGTCTCATCTATTGGGAGTTGAACCCCTGACATTCTGCAAAAAGCGGGGACGCGGTACCGACTGAGCCATTCGAGGTGATGAGCAAAGTTTTTCAAGAATCGAATACTAGTCTGGGCTGGATGTGCGAAAATGTCATCCTATTTTTATGATTAATGTGCGGGTCTTAGGAAACAAATATCCGTTGATGTTAGATACACATTGAGCTTCCATTAGGGGTCAGCATCCCGTGGTAGCATCAAATTCATTTTTGACTTCCGCGTACTTTTGCGGTTCCCTTGTGACATTTGAAGGTTATGTGCAACGAGAACGGTCGCGCGAAGGGATTCGGATTCGTCTGCTACGAGAAGCCCGAGGAAGCAACCAAGGCCGTCACCGAGATGAACGGAAACATGAACTTCTCCAAGCCCCTCTACGTCACTGTACTTCTCCAAGCACCTCCAATCTTCCCCTTTTCTAATCCCGCCAAATCTTCCAGTTCGATAATAGAAAATCCGGCTCTGTACGGATATCGAGGTCCCAATGGAAATCTACCCGGATAACGAGGTCCGAATAGATTCGAACTTTTAACGAGGTCCCAATCGGATTATCGAGGTCCCAATCACAAGTTTTTTTTGTGTAATATTTCGTCATAAATATGCCAGATGTCATCATTCCTATAAATGCAATATTCGCACTACTTTCGATGTAACTGGTCGGGAAGTTCTATGTTTGAGATTCCATCACTCTACAACTACATCACTGCTGTCTTAGTACGCATTACAGCCCTCCCATGTACCTGCCTCCCCTTTACTCTTCTTCTTTGCTCCTCCCACTGCTCATTCTGTCGATCAGATCAGTTGAAACGTCAAGGTGCAACGAGGGAATGCGTGCCCACCTCATCTTCCTGCTTGTCTTCGGGACAGTTAGCGCTCGTCGGTATCGCCCCAGGCCCCATGCGGAGGTGGATTATGCCCAAACACTGAAAGATGCCCTTTTCATCCTTTACGTCCTGTTCTTCAAACAGGAGGAGAACGATGGACATGTACCTCAACGCGTGGATAGGAAATCATGGGAGCCAGGTCCCATCAAAGCGGTCGAAGAGGTCACACTCCAGTCAGGATCTTATATCAGAATTTCTGGCTACCATATGAACACGAGGTATATGAATATATTTGCTAAATGTATATATTTGCCCGCAGTACAAACTAGATGAGAACACCAACGAAGCCACAATTCGCTTACACAGCTACTCACATAAGTAATAGCATTAATATGGAGAAAAACTACACAAAGAAGATCAAAACTGATTGGGACCTCGATATCCCGAATGGGACCTCGTTAATCCGTGTTGGCCCATTGGGACCTCGTTAATCCATTCGGACCTCGTTAATCGATTGGGACCTCGATATCCGAACAGAGCCGAAAGTCCTTAAAAATTGTTGAAGTTTTCTCCTTACTAAATTTGTGTTTTTCACCTGTTCCCCCCCCCTTTCCCGATAAATTTATTTTTCTGTTAATTGTTGTTATACGTTTGCTCAAGGAGATGGGCCGTCCCATTTTTCTCTAGATTCGTACGAAATACATGATTGGGGAAATCTGCCTTATGAATTAGTGGAGAAATAAAAATCGCTCTGGGAGTTCAGAAACAACGTTTGCTAATCCATCGAAGTCGCATTATAAAGCGGTCGAACGATGTAGGACCGACGCCGCAGTTAGTGTAGTGGTTAGTGATCGGGTCTAGTCCCGATCCGCCTCGAGTTCTACTCCCACCCTCCGCAGTTCTCTTGCAAAGCCTTGAGGTTGTGTGGTGGGGGGTGAACTCGTGGTGTGTTCTCTTCTTTCTCGCATTCTATGGTTTGGGAACACTGTGAGTGGACAAGTGGTATTGTTGATAGACCAGCAATCAACGAGAAAATAGCAGTCATAACTAGTCAAACCATTGCTGATTCTTGTTTTAGACACATCACAAGTATAAGGTTGATGCAAAAGTATTGTGGTTTTCTGAGACCCTAGTTGTAACTGTCATCATTTGCGTGTCGCCAATATCCACGACGAACAAACATAGCATTATTTAGTGGTATGCTTAAATTTTGTAATATTTTAAACATCAATATGCGGCTGTTTGCCTAAGAATCGATCTGGCACAGCGAAAATTTTCAATTTTCTGATTTCATGTGTTTTGGGGCTGTCAACGGTGCCGAAGACGAGACGATGGGAATATTTATTCTGAGTTGCGCTAAACTATATCGATATCGCAGAACTCGAATCTGAGCTCAAAAAGTGGTTAAGATGGTGTGCCTGAGCCGGTACGATTTATTTTTCTTTTTGAATTTCAGTTTTTCAATTTTTTCATAACGAATATTGTGAGATTGCGTTTAGTTGCCAACGTAAAAGTTGTTCAAAATAATTTTTCGCGCATTTTGAGCTCTTTGCCAACTCTCTAGCTCACCTCGGAGCTAAAATATGCCAGAGCCGGAAGCAGAGCCGGAAATTCCCTAAAAGCCGGTTCTGAGAAAAATGGCTAACGCCAAAAATTTTTTCCCGTCCCCAATATACTCTGGAATAAATTTGGCTAGGATGCTGCTGAAAGTTGGGGCTCCTGGTTCCTCATGGTCCTGCAATCTCTCAGAAGACGCGTGTTATCATAATTTTCAAAAATAATTTTTAATGTTGTAAGAAATACAACTGTCCGCGGAGTAGGAAGATAGTTTCAAGAAATAGACAGATGCGACCGGCTTGGCGAGAGGACTCCAAATCTAAATTTATAGCCAGTTTCCGCATCAACATTTTGAGAAAACATTCTCCTCCTTTAATTGATATGATAATTGAAGATGCAACACGGACGATGCGGGCGCGGAATGCAAGGAGGACACATCCGAAAGTGAAGGCGAAGTTAAATGGTGCACGTGCAGCAGCTCCCAATACGTTGGAGTTCACTGCGTACCCAAAACCGGTCAGTTTAGCTAGTGATTGCATAGCCGACAAGATACGGCTAGCTAAGATAGATTAGAGAAGATGCACATGGTTGTTAGGATACTCCATTTTGGGCGCAATTGGACATACCACGCCTCTCACGAGAAAATCGAGCTATCATCAACATTATACGGGATGTAGGGAAATATGGAAATTTGGTTCTAACCAGCTTTGATGATCTTGAGGCATGCCTGACTGGCCTCAAAGTCTCATTATGCATGTTCCATTTTGGAGCTCCCTAGAGGGTCAGATACATTTATCCATAGCTTTGAATGCACATATCTTTGTTAGAGTGAAAGATAACCGAAAATTATCCTCTGAGTGACCGCAACTCATTATTCAAGCTCTATCGATTCATATTTACTAGATTGCCCAAATGTTAGTTTTAACAGATTTATAGTATCCGCACTTTTTTTTCAAAAGTGTAGGTGAAATAACAGCTGTAATTTGCTCAGTGTGTGCATCTCAGCGAGAGCTTTCGAATGAATACTTTGAGCAAAAAATAGCAGAACCTGGGTGTGGCTTCTGCCCTTTTTAGTTTTCCTAATCGTTAGAACTTAATTTTCATTATAAATCAGGATGATAAATCGATCATTCTTGGCGGCGCTCCGCTATGAAAGTTGTGTGCGAAGGAATTAATCTGTTGAAAATTAAGTTCAAACGATTAGGAAAACTAAATAGGGCAGAAGTCACACCCAGGTTCACACCCAGGCTATTTTTGCTCAAACCATTCATTCAAAAGCGCTCACTGAGATGCATACACTGGGAAAATTGCTGCTGCTATTTCACCTACACTTTTGAGAAAAATGATTATACTATAAGTCTATTAAAACTAACATTTGGCCAATCTAAGAGATATGAATCGATAGAGCTTGAAAAATGAGTGGGGATCACTCAGAGTATCTTTCACTTTAACGAATATCTGAGCATTCAACGTTTAGGCTCAAGGTAACGAACCCTCTATAGGAAGCTTCAAAATGAAACATTCACATTGAGACTTTGGGCGTCTGCCAGGCATGCCTCAAGATCACCAAATCTAGTTAGAATAAAATTCCCGAATTCCAGTTCATTCGCAGACTCAGCTCGATTTTCTCATGAGACGAGTGATATTAGTCTTATTTGCAGCATGTGCAGTACATATTTGAGTATATTGTATACATGGACATGTCCAAAAATTATACGAAAAATGCCCATAATGACATTTTTGTTCACAGGCCTGTGCGACCCATACACTGTTAAAGGAACGACCTATGACTCGAGGTGAACAACAACTAATGTATCTCTTTGCTGGGCATGTTGCATTGTGCAGATTCGAATTAGTCGCGTGTACAGTATCTAGGAAATTCTATAATGTTGATGTTTTTGTGAGTATAATGCCCTAAACTTGTCTGATCAAATACCTGAAGCACTCATATTTTATGATTATCAACATAATCATTAGCACATTGGGTGTAGCTAGGGACCACAACGAACTATAGAAATTCGAGCCACATCATGTTTAACCGGACCGCTGCTGTCAACATATGGTCGTAATTTTGGCCGTTTGCCGATATCTCATCTCTGAATCGCGCTAGAGCTCCAGAAGTGATTGACAAACTATCAACCGAGAGTGGGGGAAATCGAGACGTCGAAGGGGCGGAGTCAAATCCGATTGTGTGAAACGTAAAGTTAGATTTTCAAATTTTCGGTTCTGCAGTACCCCTTCATTTATTGCTGCCTGATTATCATATTATTTTTTGTGCTCAATGAATGCTTGAATACCCTTTCCATCGCGCGTAGGTTCAAGCCTATATATTTGATCTGTCGGCCACAGTATAAAGACTAAGCAATATCGGCAAAATGTTTTACTGATTACGTTTCGGTCCAGCAATGCATGGAGAGCTAGGATAGGACAAATATTACGTAACAACCGAAAAGTATGGCTTACGGATATCATAATATGATACAATATATTGTGAATCATATATCACGCATATTCTGACAGAATGTATGAGTTCCACTGCACATGGGAACAACAAATTCAAACTGATATAATCTTATCGACACAATATCAGTTGATGTATCCCTGGTCGTAGACTTTTATATTCAAGTGGTGAAGCCGTAAAATCGAAACTACCTAAAAGCCGGCTCTCGACATTTCAAAACTTCAAAAAATCATAACATACAAAAAAGTTGAGATAGAAAGTCGTTCAAAAAAGCAAAATTACCGCCTCGACGAGTTCTACAAATCATCTGTTCAGGACGTTTTTGAAAACTCAATTTGAAATATAGATAAGTTGTAAAAAGCGAATTGTGGGTTGCAAAAAATTGTTACCCTGAAAAAATTTTCCACGATTACCCAATTTTTTTATTTCAAAATCAGATTCTCCGTGCAATTCTACACCAGGGATATTGACTTCAGATCATTTTAACTTTTTCCCGTAACTTTCAGCGCTGGAAAGACCGAAAACTTGCCGTTTTTCGAAAATTCAAAAAGTTCAATGATTTGCCATTTTCATACTGATGGGTGAGAAGCTGTTCTATTGGTTGTAAGTGACATAACAGGGTCTGATCGTAGTTGTGAGTGAATTAACCGATATTTTTGATGAAAAAAATCATCGCATTTTTTTCAGTCATTCTCGGAGGATGCTCAGAAAATCCTGATTTTTTCTGAGTAAGATATTTTCTCTGGAAATGATTTCAATCTTCTTAAATTGTAAAAATAGTCTATCCTAAGCAAATTGGTGCCCATTGGAGAGCTGATAAAGCCTGAATATGAACATGGCAAATCATTAAACTTTTTGAATTTTCGATGTTTCCAGCGCTGAAACCTCCCGGGAAAAAGTTAAAATGATCTGAAATCAATATCCCTGGTGTAGAATTGCACGGAGAATCTGATTTTGAAAAAAAAAATTGGGTAATCGTGGAAAATTTTTTCAGGGTAACAATTTTTTGCAACCCACAATTCGCTTTTTACAACTTATCTATATTTCAAATTGAGTTTTCAAAAACGTCCTGAACAGATGATTTGTAGAACTCGTCGAGGCGGTAATTTTGCTTTTTTGAACGACTTTCTAGCTCAACTTTGAAGCATGTTATGTGTTTTTGAATTTTTGAAATGTCGAGAGCCGGCTTTTAGGTAGTTTCGATTTTACGGCTTCACCACTTGAAAATAAAAGTCTACGACCAGGCATACATCAACTGATATTGTGTCGATAAGATTACATCAGTTTGAATTTGTTGTTCCCATGCACCTGCGTTCTCTCAGAATATCTGTGATATGTGAATCTGGTCCGCTGCGAATGGCCTGTCAGAAAAAAATCTAATTTTTTTTAAACTTGTCCCTAACTGCACATCGACAGAAATACTTATATTACCGTGCATCCGTAAACATTATGTAACCATCTCAAATGTAGTGAAACGAAGAGCAATTTCGTTGATTAACTTAAGATACATTCCACGAGAAAACGTACCTTTTGGGAGGGGTCGACGGATGGCTTTTTTGCAACCCCCCTCAATATTTTGCTGGTGAAGTTCCCATACCGAGTGCTGATATTTGGCCCAATATGAACGGCTCTGGTGCACTTTCTAAAAAATGCCAGACCTGGCCCAAAAAAAATCGAAAAATTCAAATTTTTGAAAAGTGCGATATTATAGGTTTTCTAGGTCTATTTTTCGATGGAAATAACGAAAAATATGTTGAAAAAGCGATCTGGTATCGATAAAGTGTTGAAAACATCGATCTTAAAAGAGACCCTCCACCAGATAACGTAATAGGGTCACGGATGGCTAAAAATTAGATAATTCCCATATGTTTTTTTTCTGAAGTGTAGGCCCCGAGTGATGATTCCGGCCGCATAACTAAGGCTTAGGGTCGATTTTGAAAAAGTTTCAAGTACCCCCACTTTGGGGGGCGAAAAAATCGATATCTCAGAATTAGACCAGATGAAGATGTTCTGGTGTATTTTGACTCGTAGAAAACGAATTTCGATACCACGATGCGAGAAAATGCGAAATGGAAGAGATAACATCAAAAAACCACTTTTCGGTCAATTTTTGCGAATAATCGATATTTTAAAATTTTCTGCGCAGTCTCTGGATACGTTTTCTGAAATCACCATGAAAAGTTGGCCCTAGTCTGAGAAAATCAGAATTTTAAAATGACATATATTTGAGATATTTCGATCCAAACATCGATTGTTGGTGTAAATCGGCAAATATTCCTCCATACAGAGCGCTGAATTTTGAAAACCAATTCATCAATGGTCTGAAAACTGCTCATTATATCTATACTTGTTTCATCTTCACATTACCATGTAAAGAGAGATGATAATTAGCACAATTGGAAATCTCATGTTTTCGACCCAGCCAAATGAACCAAAAAAAGTCAAAATCTCAAAATCTTCAATATAGTATGTTTTATGGCGTATTTTCACTCGTAGAGTCCATTTTTCACGTGAAAGCTCTTGAAAACATGTTGTAACGTTATTATGATTTTCAAAACTTTGTGCTGTTTTCGATATTCGATTTTTTTACTTTTTTTGGATTTTGATTTTTCATTGCTTCCACTGCACTTAGGAAGATGCAAATGATCATGTCATAATCATGTCATAGTCATAAGAAAGTGTTTCCAGATCAATATTTGCCGAGTTACTCCAAAAATCGATGTTTGGATCGAAATATCTAAAATATATGGCATTTTAAAAATCTAATTTTCTCAGACTAGGGCCACCTTTTCATGGTGATTTCAGAAAACGTATCCAGAGACTGCGCAGAAAATTTTAAAATATCGATTATTCGCAAAAATTGACCGAAAAAGTAGTTTTTTGATGTTATCTCTTTAATTTCACATTTGCTAGCATCGTGGTAACGAAATTCGTTTTCTACGAGTGAAAATACACCAGAACATCTTTTTCTCGCCTAATTCTGAGATATCTATTTTTCGACCCCCAAAGTACCTGAAACTTTTTCAAAATCGACCTTAAGCCTTAGTTATAGCAGCCGTCAATCAGCACTCGGGGCCTACACTTCAGAAAAAAAGTATGGGAATTATTTAATTTTTAGCCATCCGTGGACCCCTGAACAATTGTTACGTTTTTCTCGTGAATGGTCTCTTAAAATTATATAGGTGGGCATTGTAACGAAATATCACTTCGCTACTATTAATTCATTCAATTATAATCAATTATCAATAAATCAATCAATTTAAATAATTCAATATAAATATAATCAGTCATCGTTCAATCCCTACAGCCACCCTCTACCGTATCATTATTTCACATTACCGCGAAGGAAGTGTCCCATACGGAAGATGCAGAGTAGCCTACCGTATGCCGCGGAGCGCTTGCATTTTCTGGACTCGACTTTCTTTCAGCGTTGAAGAAGTTTCTCCACGTTCACGTCGCTTTTTCTTCAACTTTTCTTTATTCATTACATCGCATTACTAGGCCCACTTGTCTACTATTCACTCATTTAGCCGAGCACACCGTTTGCGGACTATTCTCATCGTATTTTCGTTCACCTTTCTTCGCTTTCCACTTTATCACCATTTCATCACTCAGAGCCCGCTTCACCGGGTCTCATCTCTTCCACCACCGTCACCAAGCTGGGATTTAAAGAGATCCCGACACCAACTGGGTCTCATTCAATCTCCGGCTGTTACCTGCATTAGAGGTACCTTGCATTCCCTTCCAGTTAATCAATAACTCCGAGAAACAAGCCTCTTCCCTTCTGTGATCTACACCATTCTTTCGTGTTTCCCTTGTAAATTAAAGTAAATAAATTGCTTTTATTATCACACCTTGTCCATTGCGTACCATAAAAAGGAATCTAGCAATAGATTTTCCTACAGGCATATACAGTAGCGCCGGAAAGTATCCGTACCATTTGATTTTTTCATATAACTTTTTCTTCAGATGACTTAGCAAGTTAGATGTTGTGGCGCTATATATCAAATCCATCGAAGAATACGATGCGAGTATTGCGTAATCACGTGCATCATAACTGATTGCGTAGTGATGACGCAATCGAATTTCACTTTTTCAAACATGCAGTATTCTACCACAACCTAAAAATCGTTTCACGACTTACCCAAGATTAGAAAATGCTCTTTCGAAAGACTTAATTCGCATTTGGATATTTTTTCCAGATGTTTGGCATCAATGTGCTTGAAAATGCTGAATTTATGCTATATATCGTTTTTCCAGTGACCTGCCGCAAATTATGATGTTCCAATGGGTGGATGATTATATTGGTAATCTAAGATCGGACAAGTTTAAGTGAAAGTTATGTTCGAAAAAGTTTAAATCAAACATTTTCCAGATGCGAAGTAGTAGACTCCGCAAATTCCTGCAACGATGATGCAGAATATAAGGGATGCCGCTGCAACAATTACGCTGGGAAATACTGCGAATTTCAAATGTGGAGTAAGACAGATCGATTCCTTTGTTCTTCGCGGCGGTCCACGTGTCATTGCTCTTGGTGCAAGGAGTGGTCAATGATAGCTAGCGAATGAAAATGAGCAAACATCGCTATTTTCGAATTTGACCAAAAAATTGGTAGATGTTTTCCGAATACAAATTCTACGAAATTAATCACATTCGAATACATTATTTTCCGGCAGCAGCCATTCGCTATTACAAATAATCCGCGTTAAATACTTGTCTTTCCCAGCTTACTGCGTCCACACGGATGCAACCCAAGGGATCGAGAAATATGATACATACTTTCATCCGAACAAGTGAGTAATGAAAATGCCTAAACTCATTTTTTTTAATATCACACTTTTCGAAATTTGTTCATAAATTAGTATTATGCAAACATCCAACATATATATTCCTATTATATCTTTTACATAGAGATCCGAAAAAAATAGTTCCCGACCTCCAATGATGATACCTTTTCCAATAGCACATATAATTACCAAAATAATCACCGCAGATGCGGCATCAATGGAGACCCAGATGCAGTATGCAATATAGCTGACGGATCCTGCACATGTAGTGCCGGGTTCACTGGGAGCGACTGCGACACAGCAACCCGTCAGTGGATACAGAAATCGTTCTTTCTTACCCCCTATAATTCTCCTATATTACCTTCTATTCAGAAACAACAGTCAAAGCCACAGCAGCTACTCTTCCCGATTTGGTGGTACCAACAACAACCATTTCCAAAACCACAACCACTGCCAAAACCACCACAACCAGTTCCAAAACAACCACTACCACGAGCGGACAGACACCAACCACATCTCTTCAATCCACCGAACAAACCACTACCACGACTCCAGTTATCATCGACCCCAGATCGCTATGCAATCCATTCATTAATGGCGACGGTGTTCGCTTTCAGACGAGGTGAATGTCCGTTTTTTTTTGCATTCTTTGTGATCTACATCAGTAGAATAGTTGCAAATAACTGCACATATTTAGATCAAAGTTAATGTAGAATTGTCGCAGCATGCATTTTGTCATTACATCTGATCAGAGAAGCATGGTCAGATTCCACCCCTTGTCTTTACGAAACTGCGATCTGGGCATATCTAATCCCCGCCCATTCATAGTTTTGTCAAAATGCCAAATCTTATAGATGAAATGTTACATGCCACAGGTGTCACACTACCGACGCGCGCGCTACCTGCACCGACGATCTCTCCCAGCAAATGTGCTCGTGTAGTCCCGCATACGTGGGACCGACCTGCGGAATCTGTTAGTTGACTCTCATCATAATACCGAATTCTATATATTCCAGCTGTGCAAGTCCAATCATACCCTAATACGTTTACTAGTATTCATCATTGAGTCCAGTGCGCTAACGAGTAGAGTGACGTAGTTCATGCATGTACTACAACGTCTCATTCGATCAATGGTTTTCATTTTTTTTCAGCAATTGACATGTACGAGAGGCTGATCAAGTGGTTAGGCACAGAGAACGCAGCAAATATGATCGAAGTGAGACTATTTGCATATTTTCTATAAATCGGATACAAAAATCGTCTAGATGTAGAATTTCCTTTCAGATAACGCGTATTGCACAGTCTACTCCCGGCACCCTCGTGTCCGTGCTTCCTTCCATCTACGCTATTCTCACTCCCGAACAGAGAATCGACATCAGCTAGTCGATTAACGAGATGATCGACTCGGTAAACTACGAAATGCGCGAAGTCGACTATAAGTAAGTTACAAATTATCTGCTGCTGTGTTTCGATATCACTTCTAAAAGCTCCGATAATTGCAGGATGGCATTCACCAAAGTGCTCGATGAGCAGTTGGGCAATTGCTACACTTTCAACTATGCGAACGATACGAATGCAGTCGATGAACTTCACAGTGCGCGATTCGCCGGGCAGAGACGGGGTCTGGGTTTGGAAGATTGAGGCTGAGGGCATGTCCATGCATCTGCAGGAAATTATCAGAAGTAATCATATAAAGGCATGATTGAAATCGATTGAAATGTCAATATGCAACGAATTTCTTCTCATTCAGATTTCTCTATCGTCCTCAAGCTGGAGCCATTGGAGCAGGTAAATTTCAATAATACACTGTCTAGATTCAATTACAGACACCATATCATGGTGAAAATGTGCAAAAGCAACTACCACACCAGTTCCTTGTTTGAGATTAGCCAGTCAGTTCATAAATCACAGCAATTATTTCTGGACATTCCCTTTCTAATTGAATAGGTGAAATATTATATTATTAGGTCGCCTGGATCGACAGTGCTGCCATCGCGGCATACATCCACTCTCCAGGGACACCCTTCTACCAGGGAGGAATGTACGCTGTGAGGGGAGGATCAGCAGATCTCATCGCATTACGAAAGGTAACATGGCGCGGATCTGTCTAAGAGTTGAAGAAAATAACGGCTACATCAGATAAACGAATCTAAGAATTTGCAGACAATTACGCAGCTCAACTACGACTGCATTTCATCCCGCGATGATATTAAAAATAACTTCTACGAGGATGGCGACTACACGAGAGAGGTTGAAAAGCGGAGTTAATGTATCAAATTGATCTATTATTTCACCACTATCATAGTCACGCCTCTCCAGGGTTGCTACTCAGCCTGCTATCAAGACAAAGTGATGGAGAAGTGTGGATGCATGGACGCACGCCATAAGAAAGCAGAATCCGCACGTTACTGCTTGTTCAAAGACAGTGAGTATGCAGGACTAAGATTCCCAAGGTCCAATTACTTCATATGTGAAAATTGAGACAATGATGATGAACTCAATACAAATTTTGTATTTCTTCAGACGATTGTGTGAAAAGCGTCACCGAAGAGTACGGTGGTCCATCTTCTTGGTCTTCCTGTGACTGTCTTCCCGAGTGCTACCAAGAAGTGTACACAATGGAAGCTACCCGAGCCCCTCTACCATTCAAGGTGCGGAGTAGGACGTAGATGTGAACTTGAATGCACGTGTAGGGATGGGATTAATATTCGGAGATAGGATAGCAACGAAGAACAGGAAGGTTTGGGGACAGTGGATAGCATGCAGTCAAACATTTATGTGAGGAAAAATCTGATTGTTGCTTCCTGAAACAGATAAATAATATAGTTGCCGAAATGTGCTAACGTCACTCACGGATGTCCGGAAATGATGGAGAAAGTCGGCCGTCTCACTATCTACATGGATTCACTCGAGAGCGTCGTCTATGTCGAGGTGGAGAAGATGACGGTAAGAACTCACCATAAGCCCTTTAAAAACAACTATTCCTGTGTTTTTTTTTCAAGCCATCCTACCAATATTTTCACTCTCTCAACAATAATGCATGTGCATATTTGGATATTTGTATTTAAAACTCCCTCATAATTCGCTAATCTCAGCTCTCGGCATTCTTCTCGCAAATCGGCAATGCGCTGGGCCTCATGGTGGGCCTTTCCGTCGTGGGCATCCTGGAGATTCTCATCCTTTGCGGAATTCTCGGGAAGGGCATGTACAAGAAGTCTAAGATCAGCTTTAATCGTGTCTTCCTGTCCAACTTGAAAATAAAGTTAACCTGTTACATTGTTGCATTTTGTGCATCAAAATATGCATGGAACATTTTCAAATATAGTTTAATCTTTGACTTCCTTATGAGGGTCACTCAATTCTGCAACAAAATGCAAATACAGTGTCTCTCCTAAACTCGTCCATCTTTCTACTTCCTTTCCTTTCCCAGCACATCCACATGAGCCACTCCGTACCTGGCATGCCACCAACATGCCTCCAATTTCACGTCCGTCTGCTAGGCTATCTGACTCCCTCCCTCTTCATAGGCCTTCCGCTTCTCACAACCCGGCACCGCATCACTTTCTCAAGACCTATTTTCCACACGCTACAAAGTAACTACTCCTCATCTACATTTCTCTTCGGAGTAGAAATAATGATTTGATTGATCGATTCAAGGCTCGCCTAATTGGCATATTCATATCGCAGATTTCTGGCCTACTTCGCACAGAATTACCTCGTTTCTAATCATTCTTCTATGCCTTCACGTGAAGGTAAGAACCTCCCTTCGGCTTGTCTCTTTCATTCGTATCTACATATTCATGATGTATTGTTTCAGAGCAACTATAATTTTGCGATATGTTTTGTTGTGTTTTCATCTGATGTCTCGTGATTATTCCCAACTATGCAATGCATCAGAACGAAGCCAATTTTTGTTGGAAAAAATTCATCGATCGACATTATTCTCAGCAGAAAACATCGAAACGAACGTACAACAATCGATCGTGCGTTCACAGTTGATCGATACGCGGGACAAACTACATTCAAAAGGGTGAGTGGTATGAGATCATCGTAAGAGGAGTGGTGTGTGGTGTGGGGAGAAAGGGTGCAGCGAGTGCGCGCACGTCGGTCGACGAATCGCAACTCACTGCTGGGTGGCTATTTACACGTATGTATTAGGGGGTAGGGAGACGCTCAAAGATGAACGAAACGAGGTTTTGCGGTTTCGCAGGGGGTCAAAAATAGTAGTACTGAAAAAATACAGAAAAGTTTAGTCCGCGGAGGACCGGAAAGTATAGCCGTATACAATTTTTAGGGATTTTTTCCAGTTTTTTTACTTGCGGAAGAAATGGATAGAGTAGAGGGGGATAGGATAGGCCGTACAAGAAAATGAACAGTGGAAAAGGGTTACAAAATAAACTCGCGATTACAAGGAGAGTAAATCACCGTACTAAACCTGATTGGTTGGGACATAAAGAGGGTGAGGGGTGGGTACTACGCTGGGTCGGGGGGTCTTAAGATTAGTCAACAACTCGAAACTACAACGAATACGACAGCGTTACACATTTTTTTAGGAACAACGATGAATTTCTGGGTTGGGCGCATTTTTTCTCGTGTTTTGCGAGTTTTTTTCACGGTAGGAAACCTTTTCACGACACGTCTACGAAAGGAGAGTGGTTAGTACTGTGCAGCAGCTAAAGAATACAAACAATCGATAAATGATCGATGAGAGAAAAGAAGTGAGGGTCCGACACAGACCGACTGGGAACCAAATATGCGGTGTGTACGGAGCAGGGTTCAGTGTGGTGTGTGAGATGGTGCAGATTAGTACGAGGTTTGCTAAAGAGCAGAATGGTTGGCGCACGAGGGTACGGTAGTCTAGTATCCGATATTTCCCAATTCAATGAGTACGGAAATCGCGATAGACTCCCGTTCGGAGAGGTCACTCGCAGCGAGCAGCTTTGCCATCTGCGGATCCGCGATGTTGTGAGGGTCCTGCAAGGATTGTGGTGAGCATACGGTATCGTGGTGTGGTGTTTGGTGTGATTTTCGTAAGGTCGCTTATTGAAAATTTACCTTGAATCGCGGGCTGGAGGGGCGCGGAGAGAAGTCGGATGAGTGGTCGCTGAGCTCCTCGAGCGGCGACTCGGAGATGGGAGGAGACATCCAATTCGGCTCTGAAACAATGATTGAATTATTACAAATTTGCGCCCAAGAGAGTTGTAGGTCTAGTGCAAAATTACAGATGAATGTTATCTAAGTTTCGCATATTTCTAACAAGAATTGAATCCAAATTCATATTTTGACACTGTCGTTTCGATGAAAGGTGATGAATGCATGTTTCTGATTTTTCGAAATACGGCTTCGCAGAGCCGTAGAATAGCAAAACAACTCACGTCCATGGGAGTTCACCGGGAGCTGGTGGTGCACGGGCGAGGCAAGCGCCGCCTGCGTGGCGTACAGCTGCTGCTGATGGTGAGCGAGCTGCAAGAGGGGGTCATTAGTAAGTAATTTTTGATATATTGACGAAGAACGATAAATCGAAAAATTAGTATGAGAGGTTTGTTGAACTACTGCTGAAACATATCGCATTTCCGGACAATTCTAATTTTACAGCATGAGTATGTGGATAAAAAATTTACTTTGATTTCGGTAATTAACTAATACAGATAATAATCAATAATTACCTGAGCATGCATGACCTGCTGGTGCATCACTTGCTGCAGGAGGTGCGCCGTGATCTGAGGATTCGACATGAGCGAAGCGAGGAGGATGGGAGAAATCTGCAAATGGATGATTCACAATGCATGATTCACTTGATGTCAGAGTAGAAAAACAATATTAGGTTTCCGTAGAATTGCGTGATGTATGCGTTCAATAATCACTATATCCCGAAACAAACAGTTGGGTTTCACGAATACAATAAATGCTAGTACACTCATTGCAAGCAATAAATATTCAATTCGCAGGAATGAATAAAAATCAATAATCTACATACCTGAGAGGCCTGGCCCTGCGCGATCGCTGCGGCGAGCAGTGCGGCAGTGGCGGAGGCGCCGGGAGGCGGCACCATGCTCTGATCCTGAACGGAAAATGTGGAATACTGTAGGTTTCGACAACTTTCACTCTAATGCAAATTTCGAAACGGTCCATGCTGTTTCGACTACACCAAAGCCTGATCGATAAGTGCGGACGTGTAATCGTCGTTAGTACACTATCAACGATGCTATACAAACTGAGCGCGCTCGCTCACGCTAGAGCTGCTACATAAACTATCCTTGTAGCAGAAAGGCACAAAATCAATAGATAATCTGCTATCGTAACCATCTAATTTCTACCTGGCAGTACTGTCCCTCATCGGCAACTGGGAGACCCTCGGCGTTGTGTGCGACCATTTCCGACTCTGCAATCATTAATTTGAGGATTACGGTAAGTGGGAAGTACAGTATTATCCGAAAACGATCAATAGAGCGCGATGAGTAATGGCGGCGCCGAGAATGTTCTATGGGGCAAAGATACGTGTGAGTGTGTGCGGGAAGGCGAGGGGAGGGGTATACATCGGAAAGTGGAGGAAAGAAGAGAAGAGGAGTGGACGTGGGGGGATTGCCCCGCGTTGCCGTCGTTGATAAGATAAGGCGAGCGAGAGCGATCGAACAGTGTGATATCAACCGAATGCACTTCGGAAATGACAAGGTTAATCAGTATGAGTATCACTGGGAGGAGATGAGCGGCTGTGCTAACAAAGCCCAACTCCGCCCCACCCTAAACTCTTACGATTCCTCCCTCGCATTCACTAGCCATTATAATATCGGGCCCTCGTGTTCAGCACCCTTCAGCTCTCTTCTCTCCTTCTCCCTCTCTTCGCTCTAGCCGAGCCAGCCTCTACCAACCAACGTCCATCACCCTTCCCCTCTCTCCCCGCTCTGCTATTGATCCAGTGGAAAAAAAGAGGAGAAAAGACGAGGAAGTCAGAGAAAAACGCGGCGCAGAACAAAGAACGTCGCTACATGTGCAAGCAATTTAGTGCACCAGGACACTCAAAGATATCAGCCGCATAAGGCTTACTGCTTTCTAGGAATACTCCCCATCGTCGCATCAAAGAACGCTAATGCAGCCTCGCATGAGTCGGGAATGAGTGGAAATGATGGTGAGAGGAAGTGAGAATCGACTACTATTCCAACGATTGGTAAGGAGGTTGTATTTATAGCCGAACCCGCTACATGAAGCCATTAATTGCTCCAGGACAAGTAAGATAGAAATCGAACGCTCGTATAATTCACTTGGTAAGTAAGTACTCTCCAGATTCACATCAGATAACGCTAATTCGGTCTCGCATCAGTCGGAAGGAAGGAGTAATGTTTATGGGGAAGCCACGACTACTATACCTACCACTCTCTCGTGGGAAATGCCGTATTTATATCTCTACCAAGCCGTTCCTAGGCGACGCTAATGACATATGCAGCGCTAATTGCGTCTTGGGCTTCTGCCGTGGCTCTCAGGTAGGTCTACGGTAGGCTTAGACGGGGTACGGTAGGTAGGTCACCGGTCGATCAGGTTGGCGAGAGTCGAACACGAATTGGGAGCAGTGCGCAAGAGGAGCGAACGAACGACGCGATCGTGAATAGGGAACTGGGGGAGGGAGGAGAACGAAGGAGGAGAGGAGTGGAAGGGACTATGGCACAAAAAGGAGGGGGTAAGTGAAGGACACCTCTCACTCACTCAATGGGTTATAATGGACCGTGAACTCAGATCGAGTGGAGGAGGGAGAGTGGAGGTTGATCTGTCTCTCTGATCGGAGTACTGGATAATCGGATAGAGATGACGAGATAGTGGGCGAAAGTGAGAGAGTCGGACATCTCGGAAGGTGAAGACAGATGGACGGAGATGGGCCGCCCGATAACACGCAACATGCCCAAACATAGGGAGGGGGTGAGGCGTGCTCTCAGATTCTATCTTCTATCGCCATGCATGATCTACCGTCCACTTTTGCAAGTGAAGTTATTCTTCAGAAGTTATTCTGATTCAAAAGAGTGATTCAAAAGATTTGGGTCACCTGCGACAATGGGATTACTTCGATTTATGCTGACCACCAGAGTGGGCTAGGTGCGGATTAGAGTGGGCACAGGGATGAGTGGGTAGGGGACAGGTCCACCTCTGATAGTGACCAGTTCGAATGCGGGCGAGGCGCGTTTCACTGTACGGAAAAGCGCGCTATCGTTCGTGAATGGGGAGGAGAATCGTTTGGTGCTGAATCAGTATCGGAGTGTGCGGGAGAGAGAGAAGAGCATTGGCTAGAGCGACGAGAGAGCGTGTGATTTGAAGAGACCGCTGGGAAACCATCCGCCTTTCAATGCACGAACGCGCGACTATTTGAGCAAATAGAGCGATCGGAGGGGTTGTCCTGTCCCCTAGGAGCGGAGAGATGGGAGAGGGAGGGAGAGAGTGGCATAGTGAAAAGGGCACTGTTGCCAACCAACGGTTGTTCAAATAGTAGAAGAGAGGGAGAAGATGAGCCAAAGAACGACGGGGAAATTCGAGAGATTGTCGAGTCAAGGTAAGAGTACCTCGTAAGAGCACTGAGAAATGATGATGAAAGAAGCGCGGCTGTTGGATCGCTCTGTGCAAAAGACAGATGCGACTCCTCCATTCTTCTCGTTCTCAAGCGAGAGAGAGAGAGAGAGAGAGAGAGAGAGATAGGAGTGTATCCTAGTGTAAGATTGCGTGAGGATCACGGGACTCTGGTGTATTAGAGGCGATAAGAGTGATTCAGTGCCCCAATGAATCAGTCGACCTTTCAAGAGGCCGAGACGATCAATAAACGAGCTAGGGGCGCTGGAGTGGTCAGCGAGAGGGGGATTGTCCGATTGTGAGTGAGTGGGAGAGAGAGACCGGCCCCCCAACAGCCAAACAGGTAAGCTCAAGCTGAGCAAACTGATCGATAATTAATGGGGACGAAAACGGATCGATAATGCTCGGGGGCTGAGGGCGGGAAGAGAGTAGCTTAGCTACCAACCCCGGCCTTCCTCTGACATCTGCGTATGAGAGTGAGAGAGGGGGAGGACAAAGAGGGCGGATGAAGGATGGGGGAGGGAGAGGGCGGGTGCACCGGCTGGTAGCCTCTACAATTGTGTTCACAGCGAGTAGCGCGTCTCTCCTCCGCTGCTCGAGAGGGGCAAAGGGAAAGCAAAGGGGAGGTGGTGAGAGATGGAGGAAGGAAAGCGAAGATCCGAGAGAGGGAGACTTTCTCGAGTGTTGTGTTCCCCCCGTCTTCTTCCTTCTCCATCTCTGTTGAGTGACCCCGAGCCGAGGCTCTCTCTCTCTCTCTTGGATTAGTGTGACTTTGAGAGCAAAAACTTCCGCTCGAGTCGAGGGGAGTGGACGGGGCTAATCGATAGTCCAAATTCTTTGTGAGACCACCTATGGGTACTTGAATGGTAATGCGCAGGATCGTAAATCAGCGGGATGGCCCGGATGATTGCCATTGAATGGTAAATAGTGGTAGAAGGCGCACAAGGTGGATGCGAGTAGAAACGGGCATTGAGGAGCCACATAGGGAGATACGGGGAGGGAGAGCGCATCTTTCGAGTCGAGAGGCGTAATTCGCATTGAGGAAGAGCGATTGAGGGAAAGAGAGAGAGAGATCTGTGTGTCCATATTCTCATTGCGAGCTCTCACTTTGTCGTAGTCTATGACATCTCTAGCGCTTTGAATCTCTCAATTAGGCTGTCTCTAGCTGCGAACCGCGCGTATCCTCTTACTTAGATTGGGAACGGGAAGGCCGAGGCGAGAGAACGTCGAGAGATCAGGCAATTGGAGAGAGCGCAGAGAAGGGGATGCGAGACTTCATTATGCATTGGGGGCCGCGGGCGACGCTAAATTGGCAGTCCCGAGCCGCGCGAGGCGAGTGGATGAAATATGAGAGAGGCAGCGCGTGCTAATGGTTAGCCTCTAGATAGCAGGAAAAACGGAGAGATCGAGATCATGAGAGGCCAGGTGGGTAATTGACCCTTGTGGCCGTCTGGTAGGTCACTGTGCTCATCAGAGCCAACATGCACTAGAGAGGACATGATGGGTCAGCAAATGAGAGGCAATCGAGGGGGAACGACCTATCAGCGTAAAGAAGCAAAGACACTTCGAATGCGGGAATAGGAAATTCTAGGATAGAAATAGAAACTGCAAGAGCGTAAATATGAACAAAAAGAATAGGAAGAGTCAAATTATAGTGAGAAGAAATAACAAATGAACCGGAAGTAAGCGTACCAATATCATCATCAGCGCGTCTCTTCCTCCTCGTTTCCTCGATGATGGACTCGATGCATTCATCGACGATATCCTGAATATCAGGGATTCTACAATAATCCGGAAAGTGCAGAACTACAGTATCCTACCGTACCTATACTCATCGACAATTCAATAAACCCAATCATACCCGTTCCTTCTCCTCTGTTCCATCTCTTCGTTGCATTACGGGTGTCGCGCAGCCGAGAATCTTTCTGTGCTTGGTGACCTTACGGCGTCTGTTCGCGAACCACCGGTTGACCTGGAGAAATCGGGGTTTACGATAACTAGCGTGTTCACTTCGACCTAGCATTGGTCGTATGCATAAATTTGGCTATTCTTTTCCAGATCACGTAGGTCGTATATCCCCTCATTGATCAGCAATTTAGGCCGCCTAACGATCATTGGGCCAGGCCGTGTCAGATACTCGTTCAATTGCCTCCTATCTGTTCTTTGAGAGTGCGAGTTGGAGGAGAGAGGAGAAGATGAGAGGGGGGGGGGCGAGCAAGATTGATCTACTTAATGGCTCTTTGTGTCTTGGACTCCCTCTCTGACAGGCGCCTCTCCTTTCTCTGCGCATGCCCTCTAGTGTCGTATTCTAGACAAAGACCATCTCTGGGAGAGACGAGTTTATGGGTTCTCTCTTACTGGGGGTCGGAGCAAGATGAGAGGAGAGCGATTCCAGAAGCTTTTGTTCCCCCTTTTTTTCGTGGCTTTCTTAATCCCTCGGGATTTGGCCGCGTGTGAAACATCGGCGAACGAGAATTTCTCGGTTTGGAGGCGGGAGAGAGAGTCGGCCAAAGAGCAGATGGATAAGTGGTGGCGAATGGGAGATCGGACCGGGCATATGAGATTGAGGCCGGTTAGAGAGTGTGCAGAATGAGGAGGGTTTCATTGCTAATTCATGTATATCAATTCTCAGTTCTGCTCTGCTCAACTAGGGGAAAGGACGGGAAGATAGCGCGTAAAATCTAGAGACCATCTCCATTGCGCGTTTAGCGCTTTCTTTGTTCGAAAACGCGTACGAACGTGCAAGCGAGCGCGCTAGACTGGTTAGCTCCTGTCGAGAGAGAATAGGGACTAGAGAGGGAGGAGAGAAGCTGGGGGTCGTCTGGGAAAAGAAAGAAGAATACGAAAGAAAGAAGAGCGGCGAGAAAGTGCAAACCGCTAAACCCGTTCTCCTCCACTACCGAACAGGGAAGAAGGAACCGATCGAGCGATGGTCTCGCTCACTCCATACCATACACTCTCTCGATCATTCTGATCGACGAGGGAGCATGTGGTTTGGAGAGAGTCAGACGATTCCTCCGATCGAGAGAGCGATTGCATCAGGACTAGGCAAGAGACGCATCCTCGTGTTCGCTCAGATTTGGCACAGGACAATTTGCGAGTTACAACTACTCTGGCTGTCTGCCGCTCTCGCTCTCGGAGGTCAATGGATGAATTATCGCGTCTATGTGCGCGCGCGATACAAAAACGAGATGTACAGAAAAGAGTAGTGTTCGCATCGCGCAATCGGCCTTGACAGCGGCGGGGTTATACCGGGAGAGAAGGATCTCGAAATTGTCTCGAGGGGTACGGTAACTGCTAACTACCGTACCTGGTTGTAGGTGATGCTCAGGTCCTCAGCCATCTTTTCCTTGTCCTCGCGCGTCGGATAGAGGTTTCCGCCGCGCTTCTCGACGTATTTCTCGATCGCCGTAGCGATGGCTCGCTGTTTTGCCTGAATTATCGATTGGTTTTAGCCGGATTGATCTACTGTATTTGCATTTTCGCGTTCCGATCGTAACTAGATTAGTGCAGGGTCAGTGCGCGAAAGAGGTTGACGTCTCGCTCGCTCGCCTTATCATAGCATTGAGCGATAGGAGATTGGGAGAAAATTCAAGAGTGACTGAGGCGAGACGAAAATTTGATCATTAGCAACGGAGAAGGGGGCTGAAGATCACGAAGCAAGAACAAAAGCGCGCGAAATTGCGCTGTAAAGTTCGCAAAACTTGGCGCTTTTCGGGGCCATCGTACGCAACAATCTACCAACACTATAGCAGTGTTGCGAAATCGTACCCACAGTACTCACAACGACCACGTTTCGTAATTGGCACACTACACTGTACCCTACAGTATCCCCAAAGTACTATATTTTCGTAATCCTACCGTACCTTGTCCGATGCTACGGCTCCCGCCACCGTCAGTGAAGGAGATGCGGTGGCGAGGATGGAGGGCGAGAGGTAGCCGCCGTGGAGGGAGATGATGTCCGAGATGGAGGAGGGCGTCGCGGGCGGCTCGTCGCAGTGCTAAATGTACTCGATGATACAGTTAGGATGTCTGGATATGGTCTAAGCTGAAATAGTGTACGGTGGAATCGTCCCCTGCCGTGCATCATTTCGGGCACACTGGTTCCATTAACACGTGGCGTTGGATATGTGAACGTGTGAGAACGTACCTTTCCAACATCGACTGCAATCTCCTCCTCTCCTCCTATGGGCGGTACGCGGTTCTCGTCGACGATCAGCTCTTCGTCGTCCATCTGAATCAATCGATATTCTACCGTAACCCTCCCTGATCCACTCAAGACACCAGACAGCCCTACAAGCTACCTCGATCTCGACGTGCTCTGACTCGTCTCGGCACTCGATAGTGTCGTTCGAGTCCTCAGTCGAGTTTCGCTGGCTCTCCGGCGGAGTGTAATCAGCGATCTAATCGATAGTTACCGTAACCAGCCAATCGATAATCAAATCTACCGTACCTGCTGGCGGATGATGATCTCCTCGGGCTTTCGGGTGTTCGCCTCCAGTACAACTGCGTCAACCATTGCTGCTGCGCTATTCTGAAGGAATTCGATCAATATTTGAATACTGTAGCTTGCCAATCGATGATTGAACGCGGACTGTGAACACGAGAGAATAGACACGACCGAGCGGGGAATCGCAAAACAAAATGGCTATTTACGCAGTTGGACACAAGGATTGCGTGGACTTTCGAAATTCGCAACTACTAGCTAGTTCTCTCCTCTCTCTTTCCTCTTCTTGCACAATGACTGAATGTTTACTGGGGAAGAGGAGAGAGCGGCGGCAAGAATTGCTGTGATGACGAAATCGGAGTAGTGGTCTGACTCTCCTCGATTTGCATGCTCTCTCGTCTCTCTACCCGATCAGAGAGTGTGAGGTTTGAAGAGAGCGAGACCATTGCTCCGAAATCGCGAATCTGCGAGGGCATCGAACGGAAAACATGTGGAATGGATACGATTGGGGTGACATAAGAGTGCAACGTACGGATTCGGAAAGACTTTCGTTAGAAATCAATGAAGTCCGAGAATAAGATAAGGGTGCAGCGGGGGGTGAATGATGACAGTCGAGGGCAAATTGGAGATTCCGGAAGCCTAGCAACGTTAAGAAACCGGTCATTAGAAGCCAAAGGTGTGCGAGAAACCAAAGAGAGAAAGGCGCGAGAGAGATGGCAATCACGGCTCTAAAACTGCCTCTTCGCAACACTAGCGCGGCGCGCTCTTGCACTTTTACGCAATGAGCAGATAAAACCTAATGAGTGAGAGAAATGAGAGGAGTCGCGTCGAAAAACTGGCAGCGGGTGAAGGGTAGATTGTGACTAGAGAACATGACAATTGGTGAGACGCAGAGACACGCGCGTTGTTACACACACGCTGACAGCACGCTTCGTGCTTGGAATGAGATTGAAAGAGGAGGAGGAGCAGGGGCGTGCTCTTGCCTACCCACTGAGCAACTTTCTCATGCTCTCTGGCACGCACATTCTCTCGTTCGAGGCTGATGAAATAGCGCTCGTTGGCACCTCTCACAGGGAAGTAGTAAGAAAAAGCGGAAATGGGGATCGATTGCGCTCCAGAGACCAAACGACCAAGTGGCCTGGCGACAATTCGTAGTCGTTGACTGTTGGAAATGTAACCACGCTAGTCTGTAAGAATGCGCGAAATGTAGACGTGGAAGGACCATGGGGCAACGCATAAGAAGTAATGGTTCGGAAGGGACTGGGGGACAGGCGCGGGACAAAGAGGTGATCAATGTGAGAGAAATGGAAGAGAAGAGGAAGGGGGAGGAAATGTGCACTTTGTATAAACTCGCGAAGGCGAGCGAGAGAGAAAAGAGAAGGGAGTATCACCGAGTGGAATTGGGAGTGAAAATGGGATCGAGAATGGCGATAAGGCTGATAGCGGCGCGCGGAACCACTCAGGGTTTAAGGGTCTGAACATCAATGTTCATCTTAGCACGTGCGGACCGGAAGCCCGAAAGCTATCTTTTCCAGCAAAATTACTTGTGCGCGCTCACAAAAAGCTTCCTGGAACCACAGATCTTTCAGAGCAAGGCACTCGGCAATCAGTCAGAGAGCAAATGGAGATCTCTCTCTCTCTCTCTCTCTCTCTCGTATGCTACCAGAGAACTAAACGAATAGTACAATAGCCAGACTGCGGAGAGTGAGGGTATTGAAAGTGCACTAGCAATATCGCCCTCCAAAAAGGACGAGGGCATTCTAGGGCCGAAGTCATGCGGAGCTCTTCTAGAAATCTCACTTCGAATTCTCACTTCGAATCGAAATGCATAGTGGAAATCGACACTTTCTCACCTTGCCAACGGCACTTTTCACAGAAAGTGAATGAATCGAGTAAAAACTGCCGATTGAGCGCGAAAAGCGTCTAGACGGGTCCGTCTCATCGGTATGAATCGTAGTTTTTACTGTGCAGAGAGGTGGAAAATAAGCGGATTTGGACAAGCGAACGCCGCTCAAAATGGACGCATACACGCCTACGAGAGGAAAGGAAAAAGCGCGAAATAGCGCTGTAATCCCCGGTCCTCTTCCTTCTCGTCCCGCTATGCGTAAACCGTTCCGCTACAGGAATAGGGCGAATACGTCTCGGAAACGATAAGATTGAAATCAAATAGGAGATTCTTTCCGCTCCACAAGTCATATCTAGTAGAATAGAACGGACATCGACCAGTATTTGAAAATCTGGTAGTAAACAGAGTGAGGAAAGTCATCGTTCGTTTCCTCTTTCCTCTTTTCCACTATAAACCTGCCATTACTAACCGAGAGGCGGACACGGAGGGAACACGGCAAGGCACGGAAAACGTTGACAAAGTGAAGGAAGAGGGAGGCGAGAGAGCGATTCCCGCACTAACTCTCTCCCACTCTCTCCTCCCCCCTCGTCGCTCTCAATGATCTCACCTCCGCTCTGCCTCTCCACCACCTCCCCTCTCTCTCTCGCCTCCCCTCCTCCCTTCCTATCTCGCTCCCTATCGCTCTTGAGTCACAGCCTGATGTTCGTCCTTCGTCCATAGCCGACGTGTCTCTCCTCCCTCTCTCCCTCTCTATCCCTCCTCATCTCTTATGAAGGACGACTATTCGGGAAGGCATACGGCGCAGCAATGTCGACGTGGAAGCAATGACTCTCTGGCTCTCTCCATATCACGCGCTCTCTCGCCTTTTCTCACCGGGGAGTGTACGAAATGGAGCGAGACGGAGCGGATTGCTCATTACGCCGACGTGGAACTGCTCTCTGCAGCCATTGCGAAATGCTGCTCTGCTGCATTTGGCATAGGTGGTTGGGAAAGAGATGAGATGGGGAAATAGGAGGGAGGTGGTGAAGACCAATAGACATATAGTGCTGAGTTGGTTTTGCAGTTACATTGGAAGTGATTGGAATGAGATGGAATCATTCCGGGAGGATATATGGTGAAGAGGCTAGGTGGTAGGCATGGCAGTGTTTGGAAATGTGGAGGGCGAGATCGTCCAGGGTAGGAGGGAGCGAGGCAATCCAACACACACACAATCTCTCTCGGGCAATGGCTAGCGCGCGTGTGGGAGTAGAAAATAGAACGCATCGGCTAGCGGAGAAGAGAGAAAGGAGAAAAAGTCAATGGATTCATCCCCTCTTCCTCTTCTTGCCTGCTATCCATTATCCTGAGCTCATTAAAAAAAGTGCGATATTCTGAGCATTACAGTTGTGAATTCTTTGCATGACAAAGGGGGACTGACTGCCAGTGCGTGAAGCAGCCTTCAAGACAACAATGAGGTTATTTGAAGAGCTTTCGGAGATTGCCAAATGCGCGGGAAAAGACGGGCGAGTGAACTGGCTGTGGACTGGGGGTGAAAGAAGGAGGAGGAGAGGAGGAGGGGGGGGAGAAAGACGAGAGGGAGAGCGCAGCAGTCAAAGTTACTACGTGGGTCACTGACATGAATCACACACACTCCTCTCTCCTCTCGCCCCATCGCTGCTCTCTATCTACCCTTTGCCGAGCGCGGGATCACCTGACCGACCATTGACCTACCTAACGAACTACGGTAGGCGGTTCCTGGTCTTGGACTACGGTAGACTGTCAAGGAGGGATACGGTAGGTAAGCAAGTGCACTTTCCCTGCCATGCCATTCAGCTTCCCCCCCCTCTCCCCTAGCGTCGGCAAACTTTTTGCGGTTTGTGCCAACAAACAGCGCAAGTTGTGCCGGGTTTACGAGCTCTCGCCCAGGTACCTTTAGACCTTTCACCATCCTTTCCCCTCTACCTCTACACCATTAATCACTCCATGTGTTGCCGAGCGACTCAGGGGGGAGAGAAATAGTTATCGGACGAGAACGAAGTCCAGAGTAACAAAGAGTAGAGAATCGTATCGATCGCTACGCTACCGTAGTTGCCGTAGTTACCGTACCGCTACCGTAGTTGACGAACACGAGAGAGAGAGAATATGTTCAGGAATAGCATCAAGATGGGAGTATGGGGAGGGAGGGAGGGACGAGGGAGGTGGGGAGTTATAGAAAGCCGCGGTAAACAGTGGCAAAGTCCTGCAGAGAGGCACAGTGACAACAAGCTTCGACGATGAGACGGAGAATAACATGTGGACAGAACGTGCACTACTCGTTAACACATTATGGTTTGCTCTCGAATACGGTTTGCCTCGACGCATAAGAACCGTAAGAGGAACACTAAGCAATGAAATTGGGTTTTGTGCAGCCAAGTATGGTGGAAGCATACAACAAGGAAGTGAGAGAGATGCAGCGTGGGCCGGAAAGTTGCTGGCAAGAGTGGCTACAGGACGGCTATCGACTAACAAGGGGGCGAGGAAATGAGAGCCAATGAAGAGGAGGAGCGGGGGGTGGACGAATGGAGAAGGAGGAGGAAGAAGGAGAAGAAGAGGAGAGGGGGACAGGGTCTCGCCGATGTGATGCGATCGAACGAGAAGGACTGCAGGGTGGAGAAGAGGACGGGGACGACGACGAGGGAGGGGAGGAGAAGGAGGAGGGAGAAAGACTGCTAGTGTGGTAGGGAAGAGAGGAAGTGCCGAGAGGGAAAGGTTTCAGAATAGCCCCTTTCTCTAGCCGAGGCGTTTTTGCACTCGGCAATTCAGCCGTGGAAATAGATGAGAAGGAACGAGTAGGGTGGTGGGATGGGGAGGTTGCTCTCCCATCGCCTCTTTCCATCATGAGCAGGTGTTCGTTTCCCGCGCGCGGGAGCGTCCCACTCGCCCCCTCTCTCTCCGTTCAGGGTCGTAGGCCGGCTGGGACGAACCGATGCAGCTCCTCTACTCATTATGCATGCTCTCTGGCTGGTCTCGGAGGGTTCGAAGGTGGCCAAAAAAGGGACAGAGACAGAGATTGGGCGAAAGTGGGCCTCTTCTTGCGGGAAAGAGAACATCTGGCGCGCGCCCTTCGTAATGGGGTAGTCCGAGGGGTTTTCCTTCCCTTCTCTCAGCTCGCAAAACCGCCCGCCAAAGGAGTTACAGATGTGCATTCAGCGAGCCTTTGTTTAGGCTGTGATGACGAATCTGTAAGAGAATAAGCCGTGCAATACGAGCAAAAACTGAGCGCATCAGAGCTCATTCAATCTGCGAGATGCATCTCAATAAGGAGTGGGATGCCGCAGACAAAAGGCCGCTACGGTAGACTGAATATCGGGAGTGAAAAGGTCACGGATGATTGTTTTCCGTCGCGCGGAATGAACACTGATAAGCATCACATCACGCCATGCACGCAGAGATAACGAGGCGGAAAGTGTCAGATGACCGGCAGAGGTGGTGTCTGGGCAGGGCGAAGGCACTCATAGAAGCCCAATGAGCTAAGGGCAGCCCAATAGGAGATAACACCAACATGAGGATAGCGAGAAATGGCTGAGGTCCAATGGCAAACCTGCTAGAGCGCGCTGGTCAATTGGCGCTCTTTGTGGTGAGCGAAGACGAGAGAACAGGACGACAGGGGGGCAGCGAGCGCTTGTCAATCAGGACTATCTAGACTGGATCGTTCAGATCATCTCGATCGGGCGGTGCCACGCGCTAGTATAAACACGATGATAGGGGAGGAACGGCGGAGGAACGGCTTGCATGCTGATGTCGACATAGAAAGGATGTATTGGACGTTTGAGCTAATGCTGTCTCTATTTCACCTATTTGACAGAAGAAGAAGATAGCTCTGCGACGAGAGGGGGGAAACCAGCAGGCGTGGGTGTGAGAGTATATAGGAGGCACGCAGAGACACGCGAACGCTATTTTTGCGCGATGAAGTAGAAGGTTCGGCCTCCATGGAGACTCGACCCCATGTAAAGATGTTATCACAACACTTGGTACATACATGCACGATTCTTACTTTTCAAGCTAACTTTTCACAAAGTTCGATGCGTATATGAGCCAATCGACTGAACAATTCCTCATCGATGATTAACATCGCGTTTATTCAGTGATTAATCGAAAAATACGCGCGCACTCACAACTTACGTGGCCTACACTAACAAAACACGGAATGATTCAGGAAGGACGAGTGGAATAGGATGCTAAAACAGCTGTAAAACGGCGGCTGCTGATTCACCATCTCTCTTCCCTTTCCACCATCACGAGTGATAGAAAGAGATGGGGAAAGACGTGCCGCGCCGTGTAACACACAGTAGCAATGCGATGCGAGGCGATGATGATGTGGTGTTTTAGCGGAAATAGCTACGGCGGAGACGGAAATAACGTATTACGGTAGTGAATCCGAGAATGCTAGAAAAGAACAGGAAATAGGGGCCCTTAGCTTAATGAGGCGGAGGTTTCAGCCTCCTATCTATCGCAATTTCCCGCACGTTTCACAACATCTAGAAGAATAGTGAAAAGGGAGCTAAAGAGTAAGGGGTATTGCAGTAATCAGGTATTAAAGGAAGAAACGAGTGTGTAAGAGTATGGGGAAAACTGCCTTTGGGAGTACCGTTCTCTTTTTCGAATGGTTTTGTAGTATTTTCAGATATTTTCATGTTCGCTATACGTAGGTCCTATATAGTGTGCATGAAACGTTTCTGGAAATGATACAAAACCATTCCAATAAGAGAACCATATTTGGGAGATGAGGGGTGAGGCAAACAAGTGTATCGGAAGTGCGTGAGTCAGTGGCGTCGTATAGCACCAAGTTGAATGGGGTGCGCCGCTAGGAAATCATAAATCTCAACTCCTCTCCTCTCCCTCCGCCGCACAAGGTTTCGTAACAAACACCTTGTGACAATCATTGCTCTCAACCCTGCTCGCAAATATGTTTATATCAAGAAGGGGATGACTAGCGGTGAGAGAGGGCAGACAAAGAGCCCAGACGCGAGAAAGAACGAATCAGTGTGATAGAGAGCCAGACAAGAAGTTGAGCAACAGCCCATTCTCGTGATAGCTGTGCATGACAAAGCACCTATGAGACGTCTGTTGACAAGTCGGTTTGTGACTATCATCTCGGTATTCTACTATTATTCAGCGGGAAAGAACGTGAAAGGGAGTCGGACGCTGGAAGAGCAATCATCGGACTCTCTTCAGTTTGCACGCTCTCTCATTCTCTCTTACCGGCGAGAGAGTGTGCAAACTGGAGAGGGTCAGACCATTGCTCCGCTGAGTTGACAACACGTTCACTCAATCACTCCCAGTGGAGGAGGGAGGCAGTTTTCTAAACACGTTCGAACGCGAATGAGGAGGGGGTACTAATCGTCATTGAGAGAAAGAGGCGCGAAATAAATGGAGCATACGCCTATCTCGTGATTTGGGGGGTGCTCTCGGAGAGTGAGATGTGACACCTGCCCATTAACTGCCCCAGTTAGATTCGGCCAGTCGAGATTTCGACACTAACTGATCCATATGGTCCAGAGAAGAGTGTATAGAGATAACAATGGAGGTTGGTGAGGGTAAAACTGAATAGAAAGTGCTGAAACTAGAGCGGCTAGCCACTCACATTCAGATAAAAGTGGTTCTTGGGCTCAAATGGAGTGCGAGGAGCTAAAACTAGAGCGGCGAACGTGGCCGCTTCTACGTGGCCGTGAGTGGTGGAGGAAAGGACGAGACGAGGGAAAGGGGGACGAGCGAGAGAGGTCCTTTCCCTTTTCGTTCCTTCCCTAGCTCTCGCTTTTTCTCGTCGCTCCTCGTCTCTCCGCTTCTTTCTCTATCCATTCTCTCTCTGACCGTCGTATGCAAGCGGACGTCGTAGCCTCCAGGCACGGAGCGTCGTGGCACTCGTCGTCCCGCAAGAGACGTGAGAGCCCCAGACGATCAGAGAAGTCCCGTCCCCAAAGCACACTGCTCGGACTACTAGGAGCAGATGGCGGTGGAGAGAGCACTCTCTTCGTTCAAACACACTCTCTCGATCACTGACTGACGAGAGAGTAGATAGTATGAAGAGAGTCAGATGATTGCTCGGCGGTGTCCTCTGCGTCTCTGCCCATGGATACTGTAGGTGGTGATTCCGTGTGGGAAAGGGCAGACATTGGAGTGAGAAGAAGAAGAAGGGAAGACGTCAACAACGACTAGCGGCTCGCCGATTTTCTAGGTCGCCGGGGTCTTTGACCCCCGATAGCACTATAGCGAGGAGCGGGGCGAGCGAGTACACAACAACATGTGCAATGGGGTTAGGGGGGGTATTGGTGGCTGTTCTTGTTCTCGCACAAGAACACGCAAAAACAAAGTAGCAAGCGAAGGGTGACAAATTGGGCCACCAAGTGCATGTTAGTGTTGCCAATTTGGCCTCTCACTCTGTCTGACTGGCGAGGTTGTGAAATTGCAAATATCAGTGCCGATTAACAGAATAGTGCATGTCACTTGGAGGAACATGTGATTCGTTGCCTGCACTATCGCTAGGAAGTTCAGTGCCGATTTTTCAAATGAAGTGCATGCCACTCGCGGTGAGTTCACAAGATTGGTCGAGGAACAGGTGACTGGATAGTTGTGCTCGAGAGCAGAGGACAACGCGAGGTGAATGGCGAGGATTGTGAAATGCCAAAGATCTGTGCCGGAATAGTGCATGCCAATTGGACGAGCAACATGATTGTAGTATTCGGACGGGCAAAGGTCAACGATGGCACGCACGATTTGAAGGTCGAGTAGGTAATTCAAAGATGAGAGGGTAAAGATTGAGGAGATATTGAAGACGACGAGAGGGCGAACAGAGATGCGATCGACGAGTGGGAGTGGGAAGAGGTTAGTGATCGCGACGCACTATCGACGTTCCCTCTTGACTCTTGCGTCTTTCGAGTAGAGAAGAGGGGGGAATCAGAGGAATTTTTAAACAAGAGACAGTGGAAGTCGATGAGAGGCAAAGAGGCAGATTGTGTGGGATGAACGTGAGGGCACGAGGGGAATGATGATATGGGAACATATGACGAGGAGGAGGAGAGGAAGATTGGGGGTTTGGGATGCTGAAACTCGCGAAAACAACATATGAGAGAGGGGCAAAGATCGGGCGAAAGAGGAAGTACGAAGAGAGATGCAGAAGGCGAAAATTGTGCAATTTCGTCACTTTTCACACATTATCTCGCACCTCGACCAGAATTTGAAATTGGAAGACCATTTCATTTTACACAAGCTCTTCAGAATGTGTACAAAGAAGAGACCGCAGAATCATTTTCGAACTTTACTCTCAACCATTCGAAAGACTATGAACAATGCAGAAACTATTACCCGAACGTCCAACGCTAATAAGAAGTGGGTGGTTGTTTCGCGTGGTAATTGCTGCATAGATGCGTAGGAATAGTTGGAAATGGAATATTCGGAACGCTAGAGAGGCGAAAGGTCACTGCAATTTGGCTAACGAGAATGGGAAACGGACGGGAAGAGTTCGTACTGCAAGGGTGGGCCAACTTCGTGGTCAAATTAGATGCGCTCTGCAGAATATGGACAACGCGATCTGACGAACGGAAGTCATCTTCAAATCCCAAGATTCAATCTGACAGTAGTACGAAACGTAGGTCAAAGATTATTATAATCAATACATTGTTGTTCACGCTGTCGAGGCAGAAGCTCGTAGCGATGAGGCAATCGAGAATGTGAGGGAAAGTGGCAGGGGAGGAAAGAGAGAAGCGAGGTTCTAGAACGCCAACGCGTACCCGCAGGCAATGTTTTCTCGCTTTGCCAGCGAGCGAATCGAAAAAGTATGCGAAGCAGAATACGAGGGAAGACAATTGAGGTTCAGTGGAATCATAATTCCCGATTCTTCATAATAAATAGAGTTATAATACGAATGACAGTTCAGGCGTTAAGCCGAGTAGCTGCGCAAAGAAGTTCACATAATCCGAGCAAGCAAAGCGAATAATACGAAGCATAATAAGTGGGAGGAAAGAGCGAGGTTCGCACGGACCATATACTTCGTGAGGAGAAAACGAGTAGCAAAGGTGCTTGTCTGTTCGACTTCGATGCGCAGCAATAGTGAGGTTCATGAGGTTCATAAAAAATCAAGTTCTTGATGGTAAGCGAGTCGTAAAAACGCTATCGTGCGTATCTGCTCGTGAACTTGTGTTGTTCAAGTTATCTAGAATTCCGGATTTTTAGAGAGAAAAAACGCGTATCGTCCAGATGTTTCCACATTTGTCTGCTCGCGTGCGTATTGTGTAAGGCTCAAGAGGTTCATAAAATGTCGGGTTGTTGACTGTAAACGAGTTGGAAAGGGTGCGTGATTACTGATTCCAGGCGAAAAACTGGTTAATGTGATTTCGTTTGCACGAGTGTACCCCACGCGGAAGTTCTCCCTCTCTCTCGTGCTTTTTCGCAAGTGTTTTGCACGTTGTTTTGCTCGATCACTGGTCGGGCAGAGCTATTCCTGAAAATGTGTGTGTATGTGCAGTCTTCCCCTCGTTAGTATGGGGGCAAAGAAGACGTTTCTTCACTGTCCCTGTTCTCTGTCTAGTCGGGGAGACGAGATAGGGTGAGAAGAGGGAGTGCCCATCATCTCCGTCTCTCTATCTCTCCACTGCACCGAGTGGCCAAAGGGCAGCGGGGAAAGAAGAGAAGAAGAAAAGGCGAAAACAACAGTGCAAGTGGGGAGCAACGCACGATGTGAATGGGGGCCAGAGCGCCCAGACATGCAGGGTGAATTCAACCGGTCGCTCTGGGAAGTAACCGCGGATATCGGGACCAGCAGACAGGGGCGCAGGTGAAATAACACAAAGACCACGAGCGTTTCAGGATTAGGTCCACATGGATTGTTTTTACTATAGCAACATACGTATTGGGTAACATACATACGTGTTGACATGCAACATTTGAGTGAGCACAGTGAAAAGTGCTGAATGAAGTAACTGCGGATATTGGGACCACAAAGAGATAATGTAGGTGAAACAAATAGTAATATTTTGAGCGGTTTAATGAGAATAATGAAAATGATATGAAAGTGAACGGGTATTTATGCGAGCTCAAATTGTTGCCGCACTGGAAAACTAGAAAGGTGTGAAGTGGACTACACTAGTTTTTAAAAAGGATCAAAATCACACAGATTGTAGCCGCAGTAGTCGTTCAGACGGCTTGAGGTGTTGACGAGCCGAAGGTTACTCTCACGAGCCTAGTTTCACGAGGAATACCTGATACGCTCTTTCAGTTTAGTATTTTATCTCTCTCTCTCTCTCTCTCTCTCTCTCTCTCTCTCTCGAAACGCAGTGAAGGTTATAGACTTCGACAAAGATCTCTGAGCACGCGTTGTCCTCTAGCCCCCGCCTCGGCGTCTCGAGACGAGAAACTCTTCGTAAACACGTCTGAAATACCCCCGCCATCTTCTCCCGGAGAGAAGAAAGAAATCATCTGAGTCTACGTTCTGCACGCCCTCTCGTGTCTCTGACCGACAAATGAGCGCATTAAATGGAGAGAGCGAGACAATAGCTCGCTAGAGAGTTCTCAAATTGAGGCAATTTGCTCCGACTCCTCATGTGTGCAACATATTTCTTTCTCGAAGTTGCAAGCCCAACTCAATTCCAAGGCGGAAACGCATTTATATTCCGGATGTTTTAGAGGAGATCTTCTATCTCCCGCCTCATCTCTTCCGACAAAGCTCTTATTTTTGCGTATTCTCTCGCAGTTAGTTAGAGAAAGCGAGGGAGCATGCAAAAGGGAGAGAGTCAGACACCACTGCTCTAATTCTTCGTTAGGCATTCATCGAAAGAGGTTTCTGACCACAGCAATCTTCAGCCTCCTTCCTCTCCCGACCCTTACTCCCTCTGCAAGTTCTAGACGCTATCTCTACCCCATCGTCTGCATACTCTGCAGTCTCTCCCTCCCTCGGTTTTCCTCTACTTTGCTGCCTACTACTATGTTACTCTCCAGTATTTCTCCGTGTTTCTTCTTCTCGACTTCCCTATTATTCTCTCCTTTGCTTCCCTTCTTGTCTTCTCGTTCTCGCCCGTGGCTGGCACTGCCGATCGGCCACAGGGTAGTAGTAGAAGAGGAGGAGCGAGGGAGGGAGGGAATAGAAGGAGAAAGACAGAGCGAGAGGAGAATACGAGAAGAAGAACGTAGTGAACGGAGAGAAAATGCAAGCATACGAGGGGATGAAGGGAGGTTCTCGTGTGCCCACATGAATATTCTGTCATTACATTTGGCAGCAATCGACGACGTTAAATGAACAGATAACCCAAACCATGCAACAATACTAGGAACGAAAAGACACATCAACGCAGTTTTCCTACCCGTTAAAAAAGTTTAGACAAGGAGTAGCTACTTTGTAGCGTATGGGAAAATTGGCCAGAAGGACGAGGTGCGGTGCTGGGATGTGGGAAGCGGAACGCCTTATAGATGAAGCGGGAGGAAGTCAACTAGCCTCACAGACGGACGTGAAATTGGAGGAATGCTAGTAGCTTGGCAGGTACGGACTGACTCGGAAGGGACCGTGAAGGGGGAAAGAGATGGGGTAAATGTTTGTTGAGAATGATGTGAGGGAGTAGCAGATTACGATAATCGGCACTTTCTCTCTTGATATCACGCACTGGACCGGTGGAGTATTGGAATTGAATGTACGAAAAATAGCGAACTTTATTTAAACGAGGGAGGAGGCGAAGAGCAACTTAATTTATTAAGATTTTTTCGAAGCGCCGTGAATGTAAAAACGCATGCAGCACTTTTCATTCGAATATTAAATCAACTTGTAGCATAATAAACATTGATAATCGTCTCATTTAAATCATGCATACAGTAATTCCACTGAAAATTATTGGGCTCTGTACGGATATGGGGGAACATTGAGATTATGGCGGACTAATGACTTTTTCTGTACGGATATGGGGGACCAGTGAGATTATTTGTATTCGACTTGCATTACGTCACCCTGAGTCTAAGTCTCTCTTCAGAAGAATCTTATATCAGTTGGGTGACGTAACGCGCATCACGTGGCTCCAGTTGTCCCTCATAGTACCCTTCTTCCCACAATGGATCCTACTGCTCCGGTTGATGATGGTCTCGATAATAAGGATTAACATTGATCAACTGCTGATGTTCCTCATGTCCTCCTCTCCTTGCGATTCATCTCCGGAAGGGTCCTCATGAGCTACCACTTGCTCAGCGTGTTAATCTTGATGTTGATCCTCGATGTGCTGGTCAACATCCTCTTCATGTTGATGATCATCCTCACCATCGAGATCATCATCAAGAGCAGTTGGATCCATTGTGGGAAGATGGGTGGTCTAAAGGACAACCGGTGCCACGTGAGTCTGGGGAGCATTTCGTCACCCAACTGATAGAAGATTCTTCTGAAGAGAGACTTAGACACACGGTGACGTAATGCAAGTCGAATACAAAGAAACGTATCAGAACATGGCATCATTAGTCCCCCATAATCTCATTGGTCCCCCATATCCGTACAGAAAAAGTCATTAGTCCCCCATAATTTCACTGGTCCCCCATATCCGTACAGAAAAAGGTGGGGGGGGTGAAAAAAGCCCGACCGACAAAAGCCCAACGGATCACCGTTCGCTGGATATTTGAGCTAGCTACTTAGGAGTTGTTTCATTGTTACTTGTATGTGCTACACTACATCACCCTGATTAGATCCTCTAACAATTCAATCTTGAGTTTCACTCTCTATCACCGTATAGGGGTTCATGGTCCAAATTTGCGAATTTCTGCGGAAAATCATGGTTAGATAAAATCCAAATACCGTAACAAATCGATGCCAATGTTATTGGGATAGAGTTCTTCTTGAGGTATTGTATTATCGATTTGTTACGGTATTTGGTGTTTATCTAACCATGATTTTCAGCTGAAATTCTTAAATTTGTACCATGAACATAGATATGGATACATATATATATACATATATAGATAACATAGATATGGATAGATATGGATACATGAACATAGATATGGATATATAGATACATAGATATGGAGTGAAACTCAAGATTGAATTGTTAGAATATCAAATCAGGGTGATGTAGTGTAGCACATACAAGTAACAATGAAACAACTCCTAAATAGCTAGTTCAAATATCCAGCGAACGGTTATCCGTTGCTTTTGTCGGTTGGGCTTTTGTCACCCCCCCCCCCCCCCCAGAAAAAGTCATTAGTCCCCCATAATCTCAATGTTCCCCCATATCCGTACAGAGCCAATTATTGATTAAGGGAGGAGTAAAGTCAAACGCGCGCCCGGTTGAAATATGTTTCAATTAGCGGAGAACTCTCATCAAATCGCGTGCTCTCTCGCTCGTTGCCTGAGCTTTCCCTGATTTGGCTCCCAGCCAACTAGCGAGAACTATGTTCGGAATGGAGATATAAATGTGAAAATTTAGGATCTTCTTATCGTTGGGGAGATCTAGGTGCATATGAAAGCTGCAAAAATTGAATTTTGACTTTGCTCCTCCTTTAATGATTGTTACGGAAAACACGAAGATGGAATTGGAAATAGTCATTTATGGAAATTCGGAAACACAAATGATGTTTATACTGTGTTGACAATGACACTGGCCGGAAAATAGAGATACAAGTAAAGTTCAAGCAAGTTCGCATGTAATATTACATCAACAAAAATTGATTTATGAGTCAGAAATGGTCGTACACAACGCCCTTTAGACGGGGAATACGAGCCAGGTACTTTGGGTTTATGTACGAATACTGATTACATGATCTATTTTTTTCACAAAATCATATAGTAGCAGATCTCGCGCGAGTGTGCTAGCTCAGCTTTCACATCATAGTCGCGACGTTTTCATTTGATGCTTAATTACCTAACCCACAGAGTGTCAAGTTGAACGTTCCGGAGCTCGATGGCGCCACCTTGTTGAGCATCCGGCATCGTCATGATGGCTCATGCCAAAATACAATTATTGTTTTAATATTCTACCCGGAATGACCAAGTGATTAAGGTCAATAAGCGTAAACGGAATCGATTTTTTCGTGAAACACAACTGATTTTCGGACTTTGGAGACCGAAACACACCTTCAATTTGATCGCATCCAAACTCGTCAATTTGTTCATATTATATTATGTGTTTCACTATCAGCTCTTCGGTTTGAACGCCAGATAACGATTGATTCTTGCTGCACTATTTTTATTGTTAGAGAAAAAAAATCAAAATATCACTTTGTAAGCATAATCATGCTAAATACACGCTACGGTTCCTCATGTTGTACAATTTTGTATGATTCGCTTCAGTAGGATATTCTTCAGGTTCGCTACATAATTGCCTAGCTGTTAAGCTATTTAGTACATCTGAAATATACTCGAAAATTATAGAAATTTCATGAAAACGGAAACCCTAATACTCACATTATAGTTTGCTTCCACCAGGTACCCGTCCACCTCCAGCTCTCGGTATACTGCAATGATCTTTAATTGGTTTTCAAATATTCTCCGGCTCCGCAAAGCAGTGGAATCTAAAGATTTTGGGAAATGTGTGATGGAATTTGAATGTGTTTGTGAACATGTGCAGTAAGCTGGAAAAATCGAGAAAAACTCCATCCCATTTTGCATCTTGCTTACTGCGTCGGATGAGAACTATGACATCATGCCACCTTTGATTTCAAAGTTGGCATAGCGTCATAGTTAGCATCCGACATAGTCTCCTTGAAACGATTTTGAAATATTAGGTTGTCTCAAAAGTTTCTGACTATTTTAATTTTTTCATGTTTTCACCTCTCCTGTCCTTGGATGTTGACCGATTTACTTCTGGTCTTCTACCATCTACAAGGGCTTGGGTTCTCTATCTAGCGCATATTACCCCAGCTCTTGAGATTCTCGCGATAAACTATGAAATTCAACGAGATGGCAAAGGGACTAACTTTTTCAAAGGTTCAAAATTCTTCGGAAAACCGTGTGAGGTGCAAATTTAATACACTACTGTGAAGTACTCCCAACATGCTATTAACGAGTCATATTTGATAGATGTACTGTTATATCCACGTATATAGGGAGCGCACAATCTGAAAACTACACATGCTGGTAATTTACGAAGCAGCATCAATAGATCCTGGAATTGCATTAAGGATCCGAGAGAGCTAATTTGAGGTGATATGCGAAGTACGTTCCCCATAAAATATATGACTAGAATTAGGAAATATTTGAACCATCCGTTGTTAAGTTTAGCTTATCGGAATATGGAAGTTTAGATTGCAATGCATGGTGGTATTACACATCAAGACCCTAACTCATGCCAAAAGGAAAATTGAAACATCCGATGGTAACGAGAGCAAACTTGAAAAATTAAATGGTCAGAAACTTTTGGGACAACCTAATACATTACGTATATATTGAAAATATCATTTCTTACGAAGCAATTACATGATTGATCGCCGCTACAACAGTGCTGCGAAGATCACGCAGGGACACTTTATTGATGATTTTAAGAGGGGGGAGCGACAAATTCACGTTTCCTAATGATTACTTACGGAACTTTTTAAAACGGATTCGGGACTCCCTTTGGTGTCCTTTGACAGATCTGACCTTCTCCGACTGAGAGTTCGACTTTTGCGGTTCCCGTGTTAATCCAAGCATTTTCAAGAGGACAATAAAGAAATAATATCGAACAAAACCATAACACAATAACAGAGAATTATATGTAGATTGATATATAAATGGTGATTGTATAAAAAAGCGGGCCAATTATCCACGAAGTGTTCATTTGTGTACATTACTCATACTAGTATAACATGTCCGCACCCCGGACAGCGACCTAATTGCTAAAATTATTATTTTTGATAAACAGTGCCAAATGGAATGACATCGATCGTCAGTTGTGTATACGTAATTTGAATGAAGCTCAACATTTTTGGAAAGTAGTGGCGATGAAACTGATCAAGTTGAATAACACGACGCTTATCAGCGAAATAATTCTTCCATTTGCAGATCTCGCCCATACTCCTCGCGTTGTCAAATCTCAGATAACTGCGATCTTCCTGCTTCAAATAATGCACCAGCATGTCATGCATGCGCATGGGATGAATGAATGCTAATTAGTTTTTATCGTTTTCATTAAAATTGGTTAAAAAAGCGGACCAATTATCAAAGAAGTGTTCATTGGTCTATATTACTCATACTAGTATAACACGTCCGCACTCGTCTATTGTGTAGTCAGGACTCCTTTTATTGATCAGTAAATGACTACATATTGAATTTTTATGTTGATTTTGCACATTTTTGAAAAATGAGAAATTCAAATTTTCTGAAACGAGATAGATGCAGGAGCCAATATTTTTTATGAGAATATAGCCTCTTGGTGAGTGAATGTAGCACACTCATAGTGAAGCCTGTATGCTTGGTCTTCGATGCAAAAAATCTGAAAAAGTTTCATGTAGCCAGCGTCGACAATATATTTTCAACAGCGTGTAATTCGGTCTGAACTTAATCGAGACACAGTTGAAACATATTTTCTGAAAGGGTATACGTGATACTTCTCAGTCATCAGCATGGGCAGGTTTCGTGAATTTTGCCTACAAATATCCAGTAAAATATATTTAATGCAAAATTTTGAACATCAGTTGCAATTGGGTTTATCATAATTTCTTGCGTTGATTGCGATATCGGATTGATTGAAATGTGTGTATGTAAAGTACAAGCATACCTCTAAATACTGCTACGTTTGTTAGTCATTGTGATTTGGGACAAGAGAATTATGATAGTTCAAAGTACGGACACAAAAAACCGCACGACTTTTGCATCAACGTGATACATGGGGGCATCAAAGAAACCGCGATGAAACCAACACAATACAAACGACAAACCTCACAAATCTCAAACGTCAGGATTGACAAATAATCTTCGCACATTTTGGGGTTATTTGTCTGAGAAACGAGTAGGTCTGATGAGGTATGACATAGTTTAAAATTTAAAATTTCGTATTTCATGTGATTTTGGGCAATCAACGGTTCTGAAGACGTGGAGGCCCCTTGGCTTCAGATGACAATGCGTTGCAATCAGATGTCATGCAATATCTCGAATACTAATTGTGCTAAAATTGCGAGAAAATATTTCCTGGCACATCATGAGATGGCCAATACGTCTGTATATTTCATTTATCATAATGTGCAGGCATAATATAAGGCGTAATTGGGCAATTTTTGAATCATTGTCAAATGCATAATTATGCCCAATTCCGGTACCCTAGTCGCATCACCTGCATTTCCTGCACTTCTTTCGGCAGTCATATCTCATAATTCAGAAAGAGGAATTTCATACCCGTCTTCACCACCGTTGATGGACCAAAATCACAATACAAATCACATGATCTTGACTTTCATCATGCACGTTAAAGAGGTTTATGTCGCTCAGATATGACCCCATGTATTTGATGCAGTCAACATTGATGGGGCCATTGCTGAAAAAGATAGGGAGATAATGCCTGTCAGTACAATCTTCGCACGTAGCACACCGTTTCTCCCGAATGGTGTATCTCATCTAAGTACATGCTCTCTCTACGCACATACAGCTTGTCAAGGATTCCTTATCGCGAGAGACGAGAGATCCCTTTGGTTACACTGTTTGGTATAAGAGGGAGGACAGACGTCACTATCTCAGAGCGCTTTCTCCATTTGTAATTATGAATACATTTATCGCTTTTCGAAGTAATCCATTGGGTTGCTCCGTACGAACTCATATATGCTTCGAAACTTAAAACATTGGCATTTTGCATTTTTCGAGAGAAGAGCGAAACTCGGCACTTCTAGGATGTCGCCCCCTTCCTCCTCATCTACTCCGTCTAAGTATCAGGTTGTTGCGAAAGTCTTGCTCGATTTTATCATACTTCTGTCTGCGTCGGCATTCGAATTCATGTCAGACTTACCTGGTTTTTCTTATAATATGAGGGTATCAATGTTCATTCTAGCGCACCTTAGATCATACCTCTCATTTCTTTTTGGAATACTTACTTATAGTTCAAATCTTGCGATATGAGTTTATCAGGATGACTTTTCCTTATATCATAATTTTATGGAGAATAGAGATATGGCTATTCCTGAAGTACAAGCGTACATTGCTATGTTAATACATCACTTATGATCACTTACTATTAGTCAGTGCTAAAATCCTTTCTTTAGACGTGTCTCTTTTTGGGTATGTATAGTGAAAACCTTTTAGCTAAATACGATTTTGTCTTCACGTTTTTGGGTAAGGAGACGCAGGGATCAATATCGATCGAAATTATAATTATCTTATTCTGTTCTTCTTAAAAATGAAGTACCGGAATTATTCATAATTGCGTTGACTAGATATGACTATTCGAATCATTGAAAGGGTTCTTGGAATGCTGAATTTGATATTTCTATCAAGTTTTCATTTCTTGCGCAGCTTGAATGATCGATCTTTTGTGCTGGTGTTATCGAGCACACTATGCTCTTCCAAAATATATATGGATATTATTTGAACTTCGATCTCTTGTATCTGACAGATCAGAATTCACACCAAATTTCGTTGCAAAATTTCGCAAAATTTTTGCTAATTTATGAAATCTCAAATTTCATTTCATACATTCTGATCACAATTGAAATCAATTATGCTCGTGAAACAACCGTTCACCCTCTTCAACAATTCTGAGATATCAGGCACTTGAGTTCAGAAGGGAGAAAAATCGGAAAGATTAAACGCCGAGCAAGACTTTCGCAACAACCTAATAGATGTATATGTTTTCGGTCGTAGCCCTGAACCTGTGGTATGTAGCATACACACTAGAATATTGTATGTATCATCATTCATCACTATGTGCCGAGGAAACACATAGTGCTGGCTGCTTTTTAACAACTTATAAATTCGTATTTTTTTTCTTTTGCAACGCTGTGCACACTCTTTCACTACGTACAAATGTGTCCGCCTTCTCATTTTCATCTTAATCCGTATATGCATGATAATTAACTGCCTTCAATCTCACCTCACAGATGTTTCGTTCTCACTTCACCCTCCTTCCTATGTTCATCATGGGGATAGTTGGGATAGCACAGGTTAGCAAATACGTATTTATTACTAGTTATTTTTTCGGCGATTTTCGCCTAACAAACCATGGGATCGTCAAACATTTTGTTTTTCAGGCATTGCCCCAGGAGCTCCTGGGAAAGCGCATCATCAAGTCATGCTTCGGAACTGTCCTTCGTGCTGATCATACATGGGATGTAGTGAACTTGAAGAACACCACTGACGGAGTTGATCTGTGGGAGAAATGGTATATCGATGAGAAGGATGGAAAGGTACTTGTGGCAATATAATGAGCATTTTTGTAATGCCCTTTCGAAATATCCATAAATAACTAGTTTCAAAAACGCAACTACTTTTATGGTTTATAGGCTTAACATAATCAACTCATGACTTGGATACCTTTCTTTCAGTTTGAAAAAAATCATTGTAGTATGTGTCATATAGCGAATAATATCTGAACGCTAACTCACGCTATAACTCCGTAAAGTAGCAAATATGGATTATTTCGACTTGCAGCTGGGTTGTGCACACATTTTACGGTCTCTTCATTCCGCATACTAGCTCGCACTGTCTGACCGGCGAAAGAGTATGCGGAATGAAAAGACCTTAAAGGGACCTGGCAGAGATTGGACATTTGAACTTATTGTGTAGAACTCGTTATTTCAAAATTGATATTATAATACAAAAAATAGAAAAAATTTCTGTTCGCGTAATTTAAAAAATAAAATGGCTATGCGAAAATATTGGTGGGAATTTAGGGTGAGTACGGTAACGGGTGCTTTGTTTCCCATGATTCACTATTTACCGGTTGTGTCCTGAGTTGACGGCTCCTAGTTGCCACAACTCCAACTTGATGATTTCCCTATTTTGCGTTTTTAATTTGATCATCCGCTGTTTCCAACATGCGGAATATGTGCTTTAGTGTCGCTACAAGCCAAATTCGTGAAATTTATGCTTGGGCGACATACGGAGCGCGAGTTACGCGTGTTTCGGCTCGCGTAACTTGTGCCTTGCGCTCTATCCTCCACCCATGCGGTTCGGCGCGCGTAATTCGCTCTATATTTTTAATATTTGTCGTATAAAAACGATTGCGTTCGATTCTAAATCGATTTACACAGGCCGTCACGACGATGGACTCGATTAGAAGAGGAGAAGAACGACGAGGGAGCCGCATCCTTACCATGCTAAATGGCCTCAACGGAACGTCAGCAGTCGTTTCTCCCGTCACCTTCTCGCCCAAGAGGCTTTCCACCACTCTGACCATCTCTGTGAGTAACGCCTTCATTTCGTAATCAGTTCTGCCTGTTCAAATTGATCGATTTACATAGTGCGACGTGTTTTTTTGTTAAAAAAATAGGCGCAGTTTATGTTTGTTTATGTTTATGTGTTTTATGATACGATCCTGTTGTACTTGTTAGAACGTTTTTGTTTCAGAATTCGTAATCCCGGAGTGGAACCCCATCAAACTGCGTGGAACTTCGAGATTTTCGTCGACTTGAAGCAGCAAACAAATCAAAATGGCCGATCTTGATTCGTTCTTTGCTAAGAAGAAGGACAACAAGAAGAAGGTTAGTTGTATTTATGTTACATATCCCATTATTTAGAAAGTGGTTAATATTATCTCTTTATTTAATTGTTTTATTAAAGTGATCTTTGCATTTGCAGTCCGTCGTAAAGGTCGATGATGTCGGAAGTCTCCTTGAGCACAAGGCGAAGAAGCAGGTTTGTGTAGTTTCGATTGCATTTATATTGTGATTTTAGTGGGAACAATCAACTTGTTGTATAGGAACCATCGCAATAGCTAATTTACCTTATTAGATTATTCCTATACACAATTAACTCACTTGTCGATTACGACATTTCCCATTACTGTAAGTCCTCCCTCACAAACTGCTGTATTACGTGTCAATACGCTTCGGCCTCGCTCTCTCTCCCTCTCTTTCCCGCGTACTCTCTTTCTCTGCACTCTCTTCCCAAGTGCGCTCTCTCGCCCTCTCTTCCCTCACTCCATCCATTCATTCTATCCTTTAGCTCGTTCACCGGCTAGCGGTCCGGTCTCTCCTCTCGTCTATTTTCTGATATTTATTTTGTGGTGACAAACTCTGCGTTTACGCACGTCCTCTCCCATCTACAAGGGACAAGGACACAACACAACTGATACTTGTATTTCATCACAATTAATCAACTTGTTCAGGAAGAGAGAGAACGTGAAGAAGCCGAGGATCTCAAGAACGGAGATGACGACGGATCGCAGGAGGAGAGCGAGTGGCTCGATTATGAGGCCAACACCAACAACAGGTTTACAATGCGTTGTAGTAGCTTTTCTTACCTACTGAGTGGCGTCAGCGCGGAGTGCGCATCAGAGCCACAAGTTGGTTTCAATTATTAACATTTCAATGGTTTATGCTTGTCTTTGCAGAGTCGACGGACTGCGCATTAAGAACATGGGTCTCGAAGACACCGAGGAAGAGACCCCCGAAGCTGTCGAGGAAGAGAAGGATGTCGTGAAGGGGGTCACGAAGACCTGGAGAACCATCCAGGCGAGTCAACTCAATTCGTTATTTTTTATACATTGTTCATCTGATTGATTCAATAGGCGTACTTAAGATTCACTTAAATTAAATTAAATTCGAACGTTTCAGAAGAGCGAGACTGCTCCGGAGCTGATCCCGACCGCGTCCGAGTTTGCAGCCAACAAGCCCTCGCGCTACGTCGCTCCCAGCATGCGTGACGCGAATGCCGGCGGGAAGATCGATCTCAGCAACCAGGTTAAACATTAATAAACCGGTTTTACCTCATGGTTGTGATTGTATGTTTTTTATTTAATGTGTAAAATGTACAGGAAATGTTCCCTACATTCGCTGCTGCCGAGCAGATCGAGAAGCACAAGAAGAACGAGGTGAAGACGACGAACGAACGAGGTGAAGACGACGCACACTCTTGACACCTCCGAAAAAGCTGCTCCATATTAGCCTTATCAACTAGGAAATATTTGGAGCGAACGGGCGACTCCGTGTCAATCTCTTCCTGCTCTTCCGAATCGGTTGTTGACTGAGAGCATTGAGAGGGGCGGAAAGATGGATCCTCCAATATTACATTGACCTAATTTCGATCCTAGAGCTAACCGATTTGCCCAGAGTAGGCACACTGGAGATGGTCGAGTCAATTCTCTCTGGTTGAAGACTACTCTTTGCAGATTCCTGTGAGGCGACCTGGAGCTGGGAGAGGGAAAGAGGAGCAGAGAAGAGAGGCTGGAAGGAGAAGGTTGAGATTTATTTAATTGTATGTTTTACATATTGTCACTTATTGTTTATTGTAAATATTGCCATAGTTATTTTTATTGTAAATAATATATAACCTATCTATTTTGAATTATTGAAAAGGGCGGGCAAACGGTAGGGTTGCAAAAAAGAAAACGACAATTTCGCATCCTCTGGTAGCTCTTTCCATCCCTCTTAAAAGTGTGCTGTGCGAGAGGTCAGCAGCTACGTGTATTTGCGTCCCTTCCTCACTCCTTCCTTTTGAAAGAAACCATTCCTTGTTCGGAAAGCGAGATCTCGATTTAGATCACTCTCCCCGCAGGTCAACAGACCCTCTTCCCATCTCCTCTTCTCCCCTTGCTCTCTCCCTGCCCGACTTGCTCCCCCGTGGATCAGCGTATGATAAGAGATTTGTGATATCCCCATACTTACAACCTATGTTTAGGGATGGGACATGGTCCCAAACTAATACAAATGAGGTGTATGTTCAAATAGACAAAAAGTACCGTACTCTCTCAATACCACAGTACCCAAGATATTGGTTTTTGCATTTGTTTAGAAACATGTTTGGTACAAGAAACATGATCTGACACGTGGAACTGGGTTACGGTAGTATCGAGTGGGTTTGTATTATTTGTATTAGTTTGGGACCATGTCCCATCCCTAAACATAGGTTGTAAGTATGGGGATATCACAAATCTATTATCATACGCTGATCCACGGGGGAGCAAGTCGGGCAGGGAGAGAGCAAGGGGAGAAGAGGAGATGGGAAGAGGGACTGTTGACCTGCGGAGAGAGTGATCTAAATCGAGATCTCGCTTTCTGAACGTTCCCACTGGCAGTTTGGCCTTGCAAGCGCGAGAGTAAGGATGACAGGAGGGGAGAGAGGCCATGGGTGCGCGAAGCTCGATATCAATCTCGTTTGTCCAACCCTAGTTGTGAGTTAAATTCAAGCTCATCTTTGTTGGGAAACAGTGCAGCCAAATCGAGAGTACTATACCCTAAGGTTTTATGCTCTAAATTTCTTCCTCTTTCCTTCTATCTCCCATCTTTCCCTCACTTTCGAGCGGACGGGATCAACCTGCCGAGGGGTGCGGGAACTTCGTGGTCCCATCCGTGCAAGGGATTTCATTCACCCGTTCCTTGATCTACCCGAGTCTATCGTTGAATCCCGATCCCAAGAGGGAGAAAGAAAGGAAGGGGCATAACTATTAGAGACTCGAGTAGATCAAGGAATGGGTCAATCGTTTCTTTCAAAAGGAAGGAGTGAGGAAGGGACGCAAATACACGTAGCTGTTGACCTCTCGCACAGCACACTTTTAAGAGGGATGGAAAGAGCTACCAGAGGATGCGAAATTGAAAAAAAATTTTCGTTTTTGCAACCCTACCGTTCCCAATCGTTACTACTGTAGCCCATTAGCTCCTAAACAAGGCCATTGGGTCAAATTCAGTTGACTGGATTACACATTTCTTAAAAACCCGAGGAAATGTGTTTTTTAGTTCATGGGTTACAGTAGTAACGATTGGTTATGGTACTCCCGAGTTGCAAGAGTACTTCTTAAAGAGCTGTGATCTGTTGCGTTTTTGTCCGCCTCAATGAGTACATATATTTATTGTGTTGTAAATGTTTAAAACTATCTAAACTATAGTTTAATGATCCTACACACGTATAGATTTGTGCAGATTTGAAACATATTCAAACTAGTGATGCCATAGATGTTTTCGCTTGCTAATTTTTGTGTGCATATTGTTGCTAAATATTCTTCTGATATATATAAATGATTACTAATTAATAACTGAATAAATATATCTTCTAAAAAATATAATTGTTGTCCTAATCACCTGATTCTCGTCGAGTAACGGGTCGTTCTCGTTCTGTGAGTGAACATCACTACCCCCCATGTCCATATCAACAGCATCATCCTGACATATTTATATTCAGATATGTCAAAGAGTACATTACTGTGTCCTTTAGTAAGGAATTATAACTAGTGTCGATGATAATCTCTCAATTGTTAAACTAGTGTCGATGATAATCTCTCAATTGTTCTTACGTGCATGTTCGTCCCTTCGACTGTCCCATCTCCCTCGCCACCCTCGAATCGATCAACCACCGCATATTCAGGCCCCGTTACGCGCCGTTGCTTCTATGAGGGTATTGTGCGCGGCAGCCGCTAGTATTCTAATACCTGTATGCTCCCATCACCTGGTCCATCGCCAAATCGTCTTTCTAGAGGAGCCTTTGAACAAAACGTATTACTTTTTTCAGCACATTGAATACATGTGGGTACCTGGAGTGGCAATCCATCGAGGCCAAAGTGCTTGTCGCACCAACGAATATCCTCTTTTGCCGCTACTCTAGTGCGAAATCTTTCTAATTCCCGTTTAGCCACCTCTTCGTCCAAACCAAGCGATTTGGTGCTGGTGAACGCGCTTCGAGTTTCCGGGGAAATTGAACAGAATCGTCGCGCTCTGTCCACAACGAGCGCACTTTCGTTTACGCATCGTACTTCTAGGAAGGATTTGAATGCAAATAACGCGAAAAAAATGTACTACTCAAGTAACGTGATTCAATGTTAAGGCTTGCACAACGAGTAAGACGGGAAAATGCCAGTCAATTTAGGTCCAAGCGCTGCCACTACACTATACTGATGCGATGATATAAAACAACAATAAAAATATTCACGTAAATTAAGTAAAAACAAACGAAAACGAAAATGCGAACGGATTTCTCGCCGATCGATTCAGTTGGCTAATTGCCAGGGGAGGTTTACTAAATTCCCGGCTCAAGTCAGAGCCGGCTCCCTAAAACCCCACCACCAATCGACAACGATTTTCTATTTTATTATATTTATTTTATAAATAATATTACATTATATATTTTTTATTTGGCAATTCGTTTAGTGATAATGATTGCTATAAAATAAGTATTAGTGTTCAATCAATGTGACATCCCTTTAAAATCTTCAACCCAGACTTGCAGGCACTACTGAGGTCGACTGTCAATTCGTTCACTCGTTACGGAAGTGCAGGGGAATGTGGATGATCAGACTCTCAACGAATACTAAAAAATGGGAAATGTGGATACCAGTCAAGAACCCCAATGGGAGCTGGTCGTTTCAAAATTTCGGGAAGGGCACTTGGCTGAGTGCAAAAGAAAATAAGTCTACGTGGCAAGAGGCAGGCAGTGCCACTGTACCTGGTCTCAACGAACAATTCACGCTCGAAGTGTGGCAGTGATCTTGATACACGTGCAGTGATAACGGATGGTCCGATCAAGCTCAAAATGTACTCCCATCTTTACTTATACTAGCTGTTGTATCACAGTATGTCACTTATTCCGTCATTGAATTAAAGCATCTTCATCGAAAAGTCACCTACTTTGCACGCATCGATATGCTAGAGTGTAGATGAATTGGAGACAGATAATATTGGATTAGAAATGAATGTCCTACACCATGCCGAGTACGCGACTAAACAAGCGGAACGAAAAATTAGAAAGTTATTTCCTAATATTTTCCCTGCCGCATATGTCCTTGAATCCCTATGGTCTGACATGTGGTGATGATTAAACGCAAGAATTTAAATTAAAAACACTTTTAAGAGGATAATAATTAAAGTACTAAAGTCCGGCTCAGCGACTTAGCGGCTTAGGTGGTCAACTAGCATTGTCGGAACGTTTTAATAGTGCTATATATTCAGAGTCGATTCGATATTTGTGTTGTTTGAACGTATCGTAAGGTTCAATTGCAAGGCCTCGCTAATACGATGGTTAGTGTAATATCGTCGCAGTGCCGGAACAAAATATTAGCTGTAATATGTATTGATTTATCCTAAATTTTCCTTTTTCTCTCTGACTGTTCCTGAGCACAATATGTGTTGAATATGCAATTCGCCAAATCATTTGTTGGCGTTTGATAAATATAGAAATATATTATGATAGCAATAATATGCGGAATAAATTATTGTCTTGCAATACACGATCGTGGATATGAAAATGCTCTGAATGATTGTGATAGGCGAAAAATGCGATATAGAAGTTAACATCTTCACATGCATCGATATGGTAGAATGCAGATCAATACAATACAATATTTATATTTTTGGCGCTTTCTGGGCGCAGATCAAGATGTGGGTCAGAAAAGGTAATTCTTCTCATTTCAAGATGGTTATTTGTGGTGCGCTTGCGAAAGGATGTTGGATTGCATTGCATAGATAGACTCTCACTATATGTCATAAACGAAGCATTGCGTGTTCTAGAATTTTCTCTGCTCGAATCCTCCAGACTCGATTATCTGCATAGTAGATATTGAAAAAAAACTGCACTTGCATAGAGAGAGCATGTTAGAGGATAGATACCATTCGGGAGAAACGTTTTGCTTGCAAAGACAGCGCTGACATCTTAGAGGCATTATCTCCTTTCCGTTTTAGCAATCAAAGTTGCCCCATCAATGTTGACTACATGGACAAGTGCAAAATCCCCCCCATTACTAAAAAGATATCGCAATGACACAAAGAACGACACAAACACACACAGCACAAACCACAAACCGCAAGAAGTGGATAGTGAGCTTCAGGATTAAGAAGATTCAGAATTCTTCGCAAAGGTCATGTGTCTAAGAAACGAGCAGGCCTGAAGAGGTTTGTCATAACTAAACATTTAAAATGCCGGATTTTCGATTTTGGACAATCAACGGTTCTAAAGAAGTGGAGGCCCCGTTGGCTCCAGATGTGAATGCGTTGCAATCAGATTTTATGCTATAAAATTTCGAAAAAAATCATGGCACGGAACTTGACGGCGAAACGGCTGTCTATTTCATGTATCATAATTATCAGACATAAATCTAAATGAGGTAAAATTACAACTTTTCACGAAATAGGAATAGAGCTATATGAAATAAACAGATATGACCGGCTGAGGAGATGAGTCCAAATGTAACTTTACAGCAATTATCAGCATATATTTTCATATGTTTAAACTAGACTGATTCACGTATACGTAAATGTTACCCACCCCCCGGCAGTCCTCTCTCCCAATTCAGAAAGAGGAATATCACAATCGTCTTCAGCGCCGTTGATTGCCCAAAATCACATGACAATGTCACATTATCTGGACGTGCAGCATTCACGTCAACTCGGTCTATGTCGTCCAGTAATGACCTCATGTACTTTGCACTTGTTTCGTTGATATAGTCAACATTGACGGGGTCATGGCTGAAAAGATATGGAGATAATGCCTGTCAGTACAGTCTTCGCACGTAGCAAACTGTTTCTCCCGAATGCTTTCTCTCCTCTAGATACACACTCTCTCGCCGTAAATGCAGCTTGCCAAGGATTCCTTATCGCGAGAGACGAGAGATCGCTTTGGTTACACTGTTTGGTATAAGAGGGAGGACAGACGTCACTATCTCAGAGCGCTTTCTCCATTTGTAATTATGAATACTTTTATCGCTTTTCGAAGTAATCCATTGGATTGCTCCGTACGAACTCATAGATGCTTCGAAACTTAAAACATTGGCATTTTGCATTTTTCCGAGAAAATTGCGAAACTCGACACTTTTTGGATGTCTGTTCACCCCGTCCTCCTCATCTACGCCGTCTCATATTTTCGGACTGACTACAATTTTGCACAACATTATCCTAATTTCGGTCTCACAACCTCTGTACCTGTGGTATGTAGCATACATCCTAGGATACTGTAGGTACCATCACTATGCACCGAGTAAACAAACGGCGCTGGCTGCTTGTTTACAACTTTTAAATTCGTATTTTTGGACCACTTTTGCAACGTCTGTGTACACTCTTTCACTACGCCTAAATGTTTCAGCCTGTTCATTGTCATCTTAATCCGTATATGCATGATAATTAACTGTCTTTAATCTCACCTCACAGATGTTTTGCTCTCACTTCACCCTCTTTCCTCTCTTCATCATGGTTATAGTTGGGATTGCACAGGTTATCACATACGTTTTTATTAATAGTTTTTTAAATACATAAGATCGAAAATATGTTTTTCAGGCAGGCACAGTGCCACAGGAGATCCTGGGAAAGCGCATCATCAAGTCCTGCTTCGGAACTGTCCTTCGTGCTGATCATACATGAAATGTAGTGAACTTGAAGGATCCCGCAGATGGAGTGAATGAGTGGGAAAAATGGCATATCGATGAGAAGGATGGAAAGGTACTTGTGGCAATATAATTAGTATTTTTGCAATTCCATTTCGAAATACCCATAACTAGTTTCAACTACGCAACTTCTTTTATGGTTTATAGGCTTAAAATAACAAACTCATGACTTGGATACCGTTCTTTCAGTTTGAAAAAAATCATTGCAATATGTGTGATACAGCGAATAATATCTGGCCCAACGCTAATTTTGTCCTAACAAAATGATACGGTATTCATCATACCGTGCCCGAGCATTTCGAGGCGTGACAAAACGTTTTCACTTTGTGTTTACCAGTCCATCGCGTTAGTCACTCGGCCATGATATAATATAATAATAAAACACATATTTAAAAAAAATCAGAAAACATTCATGAATGCGCAACTTGGAAAATAGTTGACCCACTTAACTTTTGCAGTATAAGGCAGTCGACGGTCCGGTTTTTTGGGCAAATGGTTGGCAAATACAAGTTACATCACATATTCATATTGTGGAAATGGTTCTTAATTGTGGAGAAAATGACTCCACTTGAACACACGGACAATAAGAGACAGGTTTTTGAGAGCCCTGAAAAAGTTGTCGAGGGGACCAAAACTGGTCTTGTATCTGCTCTTGTGTCTGTGTTTGAATTAATATGGAGTAAAACAACACAAATTAACAATATTGATAGGGATCTCGATATTCCGAATGGGACCTCGTTAATCCATTGGGACCTCGATATTCCTACAAAGCCGGCTAGAATTCACCGAGAGCACGAGCTCTTCCCGTTTGGCGCTCCCTGTCCCTCCCCTCCATTTGGCTCTCTCTCGCGCGCCTCCATCATCCATTTCTGGCAATTCGCCCCGTCGCCAATTTGCGATTCTTCAAGCCCATAATTTAACCTAATTAGTTATTGCCTTTTTATTTTATGATTAAAAGAATAAATAATAGTTCGATTATTGTAAAATAGGAACACCGAAAAATAAGCATTTTTATGAAAACGCTAATACCATGTGGAAAAGCCAAAACATATCGTAGTCTACGGACGGAACGGAACGGACGCACAGAAGGACACCACTTTTTCGCGTTGTTCTTACTTATTTGCAAATAAACTATACCATTATATGTTTGCAATCGATAAATTGGGCATCGGCCACCAAAGCATCCAAATTAAAGCTAAATCCGTCAGGTGCAGTCCACAGGAGCGCCAAATTACCGTAGTGATTGATACACAGAACACGTGTTTTCGCAATGTTTTCATATGTACGCGAAACATATCTGAAAATGTTACAAAATCATCCAATAAGAGAACCCTACTAATGATTACCCGAATTACACACTGGTTCGATCGGTGCAAGGCAAATTAGGACAATATGAGTGAAATTCTCGAAACTGAAAATACCCGGGATGTAACGTAATTTTGTCTTTCAAGTTTTTGCACTTGTCGAACATCTGATGAGAACAAAATCACATGAAAGGACCGCGTAGAGATACATTTGAACTGGTTTGTCGTTCTGAAATGCGAAAGTTATAAATTGGCTAGTTGGTAGATTCCATTGTGAATTCGAACAACACGAATTCCAAGATTTCCCTAAATTTTTAATATATAAATGTATGAATTATGCATGGAAATTTAAAAAAAAGGCCCAAAAGGGAAACTCTAGAACATACTTCGTAATGGGAGCCAAATAGGCGAAAGCGTCCTTCTTCATCCGAAATCTGCGAGTGCAGCCGTCTATCTGAAAAAATGAATACATAACAAAAGGGGTACTTGCAGATATATGATTACACTGTTCATTAAACTATACAAATTTCAACTGTTAAGATAAGTAATCACCATGCATTATAGTATTCGCCTCGTTCAGATACACTTTTATGCCTGGTAGAGGCAGGAATTCCGATTCTGTCGAGCACCCAATACGACCCTCGACGACAGCCTGTCATAGAAATGCATATGACCTAAATATTTTCGCCATTTTTCAATATTTTCAAGAGTAGTCAAACGTTCACCTGCTCTTTTTTTTCTTTTATTTTCAAAAATAATAATTTAACTCTAGTACTAAACAATCTTACATGGAGCTGGAATCCGCCCTGGTTATGATCGGCTGCAATGCAATTGAATAACAATTAATTAAATATTTTAATAATATACATAAATTTGAATTAAACTAACAATCGCAGGCTGTCGTCGAAGGCCGCGTCGGGTGCTCGTCGGAATCGGAAGGATTCGTGCCACTACGAGGCATCCAAGTGCACCTCTATGAGGCGAATGCGATAAAAGCTGGTCATTGCAGTTGTTTTTTTAAAGCTTTTACTAGTTTTTCCACCCTTTGCTTACGATTCTATGACGTACTATAATAGTATAGACAACTCAATACCTTCCCTAGTCATGTAGATCAGCACTTGCACTCGCAGATTTCGAATGAAGAAGGCCGATTTGGTTTGCATTACGAGGTAAATCAAATGCCTTGTTCCTTCTTACACGCTCGGATGAGAACCTGAACCTCGATTTGGGTAATTGTCTGACTCTCCTCAGTTTACACGCTCTCTCGTACCTTTCACTGGCGAGAGAGCGTGCAAACTGAAGAGAGTCAGAACATTGCTCCTCGATTTTGCAGAATGACAGACCAGTTCAAATGTACGTCTACTTGGCGATATCGTGTGACTTTCTCCGCACTGCTGATGTATTCGGCAAGTGTGCTGTGAAGGCAGAAACCACGAAACAGTAAGCGGTGTTCATTAAGGCTCTTAAGGTAGCCTCTTAATGTAGCTCTTAAGGTAGTTCTTAAGGCTCTTAATGAAGCCTTAATATTCAATGATTATGGTCTAAGACCAAATATTTCAACCTTGCTATATCGCTACTGAAACACCACAGTGTCAACGTCGTCCGAAGACCTCACTAATGCTGGTTCCAAAACACTCCCGGTGAAGGAAGGATGCCCCCAAGGAAGGAGCCGCTTTATCAGAAATTATATCCGCCCAAAGAGTCCGGGAGCCGATGATTATCTAGTCAGTTTTCACTTGCATTTCCATGATATGACTTTAACAATCATTGTATTATCAAGCGGAAACCGAACGCTAGAGCTACAGAGACGGCAAATCCTAACTTTTAAATCGACGATAATTAATACGCAGTTGTCTGGTAGAGGCAGGAATCCTTCCGATTCAGTCGTGCACCCAATGCGACCCTCTACGACATTATGTCGTATGAATTTATATGCGCTAAATAATTTCAGAGATGTAGAATGGAGCTCGATCTGAGCAATACGCACGTGAGAACGGATGAGGCTCATCAGACGATGCACTCGAATTCGTGTGCACGAGGATCGATTGAAGGACCGAAGTTTGAATGTGTGCACCATTCATTTGAGGAAGACCTTCCTATGTGCCTCTAATGAGTGGGATAAATGCATTTTATGATCAGACACGACAAATCAACAAAGCGTATCATAGTCGAAAAACAGAGGAACATGTCGAATGTAGTACCTTGTGGAGAGATTTTAAATAAAATCACACTCCACGGAAAGTCATCTGAAATTGCAAACATGCCAATGGTATTCAAGTTTTACCTCACTCCTCTCACACTAACTCTGCCCTTGCGTTTGCCCAATGAGCGCGGACACGGTCGTTTTGATGACACCTCACCATGCAAGGTAAGGCGATATGTTCTGCCGAATAGGCATCACCTTCTCTTCTTGCGTGAACGCATCAATGAATTAACTTGGCTTATGCTGGGCGAGGACGTTGGAGAAATAAGAAACAAATACAAAACGCGGAGATTAGTAAAGTGCAATGAAGACTGATGGAAAGGTCGAAAAGCCGGTGAACGATTGAGCAAAACTATATCCAATGTGTAAGCATCACGCGAAGACACCACAGAGCGAATAAGATATGAATAGAGAGGGAGATATAGCGAGATAGAGGGAGAGTGTTCACTCTAGACTTCGAGAAACGGTGACGCATTCGCTTCATTATTCTCTATGACTCGCTTCGCATATACTCTTCGCCACGAGCAATCGTCCGACTCTCTTCAGTTTGCACGCTCTCTCGTCTCTCTGAGCGGCGAGAGAGCGTGCAAACTAAAGAAAGTCAGACCATTGTTCCTCGCCACTCGACCAAAGTGTAGTGGCCAGAGTGGAGAATGGCTCGGATTTTAAATGCAATAAACACTAAAGTTCATAATTCGGATCACCGTCTTTTCATTTTACACACTCTCTCGACCGGTTGAATGAAGCGAGAGTGTGTAGAATGAAGAGACAGCGGTGTCATTTCTCGAACTCTAATAAACACCCATCCATCTGAATTCTCGTCTGCACATTGCACAAATTATTGCGTAACTTTATCTCAATCGACTTATTCAGGGCACGTAGGAAGATTATCATAAAATGTAGCAGTAGATGGCCGGGGACAATACATCAACCTGTGCTCAAGTGGGCCTGGAGTGCACCCATATAGGCTAAATTTCTGATGATCTAAGTCTTTGTCATATCGAGTGTTGCTCAGGTCGAGGTCCATACTGCATTTCTGAAGAAAACTTTTAGGAATTAGTGGGAGAGAGTGCTGACTGAAATTCTTTCTCTCAGTGCATAATCAACGAAAAACCTACCAGAAATTCTTCAGCTCCTGGAGTCTTTGTGAACGGACTGATAAATCTCTTGAAGTAGTCTTGAAGACCAATGTGGTTGCTGCAGAGTTATAAATGTTGATCGTAGAATCGGTTGATTCATAATCTTATACAAAATCTAATTAGAATGGTCAATTCAAAGCAAAATAAAACCTGGGAGGAATTTTAATGATTTCGTCCTTCACTTTACACTTGTCGAACATCGAATCATCGCGAACAAATTCGCATCCGATCGCTAAGTAGACGTACATTTCCACTGGTTTGTCATTCTGAAATTTGAAAAAGTCAAAATACTACATTGTTTTTTAAAGACACTGTATCCGTCTACATTGGATGAGGAAAAGGTCGTATGTTTTAAGTTCGCTAAATTGCCAACAATCGTGTTAATTTTCAAATGTGCACAATAACAATACCTTGTAATAGGATCCATTGAGCGAAAACTTTCCCTCTTCGTTCGTAATTTGAGTGTGCAAACGAGTATCTGAACGATGATGGCATAATTATTTTTAATTGGATTATTTAAATTCGCCACAGAATCGATAATAATATAAGGGGATGCGTTCATCAAATTGAAAACACGAAGAAAGGCTTTTTTGACTGCTGGAATTTGCGAACGCCAATTCAAGTAACGTATCCCCTTATATGCAATTTTTCATTCTGAACTAAACATTCTATACTAAACCAAATATTTACTGTACTAATATACTAATTATATACTAATGTACTAATATACTAATTGCATACTAATTATATTCTGTACTAAACAATCACCTTTATCAATCTGATTCCACTCGTAGAGATCCACTCGAATGCCTCGAATGGGCCAGAATCCTTCCGAGTCGGTCGAGCACCCGACGCGGCCTTCCACGAGAGCCTGTGCATTGCATTGATCAATTACCTTGGTTAATCCTGAATTGAAATAATGTTCAACCGTGCTACTACTCTGGATGATTTTAATATGTACTATTTTTTCATTAAAATATGATATTAGATATACAGTATCTTACATGCAGCTTGAATCCGCCCTGATTATGATCGGCTTCATCCATTAAATTGCAGTTAATAACTACGAAAAATTCAAGGGAGAGCAAGATTCCAAGCATGGAAGATTCGAAAAAGTTTGAAAAAACTCTCTAAAACTCTGGCATTTATGCAACCATTAACTCGATTTCGGAATGTGCTTACTCCGAATGGATCCACATTTACGTAATCGGTATCTATTCAATATTTGAGGTGCATAATTGCATATACAATGTATGATCCATTTAGCAAGATTTATGAAATCCAGTTAGTGGTCCCATAAAAGTTGAGGTTTCGAGAGTATTTCGCATATATTCACATCTTACGCGATGTTGGGAATCTGGTTCTTCCTTCAACTGTTGCTCTTCGCTCACTGCAATTTAATGGATGAAGCCGACCATAATAAGGGCGATAAAGGATTCCGACTTCATGTAAGGTATATTCGTTCTTATTGCTGGCATAAAATTTGTGATCAGCGATAGTACACAGTAGAGTTCGTAATTCGGGTCACCGTTCATTTACCACGCTCCATTGCCACTCGACCGGTCAATATAGTGTGGGAAATGAAGAGACGGTGAACCGAATTTCGAACACTAGTACACAGAAATATGCGAGAGATGTATTGTGCAGGCATCTCACAACAAATAATCACTTATCACAGGCTCTCATAGAAGGCCGGGTCGGATGCTCGAGTCAATCGGAAGGATTCGTGCCTCTACGAGGCATCACAGTGGAAATCTATCAGGCGAACGATGTTTATGCAGGTGATTCTTATTACATTTATACAACTATCAGGTTGGTCGGAAAGTCTTTGTCACTGGATTTGTCTTAACACTGCTCGTCGCAAGTGCACTTTGGCGTTCCCTCGCTCCTAGTAAACAACAATCAGTGAGGGGTCTTTATAGTTAACTACTCCCCATTTCCTTCGCTTCAGTCATGCTCTAGTAGAGTAACGATGTATGTTCGTAGTACCATCCACATCCACCATGTTATACTTTACCTCTGTCTATCCTACACCACGATGAAGGATTCGGAGAACCCTACTGAAGAATCTTATGGCACTCATGTACCCTCTACAACACCATAAGGAATTGGTTCCATCTCTTAGAAGAAGACGAATTTTCCCTCAATGATCAGGTCGATCTAGAACACCTGGTGAGTTGGATTTGGAGACGTTGAAGAAAGGGGTGGAAAGAGACCCTTTTCAAACTGTCCGTGAAATAGTCATCACACCGAGCCCATCATAGCACTGTCAAAGAAAGCTTGAGATCTCTTGAAATGAGGAAATTTATCGGTCGATTCATATCTCATGATCTGAGCAAAGCCAACCATGGCCGTCGAGTCGATGATTCCATTACACTCCTCATTCTCCGAGGCGGAGATCGATGGTTGGAACGGCTCATAACGGGGAATGAGATGCGGGTCATCTAAGATAACAACCACATAAGAGCCAAGCGGGTTGGAAAAGGAGAGGCTCCACAGCGTGTCCCCAAACTTGACCTGCACCCCAACAAAAACAAGCTGTCAATGTGGTGGGGAGTGGATGGCTTGATCTACTCGGATCTATTACCTGAGGGCATGTTAATCACCGGGGTCAAGTAATTTGAAGTCTATCGTTCAAGGCTGAATGATAAGAAAGTGTACATTCAACAAAATGACCCCCGCCACCAGGTCTCCAATCAAGTCAAGCAGGAACTAGGTGGATAGGGATGGATGGTTCTCCCTCACCCCCCCCCCCCCCGTATTCTCCTGACATGGATCCGACCTATTACTGGCTTTTCGCAGACCCGACCCATGCCGTTCGAGATAGGGCCTGAAATTCCCGTGGAAATCTCGATGCAGCACTCAAGCAATACTTTGCCTCGCGCTCAGATGGGTTCTATAGGGAGGGGTTTCATAAGTTGAAGGAACGTTGGGCACATATTGCTAATAATGATTACAAGTATTATTGAACTCGTGCTATTGTTTCATCAAAGAAATTAAGTTTTGAAAAAGTGACAAAGACTTTCCGACCAACCTAATACATTGTAAATCACGATTCATTGACGTGTAACCAAAACGCTCATTCAAACAATAACTGTTACTTAATCAGATAAGCAGTTGCACTCGCAGATTTTGAATGAAGAAGGCCGATTTGTTCTCAATGGCTCACATTACGAGGTATTCTCAATCGATGACCGACGCCTTCAGATCGCCCATAGGAAAATTTCTAATCTGAAAAGACCGTGAACAAGATGATTCGAATTGACATTTCAGACTAGCGAACCAGTGAAAATTTACATCTACTTGGCTATCTCGTGTGAATTTCTCGGAACCGACGCACTATTCGAAAAATGCGATGTTAAGAAGGAGACTACGAAACAGTAATCGATATTTTTAGTTTTCCAACAAAAATAATGATCTATAAATTTTCGGGTATGCTTAGAACATCGGAAGCCGAGCCTACCATTGTTAATAATTACCAAACAGGGCAAACCCAATTAAACATACTACAGTGTTAACGTCGTCGGACGACTCACTAATGCCGGTTCGAAAACACTGAACATGAAGCAAGGATGTCCAGCAGGAAGAGGCCGCTTCATCAAGAGATTTATCGTTCCCACGAATCCCGGAGCAGATGAATACCTGGCTAGTAATTCTCATTGACATAACAACTTTAAAAATAAGCAAACAAAAGTTAAAGCGGAAACACTGACTACAACTAGAAAAACAAGAGACCTTTGACACAAGAATTATTGAATCCTTTCTTTTCAGAAATGCAGTCTGGATCTCGATCTGAGCAATACCCTCGCAACTACAGTTGATGACCCGCAGAAAGTGAATGCGGATCCATGTGCTACTGAATCGAGCGGAGGTCAAGTTGGATGTCCTCGTGTATCCCCTGCATTTGAAGGAAACCTCCCAGCATGCCCTAAATAAGTGTGATAAATGTATTTTATTATTTGTGAGTTACGTATTTACCCAAAACATAAACAATCACAACATTTAATTCAATTATACAAATCAGAGTGCGCAGGATGAGACAAAGCGAAAATGTAGAATGAGCATATTAACTGGAAGTGTTGTCAAGTTTGTAATAATTCGCGTGGTGATTCAGTTTCAAGTAGTATCCATCTTCATTGATCTGAAATAACTATTTCACAAATGATGCTATAGAACATACATCATCCAGCAAGATTCCAAGTCGCTTTCTCAGCTTGGCAAATGTAGGTCTATAGATTGGGTCGTGGGCCCAGCAGTTACTCATTAATTTGAATCTGAAATAGTCGAGTAAATGTATTTCTCGGTTCACAATTGGGTTCTGTTTCAACATTCCGGTCCCAAGCTCGGACCCAGGTAATTTTTAGGACCTGGGTAGCCTCTGATACAGGGTCAACACTTTTTTGGATCCGATACTTGGAACATCAACACTGAAATAGTTCCCACAATTCTTCGCTGCAACAAGCAGGTCTTTCCATGCGTTCTCTCTGTTGTAACCGACTCAGTAGCTGCAAATATTGGTTTATTTTGGCACATCTTGCATTGCGAACTTTAGAAGTCGACCATCCCGCGTAAGGAGTTCCTCCGAGCGTAATTATTTCGAAAAGCAGAACGCCAAAAGCCCATCTGAAACACATTTTGTCATGATCCATCGTTGTCGAACCGAATATTACACATCACTTGCGATAGAGAAGTGATATTTGTCAATCGCTTCTGGGGACATCCATTTCAGAGGAAGTTTGCCACCCTGGAATATGATAATCAAACTGTATGATTTATGATGAAATGGCATGATGAAGAACCTTTGATTGGTAGTTGTCATCCTTGTCCACTTCTCGACATAGACCAAAATCGCCAATCTTGCACGCTTGTTGGTGATCTAACATTATGTTCCTCGCTGCGAGGTCTCTGTGTATGAGGCCACGAGATGATAGGTATTCCTGATAAAAATATTAATTTTTTTGTAAATATTCCGAATTGCGTTACCATGCCATAAGCGACCTGAGTAGCAAACATTAGTTGCTTCTTAGTAGTGATAATTTATGCCTCATCATATTTTTCCATGTTCGAGTATGTATTTTCGTCTAAATTCGTAATTTTTTAGTTATCCTTCAGTCAAAAATTCGAAAGTTATATCGCTACTTTTGTCGCATGAAAGTAAGTAAATCTCCATTCGAGCAATATTCGGTGATGATAATAATTGGTTCAGATAGAGTCACGCACGCCAATAGGTTCACTGGAAGCAGGATGCATTATCAGCCGTCAAAAACACTAGTGTAACATACCAAGTCTTTCATGATATCCTACTATTTGCATGATATCGATCTCAGATCTGAAATCCCGTTCTGCCATCGAATTAGCCGTTTCTGAGAGTTGTATATGGACAATTTCTAGAAGAAAAAAATCTCCAAACCATGTAGCATTTTCACAGCAACTGTATCATGGACATTCTTCAGCGAGGACAATTCCACGACGGTTCTGCCCATTCCTGCTGGAATGTTTTTGGGCAGTACCCGGCCTAAATTCACCAGAGTATTGAACAAAAATCCAATATATATATTCAACAGTTGAAAACTCGCCCTTATACACGCTTCCGAAAGCACCTTCTCCAAGCTTTGTTGTGTAGTCAATGCTGACAAATTTCCGGTCAATCTCCCACTGATCGCTCAATCTTTGATGATCATAGTATATAGGTGATCTTTGCAGAGCTGCGGATAACTTCTGTTTGCTGAACAGCTGGACCTGATATTGCACAATTTCATCAAGGTGTACGTTGTATGAGTACCTCCACAATTTCGGCTTTCATCGAGCGATTTCGTCGTTGACAAATCACCGTGATTGCTACGAAACTTCCAAAAATGCATACGACGAAAATGGCGACTACGGCAATCAGCCAAATAGGAAGGGCGGCGCTGAAGAAATACAAATAAGGGGTAAAGGTGCAACACCGTCAAGCGATTTCAGCCGTCAGCAAACGAATACGCTAGTGCGGGGAGGTCGACTACTACTGGAACTACGTATCCCTGCTGTCCAAAGTTCTTATAGGTTCAAACATATGTCTTCAGTAACGACCTTACTGAAGAAATATCGCGACGGAACTATTTGTACATGTTTGTTGAACAATCATGTCCTTTCGTTTGGTAAATTCCGTACATTTGCGCTACCTACATGTGCCCAATTGGTGTTGTTGTTGTTGTTGTTGTTGTTGTTGTTGTCGAGGGATAATCCGATGAGACTTCAGTGGTGTCCATAGTGTTCTCCGGGGAAATTTCAGTGGATATAATGATATCAGATGCTAGTGGTGTAGATGTTTGAGAGACTCTAAAGGTAAGTTATGCAAAATGAACGATTCAAAAAACGAACGGTTTTGAACAAACCAGCATGTTGACTTTTTCGTTTTTAAAGCATCTGGCCCAATATCCACTTTCCATATAGACCGCCTGCGCAGACTTAATATCAGGGTTACATGTATAGTATGCTAAACACAATTAACATTAATGTTGACAAACACTTCCAACTAACTGCCGTGATAAGTGCTGTTAAATGGTGATCCATCCATCCACGCATATCCTGAGCGAGGGTCTGACTCTCCTCTGTTTGCACGCTCTCTCGCAGGCTAGAGAGAGCATGCAAAAGGCGAGAGAGCATGCAAAATGAGGAGAGCCAGAACATTGCTCCTTATCCTGTTTCGATAAGACTCAGCAAGACCTACCATCTAAAGTGCATATCAGACCGAGATAAAACTGTAAAACATTGGTGCAAACATTTCGGTCACACGCATCCTTTGTTGCTGTCAACAGCTGCATATTTGTCTTAACGAATACCGTGCATGAGTGCAAATGTAATAAGACAACATACTTCATACGTACTAATTCTTGGTAGGAGCGCATCGAGGCGTTCACAATCGGCCATTGCTTCTTTCCACACACGATTTCTAGAATTATCGATGAAATAGCATAATTTATCCAGCAAAATCCATCCTGGATCGCACGACTCATCCGACGTATCTGAAAATGTGACTTTCCGTTACTATTCATCAGTAAAATTGGCAGAAGTTGTGGGCACATCATACATCCGGCGTCTGTGATATGCATTAATGTTACAACTGTGATAGCTAACGTGGACGAACCTTTACAGTTAATGGAATAATTTGTTGTGTGAAAGGTAACCATTCAAAGATATGCATTTCCTATATTCATGCCACGTAATACTCACCCTGAGTTTCTTGGGTGGAATTTGGCGTTTCGAAGGTATCTCCTGCCCTGAAAATTGTGGTCGGCTCTACATGCGAAATGTTCAAACGGAACATGCAAATGTGTCACAACTAAACCCACGTTTTCGAGCACACAAGTTGGTGCAGTGTTTCGTAATTGCGTTTACCCGACCACGTCCCATCCGGCATGAATGCGAATCGTTCTAAAATCAGAAATATTCTCGAAAAACGCAACGCATCCCGAACCATTTGCACATATTATTTGTTGGTACGGGTCTTCAAAAATATGTGTGTAATTAGCTTGTGATCCGTCCGGCCAATAGCACATTGATTGGTCCTCTGGCACTGATAATGATATAATAATAATTGAATCGTTAAGTACCATCATACGGAAGTCGACAACTAGTCAGGCAAGAATCGATTTCCAAGCCAAGCCGGCATGACAAACGCCCCCCCCCCCCCGATTCTTCACAAGCGGAGTGAAACCAACAATGAAAACAGAGAGAAAAAACCGTCAACTTCAAAGGCAAGGTTCCGAAATTCCACTTCGCCTAGCCTTCCAGAGAAGAATTCAGATGATACGGGAAGCGTAGAAGTTCAAAGATAGGGTTCTCTTATTGGAATGGTTTTGTATCATTTCCAGATATGCTTCATGCACACTATATAGCTCCTATGTATAGCGAGCATGAAACACATCTAAAAATGATACAAAATCATTCCAATAAGAAAACAATATTCATAGATCCCCGTTAATAACTTATCACCTTTCCAGATAAGTACCACTATTCCGAAATTGCTTACCTGTATCGGTCGAACAAACTAATCCTATCCAAAATGGGCCGAAGGATGCTACCAACAAAAGCATCATTTTGCTGGAAAAGTACGATAAATGATATAAAGCAAGATTAATAACTTTGTCGTTAAGAATTATCGGTAGAGTGGAATTCATATTATCACATTCAGTGCTTGCTTGTTCCCAGTTGTAACTTTGCGGGTATCCTGCATCGATGAAATAGCAAATTCCCTCGATCCAGTGCCATCCATCTTCGCATGCAGAGCCGCTGGAGTGACCTTCTGGAAACAACGGGCATATGCAGCACACAATGTGATATATCGAACTAATCGCGTTCAGGTGCATGTTCAGTCTCATAGCTAGCCTCACAAAACGCGGGATTCGTCTCACAAAACGCGGGATTCAAAAATCGCCAGAGCTATCCAATAATTTGAACACGTACATCGATCTGGATCTTATTATATTATAAAAACTCACCCATCTCTTCATTAGAGGTTGCTGACAAAACAATACACCGGTAAATTAAAAGTCGGATTCGGCTGGAGCGTTGCATTGTATGAGAAGCTGAGCAGGAGATTAAGAAGTGATAAGAGACAACGTGAGCGAGCAATCGTCTTACTCTCTTCAGTTTACATGCTATCTCGTCTCTCTTACCGGCGAGAGAGCGTGCAAACTGAAGTGAGCAAGACGATTGCTCACGTGAGCACCGCAAGAGGTGTGAAAAGGAGGTGCTAAGTAGTGTTTGCTTGTTGATTCTTAGCCGAGTGTTGCATTTTGTTGCTGATGTTGCTGCGCGAACATAGAAGATAACGGAAGACTAGTATTTATTATGATTACATTGAGTGTAAAGTCCTATAGGAAAAATATCGTATCGTCTGTCTGTGAGTCAGTTTGACTGTCTGTCACTTTACAAACTACCGTATACCATAACAGTTAGCCTTGGGTCAGACAATATTCCGTTGGTCAGATGACTGCCGTATGCCCGCACAACAAGGTTCATTTTCCGAAATCGCGCAGAAAACTTAACTGCACCCTCTGCACCATTTGATCCTTGGGAGTTATTGCATTGTTAACAGTATGTCATCTACTTCATCACCCTTTTTCGATCCTATAACTATGCGATATTGAGTTTAACTCCCTATCACTCCCTATCAGATTCACTCCCTATCACCGGGGCTCATGGTCCCAAATTTAACACCAAACTATGTATCCAGTCGATACCCATGGTAGTGGGTTAATGTAGTTATTAGTGTGGTGGAATATCGATTGGTCACGATATTTGGTTATAGTCTAAACATGATTTTCTACTCAAATTCTCAATTTGGGACCATGAGCCCCGGTGATAGGGAGTGAATCTGATAGGGAGTGATAGGGAGTTAAACTCAATATCGCATAGTTATAGGATCGAAAAAGGGTGATGAAGTAGATGACATACTGTTAACAATGCAATAACTCCCAAGGATCAAATGGTGCAGAGGGTGCAGTTAAGTTTTCTGCGCGATTTCGGAAAATGAACCTTGTTGTGCGGGCATACGGCAGTCATCTGACCAACGGAATATTGTCTGACCCAAGGCTAACTGTTATGGTATACGGTAGTTTGTAAAGTGACAGACAGTCAAACTGACTCACAGACAGACGATACGATATTTTTCCTATAGGACTTTACACTCAATGTAATCATAATAAATACTAGTCTTCCGTTATCTTCTATGTTCGCGCAGCAACATCAGCAACAAAATGCAACACTCGGCTAAGAATCAACAAGCAAACACTACTTAGCACCTCCTTTTCACACCTCTTGCGGTGCTCACGTGAGCAATCGTCTTGCTCACTTCAGTTTGCACGCTCTCTCGCCGGTAAGAGAGACGAGATAGCATGTAAACTGAAGAGAGTAAGACGATTGCTCGCTCACGTTGTCTCTTATCACTTCTTAATCTCCTGCTCAGCTTCTCATACAATGCAACGCTCCAGCCGAATCCGACTTTTAATTTACCGGTGTATTGTTTTGTCAGCAACCTCTAATGAAGAGATGGGTGAGTTTTTATAATATAATAAGATCCAGATCGATGTACGTGTTCAAATTATTGGATAGCTCTGGCGATTTTTGAATCCCGCGTTTTGTGAGACGAATCCCGCGTTTTGTGAGGCTAGCTATGAGACTGAACATGCACCTGAACGCGATTAGTTCGATATATCACATTGTGTGCTGCATATGCCCGTTGTTTCCAGAAGGTCACTCCAGCGGCTCTGCATGCGAAGATGGATGGCACTGGATCGAGGGAATTTGCTATTTCATCGATGCAGGATACCCGCAAAGTTACAACTGGGAACAAGCAAGCACTGAATGTGATAATATGAATTCCACTCTACCGATAATTCTTAACGACAAAGTTATTAATCTTGCTTTATATCATTTATCGTACTTTTCCAGCAAAATGATGCTTTTGTTGGTAGCATCCTTCGGCCCATTTTGGATAGGATTAGTTTGTTCGACCGATACAGGTAAGCAATTTCGGAATAGTGGTACTTATCTGGAAAGGTGATAAGTTATTAACGGGGATCTATGAATATTGTTTTCTTATTGGAATGATTTTGTATCATTTTTAGATGTGTTTCATGCTCGCTATACATAGGAGCTATATAGTGTGCATGAAGCATATCTGGAAATGATACAAAACCATTCCAATAAGAGAACCCTATCTTTGAACTTCTACGCTTCCCGTATCATCTGAATTCTTCTCTGGAAGGCTAGGCGAAGTGGAATTTCGGAACCTTGCCTTTGAAGTTGACGGTTTTTTCTCTCTGTTTTCATTGTTGGTTTCACTCCGCTTGTGAAGAATCGGGGGGGGGGGGGCGTTTGTCATGCCGGCTTGGCTTGGAAATCGATTCTTGCCTGACTAGTTGTCGACTTCCGTATGATGGTACTTAACGATTCAATTATTATTATATCATTATCAGTGCCAGAGGACCAATCAATGTGCTATTGGCCGGACGGATCACAAGCTAATTACACACATATTTTTGAAGACCCGTACCAACAAATAATATGTGCAAATGGTTCGGGATGCGTTGCGTTTTTCGAGAATATTTCTGATTTTAGAACGATTCGCATTCATGCCGGATGGGACGTGGTCGGGTAAACGCAATTACGAAACACTGCACCAACTTGTGTGCTCGAAAACGTGGGTTTAGTTGTGACACATTTGCATGTTCCGTTTGAACATTTCGCATGTAGAGCCGACCACAATTTTCAGGGCAGGAGATACCTTCGAAACGCCAAATTCCACCCAAGAAACTCAGGGTGAGTATTACGTGGCATGAATATAGGAAATGCATATCTTTGAATGGTTACCTTTCACACAACAAATTATTCCATTAACTGTAAAGGTTCGTCCACGTTAGCTATCACAGTTGTAACATTAATGCATATCACAGACGCCGGATGTATGATGTGCCCACAACTTCTGCCAATTTTACTGATGAATAGTAACGGAAAGTCACATTTTCAGATACGTCGGATGAGTCGTGCGATCCAGGATGGATTTTGCTGGATAAATTATGCTATTTCATCGATAATTCTAGAAATCGTGTGTGGAAAGAAGCAATGGCCGATTGTGAACGCCTCGATGCGCTCCTACCAAGAATTAGTACGTATGAAGTATGTTGTCTTATTACATTTGCACTCATGCACGGTATTCGTTAAGACAAATATGCAGCTGTTGACAGCAACAAAGGATGCGTGTGACCGAAATGTTTGCACCAATGTTTTACAGTTTTATCTCGGTCTGATATGCACTTTAGATGGTAGGTCTTGCTGAGTCTTATCGAAACAGGATAAGGAGCAATGTTCTGGCTCTCCTCATTTTGCATGCTCTCTCGCCTTTTGCATGCTCTCTCTAGCCTGCGAGAGAGCGTGCAAACAGAGGAGAGTCAGACCCTCGCTCAGGATATGCGTGGATGGATGGATCACCATTTAACAGCACTTATCACGGCAGTTAGTTGGAAGTGTTTGTCAACATTAATGTTAATTGTGTTTAGCATACTATACATGTAACCCTGATATTAAGTCTGCGCAGGCGGTCTATATGGAAAGTGGATATTGGGCCAGATGCTTTAAAAACGAAAAAGTCAACATGCTGGTTTGTTCAAAACCGTTCGTTTTTTGAATCGTTCATTTTGCATAACTTACCTTTAGAGTCTCTCAAACATCTACACCACTAGCATCTGATATCATTATATCCACTGAAATTTCCCCGGAGAACACTATGGACACCACTGAAGTCTCATCGGATTATCCCTCGACAACAACAACAACAACAACAACAACAACAACACCAATTGGGCACATGTAGGTAGCGCAAATGTACGGAATTTACCAAACGAAAGGACATGATTGTTCAACAAACATGTACAAATAGTTCCGTCGCGATATTTCTTCAGTAAGGTCGTTACTGAAGACATATGTTTGAACCTATAAGAACTTTGGACAGCAGGGATACGTAGTTCCAGTAGTAGTCGACCTCCCCGCACTAGCGTATTCGTTTGCTGACGGCTGAAATCGCTTGACGGTGTTGCACCTTTACCCCTTATTTGTATTTCTTCAGCGCCGCCCTTCCTATTTGGCTGATTGCCGTAGTCGCCATTTTCGTCGTATGCATTTTTGGAAGTTTCGTAGCAATCACGGTGATTTGTCAACGACGAAATCGCTCGATGAAAGCCGAAATTGTGGAGGTACTCATACAACGTACACCTTGATGAAATTGTGCAATATCAGGTCCAGCTGTTCAGCAAACAGAAGTTATCCGCAGCTCTGCAAAGATCACCTATATACTATGATCATCAAAGATTGAGCGATCAGTGGGAGATTGACCGGAAATTTGTCAGCATTGACTACACAACAAAGCTTGGAGAAGGTGCTTTCGGAAGCGTGTATAAGGGCGAGTTTTCAACTGTTGAATATATATATTGGATTTTTGTTCAATACTCTGGTGAATTTAGGCCGGGTACTGCCCAAAAACATTCCAGCAGGAATGGGCAGAACCGTCGTGGAATTGTCCTCGCTGAAGAATGTCCATGATACAGTTGCTGTGAAAATGCTACATGGTTTGGAGATTTTTTTCTTCTAGAAATTGTCCATATACAACTCTCAGAAACGGCTAATTCGATGGCAGAACGGGATTTCAGATCTGAGATCGATATCATGCAAATAGTAGGATATCATGAAAGACTTGGTATGTTACACTAGTGTTTTTGACGGCTGATAATGCATCCTGCTTCCAGTGAACCTATTGGCGTGCGTGACTCTATCTGAACCAATTATTATCATCACCGAATATTGCTCGAATGGAGATTTACTTACTTTCATGCGACAAAAGTAGCGATATAACTTTCGAATTTTTGACTGAAGGATAACTAAAAAATTACGAATTTAGACGAAAATACATACTCGAACATGGAAAAATATGATGAGGCATAAATTATCACTACTAAGAAGCAACTAATGTTTGCTACTCAGGTCGCTTATGGCATGGTAACGCAATTCGGAATATTTACAAAAAAATTAATATTTTTATCATGAATACCTATCATCTCGTGGCCTCATACACAGAGACCTCGCAGCGAGGAACATAATGTTAGATCACCAACAAGCGTGCAAGATTGGCGATTTTGGTCTATGTCGAGAAGTGGACAAGGATGACAACTACCAATCAAAGGTTCTTCATCATGCCATTTCATCATAAATCATACAGTTTGATTATCATATTCCAGGGTGGCAAACTTCCTCTGAAATGGATGTCCCCAGAAGCGATTGACAAATATCACTTCTCTATCGCAAGTGATGTGTAATATTCGGTTCGACAACGATGGATCATGACAAAATGTGTTTCAGATGGGCTTTTGGCGTTCTGCTTTTCGAAATAATTACGCTCGGAGGAACTCCTTACGCGGGATGGTCGACTTCTAAAGTTCGCAATGCAAGATGTGCCAAAATAAACCAATATTTGCAGCTACTGAGTCGGTTACAACAGAGAGAACGCATGGAAAGACCTGCTTGTTGCAGCGAAGAATTGTGGGAACTATTTCAGTGTTGATGTTCCAAGTATCGGATCCAAAAAAGTGTTGACCCTGTATCAGAGGCTACCCAGGTCCTAAAAATTACCTGGGTCCGAGCTTGGGACCGGAATGTTGAAACAGAACCCAATTGTGAACCGAGAAATACATTTACTCGACTATTTCAGATTCAAATTAATGAGTAACTGCTGGGCCCACGACCCAATCTATAGACCTACATTTGCCAAGCTGAGAAAGCGACTTGGAATCTTGCTGGATGATGTATGTTCTATAGCATCATTTGTGAAATAGTTATTTCAGATCAATGAAGATGGATACTACTTGAAACTGAATCACCACGCGAATTATTACAAACTTGACAACACTTCCAGTTAATATGCTCATTCTACATTTTCGCTTTGTCTCATCCTGCGCACTCTGATTTGTATAATTGAATTAAATGTTGTGATTGTTTATGTTTTGGGTAAATACGTAACTCACAAATAATAAAATACATTTATCACACTTATTTAGGGCATGCTGGGAGGTTTCCTTCAAATGCAGGGGATACACGAGGACATCCAACTTGACCTCCGCTCGATTCAGTAGCACATGGATCCGCATTCACTTTCTGCGGGTCATCAACTGTAGTTGCGAGGGTATTGCTCAGATCGAGATCCAGACTGCATTTCTGAAAAGAAAGGATTCAATAATTCTTGTGTCAAAGGTCTCTTGTTTTTCTAGTTGTAGTCAGTGTTTCCGCTTTAACTTTTGTTTGCTTATTTTTAAAGTTGTTATGTCAATGAGAATTACTAGCCAGGTATTCATCTGCTCCGGGATTCGTGGGAACGATAAATCTCTTGATGAAGCGGCCTCTTCCTGCTGGACATCCTTGCTTCATGTTCAGTGTTTTCGAACCGGCATTAGTGAGTCGTCCGACGACGTTAACACTGTAGTATGTTTAATTGGGTTTGCCCTGTTTGGTAATTATTAACAATGGTAGGCTCGGCTTCCGATGTTCTAAGCATACCCGAAAATTTATAGATCATTATTTTTGTTGGAAAACTAAAAATATCGATTACTGTTTCGTAGTCTCCTTCTTAACATCGCATTTTTCGAATAGTGCGTCGGTTCCGAGAAATTCACACGAGATAGCCAAGTAGATGTAAATTTTCACTGGTTCGCTAGTCTGAAATGTCAATTCGAATCATCTTGTTCACGGTCTTTTCAGATTAGAAATTTTCCTATGGGCGATCTGAAGGCGTCGGTCATCGATTGAGAATACCTCGTAATGTGAGCCATTGAGAACAAATCGGCCTTCTTCATTCAAAATCTGCGAGTGCAACTGCTTATCTGATTAAGTAACAGTTATTGTTTGAATGAGCGTTTTGGTTACACGTCAATGAATCGTGATTTACAATGTATTAGGTTGGTCGGAAAGTCTTTGTCACTTTTTCAAAACTTAATTTCTTTGATGAAACAATAGCACGAGTTCAATAATACTTGTAATCATTATTAGCAATATGTGCCCAACGTTCCTTCAACTTATGAAACCCCTCCCTATAGAACCCATCTGAGCGCGAGGCAAAGTATTGCTTGAGTGCTGCATCGAGATTTCCACGGGAATTTCAGGCCCTATCTCGAACGGCATGGGTCGGGTCTGCGAAAAGCCAGTAATAGGTCGGATCCATGTCAGGAGAATACGGGGGGGGGGGGGTGAGGGAGAACCATCCATCCCTATCCACCTAGTTCCTGCTTGACTTGATTGGAGACCTGGTGGCGGGGGTCATTTTGTTGAATGTACACTTTCTTATCATTCAGCCTTGAACGATAGACTTCAAATTACTTGACCCCGGTGATTAACATGCCCTCAGGTAATAGATCCGAGTAGATCAAGCCATCCACTCCCCACCACATTGACAGCTTGTTTTTGTTGGGGTGCAGGTCAAGTTTGGGGACACGCTGTGGAGCCTCTCCTTTTCCAACCCGCTTGGCTCTTATGTGGTTGTTATCTTAGATGACCCGCATCTCATTCCCCGTTATGAGCCGTTCCAACCATCGATCTCCGCCTCGGAGAATGAGGAGTGTAATGGAATCATCGACTCGACGGCCATGGTTGGCTTTGCTCAGATCATGAGATATGAATCGACCGATAAATTTCCTCATTTCAAGAGATCTCAAGCTTTCTTTGACAGTGCTATGATGGGCTCGGTGTGATGACTATTTCACGGACAGTTTGAAAAGGGTCTCTTTCCACCCCTTTCTTCAACGTCTCCAAATCCAACTCACCAGGTGTTCTAGATCGACCTGATCATTGAGGGAAAATTCGTCTTCTTCTAAGAGATGGAACCAATTCCTTATGGTGTTGTAGAGGGTACATGAGTGCCATAAGATTCTTCAGTAGGGTTCTCCGAATCCTTCATCGTGGTGTAGGATAGACAGAGGTAAAGTATAACATGGTGGATGTGGATGGTACTACGAACATACATCGTTACTCTACTAGAGCATGACTGAAGCGAAGGAAATGGGGAGTAGTTAACTATAAAGACCCCTCACTGATTGTTGTTTACTAGGAGCGAGGGAACGCCAAAGTGCACTTGCGACGAGCAGTGTTAAGACAAATCCAGTGACAAAGACTTTCCGACCAACCTGATAGTTGTATAAATGTAATAAGAATCACCTGCATAAACATCGTTCGCCTGATAGATTTCCACTGTGATGCCTCGTAGAGGCACGAATCCTTCCGATTGACTCGAGCATCCGACCCGGCCTTCTATGAGAGCCTGTGATAAGTGATTATTTGTTGTGAGATGCCTGCACAATACATCTCTCGCATATTTCTGTGTACTAGTGTTCGAAATTCGGTTCACCGTCTCTTCATTTCCCACACTATATTGACCGGTCGAGTGGCAATGGAGCGTGGTAAATGAACGGTGACCCGAATTACGAACTCTACTGTGTACTATCGCTGATCACAAATTTTATGCCAGCAATAAGAACGAATATACCTTACATGAAGTCGGAATCCTTTATCGCCCTTATTATGGTCGGCTTCATCCATTAAATTGCAGTGAGCGAAGAGCAACAGTTGAAGGAAGAACCAGATTCCCAACATCGCGTAAGATGTGAATATATGCGAAATACTCTCGAAACCTCAACTTTTATGGGACCACTAACTGGATTTCATAAATCTTGCTAAATGGATCATACATTGTATATGCAATTATGCACCTCAAATATTGAATAGATACCGATTACGTAAATGTGGATCCATTCGGAGTAAGCACATTCCGAAATCGAGTTAATGGTTGCATAAATGCCAGAGTTTTAGAGAGTTTTTTCAAACTTTTTCGAATCTTCCATGCTTGGAATCTTGCTCTCCCTTGAATTTTTCGTAGTTATTAACTGCAATTTAATGGATGAAGCCGATCATAATCAGGGCGGATTCAAGCTGCATGTAAGATACTGTATATCTAATATCATATTTTAATGAAAAAATAGTACATATTAAAATCATCCAGAGTAGTAGCACGGTTGAACATTATTTCAATTCAGGATTAACCAAGGTAATTGATCAATGCAATGCACAGGCTCTCGTGGAAGGCCGCGTCGGGTGCTCGACCGACTCGGAAGGATTCTGGCCCATTCGAGGCATTCGAGTGGATCTCTACGAGTGGAATCAGATTGATAAAGGTGATTGTTTAGTACAGAATATAATTAGTATGCAATTAGTATATTAGTACATTAGTATATAATTAGTATATTAGTACAGTAAATATTTGGTTTAGTATAGAATGTTTAGTTCAGAATGAAAAATTGCATATAAGGGGATACGTTACTTGAATTGGCGTTCGCAAATTCCAGCAGTCAAAAAAGCCTTTCTTCGTGTTTTCAATTTGATGAACGCATCCCCTTATATTATTATCGATTCTGTGGCGAATTTAAATAATCCAATTAAAAATAATTATGCCATCATCGTTCAGATACTCGTTTGCACACTCAAATTACGAACGAAGAGGGAAAGTTTTCGCTCAATGGATCCTATTACAAGGTATTGTTATTGTGCACATTTGAAAATTAACACGATTGTTGGCAATTTAGCGAACTTAAAACATACGACCTTTTCCTCATCCAATGTAGACGGATACAGTGTCTTTAAAAAACAATGTAGTATTTTGACTTTTTCAAATTTCAGAATGACAAACCAGTGGAAATGTACGTCTACTTAGCGATCGGATGCGAATTTGTTCGCGATGATTCGATGTTCGACAAGTGTAAAGTGAAGGACGAAATCATTAAAATTCCTCCCAGGTTTTATTTTGCTTTGAATTGACCATTCTAATTAGATTTTGTATAAGATTATGAATCAACCGATTCTACGATCAACATTTATAACTCTGCAGCAACCACATTGGTCTTCAAGACTACTTCAAGAGATTTATCAGTCCGTTCACAAAGACTCCAGGAGCTGAAGAATTTCTGGTAGGTTTTTCGTTGATTATGCACTGAGAGAAAGAATTTCAGTCAGCACTCTCTCCCACTAATTCCTAAAAGTTTTCTTCAGAAATGCAGTATGGACCTCGACCTGAGCAACACTCGATATGACAAAGACTTAGATCATCAGAAATTTAGCCTATATGGGTGCACTCCAGGCCCACTTGAGCACAGGTTGATGTATTGTCCCCGGCCATCTACTGCTACATTTTATGATAATCTTCCTACGTGCCCTGAATAAGTCGATTGAGATAAAGTTACGCAATAATTTGTGCAATGTGCAGACGAGAATTCAGATGGATGGGTGTTTATTAGAGTTCGAGAAATGACACCGCTGTCTCTTCATTCTACACACTCTCGCTTCATTCAACCGGTCGAGAGAGTGTGTAAAATGAAAAGACGGTGATCCGAATTATGAACTTTAGTGTTTATTGCATTTAAAATCCGAGCCATTCTCCACTCTGGCCACTACACTTTGGTCGAGTGGCGAGGAACAATGGTCTGACTTTCTTTAGTTTGCACGCTCTCTCGCCGCTCAGAGAGACGAGAGAGCGTGCAAACTGAAGAGAGTCGGACGATTGCTCGTGGCGAAGAGTATATGCGAAGCGAGTCATAAAGAATAATGAAGCGAATGCGTCACCGTTTCTCGAAGTCTAGAGTGAACACTCTCCCTCTATCTCGCTATATCTCCCTCTCTATTCATATCTTATTCGCTCTGTGGTGTCTTCGCGTGATGCTTACACATTGGATATAGTTTTGCTCAATCGTTCACCGGCTTTTCGACCTTTCCATCAGTCTTCATTGCACTTTACTAATCTCCGCGTTTTGTATTTGTTTCTTATTTCTCCAACGTCCTCGCCCAGCATAAGCCAAGTTAATTCATTGATGCGTTCACGCAAGAAGAGAAGGTGATGCCTATTCGGCAGAACATATCGCCTTACCTTGCATGGTGAGGTGTCATCAAAACGACCGTGTCCGCGCTCATTGGGCAAACGCAAGGGCAGAGTTAGTGTGAGAGGAGTGAGGTAAAACTTGAATACCATTGGCATGTTTGCAATTTCAGATGACTTTCCGTGGAGTGTGATTTTATTTAAAATCTCTCCACAAGGTACTACATTCGACATGTTCCTCTGTTTTTCGACTATGATACGCTTTGTTGATTTGTCGTGTCTGATCATAAAATGCATTTATCCCACTCATTAGAGGCACATAGGAAGGTCTTCCTCAAATGAATGGTGCACACATTCAAACTTCGGTCCTTCAATCGATCCTCGTGCACACGAATTCGAGTGCATCGTCTGATGAGCCTCATCCGTTCTCACGTGCGTATTGCTCAGATCGAGCTCCATTCTACATCTCTGAAATTATTTAGCGCATATAAATTCATACGACATAATGTCGTAGAGGGTCGCATTGGGTGCACGACTGAATCGGAAGGATTCCTGCCTCTACCAGACAACTGCGTATTAATTATCGTCGATTTAAAAGTTAGGATTTGCCGTCTCTGTAGCTCTAGCGTTCGGTTTCCGCTTGATAATACAATGATTGTTAAAGTCATATCATGGAAATGCAAGTGAAAACTGACTAGATAATCATCGGCTCCCGGACTCTTTGGGCGGATATAATTTCTGATAAAGCGGCTCCTTCCTTGGGGGCATCCTTCCTTCACCGGGAGTGTTTTGGAACCAGCATTAGTGAGGTCTTCGGACGACGTTGACACTGTGGTGTTTCAGTAGCGATATAGCAAGGTTGAAATATTTGGTCTTAGACCATAATCATTGAATATTAAGGCTTCATTAAGAGCCTTAAGAACTACCTTAAGAGCTACATTAAGAGGCTACCTTAAGAGCCTTAATGAACACCGCTTACTGTTTCGTGGTTTCTGCCTTCACAGCACACTTGCCGAATACATCAGCAGTGCGGAGAAAGTCACACGATATCGCCAAGTAGACGTACATTTGAACTGGTCTGTCATTCTGCAAAATCGAGGAGCAATGTTCTGACTCTCTTCAGTTTGCACGCTCTCTCGCCAGTGAAAGGTACGAGAGAGCGTGTAAACTGAGGAGAGTCAGACAATTACCCAAATCGAGGTTCAGGTTCTCATCCGAGCGTGTAAGAAGGAACAAGGCATTTGATTTACCTCGTAATGCAAACCAAATCGGCCTTCTTCATTCGAAATCTGCGAGTGCAAGTGCTGATCTACATGACTAGGGAAGGTATTGAGTTGTCTATACTATTATAGTACGTCATAGAATCGTAAGCAAAGGGTGGAAAAACTAGTAAAAGCTTTAAAAAAACAACTGCAATGACCAGCTTTTATCGCATTCGCCTCATAGAGGTGCACTTGGATGCCTCGTAGTGGCACGAATCCTTCCGATTCCGACGAGCACCCGACGCGGCCTTCGACGACAGCCTGCGATTGTTAGTTTAATTCAAATTTATGTATATTATTAAAATATTTAATTAATTGTTATTCAATTGCATTGCAGCCGATCATAACCAGGGCGGATTCCAGCTCCATGTAAGATTGTTTAGTACTAGAGTTAAATTATTATTTTTGAAAATAAAAGAAAAAAAAGAGCAGGTGAACGTTTGACTGCTCTTGAAAATATTGAAAAATGGCGAAAATATTTAGGTCATATGCATTTCTATGACAGGCTGTCGTCGAGGGTCGTATTGGGTGCTCGACAGAATCGGAATTCCTGCCTCTACCAGGCATAAAAGTGTATCTGAACGAGGCGAATACTATAATGCATGGTGATTACTTATCTTAACAGTTGAAATTTGTATAGTTTAATGAACAGTGTAATCATATATCTGCAAGTACCCCTTTTGTTATGTATTCATTTTTTCAGATAGACGGCTGCACTCGCAGATTTCGGATGAAGAAGGACGCTTTCGCCTATTTGGCTCCCATTACGAAGTATGTTCTAGAGTTTCCCTTTTGGGCCTTTTTTTTAAAATTTCCATGCATAATTCATACATTTATATATTAAAAATTTAGGGAAATCTTGGAATTCGTGTTGTTCGAATTCACAATGGAATCTACCAACTAGCCAATTTATAACTTTCGCATTTCAGAACGACAAACCAGTTCAAATGTATCTCTACGCGGTCCTTTCATGTGATTTTGTTCTCATCAGATGTTCGACAAGTGCAAAAACTTGAAAGACAAAATTACGTTACATCCCGGGTATTTTCAGTTTCGAGAATTTCACTCATATTGTCCTAATTTGCCTTGCACCGATCGAACCAGTGTGTAATTCGGGTAATCATTAGTAGGGTTCTCTTATTGGATGATTTTGTAACATTTTCAGATATGTTTCGCGTACATATGAAAACATTGCGAAAACACGTGTTCTGTGTATCAATCACTACGGTAATTTGGCGCTCCTGTGGACTGCACCTGACGGATTTAGCTTTAATTTGGATGCTTTGGTGGCCGATGCCCAATTTATCGATTGCAAACATATAATGGTATAGTTTATTTGCAAATAAGTAAAAACAACGCGAAAAAGTGGTGTCCTTCTGTGCGTCCGTTCCGTTCCGTCCGTAGACTACGATATGATATGTTTTGGCTTTTCCACATGGTATTAGCGTTTTCATAAAAATGCTTATTTTTCGGTGTTCCTATTTTACAATAATCGAACTATTATTTATTCTTTTCATCATAAAATAAAAAGGCAATAACTAATTAGGTTAAATTATGGGCTTGAAGAATCGCAAAATGGCGACGGGGCGAATTGCCAGAAATGGATGATGGAGGCGCGCGAGAGAGAGCCAAATGGAGGGGAGGGACAGGGAGCGCCAAACGGGAAGAGCTCGTGCTCTCGGTGAATTCTAGCCGGCTTTGTAGGAATATCGAGGTCCCAATGGATTAACGAGGTCCCATTCGGAATATCGAGATCCCTATCAATATTGTTAATTTGTGTTGTTTTACTCCATATTAATTCAAACACAGACACAAGAGCAGATACAAGACCAGTCTTGGTCCCCTCGACAACTTTTTCAGGGCTCTCAAAAACCTGTCTCTTAGTGTCCGTGTTCAAGTGGAGTCATTTTCTCCACAATTAAGAACCATTTCCACATGAATATGTGATGTAACTTGTATGGCCGCCCAACCATTTGCCCAAAAAACCGGACCGTCGACTGCCGTATACTGCAAAAGTTAAGTGGGTCAACTATTTTCCAAGTTGCGCATTCATGAATGTTTTCTGATTTTTTTTTTAATATTGTGTTTTATTATTATATTATATCATGGCCGAGTGACTAACGCGATGGACTGGTAAACACAAAGTTGGTTGTTCGATACCCGTCGCCGTGAAAACGTTTTGTCACGCCTCGAAATGCTCGGGCACGGTATGATGAATACCGTATCATTTTGTTAGGACAAAATTAGCGTTGGGCCAGATATTATTCGCTGTATCACACATATTGCAATGATTTTTTTCAAACTGAAAGAACGGTATCCAAGTCATGAGTTTGTTATTTTAAGCCTATAAACCATAAAAGAAGTTGCGTAGTTGAAACTAGTTATGGGTATTTCGAAATGGAATTGCAAAAATACTAATTATATTGCCACAAGTACCTTTCCATCCTTCTCATCGATATGCCATTTTTCCCACTCATTCACTCCATCTGCGGGATCCTTCAAGTTCACTACATTTCATGTATGATCAGCACGAAGGACAGTTCCGAAGCAGGACTTGATGATGCGCTTTCCCAGGATCTCCTGTGGCACTGTGCCTGCCTGAAAAACATATTTTCGATCTTATGTATTTAAAAAACTATTAATAAAAACGTATGTGATAACCTGTGCAATCCCAACTATAACCATGATGAAGAGAGGAAAGAGGGTGAAGTGAGAGCAAAACATCTGTGAGGTGAGATTAAAGACAGTTAATTATCATGCATATACGGATTAAGATGACAATGAACAGGCTGAAACATTTAGGCGTAGTGAAAGAGTGTACACAGACGTTGCAAAAGTGGTCCAAAAATACGAATTTAAAAGTTGTAAACAAGCAGCCAGCGCCGTTTGTTTACTCGGTGCATAGTGATGGTACCTACAGTATCCTAGGATGTATGCTACATACCACAGGTACAGAGGTTGTGAGACCGAAATTAGGATAATGTTGTGCAAAATTGTAGTCAGTCCGAAAATATGAGACGGCGTAGATGAGGAGGACGGGGTGAACAGACATCCAAAAAGTGTCGAGTTTCGCAATTTTCTCGGAAAAATGCAAAATGCCAATGTTTTAAGTTTCGAAGCATCTATGAGTTCGTACGGAGCAATCCAATGGATTACTTCGAAAAGCGATAAAAGTATTCATAATTACAAATGGAGAAAGCGCTCTGAGATAGTGACGTCTGTCCTCCCTCTTATACCAAACAGTGTAACCAAAGCGATCTCTCGTCTCTCGCGATAAGGAATCCTTGGCAAGCTGCATTTACGGCGAGAGAGTGTGTATCTAGAGGAGAGAAAGCATTCGGGAGAAACAGTTTGCTACGTGCGAAGACTGTACTGACAGGCATTATCTCCATATCTTTTCAGCCATGACCCCGTCAATGTTGACTATATCAACGAAACAAGTGCAAAGTACATGAGGTCATTACTGGACGACATAGACCGAGTTGACGTGAATGCTGCACGTCCAGATAATGTGACATTGTCATGTGATTTTGGGCAATCAACGGCGCTGAAGACGATTGTGATATTCCTCTTTCTGAATTGGGAGAGAGGACTGCCGGGGGGTGGGTAACATTTACGTATACGTGAATCAGTCTAGTTTAAACATATGAAAATATATGCTGATAATTGCTGTAAAGTTACATTTGGACTCATCTCCTCAGCCGGTCATATCTGTTTATTTCATATAGCTCTATTCCTATTTCGTGAAAAGTTGTAATTTTACCTCATTTAGATTTATGTCTGATAATTATGATACATGAAATAGACAGCCGTTTCGCCGTCAAGTTCCGTGCCATGATTTTTTTCGAAATTTTATAGCATAAAATCTGATTGCAACGCATTCACATCTGGAGCCAACGGGGCCTCCACTTCTTTAGAACCGTTGATTGTCCAAAATCGAAAATCCGGCATTTTAAATGTTTAGTTATGACAAACCTCTTCAGGCCTGCTCGTTTCTTAGACACATGACCTTTGCGAAGAATTCTGAATCTTCTTAATCCTGAAGCTCACTATCCACTTCTTGCGGTTTGTGGTTTGTGCTGTGTGTGTTTGTGTCGTTCTTTGTGTCATTGCGATATCTTTTTAGTAATGGGGGGGATTTTGCACTTGTCCATGTAGTCAACATTGATGGGGCAACTTTGATTGCTAAAACGGAAAGGAGATAATGCCTCTAAGATGTCAGCGCTGTCTTTGCAAGCAAAACGTTTCTCCCGAATGGTATCTATCCTCTAACATGCTCTCTCTATGCAAGTGCAGTTTTTTTTCAATATCTACTATGCAGATAATCGAGTCTGGAGGATTCGAGCAGAGAAAATTCTAGAACACGCAATGCTTCGTTTATGACATATAGTGAGAGTCTATCTATGCAATGCAATCCAACATCCTTTCGCAAGCGCACCACAAATAACCATCTTGAAATGAGAAGAATTACCTTTTCTGACCCACATCTTGATCTGCGCCCAGAAAGCGCCAAAAATATAAATATTGTATTGTATTGATCTGCATTCTACCATATCGATGCATGTGAAGATGTTAACTTCTATATCGCATTTTTCGCCTATCACAATCATTCAGAGCATTTTCATATCCACGATCGTGTATTGCAAGACAATAATTTATTCCGCATATTATTGCTATCATAATATATTTCTATATTTATCAAACGCCAACAAATGATTTGGCGAATTGCATATTCAACACATATTGTGCTCAGGAACAGTCAGAGAGAAAAAGGAAAATTTAGGATAAATCAATACATATTACAGCTAATATTTTGTTCCGGCACTGCGACGATATTACACTAACCATCGTATTAGCGAGGCCTTGCAATTGAACCTTACGATACGTTCAAACAACACAAATATCGAATCGACTCTGAATATATAGCACTATTAAAACGTTCCGACAATGCTAGTTGACCACCTAAGCCGCTAAGTCGCTGAGCCGGACTTTAGTACTTTAATTATTATCCTCTTAAAAGTGTTTTTAATTTAAATTCTTGCGTTTAATCATCACCACATGTCAGACCATAGGGATTCAAGGACATATGCGGCAGGGAAAATATTAGGAAATAACTTTCTAATTTTTCGTTCCGCTTGTTTAGTCGCGTACTCGGCATGGTGTAGGACATTCATTTCTAATCCAATATTATCTGTCTCCAATTCATCTACACTCTAGCATATCGATGCGTGCAAAGTAGGTGACTTTTCGATGAAGATGCTTTAATTCAATGACGGAATAAGTGACATACTGTGATACAACAGCTAGTATAAGTAAAGATGGGAGTACATTTTGAGCTTGATCGGACCATCCGTTATCACTGCACGTGTATCAAGATCACTGCCACACTTCGAGCGTGAATTGTTCGTTGAGACCAGGTACAGTGGCACTGCCTGCCTCTTGCCACGTAGACTTATTTTCTTTTGCACTCAGCCAAGTGCCCTTCCCGAAATTTTGAAACGACCAGCTCCCATTGGGGTTCTTGACTGGTATCCACATTTCCCATTTTTTAGTATTCGTTGAGAGTCTGATCATCCACATTCCCCTGCACTTCCGTAACGAGTGAACGAATTGACAGTCGACCTCAGTAGTGCCTGCAAGTCTGGGTTGAAGATTTTAAAGGGATGTCACATTGATTGAACACTAATACTTATTTTATAGCAATCATTATCACTAAACGAATTGCCAAATAAAAAATATATAATGTAATATTATTTATAAAATAAATATAATAAAATAGAAAATCGTTGTCGATTGGTGGTGGGGTTTTAGGGAGCCGGCTCTGACTTGAGCCGGGAATTTAGTAAACCTCCCCTGGCAATTAGCCAACTGAATCGATCGGCGAGAAATCCGTTCGCATTTTCGTTTTCGTTTGTTTTTACTTAATTTACGTGAATATTTTTATTGTTGTTTTATATCATCGCATCAGTATAGTGTAGTGGCAGCGCTTGGACCTAAATTGACTGGCATTTTCCCGTCTTACTCGTTGTGCAAGCCTTAACATTGAATCACGTTACTTGAGTAGTACATTTTTTTCGCGTTATTTGCATTCAAATCCTTCCTAGAAGTACGATGCGTAAACGAAAGTGCGCTCGTTGTGGACAGAGCGCGACGATTCTGTTCAATTTCCCCGGAAACTCGAAGCGCGTTCACCAGCACCAAATCGCTTGGTTTGGACGAAGAGGTGGCTAAACGGGAATTAGAAAGATTTCGCACTAGAGTAGCGGCAAAAGAGGATATTCGTTGGTGCGACAAGCACTTTGGCCTCGATGGATTGCCACTCCAGGTACCCACATGTATTCAATGTGCTGAAAAAAGTAATACGTTTTGTTCAAAGGCTCCTCTAGAAAGACGATTTGGCGATGGACCAGGTGATGGGGGCATACAGGTATTAGAATACTAGCGGCTGCCGCGCACAATACCCTCATAGAAGCAACGGCGCGTAACGGGGCCTGAATATGCGGTGGTTGATCGATTCGAGGGTGGCGAGGGAGATGGGACAGTCGAAGGGACGAACATGCACGTAAGAACAATTGAGAGATTATCATCGACACTAGTTTAACAATTGAGAGATTATCATCGACACTAGTTATAATTCCTTACTAAAGGACACAGTAATGTACTCTTTGACATATCTGAATATAAATATGTCAGGATGATGCTGTTGATATGGACATGGGGGGTAGTGATGTTCACTCACAGAACGAGAACGACCCGTTACTCGACGAGAATCAGGTGATTAGGACAACAATTATATTTTTTAGAAGATATATTTATTCAGTTATTAATTAGTAATCATTTATATATATCAGAAGAATATTTAGCAACAATATGCACACAAAAATTAGCAAGCGAAAACATCTATGGCATCACTAGTTTGAATATGTTTCAAATCTGCACAAATCTATACGTGTGTAGGATCATTAAACTATAGTTTAGATAGTTTTAAACATTTACAACACAATAAATATATGTACTCATTGAGGCGGACAAAAACGCAACAGATCACAGCTCTTTAAGAAGTACTCTTGCAACTCGGGAGTAACATAACCAATCGTTACTACTGTAACCCATGAACTAAAAAACACATTTCCTCGGGTTTTTAAGAAATGTGTAATCCAGCCAACTGAATTTGACCCAATGGCCTTGTTTAGGAGCTAATGGGCTACAGTAGTAACGATTGGGAACGGTAGGGTTGCAAAAACGAAATTTTTTTTTTCAATTTCGCATCCTCTGGTAGCTCTTTCACTATGTGTTTCCTCGGCACATAGTGATGAATGATGATACATACAATATTCTAGTGTGTATGCTACATACCACAGGTTCAGGGCTATGACCGAAAACATATACATCTATTAGGTTGTTGCGAAAGTCTTGCTCGGCGTTTAATCTTTCCGATTTTTCTCCCTTCTGAACTCAAGTGCCTGATATCTCAGAATTGTTGAAGAGGGTGAACGGTTGTTTTACGAGCATAATTGATTTCAATTGTGATCAGAATGTATGAAATGAAATTTGAGATTTCATAAATTAGCAAAAATTTTGCGAAATTTTGCAACGAAATTTGGTGTGAATTCTGATCTGTCAGATACAAGAGATCGAAGTTCAAATAATATCCATATATATTTTGGAAGAGCATAGTGTGCTCGATAACACCAGCACAAAAGATCGATCATTCAAGCTGCGCAAGAAATGAAAACTTGATAGAAATATCAAATTCAGCATTCCAAGAACCCTTTCAATGATTCGAATAGTCATATCTAGTCAACGCAATTATGAATAATTCCGGTACTTCATTTTTAAGAAGAACAGAATTAGATAATTATAATTTCGATCGATATTGATCCCTGCGTCTCCTTACCCAAAAACGTGAAGACAAAATCGTATTTAGCTAAAAGGTTTTCACTATACATACCCAAAAAGAGACACGTCTAAAGAAAGGATTTTAGCACTGACTAATAGTAAGTGATCATAAGTGATGTATTAACATAGCAATGTACGCTTGTACTTCAGGAATAGCCATATCTCTATTCTCCATAAAATTATGATATAAGGAAAAGTCATCCTGATAAACTCATATCGCAAGATTTGAACTATAAGTAAGTATTCCAAAAAGAAATGAGAGGTATGATCTAAGGTGCGCTAGAATGAACATTGATACCCTCATATTATAAGAAAAACCAGGTAAGTCTGACATGAATTCGAATGTCAACGCAGACAGAGGTATGATAAAATCGAGCAAGACTTTCGCAACAACCTGCTACTTAGACGGAGTAGATGAGGAGGAAAGGGGCGACATCCTAGAAGTGCCGAGTTTCGCTCTTCTCTCGAAAAATGCAAAATGCCAATGTTTTAAGTTTCGAAGCATATATGAGTTCGTACGGAGCAACCCAATGGATTACTTCGAAAAGCGATAAATGTATTCATAATTACAAATGGAGAAAGCGCTCTGAGATAGTGACGTCTGTCCTCCCTCTTATGCCAAACAGTGTAACCAAAGGGATCTCTCGTCTCTCGCGATAAGGAATCCTTGACAAGCTGTATGTGCGTAGAGAGTGCATGTACTTAGATGAGATACACCATTCGGGAGAAACGGTGTGCTACGTGCGAAGATTGTACTGACAGGCATTATCTCCCTATCTTTTTCAGCAATGGCCCCATCAATGTTGACTGCATCAAATACATGGGGTCATATCTGAGCGACATAAACCTCTTTAACGTGCATGATGAAAGTCAAGATCATGTGATTTGTATTGTGATTTTGGTCCATCAACGGAGGTGAAGACGGGTATGAAATTCCTCTTTCTGAATTATGAGATATGACTGCCGAAAGAAGTGCAGGAAATGCAGGTGATGCGACTAGGGTACCGGAATTGGGCATAATTGGGCATTTGACAATGATTCAAAAATTGCCCAATTACGCCTTATATTATGCCTGCACATTATGATAAATGAAATATACAGACGTATTGGCCATCTCATGATGTGCTAGGAAATATTTTCTCGCAATTTTAGCACAATTAGTATTCGAGATATTGCATGACATCTGATTGCAACGCATTGTCATCTGAAGCCAAGGGGCCTCCACGTCTTCAGAACCGTTGATTGCCCAAAATCACATGAAATACGAAATTTTAAATTTTAAACTATGTCATACCTCATCAGACCTACTCGTTTCTCAGACAAATAACCCCAAAATGTGCGAAGATTATTTGTCAATCCTGACGTTTGAGATTTGTGAGGTTTGTCGTTTGTATTGTGTTGGTTTCATCGCGGTTTCTTTGATGCCCCCAGGTATCACGTTGATGCAAAAGTCGTGCGGTTTTTTGTGTCCGTACTTTGAACTATCATAATTATCTTGTCCCAAATCACAATGACTAACAAACGTAGCAGTATTTAGAGGTATGCTTGTACTTTACATACACACATTTCAATCAATCCGATATCGCAATCAACGCAAGAAATTATGATAAACCCAATTGCAACTGATGTTCAAAATTTTGCATTAAATATATTTTACTGGATATTTGTAGGCAAAATTCACGAAACCTGCCCATGCTGATGACTGAGAAGTATCACGTATACCCTTTCAGAAAATATGTTTCAACTGTGTCTCGATTAAGTTTGGACCGAATTACATGCTGTTGAAAATATATTGTCTACATGAAACTTTTTCAGATTTTTTGCATCGAAGACCAAGCATACAGGCTTCACAATGAGTGTGCTACATTCACCCACCAAGAGGCTATATTATCATAAAAAATATTGGCTCCTGCATCTATCTCGTTTCGGAAAATTTGAATTTCTCATTTTTCAAAAATATGCAAAATCAACATAAAAATTCAATATGTAGTCATTTACTGATCAATGCATACCTCAAAAGGATGTAACTTCCATCATCCATGAGAAAAAGTATGTATAGGGTAAAGATGGGAGCTTCATATAACCACCAGGAATTGAGCATTCATGCTTCAGAGGAAACATATTATTCTGAAATGTGTCGTTTTCGATGGATAAATTTTCGCAATTTTAACTTTGTACTGCTCTCGCCTCTCCGATTGGGCAATGCTGATAGGGTGCGCATATGAAAGAGCATGGAAGGCCTCATTAGTAATTAATATACGGAAGTTCGTCGGTCAAACTGAAAGGAAGATGGAAGGCAAAGTATAAAAAAACCGCAAGACTTTTGCATCAACCTAATAATTTGCACTTGCCCATTGATGGAGTCAATATTGCAGGGGCCATTGCTGAAAAGATAGGGAGATAATTCCTCTAAGATGTCAGCACAGTCTTCACGCGTAGCAGACAGTTTCTCCCGAATGATACCTCTCCTCTAGACACAAGCTCTATATAAGTAAATTCATCTTGTGAATAATTCTGTATCGCAATAGACGAGAGATGGCTTTGCTTTTACTGTTTGGTATAAGAGTGTGGACAGGCATCTCAGAGCGCTTTCATCCTTTTTTTTATTATGAATACATTTTTCGCCTTTGATTGTCCAAAATTACATGAAAAATCGCATGATCCTGACGTTCAGCATTCACGTCAAAGCGGTCCCTCAGTAATCACCCCATGCAGTTTGCACTTGTCCATTGCAGTCAATATTGAAGGGGCCATTGCTGAAAAGAGAGGGAGATAATGTCTTGAAGACGTGCACACATTGTCTTTGCACGTATCATCGGAAACCGATTCTGCCGAATGTAATCTCGCCTCTAGATACACGCTCTCTACACGGAAATGCAGCCTGCGAGGGATTCCTTATCGAGAGGGATGAGAGATAGTTGCATAATAGGGATGGTCAAATTGATACGGATGTTCCATATCGAAGCGGCGCATGGCGCGCGATCAAACGGATAATTCGAACTATACGTTTTAATATCCGGATAATAGGTTCTGTTCGGATAATCCAAACATCTTTTAGTGTACCACGCGCCCATCCAGGCGTTTTGATAGTGAATGGATAGTGGGCAATCCAAATCACCGCGACGCGTATGCATTTGCTCATGGATAATCCACTATCCCAACCGATTGCATAATATGCAACTATTGTAATTAGTACCTGAGAATGGAATTTTGACATGACTCAGGTCTTCGATTATTCAAGCAACGAACTTTTTCGTTGCACAAATGATTCAAGACTTCTGGCAACAATTTGTCTCTATTCTATAAAATGACCAGAAAACACATGGGTTATGTCCAGCAATTTTATCGGTATTTACAGTATTATTATTATTATTATTATTAGGTTGATTAACAACACTTCAATCAGCAGTCCTTGTATCCGACTGAGCAGGGAGCGTACTGGCACACGTACGGGAAACCGAGTTGGCAGTTACCCGAGCCCCTGAAAAATATTCACTTTATTGATTGGTGCATTGCTCAAAGATCTCAAAGATCGTTTTCTCATTCAAATGCTAGAGCTTAGATAACTTAATGTTTCCTTAAATGAAATCGTATCTTCACAGATTTGTTCATACCATTTGAGGTCCGAACTGGAGGTATCCAGGTAGGCGCACTTGGAAACGGAAGCGCTGTTTGGCTCATTGACGTCCCAGTTGGTGTACGAGTCGTTCGACTACAAATAACAACTTTTTTATATTGTTTGATGGCATAGTGGAGAGCGTATTTCGATAGTAAATACTAATATTGCTTATTTGCATGTGTTTGGAATTACCTGATCATCCCAACTCCAAATACCGTCATCCGATCTCTCGTACCCGATCCATACATAGTCGGACGTGGCTTTGGAAATCACTGCAAAAAATATTATTTTATGTTAATTAGGACTAAGCGGATGGTCACAAAAACTAACGTTTCTGTACAAATCTGCCCTTCTCCTCGTCATGTATGGCAGTCAGAAATCCTCTCTCATTCGAACAGGTTATCTTTGCCTTGTTGAATGGGACGCCGGCAGGAGCGGGATGATAACATCCACCTTAACGAGTTCAAATTTGCGATTTTTTTAATTGTATTTTTATTTTAGAGGGATCAAACTGTTGATCGCGATACTCACCAGCAGCTTTAATAGCGGGATCGGCACCTGCGTAAGCGTCCAACTCGGGCATGCAGAAGCAATTTGCTGGAATAATTGAAGTTTGAATATTTTTAAAATTAATCAACAAAAGCTTGAAAACATAATCGCTATAAATACTGTGTAAACCACAGACCATCGGGCGGGCAGAAGCAATTTGCTGGGAGTGTTTTAATTAACATTCCATTTTAATTGATTGGTAAATAAGTGATTCAAAGAAACCTTTGCAGAAAGACTGCAGCGCTTGCATGTAGTTTTCGTTCGAGGAATAGTATCCTTCGGAAGCGAGTGCTTTCAGGCCGGGGAGCTCAACCTCTCCCTCTTGCAGGAAATCTACAAATAATGAGTAGATGGTTTTGATGTTCAGGTACTAAAAACATTCAATTTTAGGAATTGAGCGAAATTGTAAGAGGACTGGTCAAAGTAGAGCTTACTGTTTACGATGATGACTCCCTTCGATGCCTTGAACTGGTTGAGCCCGTTGAGATTGTTCTTCCTGATTAAATAAGTTGTACGTTTCGACGAAGTAGGTAGAATTGCTTTAGATTAACCTACGGGTCGGAATCGGTCATGTAATAGACAACTTGACGGGCGTTCACTCTATCGGGGTTTCTGAGCAAGCCATCATTGAACATGTTGAGAGCTGCTTCGAAGGCGCTGCAATATTTATATTGGGGTGATTCACGAATATAATACAATATATTTCATATTCTTCTAAAAACACCAAATGACTCACGCTAGAACATCGATTTCGAGTACTCCCTTGCTGATGGAGGCCTTTCCCTGCACCTTGTCAGTCTTGGTCATATTGAGGTTGTAGAGGACCTGAAATGGAAGTCTTAAAGTTAGACAATAGAACACATCTGGAGGCATAAATCCTGCAGGAACACATACCTTCTATCACATGACAAGGATGATACATATTATTGGATAGCCGAGAGAAAAAAATAACTATGCATCGCTGACCGTGGGTGTATTAGCCATTGCTATCACTCCGACTCTCGTGTAGAATTTCTCGTTTTGATCCGTGACGAGGAAATCGTCGAAACCGTCGCTAATGAAGGACTCGATGAGCGCTCCAGCCTGGGAAGGACCGTCGATGAAACAAAGGTCTTGACTGATCGCAAACGAGAACGGGTGGAAACATATCATACAATTGCTCATACATTGGAAAAGTGTTGAAGAAAGAACCCACATCGTCCAACGCAATCTTGCCCATGGCTTCAGATGTATCAAGAATGACGACAACGTCGAGCCAGATGTCGTTGTAGTTCCATCCAGAAGGGAATCCGAACTTATCGACGGCGCAGTTGCAGTAGGGATCTGTAAACAAACCTTGTTTTTGCAAATATGGCCGCGCATTCTCTCAAATTAAAACTCAAATTCACCTTTCTTTGCTGAAGGAGATGCCTTTGTTGTCGGTGCGATCGGCTTGACGGTCGTTACTGTAAACACATTTTCCTTTCGGATTTGATAAATTTCCGATAATAATCATTGAATACTTACCAGCAGGGAGCGCTGCAGTCGAGGATTTAACGGAAACTGCTCCAGTGGTAGATGCACCGGGGGCCGATTCCGTTGGAACAGCGGCGGGTTTCTGCTGCGGATCGTAGGCACAGAGGGCGCAGGCGAGGAAGTTGTTGGCGATCGGGTAGAAGCCCTCGGGGTGAATGTGGAAGCCCTTGCCCGGCTCGCAGTTTGTCAGTTCTGAAATAATCTTATTGCTTGAGAACTTTTGAATCAAATTTTTATTCATTTTTTTGAATTAACTTTTGAATCAATTTTATTGAATCACTTTTAGTAAACAATTTCTTGAATCACATTTTTAATCACTCACCACCATTCGGTCCGAGGTAATCAGTGGGGGTTCCGTCCTTCCAGAAGTACGGTTGACCAGCAGTTTTACAATATGCGTCCAACCAGAAATGCTTCTTCACGGGTGTAAGAGTGGACAAGGCAGTAGTCCAGAAGCTTAGATCCTGTAAATGCTTCTACTACTGTTTCGTTTGAAAGAATCGAATATTTGTGTAGTCAATTCCTTAAGTTACAGTGGTCACCTTTCAATATTATTCTAAAAAAATGTAAAATAATATAAATTCACAAAAAGACTAACCGTTCGGCTGTGAATAGAGGGCGCAAAGGCTCCCATGGCCGTGCAATTGTTCACTGATTCGAGGTAGACTCGTTCTGTGGGATCGGTAACGTACACGCAGAAGCCACTGTAGGGGAGGAAGCCGGCGCGGCATTGCACCTCGGCTGAAGTACTCGACTATCATATTTATATATTTTCATCTACCTATTATATTTCAGAGAATATTCCAATATTTGGAGACATTTCAACAAGGTTGATACGTGATGCGTGGATAAACATTGGTGTTGTACCTTGGGATACGGCGAAGTTACGAGAGCGCTGCTCATGCTGTGGTAGGTAAGCAGCAGCAGCATACGCAGCTCCGATGGTTGCGAGAAGAAGTACTAGTTTCATTCTGAAATGTGTTTACAAGTAAGAAAAGCCGAACATATTTAAGGTAGAAATAATAAGGGAGAAATGATTGAAAAAATGAAACTGGATGATAATTCAGACGATGGTTCCCGCCTGTCTCTTGCAGTTTATATAGGCCTTCTCCTCACCGGATGTGATCGTGATCTGGGCGTGACCACTGAGGTCCAGTCGTTTCCGCTCTCCCTGATCCCCCTGCTCCATCGCCTCTTCTGAATCACTCAATCGCTCTGCTGGTCATACTAATCTCGTTTACAACCGACGTACCTTTGCCTACTCTGCTGATAAGACTGCTGGACACAACATTTACACGCCGTAAGGAGGGGTGTAAGCGTTTATCGCATCGAGTGGGTGGCTTGGACGATATGATAATCCCTATCATCACTATGCAAGACAGGAAACAAGGTTCCGGAATGACATAATGTACACGTTTTGGAACTGTCAATGATACAATACGACGATGATTTTCTCACAGTATGGCTATGACGTATATTTCGATTTCATTTCGTGAGGAATCTAATTTGACTTGAGATAGTAATTCGTAAGAAGCATCAAAATTCATGCTAACAAATTTATCCGTGCGTTTCTGGAGTCCACAATTGTAAGCCGATAGCAAGTGCGCGCAAAGGTCGCGCGGAGAGATCGAAGTTCGCAAATCAAACGTTTTCCGAGCATACATGGCAGAACATTGTAATGCAAAGTTCCATCTCTTCTTTAACATAATCACATTCCCATCAATTAACGATTTTACAAATCGCGCGGAAGAGATTCATGCCAAATTAGCGACTGGGACAAAAACAAGAAGGATTTATGATTTGGAAACATTAATAAATCTCAATTATTCACATGAATAGAAATCCTGATAACACGGTTAATGATATATAAACAGTACACTTCGATCTTTTTCGTTCATTTCGAGTATACATTTTCGATCGTTCAGTTCTCTAAGCCACACTCGAATTTTTTATACTTGGTCACATATTTCAGCGATAGATGAGCATCATGGTGTCGGTCTTGGTTGTCATCAAGTTGCACGTGGTTTATGCCTTCGTCCGCGAGATCATCATTCTTCTAACGAAAGCGTCCCCGATCGTATGTTATTAGATACGCCTCCTCGTATTGAGTCACTAATTGCAGCCTCACCTTACCCGGATTAGAAATTGTTGACAAATTTGTGAGCAGATTACACAGAAAGACTAGCAGAAGCAGTGATAAGCCTGGGCGTGGTCATGGTATGGGGGGGGGGGGTGGGCTAACATTTTCTATGAAGTTCAGCTCCACAAGAAAGATGAAGATACTGGTTATCAATCTTGTGTGAATTTCGTTCGGCTGAATTTATTGGAATGAGGCAATATTCGCCAACGTTTTTAATCAATCTTTTTTCATACATCATTAGCTGCTGATGTTGCGATCGACTTGTTATGGAAGATGACGTTCTCGGAGGAAACATAGCTGTAAAGAATTTGTACATGTATTTTTTTACAAATCAGCTTGACGGGAGAGATCACGAATACGTTTTACTCGACTGAATCGTCCAACTTCATGCGAGTATCTTGGCATCCGAAAGGGGGAGTCAACATGAGGGGTTTAGCGGTTAGTCAACTTTATTATATCCAGAAACCGTACACGTTCGAAGCGGTATATGAAGTTTCAGAGTAACTGTTTCAGAGTAACTCACGGATCCGAATCCGTCATGTAGTAGACAACTTGGCGTGCATTCGCTCTAGTTGGGTCTGAAGTCAAACCGTCTTTGAACATGATCAGCGCTGCTTCGAATGCACTGAAATAACAGTTGTATGATATGTTCAAATATCGTCCACATATTTTGAGAACAAAATATGAAAACATATCTAGAATTATCTTACGCGAGAACATCGATTTCGAGAACCCCTTTTCTTATCGAGACCTTTCCTTGTACCCTGTTTTCCTTGGTCATGTTGAGGTTGTACAGGACCTGATATCAATGAATGTACAACTTTTGTATCGCGGCCCTAACACCCTAATACTCAGCCCGTTAATGATCTACATAATTGAAATATTAACCGTGGGTTTATCAGCCATGCTGATCACTCCGACCCTCGTGTGGCGCCTTCGAGTCTGTGACGAGGAAATCGTCGATTCCGTCACTTATGAACGATTCGATGAGGGCTCCGCCCTAAATACGTTAACATTGTCAGCAAATAAATATCGTCGGATTGTGAAAAACATACATCTTCCAGCGCTTTCTTGCCCATGGCCTCCGAGGTATCCAGAATAACGACTACGTCGAGCCAGATGTCATTGTGTTTCCAGACGTCATCAAGAGGGAAGCCGTCGTCGTTCACGGCACAGTTGCAATAGGGGTCTGAGCAAGTGAAGTTTTCGATAACAAATAAGCATTTGAGTGTATTCAATAATATCTAACCTGAGCACTATTGCCTGATGTGATAAATAATTGAATTGAATAATATCTAGCATTTGCAGTTGGATATGCAGAGGAAAAACGAAATACAAATAATTGATGCTAAGATCACTAACCTTTCTTATTGAGGACAACTACGGGTAGCTGCGGATCTTAGACACATAGCACTGATGCGGCATAGCTATGGGGGTATATGTAGAATCCCTCGGGGTGGATATGCAAGCCCTGGCCCGGTACGCAATTCGCCAGCTCTGAGAGAATCAACTCGCATTTTGACCTATTTACTTATGAATATTTTTTTTTAATCTCCTTGTGCACAGCTTTTTTATTTGTTTTTGAATCAAATTTTTGAATCACTTCTTTTGTATCACTTTTTGAACCAATTCCATAAACATCAATTTTGAATCAGTGTGTGAATATCTCGCCTTGATTGGGTCCGAGATAGTCAGTGCTCGTTCCGTCCATCCAGCTGTACGGCTGTCCTGCTTTGGGGCAGTATGCGTTCAGCCAGAAGTGTGCATTTCCAGTAGTAAGCGTGGACAGGGCGGCGGACCAGAAACTGAGATCCTGCAATATATATGTAGGTGGATCTTGAAATAACCATGCATAGTTATTATGTCTTCACCATAACGCACAATCAAATGAAAAATGCACAAGCATTGGAGTGTAAAGATAATAATATTAGTCAAATCTTTGCATATAGTCATCACTCACGGTTCGGCTGTGAATCGAGGGCGCGAAGGCTCTCATGGCTGAGCAGTTGGCCACTGCTTCCTCGTACATGCGCTGTTCCGGATCGCTAGTGTACACACACAAACCAAAGTATGGTTGGAAGCCCTCGCGGCATTGGACTTCTAAATTATGATACAAATGTTAAATATGGAGATCATTTCAGTTTTTATTTACCTGCAGCTGCTGCGAGTGCAATACGCGGCTCGTCCTGGGGCAGAATTGCGGCCCACACCGTGCCGACTGTCAGAAGAAGAGCAGCACACTTCATGATTGTACGGTGTCTGAAAGAATGCGAATCAAGAAGGATAATGCATGCGAGTACAGAGAATGGAATGAGGTTGAAGATGATGCGAGTGGTGGTTCTCACCGAGTCCGTACCGGTTATATAGGCCTTGGGGTCGTCTGATAGTGGTCAACAACTGAACCTATCTTGCTTCGGTCAACTTCCGTTCTCGCACAAACACATGCTCCATCGTTCACATCCGTGGAGCATTACTCCACCCTTTTCATTTTGCAAACTATATAAAAGGTTGGAGAAATTGAGAGAACTCGCAAAATGAATAGAGAGATACAGAGAGTCAGACGATTTCTCCATCGGAAGTTATCGCGTTAACGTTCGTGGTGCCACGAAGTCTTATCTGAAAAATTAGCTTATCAAGACAGTGGAGCACCGTGGCTGAGCGCCTTTATCGTATCGTTTCGGGAAATCGGACGACATGATGATTGATGGTTGCATCTATGCTGACAGGATAGCCGCCCAATGCATGGATAGCGTTCTCACAACAGTGCACGTTCTTTGCTCGACAGGCATACACTTATCCACTTATGCCCAAGCGCGATTCATAATTTTTGAATTCCTTTAAATCTGTAAATTTCAAATATCCTGCATTTAGAGTCGCTCGTGCGCTGAGATTGTACTGGGCACGTGCCCTTTTTTCTATTCATATACAATGTATTGCAGATCTCGGCACTAGGTCGGATGATCACCATCGGATGATAACCAAATAAATTTTCACATAAGGTTCCCAGAGTGCAAAAAAAATGATTCTGTGAAAGTTCTGCATAAGGGTTCACGTGGTTGTCATCCAGTAGGACATCATCCGACGGTCATCATCCGACCTAGTGCCGAGTTACCAACAAACGTTGTTCCGCACATACAATGGTAAAGGGGTATTCAACCCGTGAGTAAAGTTGTTTATGGTTTATGATCATTCATTCACGAGATCGCTGTTATGCTAAAGCACGCTTATCGTCTTCGAATATCGGGCATCGCAAAAACAAATTCTTTCTGAGTCACACAGTAGATTGCAGCCTCACCTTGTTCTTGAGTTGTTTACACATTTGTGATAAGACAAACGTGTATCATATGTTTTAACAAGAGTGGTAATGCGATTAACACTGGAATAATTAGTAGAGTTCATAATTCGGGCCTTTGTCTCTTCATTTAGCATACTCTCTAGACTCGTCGAGCGGTGAGGGAGTGAGTAAAATGAAGAAAATGAAAACATTGGTATCGTTTCTCGAACTTCCGTAATTAGAAGCCCTTGTATCCAACCGAGCAATGCGTGTACTGGCACACTTAGGGGAACACGAGTTGGTAGTTACCAGCTCCCCTGGTAAGACAATATGAATGAAATATTATCATAACTACCAGTTCATTTAATAAATAGCTCATTTTCTTCTCAATTCGTGTATTGGGAACTTGAAGCATCGTAGTAAGGTTCTCTGCATAGTATGTATTCAACTTAAATTAAAAATCAAGTCCAAGCATTGAGTGTTTGATGAGCAATTTAACAGGAAGTGAGGTCAAATTCTTCAGTTCATTCGAACAATCGAGCATGCTGACAAAATATGCGTGCTTGTTCTGGAGTCCATAATGTTCATTTCGATAACGAGTGCGCGCACAGATCATACCTAGAGATCAGAGTGTGCGCTGTTCTTGAACCGAGTTCACGGTCTCTTCATTATGAACACTCTTACGCAATTCTAACGGTTCAGATCTTTTAAACATGGCCTGTAAATACGCGTCTGGAGTCTAGACGTATGAAAGTTTGATTGGCAGATTGTGAGCTTAAAATATTGTGGCGGCGCACACTGGGCACGGGACACACAGCGTGATAGCATCCATTGTCATTTCAAACGTGGATAAAGTTCGCTGATATTTCGCACTTTAAGACTGCATGGATCCCTTTCATCTCTCGGAAATATATGAACGCTCGTGACGGCGTTTAAATGACCCCATCAAACACAATTAGAAGTGCCAAACAACTAAAAATTGATAAAGCACTATCGGTTGTTTTTCCGAAGTGAAATTTCTGAACAACGAGAATAGTAAATAGTTTATCGTGATTGTAACTGTGACGACCCAATGCAGCTATTACCAATCCTTGTATCCAAGTTGGCTAATCCAACCAGGGAACACACTTCATGCCGTAAGTGTCATTATTATCCACAATTAATAACACTTGACCACTCGAACAACGAGAGTAATGATCAACTATGTTTATTGATGCGCATCATTAATAGCGAGATAAACAATGAGTTGTTCAGCAGTCCTTGTATCCGACCGAGCAGGGAGTGTATTGACACACGTAGGGGAAACCGAGTTGACAGTTGCCCGCGCCCCTGGAACAGAGCGGATATTTTGAATATTAAACATTATTCAAAGAACACTTTTCATTCAAGTTGTAAACTGCATGTGACCTGAAAAAATGTGTCACTATTTTCCATACCATTTCAGATCCCCGGTTGTGTCCATGTAGGCGCACTTGGCCACCGAAGCATCGCTGGGCTCATCCACATCCCAGTTCGTGTAGGAGTCGGTAGACTGAAATTCATTTCTATTTTTTAAAGGTGTACACGTAATTGGTAACGTTTTTTTCAATAAAATACAGTGTTCTAACACATAGCAATGTAGTCCTAATCTTTTTTCATTATTTGTACATTACCTGATCCTCCCACTGCCAAGTTCCGTCGCTAGTTTTCTCATATCCGAACCAGACGTAGTCGGACTTGGACTTGGAAATCACTGTAAAATAGGAAAGTTTTCTATCTAAAAATAAGATTATGAACGTTTCATGAAGAACACACGTTGCTGAACGAATTTGCCCTTGGCCTCGTCATGAATGGCTGTCAGGATTCCTCCCGCGTTGGCACAAGTTGTCTTGGCCTTGTTGAAAGGAACACCAGCAGGAGCGGGATGGTAGCAACCGCCTTAATGTATTCCAATTTAGCTCGATCATTTTGTATCATAAAACAATGCACACACGATGAAATTTGTCCTAATAGAGAAACATGAAATGACAGTCACAGTTATGAGCTGACCAGTGTAGGTCACATTCCCAACGTTCTAAATTGTGATGTGTTCATTTCAGGAAAACAGATTGATGTTGGCCAAAAAAGCTCACCAGCAGCTTTGATTGCTGGATCGGCACCAGCGTATGCATCGAGCTCGGGTGGGCAGAAGCAGTTTGCTGGAACGATTATGTTTATTGTGCAATGATGATGGTGACTATGTCAAAATATATATTCGATGCATTCATTTGGAAAATGAATTAAAAATAAACGAAATACATACTTTTCTGAATAAATAAATCGTTTAAATAGAAACCTTTGCAGAATGACTGAAGTGCTTGCATGTAGTTCTCGTTCGTGAAATAGTACCCTTGAGAAGCGAGTTCCTTCAGACCGGGCAACTCGACCTCGCCCTCTTGCAGGAAATCTGCAAAATGTTTGATGGAACAGAATCTTGGCGGAGCAAAATAAGAATTAAAACAAAAAAATAATGAAATATGATCTTACTGTTCACGATGATGACTCCCTTCGAGGTCTTGAACTGATTTAGTCCGTTCAGGTTGTTCTTCCTAAAGGATCAATACATTACTACTACTACATAAAATCCAACAATGTTTCAGAGTAACTCACGGATCCGAGTCGGTCATGTAGTAGACGACTTGGCGTGCATTCGCTCTCTCGGGATTTCTCAGCAAGCCATCGTTGAACATGTTGAGAGCTGCTTCGAAGGCACTGAAAATGGTAATTATAGACTATGAACATCAAACATGGAAAAATTAAATCTCATACGCGACGACATCGATTTCAAGAACTCCTTTGCTGATGGCGGCCTTGCCCTGCACCTTGTCTTCCTTGGTCATGTTGAGGTTGTAGATCACCTGAAATCGACAAATTTGCAGCTCTTATCAGTTCATATCGGTGTCAATCCCATGTACAAAAATGTATGTATACCGTTGCGGTATTCGCCATGCTGATCACTCCGACTCTCGTGTAGAATTCAGCGTTTTGATCCGTGACGAGGAAATCGTCAAATCCGTCACTGATGAACGACTCGATGAGGGCTCCGGCCTGAAAAGGGAACATCGATGATAGGATATTCTTGTATAATCGCATATTCATACATTTTTGCGCCTTTTTCTGCATTGTTGTGACAAAAAAATCTCGGAAAAGTCTCAAACAACTAGTAGGCTCTAAGCGATTCACATCATCAAGCGCGGCCTTGCCCATGGCCTCCGATGTATCCAGAACGACGATCACGTCAAGCCAGATGTCGTTGTAGTTCCAGTCGGAAGGGAAGCCGAACTTGTCCACGGCACAGCTACAGTACGGGTCTGAAGTGAAAATAGAGTTCGAGAAATGATATCGTGGTCTCATTTTTTACACACTCTCTCGCCACTCGACCGATCGAGAGAATATGCGAAATGAAGAGACGAAGTCCCGAATTACGAATTCTAATTTTAAAAAAATGCATGTAGCGTATGTAAATAATTTATTGAATGTTCACCCTTCTTAGCGACAGCAGGCGCTTTGGTGGTAGTGGGTGCAATCGGTTGGGCGGTGGTTGTGGCTGTAATGCCCAATTAACTGATGTCATGACAACTATGCTCATGTACATAATTGCGTATGGCCGAAACTACAGGTAATAGTCTAGAGGGACGTACCATAAGCGCGTTTATTATCGGATCTTGTGGGTGGTTTCGCCCGATATGATACTTCAATATTTCAGAAACTCACCCTCGGAGATCTCATCAGTCGCTAACTCTTCAGGAGCAGCTTCAGTGGGCAGTGCGGCCGGTTGCGGCTGCGGTTCGTACGCACAGAGGGCGGCGGCGACGTAGTTGTTCTTAAATGGAGAGATTCCGTCCGGATGGATGTGGAAGCCGATGGCCGGGTCGCAGTTGTCCAGTTCTGAATCAACCACGGATCTTTTGAATCAAATTGCACACTATTGAATCACTTTTTATAAGGCTGTTGCATAAGTTCCTTTCTTTATTCGTGCATGAACATTGACCTCCACTGTTCTTTGCAATCGACCAATCAACTAATGGTTTGTTACAGTTGATTGGGGCATGAGTACACTCTATATCGAGCACGATCTTGGTCCGATTATGTCAGTGATCATGGGCCAATTTAGATCGAAAGTCATCATACTAGTATGTTTGATCCGAGTGTTCAATTATTCGCAGCTCCGAGGAGAGCAGTGATGGTGCTGAATTTGTCGCACTACTCTAAAGCAATATAATGGGGTATCTCATATGACATATCGTGAGAATTGCGCCTTAAAAACCTTACATGAAATATGGCCCGATGAGATATTCATTCTTTCTGAAAATTACGGATTTCAAATTATTTGCCAAATAATTCATAGACATCGATGAGAAGGGCTGAATTGTGATGGGTTGTGAAATACCTTACCGTGCATATATGCAATCATATTTAGGAAGAGATTGGTCTATCCTTTCACGAGCTGAATTCTTTGAAAAAATACGTCGAGATTCACACGTTGAAATCAACAGATTTGGGTATCCCCTGTTTACCACTCGCATTTGAATATGGATGTTTTGCACTTAAGTGAACAATCAACTCTTGTCCTAGAACTGGATGATTGCGCAGTATCAGAATGCCACGAATTCGCGGCAACATGGGCCCAACTCAAAATGCTAAAAATCGTCGTTTTCAGGTGCTCATTTTCTGTAACGTGCTAGCCACCCAAGATATTGAGTAGATTCAAAACCATTTCATGGGTGTAATCCAGAATCAAGACCATATCACAGGGTAATCAGAATATCTCGTATCTCCACGTGCTTTAGCAGAATTGTCCAAAAGAAAAAGGAAAGGAACTTATGCAACAGCCTTATAGTATCACTTTTGTATCACTCACCTCCATTAGGTCCAAGGTAGTCAGTTGGAGTTCCGTCTCTCCAGACGTACTTTCCTCCAGCAATCGGGCAATATGCGTCAAGCCAGAAATGCGTGTAGACAGGGGTCAGCTTGTTCAGTGCTCCAGCCCAGAATGCGAGGTCCTGAAATACATTGCTACGTTGATAACTTTAGACACAGTGGAGAATAATGTTCATTTTTACAGTTAACGGTTGGCTTTTGAAGATTGAGATTTCTTCAAACGACCCGGTTCATAAAATATAGTAGAACAAAGAAAATATGGTACTTTGATAGATCAAAGACTGCATGACGTCATAGTTATCATCCGACCTAGTTTCGAAAATATACTCACGGTTCGGCTGTGGATCGAGGGTGCGAAGGCTCCCATCGCAGTGCAGTTAGCCACAGCTTCCTTGTACATCTTCTCCTCAGGGTCGGTAGCGTACACGCACAGACCACTGTACGGGCGGAAGCCGTCGCGGCATTGGATCTCTGAATTTTGCAGATTTAGGGCTAGTGCCATAGTTGCCCAACACTGGCGGCGAGGTATTTTCAGTTCATGACCCCCTATTCATGGTTGAGCACTTCCCCCATCTAGTTGAGGGGGGAAGTGCTCAACCATGAATAGGGGGTCATGGGGTCGCCGCCGGCGTGGGCAGCTATGGCTAGGGCTAGATCAAATGACGTATTTTATTCACTCTACCTTCAGCCACCGAGAACTTGGAGCGAACAGGTTCATGCTGGGGCAGGTAGGCAGCCCAGGTGGTTCCGATTGTCAGCAGGAGAGCAGATATTCTCATCCTAGGAGTATTGTTTACAATGGGTCAGAAGAACTAGAAGAACTATATAGTTGACAAGTGAACGAGAACGATGGTTCCCAGCTATCTCACTGGCTTTATAAGGCATTCAGATCATCGGAAATGATAAGCTGGGTGTAACCATTAAGGTTCGGCCGCCTCCACTCTCCGCCAGACCCATGATCCATTGTCGCTTTTGAATCACCCAACAGTTCTTCTGATCCATCTAATCTCATTTACAACCCTTTCGACGCTCGCCTACGCCTGCTGATAAGGCAATACAAAGTCTAGAAGGTCTTGAACAAAAATCACGCCGACAGAAGTAGGAGAGTGCGTTTATCGTAGCGAGTGGGCAGTTTAGAATCGATACCATAATGCCTTTCGCAGCGTACGATGATGCAACACATCACGTGCTACTTCGGTACATCATTTCCCGGATAAAGGAAGCCCGGGGATCTTCGGAGTAGGATGTCTGGATACATTGTCTGGTAGAAATACAAGCAAATTTCGCAGTTTTCACTTGTTCAATTGGACTGCAATGTGCGTGTGTTTTCTGTAGTCATTTTATGGACGATTCTCAGAGTTTGCGGGGATATTCGTGTGACCTCGCCGACTGCACGTCGTAACACTTTTTATTATGTGAATTGTCATCAGTGATTTAGGAAAACAATGAAGGATTGAGCGATGCAAAATTGCATAGATCGAAACACTGTACTATGAAGAAACCAATTGTCCTTCTGCCAGCTAATATAATACATTGTTGAGATGAATTTCACGCTATTTTTCTAAAAGAAATATTCCGGAACCGAGTTTTTATGGTGCACGGTACGGTTATTATTTGGGGATTGTGGAAATTCTGATCGGAATACTGACATTGTTTAACAATTGTGCATTGTGTGCTAGAATGAGGACTCTCAATAATTGATATGGCCCTTTTGTCTTGTGCAAGATGACAAATCGTAAATGCTATTGTTTCTCGAAAACCTGCATCTGATAACTTTCATCTCTCCGAAATGTATTGGAAAGCGCTAAAATGAAAATAATTGACTCCAAAACGCACTGATAGTTGAAATTTCTGACCAAGCATGTTTTTTTTCAAAGATGCACATTGAATACTCGAATATGTGTTTAATCGAAGAACATCTACTATGGACTAGCGGGGAAGATCAAGTATATTTAAAAACCGCTAGTTACGAAAAAAAAGCACGCGTCTTTTCTTGCGGCGCACAGCTCTCTTATCTGAAATGTAAGCAGGTCTACATCATTATTTGAGGAAATAGTCGCATTGTCATATAGATCAGAACCGCCCACTCGCTACGGAAAAAGCACGCGTATGATCCTTTCGGCGCACAGTCCTCTTATCAAAAGAGCAGCCGAGGCTACGGCGATTGTAAACGAGATTAGTAGGAGCAGAATAGCGATTGGGTGATTCAGAAGTGGCGATGGAGCATGAGGATCGGGGAGTGCGAAAACTGCTGAACCAGTGGTTACGCCCAGTTCCCGTGATACCAAGACCTGTATAAATGCCTTTGCGGGAACTATCATCCGCATTACCTTATTCCTCTGTTGGCCTCTTCCTCCTCGTCCTTCTACGAGGCTGCATTTGTTCTTCATTGTTCCCGTGTTTTTGTATGTCAAGCATTTATTCGAGTTTCATTTCTCGTTATAAGCAAAATTCCCTGAAATATATAAGTGATATTAACGTGTGCTCACTGTCCTGCTGCCTCCTAGGTGCCGTCATGCATTTATATTTTTCGCATTATTTTAGCCAGGTCTTGCTTACAACTACACTCTCAGAATGAGGCTCGCGCTTCTTCTGGTGACTATCGGAGCTGCCTGGGCTGCCTATCTACCCCAGCATGAGCCGGCGCGCCGGCCCAAGCGTGAGCTGCGTGCGCGCTTTTCTGCAGGTACAGTGAGCTTTGAGCGCATTTGTTGAGAATCTATTCTTTTTACATACTTTTCAATTCAGGAGAGGTCCAATGCCGTACCAGATTCTACCCCTACAAAGGCCTGTGCGTCTACGATAGCTATCCGGATGAGAAGCAGTACGACCAAGCTGTTAGCAACTGTACGGCCATGGGAGCTTACGCGCCCTCGATCCACAGCAAAGCCGTGAGTCTTGCATTTTACGATTGCACCTCCACCCCCCACATTCCCCCTTCCTATCGTATTTCGACCTCAGTGTGGGGAGAGTCAACTCTCTTGTATCATAACACATAAGTAATTATTCGTCTTTCGTTGCGCTGCCGAGCGTAGATACAATATATACTATATTGACTATGATAGGTTCGCCTGAAATTTTAGAACATCGTCAACACAAAATCTCGAACATAAACATATTTCCAACACAAATTATAGGATCTAGATTTCTGGACGGGCTACCTTACCACGGAGAATCCTGTCCTTTTTCATTTCTGGTTGAACGCATATTGCGAAACTTCGGGGGGAAATTACACCTGGAGGGATGGAACACCCACTGACTATATCGGACCAAGTAGAGGTAATATATTCACATTGTTGCTCAACAAATATAAATATATAATTTATTGTTTCGGAACAAAAACATATGATTCGAATTTTGTAATTTTCGCAGCTTAAACTAAGCATATCCAGTCCTACTTTAGAACTTTCGAATTGCGTGTCTGGTTATGGCTATCACATGCACGACAATGGATTCATGCGGTACCGTTATGATGTTAGTGCTGGCGCCTTGTGTGCTTACACCCCGCAACCGCTCACAAGTGAGTATCTTAATGTAATTGCAAATTTGAACTACGCCCATCATTACTACACTATCATTTTCATAATTCAATTACGAATTGCAGCATCGACGGCAAAAACTACCGTGAAACCAACTACCACTACCACCAAAGCTGTCCCCGTTAAGGCAACGACTGCCGCGGTTCCCGCGAGTGACTCTCGTTTGCTTAAGCCACGGATACTTAGCGCTAAAGGATTTGGCACAATCGATCATACTCTTCTCCCCTACGGGGGGGGGGGGGGGTGGACAAAAGGGAACAATTGGGCCGAAAAGCTAATCATTAAAATGACCTGATAGTTTCAGACGGCAACCAATGCCCGGCTCCATTCCGCCCATACAAAGACCTCTGTGTGTACGCCACTGACCCCGAGGAGAAAATGTATGATCAAGCTGTTGGCAATTGCACGGCTCTGGGAGCTTTCGCGCCCTCGATTCATAGCCAAACCGTAAGTTAATTCCCGGCACTACGTTGAATGAGAACTGTGACGTCATGCCGTCTTTGCGGCATGACGTCACAGTTATCAAATACGGAATGACGTGATAGTGTCATAATCTCATCGTGTTGCGTTTATTAATGCGTTTATAATAATTACAGTCTGCTCCTGTGAGTCAAGTCTCCAAGGATGCATGTGCACTTACTTTTACTTTATCCGCTTTTTCAGGACCTCGATTTCTGGATTGGATCCCTAGACATCCTGACGCCTATGTATGACCATTTCTGGTTGGACGCGTACTGCGAAACTGCTGGCCAACAGTACAGATGGAAGGACGGAACACCCACTGACTATCTCGGACCGAATGGAGGTGAATGATTCAAAAATTTGAAAAAGGTTTGGAAATAATTCATATTATGATCCAAACGATCCCTGATTGATTCAGAATTGGCAAACTGCGAGACGGGCAAGGGCTTCCACATCCACCCGGAGGGCTTCTATTTGACCAAATACAACTACGTCGCTAGTGCTCTGTGTGTCTACCAACGACCACAACCCGCCGTGCTGCCCACCGAAGCCCGTCCTGTAGCCACTACGACGGGATCAGCCCCAGTAAAAACGACAACTGCTAAGCTCACCACGAGTGAGTTTCTTGTTTGATATAGTTGATCATGCCCTACTTAAATACTCGATACTAAGAATACCTCAGTTAGTGTTGTATTGCAGCGACAACTACTAATAATCCCACGAATGAGCTTCTTTAAATTTATAATAGTTATTTTTCCTTCATTTCCTCCCAAACCTGCAGCCTATCGCAGCCCTTACATGTATGCAAACATAGATTGTAGCATCGAAGTCCGTACCAGTTGCCACCACTACCAAACCTGCTCCTGCTGTCCCAACGACTCGTGCCGCTCCCGTACAGCCAACGACCACCGCGGTCCCAGCACGTGAGTTATCTAAAGATATTTGTTTCCACAACTATTTTAGCATTATATCTATTTTATTTTAGCTATTTTAACAAAACAACACAACTATTGTGTTTCCCTCATACATTTTACATTACAGCAACGACCAAAGCCGATAAAGCTCCTATTCCCTCTACCACTGTTGAAGCGTCCGCTAAATCTACGACTGCTGACCTTCCCACCAGTGCGTTTTCCCACATTTATTAGTAATGTTTTGCACATTTAAAAGATGAAGCACAATCATCATTATAGCCACGACCTCTAAAACCATCGTGCCTACTACCAAAGCTGCTACGTCCTCGCTGAAAGGTTTGATTTTATTTCCACGCTGTAGTAATAATTAGGGTTCTCTTATTGGAATGATTTTGTATCATTTTCGGATATGTTTCATGCTAACTATATAGCTCCTATGTATAGGGAACATGTAACACACCTGAAAATGATACAAAACCATTCCACTAAGATAACCATAGTAATAATTCCACTCTTCAGACCCGTACTGCAGCTGTGCCATCGATAAGTTTGGCTTCCCTTTCGACTGGAACTACAACGACATTTGGCTTGACGTGGTTGTCATTCTAGACACCTCGGAAGCCATGGGCAAGACTGCGCTGGATGATGTGGGATTTAAAAAAAATATTGTTTTAAATGAAATGGAAACCTTTAAAATCACAAAGAAAACGGTCGCACAAGTTTCGCTACTTCTCAGGCGGGAGCCCTCATCGAGTCCTTCATTAGCGACGGTTTTGACGATTTCCTCGTCACTGATGAAAATGCAAAATTCTACACGAGAGTCGGAGTGATCAGCATGGCTAATACAGCAACGGTACAATATTATTGTTTTCTACGCGATGGCACCGCTTGATGTGCATACCAGAACTGTGAATGCCTCATCTTCAGGTCCTGTAAAGATTTAACAATATTTGTACGGTAAATATTTAACTATATTCTTTATAAAAATATTTACTGAATTCAAACAAATATTTGATTGGAGGTCCTCTACAACCTCAACATGACCAAGAACGACAAGGTGCAAGGCAAGGCCTCCATCAGCAAGGGTGTACTCGAAATCGACGTTGTCGCGTAAGAATTTTTGTTTACGTTTTTTTTAAAATTTTTTTAAAAAATTTTAGTTTTTAAGATGCTAATTTTTACTAAGATATATTCAGAGCATTCGAAGCAGCTCTCAACATGTTCAACGATGGTTTGCTGAGAAACCCCGATAGAGCGAATGTCCGCCAAGTTGTCTACTACATGACCGATTCTGATCCGTTAGTAATTAGATAGTCGAATACACCTGTGATCTGTCTTTAGAAAGAACAATCTCAACGGACTCAACCAGTTCAAGGCCTCAAAGGGAGTCATAATCGTAAACAGTAAGTTAGCCTAACTGTATGTTCGAAAATATCACGTTTCCATCGGTCTTCTGTATCATCTAACAATTTGTAGATTTCCTGCAAGAGGGCGAGGTCGAGTTGCCCGGTCTAAAGGAACTCGCTTCTGAGGGATACTATTCATCGAACGAGAACTACATGCAAGCGCTGCAGTCTTTCTGCAAAGGTTTCTTTGAATCCATCCTGATTACGAGTTAATTAAAACGCTGTCTCTGTAAGAACGTCAGATCTTGATGGGGAAGTGGCACAATCTTTCAAAATCATCGCTCGAGGCTCATACTTCGTGGGTAGAGTCATTAGAGGTCCAATAAACATTAAAAAAAATGGAATATTAATTAAAACACTTCCAGCAAATTGCTTCTGCCAGCCCGATGTGGACGCGTATGGAGGCGCCGATCCTGCTATCAAGGCTTCGGGTGAGCTTTTATTTTTTCTGAACTACTTACTTTCCAAACAGTGCTACATCGCAATAGTGATAATGCATGATTGTGAATACACGAATACAATACTTCAGGTGGTTGCTACGATGCTGGTGAGCTTAACGCAATTTTGACCTTTGAAATAAATACATAAAATGTAGGAAATTGTCTGAAAATATGATTCAAACTGATCGCTCAGGCGGTTGCTACCATCCTGCTCCTGCCGGAGTTCCGTTCAGCAAGGCCAAGACAACTTGCGCCAATGCTGGAGGAATTCTCACAGCTATTCATGACGAGGCCAAGGGCAAATTCGTTCAGCAACGTGAGGTTTTTGTGCAATTTACACAGTACACGAAAATGGCATCAAACGATTATTTTTGCAGTGCTGTCCTCTGCAAAGTCCGACTACGTCTGGTTCGGATATGAAAAGGAGGCAGACGGAGTCTGGCGTTGGGAGGATCAGGTGGATCACAAGTAGTGATTGTGATTTTCAAAATGTTCCTTTAGTCAACCGACGCCTACACGAACTGGGACGTGGATGAGCCCAGCACTGCCTCGGTGTCCAAGTGTGCATACATGGATACTACCACACAGGAGCTCAAATGGTAAATAGTAGAGTTCGAGAAACGATACCGCGTTCTCTTCATTTTACACACTCTTCTCACCGCTCGACCGGTCTAGAGAGTGTGTGAAATGAAGAGACGAAGGCCCGAATTACGAACTCTAGTAAATAGCGATGACGTAAAAGTTCGCTAAATTATCTGCATAATCTTTTGATTGTGATAGATATCAACCGTTCAAACTATTAGTTCTATTCCAGGGGCGCGGGTAACTGTCAACTCGGTTTCCCCTACGTGTGCCAGTACACTCCCTGCTCGGTCGGATACAAGGACTGCTGAACAACTCGTTGATATTCACATAATTAATAACCAATGTTTGATAAAGTAGATGATGTGCAAGATTGCAACAGATCCAGCTCAAGTCTTCCGTTTACGAAGCAAATATTTGGGGTTCCAGTGATTTGTATCATCGTCAAGCAAGTAATTTGTCGGGTGCTGGTTATGTGCACCTCCCAAATTATCTTCAATTTGAATTCAGTATTATTTTTAAATTACCACTATGGGGAAAACATCGAATTCGCGGCTACAGTAGTGGTCAAAATTCTATCACCTTGGAGTTTTTGAAGCATAACTTTCTTCAAACTTATCCGAGAAACTCGGGCTTTCGAATGCACCTTTAGGATGTACTGTGAATCTATTTTTGGGTTGCGGTAGGTCAATTAAAAATACAGTACTTTTTAGTACACTTTTGGTTGTAACTTTAATTCTAAAGAAGCAATGGTGCTCAAATTTGTAGGATAACATATGCTGGTGGTCCCTATTCACAGGTACAAGTTTGGACTTGATTGGCTTCGATTTCGACAAAATCGTCACATTTGGCATGCTCTCTTTTGACGAGCTTTTGGAAGAGTCCTGGGAAGAATTTTTCCCGCACTCAGAAATTGATCTGGAGATTCTACAATGAATGCCGAACAGATCTGTGAAATTTGGCACCAATTGGTCACGTTTCCGCATAGATATGACACTTTGAATCTTGCAAAATTTGACAAAAAATTGGTCATTTTGGTCAAAAATTACGAAAATGACCATTTTTGACGAATTTTACAAAGTTCAAAAAAAATCATTTCTATAAGGAAATGTGACCAATTGGTACCAAATTTCACGGATCTGTTCGGCATTCATTGTAGAATCTCCAACTCAATTTCTGAGTGCGGGAAAAATTCTTCCCAGGACTTAAAGCTCGTCAAAAGAGCATGCCAAACGTGACGAAAAAAATCGAAGCCAATCAAGTCCAAACTTGTACCTGTGAATAGGGACCACCAGCGTATGTTATCCTAGAAATTTGAGCACCATTGCTTCTTTAGAATTAAAGTTACAACCAAAAGTGTACTAAAAAGTACTGTATTTTTAATTGACCTACCGCAACCCAAAAATAGATTCACAGTACATCCTAAAGGTGCATTCGAAAGCCCGAGTTTCTCGGATAAGTTTGAAGAAAGTTATGCTTCAAAAACTCCAAGGTGATAGAATTTTGACCACTACTGTAGCCGCGAATTCGATGTTTTCCCCATAGTGGTAATTTAAAAATAATACTGAATTCAAATTGAAGATAATTTGGGAGGTGCACATAACCAGCACCCGACAAATTACTTGCTTGACGATGATACAAATCACTGGAACCCCAAATATTTGCTTCGTAAACGGAAGACTTGAGCTGGATCTGTTGCAATCTTGCACATCATCTACTTTATCAAACATTGGTTATTAATTATGTGAATATCAACGAGTTGTTCAGCAGTCCTTGTATCCGACCGAGCAGGGAGTGTACTGGCACACGTAGGGGAAACCGAGTTGACAGTTACCCGCGCCCCTGGAATAGAACTAATAGTTTGAACGGTTGATATCTATCACAATCAAAAGATTATGCAGATAATTTAGCGAACTTTTACGTCATCGCTATTTACTAGAGTTCGTAATTCGGGCCTTCGTCTCTTCATTTCACACACTCTCTAGACCGGTCGAGCGGTGAGAAGAGTGTGTAAAATGAAGAGAACGCGGTATCGTTTCTCGAACTCTACTATTTACCATTTGAGCTCCTGTGTGGTAGTATCCATGTATGCACACTTGGACACCGAGGCAGTGCTGGGCTCATCCACGTCCCAGTTCGTGTAGGCGTCGGTTGACTAAAGGAACATTTTGAAAATCACAATCACTACTTGTGATCCACCTGATCCTCCCAACGCCAGACATCCTAAAGGTGCATTCGAAAGCCCGAAAGTTTCTCTTTCGAACCTGCCAATTTAGATTTGGATACATTTATTTATACATTTTTGGCAAACATTTTACTGGAAAACCCAATTTTGGCCGAAATATCGATTTCTTAGTGACCTACCGTACACTGCCACGATACACCTACCGTATGGATTATTCTATTGGTAATAAGAAAAGATAAGTATATTCAAAATTTGGTGAGGATCGGATAAGTTTGAGGAAAGTTATGCTTCAAAAACACCACGGTGATAGAATTTTGGCCACCACTGTATTTCCATGAACTACAAGGGCGGCATTTCAAAAAGAGTTTTAGAATATAATATAATGAATATCTACATTGGCAATATACAAAAAAATCTACCCTACTCAATGACTGCAGTATGCTTCTACAGTAACCTACAGTTGAGAACACATGCTACCGTACTCAACGGATATAATGAACTGACTTATTTGCAAAATGTATTTTGCATACTACTTTTGTCGGTCGCATTATTGCAGTATCTCTAGGAAAACTGCTTCTTCCTCTTTTTTAACACGAACGCGTTATCTTTCTCAGGAAAGTATGCGAGGAAACCATTGCGCAATAGTTGCGAGAGAAGTCAGAGAAATGTGAGAGAACGTTGGTTTCCAGGGAGGGAAAAGGATGCATGTGCTGCTTACTTTTATCGTGTCGTTGAAAGTTGTGCAGAAAAGTCATGGCAGAGACTGCGTTTCTTTCCTCGTCAAACAAACACACCTTTACAAATTCACCACAAATCGTTATCAACAAAACTACATGCATCGACCGTTAGTCATATATCGCGCATTTGGATGTGTCTGATACAGTATGTCATGAAACGTTATGAATGAAACGTTATGAATGTTAAGAAACGGCCGATACAGAACTGTACATCGGAACATTCGAAAAAAAACATTGCATAGCTCTTGAACACATTGTTGAAGTGATTCTTGAAGGCTTTTAAGTCGAAAATACAATATACACCAGATGAATTGATTGATACACCTAAAGACTAATTTTGAATCAATTTTTAAAATTTATTTTGTATTGCTAATCCAATATTTCAATTTACGGCAATCGTTAGACTCGTCAGGTGAAGGTCAACTCGACTATATTGTGTAAATTATTAACACGTAAAAAGGAATCATTTATATTTTTCGACTTGGCCCTGGTATGGCTGATGATTTCATCACCAATACTCCACTGAGCTAAATTCGCTTTTCAGCAATATAATTAGTATCACGAGATGAACGGAAATTATACGAAAACAAACCAATTTCATAATGTGTATTGAGCTGCTCTAGCGTTGGCGTAATTTCTCATTGACAGTTTCAAAACGTTTGTACATTGCGCAACACATGTATGTCATGTTTGTGATGCGGGTTATAATTTCGTCCGACACATTCAATGCAATAAACGTAAACACCCCCTCCTCCGTACGATGTGCCCGTCTTGCGAATTTACGTCATCTTATCAACGGAGTGGGCGAAGCAACAACGGTTGTAAACAAGATTTGTAAGAAATGCATAGTGATTCAGAAGAGGTGATGGAGCATGATGGAGGAGAGCTGAAAATACTGAATGGTTACACCCAGTGCCCGTGGTACGAAAGCGTGGTGCAGATCGCTATAAAAGCATATGCCGGAACCATCGTCATCATTACCTTCTCCTCCCTCTACTTACTGCTCTCAACTCTTCGCTCCTTCTTTATGGCCGTTTATAATGTATCCTTGTCCAGTTAATGGAAACTCTTCCAGGATGAAACTGACAGCACTTCTGGTGATAATCGGATCAACGTGGACTGTCTATCTGCCTCAGGCCGAGCCGATTCGTCTCAATCTCGGTATAAAAATGAGAAATGAGTGGAATTGAGCATTGCTATACGTAATCTGACCTAGTCCGGTGTTGACTTCGTTGGAAATATACCACTTCCCACGAATAAAACCCTACGCTAGACATAATTCAGCACAAGAGATACCCAATGCCGCAACGGATTCAAGCCCTACCAAGGCGTGTGTGCATACGCTACCGAGCCCGATCAGAAACAGTACCAGGAAGCCGTCAACAATTGCACGGATATGGGAGCCTACGCGCCCTCGATACACAGCAAAAATGTTAGAAAGATTATTTCGATGTGTTTCTAAAAAAATCAGCGTCGGTAACAAAAATATACCACAATATTTAAATTTCCAGCTCTGTCATATGCAGTTGTCGAATTTGCAGGACCTCGATTTCTGGTCTGGTGCCATAGACACGCTGATTCCGTTTTATGGCCATTTCTGGTTGGACGCATATTGCGAAACTGCTGGTGAACCGTACAGATGGAGGGACGGGACTCCCACTGACTACCTGGGTCCTGCAAGCGGTGAGCTAAACAAAAATACACTTCATTTGAAAAACTTCGTAGGAAACAATTCACAAGCTCCTTTCATTGATCAAGATCCTTCCATTGATTCAGAACTGGCAAACTGTCAGCTGGGCATGGGCTACCACATACACCGCGAGGGGTTCATCATGTTTGAACCTAACGTAGTCGCTCCCGCCCTGTGTGTGCACCATCCGCAACCCGCCGAGGCATCCACTGAAGCAGTCCCTGAACCCTCTTCGACTGTAAAGCTGTCTGAGAGTGAGTTTACGAAAGTAGCTACTCAAACGGCACCAGGTAAAATGATCACCGTCGTATTTCAACCAAAAAGTGCACCCTTCTGTAGAAGTTTCACAGTAGGATACCAAAGTGTCAAAGTGATTCTGTGAAAGTATGTTTTCATCAGACGGTGATCATCCGACCTAGTCGATAAGAGAAAAAAACGGACCTCAACCTACTTGCTTATGCCCTCTAGACAATCGATACTGTAGCCGATGCGAACGAGTTTTCAATGAGATTAGTTTTGCGTGCTAACATGTATGAATGGCATATTTCAGCGACAACCGCCCAACCGCTAGCACCTACCACTAAAGTACCTACTGTAGCAAAGAAAGGTGAACATGAAACTATGTTTGGGAAAGTAAGATTTACTCACGGTTTCTGTTCAGATCCCTACTGCAGCTGCGCCGTGGACAAGTTCGGCTTCCCTTCTGACTGGAACTACAACGAAATCTGGCTCGACGTTGTCGTCATTCTGGATACTTCTGAAGCCATGGGAAAAGTTGCGCTCGACGATGTTAGATTTCTTTTTCTCTTTCATCCGTGTCGACTTGTATGCATAAAAAATGAAAACATGAATTTTATATGAAAAAAATGTTCATTTTTTTCAATTTTTCTTTTTTTCTCAGGCTGGAGCACTGATTGAGTCCTTCATAAGCGACGGATTCAATGATTTCCTCGTCACTGATCAAAACGCGCCATTCTACACGAGAGTCGGAGTGATCAGCATGGCTAACACACCGACGGTATGTGTACGAAATTTCTTTTAAGGAGGGTTACGACCACTAAGGGTTGAATTAAGGTCCTCTACAATCTCAACATGACAAAGGCAGACAAGGTGCAGGGAAAGGCCTCGATCAGCAAGGGGGTACTCGAAATTGACGTTGTCGCGTAAGTATTAGGTTGATGCAAAAGTCTTGCGTTTTTTTGATATTTTGCCATCCATCTCCCTTTTACTTTGACCGATGAACTTCCGATATTGGTTACTAATGAGGCCTTGCATACTCTTTTCATAAGTACACCCAATCAGCATTGCCCAATCGGAGAGGCGAGAACAGGACAAAGTTAAATTTACGAAAATTCATCCATCGAAAACTACACATCTCTAACATCTCAACATTATGTTTCCGCTGAACCTTGAATGCTCAATTCCTGATGATTATATGAAGCTCCCATCTTTACCCTATACATACTTTTTTTCATGGGTGCTGGAAGTTACATCCTTTCGAAGAATACGCTGATCTGCAAAGGCTACATGTTGCATTTTTGTGTTGATTTCGCAATTTTCAGAAAATAAAAAAGTCAAATTTTCTGGAGTGGGAAAGAAGCATGCGCTAATATTTTTTTAGGATAATAAAGCCTCGTGGTGAATGAATATAGCGCACTCATAGTGAAGCCTATAGGCTTGGTCTTCGATGCAAAAAAAAATCAAGCAAGTTTCATGTAGCCTGCGTCGACCGCTCATTTTCAATAGCATGTAATTCGGTCCAAACTTAATCGAGAATCAGTTGAAATATATTTTCTGAATGGGTATACGTGATACTTCGAAGATATCAGTATGGACAGTTTTCGTGAATTTTGCCAACTTTGAATTTTCCAGTAAAATACATTTAATGCAAAATTTTGAGCATCAATTGCAATTGGGTTTATCATATTATATTGCGTTGATTGCGATATCGGATTGATTGAAATGTGTGCACGTGAAGTACAAGCATACCTCTAAACACTGCTATGTTTGTTGGTTATTGAGATTTGAGACCAGAGAATTATGATAGTTCAAAGTAAGGACACAAACGCCGCAAGACTTTTGCATCAACCTTATATTTCCGTAAATCATGTTAGACAGCCTAATTTACATTTTTAAGTGCTTTCGAAGCAGCCCTCAACATGTTCAACGATGGATTGATGAGAAACCCCGATAGAGCGAATGTCCGCCAAGTTGTCTACTACATGACCGATTCTGATCCGTTAGTAATTAGATAGTCGAATACACCTGTGATCTGTCTTTAGAAAGAACAATCTCAACGGACTCAACCAGTTCAAGGCCTCAAAGGGAGTCATAATCGTAAACAGTAAGTTAGCCTAACTGTATGTTCGAAAATATCACGTTTCCATCGGTCTTCTGTATCATCTAACAATTTGTAGATTTCCTGCAAGAGGGCGAGGTCGAGCTGCCCGGTTTGAAGGCACTCGCTTCTGAGGGATATTATTACTCGAACGAAAACTACATGCAGGCTTTTCAGTCCTTCTGCAAAGGTCCTTTGTTTGCACAGTATTTGTTGCACTTGTGTATTCAAACACACAGTTTTTTTAGATTACTTTAATATTCATAGTCCAATTATTCCAGCAAATTGCTTCTGCAAGCCCGAGTTCAACGCTTACCAGGGATCCGATCCAGCAATCAAAGCGGCTGGTGAGTTTCGTAGTCAAAAACGTATTTATAAAACAAGTATTAATTTGAAAAACGTTTATAAACATCTAAAAATCAGTCTAAAATGCAACATTTAGTACATTGATAAACATCGTGGACATAGTGAACAGAAAATAATTTAGGAGGATGTCACCATCAACTGGTCATCTCATAATTACTGCATTAATTACATGTTTCTCCATTAGACCTTCAAATTTGTATAATATGTATATTGTTTTTTTTGTGCAAAATTGAAATCTATTAAGGAGGATGCTACCATCCCGCCCCCGCTGGCGTTCCCTTCAACATGGCCAAGACAACGTGCTCCAGCGATAGAGGAATCCTTGCAGCCATCCATGATGAGGAGAAGGGAAGATTCGTGCAGCAACGTACGATATTGGTTAACACATTTAGTCAAAAAAAATACTCTCTAGAGAAAATAATACTGTTTTACAGTGATATCCGCGAAGTTCAATTCTGAATACGTATGGTTCGGTTACGAGAAAACTAACGATGAACCGTGGCAGTGGGAGGATCAGGTAACGCAAAAGAAATGGGCATAATTAAGACGACAGTGTGTGGAGAGTGCATCACAATGCAATGATAAAATACAACAAACTGTTTTCAGTCGACCGACCCTTACACAAACTGGGACGTGAATGAGCCGAGCATTGCTTCGGTGGCTAAGTGTGCCTACATGGACACTACCACCACGGAGCTGAAATGGTATGGAGAAATGACATCTGCCTTACAAATTAGTCAAAACTTGTATTCTTAGAATTTCCATCTGTTAGTTGCAATGGAAAGTTTTTGTAGTATATACTCATTCAAAAATATCTTAGATATACACCCTGAAATAGTAATGTACTTTCTACCCAGCTGAATATCCCTTATAGGGGCGCTGGCAACTGCCAGCTCGGTTTCCCCTACGTGTGCCAGTACACTCCCTGCTCGGTCGGATACAAGGACTGCTAATCACTGAATTGTTAATGACAATAGCAGTCACATATGGATAAAATAACTGAATATTTGTTCATGGAGGGACACAATACAATTTGTATTTGTGAGCAAACAGTGCCACTTTCGCTCTTCTTCCCATTTCCTTTTTTAGGTAAGGATAATTCACCCCATTCATTAGCTGAACCCTGCTGATTTTGTATCTTTATCCCTTTACGGATATTCGAATGGTTTTTATCTCACTATGTATATATTTAAACATTGTCGTTTTAATTTTACGATATTCTACTAATTTGGGGAATTCTAGAGCGGATAGCGCCTGGTTAGCTTTCTTTATGCAAACAATGACATAAGCTGCAGTACAATTCTAATGATTATGAATGTCGTAACCAAACTGTTTGAATAGTGTCAAATAGTGGTAACGCCAACTCGTGTGCTTTTATTCTTGTTATGCTCATCTGAATGCGAGTGGGATACACCTTGTGTCGAGCAACGGAACATGTGTTGGACAAAACTTAAAAAAATACGATATAACTCAGTTCCGTTGTGCGCTAAATCCGATTCAAAATGAAAAGCTCAAAACAATTCCGGGGTGTGTTATAGATAACATTACGTGTTTGATAGGCATTTTTCGATTACGATTTTATAAAGCTGATTTTCTTTCTTTACGTGAAAAGTTTACTTCAGGGACATATTGTTCGTGATGGAAATATATTATCGGAAACCGTGAGATTTCCAAAAAAATCACATTTCGGTTTTCGTTCATATATTTTCATCACGTAGGATATTGTCAAGATTTTTTTTGAATCACTAGTGTATGTAAATCCTCTAACGTCTAGCAAAGTTACACTTAACGTTTGTCACTTAAAGCGCGCATTAAACAACCTCCGGTATGGACGCAACACGGTAAGCGTGATGAGCGGCGAGGCGAAGGCGAATATGCTAGCAGCCTATAATTGGCAATCCTTCATTTCTCCTATGAGGCCGGTTACATAAGAATCGAACAACCTTCGAACGGGTTTGGGACAGCTATTTTTTGAAAACTTGCTGTAAGGGGTTATCGAGGGTGTTGATCATCATGGTCAACTTCACTTTGCTCCAACTTGATCGGTAGAGGCAGGCTGCATGTAGGCTGCACCTACATTTACGTTCATAACTCAACAGCCGATTAACGAAATAACTTCAAACTTGCGCAAAGGTAAAATTAGTATGTGACGAAGTTATTGAACCTAAAATATAACATCGATTATTTCAGGACAAAAACACTAAAATTCGTTTCTCTTTTATATCAAACTGCCTGAACCCACAATCTTAATAGGAAGACGCGCCTTATTCTCCCGATCAATAAACGTATGCATAGTGTGGTATTTGGTTGAATAATATTTTTGCTACATCGCAATATTTAGCCAATTCTGTGCTATGACCGGCGCACGCTGACCCGCGTGTGAAAAAATGAGAATGAGCTTCACTGAACATATGAAAGCGGCATGAAGATGAGTGACGTCATAGTGAAACTCATTTTAATTTTTCACCTATCAATATGCGAAAAGCCCGAAGGAGATTGTACAACGTCATGTAACAAAAATATGATTCAACCAAATACCACAATATGTATACGTTTATTGATCGGGAGAATAAGGCGCGTCTTCCTATCAAGATTGTGGTTTTAGCCAGTTTGATATAATCGAGAAACGAATTTTAGTGTTTTTGTCATGGAATAATCGATGTTATTTTAGGTTTAATCACATCGGCACATACTAATTTTACCTTTGCGCAAGTTTGAAGTTGTTTCGTTAATCGGCTGTTGAGTTATGAACGTAAATGTAGGTGCAGCCTACATGCAGCCTGCCTCTACCGATCAAGTTGGAGCAAAGTGAAGTTGACCACGATGATCAGCACCCTCTTTTTTGTTGTCTCTCACAAGGGGTGGTCGCAGAGTGTCCATGGAGTTTCAAAACGAGACCTAGCGCATTCGAAAGAGAAGACAATTCTTAGAACTTTTGTTGTTTTCAAATTTGCTAAACGATTTTGTGGAGGTCTGGGTTGTATGGAAAGTTAGGGACGTCAGAAATAGCCTGGTTAGTACGATCCCAGACTTCCACAAATTATTGTTTAGCAAATTTGAAAACAACACAAGTTCTTAGATTTTCTCCTCTTTCGAATGCACTAGGTCTAAGTATGAAACTCCCATGTACAGTGTATCGGGCACTCTGCGACGTCTTCTTGTCAGATCAACGAACAGTGTGAGGCGCTCGCTGTAGGTAGAGTGACTGGTAGAGCCCGCTGAAGTCGACGAGGAAGCACACGACACTCGCTGCCATGCACGCCGGCAGCAGGGCTTGCGCGGTGAGCGAGCGAAGCACCGCCTGCTGGCGAGAGCGTTCCGCCGCACTGCCCTGCAACAAATTCTAGCGGTTCGATGATCAATCTTCATGGAGTTAAAATGGCTCAAATTCGGTGTACATTCATTCACATTCCAATCGATGCCCAAAAATCAGAGAGAGAGGGAACGCACCAAATCGCTTATCTTGGCTATGAGTCTTACTCGAAGGGCGGCTGTAGCACCGAGACTGATCACGAAGAAGCACGCGAGATAAGCAACCACACCTATGGATCAGAGTAGACTAGTGCTATATTCTTGACACGGTTTTGTACCATTTTCAGATATGTTTCATGTACACTATATAGCTCCTATGTATAGCGAGCATGAAACATATCTGAAAATGATACAAAACTATTCCAATAAGATAACCCAATTATCTAATAGTACGCAGATTGTTTTTCTTTCCCTAAGCACACCTCGCTGGAGCCATTTGCAGCCAACTCTGGGGGGTACAAATCAATTGTGCAGTAAGTCGTGTTCGCAAACTCTGGCAGGTCGACGTCGAGCGAGCAGGCGCCGTAGAATCCGACCGTAAATTGAATATTTGTTTAATCCGAAAATTTTTCCCGATTCATTTTGAATTGCTGATATCAACATCTTTGTTGGAAAATGCCTGGTCAAGTTCGTAGCTGGAAATTCGAGTTCTACTATGCTCGGTTTATCGAAAACAGTAATAACTAACCATCACAATCCAACTAGGGAAAGTCGAGACGAGGGCGATGGCTACGAGAGTGAGGCGAGTCACTGAGGGTGCAGTGATCGGTGTCTGGGAGAGCGCCCAGACTCGATATGCGAACGCGAGAAGAATGAGGATGTTCGAGTGGCACATGAGCGCGACGTGAAGCGCTGCAATTAGAAGAGTGAGTGGCATTCCCGGGCACTAGATCGCGTTTTCACCGCTGACTTGCACACATTTTACGATTTCTTAATTCGGCATTCTTATCGCCGGTCAGACAGCGCCAGAGAGTCTGCCGAATCAAAAAAAAGTTCACCGTCGGATTAGAGCCTTCCTGCTGATCAAACAAATGCGCATTATCCAGTAACTATCAAGGATATTGCACAACAAAAAATCAAAGTGAATTGTTTAGCGTAGAAGTAAATACTAGAAAAAAAGCTTGCAGAAGATGACGTGGCACTGCAGCGCGCCCATAAGTCTGCAGGACCCAGCCGCGGCCAGTACGATGAAACCGTCCATGTTCACAACCCTGAAAGAACATATGGATGCAGGCGATGATAAAGAGAACGGTCAAAGTATTCCTGTGTCAGGCACAGGTCCTGCGAGAAGCACACTGCTGTCTACGATAGGCTAGTGCAGTCCTGAGGGCCAAGTCACTTCTTCGGGAATATTACAAAGCAGGAGGCAAAGCAGGTAGCCTCATCCTGTTGTTTGGACCAGTGTGTCATCTTTTTCAAGAGGCAATAAGCGATGTCAGAATTAGAGTTCCCCACATGGGCGTATTGGGCATCTTTAGAATCATTTTCAGTCATATTGCAGGTGCGCTATACCTTTCTAGCGCGCATGAAACATAACTGAAAGTGATACACAAGATGTCCAATGCGCCCAATTGTGGGAAAATAGTCAGAATTTTAGGCATTTGAATACCTGAGCAGCACGGCGCCGCTAGCGATCGCAGCGGTCGTGTCCACTATCAAAAAACAAAACAAATGTTTTCTTCTCACGCAAGCTTGCAAAGCAATTGTAATTTGTGTTAAAGCACATGCTAGTTTCTTCATGATATTTTGTGGGAAACTCTACAGCTCTGTGGGAAAATACTGTGCATGATTGAAAAAACAAAATGCGAATTTAATCGGGGTTGCAACTCTTCATTTGTATGTTTATTTATTCGTTCGGGGAGCAAATAACGATCTATTCGGTTACAAGGACGGTATATCGCTCCATTGCTATTATCTCGGTTAATGGCTCGTTGATAAAATAGATGATTATTTATTTATGAATTGACTCATTTGCACCGTGGCTATTCGTCGATCAACTAATCTCTCATGAGAAATTTGATGGTGCCATTTCATCATCCTCGATTTACATGCATTATTATGGTTGAATAAAGTGCACACAAAAGAAACTGCAGATCAACCTGCATATCATATGCATATATGTTCCCTGTAATGACATGTAACTTGATGCAAATAGACAAGCATTTTATCTTCAACATATCAAACAAGCACGAAACTTCTTCGAAATTTTTCGACAAACATGTGATAGTCTAGTTGAGGTTCCTTACTCGACCGCACATCCTATTTCGTTGATGTAATTTAAATAGTTATTCTTCTTGACCCTCATATCTTCCGTGATCGCATTTTAATAGCACTCTTATCACTGTGAGGAATCTACGATCGCATCACTTTCGAATTCGAGGGTCCATATTCATTTTGCATCTCTCTACAATTAGGCATGTGTGCTGAATCGTTTGCTAGTAATTTATTAGAGATAATCAAAAAGCGATAAGTTCAAAAACATGATAATTTCGATTGTTCCTATTCGCTTGTGTATAATTGTTCACCTCACACACCTTTTTAGAGACTAGGCAGTACAGTAGCGTCGTCAAGTCATAGCGAAGCCGATTTAGGCGGATAAAATCAATAAAAATTCAAGTTAACAAAGCAGTAACGGACAGAAAAATCGCTGAATGTGAGAGTAAACGCATAGCCGCAAAAACGAATAGAGGAGGGAAGATAGGGAGCGGGCGATCGATTGCGATAGGGTGTCTGGAAAAGAGAGTGGCAAAGTTAGAGAGTACAAGCGATGATGGCTGAAGTTAGAGAGTATTGAATCAGAGAGAGAGAGAGAGGAGAGCGAGCACTTTCTGACTTGAATACGTCAGCCACCATTGCCAATCGGCATTTCCTTGGACTTATTCCATCCTCTTGGATATTTCGTGATCAAAAATGAATGAATGAAACGCAATCAGAATGGGTCCCGGAACGCGTTGCTCATGAGGGTTTCACATTCGATTCCATTGCCATACCAGCGTTGTAATAATGGAGAAATCTGACCCATACACAACTCTTCTTGTTCTTGTATTCAAGTGCATTTCCAGATGCTGGGATTCCCCCGCGTTGCCAAAGATTGAAGATTCAGCGGATGATGCAATATCGTTAATGCCAAAACGTCATTACCGACTCCTTCGTAGAGCCTTACTAGAACGCGGAATTCGGGTCGCCGTATCTTAATGTTCCACCATCTCTCGACAAATGGGAAATGAAGCGACGGGCCCGAATTACGAACACTACTCCGTACTGTACCTGGCTGTGTTCTCAAAACATCGTGGTTTCGTTTTTTTTCCCTGGCCGGTCTGCCGGTGAGAGCGTATGTTGCACTAGGTCGGATGAGAACAATGACGTCATGCCGTCTTTGATATATCAAAAGCGGCATGATGTCAACATTCTCATTCGATATAGAACAGAGTAAACAGAAGGGATAGCCATTTCTTGCCAAGATATCCTTCGCCCTGGTTTGTTTGTTCAATCTCTCTTAATTTTAAGTAAGGGAAAACTGATGTTATCCTCTCAAATTTAGGTTGCCCGTCTCTCCTTCTCTCTTTCGAAATATGGGATAAAGAGGTACTTGACATTTAGTGCAAGGGGAAGACAAAGACGCGATTATTTCCACAGCAAATGTAACTACCTTGATCGGAATATCGATCGGGTACGTATTTCTTGGGTTTCAGTAGCTGATGTGGAAAGGCTATGTTCTACCTCAAAGCCTTTCCACTTTCCACATGCATATCTTCACGAACCTTGCCAACCCGATTATTTGAACGGGAAATGTAGCAAATTCGGCACGAAGCCGAGTTAGACGGCTGAAATTATTTGGAGTCAGAGGATAACATCGTAATTCGATGATCGAGCATTCGAAAATGAATGAGCAGTTGGAAATCAGAAGGGTAGGGAAGGGAAGGTGGTCAAGTTGACGATCGTTTGGGAGAAAGAACTCTGGCAAGAAGGGGCAGACACATAAAGAGGGCAGGGTGCGAATGGGCGATGTTATGTTGACTCAAAGTGACAGCAAGGGAAAGAGAGTGGTGGCACTCTTATTGCATCAAGGTGAGTTGTTCGTTCGGAGAAGCGGACATTCACTAATACAATATTTCAAGAAACTTCGACAGTGGGCATCGTTTCTCGCTCTGTGGAATCACTAATTTGAAACGCAATCGCTCCAAATGAAGGTGATATTTGTTATCCAAAATTCCCAATCGATCGAAGTAAATTAGTTTTCCTTCCATTTTCGTTCCTAGTCACATTATGCCGCAATTAGTGAATGTCCGTCAAGGTAGAGACATCGTGAACGCTGCTGTTCCCATATCGGAATACGCCCTATCCATATAGTTTGTTCTCTCGCCGGTCAGACAGAGAGCGAGAGACCGGGAGAACCGAGGGGAGTACGCATCGATCTGTCATCACTAAAGAACGCGGTGGGTTAGACAACACATATATATTCTAAGTCCCCTCTCATCCAACCCTTACGCATATCTATAAGAGTTTTCTTTTGTGCATCAGCTCGCGTTAATTCCGTTGAATCCTGGATAGTGTCGAGTCGATACTATAGTTCACAATTGGGTTAATCATATTTTAATTGCCAATACTGTTGATACTCTATAAATCGATCGAGAGAGAGAGAGAGTGATTCCCGAATTGCGACCCGAATTGCGACGCAACCATAGCAACACCACTCCCATTGTCCAAGTTGTCACTTACAATTGATTAATTTACGATTAATTTGTTATGCCCACTATCGAGATCTGACAGAAATGGAATCATATCGTGCACTACAGCACGCGTCTGCATGTCGCCTATGTCACGATGAACATCCCGTATAGAGAGAGGCTGTTCTGCGCACTCCCTCCGAACATGATTGTCCCGAAATCACAGATTGTATAGGGTGCAAATTTTTCGAATGCATGGTGAACGCCCTCCGTCGTAAGAAAGGATCGAGTTAATTGCGGTTATTTGTTGTATGTGTTCTTCTTCTTCAGAGAATAAATATTTACATATATTTATCCGCATTCATTCAATAATACTACAATGGCTCCCACATCATTGCAGCTCTCGATGTCAGCAAAATCGACAGAGGGGCTTATGCGTACGTGTATATACGCTGAACGAAGATTATCATTTAGCAAATACACAAATTTAGCAAATAAATAATTAATAACTCGATTTAGTCACACTGATCAGTTCTCGAACCTTATAAATTTAAGTAGGCATTGATCGGAAGCAGCATTAAGGATCATGCAAAGCCGATTTAGGCGGCTGAAATGCGTGAATAAATTAGAGAGGAATGAAAATTCGATTTAGAAAGCAGTCCAGGGAATGAAAGTACGCGGCACGAACGTGTGATGTGTAAAAAAGAAGGAATGAAGGAAAACATGGACGATAGTACGATCGCTCAACGAAATGCCACCAAAACACATATGAAAAATAGGAATCGGCGAAAATCGGTTCAAAATTAGAATTTGAAAGCAGTCAAAGGAATGGACGTGTGAGGAATGAGAGTGTAGTGTAAAGTGGAAGAGAGGAAAATGGTGACGAGAGGCCGATCAATGAAGGGTGGCCTAAAAACGAGCAATGGTCTGTCCATTTCTAACAATCTCTCGCCTGCCAGAGAGACGAGATAGTAGGCAAATGTGAGAGAGTCAAACGAATGATCGCAAAAAACACATGTATCAGAGATCGCAGAGTGGGAAGAGAGAGAGAGACAGAGAGAGAAGAAGCGAGAAAGGGTTGAGAGAGCAAAAGTCTGATAAAGAGATCAATTACGATCCATATCTACGCTGTCGTATATATTCTAGGTGTATTCGTAAGCAAACATGAAAAAAACACGTGAAAGAAAAATCCATCCATAACCGATTGTAAGACTGCGGCAACAATGGGCGGATTTCTTCGTTTCATTTGCGGTGTATCAAATATTTTATCATGATATTATATTAGGTTGGCGGAAAAGTCTGTGTATTTTTCAAAAGTTTATTTCTTGGGAAGGGGAAAAGCATACGTCGAATTATACTTGTCCTCATTATTGACAATATGTGCCCAACGTACATGCAATGTATGGATCCCCTCCCTTTAGAACCCGCCTGGGTGCGAATGAAAGTATTGCTCGAGTTCAACCTCGAGACTTTCACGTGAATTGAAGGCCCAACCTCGAACGGCATGGGCCAGGTCTGCTAAAAGCCACTAATCGGAAGGGGCCATGCCAGGAGAATACGGGGGGTAAGGGAGAACCATCCGTTCATATCCAGCCAGTTCCTGCTTGACTTGATTGTAGAACTGGTTACGGGGGTCATTTTGTTGATTGTACACTTTCTTGTCCTTCAGCCTTCAACGATCGACTTCCAACTTCAAATTCTGTATGTGTGTGACGTACTTGACCCCGGTGATTGACATGCCCTGACGTAGTTGCTCCGATTAGATCACGCCATCCACGCCCCACGATATTGACAGCTTGTTTTTCTTGGGGTTCAGGTAAAGTTTGGAGACACCCTGTGGAGACTCTCCTTCTCCAACCCGCTTGGTTCTCACATTGTTGTTATCGTTGAGGTCCCACTTCTCATTCCCCTTTATGAGCCGTTCCAGCCATCGATCCCCATCTCGGAGAATGAGGAGAGCATTTGAATCATCGACTCGATGGTCATGGCTGGCTTGGATCAGATCATGGAATTTGAATCGACCGATTATTTTCCTCATTCCAAGATATCTCAAGCCTTCTTTGACAGTGCGATGGTGGACTCTAAGTGCAATAGTCATTTCACGGGCAGTTTGAAATGGGTTCATTTAAGCAGCTTTCTACAAAGTCTCAAAATGTAACTAACGCGGGCTCCCAGAACGACCTCATTCATTCATGGAAAAGTCGCCTTCTTCGCGGATTTGGATCCAATTCCTGAAGGTGTTGTAGAGGGGGCATGTGTATCATAAACATGCTTCAGTAGGGTCTCTGAATCCTTCATCGTGGTGTAGAATAGAGAGAGGTAAATCAAAACATGTCGGAAGTGTGTGGCACCAGGAACATAAATCGTTGATCTACTAGAGCTTGACTGAAGTAAAGATAATGGGGAGTTGATTACTATAAAGTGCAATCACTGATTGTTATTCACTATGAGCGACGGGACGCCAAAGTACACTTGTGAAGAGCAGTGTTATAACAAATCCATACACAAAGACTTTCCCGCCAACCCGATACAATCAATTGGTGTAGCATTGTGTAATTTAACGCAATTCCCAGTACATTATGGCTGGTGGCAACTTAACATCAAAATGTTAAAGGTCGAAAGACATGCTATTTCGTATATGTTCCATCTGCTGATTTTGTATGCTTTTTTTTATATACGAACTCCATCTACTCGCACATTTAGCGTGACAAATCGATGATACGTCAGGCATGTTTGACACGACCACATTCCTGTATTGAAATAATCATTTTTCCCAAATACGCATCGTATTCCGTATATATCTACTTTTCTGGATTCATTATGATGAATATGCTCACCTTTCTCACCAACGTGGGATAGTATGCCATTCGATTATGGGATAACGTGAAGAATGGTCCTCACGGATACGAACTCCATCTTTTCGCACATTTAGCTTCAATAGGTTAATATTGTATGATGTAGTGGTTGTGTGCCAGTAATGCGAATCCGATGGTCATGAGTTCGACCCCCCTCGCCTGCAGATCCACCCAGACCACGGGGGTTAAGAAATAGGTCAGAAATCCCCCACCACGTGCACACAACACGGGCGGTAGCCTCACGCATAGGTCGCTGATAACCTCAGGACAGACTGAACGCAGAATTGGCGCGGGGGTGGCAAACCAGCCTTGCTTGGATGCCTCATGAACTTACTAACTTATCTTCGAGATTCAGAAGGCGAAACTTGGAACTATAACTTTTCGACAGTCAAATCGCGCTCACTTAAATGATCATAAATCCGTTTAAAATAAAGACAGAAAGTCGTTCTTTGTTTCAAATGAGAGCTACCATCATGCGCTACAACTTTTATGTTGACGTCATCATTCTTGGATCTCACCCTAGTGCGGGGCGGTCGGGTGGACCAAAAGTGACGTAACTTTGGAAATCGGAAAAACATATTGGGTTATCATGCTTATGTTTAACACGGGTATCACGAGTCAGTGGAGGTAGCCGGGAACATTTCTGAAAATGTTGTTTCCGATTTAGTTCCTATTATAATGTGAGAATACCATAGTGACGAGATTTCGAAAAATATAAGTCATTGGTCCTAGAACCGGGTTTTAGGAAAAAGTTATGTGTAAAGCGTATTAGAGTAGTAGTTAAGTAAAAATTCGCAAAAGTAGGCTTACGAAATATATTCAATCCCCAATTATCCCTTCGCCAAATTGATTAAAATCGAGTAAAATATGAAAAATGTAAAAATTAATTTTGCTCTGAATTCTCTCCATTCAGGTATAAATTCATAATATGCGGTTTCATAATAAATATTAACTCGGAATATGATATGAAATCGCACGAGGAACGCAAAATTAGCATTTTCATTTTTCACAGTTTACTCGATTTTAATCAATTTCGCGAAGGGATAATTGGGGATTGAATATATTTCGTAAGCCTACTTTTGCGAATTTTTACTTAACTACTACTCTAATACGCGTTTCACATAACTTCATATTATTCAATGTTTTATTTACCGAGTTTATTCATACAAAATCTTGATAAAATCGAAATTTGCAAAACACAATTTTCCGAATTTTGGACAAATTCCAATTTTTCACCTAAATTTTACGTTTTTAATTCATAAGCGACGATTTACAGTGGAAGAAACTTCACTTGCTCAAAGATATAACAAAAAATTCATTTCGAAACCACCGATTTTGCATATTTGGGCTATAAATAAGCAAGCTTGAAGAAATATAAGGAAACCTATTTCACGATTTTCGTACAATAGGTGGAGCATACTTTCCTTCCTAGAAGTAATTGGCCTGTGCTGGATTGATAATGCTGATTTTGAGATGTGTAAATTTGAATGCAGACGAAATCGCGAATATCGATTTTTTTGGAAAAACGAAATTTCTTCTTTCTTATACAAAATTAAATGTGTTTTTTATAAGGTCATTTTTCTACTAAAATCGCTACCTCTACTCTTAATTGAAGGTAATGGCAATGATAAAACTGCAATTTCACAACTCTCCGACAAATTCGAGGCTCTGGGAGAGCATAAGCGAGAAAATGAATCGACCCCACTTGCGGGGGGTTCGACACACTTTTCAGTTGGCTACATTTTAAACTTAGTTAGCGCGTGCGTTTTTTTCATACAGCGGAAATATGATCCGAAATGCAAAATTTGCGAGCATAGAAATGGTTTTCCAATCAATCTTGAATCGATCTGGATGGTTCATTTTTGGTTATTGGTCACCCCAACTACAATGCAATAGAGATTTTGAGTCTATGTCGTCGCGTTTAAAAATTATGAAATTTCGATTTTCCAACTTTGATACCTTGTATTTCTCAGCGCAAAAGTGAAATCGAGAAAACACGGGTAGTTTGTGTAACATGGGGCCAAGGGGTATACATACACTAAGCACGTAAGCCCAGTTCTCATTCCGGCGGCGCCGTGTCCGTGGGGTGATCGATAATTACCGATCCGGTCTCTTAATAGTGTAGGAATGCTTCATTGGTATGTTGCAATTGTCAGGATGCAAGTGTTGCCTTGCTATCTTTTCACAGATTTGAAAACAATATTGTCATTTTCAAATGAGCCAATGGATGAGAGGCCGATCGTGGATACACAAGGACGTTTTACGTAATTTTTAGGGGTGAAGTCCTCGATTCGCGTATGCCGTTGAGAGAAGGTATGAGTATGAATAACAAGCACGCGAATTGGGAGTAATCGCCTGACTCTCTTCAGTTTGCACGCTATCTCGTCTCCCTGACCGGCGAGAGAGCGTGCAAACTGAAAAGAGTGAGACCATTGCTCCGAATTGGCTCACACTCTTATCAATGCAATACTTTGTGTCGATCTTATTTGGAAAAAAAAGACACGCGAATTGAAATCAGAAAACGGTGTGCGATGGAGAAACCAAGTGAGTCAAAAGAGATGGTGACGAGTTGGGATTGAAAAAGCGCAGCGAAAAGACAGAGTGGAAATTATAGAGCGCAGAGTGTGACGGGCGAAGTAAGAGATTGTTGAATCGGAGAGGCAGCCAGAGAAAGAGAGATATCGAGCGCTCGCTCGCAACGTGTAAAGCGAGTGTGATTCGGTTTCATTCTCCGATACATACCCTGTCTTTTTGTTTTAAGAATCGATGTGTTTGGTTTTTTTGAATTGTTTACACTGATATCATCGTGTGATAATCGTCGTAATGGACATAAATTCAGATGCCTACATCAGTTCTCAAGAGATCGTCAAAGTCATGTTTGTTCAATCAGAAAAACTTATTTGAAAGGATATTGTATTCGAGATTTTCTAGTAACAGTTGTTTTCACGAACATATTTGACAAATTGCCAATTTATGTTTAAAAAACGCTTTCAAATTAACAATTTTCAGAAAGAAGCCCAATTAATTCAATTGCACCGGATGAAACTATTAGAGAGACTTCAACACTATCTTGCCTACGAAAAGACGTTTGGGAGGAAGAGATATATGGACGATTCTTCCCAATACGGAAAAGGATGTAAAACACCTTGAGGATGATATCAATGATACGATCCAGAATAAATACATCATAGGCCTTCAAGGCTCGTGTCTGCGCGAAGCCAACGTTGTCGTATGCTTGATTTGAATGAGTTTATGAGACAAGCTGCAATATATGATTCACCTATAATTTCCTATAATTTCCTACATTTATGAAATTTGAATTTTGCGAATTTTTTTGGGCCTGGTCTGGCATTTTTCGGAAACTGCACCATATGCGTTCATATTGGGCCAAATATCAGCACTCAGTATGGGAACCTCACCAGCAAAATATTATGGGGGTTGCAAAAAAGTCATCCGTGGGGTTGCCACGATTTCTCGTGGAACGTCTTTTAATCTATTGACACACGACTCACAGCTATAAAGTACATAGTGATAACACAAAACGAGAGACGATGTCAGATTTTGTTAACGACTTATCAATTGCATAAAACGATCCAGTTCAGACTTGTTCAGTCTATATTGATTTGAATATGTACTGTTCTATGTTGATTAGAAGTGTTTTGCATATAAACTCGGGCTATTGTATTTCCATTATGATCATAATCTCTTTGAGTAAGAATATGTTAGAAAATTGGAAACAATTATCTCGAATTTTCCCGTATTTTGCTGTGTATCCGTGATCAGAAGGAAATTTGAATATTCAGCTGTCTACACCGGCTCTATCTCCAGACTTCTCTCAAAGTATTAAGGATAATATTTTTGTCTGAATTTTGCCCAAAAGTTATTGCGTGGTCCCGGGGAGCCATTTAAGTTAGCTAATTTAGGTTCCGATAACATCTTCCCTATGTCGCCCCCTGCAATTGAAGCGCCAAAGATGCCGAACCGTCTTTCCAATACGCTAATATGCAAAAATACTGAAAAAAGAACTATACGTTTGCACCGTGCCACTTTAACTAATTGGGTTCGCCTGCCAACTGACTCAAATCGTGACGGCTTTTTGAAGAGATTGAGAAGCAAAATACATAAGTACATCTACTCTAACAACGCACACATTGTAATCATTCGATAAATTATTGTTAATCGTTGCATTGTACAATCCATCAGCGGAATGTTACGTGTTCACCTACAATCTGTATAACTTTCACAATCTCTAATAGGGAAGGAATGATGGTTAACGAGCAATCGATGAATTGTTATTATCACTTTGATAATACGATGTGATTCGAAAGAGGGGAAATAATAAAGGAATGTCAGAGAGCACAGGGTGAAATGAAGAGTGGAGAGTGTACTGAATCGCTGGGAGAGTGATAGGCTGATGGAATGATAGCCAGTGGGCATTAGCTCTCAGCGTACAACGAGGCAGCACTCGCATATTTCTTCCTTATTTTTTGTTTCTTTTTGTTTTTGTTTTTGATATGTTGATGAAAATTTACGTAGTCCCTTCGCATGATCCCAGTACACTGGTCATACAACTAAAACTATTCCTGCTGTTTACATCAGTTCCGTCAAGATATGTTCAACGCAAACAAAGTTTTATGAATACAATGAATTGACAAGTTGTGGTTAGTTGGCACTTCATTTGACCATATTTGATCATTGATCATTCTGCTGCTTCTTCTCATCATCTGGGGAAATCCGTTAGAGTGCTATCATTCATTCACTGGATTACGCATTCGAATCGCTGAGTACGAAATCGAGTCTGTAGAGAAATCGCAGATTCATTTGCAGCTTGATATGCGAAAGGAGAATTTTTGTTTGTATATGTAACACTTCCTGATTGTTCGTCATGAATAAATATCGAGTTTATCTGAAGGGTGCATGCACGTTGCGACAGCCAGAAAAGAAATTGCTTCGCATGCCAATTCATTTTTTCTGGATTTCTCACCGACAATAACGCGCAGAACGAAGACGATCAATCTTTTGTAATAAGGCTCAATAATGAAGACCCATACCTCAAATACCCAGTCCGCAAAGAGCTTAATCGGTAGAAAATCAGAAGAAAGCAACGATTGACACTCGAAGGGATTCGAATCTCACTTTAAAGAAGGAGTGTCAGAAAAGTAAAATTTTTGACGCTGTCATAACCATGACCTAGACAATCATCCAACGATCATAGAGCGAGCTAAGAGGATAGGCAAAGGTCAATCGCATAGCTCAGTGGTAAAGTAGTCGCCGCGTAATCGGAACGTTGCGGGTTCGAATCCCACCAGTTTTTGAACAATCTTCTAGATATTTGAATTCCCGCACGTCCCTTCTCTTCAAGCCCCCTTGGCACCGTGCCAACTAATGATAATTCGGTTCAAAATAGAGATGTGAAAGTGAAATTTTCAGAATCTCTTTTGGTTGTACAAAGGTCGGTTATGGTCATGACAACGTCAATATTTCAACTTTGCTGACAGTCCTTCTTTAAGGTCTTGGACGGATACGACAGGGTGGTTTATTTTAAACATTTTATCTCGAAATACTATCATTAAATTGAAATTTTTGAAATTTTCAGAATCTCTTTGTACCGATTTCCTCGAAATCGATACCCGAATTCCATTCATTCAAGAGAAAATCAACTCTCGCAATCCCAAACCCATTTGGCACCGTGCCAAGAAGAATTCATTTCAAAACGCGTGCGCGTAGCGACACTCAATCCATTCTTTCGCAATGTCACGCAATCTTGCGAAATTTCCAAACCAATCGATTTAAACGTGTTTACCACGTTGTGATTAACGTTTTTATGCGTCAAATCATTATCTTTCCCATCTTCACTAATTTATACAGCCCGTTAGCCTACGCTTGCGGGTTGTTTCGTATCCCTTCACGTTTTTACCGCCCATACCGGGCGTCGGTCTGTGCCGGCGTCTCGGCACTTCTCTTTCTCGCTCGGCCTTATGCCGTTGTAATTCATCACCATATTTCCCTATCGTTGTTTCGCGAGCACTCCGCGTAACTTACCCATTCCTTGAGCGCCGCATCAACAGTGCTTCTCAGCTCTACGACCGACCGGACACCATCTACTCACTCGACCCTCTCCCTCTCTCCGATCTATACCAGGTTGGAGTCCCTTCCCACTCAACCCCACTCTAGAATAGCCCATTCCTTTCTCTTCCATTTAGCTTATTTAGCGTAGTTTCCTCGTTCACCTGTTGTGTAATAATTAATTGTGACGATAATCAATGTTTATTAATTGAATCTTTCGCCTTTATCACACCGAATACACAAATAGCGGACTTCTCTAATCAGTGAGAAGTTCGTATATGGTGCATCGGTTTTAACCAAACCCAGTCCCAGTATAAGTTCCCGCGTGGCATTACCAAGCATTCTCCATTCACCATTGACCTTTCCAAAGTCAACTGTGGTCGGAGGTCACGGAAAATGACGACTTTCGATGCCCAGTACAAGCAACTCCAAGCCATCATTGGCTCAATCCATTCGGATCTCGAATCCATCAAATCCAAATCCATCGAGTTGACCCAAGTGGCGAGCATCGATGAGATCTCGACCATTTCCACTGAGATTACAAATCAACTCGTGGAAGTCCATTCCAAATCCATCGATTACAGAACCGCTGTCACAAGTCGCACTCGATCAATTGAGATGATGGACAACGAGGATAATAAGATGGAAGAACTCAATCGACAGAACGACTTCCTCGGAGGAACGGACGGAGGAAGTGGAATCCAACAAGACCCCTCCACTGTGAGTGAAATTGTTTCTTCCATGAAAGAAAAAATTGAGTTCACCATAGTAGTATCAAAGTCGCGTCTCAACGCGCTGTTGCACGTTTCTATTCCACCCCCATCCAACGCCGCCCCCACCACTAGTACTGACGCGCCTTCCGCTCCCCAATCAAATGACACTTCCTCTTCTGGTACCAACGCCGACAGTGTTGACCTTTCTCTCCAATCTTTCATTGCATCGAGCGTTTCGACAATGACATCACTCACTCAGAAGTTGGTCAGCATTGAGGCGCAGGTTGCTACTAGTCAATCAAACCCAACTCACCATCCCAATTTATCACTTCCGGCGATCAAACTTGAATCCTTCGACGGCTCAGATATTACGAGATGGCCTGCGTACAAGTACCAACTCGATTCTCTGATTTTGTCCCAACCCCATCTCAACGAAGTGGAAAAAGCATCCTATGTCCGGTCTAGTCTGAGAAGCACCGCACTCTCACTTGTATCATCCATCCCCACCACCCAGAACTTTCTCCAGAAAATCATCGACCGATTAGAGAAGGAGTACGGTCGACAAGATTTGACCCAAGCCACTCTTCTCCAGTCACTGCTTAGAATTCGATCCAAGTCCAATCGATTAGAAGACCAACTAGACGCAGTTCGCTCAATGATTAACATAGTGCATACCATTGACGATAGCTGTGGGTTGAATGGCCTCGTAGTCCAACAGCAAATAGCAGACCGCGTCCACTCGCGATTCATTTCTCTCATTTGGAGACGCAAGTCGGACACGCTACTTGGCGCACTTGAGTACATGGAGGAAACGATCAGAACTGAACTGGAAGATGTGACGATCACTCGAGCCATTTCTGAACGCCACCAGAATTCAACCAGCGCATTTCACAATTCTGATTCCTCCCCAAACCACAAGCCGAAATCATCCACTGTTGTGCATTCCATCCCATCCAATGGCAAGTCAACCCAAGGACCAACGTGTGTGTTTTCTGTGGGGAACATGCCTACAGTGGCGAATGCGCACTAGTTGCATCACTCAAGGACAGAATCGATATTCTCAAGCAGAAATCACTATGCTTCTGTTGTTTCTCCAGCAAACATACTACTCACTCTTGCGTTAGGAAATGTAGTGCATGTGCTGGCAAGCACAACAAAGCCATCTGTGAGAAAGTTCTCGATGCATCAGCCAATACGGCAACCACTCTCGACCCACACCCCGATAGACTCTACACCACTAGGGCTATCCTCACGAATCCCGATCCAGATTCCGCAGAGGCATTCTACGCTAACATCCATCTCAATCACGGATCACAAGTCACTCTCATCACTAGGGACGCAGTCAAAAAACTCTCTCTAGCCCCAATCGATAGACGCGCGATGACCATACAAGGAATTGACAACAACCCCCCAGTAGTTGATACATTCGATGTTGTCAGAGTAGGACTACTCACCAATCGAGGAGTAGTTGAACTCGAAGCTGTTGTCCGAGACGCATCCTCGATCAATACAGTTCATACTTATGCTCTCCCTGACGATGACATCAGTGTACTTCAATCAGCTATTGGATCAGTTCCAAGCCGTTTCTCCAAGGAGTCCATTACATCAACCGACTTGCTACTGAGAATTGGACACACTCTCAAACTACTCGAGGGTGCTGTAGAGACCAGTCTCCTTTGTGGCTACCGACTTGTTCAGTCTTCAGTCGGTCCATTCGTAGTCGGTTCCATTCAACCTCCATCCACATCACCTCACTCATGTACGAGCTCACCCCTCAATGAGCCCAAGCCTCATCACCCTACGGGTCATTCACTCATGCACGTGTCAACGAGCAATAACGCGACCCTCACATCGTCTCCCTTTCAAACGCGTACTGTCGATTGCGACCCTCCCAGCCCTGCGCATTCATCCAGTAATCTCACTGGCCTCGTTTCCTCTGCTTGCACGCTTACACCCCACCCATCCCTAGTTGGTATGGCGACAAGTACCAGATCACCTTCTGAGTACGGCACTGCCAACCCAACGACCAACACTGAGTGTCAGCCCCGAGCGGTTGCCTCATCTCGATCTCCTCTAACCACTGTCACTATGACGACACCTGAGAGATCCCATCCTCACGCGTTCCCAGCTGAACACGCACACAATACATCATCGATGGCGACTTCCGAGAAGTCGCTCGTCGCGCATCATTCCCCATCACCTTCCGTGTGCAGTAGTGAAACACCCAGTTATCCAGAGACTTCCATTTCTACGATGATGACTCCCGAACTGTCACTCATCACCCATCCACTTCCGTCTACTGTCACTGCGGCATGCAGCGCAGTGTCTCAACCTCGCATCGAGGGCTTAGTACAGCCAGAGGCAACCACTCAGTCACTCGCTACACAACCCCACACCCATCCCCCGATTACCAACCACCAAATTACGACCACCGCGCACTCTCTTGCGCCTTCTCATGAGCATCCAGCCCCCTCCCATTCTGCTGCGCACCCTCATGAAGTTTCTGCCCCCCGCATACATCGCGCATTATTCCGCGCAGTCTCACGAGGTCTCTGTGGAGCCCTCTCCCTCGTCTTTGCATCCTACCGCGCATTCTACCACACCCTCTGATGACATTTCTATGCAGCCTCCCATGTTCATCGCGCATCCATCCGCGCAATCTCATGAGGTTTCATCGGAACTATCTGCTACTAGTTCCCACCACCCTCCGATCACTCCTGAGCCCATTTCTCCTTCACCAATGAACAACCATCTCATACTCACTACTTGTGGCTCACTTGTGACGAATCCATTCAACTCCCAGTGTCCACCCATCATACCCAGATTCCATACGATCGACACTAGGGTAGTTAATGCACACTCAGGAGCCCCCTACTATCCATCATACAGCTCCAGAGATCCCAATCATCGATCGGTGCACAATCATTCCCCTAGCAGTGTCACTAGTTCGTACGATTATGATCAGGAATTTGCGATCCCCCATGACAGTATCACTTCAGCCAGAGTAGAGGGAAAGGCACATGCACACTATAGACGTTTCGCCTATCAGCACAAGCCCATCAATCGTAGTGACCACCCAATAAGCACCCGGGCCCTGCCTCTCTCTTCTCTCTCCCCAGGATTCCAGAGTGACCACACACTGAAATTTTCCAATCATCATCAATCCAGTCACTCGGTCAATTCCAGGCTGACAACGGGTCATAGCCCTCACTCGACACGACGAGGCCACGCCACTCGCCAGCCAGTTCAGCACATGAGAAGAAAGGCTACGAAGAATCTGCGAGAAGAAGATCGTCCTCCCCAAATGGAGCCAGGAGAATTCCCCACTTAGAATTCGGCCAGATTGGCACTTTGTAAAATTTTATTGTCTCCCAATCATATTTTTCTTGCAATTCTAGGTACATCGTTAATTGTCTTTCTTAATTTACCTTGTTCTTTCAACCCTTCACCACTCAATCCTCATCCACCAACTATTCACTCCACTCTCCACCAGTATCCTCTCAAATGGTCAAGTCCATTCTCTCCATTTTGCAATCCCAAATCCAATTCCACCGTACACTTTCCGCCGCCGGGAGTGTACCGATTTCCTCGAAATCGATACCCGAATTCCATTCATTCAAGAGAAAATCAACTCTCGCAATCCCAAACCCATTTGGCACCGTGCCAAGAAGAATTCATTTCAAAACGCGCGCGCGTTGCGATACTCAATCCATTCTTTCGCAATGTCACGCAATCTTGCGAAATTTCCAAACCAATCGATTTAAACGTGTTTACCACGTTGTGATTAACGTTTTTATGCGTCAAATCATTATCTTTCCCATCTTCACTAATTTATACAGCCCGTTAGCCTACGCTTGCGGGTTGTTTCGTATCCCTTCACGTTTTTACCGCCCATACCGGGCGTCGGTCTGTTCCGGCGTTTCGGCACTTCTCTTTCTCCCTCGGCCTTATGCCGTTGTAATTCATCACCATATTTCCCTATCGTTGTTTCGCGAGCACTCAAAACTTACCCATTCCTTGAGCGCCGCATCAACGGTGCTTCTCAGCTCTACGACCGACCGGACACCATCTACTCACTCGACCCTCTCCCTCTCTCCGATCTATACCAGGTTGGAGTCCCTTCCCACTCAACCCCACTCTAGAATAGCCCATTCCTTTCTCTTCCATTTAGCTTATTTAGCGTAGTTTCCTCGTTCACTTGTTGTGTAATAATTAATTGTGACGATAATCAATGTTTATTAATTGAATCTTTCGCCTTTATCACACCGAATACACAAATAGCGGACTTCTCTAATCAGTGAGAAGTTCGTATACTCTTATGGTTGTACAAAGGTCGGTCATGGTTATGACAACGTTAAAATTTCAACTTTGCTGACAGTCGTTCTTTAACATGACATCCGATATTATATTCCGGCTAAAGTCAATGAATTTTCAATGACGTTTGCAACCATCACATATGATAAATGCATGTTCTCAATTTTTTTTACCTCATGTCAGCTGCAATGATATAGTAATTACTCTTATAAAATGGGACTCGATGGTTGTTGTTATTAGTTAAAGATAAATTGACACTGGCCTAGCAGTATACTCCCGCGAGCCCAGGCCTTTTACATTTACAAGAGGAAAGTAGTCTTCATCGATGGATCAATTGAGACCAAACATTTACGGATGGAGAGAGGGTGATAAGGCAAAACGAGAGGTAAATCAGGGAGACATATAGCGAAAGATAACGAGTTGTCACTGATTCAAAAGTGACATAAAGATTCCCTGCACATCACTCACTGTATGATTTTTGTATCAGAGTAGCACGCTCATTATGGTCACTAAATTTCTCGCCATTTTATATGTGCTCGTGATTAGTGTTAACATTTGATCATACAATAACACACGTTTGAGCTTCCTACATCGACTCCGTGGCTAGCTACCCGAAATTCCAATAATCTCTCTAACCACATGCTCAGCAGAAACGTCAATGTATTCCAGGTAGGCTGTGGCATAATTAAATGGATCAATTTTCCAGATGTTACGTTGCAGGCATATACACATTATTCAAGTCAAAATTTGCCATTCTCTTTTGGAAACTATTGCTATCTTCCGATGAGCAATGTCGAGGGTGAAAGACAGGATGTTGAGAGCGAGTTAAGACTGATCGACTTCACCCATCCATCGAATCAACCGTTTCCGTAGATTTGGCGTCAGTTTGGAAAAGCCTCGCAGCCTGAAATAAGTGATTGCTAAAAAAACTGGATAAATAACATTGCCTGATTCGTTCACGACCACGAGTGTCAATATTATCGATTTTACGAGCTGATGATGGGCTATGCATATCTGAATGTGGTAACACACCGGATGCTTGTGGAACGCAGTATGTGATTTGAAAACGATAAAAATATTCTGTAATTCTCGAATTATGAAAAAACAACGTGTTTTTTCCCGAAATAAACGACGAAGCCGTCAGTGGAAAACAATATGGTGTTATTGTTCACCATGTTTGATTATCTTTGGTTCATCCATCATCCGCCTGTGATCATTCGGTCTTTTGTATATTTGGATCCCTCATTCAAAACACACATGGCTCACGGAGGTGCAGAAGCACATTTTGCAACATTTCTCTAATTACGAGGCTCTTCAATCTCAGAAGAAACGAAGAACCGATCGTAAATAATGAGCCTCTGGCCTCAATTCATAGCTCTGCATCTCCAATTTGGAGGTTTCGTAAGCACCTCTATAGATTATGCATGCACTCTAACCTGTAAGGAATGCAAGAGAGGACTCAGAATGAGGAGAGTATAGAAAACATCCCCTCTCTCAGCGTGGCGCAAACAAAAGCAAGCAAGAAAAGTAACCAAAAACAGCCCTCTCTTCAGGGCCTGGACAGTTACCGGTCGTAAATAATGGGCATTTCGTGCATTTCTTACCTCTCCCTCCACGTGGTGCAAACAGAAGCAAGCAAGAAATGCAAGCAAACACTCTCTTCTAGGTCCTTCCCTCTCCTCTCTTTATTGCCTACTCTCTCCCATTTCGAGTCCTGCCCCTCCACTTCCTTCCATCTTCTGATCTCATATCGGATTACACCAGGCATACTCATAGATCCTCGAATTTGGTCGGCTGTGAGTGGGTGCACAATCAAAGTGCTATTCGGTCAAAATATTTACCAATGTAATGCACTCGCTATGCCAAAATGCGATGCGCATATTGGAATTTCGTCATTTCGAGCACTTTCACGCCTATAGGCCAGTGAAGAGTTAGGGGAAATAACACAACGAAAGCTTATCGGCTATAAATTAGGCACCCATACAATTTTTTGTAGTGCATTGAGATGTAAGGAGAACTAAATCCATGATATTCTCTCCTTCTAATTTTTCTTCGCAGTTGACCATTTAGTGATGCATTCTTTACTAGAGGCGCGCATAGATAAGAATTTGGTAGTTTGTGAGTTGGCGCGTCTCTAAAATTGGACTATATTCCGAAGAGGTTGAGGAACGAGCGGTTTTTGATCAAACTTCCTTGAATGCGTGCTTTGTTTCCGCTCTCACGCCCCTGTCGAAAAGGCAAAAGAACGCGGGAAAATGACAAAATCCCCTCAATTTTGTCCTGTTGTAATGTGAGTGCATTACATTTGTAGTGCATTGAGATGTAAACGAAGTAGCTGTATTATGTCCGCCTCGTGTTCTAATTTTCCTTCGCAGTTAGGAATTACTTCTCTAGAAATTTGTCTCTTAATTCCGAGCGTTCTCTCTTGGTCATTCCTTGCGCCCTCGCTAATTAGCACTATTCACGGATGAAATATTTCACATACTCTCATTCTTATGCGTTGAACACGACTATTCTCATGTTTTGCTTCCGTCTCCTTTCACAATGCAAACCAGCGCTTTGCCTACGCAGTATTTGTATTCCATCTTCTACGCATTGCTTTCTACTACAACACTGCGTTTATTGCAGTTAATACTACGTATTTTCCCATTACATTCATGCATCGGACGGTTTGCTATAACCGCAGTTATGGGCTCGAGGCGGATCGAGATTTCGGGATCGATATCTCGATGAGGTTTGCTAATTTTCCAGAATTCAACAAAGCCTGCATGCTACAATAGTTTTTGCACGATTTCGTTTCACATTTTCCTCGAAATGCAGAAGTGTACCATTTCAGATTTCAATTCTTCTACGGATTTCTGACAATTCCCATTCACATCACTGCAGTGTTTATCCTTTTTCGATATTCGAGAAGTCTGAACCGAGCTTTGCGGACGGGATATCTCATTAATCAAGTACGTCATTTGCATTTTCAGCAATACTCAAACAAATCACAGTAGGAATGTCGTAGATGCCATTCTTGAGTGCTCAGGGATTTCACGGCGAGCAAACGTGCACATGGAAACAATATTTTCTTGCGAATTCACAATTTCTTTTCAGCTGCAAATGTTCCTGCACGACTGCTGGAGCTCGTTCCTGTTCCGAGTGTATCCCATCCTGCCCTATCCCATATTCTACTGCGAAGGGCTGTTCTGCAGGCACTATCCGACACTTTCCATGGTAAAAGCTAGAGAAACGGTCGAGATTCTAAACTTTCTCATCCCTTCACTGATTGAGCCAGCGTATGTATTGGGGAGACTTTTGATGGTATTATAAGATTACAAACATATGCAAATGTTTCAGTTCATCGAAATCATGTTCATGATCAACGCGATATCTCTCCTCCTGTTCATGCTTCTGATGACACATCAGCAAATCCTACCTCCTTCCAACGAATTTCACTGCACTATCAGGTACGAAAGCGGATCAAGCACATATGACCTTTGGAAAATCAAATTCACATTTAATCGTGAATTGTGCCAAATTTGTCTAGATGGAATCCAACATAGTGAAGGAAAGTAGTCTGCTTCCTTCCTTTTTGTATCCATAAGCTGAGGAACAGTAGGAAGCGAAGAAGGGTGGAATGAATTGGTAATTCGAAGAGCCCCAAAGTCTGATTCACTTGTGACCTTGGAAAGAACGAGAGACGCGACAGAGGAAATTGAAAGTGGGAATTAAGTGTTATTTGATACGTCAGAGGGCGTTTTTCAAAGCACACAATGCACACTGGCCGGGCTATGGAATTAGCCCCACTCGGTCATTAGCAGCGTTTCCCGTAGATGGAGTTAATTTTACTGAATCAATATAGTGACGTGTTGATTGCAAAAAATGCAATGGGAAGGGGGTTATCTTCAGTCGAAAAAGGGATACATTCATGCAACAATAATTGTCCATTTCAAGCATCCGTGTTCTCTTTGTCTCAACGGTCTACCTCATTCTCTGCTTGAACGGAATCACTTCATTCTATGCTCGAGAAAACGTCGAGAACTCACATCAGATTTTACAGGTGAGATTGGCATTTTGATAATGAATTCTAGCAATTTTTAGAATAACGATCTTAACTGGCTTACGGAGAGACCTGGCGGGTTGCTCATCTATGGAGATGAAGGAGAAATGGGCACTTTTCGATATTGTAAGTACAATCAAACCCGCAGAAATGCGAGTTTCAAATTCAGTGGCCTACGCGATTATGGTTTCCATCGCTATATTCGCTCCTACGAGACTTTTTCTCGTCGGAACGTCGATTCGATTTCTCAAGCATCAGGTATAAATTGGGAAAACCGCAATGTACAAGTCAAAGTATTCAGAAACTAATCCACTCGAGAACTGTGCGAATGAAGAAGCGCCTGATCAAAGTGCTCTTCCACCAGGTAGCAAACTTTATAGTGGACAATTTTTCGTCGAAACAACTTTGAAGTGTTTCGTGCTTAAATTGTCAAACTCACTCTATAGCCATTAATTGGCCAGAATTAGATGAGTTAACAAGTTTTTCTTGATGAGCATCATACGTCGAAATTGTGTAATGGCATACTTTCAGACGGCAATTGTATCCATGTTCTACGTCTACCCACTTCTGCTGCTAATTCTGGCCATGTATTTTTCAATATATTTTCTTCCTGACTTAATGCTTCTCATCATTCGATTGCTAGTCATTGTAAGTTTTGTTAACGCAGTTCAAAGTTCGTAGTTAGTATCCGTGGCATTGGATCAGAAAAGCCACAATTGGCTGTAACGACGCAGTGATGGAGCGCTGAATTAAAATATTTGAATGGCATTTCATAAATCAGACATGGTTTCAGCCCCTCTCAATGCTCAACTCGATCGGACAATTCTACGTGCAAGTTCGAACGAACATTGCTTTCCGACAAGTAAGTCGCTATATCATACACCTAAAAGAGTATCATGACTTTTGAAAGTGATCTTATTACATTCATTTCTCACGCTGGTCGCTCAAACATGAGAGAGGGCGTAAAGCACAGATATTGTGGCAGGAATGTCGTATTTCCTGACCAAATGCACTTTCGTACGTGCTCTGAAATTGTTCCTAAACAAATGTACTTTAAAGGTGCTCCGAGAGAAGGCAGGCATCATGTTTCCATGTTTGCGACCAATCTCAAAGATGGAGAGAATACTCACAATGACTTCTTCTATGATTACAATCCAGACGAATGAAAGCCGATAAAATTCTTGCTTGCCACCAACCGAGAGATAGCATGACTAAAATTCTATGACGATGGAGGGACATAAAAAGCGATAATCTTCACGTGTCACTTGCCAACTAATCAATCAATGGTATCCTGTACAGCTGCACAATCTACTGTGTAAACAATAGAGCCTATTGTTTTGCATTCTCAATTCCAGAATTACGTATTCCAGTACTCATCAAGCACAACAAGTGTGTACATTGTGGAGGCGATTCAGATGTTTGAGCAGAAATCACATTGCAAACGGGGAATCGTATCGAAAGAAGGAAGACGGGAAGTGGGTGGATTGAGTAGGAGATCTGCGATGACAGTTCTAGGGATTGAAATTCGACCTTCGACATGAAATGTTGCTGAATCTCTCGCCTACACTGCTTTCCGCCGTTACATCTAAACCTTTTTCTTATCATTATGTACAATATTTTGCCACCCGATCTGATGAGATTGTGAAGATTGAAGAGACGATGACACGAATGTTAAACAGATCCCAAGCGATTTTTATTAATGAGACCCTAAAGAATCAACTTAATGAAATCATCCTCGTGTATTTTGAAACATATATTTTGAATCGATATGTCATAGATTCGAAAAGCTTGGTAATAGTGAGTCTTGACGGCGAAGCTTGTTCATAAGTGTGATGGTGTTATCGGCGAGCTCGGTGTGCATGGTCACTGATCGACTAAAGGCCTACTAAATACATCGGGTTTGCACCTGATTCTGCCCCCGTCTGCTTCCAATGAAATATCACTGGAATGTCACGTTGTTTCACGAGAGTCTGCTCACAAGAGTTCGACATGTGAACACAAGCTACGGCCAGGTGATAGAGAAAAGTGCGACATTGGGGGGTAAAAGCCCCTTCATTATGCAACTTGTCGTGGATAATGAGGAAATGAATGTCATTACGTGAACCCGAATTTGAAAATAAGGATATCATGTTGTGAGTGCTCTTGAAGTAAATAGATGTTTGCAAATATGCAATATTTAGCAAATTCAATGGTATTGTAATAGCACTCTCGATAACATAAGTAAAATCACAATCGGCCTGTTTAATCTGTCAGAAATGTGCGAGAAAAAGTTGCGTAAAAAGTTCGCGAACTTCTGATTCTCTCCATTTCGCATGCTCTCTCTCTTTCTCTAACCAGGTCGATGAAAAGTTCACGAACTTTTCGACGAACTGTGTTCGAAAATCATACTTTTCTTTTGTTTTACTTACTTTTATAAACTATTTTTGCTTTTAACTTATGATTTCTTATAATGACAACCTTCCCTTAGCTGGAATAGCTTCAGAATACAACGTAGTGAAAGTAAACAGGGTTGGAGTATTTTTTTCGAAATTGGGTCACCACTTTCCCCACCCTGTAATGTCAAGCTATTCCATCAGAGGGAAGGTTGTTCTTATAAGCAGTCATAAGTTGAAAGCAAAAATAATTGATAAAAATAAGTAAAACAAAAGAAAAGTACGAATTTCGAACATAGTTCGTCGAAAAGTTCGTGAACTTTTCAAGGAGCTGCGTGAAAAGTTAGAGAAAGGCGAGAGAGCACGCGTTCTTGAGAGAGGGAAAAGGAAGCAGTGATTGTTTACTTCCTTTTCCCTCTCTCAAGAATGCGTGCTCTCTCGCCTTTCTCTAACTTTTCACGCAGCTCCTTGAAAAGTTCACGAACTTTTCGACGAACTATGTTCGAAATTCGTACTTTTCTTTTGTTTTACTTATTTTTATCAATTATTTTTGCTTTCAACTTATGACTGCTTATAAGAACAACCTTCCCTCTGATGGAATAGCTTGACATTACAGGGTGGGGAAAGTGGTGACCCATTTTCGAAAAAAATACTCCAACCCTGTTTACTTTCACTACGCTGTATTCTGAAGCTATTCCAGCTAAGGGAAGGTTGTCATTATAAGAAGTCATAAGTTAAAAGCAAAAATAGTTTATAAAAATAAGTAAAACAAAAGAAAAGTATGATTTTCGAACATAGTTCGTCGAAAAGTTCGTGAACTTTTCATCGACCTGGTTAGAGAAAGAGAGAGAGCATGCGAAATGGAGAGAATCAGAAGTTCGCGAACTTTTTACGCAACTTTTTACGCAACTTTTCTCGCACATTTCTGACAGATTAAACAAGCCGAATGTCTCATTATTACACGTGAAATAATATTTAATGCTATGTTGTTTCACAATTGTACTCCTACGAATATTAATTAGCTCGTGTACACTCCCATCAGTTGGTAGGTGAAATGCAGGCGGAGTACAGGTGGGAATTTGCAGGAGTGCTAGCCACTAATTCGTTTCCATAAATTTCAGGTGGCGGTCACTAAAAGAGCACTTTTTCAAGATTCAAGCGATGGTTCCCTGTTTTAGGAATTGAATCGATTATGAACTTTAACGCCACAGAAATGTGCGTGAAACTAATCTTGATATTGCAATTAAATTGCCTCGCCACAGTTACTTCCGTGAAATTGCTTGAACATCGACTATGTTGCACTATTGCGAGATATTCACTCCAATTATCTGGAACGAGCTTGGTACGCGCTTGAGCTATTGCACGTAGGCGAAGCATGTTCCTGCATTATTTGCTAATTTAACTGCACTTTTGCGCTCAATACCTTAGTTTTAGAGGATTTTGCTAAGTTCTTGCAATTAAGGCTATATAAGTTTGTAATTTCCCTGTTTTTTTTTGGTTTTCGATCATTTTACTTACATTGAGCGTAATCTTTGAATGTCAGAACTATGACGTCATGGGGAGCGGTTTGTGTTGATATTTTATTCTGCTCAATCTATATTTACATCCTACTGATAATTGGAACGGCTTCCGAGAAGCAGCTAAGAACTGTTTTCTACAAATTGTTCACTGCTACCGGTAAGATTTGAATAGAAAAATATTTAATGATTTAATTTTTGAAAGATTAATATTATTTGTGTTTTTTGAGAAATATCCAAATATTATTATTGTAAAGAAAAACGTAAAAGAAATGATCCCATTGAGTTAAGGAGTCTACAGTGTTATCGCAGTCCTTTCCTACCAAATTATATATATTTCGAAGTTCAACGAGAAATGGCCAACATATCACTTCTACAAAATCTTATGGGCGCTAAACGCGTTCGGGGCAACAGGTGCCACGTTTGGCAAGGCAGTCATATCAATGCATCGTTATTTCGTGCTCCGTAGACGGGATTTCTCCGAGAAGGTAAAGGTAATGACAGTAGCATATTGAGAGAATCAGGAACCTGTAAAATATACGCATTCAAATTCAAAATTATATTACATTGTAATTCTAGGGAATACCAAGCTCGACGATTTTCCGGATCTTGCTAGTTCAGCTCCTTCTATCTCTTCTGGAGACAATCTCCACCTGGCCCGCCTCTTTCGTTTACGGCAAAAAGGATGGAGTGGAAACAATTGTCGGGCTCGACTGCGAGTCCGTGACGGTTAGTGTTTGAGTGGACTAGATTTTGTCTATGAGTAAACATGGCACAACAGTTCCTTACTCGAATAGTTCATGTATAATTACATCTGTACAATAGCAAACATTCAATATTTAGGTTCAAAAGATCGAAGCAGTAGTTGCCTACGCTTTTTATATAATCTGCAACACCATCTTCACATTTCTCGCAAGTAGGGAGATGTACCGTATGAGAAGATCCCTAAAGGTATTGCTTTTAAAAAATTAAATCAATAAGTACAAACTTACCTAAATTTTGCGTTTATAAATTTGATGTGTTTCGCCCGAAAACGAAAGTAATATTGCAAAATGCAGGTTTCCTCCGTCACCTCTCACATGATCATAATCCAGCAGCGAAATTTTTTCATCGTGGTAATAATCTGCTCTGTAACTCATTTCTTCAAAGCCATTCATCAGGTAACCACTTCCGCGTGTTGGATACTTGGCTCAAACTGAACTTTAGTTTCTAATGCTCGCATCGGTGCACATCGAACTCAGCTTGCTCTATAATGCAGTAGCCCCGTTGGTAAGCAGTAGTAATTACAAATCGGTGCATATTCAATTCCTTTCTCGGAATGGTGAGAGATTACACGAAACGAAGAGGGGAGACACAAGCTGCATCGAAATTCCGACGAAAACACAAACTTTAGATGCGTTTTCATTTTCGTTTTCGAAATTAAAAAAAAACATTTTCGAGATTGCAGTCAATGGACTTGCTACTTACGCTGCTCCCTTTGTTCTCGTAATGTTATCACCAAGACTGAGAAGGAGACTATTCTTCTGCAGACATAAATTGCCCTCATTGGTCTGGCCCACGACTCGAAACGTTGATTAAATATTGAAATATCGAAAATAAATGTGTCTATGTAATGCGATTTGCATGAAGCGAAAACAATGATTGCTTGATATATATATTTCCGTTGAGTATCAATCTCAACAGTATGTCTCACTCTGTACTCTCTCTATGCCTCTCGTCCGTCTCTCTCTCCCCCCCCCGCCCCGATCAATCAATGGTATCACTCGCGACAGAGCGATAAGATTGCGCGCGTTTGACTTAATGCGAGTGCGAATGGGCAGTTGGACAGGTACTTTTCTTGCCGCCCTTCCTTTCGTTTTCTATCGTATTTTTTCCTCGGTAGTTGTCTTTACAATCAGCTTTTTGCATCTATCGCGAAAGTAGGACTATCATGGTCGTTCTATCTTTTCGCCGAAGTCATTTCCCTCCATTTGTCATGCATAAGTACCGATAGGGCATGCGACATGGAGATTGCGAAATCAGAATCAGAATGTCCCGGCATCGCGACGACGTCGTTTGCGTGGACGGAGAGGCATCAGAAACCGACGACGAGGGAGAGGCTACAACACATAGAGTACCCAAGGTGTGTACAATGTTTCGGAATGTTTCCCTTGTTTAAAACGTGTTCTCTGTAAGAATGGGACGACCCACTACAGGGGGTGGCACACGACTTCAAAATGATCGAACCACTTATGATACAAAACCTACTTATGATACAAAAAACTCCAATGGCACGATCTCCGGCTCACGATTGCATTGGTATGCGCAGATAATCTGAAGAATGAGAGAATTACTTGCAATATGCATGGTGTCACCTATGAGTAAGGTATGTAAAACCAGGTCAATTTCCCTTATTGCAGAAGGACAATGACGGGGTTGTGGGAGAATTGATCGGAAAATCAAATCATGCATGCAGTTCAGAAGATCATCAGCCAGTCCTAATTAATCCAAATCGAGAGTGCACTTCAGATAGTTCAATCTTCCTACTATCGCGATGAAAACTGCGTGGACGGTGAGGCTTCGGAGACGGACGATGAGGAGGAGAGTGAGGCGGCCAAACCGAGTGTACGTGGATAATAACAGTTCTTTATCACTTTTTTGACACACGGGGATAATTCGCAGGATATGAGTAACGAGCGACAGCTGGATGTAGCTGATTGGTGTATTCTGTAACTACGTATTATTTTTTTTTCAGGGATCGACCGCAAAGTACAACCATCTGGATGTCAGCGGAATCAAGATCATCGAGAAGATTAATGAGTGAGTACTTCGTCCAGTTAAATTTGTCAAAATTTCGTTTTCACAATTGGGTTCTCTTATTGGAATGGTTTTGTATCATTTTCAGATATGTTTCATGTACATAATACATACGAGCTATACAGTGTGCATGAAACATATCAGAAAATGATACAAAACCATTCCAATAAGAGAACCCTAGTTCACAATTGAAAAGTTTGTTTAGTATTTTATCTTATCCGCCTACCAGTAATCGAATTCGTTCATACAAATTGATGTTGAGATCACTGCGAAACATACTATTGTAATACGACACAAGCCATACAACACAACATTTACACAATTAAATATTGAATTTTGCTTTAGCGCGCCTCCCGAGCACCCTCTGGTATCTACCAAGTGGCGGGCAATGGTCATGGCAGTGGACAATCAGCGAGTAAAAGTGCGTTTTCAACTCACGTTTTCGAATACCGGAATGTCTTTGTTCTGTTGTTATTTTTTGTTAGCGCGACAGGCGATGATGAATCGAATTAAATTTAACAACTTGCTGATGATTACATTGTGAAACATACTAAAACAAAAACAAAAAAAAATTTTGAAAAATTACATTTCGACATGTGGTAGATAGTGTCTTCTGCACATTCTCGATCACCGCTCGACTAATGATAAAGTCTGTGATCTAAAGGTACAGATAACCTGATTTGCGACCATAATTTTCAGAATCGCCGCAAGCAGCTCATCGAAGTGAAGAAGCTCGAGAAGCAGATTGACACGCGATTCGCCGCGTTGCAGGTGCTGTTTGATTGTTTTCAGATGCTTTAATCGAAACAATACATTCTGCTTCCGTTCATAAATTGCCCGGAAATCGTGAGGCATATCTTCGAGACTCGGAGAGGATATGCATACAAGTTGGAGAGTATATAATGAGCTTGATCTCCAGCATTCTGGTCGCACGATTCGTTCTGCTACGGACGCGCTGCTCAACATCGACGCGCTGTTCGAGAAATTGGACAAGAACTGCGAGGAAATTCTGAAGAATCGCAGAGACGACAGCTAAGAAAATCAATAAATTCTGATTTGTGATCACAGTGGACAATTTTGATATAAAATATTTATCCAAGGTAGCGCAAATATAGAATTCTTCCACACGAGAGATATTACACTGCTCGGAACGTCATCTGAAATTATGGGTTTTGTTGGATGATTTGAGCAAACCATTCACTATTTCGAACATGTTTCGTTCGCTGAACGATAAAAACGTGAACTAAACGATTTTTAAATACTAGAAATGCTCACCATCAATCCCCGCACATTCACTGCTCCTTTCGGTTGCCAGGATACCCTCATGAAGTTGGACGAGGTGGTGCGGTAAGCTTTGTTGCTTAGATCTCCCGTTACACTATAACATGTGCACATTTTCTGATAATGATTTATTTGGTCCTTCTGAGTATGTATAGATTACGTGGTAATTATCAAAGAAAAATAATGTTAATATTGTACTAACGAAGTAGGAGTTCCACCAATGTAGCCCTCAGTGAGCACGAGTCGATCGCAGCACGAGTTCGCCTCGAGTTGGATGATCTGAAAGATGTTTCCCCTTTTGGTTACATTTTTTTCGCATGCATGGGTATGTTTCAGGATCACAAAAATATAATTGTTGTGTAAAGGCCCTTGCCTTGTACCCTTACTCAATTACCATACGTGTAGACTAGACTCGCCTCTTCCCTCGTCTAGTGCAGACTGCACTCTCCCCTCCTCTCCCCATTGTCTATTAGCATGTCACCTGTTAATGACCTTGTCTCGCATATTCAAGACGAGTCCGCCCGACTCGTCTCTCGCCCTCTCTTCTTCCTTCTACCCTGTTTCTCTTGTATTGAGCGGTTGCTCTCTCTTTTGCCCTGCGATTAGGCTTGGTTCCCTCTTTGCTCTTGGAGTACGGGACAGGCGACTACACAATAATAATTTGAGATGACATTGGCAATATTTGGCCCAATTCCAATTCAAAAATCGCATGGTGTAAAAGTTCAGGGAATTATTTCTTTTCAAGGTCCCGAACTCGATTGACTACCTGCACTTCCACTCTCCTACCCGAGTCGACGGATAGGATGAGGCGCTGCTCGATTTTCTTTCTGCCCTTCTGAGTGCGTGACAGAAAGTGAGCTTGAAAGCAGTGAGGTCTCACTAGTGGTAGTGAACCGTTCCGAGACTGTACTCACTCGATAGATAGCACACGTGTCACAAGAATGCCTGATGGAGCGAGTGGGACCGGCGGAGATGCAAATGGAGAGGCGATGCAAATGATCGCTCAGATGCTCGCGGCACAGAAAGAACAGAATGAACTGTTGAGAGCACAGATGGAGAAACAGAATGAGGCCATTCAGGTGCTGCTGAATGAGAGACCGGAGAGAACGGAAGCGAGGTCGGAGATGTCGGAAGGAACCAGACACAGAGGACCGAGCATCGAATCTCTCGAGAAACAGATCAAGAACTTCTCGTATAACCCAGAGGATGGGGTGACATTCGACACGTGGATCGATCGTCACAGAGAGATATTCGAGAATGATCTGGCGGAGATGGTTGATGGTGATAAGGGAAGATTACTGCTGCGTCACGTAGATGACAAAGTGTACAAGCAGTTCACGGATCACATCAGACCGAAGAAACCATCGGATCTCAAGTTCGAAGAGATCATCACGAAAATGCAGGATTTGTTTGGAGACAGAAAGACTGTATTCGAGAAGAGACTAGACGTGTTCGGTCTCAAGATGTCAAAGCTGAAGTGCAATGATATCAAGGAATTCTCAGCGATCGTGAACAGAGTAGTGGAAGAGGCAGATATCAAGGACATGCCTCTGGAACAGTTCAAAGCAATTGTGATGTTGACTGGAATGGATCTTCCGAGACATACAGCAACAATGTTCCATGTGATGAATGAAATGAGATCGGAAGAGAAACCCACGATTGAGACGATACTCAGTGTGGTGAATGTGTACAAGGAAGTATACAGTGACTCTCATGCAGTGTCCAAGCAGAATGACCTCAAAGTGAATGCGGTCACAGGCAGTAAGGATAAGAAGAAACCGTGGCAGAGGAAATTCCAACGGAAAGTAATTGTTGATGGAGGCTGCAGTCGATGTGGTCATGATCACACCGATGCAAATTTCCCCTGCTACAAACTGCAATGATATTGGTCATTTCGCAATCAAGTGCACGAAACCGATCAAGAAGTTCAATGATAGAAAGCCAAGTAAGGTGAACCTTGTCTGCGGTGATCTTCCAGAGGATCTGGAACGTTTTGAAACCGATGCATTCCCGAGATGCGCCAATGGAACACCTCTCGAACTGACTGGGAAATGCCATCTCACACTTGAGTTGAATGGAAGCACTGCTCAGGGAAGTGTATACACTTCAGAAGAATCGGATAATCTGATGGGAAGGGACTTCATAGTCACATTCTTCCGATTGATTCCTCGTGAAGTGCGAGTGAATGCAGTGAAGAGTGACGACTCTTACGTGAAGTGGATTGAGAGGGAGTACAGTGACATCTGCAAGGACGGACTGGGAACGTGTGAGAAGGCTAAGGCGATGTTCCGCTTGAGAGAAGGATCGATTCCCGTCTTCTGCAAGAGAAGAGACATTCCCCTTGCCTTACTTCCCAAAGTCGATGAAGAGATTGAAGACTTCTTGCGATGAATGCAATCGAGTCGGTGGAATACCTCGAGTGGGCAGCACCCATCCTGGTGGTTCCGAAGCCGAACGGGAAGTTGAGAGTGTGCGTAGACTTCTCAACTGGTCTGAACGCGAATCTCGAGCCGCATAATCACCCGTTGCCGGTTATGACAGAGATATTCACTCGTCTGGAAGGATGCACTCTCTTCAGTCAGATCGATCTCAGTGATGCATATCTGCAAAATCCAGTGGAGGAGACGTGTAGAGATCTGCTTGGAGTGTGCACGCATAGAGGATTGTTCCGTTTCACGAGATTGCCATTCGGAGTGAGCGTAGCTCCTGGAATCTTTCAGAAGGCGATGGACACGATGCTTGCCGGTTGTAACAACGCCCAGGCGTATCTGGATGACATCGTGGTCGGTGGAAAGAACAAGGAAAGTCACGACATGAATCTGAAGAGAGTACTCGGGAGAATCAAAGATTATGGATTCAGAATTCGACCAGAAAAGTGCTCATTCGGAATGAGTAAAATCAAGTACCTCGGATTCATTATTGATCAAGCTGGAAGAAGACCAGATCAAATACGCCCAGATAGAGAAAGAAGGACTGGCTCTGGTTATCGGAGTGACGAAGTTCCATCGATACCTATTTGGAAGGAGATTTGTGATGCAAACGGATCATAAGCCCCTCCTGACGATATTCGGATCGAAGAATGGAATACCGGTGCATACAGCGAGGAGACTGTATCACTGGGCGACGATCTTGTTGGGATATAACTTCACGATGGAATACACTTCACGATGGAATATATAGGAGAGTTTCGCTTATGCAGATGCACTCTCTCGATTGATGGTTGATTCGAGAGATGGACAAGATAATGAGAATGTGCTCGAAGATGCAGAGACACTCATCGTGAGAATAATCAGAACCAGCATCGAGAAATTGCCTGTGACTTCTGAGGATATTAAATACGCGCTATCGGCGGACCAGCTGCTGTCTAGAGTCAGGAATTTCCATCTCACAAGATGGCCGAATGAGAAGACTCTCCGTGAGGATAGTGAATTTGACCAACTGAAGCCATTTTACTCAAGGAGAATGGAGTTGGCGGTGGTTGACGATTGTCTAATGGTGAACAATCGAGTCGTAATTCCCAGATCGCTCATCAAGGAAGTGCTGAAAATGCTGCATGCAGGGCACCCAGGTGTTGTCAGAATGAAGTCGATAGCTCGACAGGTGTGCTACTGGTATCGGATGGACGGAGACATTGAACAAGTTGTTCTTTCGTGCGATCAGTGTGCACAGGCACTCAAGAGAAAGACGAAGGTGCCACTCGAACCATGGCCGAAGACGTGTGATCCATGGCAGAGAATCCACTTGGATTATTGCGGTCCTGTGGACGGTAAATATCTCCCGGTCATAGTCGACTCATTGTCGAAATGGCCCGAAGTCGTGGTGACATCGTCGATGACGGCAGGCGCCACAATTCGTATTCTGAATAAATCGATCGCCAGGAACGGCCTCCCCAGAGTGATAGTGACAGATAATGGCCCGCAGTTCAATTCGGATGCGTTTAATCGTTACTGTCGTGAACGTGGAATTATCCATATGAATACTCCTACGTACCACCCTCAGAGCAATGGTCAGGCGGAGAGATTTGTCGATTCCGTGAAGAGAAGTTTGCTGAAGCAAAAGGGAGAGCGATCACTCGAGGAAGCTCTCCAGCTGTTTCTCTACAACTATCGGAAAACTCCAAATCCCCAGTGTGATGGGAAGACACCTAGTGAAATGATGTTCGGAAGGAACATTCGATCAGAGGTGGATCTCATGAGTCCCATGAGAGTAATGACTGGAAACGATGAACGGATCGACCGAATGAGGGAGAGATTCGATCAGAAACACGGTGCGAAAGCACGATCGTTCAAGATTGGAGATAATGTCTTGTACGATATGCAAGTTTCTCCGAATGGTCGGAAGTGGACTAAAGGGATCGTGAATGGTCGAATCGGGAAGACCATGTACGAAGTGACACTGGATGATCGAACAGTGAGGGCACATGCCAATCAGCTGAGAATGAGAATGGACTCTGATCGATAGATCGAGTATGTGACTAATCCAGTAAGGGATGATGAGGCACAAGTTGATGACGTTGATGTGACGGACACGAAGGCCGATACCGAGCAGATCGCTGGCGACAAGAAACTCGAAGAAGACCTCGGACTACGCGAACAGGACGATCGCATCAACGACCAGCCCGTGCCGAGAAGATCTACAAGGACGAGTGCACCACCGAAGAGACTCAATGTCAGTTTCAAGAACAAACGATACGACGAAGAATGAGTTCCCGACCAAAAATTCTTCAATCGTGGCCCATTGATTATTGCATCGTCGTAATTGTCTATTTTTTTTATCAGATTCACCCTCAGTTTGAATCTTGGAGGGAGGTGTTGTGTAAAGGCCCTTGCCTTGTACCCTTACTCAATTACCATACGTGTAGACTAGACTCCCCTCTTCCCTCGAGTCCGCCCGACTCGTCTCTCGCCCTCTCTTCTTCCTTCTACCCTGTTTCTCTTGTTGCTCTTGGAGTACGGGACAGGCGACTACACAATAATAATTTGAGATGACATTGGCAATATTTGGCCCAATTCCAATTCAAAAATCGCATGGTGTTCAGGGAATTATTTCTTTTCAAGGTCCCGAACTCGATTGACTACCTGCACTTCCACTCTCCTACCCGAGTCGACGGATAGGATGAAATCACAAGGGGTAGAGGCGTCGAAGGGGTAGCCGGGAGAGGTGATCTGTGAGCATGAGAGTTTTCTTTTTCGTGGGTTAACTCCTGATCAACAAAAATTTAAAAAAAGATAAAATCTGCTTACGATGTCTCCCTCTTGGAATGGTCCGGTCGAGCATTTCGGAATAGTGTTATTGTAGTTCTCTGAGAATGCATATTTAGTGAAATATTAACAAATAGCACATTCAGTTCAATATTATCAAAACCTCTTTGAATATTTAAACCAATTACGACAAATTTGCCCACGTTTTCTCTCACACGCTACTCCTTGTTTCGTAGAGCACATCGTATTCACCCACTGTCCTGACGTGCCCTGAGTGTCCATCGCGATGCAGCTGCCGAGATTCGGCATGGGGAAACCTGAAATGTGTCCTTGAATGGAACGATGTTCAGGAACGCACAGTTATGAGTCTGTACAATGATCAGCACAAAAGTATAACTCTAATTCTACGATATTCCGTTGGAAAACAACCCCATTGTGACTACACATACCAGTCATCTCGCAGAATTTACAAACCCGGATAGAAGTTATCGTAGTCCCATCGAGATCCATCAATCCATCCCTTCACTCCTGCTTGGGAGATGGTTCCTCCTAGATAGACTCCACTCGTGGCTCCTTTGGAGACGGCCAAGCGACGAACGAAGTTGTTCTCCTACAAGAGTCTCAATTTATTAAATATTAATCAATTATTTGCTCCCATCAGTCAAAGGATTGTATGATAAGAACTTTTTTGCACATGCATATTCTTAAAGATGTGAACCTGCGAGTTGTGAATCGACGCCAGATCAGCTCCGAAACTTTTGCAGATTTGTTGAGCATCTTGCCAGTTCTCAGCCGCGTTGGCGACCTGAGACAATTTGAGTGATTCATTCTGCTCGTCTATATCGTTCAACAATTGTTAGTTGTATCAGATGTCATCACAATATTATCTTAATTTAACATTAAAATCAATGCAATACCTGATAGCACATGCGATCCTCCTTATCATCCTCGAAGCTAAAGCATCCATCCGGGGCGGGAGTGGGCAGAGGAGGCAGCTGCTTCTCACAGTATATCTTCGTCGTGTACTGCGTTTGACTGTTGCAGACTGAACTGATTCATTTCGAATTGCGCAGTGGTACTACACTTGCGTAGCAGTGTGCTCAGGTGTTCTCTTGCAGTGTTCTCATTACTTAGGTGGCCTAGTGGTGTTCTCAAACGATTAAAATCTCGAAGACGGTAAGCTATCGTTTACTGCTTGTATTGAGATAGTGAAAAAATGTTACGTTTCCTATAAACTTGATGGTATGTAACGACGGTAATGCAATGAACTTACCGAAATCCCAGTATCCATCGGCCTTGATATCCCATGAGCATCCGCCCTTGCAAGGCAGATCTAGTGCTGCAGAAAAAGACACATACATGCACGTGTTCCATAAATACACATATCGAAACTGTCTATGCGAGCACCTTCATGCATTCGATTAGTACAGTGCGCAATTCTGGTAATGTTCTCCTCATTCTGGTTGCATTTACAACAGGTCAAGCTGCGACAGAATGCAGATACGATTACTCGACTTGCACACTCTACGGGATAGTCGATCATACCCGGATGGTAGCTGGGTGGTCTGTAGTTGACGGCAGAACCGTCAGTCCACTTCCACTTTCCGCCAATATTGTCAGCGCTGCACACCAGCGCTGAATTTCGCGCACTCGTAACCAAATGCTGAGGCAAACGGGGGCTAGGTCGGATAAGCTTCCGGATGATAACCACAATCAATGCCCTTCTCCAGTATTTTCACAGCACAGTATTAAGCTCCAGGCAGTCCACGGACAAAACCGAAAAGCGCACCTAATACTTTAATTTTCTATGAAACATGAATGAATCGACCACTTCCGTGCTTCGAAACAGATTAAGATCATTTGTGTTTCATCAAACACTATGAAATGGAAACGGTTTTAGATACCCAATTGTTCTAGGTTTCACAATTGGTTCATATTAAAACTCGATACAGTAAGCTAAAATTCCATGCAAGAGCAGCAGGAGCGCGAAATGAGCTTTTGCTTTTGCACGGGGCTTAGTACTGTGTCAGAAGGCTTCCTGACAATTTGTGCATATACTCGTAATCATATAGTAGGGTAAACGATTTGGTTATCATCGGGAAATGCATATTCCGACCCAGTGCCAGTCAGACTTACCGATCAGTAGCCAGCCTCGCGCCTTCCAGTACTGTTGTTGCTGAAATAGTACATGTTTCTTTTCTCGGAAGTTGTGCATCTCTAACGAATCATACTTTAGTTCACTTAAAAAGATACTTTCTACTACAAATTAGAATTGGGAAACGGGAAACGATGTCACAGTCTAGAATGAGGAAACTGTGGTGTCGTTTTTCGAACTCAAATAAGAATTCTCACTAAGGTTCCCCTTTTTAGGCGTTTTCGGGCATTTTTTGCATCATGTTCATGAAACACACCTCCTCATTGTGAATGATGGGCGGGAGTGACTTGACCTCCTTGCACTTCTCAATCGCCGTATTTACAGCCCGATGGTCCCAGTAGAGGTCCATCGTCGTGTACAGCCCCCGGCACTGGCCGGCGCTGACCAGGTCGAAACCGGCCGGACAGGAAGAACCATAGGCGAGGTCTGAGCACATGGACAGGTAAATTATTTCCCGTCTCCAAGCCTGGGATCACGGTAGAACTCTCATATTCGGAAGTATTGCAAGAAGTACGTTGTGCCATGACAATTATTCAACTGTCTGGTTTCAAGTGAATAATGATAACAAACAATAACGAAAATTCATTGAAAATACTCACATAATATCGAGAAAAGAACCAGCAGACTTCTCATTGTAACACGCGCGTGCGTATGCGGATCTGATGCGGATCTTGACGCCCTTTGTCCGCAATGATAACGACAAGATGAGAATTCAGGTGCAGAGAATAGAAAACGAAGGACTGCGATCAATGAAGAGAATCAGAGAGAAAGGCGATGCGAGATAATGGTAAGCTGACGAATGACGAATCCGTGTGTAATTTACGTGGTCAGCCAGATATGTGGCCCCAAAATGAAGACTTATGTGGCCATTGCACGTTTCAGAATATTTGTGAATGTTCGGGAATCAAGTTGTCAGGTAAATACCGAATAAAACGAACCCAAATTTGTATTCTTCGAATGACAAGTTTTTTCTTGGCCGTGGCCTATACGAGGTCCTAGACTGCTCGGAAGGTCATCTGAAAATTGTTCTTAACGATCCTCTTCGGGGGAATATACAATTATACAATACAAAAATATGATTATACAAATAAATAAATATAATTATAATTATACAATACAATTGTTAATTCGCGGGTAGTCCCTGAACTAACATTAGCGCGCTAATTAACTTTTTCTTACTTTATCATACTGTGAATCGGCTAGGTAATCGATTTACAGTATACTACAGTACCATCATTTGAATTGGCGGGCTTGGGCTTGCAGTTCAGGGACTACCCGCAAATTCAAAATTTTATTCCCGAAGAGGATCTTTAATTTTAGGCATTCCTTGCTAATGTAACTCACCATCATTCCCCGCACATTCACGCCCCCTTTCGGTTGCCAGGAGACCCTCATGAAGTTCGACAACGTCGTGTTGTATGCCTCATTATTCACTTCACCTGTCAGGCTGTAAAAACATTGCCAAATTGCAATACAACCGAATTCACGCTAACGCTCTAGACAAATGTTAAAGAGAAAAATAATACTTAGGTGGTATGCGAACTAATGCATCTTTCCTCCTTTGATATAAATATCATACACACATTTTTTTTCTCATCCGACTTAGTGCCGTTACTTACGTAGCGATGGTCGTCCCGCCAATGTAGTTGTCAGTGAGCACAAGCTTATCGCAGCAAGAATTCGCCTCGAGGATGATAATCTGGAATTGCCAATCTAGAACTCATTCGCATTTTTACAACATTACATTGCGTTCCAAACATATTTGCCAAATATCTTGTCCGGCTAAACATTCTTCACCCACAATCAATGATTGTCCTAAATAAATATATATTGTGACCTCCACTTCAACTCGCTTTCCTAGTTCGACGGAGATAATAAAATCGCACGGAGTAGAGGCGTCGAAGGAGAATCCGGGAGAGGTGATCTGCAATCATAACACAATAATTACTTTGAATTACTCACTGAGCACGGTTGTGTTTATTGTACGAAGTGCCTCATCAGAACAACAAGCATATAAAACGCTTACAATATCTCCCTCATGCCACGGTCCTCCAAGGCAACTCGGGGGAGTGTAGTTTTCTAAATAGCATCATTTATTCATTTTACTATTGTTGTGGAATTTTCAGAAAGGTATACATATAATACTCACGTTTTCTCTCGCAGGCTACTGCTTGTTTCATCGAACAGAGCGTGTTCACCCATTCGCCGGAAGTTCCCTGTGAGAAGGGATTGCTTCGATAGAATCCTTTCACAAGCATTCGCATTATCTATCATAGAGAACCCAAAGTATCGTAAGAGTTTGTACACAAACTCATTTCTTGCGAAGTACTACCTGAGTGTCCATAGCTACGCAGCTGCCGAGACCATTTATGGGGAATCCTGATTATAGTTTTGTATTTTTTTATTTTTTAGCATGAAAATGAGTCCACAAATTTTCAGAATCTGGCTAAAATGGAATCCCTATAGCGCACCTGGGTAGAAGTTGCTGTAATCCCACTTGCTGCCATCTATCCACAGTGGAATGCCCGATTGCGTGATTGCACCACCGAGAAACAATTCGTTCACTGCTCCTTTGGAGACGGCAAGGCGATGAACGAAATTATTCTCCTGAAAATTTCAATTATTATATGCTGATGAATATGTTTAGTTATTTATCATAAATATTTTAATTATTTATAAACATATGGTCGAAAATGTTAACCTTTGAGTTATGAATCGACGCAAGATCAGCGCCGAAGCTTTTGCAGATCTGCTGCGCATCTTGTCAGTTCTCACGATCTGAGGAAAATATGTTCGGTTGGTTTTTGCGTTCTAAATAATTGCTCCTGGTTATGCTATATCTGTGAATACGATTGTCGTTTTCAGTGTACATCTGAAAGTGCATATTTTACTGATGTACCTGATAGCAGACGCCATCGTCGCTATCGTCCTCGAAACTCGCGCAACCATCGGCTGAAGGAGTGGGCAGAGGCGGGACTTGTTTAACGCAGTAAATTTGCGTATCGAACTTCTCCCGGCCGTTGCAAACTGCAAAATACGACATAAATATTCTGAGTATAAATAAATAATGATTATGTTTAATGTTTATAAAGGGTAATTCAAATTTTAATGATACCATATTTTAAATTTACTAACCCATATTCCATTTTCCATCCTCCAGTATGTCCCAGGTGCATCCGCCCACACAATGCTTGTCCAGTGCTAAAACGCACAAATATTTCCATATATTTCTGCTCGTATATTTATCAATTTCAATTTTCATCAAAATATGTTACCTGAATGGTAGCTCGGGGGACTTGTAATCAAGCGGCGATTCATCAGTCCACACCCACTTTCCGCCGCTTTTGATTCAAATCAATGCTGAATATTACCAAATTCGTAGCAGAAATACATTTATTAAAGTTTTTATCAACTGATATATAGTGATGTGTGGGCAACATATTAATAAAACATACATGGAACACGGCTGAATTATAATGAGTTATCACTGTGCGGATTAAACTTACAGATAAGCAGCCAGCCTCTCTCCGTCCAGTACTGTTGCTGCTGAAATGGGCATATTACCATATTTGTAGCCAACGATTTCATATTCATGATAAAATATGTATCTATTCACGTTAGAGTTCGAGAAACGATACCACGCTCTCTACATTTTTATCACTCTCTATCATCTCGACCTGTCGAGATATTGCGTGGAATAGCATGGCATAATTTCTCGAACTCAAACTCAAATACGTCGATTGCTAACTACTAGAGTTCGAAATCCAACACTTCCCGACACCGCGGGTACCTGCGAATGAGGAATGAGAGGGGGAATTATCTCGGGTAATTCGTGCAAAATGATGAATTACCCGAGACAGCGCGAGTCAAATTGCGCTTTGTAATATTCGTAATTGCTCAATTTTGATCGCGAGATCGCGAAATCAACTTTTCCATTCATTTTTTTGTATTTCTCCTGTCTCACTCGGTTGCTATGAAACGATCTGCTCCATCACAGCCTATCCGGTTATTGTTTTTTCTTTATTTTTTCAATTCTTATTTTATTTCAGATTTTATTCTTATTTTATTTTATTTTATTTCATCTTCTAAAAGACTAAGAAAGGATTCCCCGGAACCTACTATAAAAAGGTTCGCTTGTTTAATTACCTTTAGACTTCTTTTTAAAAATGCGCTACAAAATTTCCAGCAAAGCAGCTCCTAAAACAAAGCGTGTAACCCGCGTTCAGTCGAAAGTTATGAACGGTGTCAATTCGTCCAATACTAACTTGAGGCTCGTTTGAGTTCTTTATTGCTTTCAACGACGATCATTAAGTTCGCTCTTGTCAATACCCGCTCGTACGAGATCACCAACCCCGAGATGGGAATCGTTGTCAGACGATGACGATGACGAACGGTGATCGTTGATATACATTCGGCACTTTTTTTTCATTATGCTGATTTAGTATTCCTCCCACCCAGTCGCATAGCCCACCTCTACCTGGACCCCAAAATGTGTTGGTAGATCAAAGTGATGTCGTGAATATTACACAACCCGCATCCAACAAGTTGCCTCGAAAGGACAAGGCTAAGGTATCAACTTGAATTACTTAGAATGCAATCCTTTTGCAGACCTCGGTAATCCACTCGGTTTTTTTACGACGAGGAACTTGGGACTGGCAGTTGTACTGTAGATAATTGCAAAATAACTCTATCTGTTTCGTCCGCATCAACTAGCTCCCAGTGTAAACACGTTGAGAAGAAGCACCCTGTGGAGTATGAAAGGTTAGATTTTTGAATGTTGAAATAAAAATACATTAATTCAGGTTTAAACACCTAGAGGGTGCGTCGAACCAAAAATGCTTAGTTAACAGGAAGCTAGTTGCTCTTTAGTTGCAAAAATTTAGAAATTATTGTATATTACCGTTCAGCGTACACTGTGGAGCCCATGTCCTGCATTTGCGTATTGAATCTGCCGTGAAAGCATGGAGTGGGAAGGATTCCATCAACTTGCTCAAGAAATTCGTAACGGCTCTCCATAAATCGCCGAGTCTTGTCAAAAATATGCACTGTGCGCCAGCCAACTGTGATTCATTTGAATCGTTTTATTAAGGGCTCAAATATCAGAAGGGAAGAACGCAAACGATATTCCCCAGCCAATCTGCACTAGATGGAACAGCACTTTTTCCATGCTGCGAGCTGTTGTCGACCCGGTATTTTTATTAAAATATGTGGTTATTACAATGTGCTTCTCATCAGACTAGCTCCACTAGCCGATTCTAGTGTGTAAATTCGTGCATAGCCGATGAGGCGAATAAGATTTCCGAAGAATCAGAACTACTTCTTAAGAAGACTTACAAGTTTCTTGAGAAGTTCGAGGCCGAAACGCGTCATGTGAGATACTATTTGTAGTTTTTGTTCATAGCAATGTTTCATTCAACTCATTTGGATCAATTGATTTCAGTTTTCTTCAAACTCAACGCCGGCGTATGAAATTGTTCCTTCTATTCTAAATCTTCTAACTCACTGCAATGGATACATGAGGGAAACCGGTGCAGTAGGAGAATTAGCTCAGTTAGTTATAGCAATAAATTGTGTCTCGGAAGCTAATTTTAGACTTGTTCATGTTGAATTGAGTAATAGATTAGACGAGTATCTGGCTAGTGACGGCACTCTATTCGCCTTATTTTTCGATAGCCGGTAATCTTCGCAACTTTGATTTAGAGTACACACTTAGTTTTACAGGTTCGTCTCAGAAGAATCCGTTTTGTCGATAAACAATAGAGAAAAAGCAATCGAGATTGTGAAATCTAAGAGTGAACAGTTCTCGACTGTCGAAACTACCAATCTCAACTCTTTTATCGCTCCTGGTATGAGACCATTGTATTATTATTGTAATTTGTTGTAAATTGGAATAGCAATTTTCAGAAGCTTCCCGCTACGCTTCCCTCAGTCTTAATGCAAACCAAATTAACCCAAATACTGATCTTGAGATTGAAATAAGTTCTTACATAAATCTGGTGAAGAGGGATATTCGGTGCAAGATCATGACACCTCATGCATTCTGGAAGAAGAACGAGCATAACTTCCCAACGGGTCCATACCAAAACGTCCCCCCTCTCTAAAAGGGTACTACCAAAACGTCCCCTCCGCGCGCTACCAAAACGTCCCTTACCAAAACGTCCCCTCTCTACCAAAACGTCCCCTCTACCAAAACGTCCCCTCTACCAAAACGTCTCCTAGCTCCCCCTCGCCATCCCTCGCCCTCCCTCACCCTCCTTTGCCAGTGGGTGTGAACACATGATCCCGTGTCGGTCAATTCAATTGATCTTTTCTCGGATTCATCCAACGATAGTGGAAGACTCTAAATTCAATTCAATTCAATTTATCACGTCAGGTAGTTATCACCAGATGAGGATAGGTCTTATTCTTCGGTCGTTGTATGCCACCAGTACGGTCCAAGGGATCTTCTTAGGTCATCTTTCCAGCGCGCTCTAGGCTGTCCTTGGGGGCGAATCTTGTTGCAAGGGATCCAGTCTGTAGATGCACGGCTCCATTGGTCCATTCCCATTCGTCCCAGCTTCCGGGCCCACTTAGTCTTCCTTCTGATCGCCTCTTGATTCCAGTCTCGCAATTTGGTCACATTACGGATATTCTCGTTCCTCCAACGATCTCGTATGCTGATTCCTAGCATCTTCCGCTCCATCTTACGCTGCATCACCCTTAGCCGCTCCTTATCACTTGCTCGTAATGCCCAGACCTCACATCCATAGAGTACGGTAGAAGATATCTTTTTACTCTAAATCGAACCCATCTAACCATAAAGGACGATTCCAGCTCTCCCCTCCCTTGTCCAATATTTGGAGGATTATCGATCAATGTGGGGAACTGAAAATTAAATAATTTTAAATATTCTGTTAAAATCGCTAAAAGTATTTTGAAATAAGATGAGTGGAAATAGTGTCTACCGAAACTGTTCGCTCTAATTTTCAACCTCTTCTCTTAAGGGAGACAAAGCCTTTAGATCTAGTCCGTTACATTCTCGCCGTCACACAGTAAAAACGTATTTAGTTATTTTTTATTTTAATCAAGAAGGTTAGCATCAAAAATGAAGTATCAGCATCAGGGTCTGCCGCTTGAAATTCACTTGCCGCTTGCCGAATTTGCCGAAATTACCAACACATTCTGCTGCTAAAGCCGAACAAGAGTAACAGTCGTCTGAAGTAACAACACTTGTCCTCTCTTTTTTAATCCGAATTGTGGATCGAAAAATCCTTACCTCCTATGTAGTACATAGCGTGTCAGATGGGTAATCAGGCTCATTTGCGTGGCCCAGCAATTCTAGGAGAGCCTCGCCCTCTCACTGTGTCTATTTTTCTCCCTTCGAGTCGGTCTGTGGAAATTCACCAGAATGGCGTCAAATTGAGGGGATCCGACAATAATATTATCTTGAAACATATCCTACTTATTAGATTCTGAAATAATTGATAGAAAATTTGAAAGATAAATCCTCTTTATCCTCTTTTTGACAAATCCTCTTTCATGCAATTCGATATCAATCGAGTGAAAATATTAGGGTGTCCAGAAATTTTTAAGAATGGCCATGTAAAATTGCAAAGCATAATCGATATTCAGGATTTAACAACTATATTTGTAAACAATTTAGTGAGGAATGGATTAATGCTAATTGGTCAGGAATTGCATCACCATTCCAGTTGCACAATTCATTTCATCACAATTATGAGTCGAAAAATACGGGTTATAGTATTTCATTAAATAATCTGTGATACATCCAGTTTTCGTTGGATAATTATGAACATCACTGTGGACGAATAGGGGTTAATGCACAAAAAAATTGCGTGGAGATCTCGATCGGTAAACGCCTATGAGAATTCGAAATCAACCCCGAATCATGAATTTCAGGGATTTTTGGACATTATCTAAGTTTTCTTCTCCTTATTTTCGGAGAGATCATTTCAAATAGCTTTACGAACAATCTCAATATGTTCTCTTATCAACAGTGAGATATTGTCATCGGAGTCCCTGCAGTGCTCATGAACGAATATAATATCCATTTTTTTAGGAAAATGTGTGCTACCAAAAGTAAACATTTTTCATCAATTTGTGATTGCTCGATAGAAATACATGATTTCATCACTTTCAAAAATAGTACTCTTACTCATGCGTATGTCGTATGTGTGTGAAATTTGGAATGTGTTCTCTCATTGAAATATACTATTTTTAAAATGACGGTTTAAAAGCGATTTTTGGCAGTTGTGATTAGTATCGCTCCATCAACTGGGCATGAACTACTTCTCAACTACCTCCATACATTAGCATCACGAAGTTATACTTATCGCTTATCATTAGAGAAAAAAATTGACAAACAAAAAATTCCGAAAAATTTCTGGACACCCTAATAGATTCTTTTGCCCACTCTAGAGACATCTTCTCTGAAGAGAATGAAGCTAAAAATATCGCGTTTGTACAGACAAGTGCCTAAACCCTTTGCCCAAAAATCAACCAAGACCTTCTCCCTGATTTATTTTCCATTCAACGGAAGCATGCGTAAATGTTCTAAAAACTCTTCCAAACAGCCAACATCGGCAGTTTTGACCACTCCGGAGACAGAAGCTACGAGTGCGACGTTTGTGCAGAAATATGCATACACATTTTCCTCACAAATCAACAAAGAGCTTTTCCTTGATTTCAGCCTCGTTCAACGGTAGCATACGCAAATGATTGAAACAAAATGCATTTTCGGTAGACACTATTTCCACTCATCTTGTTTCAAAATACTTTTAGCGATTTTAACAGAATATTTAAAATTATTTAATTTTCAGTTCCCCACATTGATCGATAATCCTCCCAATATTGGACAAGGGAGGGGAGAGCTGGAATCGTCCTTTATCGTTGGATGGGTTCGAGTTAAAGTCTTCCACTATCGTTGGATGAATCCGAGAAAAGATCAATTTAATTGACCGACACGGGATCATGTGTTCACACCCACTGGCAAAGGAGGGTGAGGGAGGGCGAGGGATGGCGAGGGGGAGCTAGGGGACGTTTTGGTAGGGGACGATTTGGTAGAGGGGACGTTTTGGTAGAGAGGGGACGTTTTGGTAAGGGGACGTTTTGGTAGCGCGCGGAGGGGACGTTTTGGTAGTGTCCTTTTAGAGAGGGGGGACGTTTTGGTATGGACCCCTTCCCAACACTCTCTCCCCTTGCTCGCGCCGCCCTCGCATTACCCGCATCAAGCACGGCTTCTGAACGCCTATTCAACTATGTCGGCTTGAATGTGACAGATAGACGCGGCAATCTGAAAGCTAGTAATCTGGAGGGAATGTTTTTTGTATCCGTTGAATGACATATCGGATCAGTGTAGATCGATTTGTGCAATGACTGAAACCCCCAAGGATATACAGGAGTATGTAACTATCCCTGATGAGGCTATTTTCGACGGAACTGACTAAGACTGAACATACATGATAATCCCTATTCGATGTTTTATGTGCAATGAAAGTTAATTTATGATAAAACTGTTAAAATATGAAGTGTTACTTGCTTAACCACATATTTTCCTCCAACTATCTCGGGTAATTGATGCTCACTCTCCAAAAGTCTCGGGTAATTGATTCATTTTCGAGTGAGATCTCGGGTAATTTCATTCTTCATTCACCGCTCGCGGGTAGCGGTCCAACGCCGAATTACCCGCCCCGAATTGCGCACTCTACTAACTACACGAGCATAATTTGTCATTTTTTTAAAAATTATATTCCTTACTCTAAATTTTTTCATATCACTGAATAAAAAAGCATAATAGACGAATACGTGGGGACGAACCTCGTCGTTGTGAATGATCGGCGGGAAAGCGCCGATTTCATCGCACTTTTGAATTGCCGTATTGACGCCTCGCTCGTCCCAGTAGATGTTCAGAGTAGTGTATAATCCCCGGAATTCTACGTTACTAACAAGCTCGAATCCATTAGGACACGATGAGCCCACGGCGATTTCTGTGATAAGCTATTCTTAGATTCTGTAAAAATAATTTTAAAAAATTTTAAAAAGCACTTTTATTAGAAAAAAAAGAGTGAACGAGCGCACACAACTTACGAAGGACGGAGAGCAAAAGCAGTAGGTGCTTCATTGTTGAATAAAGTGCGACTGAGAATCTGACTCGATCGTGTCGGCATTTATCACACTTATCAGATCGAGTTCCTTGTTAGGTAAGGGATGGAAGTCTCAGTGATCGGAGACGGAAGAGAGGTGTTATGTAGAATGAAGAGAGTGAGAGAAGAAAAAAGAAAGAACATCAATTGGGGAGTGTTAGTCTGACGAATTGATATCTCCAACGTATGCTTTGTATGGAGTGAATCTGTGATCGTGGTGATGATCATCTGGGCGTATCAACCATTCTTCTTTGAATACGATGATGAGTATAGTGGTGATGGACTAGATAGCTGGAGAGTAAGAGAAACGGAGGGAATACGAAGGTGTGAGTCAGAGTAGAAAGAAAGGTGAGGCCGAAATGGGTTGAAAGCCTGTCAATGGGAGTCCGTAATCAACTTCTGATTAAACGGTCGCTTACACACAATTCGCCCCCCTTTGATAACAATTCGATTCGTTTATAAACATGCATATTCAGTTGCGGTTCATCTTTGTCGAATACGTGTTTACAATCGAGGTTAGCAAGATGAAATGTGTTGTTAGATTCCTCTGTATGTGAACTAAAAGTATTCATTTTCGAATTATTCATTTAATTTGATATTGCTTATTTGCAAGCCAAACTTGAACATGTCACTGTAAATTTTCGACAGTTTTTATAAATCTGGGAATCCGGGCGATTTGATCGGTTGCAAGCATAAATCGAATTTATGATTTATCAATGTGTTCGTTACGAACATGAGTGCGTTAGTAAACATGTGTGATTCGTGTGAATGAGCGTACATGTAACGAGCTAAGTGCTGAACATTGCTTATACGCCACGGAAGGTCATCTGAAATGACTTCATCTTTCAAGCTCCTATCGTTCTTGATTACCGCGAATCCGTAGACATTGACTCCGCCATTGGGCACCCAGCTCACGAGCATAATGTGAGAGGTCGAAGTTGTGTAGGTCGCATTTTCGATTCCATTGCCTCCGGTAAGACTGAAATGAATTACACGTCATCGTGAAAATTCCAGGCGCGCACATCATATTTTCTCCAGCAATATATTGTATTGTTTAGTAATTTCAAACTCCTAATAATACTGTTGACCATGATATTTTGAACATTTGTACACATATTTTACTCACTTGGCGAGCACGTTCCCGCCAATGTATCCATCGTTGATGACCAAATAGTCGCAGCATGAATTAGCATCGAGGAAATGAATCTGCAGACCGATATACCAATTAACGATTAATTATTACCCAATCGATTAGTAAATCATAAGTTTACCTCGACCTCGACCTTCTTTCCCTCATCGACCATAAGATAATAGTCGCAAGGTGTAGATGCGGTGTAAGGGAATCCGGGTGAAGTGATCTACAAAATACGTGTCAATGACTTTAAGCAAAAACACATGCATGAGCAGTTAGATATGCGGGCACCTAAGGTGGATTTTTTTCTTCAATAAAATCTGAATCTAGGGTAATTTTTAGGGGAATCTAAATTTGATCATACATATCTCACCATTGTTCCCTCCTTCCATGGATCGGTACTGCAAGTAGACTCGATTTTTGGTTTTTCTGAATTTTGTATGATATAATGATGGATAAGTCGCTATTTATTATAAAAAAAGTAATTATTTCAACAAAAAAAAACTAACTCTGTCGAATGCACGCGACTGGAAACTGTTCTGAACAGTCTGAATTCTTCCATGTCCCATTTGGAGTAGAGGTATCCAAAGCGATACAATCGCCGAATCCAGCCTTGGGGAATCATGAAACCAAACGATAAAAACAAGTACTGTTATCACAATTGTTTTAGTTAATTATTTAAATTGAACAATATTTCATAAAACAACATTGTATCTCATTTCTACTATGATCATTGATGGCTTCCTTTTAATATAATAAATCTAACCTGGGGCGAAATTATCGTAATCCCAATCCGAACCATCGATCCATCCATAATTCGTTCCTTTTCCGGACGCCGTTGCACCAATAAAGATTCCGTGGATTGCTCCTTTGGAAATGGCTAATCGACGAATGAACGAGTTTTCCTGAACATTGAATACTGTCATCCAGTGAACACAATATATAAAGATTAACATAGAAAATCGATATGTGACGCCGTACGGACAACCCTATTATGCGAGTTCTCAATCACCTGTGCATTATGAATTGATGCAAGATTTGATCCCAGTTTGAGACAAATCGACTGAGCATCTTGCCAGCTCTCAGCTGCTGTGCCGACCTGCAACTGCTTTATGTAAATTACAACTTTTGATATTAGAAGGATATACACAACGGAGCTATACACATGACACTTTAGGGAAATGTCGGTGTTTTTACAAGTGTGTTGCTAATTCGGCACCGTTCGTGAGCGCGCTCATGACGACTCCATCTCGAAAGAGTTCCGAAAGACCAGTTGTCAAACGATATACGAAATTTAAATTGTGTTTCGAAAGCAACAGTGCCGAATTGGTGCAAATCAACGTTTCCCATACATGCCTTGCAAAAAAACAGAATCACTCCATCCAATATTACAAATTTGCAATCGTGCAAACTAGAAAGTGGCATATTTCGTAATTTGTATATTGTATACCTGATAGCATACTCCATCCTCATCGTCGTCTTCGAAACCATCGCAGCCATTATCAATTGGAAGAGGATGAATTTGAGTAGTGCAGTATACGTACACATTGTATGGATCATGATTAGTGCATAAACCTGGAACATCCATTCTCGTACGACTTCGTCTTGTCAGGTAGCTAGTATTTACCAAGATGCCAGTTTCCGTTGTTCGAGGACGACCATAGATTCCAGCTACATCCTGGCGTACAGGTCTCAACCAATGCTGAATTATGTATTGTATTTGATATTGATGTATTAAGCATGTAATTTACCGTGGTCATAGACATCAGGCTTGAAGTCTACTGGAGAACCATCTGACCATTCGTATCTCATCGAACTGATATTACACACCAACGCTATGTTGAATAGGTTATTCAAATAAATTAGCAAATTAATACCCAACGTTAGCATATCGTCACCGACCACAGTATCCTTCTTGTTCATCCAGTACAATTGATGCTAAATGTATAAACTGTATGTAACGCACTTTCTCGAGATATTGAAAATGTGTGAGAACAATTGTTAAAATATTATTTTATTTGTCCGATATTGGGATAATGCTCATATGAAGACTACGAAAAATAAAACACAAAAAGTGAATGTATATGAAATTTTTAAACAACACTTAGCGCATTCTAAAGAGGAACAAATTCTGATGTTTTCAAATTTTCGGAACACTCATGTGGAAGTCTGGGCTCATAGTGGGGAACAGTTAAAAACAGGAATTTTGTGAGGCATCCCTAAACTCACATACAGCCCAGACATCTACATAAGCGTTCCGTAAAATCGAATCATCAGAAGTTCTTAAATTTTCTCCTCTTTCGAATGCGCTAGGGCTCGTTTAGAAACTCCATATACATTGAGCGACCTCTCATTGTAAGACCGAATTTATCGAGATTCCATTCCTAAAAAGCTGTTCGCATTTCTCACCCAGGGAAACGGTTATCAGTTGCATGAGAATCCATAAAAGAAAATCGGGCCAAATTCCCTCACAAGCAAATACTGTTATCAGCAATACTCGGCGCTATGTTAACGATGCTCCTCTAGTCATTTATCATAATGTCTAATCGATTCACAAGTTCGAACACATAAATTTTGGCGGAAAAGCACAATTACTAAATTGCCTTTAAGTTAATTATCATTACAGTCGTTATAATTTGAGCGAACACTTAGTGTGGGAAATCATGATGTTGCGATGTTCGTGCACGTTATATCAACGGATATTTGGTATCTGATATGTCTCTTTCAACGCCTCGACAATCAATCACAACTTTATCAGATCACCTATTCGATAGACGCAATGAGGTGGAATGTCGTGTTGCTCGTTACTTGCAGGTCGATCGGACTGGAATTAAAGCCATTTCAACAAAATTCTGATGGATTGTCTCACGAATGGCATCGAGTAGCAGTGAGACCGCTTGGGCTGGGTCCTCATTCGACTGTGTGAGTGTGAAATGTGGAGATGATGCAAGAGAGGACAGATCAATATCTCCTCCATCAGCCCTCGTTCCATAACCGAGAGTGATAATTGTGGACGACTCCTTCAACTGAGAGGCCAGGCCAACAGCTGAGAGAACGCCTTCGTCGCTGAAAATATGAATTAGGGAGTTGAAAGGATTAGGCGAATAAAAACTAACGAATTAGCGATTATGACAACTATTTGGTGATTCCGGCCGGGGTTGTTGATGACTGATTGAAGACCACTGAATTTTAGTATAACCTATTTGAATCAAAATGCGAACTTACTCCGCAATTTCCACACCCGTAGCAGTTTCCGGTGGATTGAAAATTTTGAAGAAGATGGGAAGTTGGGGACTAGTCAGCAGAATCCATTGGCTCGGCGGATAGGAATCCTCACGAGGAAAGGGGAACAAAGCGCCGAAGGCAGATGACCCGGATTGCTGCACTTCATCACTGCCCAGTATTTTGGAAATTATATCTGTGTTTCGAGCCTGAAAATAAGTTAAATTAACACTACTTAATTAGAGTTAACCGTTTCTCCGTAGTTCAACTGATATACGAATGCGATCGATTGATCATCGAGAAAGTAGTCGCACTTGGGGGCAGTTGTCGGCATCGTTGGAGCGATGGCTCGAAATGTCATCTCAAATGCCATAGTAGATTTTTGAAGAGTTCTTTCTTTCCCATGATTCATTCTGAAGCGTTTTATCGGTTTTCTTTTGACCAGGATCATACCACAGCTCCCATACAACAAATCAGTCTGCGTACAAGCCGTAATCATGCATAGATTTTCAAAAAAAATCTGGGTTTTCACCATCAGTCCGGGTACATTCACACCTCCATTCGGATCCCAGGTCACTCTCATGATATTAGACGTAGTGGTTGTGTACTTCTCATTGTTCACGTCACCAGTCAGACTGAATAAGGAAAAATTGTACATATAAATTAGAAAACTCATTACTTTGCAATCACTTTCCCGCCAAGATATCCGTCGTATATAAGCAGGTAGTCACAACAAGTGTTAGCTTCGAGAAGAATAATCTACATTTTTGGTATAATTATGATATGAAATCTGCATAATTTCTGACTTCGACTTCAACTGTGTTACCGGGATCGACCTTGAGAAAAAAGTCACAAGTCATAGACGCGCTGAAGGGAAATCCAGGCGAAGTGATCTGCAACATTCAACCTGACATATTCAAAAACATTCCTCACAATCTGGCCTTCTTTCCATGTGTCCCTGTTGCAAGTTGCGTTCGGTTCGACGATAACTCGTTCTGAATGTAAGTTATTGTATACTGCTGACTAAATGTTTTGTCTTCTAAATAATATTTTTAACAGGCCGTCCACGAGACAACGGAACAGGTCTCGGATGGTAAAAAATAGAATATTCCGGCAATTTTTTTCTGAAGTGGGAGTCCAAAGTTTTTTCTGAAGTGGGAGTCCAAAGCTAATGTTCTAGGTCGGTTTTGAAAAAGTTACAGTAACCCACCATTTTTTGGGTCGAAAAAATCGATATCTAAGAATTTCACGAGATATAGATTTTCTGGTGTGTTTTCACTCGTAAAAAACGAATTTCCTTATTAGAGCTCACGAGACGTCGATCTAAAAAATATAGGCCCAAAAAACCGATTTTGTCGTCGAAATCGGCATTAATTTGATCATAACTAATTTGGATGCCCCCTGGGGGGCGTATTTGCATTCCAGTTTCGGAATCTACGTGCAAAAATGTATATAATATCATTTTTTCAGATTTTTTAAAAAAAGGGTATTTTTCAGAATTCGCATCCAAAGATAGGATTCGCTGTTTGGACAAAACCTGTAGATCAGATCAGAGTAGGTATAGAGACCTGAATCTTGCATCGAAATGTAGAGGAGATCAATCTGAACATTTCATCTGTTGAAAGTGAGTTTCTATCTTTTCGTTGAAGCGCGCTACAGAGCCTGGAAATTTGCAAACACGATGCTGGACGCGCGCGAGAGAGCGCTAAATCAGGGGGAGGGAGAGTGAGGCCAGTCGGCGAGAGTGCGCGCTCTCGGGGGGTTCTGGCCCGATATTGCTAACTTCAACACTCTGTAGCGCGCTTCAACGAAAAGATAGAAACTCACTTTCAACAGATGAAATGTTCAGATTGATCTCCTCTACATTTCCGTTCAAGATTCAGGTCTCTATACCTACTCTGATCTGATCTACAGGTTTTGTCCAAACAGCGAGTCCTATCTTTGGATGCGAATTCTGAAAAATACCTTTTTTTTAAATCTGAAAAAATGATATTATATATATTTTTGCACGTAGATTCCGAAACTGGAATGCAAATACGCCCCCAGGGGGCATCCAAATTAGTTATGATCAAATTAATGCCGATTTCGACCGACAAAATCGGTTTTTTGGGCCTATCTTTTTTAGATCGACGTCTCGTGAGCTCTAATAAGGAAATTCGTTTTCTACGAGTGAAAACACACCAGAAAATTTATATCTCGTGAAATTCTGAGATATTTTTTCGACCCAAAAAATGGTGGGTTACTGTAACTTTTTCAAAACCGACCTATAACCTTAGCTATTGGTGCCTGTGTTCCTAACTTTGGACCCTCACTTCAGAAAAAAAATACCGGAATATTCTTTTTTCTACCATCCGTGGACCCCTCCTATTTGTTACGTTTTCTCGCGGACGGTCTGTTAAAAAATAACAAAAAAAATATCATTCGAGATCGGTTTCCAAAGAGTTGAATCACGCGAAGAATCGCTGAAACTCACCATCGCGAACGCATGCGACTGGTAGCGGAGTGGAGCAGTCGATGTTCATCCACTGCCCAGCGGACGTTGTTGTATCCATTGCAACGCATCCACCGAATCCAGCCTTTGGAAACCCTGCATTTCGCAATTCACAATCTTAATCATGTACTCGCAATATCTCTCTATGTCAAATGTCATCTGAGAATACTGCGTGAAAATGCATGATTACTTACCAGGGAAGAAGTTGGTGTAGTCCCAATCTGTTCCATCAATCCAAGTGAAGTCGTTGCCCTTTCCAGAAAGTGTCGCGCCGAGAAACACGCCGTTTACTGCTCCTTTAGAAACTGCCAAACTTCGAATGAATGAGTTTTCCTGCGTAAATTCAAAATATAATGTTTTATAACGATTCTAAAATACACCGGAAAATTGTGAATCGATGCCAAATTAGCTCCAAGTTTTCGACAAATCATCTGAGCTTCTTGCCAGCTCTCAGAAGTTGAGCCGACCTGAAAAATAGCTATCACCTAAACGAGTTAATCGAACTCACTAACTTGATAGAAAAAATATTATCGTCGCTATCTACTTCGAAGCCTTGGCGTTCAACGTCATCGAGTTCTGGTTGCACCATTTGCTTTGTACAGAAAATATCGACTAACAACACGCTCCGACCTGAAGCACAACCTGAAAACTATGATTAAGTAATTTTTTCTTATTATTTTTCTCACTTTCGCTAAATTTAGCTAAAATTATGCTAAAAGTACGTACTTACGAACCAGCTGCCATTGGCATCCAGGTCAGCGCTATATGCCGGATTGTTACACGGTTGTGTCAAATCTTTAAACATCTTTGCATGTGCAAAATCAGTTTATTTGCTACCGATGTTCACTCCATTTGGCGATATATAGTCCAAATCAGATCCATCTGCCCATTCCCATCGTGATGTACTGGCATTGCAGATCAATCCTTGATCCATTACGCTTTTCTCACAATAACAAGCCAAATTACCTATCAGTATCCAATCTTCCTCTTTCGTAATCCAGTACTGTTGATCCTGGAATAAACACGCTTTTACGAATTCCCTAGCATTTGATCGTGTTGATGCCTCATTAAAATTGTATGGAATTTCTATTGCCCAAACCCACCTCCTCATCATGGAGGGTGAGGTCATCTTCTGAGGTCATCTCGCCAACGCGTTCTCTGCTGACCCTGGGGACGGCTCCTGTTGTAGGGGATCCATACCGTAGTCGCTCTGGTCCACTCATCTAGCTCCATTCTCCTAATCTTCAACGCCCACTGAGCTTTCCTTTTCAGCGCTTCTTTGTTCCAATCCCGCACTTTCTTCGCATTGCGCACGTTCTCGTTTCTCCATCGATCCATCAGTGTTATTCCCAACATTTTTCGCTCCATTTTTCTTTGAGTCACACTAAGCCGTTCCTTTTCACTGGCTCGCAGCGCCCAGACTTCTGACCCGTAAAGCACTGCTGAAGAGATATAACTTTCGAAGAGTCTCCTCTTAGTCTTCATAGGGAGCAGGCGAGAAGAGAGCAGAGTAGAGAGCTTGGACCAAGCAAGCCATCCCAGGCGTATCCGGTGCTCAATTTCATCCGAGTGATCGAGGGGGAGCGAGATTCTCCCACCAAGATATGTAGTGGAAGGGACAAAGTTGAATGTCAGATTGTCGATTGTAATGGGTGCTCGAGTGGTGCTACACGATGTGAGAAGAACGGTTTTGGAAGCATTTACTTCTAGACCGACGCGTGAGCATGCCTCCATTAGCTTCCACAACATTCGCTTCAGTTCAGGCCTTGACTTTGCAATTAGGACGATGTCATCCGCGTACTCAAGGTGGCTTAGCTTTCTCTTATCAATCTTGAGTCCATCGTTCTCCCAATCGATGTCATTCATTGCTGAGCGAAGGACTACATTGAACAAGCGAGGGGAAAGGGTGTCGCCTTGACGAACTCCTCTTCTGATTCTGACTGGGACGAGATCCTCGTTGACTCGGATGAGGGTTGTCGAGGACTCGTAGAGGCGGCGGAGGAGGTGGATGAGGGTAGGATGGACCCCAGATATCCATAGGGATTGCCATACCGCACTCCATTCCACACAATCGAATGCCTTACGGAAGTCCACGAAACCGAGATACAACGGAATACCGTATTCGTGGCCACGCTCTGCTACTTGCTTTACAGCGTGTAGGTTATTGAGGGTACTGAGCCCTTTCCGAAAGCCAGTCTCGGTGGAGGACTTAGTCTCTTCAAGCGATTTCTCCATTCTTCTCAAGATCACACGGGTTGCAGCCTTCAGGGTTACGGTAAGCAGCGAGATAGGTCTGAAGTTGCTGATGTTTGTAGGGTCACCTTTCTTGTGGATAAGAGACACGACAGCTTCGACTAAATCTTGGGGCACTGAGTCACCGGCTGTTACAGTCGCGCCAGAAAGTGAGTAGACGATTTTTATTTTTGATATTACTTTTGTTGTAGCTGATTTCGCAATTTGGAAGTTGTGGTACTATATACCAAATCCATCGAGGAATACGATGCGTGCATTGCGTCATCAATTGCATCATCGCTGATTGCGTAGTGATGAAGCAATCAAAGCGTACTTTTTCAAAACGGCATTATTCTTACATAGATTTTTTCTTACTCGCCAAACTTTCTGAGGTTGGAGATATGGCTGAGGACTACCCAGAAAAAAATTTTGAAGTTGCTGCGCGACCGCACATTTGCTGCAGCCTTGCTGGAAAAACAGGGTCGCCAATTCAGAACTCGGCTTCGAGATGAGCTAGGCTCTCGTCCAAAGCATCAAAATGATCGCCATCATGAGTGCACATGATCCTGAGAATGAGAAAGCTATATTTCGAAATTTGCCCTCAGGGCATGAAAAAATCACTTTTTTGCATGACCATTATTTGGACATTCATAACTTTACGGAAAATTTATTTAAAAATCTGATTTTTGCTTAGGCATGTTCAGGATGTATTAAAGATATCATTCCCAACTTTTTAGAGCGATTGGATTCCTTTCCTGCCCGCGGCGTTCGTTTTTCTGAGGTATACGGGAAACACCTTGTTTATGACTTACTCTCTCGATCATAGGGGTAAACAGGGTGTTTCTCGACACCAGTATACCTCAGAAAAACGAACGCCGCGGGCAGGAAAGGAATCCAATCGCTCTAAAAAGTTGGGAATCATATCTTTAATACATGTTGAACATGCCTAAGCAAAAATCAGATTTTTAAATAAATTTTCCGTAAAGTTATGAATGTCCAAATAATGGTCATGCAAAAAAGTGATTTTTTCATGCCCTGAGGGCAAATTTCGAAATATAGCTTTCTCATTCTCAGGATCATGTGCACTCATGATGGCGATCATTTTGATGCTTTGGACGAGTTCTGAATTTGCGACCCTGTTTTTGCAGCAAGGCTGCAGCAAATGTGCGGTCGCGCAGCAACTTCAAATTTTTTTTTCTTGGTAGTCCTCAGCCATATCTCCAACCTCAGAAAGTTTGGCGAGTAGGAAAAAATCTATGTAAGAATAATGCCGTTTTGAAAAAGTACACTTTGATTGCGTCATCACTACGTAATCAGCGATGATGCATTTGATGACGCAATGCACGCATCGTATTCCTCGATGGATTTGGTATATAGTGCCACAACATCCAAATTTCGAAATCAGCTAAAACAAAAGTTATATAAAAAATAAAAATCGTCTACTCACTTTCTGGCGCGACTGTAGGTGGTTGAGCAAGCGAGCACTGGGGCGAGGTGATCTCGAGAGAGGTACAGCATATCGGGCAGAATTGAATCGGAACCGGGCGAATGTCCGCATTTGAGGCGAGAAAGCGCATCTCCTGTCTCATCGATTTGGAAGGGTGGAAGAGGGAAAGGCGGATGAAGAGGGATCGTCAGTGGCATTTCAACTGTAGCATTGTAGAGTTCCTCGAAGAAAGTACGGACGGCGAGCTTTGTTGCTTCTTGTGAGAGAGCACCAGTAACTGCGTCAGGGACTAGTAGTCTCTTTCGGGATGATTGCAAGTTGTGCATTGACTTGACAATGCTTCTACCCATTATTGCAGCTTGCCTTGCTTGTGATTCTTTTCTCCTTCTAATGTCGTTCGAGAGACTCATTCGGGCAGCTCGGCATGTGACGGAGTGGGCTACGTTGGATTGCGGATTGGATCGGAGAAGGTGTCGCTGGGCCAGAAGATTTCGGGTTTCGCGAGATATCCATGGAGGGGAGTGCCGATCTCGCCAACAGTTGCTTGCCGCAGTCTTCATAAACGCTTGAATCTTGTGATAGGCGTCAATGGCTGAGGTTGGACGGGCAAGGGGCAGGGAAGCAAGGAGATTTGCATTTGCAGTGAAGGCGGTTTTATCGAATTCCAACCGCTTCTTGCATCGTTGCTTCCGCATCTTGTTGGGGAGGGAGAGGCACAGTCGGACAAGGCGATGATCGGAGTCAAACTCAAAGCGACCAACAACACCACAGTTGACAACTCTCGCCGATACAGGCGTTGCAACGAAGTCCATCTGGTGAAAAGTTGAGCCGTTTGGTGACCGCCAGGTCCATATCCTGCCGTGTCTTCTCTCGGGAAATGTGTTTTGGATGCGCAGCCGGTTTCTCACGCAAACTTCTGTGAAGGTCCGCCCACGTGAGTTCGGGGTCGGAGATGCGTACTTGCCGACAAATCTTTCATTGCCTGGCTCGCGTGCAACTCGACAGTTCATATCCCCGACCAGGACTGGCATGTATCCTCTTGGCGCACTCTGCAGAGCGGTCTCGACCTTGTCCATGAAGTCATCGTAGCCCGTATCATCGTAGGCTGATGTTGGCGCATACGCGCAGACGAGGAAGAGACGATGGTTGGTAAGGAGCAGAGTGGCGAGTCGATCGGAGAGGCCTTGGAACACAGCTTCTCTTGCGAGGTGGGCACGGATGAGGAATGCCACACCATGGTGGGCGGTGGAACCTCCCGAGTGGAATAGGACTATGCCTGAAGACGTAAGAATGAAGGAGGCACAACCCACAATCCATGATTTTCAATGCGAATAAAATAAGTGATTTGCGAATTGGATGAGAAGCCATATCAGCACAATTCCTACACTCGCACAGTTATCACACAACACTATCAGTGAATCCCACGCAATGATAACGCCCTTCCCGACCCACTAAAGCCATTGATTAATAGATTCACATGCATGAACACGCCATATGAGCAGAATCACTAAATCTATTTACTAGATATTCAGTGAACATCTGTGGGTTCTTCCAACCAGCAGTAAACCATTGTCCTGAGTCAGTCCTGAGTCCTGAGCCGGACTCCGGACCAGTGGGTGGGGAAGTGCCCAGGTCAGGGAGGTCAGATATATTATTCATTCTCAAGGAGCATGAGTGCCCCTTACGGTAATCAACCATCACATGGATCATCTGTTATTCAGGGGAAGTCACATTTAAAATACTACCGTAGATATCGTGCAATCAGCAGTGGTTCACTCGTATTCCGGTCGCTCAGGCTGTATCTGAGGATTCTCGTAGGCAGAGTCCTTTCTACTAGCAACGCGTTAGAGCAAGTCGATTCTACTGCGTACTCCTAGAAGGAACAATTAAAGTCGAAACCGAGACGTTGGATCACACAGTGTCCTTTACATAAACTATTCGATAACGCGCGTGGGGGCAGCTCATTCAAATTTCATGAATTAGGTGATATAAATATTTACAAATATTTTGCTCCATCCGTTAGTGTAGACATTAGTGTACACTATGTAATTGTGTTAGCATTTGAGATGCCGTTTTTACATTCCTCCTTCGAGAGAAAAAAATGAACGAACTTCCGGAAAAATAGATTCAATCAGCTGGTTAGTCATGCTTCGCCAACTTTCTTCCATTCGTTCCTCCATTAATATGCAGAATTGCACATTGTCTGTCAAAATTGTCGCATTATAGATGCAGTTTGCATCAGCTGGCTTATGATCACGCTTCGCCAACTTCCTCCTTTTGTTCCAAGATTACTATTCATCATTGCAATTGCTCTGCAACAATTTTTGCATTCCAAATGCAGTTTCCATCACCTAGTTATGCTCTGGATTCACAGTTCCTTACTCCTGTTCCAAATTATTATGCACAATTGCACATTTTTGCCAAAATGTTGCATTTCAAATGCAGTTACTATCAGCTGACATGCAGCGATCGTGTCTCATTTTTTGTTCCTCATTATTATGTTTATTTGCAGATTTTCTGCCAACATTGTTGCAATTCAAATCCTGTTCCTGTCAGCAGACATGGTCATGTTCCTCTCACTTCCTCTTTTCTATTTTGTATGCATTTTTGCAGTGAGGGCGCCTATAAAGAAGGCGGATGGATGAAAAGGTACTCAGGCATGGTTTCTCTATCACTTTATTCTTATACTATATCTAAAATTATCAGGTCGATGCACACTTCCCAACTCGTTCTTCTCCTTCTGGTCTCCGCACTTCCAGTGTACTACTGCATAACCGCAGTACCGGCTCCACTACCCGTGCCTGTCCTACCTGTATGCCTTTCGAAACATTTCACCAAATAATTCGCCAAATAATTTTGTAACTGAGTTCCACTCAAGGAGGAGTGAGTATGGTCAGAGAGAAAAGCTCGAACCCGAACTCGTTTAAACAATTCTACTATTCAGTAGTTTTCGAGAAATGTGACCACTGTCTCTTCATTCTACACACTCTCTCAGTTCAACCGGTCAAGAGAGTGTATAAACTGAAGAGACGGTGACCCGAATTACGAACTCTACCATTCAGCAATGGTGTTGGGGAGGTGACTGCGACTGCCCACGCGGATACCACTGCGTCTTCTTCCCATCTCCGGTAATATTAATAGGGCATTTGCAATACAGGTAGCAATGGTCTGACTATCCTCAAATCACACACTATCTCGCCAGTTAGAGAAAGCGAGAGAACATGAGATTTGGAGAGAGTCAGACGATTGCTCAGTACATGAAAGATAATTGAAGCAAGTTCTTCAATTAACACATCTCACGTTCAGCTGCCCACCACGACATCCTACCCCTTCCCGGTGCCCCGTGGAATCTGCGTTATCAATTGCCCAGGACCAATCCTTGTTAATCCCACTTAATCCGGCCCGTCGGATAACCTAAAAAAAACAACAAAACATTACAATTACACTTGTTTAGCGAATATCTACTCATCGACAGTTTGTTGTTTGTCGAGTTAAAGATAAACCATACATTATACATAACTGATGCCCGTAGAAACAAAATACTGATTATAACATAGATAGTCTCATTACAGTTTACACCAGCCGAGGTTAATGTCGGATACATATTTGTCTATCAGCTGGAATTCTCAGGTCATGTACCGTGCCTTTCACCCTCTACCGTTCCAAATTAATATGCGCAATTGCGCGACTTCTGAGCAAATTGTTCTGCATTATAAATGGAGTGTATATCTGCTGACTGCGTCGTGGTCATCTTATTTTTGAAAATAATAATAATAAAATTTAATTTTATTCGGTAAAGAAGGATTTCACCGAATAAAATTGGCTTCGTACAGGTCAATGAATCACGGACAATTAGAAAAACGCTAGTTCTTTCGAACAAATCACCTGTTTCAAGGATTGACGAGGATGACCTCTACCTATGGGCGCTGTCATCATTACTTACTCCGTTTTCTATCACATCAATATTTAAGAGCCCAGTTATCTCTCTCATCTAAAAAAGTGACATTTGTACCTCAATTATTTTTCAATGAAAACGTCGAAAAACTTGATATGGAGTGTCTTCAAGCAGGGCTCACCATAGAAAAAGTAGCGAACTCCACAATATTCCTAAATAATGAGTGATAGGGCAAGGGTTGTTCATTAATTTAAACAGAAAAGTTCCGCCTTCCAAACCACATGGCTAGCACAGAAACGCATAAAGTATGTATTTCGATGTTCTAAATTAGACATCTAAAATCCGAAGAACCCTGTTCGGAAATGTAGATCCCCATTCACTCCCAAAGGAAATAATGACTTGTACTAGTAAAGTATTTCACATTCATGAATAATTGAAATCTCAAGATCTGTCGGCATAGATATAGTACTCCAAAACTTATCTTGACAAGTGTAGTGAAAACCAAAAAACGATTTACGCGCTTATTTCTAAGAGGCCCTTTGTGGCATATGAGTCTCAACATCACCAGTACGATATATTCCCATCATACTTTACTAATGTGGTTTAGATTGGGTCCTGTCTCCGTTCCAAATGAAAATCTAATCCTTTGATTAGTCAGGTCGTTGATCAACCACATGAAGTTTGGTGAATCACCGTATTCTTTCCCTTGATCGGACAGATCTATGATAGTGTGCGCTAAAGAGAGTATAACAGCCCCTATCTACCACAAAAAGATCTAAGTTGATTGGATAACAATGAACGATTGTAGATGCCACAAAGCACTTTAGTCAAAATCGCGCAAAACTTTATGACCAACCTGATAATAAGTCGGACATAATTCGGAGAATGCAAATGTTATGCAATGGAAACTGCATATCGTACAAAATGTACTGCAGATATTAGTTTGTTGCCGCACGTTTTATTATAAGTTCGTAGTATATTGATTCTGAGAGTGGTTGGAAAGTGCTTACATAATAAGCCCAGGAAGACGAGAAGCCTCATAATTGCAAGCAATGAAGAAAGCAGAGTGGTGAAATGGAAGAGTCGTAAAACGATTAGCTCTTATCGCGACGGAATCACTCGAGGAGGGAGTTGTCGTCTGACTCTCTTTATTTTCCTTACTCTCTCCCGTTGTCGAACCTGCAAAATAGTGTGGAAAGTGAGGTGATTCTGACCACTCACAAAGGAGTGCCGGAAGCATCTTGATCGTAGCGTTATAATAACGAACTCAGAAATGGAAGATATCGATACCCGTACACCGATCATTCACCACTATTAAATGAGCAAGGCGTTATTGATGAATGTGCAACGCCATGCAAGGCCTCATAAATGATACTGAGAAAATGTTGTTATTCGACAAATTATTCGGCATAATCTATAGCATAGCTCTTTCGATTGACCCATTTTTTTATAATCATCATTCGCCCAGATATTTGCTGAATTGTGTTCGTTTACAACGTGACACATCCACTCCACTCAGAAATCGAATGAGTTTATTCATAAATATGAAAATACAAGATGAAGTAACATTGTTGCAATTCAAATCCTGTTCCTGTCAGCAGACATGGTCATGTTCCTCTCACTTCCTCTTTTCTATTTTGTATGCATTTTTGCAGTGAGGGCGCCTATAAAGAAGGCGGATGGATGAAAAGGTACTCAGGCATGGTTTCTCTATCACTTTATTCTTATACTATATCTAAAATTATCAGGTCGATGCACACTTCCCAACTCGTTCTTCTCCTTCTGGTCTCCGCACTTCCAGTGTACTACTGCATAACCGCAGTACCGGCTCCACTACCCGTGCCTGTCCTACCTGTATGCCTTTCGAAACATTTCACCAAATAATTCGCCAAATAATTTTGTAACTGAGTTCCACTCAAGGAGGAGTGAGTATGGTCAGAGAGAAAAGCTCGAACCCGAACTCGTTTAAACAATTCTACTATTCAGTAGTTTTCGAGAAATGTGACCACTGTTTCTTCATTCTACACACTCTCTCAGTTCAACCGGTCAAGAGAGTGTATAAACTGAAGAGACGGTGACCCGAATTACGAACTCTACCATTCAGCAATGGTGTTGGGGAGGTGACTGCGACTGCCCACGCGGATACCACTGCGTCTTCTTCCCATCTCCGGTAATATTAATAGGGCATTTGCAATACAGGTAGCAATGGTCTGACTATCCTCAAATCACACACTATCTCGCCAGTTAGAGAAAGCGAGAGAACATGAGATTTGGAGAGAGTCAGACGATTGCTCAGTACATGAAAGAGAATTGAAGCAAGTTCTTCAATTAACACATCTCACGTTCAGCTGCCCACCACGACATCCTACCCCTTCCCGGTGCCCCGTGGAATCTGCGTTATCAATTGCCCAGGACCAATCCTTGTTAATCCCACTTAATCCGGCCCGTCGGATAACCTAAAAAAAACAACAAAACATTACAATTACACTTGTTTAGCGAATATCTACTCATCGACAGTTTGTTGTTTGTCGAGTTAAAGATAAACCATACATTATACATAACTGATGCCCGTAGAAACGAAATACTGATTATAACATAGATAGTCTCATTACAGTTTACACCAGCCGAGGTTAATGTCGGATACATATTTGTCTATCAGCTGGAATTCTCAGGTCATGTACCGTGCCTTTCACCCTCTACCGTTCCAAATTAATATGCACAATTGCGCGACTTCTGAGCAAATTGTTCTGCATTATAAATGGAGTGTATATCTGCTGACTGCGTCGTGGTCATCTTATTTTTGAAAATAATAATAATAAAATTTAATTTTATTCGGTAAAGAAGGATTTCACGCAGCTCCTCGTTCCATACAAACATGCATAGTTGCAGTGTAGCCGTCGTGGTTACTCTCGGAATTATTTGAGGAATCTCTTCCATAAAACATAAATGTTGATGTCGATGTTCTCGAACGTTAGAAGAAGTGTGGACAATTTTGCTATGGGCAAAACCGTTCTACAATCGTTCAGATGCATCATTTGTATGTGTTCATGAAATGTCTTTGCCTAATGCATCGGAATGAATGAAATGTAAAAGTTATGTTTTAAAAAAGTTCAGCCTGCGTTTGAGTATATTTATTAATTATTTATTGTGTATGTCAGGTTAATTGTACAAATGATAATAAATCAGAAGCATGTCTCATCAAGATTGCCAAGGAATGTATCTTTCGCATTAAGAGAGTGATTGTGAATAAGTGATTATTCGTTACAGCGAAGTGGGTCATATTAGTCGTAGGGTGTATATGCTATCATGTCGTGGAGAATGATCGTTAACCAATAACCGGGGGGCAATCCCTCACGCAGATTCCACGCGGGGGAAGCGGGTCGATCGGGAAGGGAGGCAGTTGGACCTGGAGGAAGGGAATCTGAAAATGAACTCTATATCGCTAAACTGAAAGATTCGTGATTTAGCGTAGTAATCTACATAGTGCCAACTGCTGCTACTAATGTACGTCCTGCTGTTTAGGGAAAATCAGTTCTAGGGAATATATTGAGGTACCAATCAAGGATGAACGAAAGCTTATGACTTACACGTAATATTTACCTGAATTGGGACTCGAGGTATCGACGGGAGGAAGACGCAGTGATATCCCGGAGGGCATCTGCCATTCACGCACCAACCCTGAATATGTTCCCATTAATATTTAGGCGCAGACTGGAGGTTTCACACAATGATTTCAATATGAACTCTCATTATCATGCTTATACAATAAATTGCCTGTAACAATCTCTTAGTCGTACTTATTATATCGCATGATAAAGAACTGATTCAAATATGCGTACGGGTTGGATGGAAATCGGCGGGATCGGCAGTGCGGCAGCTGCTGCTGCAGCTGCTGAAGCATCAACGGAAACCTGTCCTGAGATTTGGCCGAACACAGCAAGTGTGAAGATGAGAAGGAGAATGATGACTCGCGAAGTGGACATATTCGTATCTTAAAACATCGAATTTCACGATTGATTGTCGTTTGCCTTTCGAAAGCTTATATAGGAGCATAGTACTGCAAACCTGTGTACGCGAATTTGAAGTTACTTCCACATTTGCAAACGTGCATATGAATGAGAGACGAGGAACGAACAGGCATATGACCACGACCCCCAGTCAGCAGATACGAACTGCATCTCGAATGCAACAATGGCAAACATTTTGCAATTGTGCATAATAATGCGGAACTGAGGCGGGATTGGCATGGAGATGCCAGGAAGAGGAGCCTGACTCTCTTCAGTTTGCACGCTCTCTCGCCAGTCAAATTGACGAGAGAGCGTGCAAACTGAAGAGAGACGATAGCTCAGGAAGAGCCAGATGTTAGCAAATGTCTAGTTACATAGTAAACGAGTTAAATCAGCTGACATGCAACAGTCATGTTTCAACCAGGATCTTTTTCTGTTCCAAATTAGTATGCACATTTGCAGTGTAGATTACTAAGAAGACACACGAGCAACAAAGATGTAATCAGCCTTCTTTATCTATTGATGTTTTCTTACTCTTCCCTATATGAACACCACATTTTGAATTATACAACCTCCATGATCACTTCTCAAGTCGTCATACTCCTTCTCGTCTCCGCACTCCCAGTGTACTGCATAACCGTAGTACGAGCACCGCTTCCCGTGCCCGTCCTTCCTGTAAGTATTTTTGAAACATAATGTCAAATAAGTCACTTTACTACTATTGATGTAACATACAGTCGCGCTCATAAGTGAGTGCGCACTTTTTGAATTTGCTGCTTGAACTTTTTGTCCATGGCATGCATCATCCTGCCACTAAGGTAGCATGTGCCAAATTCATTGGAGATTATGGCCATGGTATTGGGGATTCTTACATAGATTTTTTCCTACTGGCCACACTTTCTGTGGTTGGAGATATGTCTGAGGACTACCCAGAAATTTTTTTTGAAGTTGCTGCGTGGTCGCACATTGGCTGCAGACTTGCTGCAAAATTGAGGTCGAAAACACAGATCTCGGCTCCTAGATAAGCTAGAGACTCGTTCAAAGCGTCAAAATGATCGTAATCACAATTCCACATGATCCTGAGAATAAGAAAACACTTGGTCAACATTTGCCCTCAGGGCACCAAAAAATCACTTTTTTGCATGCTTATTTTTTGGACATTCATAACTTTCTGGGCAGTTTTCGGAAAAATCTGGTTTGTATGTGAGAATGTTCAAATTGTATTAAAGATATGATACCCAATTTTTTAGACTGTTTGGATAACTTTCCTGCCCGCGGCGGACATTTTTCGGAGGCATACTCGGGTCGGGAAACACCTTGTTTACGCACTCTCGTCGTCTGTACTCTCTCGCCATAGTGGTGCCCTGAGGGCAAATGTTGACCAAGTGTTTTCCTATTCTCAGGATCATGTGGAATTGTGATTACGATCATTTTGACGCTTTGAACGAGTCTCTAGCTTATCTAGGAGCCGAGATCTGTGTGTTCGGCCTCATTTTTGCAGCAAGTCTGCAGCCAATGTGCGACCACGCAGCAACTTCAAAAAAATTTTCTGGGTAGTCCTCAGACATATCTCCAACCACAGAAAGTGTGGCCAGTACAAAAAAATCTATGTAAGAATAAATATCAATATCAATATTTATTCAAGCCTCAGGTCAATAGCCTGTTAAAAGGAACTGCTATTCCATTGGATGGGATCTCTTCTGCACTTATTAGCCCATGTTACTCCAAATACTTTGACAAATTCGTCTCGCCATCTGATTTTTGGGCGTCCAGGAGGTCGCAATCTATCCCACGGTGTCCAATTAAAAATTCTTGTAGTGAATCTATTGTAGTCCAGCGTAGCTAGTCTCTTCGCCCAATTCCATTTTCTCCGCATCGCTCGTACTCGAATGTCCTCTAAGGGCACCTTCCTACTGAGCCTATCGTTGGTCTTCCGATCTAATCTAGTCACGCTGGCCATTTTCCTCATCATAGATCTCTGTGCTACAATCAGTCTTTTCCGCTCAGACTTCGTAGTGCTCCAAACTTCACTTCCATAAAGAAAACTCGGCTCGATGCACATTCTGAATACTTTTGTCTTGAGCGCCATTGCCACACTTTGACTAGTGATGAATTCTTGAAACTTGTTAAATGACCTCCATGCTGCACCTATCCTCCTATTCAACTCCAGCTTCAAGTCTTGATCGAATGATAAACGAACACCCAGGTAGATGAATTGATTAACATATTCTAGCGTTTTGCCATCTATTCGTTGAGGAGTTGGTACTGTATTACACATCATAACTGTCTTTTTCTGATTGATTTCCAATCCTGCATACTTGCTTTCAGTGCATAATTGATTTAGCATGGTTCCAATCTCCTTTGGGCAATGTGAAATTAAGACAATGTCATCCGCGTATCGTAAATGATTCAGTTTCTCTCCGTCCACTTCAATTCCACACCCTTCCCAATTCAGCTTACGGAAAATCTCTTCAACGACTGCATTGAAAAGGTGTGGTGAGATCGGATCCCCTTGTTTGACTCCTCTTTCAATCTCGATAGGAATTTTGTCTTGTCCAATTCGCACTGATACTTGGCTTGCATTGTATATGAATCGCAGGGTATTGATTATTTTGGGATGAATACCGTGATTTGAAATAGCTTCCCACACTTTGTCAAATTCGACGCTATCAAACGCTTTTTTGTAGTTCATAAACACGAGGTATACGGGGAAACGATATTCCTCTGATTTTTGGAGTAATTCTGTTAGAGTGAAAATATGAGAAATTTAGTAGAGAAATTCCTTCGAAATCCCGCTTGCTCTCTGGTCTGATTGTCGGAAAGTTGATTCGCAATTCGTGAGTCGATTACTGAAGTGAATAACTTGTAGATTATGTTCAACAACGAAATCGGGCGATAGTTCGAAATGTCCAAGACGTTTCCTTTCTTGAATATCAGAGTTGAATATTGAATATTGTTGCGTCGGACAATTCGTTGGGAACACACTCTTCTGAATAAAGCCGTTGTGAAAAAGTACATTTTTATTGCGTCATCACTACGCAATGATTAGGCTATTGCGTCATACCCCAATACCATGGCCATAATCTCCAATGAATTTGGCACATGCTACCTTAGTGGCAGGATGATGCCTGCTCTGGGCAAAAAGTTGCAGCAAATTCAAAAAGTGCGCACTCACTTATGAGCTCGAAAATCGACCTTAGAAAGCCGTACGCCTTACTCCCCATTTCGTGTATTTCGGTGGAGCAGGGTGATCGGTTTTTGTAAGTTGTGAACGGATTGTCTAAACCGCATAAGTGCATAGTAATTCTGAAATATCTCGACGAGATAAGCATTTTTCCTGTTGGGAGTCAACGGCTAGCTTATCTGTGAAAAAATAAGGCCGTTTGAATATTGACAATTCTCGTATTGGAAATTTTTTCGGGGGACGTAGTTTTTTTAAAACTATGTTCATCGGATTCCTTGTGAAAAGTTCCCCTATACCTCTTTTTGTCACTCCGAAAAGCGTGCATGCATGGGGTCTCCTGAATTAAGACACAGTCGAGTGTGCAAATTCTGCATTTAAAAATCCATCTTGTGAGCAAGACATCGTCACCCCAGGTCAGTTTTGAACAATTCACGACTATTTTGAAATAATGAAGCACGATAACGCTGAAAAACGCGAAGTTTGAGTTACTTTGAAAAATGTCATTTTCGCAACCTCAAAAAATCTCAATTTAGCCAAACTTGAAACTCAATTTTCAAATCGATTCTGACAATTTAGCAGAAAATCGTGTAATATATACCAAAGAAAGTTAAAATAGTAAATATGAGCTCTCCACCATTAGTGATGTTTGACAATCTTGTTTGAAAACGCTATTTTGAGAGTGAGGAAACATATTTTATGACTAAATTTGTCTTATTTTCAAAAAAAATCGATCAAATCAATGTGAGATATTACCCATACATATGAAATGCTTGAAAGTTATAACATATCATTGATCTTGAAAATGTATTGTTATAATCAATGACAATCATTCCATTTATAAATATAAATACATTACTCCGTGATCACTGCACGATTAAATTATATTAAATTGTGAAACATTTCATTTCCGGCCCCTGCAAAATTGCATTTTCACACAATATTAAGTCAAACATCACTAATGGTGGAGAGCCCACATATGCCATTTTAACTTACCTCGGTACATATTACGATTTTCTGGTAAATTGTCAGAATCGATTAGAAAATTGAGAGTTTCAAGATGGCTAAATTGAGTTTTTTGAGGTTGCGAAAATGACATTTTTCAAAGTAACTCAAACTTCGCGTTTTTCAGCGTTATCGTGCTTCCTTATTTCAAAATAGTCGTGAATTGTTCAAAACTGACCTGGGGTGACGATGACTTGCTCACAAGATGGATTTTAAGAGCAGAATTTGCACACTCGACTGTGTCTTAATTCATAAGACCCCATGCATGCACGCTTTTCGTTGTGAAAAAAGAGGTCTAGGGGTAACTTTTCACAAGGAATCCGATGAACATAGTTAAAAAAACTACTTTCCCCGAAAAATTTTCCAATACGAGAATTTTCAATATTCAAAGGGCCTTAATTATGACTCCCAAGAGGAAATGCTTATCTCGACGAGATCTTTCAGAATTACTATGCATTTATGGGGTTTAGATAATCCAAAGACAAGAGAACGATCTTTACTTTGCAATTGTATTTTTCCTTGTACGGCACATACAGTTGCTGACAAAAGTTTAGCACCAAATTTAAAATGATCATAACTTCTTTCAAAATTAAGATAAAGACTTACGGTTTGGAGCATTCGAGAGATACACCTCAGGATATTATCGACATATGGAAGATGTGCTGAAACATATATATCGCGGGTCACAACATTTATTTTCCCGGAGCTCTTTCGATTTGATGTTTTTAAACCTCAGCCGAACTGCGCTATGAAGTCAAATTGTGCCTCCCCCGATGATTCGAATCCACTATCCATCGAGTTTGGTGCTTCTCGATGAGAGCCGGTATATCGATTTTCCGATACCTCACAAATTTGTTTTTTGGCTATATCTTCGGAAAAAAATGAGCTAAAGGGTCACAATTTTACAGGTGTAATGCTGGCATGATGAAGCAACTACAGGCCAAGTTTTATTGCGAACGGACTGAAAATTGCAAAAATTGAAAATATTTTTTTGCCAATTTTCAGGCACATGAAACTACGTAATCGGGTTCAATGAAAAATATGATTTCTTGTCACTTTATGCAGAAACTATTAGAGAACTACTGTGCGAAATTGCGAGATTGGGCGATTCTTTATACCCATTTTGCATGTGAATACTCGGGGAGGTTCAGTAGTTAAGGAACAATTTCATGACTTTTGAGTAAAAATAGAGCATTGCCAGATGTGCACTAAACCAACATGGTAGCATATTTAGACCAAGTTATGCACATTTATCGTTGAATTGGGATCATTTGACTTGAAATGTTCTTGTTTAGAATATGCGATTGTTGAGTCCGGCTACTTCTGAACATCAGCTCCACTCTGACGATCACCGAGAATTCACATGCAAAATGGGTATAAAGAATCCCCTAGTCTAGCAATTTCGCACACTAGTTCTCTAATGGTTTCTGCAGAAAGTGACAATACATGAGATTTTTCGCAGAACCCGATTGGGTGGTTTCATGTGCTTGAAAATTGGTGAATAGAATTTTTCGATTTTTGCAATTTTCAGTCCGTTCACTATAAAACATGTCGTGTGGTTGCTCCATCATGATAGTATTACACCTGTAAAATTTTGACCCTATAGCTCAATTTGTTCCGAAGATATAACCAAAAAACTTTTTTGTGAGGTATCAGAAAATCGAAATACCGACTCTCTTCGAGAAGCACCAAACACGCTGGATAGTGGATTCGCATCATCGGGGGAGGTACTCTCACCAACATGAATTTGAGGTTTAAAAAATCAAATCGAAAGAGTTCCGGGAAAATAAATGTTGTGAGCACATCTTCCATATGTCGATAATATCCTGGGGTGTATCTCTCGAATGCTCCAAACCGTAAGTCTATATCTCAATTTTGAAAGAAGTTATGATCATTTGAAATTTGGTGCTAAACTTTTGTCCGCAACTGTAGGTGAAATTGCTCAATTTTCTCATACAGTCACTCATATGACACCAATTGAATTGACAGTATATGATACCAAAAGGGAAACAACATTGTATGCCGCCCTGAAAGTATTTACAGTAAGGCAAGCTGCAGATGTGCATACGAATGTGAAGTTTGGAAAATGTGCGGATATGCATAATAAAGTAGGCGAAGCATGACAACGGAGGCTCTGAGTCTAGAATGCACGAGTTTTTGGATAATAGTTTCATACTAAAGAGTATGATCTAGGGTTACATCCATACAATACCTAATCCCAATCAGTTACCCGTTCCCTGGGGAGGTCTCATGCAACCCCTAATCCAGTTATGGTGGTCGGGCGCGAGCCATGGGCCAAGAGACCGGGTCTATCACGATACCAGTTACCATCACGATACGATCAACGATTCTTCATGGTATTTGTAGTCCCTTAGATGTCCGTCGTTTCTCCTCGGCGTAGTCCTCTCTTTGCCCTTGTTTTCCATGTGGTCCGGCCGGACTTGAATTCGATTTGAAGCGCAGCAATTGGGCGAAAATGTACAAAAAATGGAGTAGGCACTACTTACTGAAATAATATACACGGGACTGTTAATTTTAGGCGCCATTTATACATAAAATTACCGAAAAGCCGAATTTGGGAGATTTAGAATTACTCATCTCAGTAGAGAGTGTGTGAGTGAGTACTCTCTTCGCTGATGGACAGTTAGTTGCAGATGGTATAGTCCTGATTCGATTCCACAATCTATACTAGTCTACTTCGAAAAGGAGAAGATAAAGATGGGGCATGCATTTCACTCTCGCCTATCTTTCTCCCTCTCGCCTATTGATTGATGAGAGCAGTTTCTTTTCGTGTACTCTCATAGTGTAACTCTCTATGAGTGAAGATAGAGTCGTTCGTTTCCTGGTTATACTTGATTCTAGGAAGACCAGTTCGAGAGGAAATTTATCTAATCTTCACCCAAACAATTGGCTAAGCATCAGATCAAAGGTAGTGCGATCTTTGGTGACTCTCAGCAAGATGGAAAAATTCAGATGGTGTCAACTACGTGGTTCTGATGTTCCGAAAGATGTTAGTGAGCATAATTCGATAAATTTAAGACTGTGATCTAATTAAAATATATAAATGATTAGTGGGAAGAGATCAATTGATTAGTTTGATGACCGTAACCTAGCTTCCGATCAAAAGTGACCTAGAAAAAGTATTTACACAAGAGATTAGTGCGGAGATAATATATGAAATGGTTAGTATGAGGATGAGGATAATATTATTAAATATAATTTAAAACCTGACAGACTCCCGGGGCACATTTCGAAAGGGAGAACCTCCATTTCATACTAAAGAGTATGATCTAGGGTTACATCCATACAATACCTAATCCCAATCAGTTACCCGTTCCCTGGGGAGGTCTCATGCAACCCCTAATCCAGTTATGGTGGTCGGGCGCGAGCCATGGGCCAAGAGACCGGGTCTATCACGATACCAGTTACCATCCCTGGATATAACCCTAGCAATCCTAACAACCCAAGTGTACCGTGAGAGTTGCCAAGCTATAGAACAATAGTGTTAGATACAAGTTTATCAAGGTTGTTAAAGAGATAAGTTAGTGAGGAGATGGAATGTCAGAGTGGAACATAGTTGACGAGAGAGATCTAGAGAAGTGGTAGGACGGATGGGAAGGTGTGGAGGAAGGAGAGGACTCGGGCAGAGTCCCCTCCTCCTCGAGCGGAGTGAAGCTAAGGCTGGCGCAGATGAAGTGTGAATGTGTAGACTAAGACTGAATACTCCTCTTACTTCGGGGTTTTATACTGGTCAGTAAGTAGGCGGAGTTAGGACCGATAGAGACTCTCTTGATTTAACATTGTCTCACAGCTGGTCTCTCTTGTCTGTGTCTCTCTTATCCGCGTTGTCTCTATGTCATCTCTCGCCGTCTGGCAAGAGACAAAGGGTGTTTGAACTTAGAGCCGCGGGTTCATTCAGTCGTTCTTCCCTCTTGATCGTTTAACTCATCTCGTCTACCTATTCTACCCATGACAATAGTAATGAGGAAAGGATGCAGGATCGTCATGGAATAAGATCATGATGATCCAACAAAGGCAACGCGTAACATTATGGTATCATTATCGGTAGGATTGGGGTAGTATGCTGTACAAATGGATTGTGTTCGTTCAGAATTCTGTCCAGCGTTATTAGACAGAAAAATGATGAATACATGCATTGTTATTGTATCTTGTTCGTCGTACATCGTCATATCACGTATTCGAAATATGCACAGCAAACATGTACTTAGGATGAGGTTTATCGTTTGCTCGAAAATGAACATTATCGTCGATGAATATGCATCCGATATGTGTTTTCGTAATATTATTAACAGTCAATGGGAGAAGGTCGACTTTAGAGATAAGATGGTGCGTATCGTTTAACCCAAAAGTATCGTGGCATAAATATTATTTACAAAGTGTGCATTTATTTACACTTCAGTCAGAGAGGGTTTGCCTTTAGAGAGCGATGGGTCCTGGAAGAATCGGGCAATTGATGACGCAGATTCCGCGAGGCAGCGGGAAGGGGTAGGACGTCGTGACGGGGAGCTGAACATTAGATGTTTTGAATGTACAGCCTTTTCGATCCAGTTCTGTACTATGTGCTGCAAATCTCCATCGGGCTGGATGAATTCAGCAAAAGCAAAGCACAGTTTGTACCGGTGACGGGAAGAAGACGCAGTGGTATCCTGGCGGACAGTCACAGTTGCCGCCCCAGCACCATTGCTGAATAGTATTCGTAAGTAGAGTTCGTAATTCGGGTAACCGTCTCTTCATGTATACTCTCTCAACCGGTCAATGAAGATACGCTGGCATCGTTTCTCGAACTCTACTCGTAATGATCAAACCAATAGACTGTATGTAGTACACATGCAAACTATACTGCGATTTAAATGCAATAGAGTTTACACACTCTCTCGACCGGTCGAGCGAGCGATTCATACAATGACTAATGCGTGGTATCGTTGCTCGAACTGTAAATACAGAATTTAAAATAGTCATACCGGTAGGACTGGCAGGATAGGGAGCGGGTTGATCGAAACCTGTGCTATGCCGTACACAGCGAGTATGGAGAGAGACAGAAGGAGGAATCGAGTGGTGAACATGGATCTGTTATGTATAGTCTAAGAAACATTTTACATAAAGTAGGAACCACGAGTGAGTTCCTCTTCATCGTCTCCAGCTTTTATAGGCAGAGATTCTGCAGATATGCATACGAAATTGAAGTGTCTTGCAAATGTGCAAATGCGCATAGCAAATAAGGAAGTGAGTGGAACCTGAACATGTCAGCTGATGAGAAATAAATTTAAAATGCAACAATTTTTTCAGTTGCATTTATGCATACTAATGTGGCTCGAGGAACTGTGAAACATGACCATGGCATGTCAGCTGATGGAAACTGCATCAAGAATGAACATTTTGTAAGTGAATAAACAATTGTGCAACAACGTGGAACGGAAACAGGATTGGAATGAGGTGCATGACCACGTTTACACCAGCTGATTACAGCAACAATTATTATGCAACATTCAGCAGCGATCAGTTATCTGATTGACCATTTGCATTTGCAATTGATGAAATTTACAAACATTTTGTAACATCACACAATTGTAATGCATCACCAGATGCAAACATAAACATCCATACAATGTTGTACATGTATTGTATTGGAGACGTCTGGGAGACTGTACATTTGCTTGCTTTAGAAGAACATTAACCCTTTGTTCAGCTACATTTGCCAATAAAACTTGACTATGCCCATTAATAAATATGTGTTACAGATAATACGAAATTGGATAACAGTTTGAAAAATTGGAAAAAGTACAATAATTCCAATCCTGTTTCCGTTCCACAATTGTATGTATATTCGCTTCCAAAATGTTCATTCTTGATGCAGTTTCCATCAGCTGACATGCCGTGGTCATGTTGCATCCAGTTGCTCGATTCGCCATTACTATGCATACTTGCAACCGTCAAAATAACAACGATGTGCAGGAATGGAAGAATATACATTAGATATCTATTGGGGTGTCCGGAAAGTTCGTATATTTTTTTGTTTTTATTTTTTATTCAATGCTTTACAATTCTCAGTGACCAATGTATGCCCCCTTCTTTCTCACTACCTCCCTCCAGCGATTGGGCAGGGTCTCGATTCCTCTCTACCAGAATGCGGGTTTCTTCGAGACCGCCCAGTTCACGAAAGCCCTCACAACTTCATCTCGATTCTTGAACTTCTTCCCTTTGCATTTTTGACCAGACACGTGTCTGGTCAAAAACCTACAATTATCATTTCCAAAACTAGGCTAGCCCCCATCAACTCCAAGTCCACCATACCCAAGATGGAACTTGATTCACTTGCCATGTCACACAGTTTGCTTCAGTTCACGGTGGAGACTATCCGAAAAGAGTTTCCCACAAAGCAAATCCATGTATACTCTTTCTCGGATTCAGCTGTGACACTTCACTGGTGTAGACCTGGGTTCAACAAGCCAGTCGGTTTATTCGTTTCCAATAGAGTCAAGCTCATTCATTCGATCAGAGACGCCCTTACGTCTGATAATCTTTTCTCTTACCACTCACCGAGACATGTCAGAGGCGAAGAGAACCCTGCCGACCATGCAACTCGTGGCCTTTCCTCATCAGACATGAACGATCCTTCGCATCAATGGTGGATTGGCCCTCCGTGGTTATCATCCAATCCTTCTGAATGGCCTGACACGAATCTATCCGAACTTCAGTACCCGGATATCGATCCATTCCCAGTAGTGATCAGCGCTCAGGTGATTGAGACACCACCAGAGTCTCCCATCAATCTCCCTCGCCATTCGAGCCTCAAAAGGGCTATCAATGTGACAGCGCTAATTTATAGATTCATCGCCCGATGCGCACATAAGACCAGTAATGCAAGCATTCTCGAGAAACTGAGTCACCTCCCCCAACCCACTGCATCTACTCTGGATGCACGGGAGAAGAGATTAGCTTTCAATCGCCTCATTTTTTTCAGTCAGCAATCGCTCAGTGACTCAGTCATCAAGAAGACGTCTCTATTCAATGATCCATCCACTGGATTGTTAAGAGTCAGCACTCGAGTTGCTAACTCGAATCAACATGAGGAATTCAAATCCCCCATCTTCATCCCCACTTCTCCTGATAGCACTCTTGCTCGACTTCTCATTAGGGACATTCACTCTTCCACCCATGCTGGTGTAGACGTAGTCCTTAATACACTCAAGAGTAAGTTCTTGATTCCTCGAGCCAGACCACTCGCCAAATCAACTCTCAGACAATGTGCCCCATGCAGGAGAACGAACAACCTGCCATTCACTTACCCTCAGACTCCACCACTCCCAACTGATAGAGTCACTCAAAGTCTCCCATTCGCACATTGCGGAATCGATTATGCAGGCCCATTCCACTTGAAAGGCGATTCAAAAGTCTGGATAGTAGTTATCACTTGTTTTTCCACCAGACTTACCCACTTGGAAGTTGTCGATTCACTACTTCCGTCTGCATTCATTCTAGCATTCCGTCGATTCTGTTCACGTAGAGGCACACCCCAGAGAGTCACCTCTGATAAGGCCACGACTTTCAGACTAGCCAGTACACTACTGTGCAAATCAGAGATCAGCCCCGACATCAATACTCTCTTCTCATCTCTAGGAATCACCTGGTCTTTCACCACAGCACATTCTCCATGGAAGGGTGGCATCTATGAGAGACTCATTAAAATAATCAAGGATTCTTTCTCTCGATCTATCGGAAAGAGGAAACTTGATAGGGACGAATTCGAAACCATCACTTGTGAAGTCGAGGCACTTCTCAATTCTCGACCCCTCACTTACGTTTCATCAGACGATATTCATTCATTCCATGGACCTAGTCTAAGACCAATTGATCTCATTCTGCCCCAGTCATTCCTAGGATGCTCACTCTCCCTCACTAATAAGGAGGACTACATCCCTCCAGAAGAAGAGAATTCGAGTAGGGAGAATGCAGTCAAATTGCTGAAAAGATCAATCAATATCGTTGATTCATTCTGGCAAAAGTGGCATACTGAGTACCTCGCTACCCTCAGAGATTCGTTCAATAAGTCTTCAGACACTCTCCAGTCAAACCGATCATCCATTTCCACCCCCAAAATCGGTTCCATTGTCTTAGTCATGGATGAGAGTGGTAACACCCCGAGATCAGCGTGGAAAATGGCAAAAATCCTCACTCTCACGACCCTGCGCTCACTTGCTGGCAGAATCATTGAGAGACCACTCAACTTCTTTATTCCACTTGAAATTCATTCATCTGAAGAGTCACACCCGGTGGGCCCTGTAGCACAAACATCTCATCCAATGGTCACTCGATCAAAGAACGCACGCCGAAATCACTAGGATTCATCTCCCTTTCCCATTTCCCATTCCCCCCCCCCCCCCCCCGAGGTTTCCACTGTGAATTCACACTGTAATTATCAAATCATTTATCTTTCAATCATTCTCTCATTTCATCAATCCCATTCAGCCTCTCGCGAACGCAGAAGAAAGCAAGATGGACGAGGAAGCCGAGCTTCTCGCCGTTTCCTACCAGGATGACTTCACCACTAGGGTAATCATTGCACATGATTTTTCATATTCTCCAAACCAATCTAGTCATCCTTTCATAATCACTGCCATTCTCAAAATCTTATGACGAATCAATAGTATCTCAATTTCATATCAAATCACTTATCATTTATCCTCAGGATTACATCGAGTCGATGTACACTCACCTCACTCAAGAGGTCAACGATGTCAAGGAGGACGTCAGTGATCTCAGAGCACTCGTCTTCAATGAGCTCAAGGCTATCAAAGACGACCTTGGATCCATGACGCTCACTCTATCTGCCATTCTGACCAAGATCTCCCAGCCTTCTCCCATTACCCAATCGGTATCTACCCCCAGAACTCCCCGAGTTATCATTGCCCCTCGCTCTCAGTATCGTACCCCCAATTCAATTGACCGTCCCAGTCACACAAGAGATCGTAGTCGATCTCCAATTGTACCTCGCACTACTCCCAATTTCAAGACGTCCCACAATTCTCAGACCGTCAAATGCACTTTCTGTTCCTCTGTCTGACCTCTTTCTCGCAATTGCACTATTGTTACCAGTGTCTCCACCCGTATCTCCCTCATGTCACCCATCCAGTGCCATAGATGTTTCCGTCACATCGGTCCCACCCATAGCGCCTCATGCGAACCCGAAATCTGCACACGCAAATGCTCGGACGAGCTCGGTCGTGGTCTCCGCCACATGCAGTTCTTCTGCCCTCGCAACCCCGACCTCCAGCCCTAACAGGCAATGAAGAAATCGACCACCCCGATTGGTGCCTGGAGTTACCCCTATTAGTATTTCGGCCATATTGGCATATGCTTGTACCACCTGTTGTCACCTAATCGTTTTTCGTGCTAACTTGTTCTAGTTCGTTGACTGTTTTACGTTTTCCACTTTGCTACTCTAGCTTCATAAAGCTCGACCAATTAGTCTCATTCATTCATCACACAACAATCAGAACACTTTCCTTCTTTCTCTTTCGCCTCCCTCCCAGTATAGCGAAATGTCACTTCGCTACTACAATTCATTCATAAAATAATCAAAATAAATAATCATTCCAAAAAAAAAATATATTCATTTTACGATTCACTCTCCATAACGCAGTCATACTGTAGCCAAGTTCGCCGCGGCCTCTCGGCGCCTTTTTTCTTCCCTTCTATTTATTTGAACTTTCCCGCGTTCCTCGAAGCCATTCCAATATGTTCCGCCTTCATGAGCGTCATAAAAACGGCCGCGACTCGCGATGATTTTTCTTTTTCTGGGGAACGAATCTCGGCGAAGCTCACGACGCTTTACGTCCTTTTCTTTTTTTCTTCAACCATTCACTAGGCTCACTTGCCTAATTCTCATCATCATTGCATTGCTTTACTTGCGTGCGGTCACACCGTTTCACTCGTTTCCTTTCACGTTCCAATCATCATCACGTTCCTTGTCACACACACACGACCACCACGGTTGCCAAGGATCGAACCTAAGGTACCGTTCCATTCATTCCACCAATCAATATTCCCACTTCAATCCCAATTTTGACCATAGTCGTTTCTTCCATATTTTCCCTTGTAAATTAAAGTAAATAAATATATTTTATTATCACCCCTTTGCCTTTGCCTCACACCACAAAGACACGAAAATTGTCTACATAGCATGACTCGGCACGTAATCGATCAACAACAGAGAAGAAAAAGGAAAACTCGTCGTCAAGCACTGAGTAGCTCGCCTGAGTATCGAGAAACCCAGTGCTAAAGCGAGCGCAGAATGCATCAGACAACCTGGCGAAGTACGGTACTCGAGTTTGGTTGTGAATCGAGAAGTGATTGAAAAAATATAATTATTAATTATTTTACGTGAATGTATTGTAGTAGCGAAGCGAACTTTCTCTACAAAAATTGAGTTTTAGCCGAGATACATTCAAAGGGAGATTTCTCAAGAGTGTAGGTAAAATAGCAGCTCAAATTTTCAGAATGTGTGTAGCTCAACGAGAGCTTTCCAAAGATTGGTTTGCGCCAAAAATGAATAGTTAAAATCGCTGTCAAAGTGGGAGCAGCCGAGAGCCGACCCGGTGTCGAGAGCTCAAAAATGAAATATGCAAATTGAGACTTCGGAGGTCACTTCGGTATGCCATGGGACGACCAAAACCCGTAATAACCCATTTGACGATTTTCCTTCCATTCCCTAGAATGGCGATTTTAGCTCGATTCTCTCGTGAGAGGTGTAATATCATGTATAAAGCGTTAGGTTGTGCATCGAAAGGGGATTTGTTCGCAATATGTGTAACGGTCTCACTGGTTGTGCGTATCACTACGAAAAATTACTTTTTCCCAGACTGTTTCTTCACAATCCCTAACAATGGTGTACATTTATTTAAAGTCTCGATGCAGTTATTTAAGCAAATAATTTACGGACAAGATAACCATATCAGAATGGGTGACAGACGAGGAGGAATTCAAATTTGAAGATTTGTGAGGAATGGGAAGCTAATGATTGGGCAATTTTTCACGCATATTCCTATCCAAGGACGAATGGTAAGTGATGTGGAGGATGTGACGGTTGGGAGGAGAGCGTTCTAAAATTAGATTATTGAGTAGATACACGATTTGTTAATGTTGATGCATCGTCTAAGTTTGTGTAAGGCAAGGCAAGTTATGGTAAGGTTATGTTGATGTTGAAATGCGTCGTCTAAGTTTACGTAGCGTAAGGCAAGGTATGGTAAGGTTATGCTAATGTTGAGATGCATAGTCTAAGGTTATGTAAGGTAAGGCAAGGTATGGTAACGCCAGTGTCTAGATGGCAAGTTACCACTATTTATTACCTGCAAAGTGAGCGGGAGGAAGACGCAGTGATATCCTGCAGGGCATCGGCCGTCGACGCACAATGTCTAAACAATCAGTTTAGCGCCTATTCTAGAATCAACGACCCGACGGAAGGACTTTCACAATGATGTTATGCAACCTATATTCTTAGCTGCGTTTTCGCAGAAATTAGCAATGTTTTTGACTTCGTTTCAGATCAAGAAGTGTAACCTTATTGAATTGAGATTGGTATGAAATATGCCTACAGCTGGAGGTGGAGGGGGTGGCGGAGGTGGTGGAGGAGGAGGTGGGATGACCGGCAGAGCGGCAAGTCCGGCTGCTGCAGCAGCCTCTGCAGCCGCATTCAATGAGAAATCTCCGGTGATTTGACAATATACAGAAAGTGTTGCGAGAAGAAGGAGAAGGAGGAATCGAGAGGTGATCATTCTGGCCTAAAAATAGCAGTTTAAAAATATAATGTAAAAAAACTGCCCATGCATATGCGTTTCTATAGGCACCTAAAAAAAATAGATTGAGTGATTCTTCGTTCTCTAGAGATTTTATAGTTAGCCATGCAACTGTGTATAATAATGCGGAACTAGGAAGTGGGTAGAGCATGAGAGGAACTGGGAGAATCATGACTACGACATGTCAGGCGATAGGAATTATCTATCTAGAATGCAACATTGTTGACCAAAAAATATGCAATTGCGCATAATAATGTGGTACCGGGAACAGGATGAATCGTGATTGCAGCGTGTCAGCTGACAGAAGTTGCATTTTGAATGCGACAGTTTTGGAGACAAGACGAAACAATATGTGCATAATAATGTGGAAAGAGGAACTGGGTAGATAATGACTAATGCATGTCAGCTGATAGATGTTGCATTTTGAATGCATCGATGTTGGCACCAAGACGAAAAAAATGTGCATAATAATGTGAAACAAGGAACTGGGCGAATAACATGTCAGCTGATAGAGGTTACATCTAGAACACAAGACAAAATGATGAATTCTGCACAATAATTTGGAATGAGGAAGTGGATGTATCAGGTTGGTCATAAAGTTTTGCTCGATTTTGACTAAAGTGCATGCCGACATCTACAATCGTTCGTTGTTGACCAATCAACTTAGATCTTTTAACGGTAGATAGGTGCTTTTATACTCTCTTTAGCGCACACGATCATAGATCTGCCCGAGCAAAGAAGATAATGCGGCGATGTACCAAACTGCATGTGATTGATCAACGAATTGATTTTTCAAAGTATTAGCTTTTCATTTAGAATTGAGAGAGGACCCAGTTTTAACTACAGTAGTAAAGTATGTTTGGCATATATCGTACTGGTCATGTTCAGAGTGATCAGCCACAAAGGGCTTATTAGAAATATGCGCGTAATCCGAATTTGGGTTTTCATGATAGGGGTAGATATAAGATAACTCACTGTATCTATACCGATAGGACTCGCGATTTCAATTATTCACGAATGGCATATAAGATTATAACTCACTGTATCTATACCGATAGGACTCGAGATTTCAATTATTCACGAATGAAAACTACCTTACAAGGAGAGGTCGCGCAATGTATATGGAGTTTCTAAACGAGACCTAGCGCATTCGAAAGAGGATAAAATTCTAAGAACTTCTGTTGTTTTCAAATTTGCGGAACGTTCATGTGGTAATCTGGGCTCATAGAGGGAAACATGCAATTTTTGAGACCCTAAACTCCCATAAACTCACATACAGCCCAGAGCTCCACATGAGCGTTCCTTTGAAAACAACAGAAGTTCTTAGAATTTTATCCTCTTTTGAATGCGCTAGGTCTCGTTTAGAAACTCCATATACATTGCGCGACCTCTCCTTGTTAGCAGTATATGTCATATTTATCTTTGAGAGAGGATGCGGCTCTTAATTCAGGAACAGGGTTCTTCAGCTTTAAGTAACCCAATTTTGAATGCCGAAATTCATACTTTTGGCATTTTTTCGACAGCCCTGTGGTTTTCAGAGCAGTTATTTAATGCGCAAATTAATGAACAACTCTTGCCCTATCAATCACTAATTGGAAAGATTTTGGAGATCGCTGCTTTTTCAGGCCGTGCTTCAAATACCTCATTATTAGGTTTTTCGCAATTTCCGTCGAAAACAGTTTGTCGTCAAATTTCACTTTTTTAGGTAAGAAAGTCGAGTGGGTTCTAAAATATCTACAGAATTGAAAGTCCAGTAGCAGGGGATAACAGCGCCCTTAGGTAGCTGTCAGCCTTGTCAATCCCCGAAACAAGACATTTGTAAATTTTGATTTTTCTATTGAGTCCGGATTAATCCGCCTGTACTAAGGAAACAATGAAAATCGATTTTTTTAGTATAAACCAAACCTTTTGGTATCATGGTCGCATTTCAAAGTTAAAGTTACTGCTTTTGGTATCTGAACTACATATTTTTGGGGTCAGCACTCTACGGACATCCGTGATAATGCAAATATCAAGATATATTTGGAAACTGTGATGAGCAAGCATAATAAAAAAATGTCTAAATAGGGATTTCCACAAAAAGCGTTACAGAAACTCAGGTCATTTTTTATCTTTCGTCAAAAAGGGCTTGGTCGGAATCAGTTCCTTGCACCGCATAGCCGTAGCCGTAAGTCTATCGATTTCAAATGCATTTAAACTTTAAGCACCTTCCATGGTAAGCTCACTTTTAATTTCAAGTGGACATAAAATTATTGTATTAAAAAATGCAATATTGCATACTCAGATACTGATATTAAAATGTCGAAATTGAAGTTTCCATAAATACCATGTTTCCAGCATACAAGATATAGCTCAGACTTTATATTGTTTTCTGAACAAGCAACTCTTACTCTATAACTTATTGACTTGGCCTAGTCAGGGGATAGCTTCCTTTTGAGGAGATCGTCTCGAACTATGTACACCGAATTCGAATATTTTGGCTGTGATGACCATGATTCAAAATTTCAGAAAATATCAATTTTCTAGAAGCGGAAAAGGCTATGCTTCATTATTCCTTTATGATATAAAGCCCCATGGTGATTATTCGCGAATAATCGATTTCAATGACCTGTAAATTGTGATACAATGAAGCAACAACTATATCCAATATAGTTTTAGATAGTACATCCAACGGGTTTCCCACTCCACTAGATAAGATTATACACCAATGTTTTCTCTTAGAATATGAGCGTGACAAACAATATGTGTGCATCGTGAATATTTCACTTTTCGCGAAATCGGATTTTCTCGCATTCCCTGAACCCGGGATTTGATTCGAAGATGTGAATATAATGAACAAGTATTACCCAAATATATGCTATAAAGTTAGCTCGTGACGTTTCTAAATCGTTAATAAATATTTATCCGTGGGCATAGTCAAGTTTTTAAATGAAGATTAATCAAACAATATTCGCAAATGTACCTGCACAATGTGCAATGTTCTTCTAAACAAGCAAATGTATAGTCTCTCCAATACAATCAATTGACAACATTGAATGGATCTGTATGTTTGCATCTCGTGGTGCATTACAATTGTGTGATGGTAAATGTTTGGAATTTTCATCAGTTGCAAATGCAAAGGTCAGGCAGAAAATTGGCCGCTGCTGAATGTTGCATAATATGTGTTTTTGTAATCAGCTGGGTTACCTTCGTCCTGCACCTCATGCCAATCCTGTTCCCGTTCCACGTTGTTGCAAAATTGTATATTCTCTTCCAATATTTTAATTCTCGATGCAGTTTCCATCAGCTGGCATGTCGCATCCATGTCGCTTGTTCCGCCATTACTATGCACATTTGCAACTGTCAAAATTGTTGCATTAGTAATCTATTTCTCATCTGCTGACATGCTCATGTTCCACTCACTTTCATATTTGCTATGCACATTTGCACATTTGGAAGAAACTTCTATTTCGTATGCACATCTGCAGAATCTTTGCCTATAAAAACTGGAGATGATGAAGAGTAACTCACTCGTGGTTCCTACTTTCTGTAAAATGTTTCTTAGACTATACATATCAGATCAATGTTCACTACTCGATTCCTGCTTCTGCTTCTCCTATACACACTTGCTGTGTACTGCATAGTGCAGGTTCCGATCGGCCCGCTCCCTATCGACCCGCTCCCGATCCTGCCAGTCTTGCCGGTGTGACTACTCGATTTCCAGTAACGAGAGCACGATGTCTTATAAACAATATTTGCCGGTCGAGAGTTGAGGGGTGCACATTATGAGCACATAGTGGCACTGTTTCGCTAATGATTACCAATTGTAATTCATTTTGAAGATTGTTGGCATAATAATTGGTGGGGTGAATTGCCCATATAACGGAACATCATTTGTAGCAATGGTGCTGGGGCGGCAACTGTGATTGCCCACCAGGATACCACTGCGTCTTCTTCCCGTCACCGGTATAAACTATGCTTTGCTTTAGCCTAATTCACCCAGCCGGATGGTGATTTGCAGCACATAGTACATAACTGAATCGCAAAGGCTGCACATTCAAAATCTCTCATGTTCAGCTCCCCGTCACGACGTCCTATCCCTTCCCGCTGCCTCGCGGAATCTGCGTTAAGAATTGCCCGATTCTTCCAGGACCCATCACTCTCTAAAGGCAAACCCTCTCTGGCTGAAGTGTAAATAAGTGTACATTTTGTAAATAATACCATCGTATCTCTAAATTATAACCTTCTCACATTGACAGTAAATAATATTGCGAAAACAATATCGGATAAATATTCATCGCCTATAAAGTTCATTTTCGAGTAAATGATAAACCACATACATGTTTGCGGTACATATTTCGAATACGTGACACGACGATACACTACGAAGAAGATACAACAACACAATATATGCATCATAATTTTGTCTGTCTAAGATTACTCGGCAGACTTCTGAACGAATACATCTAAATCAAGTATCAGGTTAGTGCATAATTTTCGTTACAAAATTGTGATTGCAGTTTTCGAGTAATGTCTTGCTTCGGTCGTGAGCAACCCCCATGTGGTATCTTCTGTAGTATTAGTGAATAAGTTCTCTACATAGCGCACATTACATCGCACCTCATCAATCAGAAATACCGATGATACATCGTTCCAAAGTCTGAGAATTTAAAATTTTATGAACTTTTCAATTGATTGCTACTCTTGGCGCAGCAATAATTGCGCTACTTCAACACCATTGTTGTAATGTCTATTTACTAGCTATTCTAATATAGCGAGACATCGGCATCAGCCATAAAACAATCAAAATAGCCACCTATTCCGAAATCGTTGGGAATTAAAAATTATTATATTATTCACAAGGAGTTATTGCTGGATGAGCTTACGGTCTCAAATGAAACGTAGCATGAAGTACTTCTCATGAGGATGCTACCACAGAAAGTTGGTGAAGATTCCTCATTACGTTCAAGAGATTTCGCAATCATGGGTTAAAACCTCCAATTTAAAGACGAAATTGAAATTTTCATATTATTAGTATTTTGTGGAAGCCCGAAACTTCGGTTTCAAGTGTTCAATGGAAGCATACACCCTTACTAATTAGTTTCTCAGAAGGGTGGGATTTGCTTGGAATTTGATTTTTGTTGGATCCCAAAAACATTTCAATTTTGTCAATTTTTACTTATCATTATTTTTCGGCGGTCTGGCATTGGAATTCGATCGGCATTCGATCGGGTTGAAACCTGTTATCGTTTCCACCTAACACTGACTCAAATACTCAAATACGAGCATGGTTATGCCACAAGTTTGTTGTACGATATAAAGATTCCTCTTTTAGATAGCTACAGTTTAATTTTTTTTAAAAGTATTCAGGAACAATGAACTGAATGAGGAACTGTGATAAGGCAGCTGGTAGAATCTGCAACTTGAATGCAACAATTCTGAAATTCTGAAATTCTTGGCTGAAATGGTCCAGATGTGCATAATAAAGTGGAATGATGGCAGGATCGGAACTGGGTGGAACGGTGAGAGGATCAAGCCAGATCATCTGACTGAAACTGCACTGATTATGCTCAGCTGAACATTCCTGCCAAATTGTTGCATACTAGATGCAGATATTATCAGATGTTGTCGTCGCCATGGTGCATTCAGTTCCTCGTTCCACATTATTTTGCACATTTGCACAACTGCAACAAGCATTGCGCATGCATGTGGAAGGACCAATACCCCGTTTCTTCGGGCTTCGGCGGAGCTATCATTATATAATATATTTAATTTTAGACTCACGACTGAGACATGTCGAACAATGTCGTCACTCAGACATGGCTCCTCTGCAAAAGCCTCGCGATTTCATGCCATGGTCTTTCGTAAGTTCGTCTCTCCATCGGGTTGTTATATTTCATCAGTCTAGCTAGGATATCTGGACGAGTTATTTTCCGAGTGATTCATTGCATATTACAGGTGGTTTTACATGAAGGTTTAACACACATGCGGATATTCTTTTAAATGGGTTCTATTTTAAGCCTGTGATTATCGTTTGGTTGAAAAAATTATATTAGGTTGAACAGAAAGTCTTTATAAACTTTTTATTTCCCTTCTTCTGACAATAAAGCGCAAGAGCGAAATCAAACGTATGCACCATTGTTATCTACGACAAATCTCCAACGTTCAGGCAACTTATGGATTCCCTCCTTATAGAACCCATCTCGGCGCGAATCAAAATATTGCTTGAGTGCGGCCTCGATCGCCCCACGGGAAGTGAAGGATCTCTGATCGAGATGACGGGTTAGATCCGAGAACAACCAATAATACGAAGGGGCCAAGTCAGGAGAATACGATGTATGAGGGAGAACCATCCAGCCATATTTGGACAGCTCCTGCTTGACCTGCCGTGGAACATGGGGTCGGGCGTTATCGTGTTGATAGTACACTTTCTTGCCGTTCAGGGCAGATTGTGCGAATTTCTTCTTGAGATTCCGTAGTTGTTTAGTGTAGACATATCCAGTAATTATCCGCTTCTCGGGTATGAGCTCCCAGTAAATCGGGCCATCCACTCCCCACCAGGCAGAGAGCAAGATTTTCATAGGGTGAAGGTCATGCTTTGCGACGTCCTGTGGGGTCTCATTGGCATCTACCCACTGTGCCCTCCTATGATGATTCTCAAAGCAGACCCACTTCTCGACCCATGTTATGAGACGGTCCAACCATCGATCTCCAGCGTGAAGAGTGAGTAGAGAAAGGGAATCGTCGACACGGTGGTCAAACTGGTCTTGGGTCAATTTGTGTTGTATGAAACGGCCTAGCTTCTTCTTCTTGCCAATGGAGACCAATCATTTTACGATGGTGCTTTGCGATACCCCAAGTGTGGCTGCCATGTCGCGGGTATTTGGAAAGGATCCAATTCCACTACGATCCGTAGCGCATCCAAATCCAGCTCGGGTGGCCTCCCAGACCGGTCATGATCATCCATGGAAAAGTCCCCCTTCTCGAAGAGTTGGTACCAATTGCGCATGGCCTGGTAGTGAGTGGCATATGAATCGTACACTTCAGCCAACTGACGTTCCTATTCCTTCATTGTAGTGTGAGAGAGGAATACGAATAACAGAACGTTGCGGATGTGCAAGGCCGTGGGAACAAACATCGTGGTCTTACTAGTGGCAGAATGAAAGGCGTGGAATGGGGAGTTGTTGACCACATAGTCCCTTTCTCATGTGTTATTCACTAGAGGCGAGGGAACACCAAAGGTCTCGTGCACTGAGCAGTGATCTAGCAAAACAGTTTATAAAGACTTTCTGTTCAACCTAATAGTACAGCATCGATGTGCAGATATTAGCTTAAAAAAGTACGCGATTGCTAATTGTGAGTTGGAAATGAGTTGATGCTGCCCGCTAAGCTGGTTTGGGTGATAACAATAATAATAATAATAATAATAATAATAATAATAATAATAATATATTTATCGCTCGTGGCGGGGATTCGAACAATAGATGGTGGATATTATACGGTGGGAGTAATAACGATGGGTCCTGGGCAATTGATGACGCAGATTCCACGAGGCACAGGGAAGGGGTAGGACGTAGTAGTGGGGAGCTAAAAATATTACATTATTGAAACCTTTGTAATACTGCACTTTGAATTGCAAATTGACGCTGAACAATGGTAACCAAAGCGGGGATGGGATATATTACATCATAATTAATTTTACCGGAGATGAGAAGAACACGCAGTGGTATCCTGGCGGACAGTCACAGTTGCCGCCCCAGCACCATTGCTAAACGTTTGCGTTTTAATACATAATCACTAGATAATGCGTGCCCAAAATTGTACGTTTCCAAGGGCACAATACATTAATTGTCCACAAACTGTATAATACAACAAGTTCAAATTTCACATAGACATACAGGTAGGATGGGTACGGGAAGTGGAGCCGGTACTACGGTTATGCAGTAGTACACTGGTGCGGAGACCAGAAGGAGAAGGACGATTTGAGAAGTGATCATGGACCTGGGGATGTTTAATTCAGATGACTTTCATATACGACAGAGTAAGAAAACATCAATGGAGAATTACGGCTGAGTACCTCTATGTTGCTCGTGCGTCTTTATAGTAATCTACACTGCAAATGTGCATACTAATTTGGATGGAACAGAGAAGGATCCGGGTTGAAAGACGACTGTGGCATGTCAGCTGATAAAACTTATTTTATAATGCAACTATACTGCAACGGTTGCTAGCATCTGGCTCGTCCTGAGTAATCGTCTGACTTTCTTCAGTTTACACGCTCTATCATCTCTTTGACTGGCGAGAGAGCGTGCAAACTGAAGAGAGTCAGGCCCTCTTCCACGCCAGTCCCGCCTCAGTTCCGCATTATTATGCACAATTGCAAAATGTTTGCCATTGTTGCATTCGAGATGCAGTTAGTATCTCCTGACTGGGTCGTAGTCATATGTCAGCCCGTTTATCTTCCAACATTCCTATGCACATTTGCAAACTTGGAAGTAACTTTAAATTCGCGTGCACAGATGTGCAGTATGTGTGCCTATAGAAGGATTGGAAAATGTAGAGAAAGACATTTTTCTCTATGCAATGATTGTTGTAAGCTACGAATATCAGGGTCATGTCCACTGCGCGAGTCATCCTTCTCCTCCTCCTCTACACATCTGCTGTGTTCGGCCAAATCTCAGGACAACTTTCCATTGATGCTTCAGCAGCTGCAGCTGCCGCGCTGCCGATCCCGCCGATCTTCATCCAGCCCGTACGAGTTTTTGAATCATTAATGCTTTATCATGCAATATGATAGCATGATTAAGAGTAACTGTTTCAGGAAATTTGTATGCATGGTAATGCGAGGGCATATCTAGATGACAAAGGGCAACCTTTTTTTTTAATGAAACCAACGTCTCCGGTCTGCGTTTGAATATTAATGGGAACATATTTAGGGTTGGTGCGTGAACGGCAGCTGCCCCTCCGGGATATCACTGCGTGTTCCTCCCGCTGATTATTCCAATCCAGGTAATGAAAATACACTCTTTCAGACAACTGAACAGTGTCTAGTGAATATTCGGAAATGATACCGCAGAGATGAAGTAAATTCATTTCATTCAGTCAACAAGCTCGGTTCAGGGTAGAAATTTAATTAAGGACATGTTATATCATCGTATGGCTTGGAAATTCTTGTAAACGTCGAAAGTTAATGAAGGCTCCCTTCCTTCAGATCGGACCGTTTCCCATCCCGATCGACCCTCTTCCTCCAAGAGGAATCTGCGTGAGGGATTGTCCCCCGGTTAGTGGTTAAGAATCAGTCTCCGCGTCAGGTTAGCACACCACCCGCGACGAATATGCCCATTTAACTGAAACCAGTTATTCACAATCTATCTCTTAATCTGAAAGTAATATTCCTTGGAAATCTTGATGAGACATGATTCTGATTCCCTTGCATCCTATGTACAATACACGATATACACGATAAAAATAATTAATACAGATGCACAAATGCAGGTAGAACTATGTTTTTTATATAAACATTAAAGCCCAACATTCTTTCATGCCGATGTATTAGGTTGGTGGATAATGTATGTCACTTTTTCAAATTTAATTTTCCCGCGATTTTGCAAGTTGGCAATTTTCCAATTCTAGAATGTTCTAGAGTGTTCTCGGAAGTACTCCCTAAAGCTATATAAGAGCTGCCTCTTTTAGTTGAAAAAAATTATGGCCCCTATAACCGAAGATTAACTTCACGTCTTATAATTTTACGAATGACTGCGCGGAGCCAACGCGAGCAAGACCACCGCGAACATCAACGAGGCATTCAAGGAGGAGGTGACTACTTATCGCACAGTACACCGATGGTTCAATCGCTTCGAGGAAGGAGACACAAATCTCGAGAGTGGACACTCCACTGGTCGCGCAATCACTACCGATTAGAGTTTGCAATTCGGGTCGCCGTCTCTTCAGTTTCCGCACTCCCTCGACCGGTTGAAGGACGAGAGAGTGTGGAAACTGTAGAAACGGCGACCCGAATTGCGAACTCTACAAGTTGCGAAAGCGATTGTTAAAGACTGTCGAAAAGCAATAGTGCCATGTTTGGCCTTCTTAATCTCGAAGATGACGAAAGATATCAAAATTCGGACGACGCAGTTTTAAATAGCGTCATTCAAAGTACTTATATTCAAAATTATAGCCGGATCGATCAAACTTGATTCCTACCGCCGCCGCGTGGTCGATTCTCTCGCGATTCGCCTCATATAGCTATTTCGTCCGAAAGATTCGGTTTTTCTACTGTATCTCATTTATATCACATTTTCATGAGCCAGCATGTGCAAAATCGGTTTCAGCGAGTGAAAATACATACGTAATATGTATTGCGACAGATTCTTATGATATTTATTTTTAATGTTTTTCGAAAAAAATCGATTTTAACATTTTTTGCAAAACGTCTTCAAATAACACATTTCTGGTGTGTTCCGACTCGCTGAAACCGATTTTGCACATGCTGGCTCATGAAAGTGTGATATAACACAGGTCTCACGAGTCGATGAAGCAAAAACAGCCCTATCGCGAACAATTTTTTTTCAAACTCATTTAAAATCGGTCATATATTTATGTCATGCTATACTAAAGAGAAGATTTCGGAATAACTTGGTCATTTGTCCCAGAGCCGTCATTTAGGAATTTCCCGGTTTCCATTCCGGCAGAAAAATAAGATAAACAACTTTCATGTTGACACCAAACCCGTAGGAAAATCAAAAACGTGATCATCAAAAAATCGAATTTCGATGCAGAAAAAAAATGTTTTGGCCACCAAGCAGGCGAATTGCAGGGACTTTTATTGCAGATTATGAAAGAACAAGTCAAAATATGGGTAACAAAAATAGAACCATTCAAATCAAATTGTGCTGTATTTCTCATTTTTTCGATCGAATTGCCGGAATTTCACAATCCGAAAATGGATAATTCATTTCCGCTGACCCATTTGCGAATGGTGACCTAGTTCTAGTGTATTTTAGTTGAGTGAACATACCTTGAACCAAAACTGTTGATAGAAACGTGGTATACCTCGTTTTCAGAAATTCGATTTTTTACCCAGGTTTCTATGACCTGTTAACTGAGCTTCGAAATCGTGAAATACTGAGTTTGCGATAAAGAACATGCCAGAATTTCCTTCGAATCTGAAAATATCTGCCAAAATTGTGTTCTAAAAAATAATGGAATGCTCAGACACTTCTGAAAATGTAAAAACAACGTTGTTTAAAAGCTATTTATATAAACAAAATATTATCTCTAGGTCACCATTCGCAAATGGGTCAGCGGAAATGAATTATCCATTTTCGGATAATGAAATTCCAGCAATTCGATCGAAAAAATGAGAAATACAGCACAATTTGATTTGAATGGTTCTATTTTTGTTACCCATATTTTGACTTGTTCTTTCATAATCTGCAATAAAAGTCCCTGCAATTCGCCTGCTTGGTGGCCAAAACATTTTTTTTCTGCATCGAAATTCGATTTTTTGATGATCACGTTTTTGATTTTCCTACGGGTTTGGTGTCATCATGAAAGTTGTTTATCTTATTTTTCTGCGCTTTTTGGTCACCGTACCATTTCTGTAGGTCATCTGGAACCTAATAAACAGTAGAGCCGGAATGGAAACCGGGAAATTCCTAAATGACGGCTCTGGGACAAATTACCAAGTTATTCCGAAATCTTCTCTTTAGTATAGCATGACATAAATATATGACCGATTTTAAATGAGTTTGAAAAAAAATTGTTCGCGATAGGGCTGTTTTTGCTTCATCGACTCGTGAGACCTGTGTTATATCACATTTTCATGAGCCAGCATGTGCAACATCGGTTTCAGCGAGTCGGAACACACCAGAAATGTGTTATTTGAAGACGTTTTGCAAAAAAATGTTAAAATCGATTTTTTCGAAAAACATTAAAAATAAATATCATTAGAATCTGTCGCAATACATATTACGTATGTATTTTCACTCGCTGAAACCGATTTTGCACATGCTGGAAAATGTGATATAAATGAGATACGGTAGAAAAACCGAATCTTTCGGACGAAATAGCTATATGAGGCGAATCGCGAGAGAATCGACCACGCGGCGGCGGTAGGAATCAAGTTTGATCGATCCGGCTATAATTTTGAATATAAGTACTTTGAATGACGCTATTTAATACTGCGTCGTCCGAATTTTGATATCTTTCGTCATCTTCGAGATTAAGAAGGCCAAACATGGCACTATTGCTTTTCGACAGTCAAATCGGGACAACTTAAATGGTCACATTCCTTGAAATTTGAGAAAGAACGTCTTTCTTTTTTTTAAAAGAAAGCTACCATCCTGATCTACAACAATAATGTTGAAGTCATCATTCCTGGTCTTCATCCTGGTGCGGGGCTGTCGGGTGCACCAGAAATTGCGTATCTCTGGAAATCGGAAAAACGTATTGGGTAATCATGCTTAAGTTGTAGTACATATACATGTCTAAGTTGTCGCCAAAAATTAGCCAAATCGGTGTAGGAACAAAAAAAAGGGGCGCACTTTTGTGAGGCGACCCCAAAATGAGTTCTGGACAAAGAGTACTTCCGTATCTTCAATTGGCCTCATCTGGGCTCAAAATGGTTCAAAAACTTCCAAATCAACATTATAAGTATCTTCCCTCCTTATTATTGCTCTTCCATTGGTCATAAATGGTCACCCCTTTAAAGTACTTATAACCAAAATTATAGCCGGATCCATTAACCTTGAATCCTACCGCCGCTGCCCCCCTCAAATGGTCGATTCTCTCGCGATTCGCCTCATATTAGCTGGATAGCGAATCAAGCGGAACTTCAATTATCGTATGGAATAGGCATAAATAGCAATAATAGCTTCCATACTAACAAATAATTCGCATGGCATCTGTTGCAAGGGTGATATGCTTGCGAAAGTCCAAAATCCAAAAGTAAGTCCAAAATCAGATCATTTAGGTCAAAATCACGATTTTTGGCAATTCTAAGTTTTGAGGATCCAAGTTAATCCAACACCTTGAAATTCAGGGCGGAAGTTATTTTGAACATTCTAATGGGGTTTCTCTTACCAGAAATAGCTTTGGATTCGTATTTGAGAGATTACAGTACCCCATTTCTTCGATTCGTCGCAATATGATCAAATTCAGGCTCGAAAAAAATCAATGATTACCCATTTTTAAAATTCTGAAAAAAATTGTCAATGTTTCTTATCACTTGTAGACTCGGAAAATGTCAACGACCCAAATTGTTATTTTTCTAAAAATAGTTATGGTTATTTATATGCCTTTTCGGATCGAAAATTTGAGTTTTTCGAATATTTTTTTTCAGTTCGCATTTTCTCGCTCTCTGATGTTGAAATTTGTGTTCTACGCGTCAAAATAGACCAGAAAATCTATATTTCATGTACTTCTAAGAAAGTCAATTTTTCGACCCCAAAAGTGGGGGTCCGACGAAACTTTTTGAAAATCGACTCCAAACCTTAGTTATTGCGGCCATCACTTACCACTCGGTACCCACACTTCAGAAAAAAAAAGTTTGGAATTTTTCGAATTTTTGGCCATCCGTGGACCTGTTACGTTCTCTCGTGGAGGGTCTCTTAATAACTTTATCGCAAATAATATAGATGGCGAGCAATATAAATGGTTATTACCAAATGAAACTGCAAATGTTGCGATTCATCTTTTCAATAATTATAAAGCACATTATTAATATTTATTTTGAAGTTCCGATTTACAGTATACTGCTCCGGGCGTTTTACATTTTCCTACACCGATATAGTCGGTCCGGCACCACCATCGCGCATGTAGCAGTACCTTAACGAGACGAGTTACACCTCAGGCAATCACAACAAACAACAATAACAATAACAAAAACAAAACAAATAAAAAATAAACAAAAACAATAAACAAATCACCAGAAAGCGTGGATGATTGCTGGAACCCAGAAGAAGCAGCACAAGACGAGATTGATCACGATATGCAGCACGTTAACTGTATTAGAAGGACGGTCGTGCCACCAGATAGCCGCCGCCTGAAATTATTCACATACTTTGAAATTATTTAATATTATAATGTAAAAATGCTGGAAAATGAGTAAAAGTTCCGCTACGCCAATCGGTTTCACAGTAGTCAATGAACTGTTGCGTGTGGTGGTGCAGTTCGGTTACACCGACTACGCCTATGATATCCGTCCTGTTAAAAATGAGTCTATGGAACGTTACCGTGACTTTATGCAAGATGAATCAATTTTAAACATCGATGAAAGCGTTTCATTATATATCATCAAGCATGAAACGTCGATTTGATATTGAGTGAAAAAATGATGAAAATTGTGATTTCAGCGCCAGATGGTTAGGAAACAGTCGGAATCAAGGATGCATGTAATGGAATCATACCGGAACTATGATGCACAGGATTATCTCGATGAGCTTGTTCTGGTCCTGCGCGGGATTGTCGGCCATTGTAGATTCCTGCCTGCTCGACGCGGCCGGTTTACGCTAAACTGATATTGTACAGGATTGGATGATGTCCATCGGATCGAAACAATCCGAATGATTATCAAAAATGTAATATTCTGCATAACTTTCACATAAAGATTTTCGAAAAGAGAAGCTACTGTGAAATACACAATGTTTGTTAACATTCGGATTATCATCTGGTATAGTTTCGCATGTAGATTATCTTAAAATTGGCGCAAAAAGACGGAATGCACGCGATTTACATGAAAAATTAGGATAGAATGATGAGCGGACGATTCAGAAAATGCATGGTCTTTAAGTAGTCGATACGACTCATAAGAAATAATTCGATGAATCGCGGGGTGAGCAATATCATGAGTAATTCTCGCCTGGACAAACAGGTGATTTTAACAAAAACAACAGTCATTTGATGAGTCAATCACAGAGTGGAAGTATGCCCTGGGAGGGTGGTGGGATGGCAAAAGGGCAATTCCGCAAGAATGATGCAACTTCCGCAAATGACTACTATTGTTAGTCGGCTGATGGCGCATTCATTTGGTACACTATTGCTATTCATCTACTATTTCTGAACGTCGGCATTATATCAGTTGTTGTGTGTCCAAACTGAAACTAGCTTTTCCATTAGAAAAAAGTGCAATCAAAATCTGCGTCACCTTCTCATGAAAAGTTGACATGTGATTGACTTCCTAAAAAAGATGGGATCGCAAATTTGCCAACTATTTTTTTGTGATATACTCCGCGTCTTTTTTGTGATATACTCCGCGTCACGCAGTTCGCGGTTGGATAATGACCGTTTATCCTTTCTTTCGAAACAACGAATGGCATGCATTGTTTATTCGAGAATAAATTGCACAACGGGATGTAATATTCGATTATATGGACAGTTACTGTGCGCGAGATCGTTACACTCCTCGGAAAGTCATCTGTAATACGATCAATCAATGTCACTACACCGGATGAGAACCGTAGGATGATACGACTCTCACAGAAGCATTTTTGAAACTTTGGGAACCTATCGTACATGTCAGCGAAATCAGAACCGAAACCGAGAGGCACCGATAAATTTTCGATTTCTTGCTCTCTGCAATTTAAAAAAAAAATCGTGGTTGTGTTCATATTTTTTATCATTATCGATTTGCCGGAATCGACCCGGACATGTCCGGCCAATTACGGCTAGAAATCGATTAATCTAAAGCGAACAATTATGGTGCGATTAAAGTATTTTAGAAAGCGCACCAATGTCGGAGAGCTTTCCAAAATACCGTAATCGTACCAAAATGTTGAGCATTTGATTTATATCAGGTTGATCCATAAGTTTCTGACTATTTTCATGATCGGACATTTTGACCTTCCCCGTCCAACGCATCCAGTCAATCATCCAGTCAACATAATTGATGAAGGCTTGGGAATGCATTTTACGCGATGCAATATCGGGCCAATTCGATCAGCAAGGATGACACTATTCACAGTCAAAATCTACTTCGTGTTGATTTTGAATACTTTTCAATTGACTGTAATTCCAAGGGCAGAAGTGATTGAAACAAAAGCGATGTATTTTTGAGAAGCCTATTACATTGACATATACTTTGACACTTCGGAAGTTCAAGTCCTTTGAATCCCCGCCCTAAATTTTGGCCAAATCAACAAACTGCGCTAATTGAAAAATGCTTGTTTTATATTTTCTGGCACTGTACTCGTATAGATCGACCTCGAGAGCTCAATAGTGGCATATTATTTTCTACCTTCTTATCTTAGTACACATTTATATTTAGGAGCAGATTCATAAATCAATAGGCAATTATGATATTTCGGAACTGCGATGTAGAAATTAAAACATTGAAATCATAATGTTCTGTTGTTTCTCTCTTCTCACTCGCAATGAAGACCGAGTTGTCCACGTTTAACGGAACAAGCAACTCTTGCCCTACTACACATATGTTGGGCAGATTCAGGAGGTCTCAAATATTTGAGAAGTTGAGCTCAACCAAAAACACCGAAAAACGCTATTTTTTGCAGTTTCGATATGAAAATAATTTTCTCATGTTCAATAACCGCTATATTCATTGCAAATTATTTACGGTACTCGACCACTACTGACGTCACTAAAACTATAGAGGAATTGCAGGCAATCGAAATAGGCCAGGAGAAATTATGAAAAATAAAAAGTCAGAAACTTATGGACCAACCTAATATATGAGAGCAAGCACGACTTTTAAAATTGCTTATTCGCAGAGAGCCAGAAATCGAAAATTTCTCAGTGTCTCTCGTGGCCCTTCTGATTTCGGGGGCCGTGCGAATGGCATCGGGAAGTTGCTTTTAGCAGGAACGTTCTGTGTTGTTGGGAAACGTAAGATGTGACATTTGACGGGTGTGGTATAAGCTATTTATCTATGCGAAAAAATTGGTCTACTTTCAACGTGTGCCCAATCAAAATGCCCAATAAAAATGATGCGCGATAGTTGCGACTGCCCGACTCAGGCTCGCTACTAGCGGGACTTGGATGCACAGCGTGCCAAAGCGATGGTTTCCTTTGTTTGTCGCGGCGCCGGGTCGATCTTGAAACATAACATTTTCGGCTGAAATGAACGATGAAAATTTAACACAATATCGGGGGATGATATATCATAGCTTAGCTACACAAAAGAAATATATATTTCTAATGCAATACATCTCTCAGGATTACAAACAAGGTGCCTCGCTATCATTTTTGATAATTTTGATAAACTTTAAAATTTGTTACGTGAATTTTCCAACTTTTTACGCATAAATCGAAAAAGTTGAGAATGCGCGGCAATAGGGAACCCCACATATGCAGAACTTTTGCATATCTACGTGAAGAGATCTACAATTTGTAGCCCAATTTTTTCAAAAATGTTGAAATATTTTGAGAAATTCGCGATTTAAGCATTATTTTCGCAATTTCTCAAAACATTTCAACATTTTTGAAAAAATCGGGCTGCTACAAATTGTAGATATCTTCACGTAGATATGCAAAAGTTCTACATATGTGGGGTTCCGTATTGGTGTGCATTCTCAACTTTTTCGTTTTATGCGTAAAAATTTTTAAAATTCATATAACACATTTTAAAGTGTGTCAAAATTATCTAAAATGATGGGGAGGCACCTTGAAGACAATCCTGATTTATTGCATTAGAAATATTTATTTATGTTTTGTTGCAAAGCATCGATATTTTACTTTGGTTCAAATTTTCATCGTTCATTTCAGCCGAAAATGTTTCAAGATCGACCCGGCGCCGCGAAAAACAAACTTTGACACGCTGTGGGATGCACACGTCCACATTTTGGCGCTTGATAGCGTTGTGGTGTGATCCGGCATGCGTGTAGAGATTGTAAGTCTCTCATGTCAGAGGAGCGCACAAAAGACTGATGGAGGCTGAGGGAATCGAACCCCCGACCTTCATATCCATGGACAGACGCTCTACCACTGCGCTACGGCTGTCCTCTCCTCGCGCATTATGGTTCATAGGGGCAGTGGCCACTACATGCGCCCGCGCGTTCCTAATTTCACTATTGAGGAAATACAGAACGGCGCGCACAGTACTGAAAAACGTGGTGTGGGACAACTCTTAGTAATTCAGTGATACACGACATCCGTGTTAAAATAAAAAAAAATCGTTCGACATTTTGGTTGTCCTGATTATATACTATGGTATACACGAGTGATGATATACACCTTATCGGCAATTTCACTGTGTCTGAGAGGCCAATTGCCGGCTTGGCGAAAAACACTACTATACAGTATATACATCCAGGCGCGGCGGTGTCCACAATTACCTTGAGCTTCGCTGAGAAAGCCGGCCCGAACGATATGATCGACACGGAGGCGGAGCAGCATTTGCAAGGCTTTTGTGGAGCAAAAGTTAAGGCCTTCGGAACCATCCACTCATGTGAGACGACAACACTTATACTCTTATTGCTTGATTCAGGTAACTTCAAAATTGGAACGACCAAGTTCGGTGCCAAGTTGCACGTGGCGACGTGGGAATCAACTGATTCTGGGATTGGATTTTTTTTTGTGGGGGGGGGGTGACAAAACGAAAACCGACAAAACGAAAACAATTCACAGCTCCCTCGGGATTTGACCTATGGGAAGTGCCCCCTCCCCCAGGGAAGTGTGTGTTGTTGCATTGTTACTGGTATACGCTCCACTACATTTGTATACATAGGTCTTGTTACCAGGCGATATTGAGTTTCAACGTATAGGGGGTCATGGAAACTCATAAACCATGACCCCCGGGTCGTTGATTTGGAGTGAAACTCATGATCGCCTGGTAAGAAGACGTATGCATGCAAATGTAGTTGAGGGAATACTGGTAACAATGCAACAAATCACGCGTCTCCCGAGGTACCAGTGAATTGTTTCCGTTTTGTCGGTTTTCGTTTTGTCACCCTCCCGATTTTTTGTATAAACCCAAATGCGTGATCGATTTGACTGAAAACAGGTACGAATCAATATTTTATTGGAAAATGTCACTACAAAAAAAATATAATAAAAAAATATAAAAATATAGTACACAATTGCAATTGCAGACTGGTATTCACATGCACTCAAATGCATTTCAGTAAACTTTCATGAAAATCTCGCCGATACATCCACCTAACTATTTCATAGATCTTATGATCGAGTTTTGCTCTGCGGTTGTAAACTGTTAAACGATAAAGTTTATTGATGCTTAATAATACCATTCTCTAATGACGCAAAACGTATGCAGAAATCAATGATATTGGGAAGAAGGGGACCAAGATGAGCGGCAGATCAAGTTATATTAGGTTGAACAGAAAGTCTTTATCCACTGTTTTGCTCGATCACTGCTCAGTGCAGGATACCTTTGGTGTTCCCTCGCCTCTAGTCAATAACACATGACAAAGGGACTATGTGGTCAACAACTCCCCATTCCACGCCTTTCATTCTGCCACTAGTAAGACCACGATGTTTGTTCCCACGGCCTTGCACATCCGCAACGTTCTGTTATTCGTATTTCTCTCTCACACTACAATGAAGGAATAGGAACGTCAGTTGGCTGAAGTGTACGATTCATATGCCACTCACTACCAGACCATGCGCAATTGGTACCAACTCTTCGAGAAGGGGGACTTTTCCATGGATGATCATGACCGGTCTGGGAGGCCACCCGAGCTGGATTTGGATGCGCTACGGATCGTAGTGGAATTGGATCCTTCCCAAATACCCGCGACATGGCAGCCACACTTGGGGTATCGCAAAGCACCATCGTAAAATGATTGGTCTCCATTGGCAAGAAGAAGAAGCTAGGCCGTTTCATACCCCACAAATTGACCCAAGACCAGTTTGACCACCGTGTCGACGATTCCCTTTCTCTACTCACTCTTCACGCTGGAGATCGATGGTTGGACCGTCTCATAACAGGGGTCGAGAAGTGGGTCTGCTATGAGAATCACCATAGGAGGGCACAGTGGGTGGATGTCAATGAGACCCCACAGGACGTCGCAAAGCCTGGCCTTCACCCTATGAAAATCTTGCTCTCTGCCTGGTGGGGGGTGGATGGCCCGATTTACTGGGAGCTCCTACCCGAGAAGCGGATAATTACTGAATATGTCTACACTAAACAACTACGGAATCTCAAGAAGAAATTCGCACAATCTGCCCTGAACGGCAAGAAAGTGTACTATCAACACGATAACGCCCGACCCCATGTTGCACGGCAGGTCAAGCAGGAGCTGTCCAAATAAGGCTGGATGGTTCTCCCTCATACACCGTATTCTCCTGACTTGGCCCCTTCGGATTATTGGTTGTTCTCGGATCTGACCCGTCATCTCGATCAGAGATCCTTCATTTCCCGTGGGGCGATCGAGGCCGCACTCAAGCAATATTTTAATTCGCGCCGAGATGGGTTCTATAAGGAGGGAATCCATAAGTTGCCTGAACGTTGGAGATTTGTCGTAGATAACAATGGTGCATATGTTTGATTTTGCTCTTGTGCTTTATTGTCAGAAGAAGGGAAATAAAAAGTGGATAAAGACTTTCTATTCAACCTAATATTTGTATATTTCACACACCATAAAATATGAACACGAAGTTCCTCTTCTAGGCAACAATGCGGCATGTAATGAAGAAAGTAGGTGTAGCAGTCGCAAATTCCGACGACCCGAAGTTAATACATTTTTATGCGCTTGAATGTGCATTCGCATGTAGGCTGAGAGATAGGACTAGGTTTTTGTATTATGTTGAGATATTTCCATGTTCGCTATGCATAGGTGCTATACAGTGTACATGAAACATATGTGAAAATGATACAAAACCATTCCAATAACAGTGCGTTCGTTGGTATTTCAGCCAGATGGGAGGGTGGTTTTTCAACAATAACGGGAAGGTGGTATTTCAACCAGAATGGGAGGGTAGTATTTCAACCAGAATGGGAGGGTGGTAGTTCAACCAGAATGGGAGGGTAGTATTTCAACCAGAATGGGAGGGTGGTAGTTCAACCAGAATGGGAGGGTGGTAGTTCAACCAGAATGGGAGGGTGGTAGTTCAACCAGAATGGGAGGGTGGTAGTTCAACCAGAATGGGAGGGTGGTAGTTCAACCAGAATGGGAGGGTGGTAGTTCAACCAGAATGGGAAGGTGGTATTTCAACCAGAATGGGAGGGTAGTATTTCAACCAGAGTGGGAGGGTGGTAGTTCAACCAGAATGGGAGGGTAGTATTTCAACCATAACGGGAAGGTGGTATTTCAACCAGAATGGGAGGGTGGTAGTTCAACCATAACGGGAGGGTGGTAGTTCAACCATAACGGGAAGGTGGTATTTCAACCAGAACGGGAAGGTGGTATTTCAACCATAACGGGAAGGTGTTATTTCAACCAGAATGGGAGGAACTCCAACATGAATCTACTGTTCATTCTCCCCGCTTTGCTTCGTAAGTTCCTACATTTCGATACACCAATCATAGCGTGTGTGTTCAGAACTAGTCTGTGGTTCGTGCCCTCCCGGATTCGATCTTGTGAAGGGCGAGTGCAGGGGAAAATACGGCGTTACTACTGCTCCGTCGATCAACGGATATTGCGAACTCATGGACGAAGACAGTGGGATGTGCTATGAAGTACGTACCCAATTGAGTAATATTTCCAATTTCCTGGATTTACGCACATATAATAACATTCACCGTTTCAATAAACGTTTTCAAAGGCAATCGACAACGCAGGAAAATGGCAAGAAGCCCAGTACACGTGCAGAAGGATCGGCGGCAACCTAGCATCCCTTCACAATGCCCAGGTGGATTTTCATTGAATGATCAAACAAATTTAAATACAATTCAAGGAAAACTCCTTCATTCGTCGTCTCGCCGTTTCCAATGGGCTTCTGAACGGCGTCTACCTCGGAGGTTGTCGTGCTCACTTAGAGTTATTCTTCTTGAATTGTGATACCACTTCAAAATAAGGAAACAATTGCCAGCCTTTTTATGTTTAGACGAATATTTAGGCAATAGTGGAACTGCCCCCTGATATGTCCTTTACCTTTTACAATACATTTAAGGAAATAATGGAACCAGCTTCTTTGTCGAGGAGATTCGCCTGGGTCGATGGATCCTTCTTCGAATACTTTCACTTCGCATATGGTAAACACTGTTTTTTGGGTTCGATCAATTAATTTTCAGATTCTTCTGTAGGACGTTGTATTGTGTAATATTGGCAAGCGGATCAAGAAAGTCCGGCTCGATGCGAAATGCATTTATTTTGCTATGTATGCTAGACTACTGAAGGAAGTGCACATTGAACACTTGGAGTGCTTCAGCCGAAGTTTGTCTCATAAAGAAACGTAAGCTATATAATTTAGATTTCTTAAAGTACTGATCGAAAATTTATTCCAAATCACAATTTCCGTCAATGATGTGTGGTACGAAAGCCATCCAGGTGATATTTTCGAAATTTATAAAATACAAATGCAACAATTTTAGTTAAATTTCTGCGTGCGCAAGATGTTGTGGTTGTTCAGTTTTGCAAACATCATTATTCTTGTTACGATAATTTGCGGCATTTATTATGTTATAAGGCCGCGAGGGTAAGGTGGAGTTTTTGAACGAGACCTAGCGCGATCGAAAAAGGATCAAATTCTAAGAACTTCTACGTCTTTCATATCTGCTGAGGACCTCTGTGGACGGCTGGGTAGTAGTGGAGTTTCGGAACATAGCCAAAGAAATTGACTGTTTTGTTCCTCTCCCCACTATGAGCGCAGACATCCACAACGGCCCTCAGCAGATATGAAAAACATAGAAGTTCTTAGAATTTGATCCTCTTTTGATCGCGCTAGGTCTCGTTCAAAAACTCCACCTTACCCTCGCGACCATTCCTTGTGAGTCAGGAAGTGATCGTCAAGTCCTGAGTGTCCAGCACATTTCGCGAGTGAATGAGCCGTTCGAAAATTACTGAAATTAGGCAGTGACGTGTTACTTTGATAAATTGTGCTATTATACACTTCCAAATTGATATTGATGCCTTCGCAATTCTGATATAGCAATGAGCTCAACACGGGCATCGGCTACTGATATTTTCTAATGAGCAATAGTCTGACTCCCTTCAGTTTGCACGCTCTCTCGCCGGTCAGAGAGACGAGAGAGCGGGCAAACTGAAGAGAGCCGATTGCTCTGTCTAATATACATAATCCCTATTTTGCTAAACCAGATGGAGCGATATCCCAGCCTGGTCAGATGATCATGGTTATGGAACATGATACATTCAGCATTAGACTGAACGATTACGTGATTCAAGATTTCATTAAAATTTTTATTACAAAATAATGTAGTTAATTCAGCGACGAAACCGGGAGCTCGCCGTGTCTTGAGTGCCAACCACATTTCGAGGGTGAAAGAAAAATTATATTCACTCAAAAACAATCCTGCTGCACTCTCTGAATGCACTATTTTCATACAGTTTACAAAACATTGATAAATTGGTTGTGAAATAACCAAGAGATGACAGAAAGTATCGTTCGAGTGTGCCAAACAATCATTGTTATGTATGAGCGTGGTGAGAGTGGAAGTAATAGAGCGAGTTTATTACAATACGGGACAATATTAATAACGGAAGATAGAGAGTAGTAAATAGGAGAGAGGTGGTTGCAGAAAGGTAGTGTCGCATCTCTAGACTACACGGGTCACCTACACGGCTGATAGAGAGCGACCGGACTAAGAACCAGCCAACACAACGGGGAGAGACAAGACTGGTCTCTCTAGAAGAGAATAAGGCAAGCTATTCCCAGCAAGGTGGAATCATAGTACTTGTGGAACGGGTAATAGATGAGTACGGTAAGTGCGGCTGTGTCAGACTTATGATCTAGCCTCGTACACAGCAATCATCTTATTCTCTCGCTGCATGCATTATTTTGAATCAGGTGGAGCGAAGAAGTGCGATAGTTTGAGAGTGGAATAATGGCTATAAAAGAGGAAAAGAGCGTGTATTTGTGTGAGAGAAAGAGTGCTAGACAGTTTAGAGCGAGAACATTTCCTCTTATCTCATCGATTCCACCAGAAAGCACGCCGCTCATGCGATCACAAATTAGGGATGGCTTGGCAAGAAACGGTCTCTTCATACTACACACTCTCTCGCCGGTCTGATAGGTGGGAGAGTGTGTAGTTTGAAGAGAGTCATTTCTTGCGAAGCCATCCCTAGCACAAATACTCATGTTTGCACCTATTCCCTCAAATTGTACGCTCGCTTTCAATAATTATGCTCTCCAATCTCGCTTGTTGGATTATCATGAATTTTACATTTCGTTTAATTTGATCACCTCGGCTGGCAAGTTAATTCCAAGTGGATGCCGCTACATTACGATTCTGATATTCACCTGTCACCGCTGGAACAATTACCAAAGGCACTGCTGTGGAATATATTTGGAAAAATACCGGAGGCAGCATTCCGGCTCAGATTGGTCAGCATTCTCGGTGCTTCCTTAAAAAAAAGTTTACCATACGTTGTAATGCATGCATTTCCAGGTTTCCAAAACGATCAAATTCTCAGTAGACGGACTAGACATTGATCAAAAAGCATATGCCGAAGAATTCCTTCTATCTCACGACATCTCCTATCCGGTTAGTATAATTATCTTAGCATAACTATTAGGGATTTGCCTGCCGAGTAACTGTGTTTAGGGATTTGCCTGCCGAGTAACTATAATCATTTCAAATTTGCACGCCTTGGGTTTGATTCTTCGCAATGATGATGTTATTGGCAAGTTTTCGTCAAGAACATGCTCGGAAGATTCCGTTGCATTGGTATGTTAAAGTACCAATATAAGAAAAAGATTTTTTTTTTGAATTCACGCCAATTATCTGATCCGCAAGCCCGAGCGCGGGAACCCAAAAAAATTGAATTCGCGATACTAAAAATTACTGTAATCGATGTAGCTGCGCACGGGGAATTCCCGCGCTCGGCTTGCGGATCAGAAAATTGACGGGGATTCAAAAACAATCTTAATTCATAGTGGTACTTTAATGCAAAATGCGCTCTGATGATCACCGATTTCAGCGCTACGTGTGGTTGCCAGATAATAATGACGTGCACAACCGTGCTGTTCAATTTCTGAGAGGGTTCATTGGCACGCGAATCAAGAAGGCCACTCTCCATGGCAATGATTTCGCAAATTTTACTAGACTTCTGAAGGCAGTAGCAATTGCACATCTGGATATTTTATTTTTCACGCTGTCGGACACGGCTATGTAAGTAATTTCCTAGTTGCCAGGCCATATCCTACATTCAAGGAGTAGTATCAAAAACTTCATGGGAAATCGGGAAATACCTCGGTTCACAGTGTCGATGTCCGCTATGCGAATCGCGTACCCAGGTTAATCATTCAAAATGTTCCGTCAACGTCTACCTTTTCAGAGAGACTCCTGCTCTATTTAGCGTCAAGATTTCGCGCTCTTTGCTTTGATTATTCGCACCTTGTCACGGAACTCCCGCACAAATCGATGATATTAGGTAATCGAATAGTGCGCACTTAGGATATTCGCATATTAATTGCGCACTTTATTATTTTCGGAGCGGTAGATCAATGATAGAGTGCAGTAATGACGGGCTGAATACCTGTACTTTACCTGCACACTTGTATTCGCAATTGTGTAGGAAATACTCCATTATTTGCCATATATAGGTATTCAACAATCTGATTGTGCTCCGATAATGCTCGGCATGTTCACAAGCAAGCTGGACACACTGCTCATCTCAGGGATAAATATTACAGCTCAGAGCATGCATAATCTCCACCTGCTACAACAAGTCAGTCTATCCACAGTAATAGTCTGACCATATTTTTGAACAGACATAATGAGGGTTATTGGCGAAAAGAAAGAATGAAATACTATATGTGAAATATCAGGTTGGCATGAAAGTCTTTGTCACTGGTTTTGTATTTACACTGTTCGCCACAACTGCACTTTGGCGCTCCCTCGTTCCTAGCGAATAACAGTCAGTGATGGACCTTTATAGCAAGCAACTCCCCAACTCCTTCCCTTCAGTCAAGCTCTAGTAGAGCAACGATGTATGTTCGTAGTACCATCCACATCCGCCATGTTCTGCTTTACCTCTGTCTATCCTACCCCACGAGGAAGGATTCGGAGAACCCTACTGAAGAATCTTATGACACGCATGTCCCCTCTACAAAACCATAAGGAATTGGTTCCATCTCTTAGAAGAAGACGGATTTTCCCTCAATGATCAGGTCGATCTAGAAGACCTGATGAGTTCGATTTGGAAACGTTGAAGAAAGGGGTTTAAACAGACTCATTTCAAACTGTCCGTGAAATGGCCATCACACTACGAGCCCACCATAGCACTGTCAAACAAAGCTTGAGATCTATTGGAATGAGGAAATTTATCGGTCGATTCATATCCCATGATCTGAGCCAAGCCAGCCGTGACCGTCGAGTCGATGATTCCATCAGTCTCGTCATTCTCCGAGGCGGGGATCGATGGTTGGAACGGCTCATAATGAGGAATAATAAGTGGGACCTCTACGGTAATAACCACATGAAAGCCCAGCGGGTTGGAGAAGGAGAGACTCCAGAGGATTTCCCCAAACTTGACTTGCTCCCCAAGAAAAACAAGCTGTAAATATGGTGGGGAGTGGATTGCGTGATCTACTCGGAGCTACCACCTGAGGGCATGTCAATCACCGGGGTCAAGTACGTCACAAACCTACAGAATTTGAAGTTGGAAGTCGATCGTTCAAGGCTGAATGACAAGAAAATGCACAATCAACAAAATGACCCCCGTCACCAGGTCTCTAATCAAGTCAAGCAGGAACTGGGTGGATAGGGATGGATGGTTCTCCCTCACCCCCCGTATTCTCCTGACATGGCTCCGACCGATTACTGGCTTTTCGCAGACCTGACCCATGTCGTTCGAGGTATCACATTAAATTCCGTGGAAATTTCGATGATGCACTCACGCAATACTTTGCATCGCGCTCAGATGGGTTATACAGGGAGGAGATTCATAAGTTGAAGGAACGTTGGGCACATATTGTCAATAATGATGACAAGTATTATTGAACTCGTGCTATTGTTTCCTCAAAGAAATAACGTTTTAAAAAAGTGACAAAGACTTTCATGCCAACCTAATATTAGAGTCAAGCTTCAGTTTTTGAAATTGCAAATTGAAATTATTCTTATTAGGATTCTTATTATATTCTTATTCTAAATTATTATTCTAAATTATTCTTATTCTTATCATTAATTTTGCCAGAGTTTGCTAGAGCTAATGATTTTATTCAGCCACACTGTGTTTGAATGACGATCATGATGGTTTGAGACGAATGGGTAGACAAAATATCCCGTGAAACATTGCAGAGGCTGCCACAACTAGGCAAGCAAATATGGTTCGAGATGTCGGGTGCAAGCTTGCTGCATGATGATTTCAGCAATCAAGAGAACGATTACGTTTCTCAGGGTTTGATTTGCATTACTTTTACGAAATGCAAAGTTGATTAAGCGACGAAGACGGGAAATCGTCAATTCCTGAGTGTCAAGCACGTTTCTAGAGTTCACGAGCTTTTCTAATAATTTGAAAATGCCTCCATTCAGTACATTCTCGTGAATATATATTTTCTGATGTAACATTGATAAATTGTTCATACAATTGTCGGAAATGGCGCAGAAATGTCGGAATTTTTTTTTTCCGGAGAGCTAGTTGTATCACTGACATTCGAATTATAATTTCACATTCATTCGAATTTCGCCTAACTTTAGCATTCGAGAGAGAGAGAGAGAGAGTGAGCGTGGCAAACCCACCTTTTAACTCTCCCTCACTCTTCCCCGTATCTATTGCTCGTCGATGGACGCACTGAAATGTGATAAGGCACACTACGTATCGTGCGTGATCACCAATATTTGCTTGCGCCTATACTATGAACATCTATACAATCGTATTTGTCGCATGTGCTCTGTCGACACCTTTTCTCACCTCAGTGTTGTCGATTTCCATAAATTTCGCATATCGCCGCCTGCACAATGCATTTTATTCCGATGTCTCTCAAATCGATATACCGCCCCCCCCCCCTCTTGTCGCACTTTCCGATTGCGTGACATTGTATACAATATTCGAAAATATCGTGTTCGAAACATGTGAACATCACCCCGGAGCAATGGTCTCGCTCTCTCTATATCACACATTCTCTCGCTCTCTCTGATCGACGATAGAGCGTGTTATTTGGAGAGAGTCGGACTTTTCCTCTCACCCCGCAATGAGCACCCCAGGAAGGATCGTTTCGAATATTCCGATGTCACTCCACGCGGAATCGAGGGAACTTTCCCTGTTAATTCTGGAGCGATTGCCTAAGGAACTGTTGTGGGATGTCATCAGATGGGTACCAGAGGCCACATACAATCTGCGATTGGTCAGATTGCATTTTACACTTCAGTATCGGCGAAATTTAATCGCATTTCAGGTATCAAAAGCCATGCACTGTGCTGTTGATGAACTAGCTCTTCAGCAATCATCCAACCCATCTCTCGAAGAATTCACACTACTCAGCCAAGACCAGGTCACTTGGAATATGGACTAGTACGCAAAATGTGCGATGATGCTGATATTTTCAGGGATTCTTCTGCCAAGTACGAATCGTGTTATCGAACATATCCTTTCTGAGATGCTCATTGAGGGGCGATGCTCACAAGTTTCGAAGACGATATTACTCAGAGAATTTTGTATCACTCGTGAGTTTAGTATATGTTCGTATTTAACGCCCTGGTTTCAGTCCTACGAATGGAAGAGGGATGATATCGATTTGCATAACCACTCTATCAATTTTCTGAGACTGTTCATTGGCGGGGGCAGTGATTTCTCCAACTTTTCGAGACTTCTGGAAGGGGTTCAAGTTGCACACTTTGATGTATTCTTTGACGTACTCTCGGATGCGGCTGCGTAAGTTCCGATTTGCCTTTCCGGTTGTTCGGTCAATTGATCGATTAAGAAGTCGTCTCAACGTATTCATTGGAAATCGTGATTTGCATCAGCTCACACTGGGCATGTGCGGCGTTGGTATCACTGATCCAGGTAAACAATTTCTAATCGCAATATGTCCGTTAAAGTGCGATTTCTTAGGGAATTGTCACAAAAATTCCAAGCTCTTCACATCGATCAATCGCATTTTCAGTATTACGATATCGAGTCGACCTCTCACCTTTTAGGTATTTGATGTTCATTATAGTCATATTATTGAAACAATTGTGACGTCATTTCGAGAATGTTTCATATGTGCGAAATTGCTCATTCGGCAAAGCACGAAATTCGGATATTAGTCGGTTCATTTCCTCTATCTCAAGCCAGTCGAGAAATTAAGATACAAATATTTCAATTTCGAAATCACTGAAGATTGTTCCAATGAGATTAGTGAAATTACTAATCACATCTTAGGAATTAGCCACTCGGGCTGGGTGCCGATTGTGATCAACATGCTAACCATGAAGCTGGACAAACTGCGCATCTCAAACATAAACATTCATCCACAGAGTACAACCAACATTGACCTCATAATGAAAGTTAGTAAATTAACACTAACAATAAAAGTTATCAAAAGGATATTTTCAAAATCTACTGTCTGTCAGAGATTGCCGCAACTGGGCAAACATACATGGTTCGAGATGCATGGCTCATTCTTGGAGCGCGAGGCAGCAAACAATCGGCAGAACGATCACATAGTTCAAGGTTAGATTTTTGACTGAATTTACATAAAAAAAGACATTCGGCCTGTTTAATCTGTCAGAAATGTGCGAGAAAAGTTGCGCAAAAAGTTCGCGAACTTTTGAGGTGCGTAAAAACTGTTTCTCTCATGATAGAGTGCTCTCTCTCTCTTTCTCTAACCACCTCGATGAAAAGTTCACGAACTTTTCAACGAGCTAAGGTCGATGAAAATCTGCGAGAAAAGTCAGAGAAACGCGAGAGAGCGTGTGTTTTGAGAGAGGGAAAAGGGAGTGAAGAATCACAGCTCCCTTTTCCCTCTCCTCAAATGTGTGCTCTCTCGCGTTTCTCTGACTTTTCACGCAGCTGCGTGAAAAGTTCGTTAAAAATCTTTCTGAAGTTTTCTAGTTTCTTGTTTTATTTTTGTTTTGACTCATATTTATTTATTTTTATTAAATTATCACATTAATCAGCCATATTCTCGCCCCAGTTTGTGCAATAACTAAATTCAAACCGCGTGCGGCGCTTAGTATACGGTATTCACTCAATTTTATATCGACCAGCGCGCTCGTAAGTCGCCGTCTTGTTCGTTTCCTCGTGTCTTCCTTTGTATTATCGAATTATTTCCTTCAAGTTTACTGTTCGTGCCAGTCAAATCACGTGTACTACGTTGGTGTTCGATTTCTGAGCACTTGAAACGACGGAAAGCTCGTGAACTCGCGCGGTCACTCAATATTCGCTTATGTCGTCTGTTTACTATCAGTTATGCTTGAAAGTTCCTTCACGCGCTTGTGTCATTGATGTATAACAAGATTAACATGATTCAGCTGGACGACGCTCTGTCCGCGTGGATGCGATAAACTCATCGTGGACAACAAGGGCAAGAAGACGATCAACAACGATGGAGCGACCATTCTGGTGGGCTTGAGTTTCTTTTGATTTAGGGATGAAAATATGCTTTGGCTGAAAGACTTGTTTTCCCTTCAGTTTAAAAAGCAATAGTAGCAGTGCAAAATTAGTTTTCTTGCATACGGTAATGTATTGACCATTGTCTGAAAGAGGCCACATGGTAATCGAGGCTTCACGAAGTACGGTTTTAACAATTATCGATTACAGGTTCGATTCCGTCAGTTTCGCAGATATCGAAGGATGCACTGGGCGAGTGCGAGCGATTCTACGAGCAACAGATTGGCAGGGAGAGGTGAGAGAGGGAGAGCAAAGCTGTGCACAAAATTGGCAACTAGTCGTTGCGGCGCACCGTAAAAGATCGAGCTAAGCTGAGCTAGTGTTGGGTATCTCATCATAGTGGTTTGATGCTGCTCTCGTTAGCAGGCAATTTTTTCCTGCATTAAAATTTAAACAAAAAACATGTTTTGATCGTAGCGTATATTTCGGTCCAATTAGCGAAGACTTATTCTATTCGAACGAGGAATTATAATAATAATAATAATTTATCTACGCCCGAGGCGCGACGAAACAGTAAGGTACATGAGTGATCAAATAGCAAGGAAATCGGAATTGACTCTAAGTAATTATTCAGTGTGAGAGAGTATGGCGTTTTAGGGGTGGTTCAGTAATCGGCGCTTGAATACTCGTGTTGGGGGCGGTTCGAATTTCTTCAGGGAGTTGGGAATACTATCTGGATGTTCTAACAGGAAAGGAAAATTATAGCTTGAATGTGGTTGTTTGACAGCTTTTGGAGTTGCATAATTAATTTCGCTTCTGTGTCAGATAATTTGTGGGTATATTTGCACTTTGTCGTGTGAATATATTGAGAAACGAACAACTTGTATGGGCAGTGATTTTTAACATCGCGTGAGATGTGGTATTTTGTTTTGTTTATTCCACTGATTAGGACGGTGCAATATTGTTATTTCGCGCCTCCTTAGTGAGCTGGTGAAACGAGAGAGTAGTGGGTGAACAGTTGACTTCAAATTAATTAGTGTTAACATTCCTTACGCAGTACAATATTGTGAATGGGGATTGAATCTTTCAACGAAGTGCACCTATACTATTTGTGTTCTATACCTATGATTCCTGCAGGTTCGAATCAGTTCATCGTGGAGACTGAGCGATGGCTGCACGACGCCATCATGATCGTCAAGCGGTGAGATCTTAACGGAGGCCGACTGGCTCAGAAGACCGTCTGAAAAGCACGATGATGGTTACAGTAATCGAGGTGATGCCCTGCCATAGACTTGGGTCGAGCTGTGGACACTGGTAGGTCTGGCGCTATTTTTGGCGCGGTGGATTTGGAATCCTTCTGTAAAATAGAGGAGTATACTGTAATGTTATTGACAAATTGACACGTCTCTCTCCACAATACTCACTCTCCTGGGAATTCTCTCATCGTTATGACAGGCAAGGGTGAAGCTTGGGAGTTCTGTTAGAGTCCTTAAACCTATTGATTAGATCATTTAATTAATTAACTGAATTTTCTTCTAATAATATAAATCGATATTCAGGGAGACGAAGAACAACTCGATCGTGGCTGGGGGAGGGGCTATCGACATGGAACTGTCGAGAGTGAGCAATGTTTTCTCTAACTCTTCATTGTTCATGCTATCTCGCTCACTCTCCGAGACTGTGGGAAATGAGCAACTCGTGAGTGAGGGAAAATATGTGGTTGACTCGATTCCTGAGACCATAATAAATTCTTTGAGCACCTCCGCGAGCAGGCTAAGACTCTGGCTGGGAAGGAGCAGTTCTTCTGGCAGGCATTCGCACGCACCTTCGAGGTGGGCTATAATGATGACAGATAGACGAGTGCTGTCCTCGATTCACACCCTCTCGATCTGTCTGACCAGCGAGAAAGAACGCGAAATTATTAGGGCTTTTGTTTGATCTATGATTATCAAATCTTGACCGATGTGCTCCATTAGGTCACGTTCTTGTTCTTTTCATCATGTGCTAATTCGTCTTATCGAATTATCATTTCCAATTTGGCTTGTTTTTTTACAAATAATATGCTCTACTTTGGTGTTAGATTTTCTGAGCTCTTGAAACAACAAAGTTATTTTTCTTGTGTTGGGTTACTGTATCGAGGCAGTGTTTGGTATGTTTGCTGCTTGAAATATGGAGTGGCGCTCGGTCTAGTTGTGAAAGAGTTGGATATGACTCAGTTGTTTACACCGAACAAATCAACTGTTGAAGGGTTGGGTTACGGTATTCAGGTAGTGTTTAGTTTATTTGCTGCTTTAGTGTTGAAACAACATGTAGGGGTGAATGGGAGGGAAAACTCATATTTTATTCCGAAAAATAAGTTTCCGAAGGTCTGGAATACGGTATCCAGGCAATGTTTGGTTTATTTGTCACTTGAGATCTGGTATCAGGTTCGAGCGGGGTGAATGGACCAATAAAATTCTGATGTCAATATCAAAAATTCAATTTCTGAAGGGGTGGGTTACTGTAACCATGTTGTGTTTGGTTTGTTGTTAAAATTATATTTTAAGATGAATCTTGTGGATAAATATTAGCACTTTTCTAGTATTATTTTCGCGCTTTCTCAATCACTTAGTGCATAATTGCAGTCCAATTTCGTGGGTCCCATTCTGGGTGCTCGTGGGATGACTGCGAAACAATTGAAGCAGGAGGCGGAATGCAAGATTATGGTTGCGAGGAGAGGGATCGATGAGAGAAAAGAGAAAGGTGAGTGGAGGGGGGAGGGAGTGTGAACTGAACTTTCGTGATCATAACATTTTTCTGCTACCGTAATCCAACCAACCAGTTTCAGTCCATGAATGACATTATATGTCCAAAATGTTTTTAAAAAATGTTAATGAGGAACATCAAACTAGCACTGGTGTCCTGTTGAGATGTAACATTAAAAGGACACGTGCTTTTGATACTATTGACACAAAATCAATAATCCTGTAACCGCAAAAGGGAACTCGAAATTTGAAACTAAAAAAAATATGTTTGTTCGTAATCACGATGGAAAGTGCCGTTTAGGAGCACTTTTTGAAAACATTTACCTTGCATCCTAACACATGTACGGTAACTCGTGTAATACGAAAGTTGCACGAATGTTCTAGTGATTGCACCCACTATTATACCACGCTTTTCATAAATCACCAAACTATAATGCAATCAGTTATCGCTTTGGTCTTATTGTTATGTTTCTTGCCTTCAGTTCTACGGCATTCGTTTTCGATTCAAACTGAGAATTTGCAAATCACCTGGTCAAACAGCAAAGCAATACTTGGATTTGCAGCGGGCATGGAAGCCTCGTCTGTCTCGACGTCGCACCTCCCGACGCCTTCCTCAACGCCAACGACCCAGAGGAAGAACAGAAGGATATCATATTCGTGAGTGTTGAAGCACTTCTGTTCAGTTTATCACTAGGAGGAGCAAGTAGGCTTTACGGATTATAGGTGAAACTCCGAGTAGCATGGTGCTCTTAGCAACGTAAATCGTTCATGAATATTTTATCAAGAACTTCATATTAGTAAAGATACAGTAACCAGTAGTGATTGACTATTTATTGATTCTTTGCAGCAACGTCCCAGCAAAGGCAGCAGCGCCGACCCGCACCACTACTACGATGGATCGGCTGAGAAGATGAGAGACGTGGGCCAGGGAAGAGCCATCCCCTTCATGCAGGGACAGCTGTACAAGAGAAGCGGAGGTACGGTAGTAGTACTGTAAGGGAGGGTAGGAAGGTTACTTTATTATTAACATGATTTTCAGGTAAATCGGCCCTTAACCGTGGCGAATGGAAGAAGAAATTCGTGACCCTCACGAACGATGGCAAGCTGACCTACCACCAGAGTCTCAAGGAGTACATGGACAATGGACAGGGAAAAGAGATACCGTATTTGATGTCAATAGATTGAGATTAACATAAACATGAGGGAATGAACAAGTTGTTGACTAGTTTGTGTATTACATTTATATGCAATCAATCAATCAATCAATTTATCTTATCGAGCTATTGGCAGCCATTGGTGGAGTGCAACTTATGAAGACTACCGACCTATCATCTTCTGAGCGTTTCCGCCTGATAACATTTATAGACTCATTAGACTCATTAGACTAGACTCATTAGTAATTAATATACTAATGAGACTCATTAGACTGATTAGTAATTAATATACGGAAGGTTCATCATTTATATGCTGATAGATAATAATGCACTGCCAGTATTTGTTCGGGCAAGATCATTAGGAGTGGGTGAGACGCAAGACTAGCAGGCGGGATACTTGATTTTGTCTAAGTGTTGCAAGCAACCATCCTTTATTTCGTCTATTGATAATCTACCGTAACACTTCATTTAAGGTGTCTCGGACTGGCTGCTGTGCGTCTACCTGGTCGATAGCGTATGCGCAACTCCCAGGCTACGTCAGCACTTCTGGAGGGAGGAGAGACTGGAGGCGCAGTGGAAGGAGAACAGAGGACTCCCAGAGAGAACAACAATGGAGGAGGAGGAATGCAGGGACCTGTGGCCAGTGGAGAGGGTCAGTGGAGTGTTTGTTTATTTTCCTTGCAAATGCTCGGTAAATCAATGGTTTTTGAGAGGTAAAGGACATGAGGAGATCGTGAAACGGGTTTGTGGAGGGTGTGAATAGTGCAATATTGTTGTATATTGGCTAAACCTCTTTACATCCACACATTTCAATCAATCCGATATCGCAATCAACTCAATAAATTATGATAAATCCAATTAGAATTTATTCTCAAAATTTTGCATTAAATGTATTTTACTGGATATTTGTTGGCAAAATTCACGAAACCTGCCCATACTGATGTCTGAGAAGTATTACGTATACACTTTCAGAAAATATGTTAGAACTGTCTCTCGATTAAGTTTGTAACCAGAATCGACAGCATATTTTCAATATGCTGGTTACATGAAACTTTTTCGGATTTTTTGCATCGAAGACCAAGCATATAGGCTTCACTATATATAGGCTTTATTCTCTGAAAAAATATTGGCGCCTGCACCTTTCTCGATTCAGAAAATTTGAATTTCTCATTTTCCAAAAATATGCGAAATCAACATAAAAAATGCAATATATAGTGATTTACAGATCAATGCATTTCTCAAAAGGATGTAACTTCCATCATCCATGAGAAAATGTATGTATAGGGTAAAGATGGGAGCTTCATATAACCACCAGGAGTTGAGCATTCATGCTTAAGAGGAAACAGAATATTGAAAAATGTGTCGTTTTCGATGGATAAATGTTCGCAAATTTAACTTTGTCCTGCTCTCGCCTCTCCGTTTGGACAATGCTGATAGGGTGCGCATATGAAAGAGTATGCAAGGCCTCATTAGTAATTAATATACGGAAGGTCATCGGTCAAACTGAAAGGAAGATAGAAGACAAAATATCAAAAAACCGCAAGACTTTTGCATCAACCTAATAGACAATGGGAAACATGAATGTTGATAGCGACTTTTATTGTGTGACCGGACCCGTACCCACGATTGAAATATTTGCGTCTTAAGGAAAATGTTTTAACTTTGAAACACGCTAGTTACCGAATTATTCAATATTTTTGAAAAGTTTTCCTTTGAAATTTTAGTGCTATATATGTGCTATATATTTTCTAGAAACTAATTACAGGATTATAAATACAAAATTGAATCACATTTTCGCAGGAGTCGCGAACGGAGTGCACGCTGAAGACGGGCGACGGGCGGCGCCCCTCGATCCCGCCACCCAGTGGGGACAGCTCACGCCCTACGTCGGAGAGATACGAGTGGTGCATGATGCGGTGAGTGGAGTGCAGATGGTGGGGCGACGAATGGAAAACGGCGGAATGGGCAGATACACCATGAATATAGAAGTAGTTGTGGGAAAACTGGATAGGTGGATTTTGGTTTCACGAGATGGCCATAAAAAGAGCAAATAATTAAGGTGAACGGACTGATGAAGCATTTCTGGACGTGCTTCCTCCCAAGACGTCTACGAAGAGTTCGTACTTAATTAAAATGAAAAAAAGTGTACCACTAAAGCGGCATATGGTTAAACTGAGTGGATGCTAGATGCTAGGAGACGTTTGTCTAGTGACATCGTAATATCTCTCCTCTCCCAGATCGAGCGAATGGAACTGACCCTGAAGAAGTACGAAGAAACCGCATTGGCTGAGGCAGAGCAGAGATTCGGAAGGGAAGCAGTGAGTTGTGTTGTTGTTGTTGTTGTTTTATTTATTCAAGAATGATGCCGTGGTCTGGGTGTACAAAGCAAAATTTGGAAGAATAATATTCTTTGCAGTTCTTGCACCCTAGTGATCCGATCCGTCGTGTGCACGAGAGATAAGAAGATACAGCTATCGAAGAAGAAGAAGTGATCGACTACCGTATCTCAGAATTACCGTAATCACACGGTTTATTCTTTGCAGTGACAGGCAGTCAGCGTCAAGTCCTGAGCATCAAGCATATTTCGCGCGTGAATGAACCTTTCGAATAACTATAGTTTACTTACAATAGCACGGTGCATTGTTTGAATTTTCTATCTTACTGATACTTTCACACAACTGATTAAAGTGTCGCACGATTCCAAATCATTGTACAGTGTGGTTCAAAATATGGTGACAGTTGTCTATAAGGCAGCATTTATTTTTGTTTCAAGCGATAAACGTATAAGAAGCACGGACGTCGTAATATTCGCGACCATTATGAAATAGTGCCAAAGAAGCCAACGAACCAATATGACACTTGAGTTTGTGGGTGAGATAGCGGGAGAGAGAGATCGCGATAGAGCGAGACTAAGATAGAGAGGGAAGGGGTTAGGAGTCTTGCATCAGGTTACGAGCGAGCGCATTTGAGCATATCGCTTACTTGTGCATGCTTCGTCACAAGTTGATAAGGCTTGTCAATGCTATCAATTTTGCGACAAACGAATACTGTTTTCGACTATGTGTTAGCATTGAAAATGTCAATGCTTATCATTGCATGCGAGTGAATTTTTAAATTACCCGATTTATCTCGAGTTGAGTATTGGCCGTTTGCGATTTTTGAAGCATTGTCATACCCCAAAATGTCTTTGTTCTGAAAATATGTATCGATTGGATGTATATATTTGTTTGTGATGACTCGAAATGCACATCAAAGATCGTTTTTCACATGCTCGTTCATGATACCGACCGAGAGCAGCACCATTGACTGGAGGATAATAAAATGCGCGAGTGAGAAAAGAAAGAGAGGGATGGAGAGAAGGAGAAGGAGATATAGAGAAGCAAAAGCAGAGAAAGAATACGATAAACGCTCACACTATGTGCTGCCCCGCTCGTCACCCCTCAAATTTCCCAAGATTTTTTGATAAGTGCATTAAAGTTATTTAAACGAATACTTCATCCATAACGTAATCAATTACACATTCGCTAATCGTATGTATGCAGTTCCGATATCGCTCCATTCCGAAATGGAACAACTGCCAAAGGAACTTGTGTGGAACATTTTCGGACGAGCACCTGAGGAAGCTTTCAATCTCAGACTGGTGACTTTTTTTGTTTTCTAAAATACGAATTCGATTTCCAGGTTTCAAAAACCATCAAATTATCTGTGGACGAGCTGGCCATTCGTTCAATAGCTACTCCTTGTACCAACGAAATCACTTTGTGGCAAGTCAGCGAAAACGAAGATCGAAACATGTTTCAGGGGAAAATGCAACTCTTGCAGGAAGGCCAAGCAAGTATTGTCATTTCAAATATATTTCTGTTGGGATACATTCTTCGCGATTTTGAAACGATTCGCAAATTTTCGAAAATTTTCTGGGAGAATTCGCCAACACTGGTGCGTTTATTCACAATGTCGCCGAGCTTTATTTTTTTCAGTCCTACCAGTGGAAAACACGCAAGGCAACATTGCCGGCTATGGAGTTTCTAAGAGGTTTCATTGGCAAGAGGGTCAGAAAGGCCCGACTTTGCGGCTGTGATTTTCGCAACTATGCTAAAATACTGAATGGCGTACACGTTGAGCACTTGAAGATTGCATTTGAAATACTGTCGGAAGGAGAATTGTAAGTGATACATAAGTTTCGAAGCTTCTGTACAATCCCGGACAATGAAATACACGACGAATGCATTTGCACTATCATTACTTAGTTAGGCGTACATAAGCATCGAACATTGGATTAACTCAGCTATCGTTGGAGTTTGTCCGGGATTGTGCAGAAGCGCCTAATTTTCATTTAACAATCCAATTAAAGGAGCGGCATGCAACACTTCATGGGTGGACGAGAAATTCCTCAGATCACGATATCCATGTCTCATGTTTTCTTAGACGATCCAGGCCAGATATCCGAATTTCACTAATCAACATACGGAGATTTTAGAAACTTTTCTGCACTATATATCATCAAATTTTCGTTCCATTCATATAGATCAGACAATGCTTACGTGTGAAGATGACGACAGTACATCGTTCATATTAGGTATTCCAGGGTTTCCTCAAAAACAATAGAGAGTTTCAATTTTCACATAATATAGGCTCATGTGCACTGCATAACTTATTAACTTGTCACGTTCTAAAACGCATCCGAAAATTACCCGAAATGTTTTTTAAAGTTGAAACCATAATACAGAATGTATTCTTAGGAATGCATCCTTCTGGCTGGGTGCCTGTTATATTAGACATGTTCAACAACAAGATGGACAAACTGCTCATTTCAACCAAACATACGAATTGGAACGGCGCGGCTTTCATCGACAGCATAATACAGGTCAGGATTAGTGATGCCAAATTGGCGCGCGCTCTCCTCGTTTTACACGCTCTCTCGCTATGTCTGACCGGTGAGAGAGCGTGTGAAACGAGGAGAGATTTGGCATCACTGGTCAGCATAACACAGATATACAATAATAACATGTTTAAATAAAATGTACTGCGAATGGAAACACCCCTCGTTCACATGTCATATAATGTGATTCCGTCATATTTTCAACCGGCCTGTTTAATCTGTCAGAAATGTGCGAGAAAAAGTTGCGTAAAAAGTTCGCGAACTTCTGATTCTCTCCATTTCGCATGCTCTCTCTCTTTCTCTAACCAGGTCGATGAAAAGTTCACGAACTTTTCGACGAACTGTGTTCGAAAATCATACTTTTCTTTTGTTTTACTTACTTTTATAAACTATTTTTGCTTTTAACTTATGATTTCTTATAATGACAACCTTCCCTTAGCTGGAATAGCTTCAGAATACAGCGTAGTGAAAGTAAACACGGTTGGAGTATTTTTTTCGAAAATGGGTCACCACTTTCCCCACCCTGTAATGTCAAGCTATTCCATCAGAGGGAAGGTTGTTTTTATACGCAGTCATAAGTTAAGAGCAAAAATAATTGATAAAAATAAGTAAAACAAAAGAAAAGTACGAATTTCGAATTTTTTTTTTTTTAACGAACTTTAACGAGCCGGTTTTTAACGAACTTTTCAAGGAGCTGCGTGAAAAGTTAGAGAAAGGCGAGAGAGCACGCATTCTTGAGAGAGGGAAAAGGAAGTAAACAATCACTGCTTCCTTTTCCCTCTCTCAACAACGCGTGCTCTCTCGCCTTTCTCTAACTTTTCACGCAGCTCCTTGAAAAGTTCACGAACTTTTCGACGAACTATGTTCGAAATTCGTACTTTTCTTTTGTTTTACTTATTTTTATCAATTATTTTTGCTTTCAACTTATGACTGCTTATAAGAACAACCTTCCCTCTGATGGAATAGCTTGACATTACAGGGTGGGGAAAGTGGTGACCCATTTTCGAAAAAATTACTCCAACCGTTTTTACTTTCACTACGCTGTATTCTGAAGCTATACCAGCTAAGGGAAGGTTGTCATTATAAGAAGTCATAAGTTAAAAGCAAAAATAGTTTATAAAAATAAGTAAAACAAAAGAAAAGTATGATTTTCGAACATAGTTCGTCGAAAAGTTCGTGAACTTTTCAACGACCTGGTTAGAGAAAGAGAGAGAGTACACGAACAAGAGAGAATCAGAAGTTCGCGAACTTTTTACGCAACTTTTCTCGCACATTTCTGACAGATTAAACAAGCCGAACGAGTAATGTTCATATATCAGGCAGAAAATGTTGAATAAATCCTAAAATCGTTCAGATGTTACCGCGCCTGGGACAGCGCATATGGCTCGAGATGTCGAGCGGATTTTTGGATCATGAACCATTCAGAAATGTTCATAACGATTACGTAATACAAGGTTAAATACTTATGTAGTATCTTAAGATTGTTGTGTGCCTTTAGTGACGGAGCCGGGAATTCGTCAAGTTCTGAGTATCAAGCACATGTCAAGAGTGGAGGAGCAATTCGAATGACTCATACTCTCAAATTCCACTATATTCAAAGAGCATTATATCCATTTGCTTTTTTTTCAGATAGTTGACATAACATTTTTTTAAAATTTATTAAACGATTCCGTAAAGTGTATTCCCATTAAATTAAAGACCAACAACCATTTTATCGCTTCATGAATTGTTTCATATCTTATGGAGGGCGACTTGCAAAACTCTACCGATCAGTAATTCGTTCGCGCGGTTGAATGCTGTGACACGACTCTTCTAATTATATCACGCAATCTTGAGAATAAATCACTTGCAGCACCAGTTTAGAATAATTTGGATGGACGCGAGCTAGATCATGATCGTTCGAGACATGTAAGAACGTGTATGAGGGTGCACGAGAGAGGGCGACAACGTGCCTTTTCTCGTTGCATTCTTGCTTGCTCTGACTCACTCTTCGCACTCGCCACATCGATTTTTATGGATAAAGAAGGCTAGAGAGAGAGAGAGAGAGAGAGAGAGAGAGAGAGAGAGAGAGAGATGCAGACAAGGCGCACTCTCACTCGCTCACACGCTTTGAAACTGATAAAGCGCGTCATTTCGCGCGAGTGATTGCAAATAATCGTGTTTTTACTTAAATTCACGCCAGCTTACGAGCAAATTCCCAATGTATTCGTTCTCCTGGAGTGATGATTTCGAAAAATATAGGTGATAGGTCCCAGAGCCGGCTTTTAGGAATTTTCCGGTTTACCTGGCCCCACTGTATTCCAGCTCCCAGATTTGCTACAGAGCTCGCACTGCGCTCAAAATGAGCGGAAAATTATTCTAAACAACTTTTCTGTTGACAACTTTTTGAAATACTAGCAATTTAAAAAAGGTATGACACATGGGCTTGCGCTTCAGTGTGCGGAGAACGAGAGGCTGATCGAGGGAGGGAGGGCGTCCAGAGCGGGGTTGATCATCGAGACCAAACTCCCCTTTCTTGAAGCGGGAGAACCACTTCTAGCAGAAGGGTATGGAGGGGGCGTCAGCTCCTTCCGACTGGACCAGGGCACAGTGGGCCTCCTTCACGGATCGGCCAAGACGGTAGTAATGAAGTAAAACTGCTCGGAGGTAGAGATGGGAGTCCATCACAAGAATAAATGTAGCAACTAGGAGACTGATTAAATCCTCTCACTACTCAACGTCAGAATGATGCAATACATTGTTGACAAACAGATTGCGCAATCACTGCATTTGATCGCGAACTGACTTTTTTCCGAAGCATTATACGAACTTTCCGGACACCCCAATAGGTCTGATACCGATAATAGTCGATTTGTTCATGAATAATATGGACAAATTGCTGATCACACACGTTATCAGAAAGTCCAGTTCGGATGGTAATTTTCTTGCGCAGGTATGAATCATGTTTTTTTAAGAACATCATGTACTAATATAATGTTGCGCATACACTTTACATTTTACTAACCCATTTTTACGCGTTTTAGCAATTGCCACTACTGGAAAAGAACGTATGGCTTGAACTTCAAGGATATTGTTCGGAGAGTGGAGATTAAGACACCGTCATCGATAATCACGTTTTTCAAGGTTACATTAGCGTATTTTAGAGATAAAAGAACTATTTTAGAAACTTCAAATTTCCTGATCGTAAAGCATATTTCGCGAGTGAAAGAGCGTTTCGAGCAACGGTAATTCTATAATAATGTTAATATTATTATCAATAATATTATTAATATTATTATAATATTATTATTATTATATTAGTAATAATATTATTATCAAACTATATTTATTTTCTCTCTTCATCACATGATCTATCGCGAAGATTATTCCCCTCTATGTCTTCAGGGCGAAATTGCTCGGCAACGAATAACTTTTCCATCCCTAACTAGCAACATAAACTAATTTTGATTCACGTCATTTCGATGGATATCACACAATTGCACTGTTTTTTAATCGGTACTATCAAAACTTGTATTCGACCATGAATAATGGATTCCTTAAAAAACAATTGTATGTTGTTCGCTTATCGAAGACACACAGTATCGCCGGAAAGTATTTGCGTACTTTTTTCTTTCTGCCGCAGTTTCCGAACCCATCATATCATATCGACATATCGAGTTGAAAATTCAGGTATACAGTAGCGCCGGAAAGTATTCAGACGATTTGATTTTTTCATATAACTTTTTCTGCCGTTGTCTTAGCAAGTGAGATGTTGTAGCACTATCAATCAAACCCATCGAGGAATACGATGCATATATTTCGTCATCACGTGCATCATAACTGATTGCGTAGTTATGACGCAATCGAATTTCACTTTTTCAAACAGGCGTTATTCTTACATAGATTTTTTTCCAGCTTGCCAAACTATCTGACGTTGCAGATAGGACCGAGATCTATCCAGAGTAAAAATTTGAAGTTGCTGCTCGGTCGCACATTGGCTGCAGCCTTGCTGCAAAATCGATGTCAAAAATTAAGATATCGGCTCATTGTCAAGTTAGAGACTGGTTCAAGGTATCAAAATAATTGTCATCATGAGTCCAGATGATCCTGAGAATATGAAAAGAATATCTCAACTTTTGCCCTCAGGGCATGAACAAATCACTTTTACACATGACTACTTTTTGGAGATGCATAACTTTTCGGGAGATCTGTTCTAAAATCTGCTTTTTGCTTAGTCATGTTTATAGTGTTGTATATATATGATTCCCAACTTTTTAGTGTTTGGATATCTTTCCTGCCCGCGGCGATTGGTTTTCGGAGGCACTTTCGAATCCCCGACCCGCTATTTTCGTCTGCACTCTCTCTACAACTGTCCCCAAAGTTGTTAAAAAAATTCAAAAAGTTGGGAATTGGTTCTTCAGAACATGTTGGACATGTACATACAATAACACAAGTTTTCCTTAACTTTCCACAAACTTGTTTTCGAAGGGTCATGCATTCAGGACCACGGCGCTCCTCCGAAAAACGATCGCCGAGGGCAGGAAAGATATCCAAACACTCTAAAAAGTTGGGAATCATATATATGCGACATTATGAACATGGCTAAGCAAAAATCAGATTTTAAAACAGATCTCCCGAAAAGTTAAAAATCTCCAAAAAGTGGTCATGTGTAAAAGAGATTTGTTCATGCCCTGAGGGCAAATGTTGAGATATTGTTCTCATATTCTCAGGATCATCTGGGCTCATGAAAACGATCATTTTGATTGAAACTATATCTTAATTTTTGACATCGATTTTGCAGCAAGGCCGCAGCCAATGTGCGACCGAGCAGCAACTTCAAATTTTTACTCTGGATAGATCTCGGCCCTTTCTATAACGTCAGAAAGTTTGGCAAGCTGGAAAAATCTATGTAAGAATAACGCCTGTTTGAAAAAGTGAAATTCGATTGCGTCATAACTACGCAATCAGTTATGATGCACGTGATGACGAGATATGTGCATCGTATTCCTCGATGGGTTTGATAGATAGTGCTACAACATCTGACTTGCTAAGTCAACGGCAGAAAAAGTTATATGAAAAAATAAAACCGTCTGAATACTTTCCGGCGTTACTGTAGGTAACAAATTCAATGGGGAATAAGATGCGCTTATTGCGAATTTATGTAAATTTCTCCCTGTTGCGTAGTGATGACGCAATCGCAGTCCACTTTTTCCAAGAATTATATTTCTCTGGAGAATTTTTCCATATCGGTCAAACTTTCTGAGTGTTGAGAACCATCCATGGACTACCCCGAAAATAAATTTCAAGTTTCTGCGACATCGCATCTGCTTGCTGCGCTTGCTGCAAATTTGAGGCCGCAAACTCATAACTTCGCTCCTAGATCAGCTAGAGACTTGTTCTAGGTAGAAAAATGGTCCTTATCATGACCCTAGAATATCCTGAAAATTTGGTGCCGATTGCTCATCATTTGCCCTCAGGGCACGAAAAAGTCACTTTTTCGGATGACTCAACTTTGAGTGCTTACAATTCCAAGGGTGAATTTGCATAAAATGCGGTTCCTGGGAAGGACGGTGCAAAAACCATCAAATAATCGATTCACAACTTTTCGTGGACCTGTCTTCATTTTTCGGACAGTAGCAAATGATTTACGAACGCGCGCCCTTTTCTAAATGGACGCGTTATCTTCGCACCGCACTCTCACCACTCTCTCGCCCTGTAGAGAAAACGCGCGCGCTCAAGAGGGGTGCGCGTTCGTAAATCCTTTGCTACTGTCCGAAAAATGAAGACAGGTCCACGAAAAGTTGTGAATCGATTATTTGATGGTTTTTGCACCGTCCTTCCCAGGAACCGCATTTTATGCAAATTCACCCTTGGAATTGTAAGCACTCAAAGTTGGGTCATCCGAAAAAGTGACTTTTTCGTGCCCTGAGGGCAAATGATGAGCAATCAGCACCAAACTTTCAGGATATTCTAGGGTCATGATAAGGACCATTTTTCTGCATAGAACAAGTCTCTAGCTAATCTAGGAGCGAAGTTATGAGTTTGTGGCCTCAAATTTTCAGCAAGCGCAGCAAGCAGACGTGATGTCGCAGCAACTTGAAATTTGTTTTCGGATGGTTCTCAACACTCAGAAAGTTTGACCGATATGGAAAAATTCTCCAGAGAAATATAATTCTTGGAAAAAGTGGACTGCGATTGCGTTATCACTACGCAACATGGAGAAATTTACATAAATTTGCAATAAGCGCACCTTATTCCCCATTGAATTGGTTACCTATACCTGAATTTTCAGCTCGATATGTCACCGGGTTCGGAAACTGCGGCAGAAAGAAAAAGTGCGCAAATACTTTCCGGCGATACTGTACACGTCTCTCAATTTGCACGTTATTTGAATTCGCACAGATGGTAGAATAGTATCATATTCAAGGAAGTTGCATTCATTTTTCATGGCACATAACTGAAAATAATCGGCTCATTTAAATAGTATACATCATATTCCACGTGTCGTTTTGGTGTTTGCTTGTATCAGATGTGAGATACAAATTGCTAATTTAGACAACTGAAAATTTCAAATAATCTAGATGGAAATATTGTGGTCGAAGTATTTACGCAAGCGATTAATGACGACATGCGGGGGAGGTGATCTCATCAATGTCTAACATATCGCAAAACCGCAGAGTGCGAAAATGGCTTACTTGTAGAAAAAATATCCCGATCATCTCACGTCAGACCCACGAGAACTAGGGGTTTTCAGGCAATTTTGGGTTATTTTCGAATGTGTTTCAGGCGCGCTAGGTATCTTAAAAGCTCATGAACAATTTAGAACACCTGAAACATACCCGAAAATGAGCTTAAATGACCTGAAAATTTAAATCGTTACGCGAAAAGCACCAGGCAGCTTGAGATTGTGAAACATCGAAACGCGGGTGTGTATGCGCATGTGCGGCGGAGAGTTAGAGAGCGACAGATGCGGAGGGCAACAGAGAAAATTCACACTCTCTCTCACAATTCGATTCGTCGTGACGCACCGTCACTTGATAACGCATGCCACATCTCGTGAATGATCAAACACATTTCCACGTTGCGCCTTTACACTCATAATAGTGGCATTGTATTTATGTTGGAGCACTTACTTCACTATTTTTCACAATTCTGAGTTTCAATTTCCTAATTTCGTGTCTCAAATGTCCCTTGTTTGTACGCATATACACTTGCTCTTCCTGACAGTTTTTTCTACTCTATTTTTGGATTAGCATACATTTCGGGTAAAACACTCCGCGGGAAAAGTGAATTCCAACTAGATTGTGATGTCACTCCATTCGCAACCGCCCGCACTTACTTTGTCACTCCTGGAGCAACTACCCCAGGAACTGCTGTGGGATGTCATCGAACGGGTACCTGAGGCTGCATTCAAGCTCAGATTGGTCAGATTGCAAATATTCGAATGTGTCTAAACCACTGAAAAAAACCCATTTTCAGGTTTCAAAAGTGATCAAGTGTTCGGTCGACGAACTGGCTCGCCAAGAATCGCACATTCCCTATGTGGACGAGTTCACTCTGTTCAGCCACGAAGATGTAACTGTCTATTTGAATGCAGTAGTGCACATCGGGGGTGGACCACTTTAGCACTGGACATTTTAGAACTCTATAGAGGATAAAAAATAAAATTCTCCAAATTATTCAATGACTTTAAATACGAAGAGTTATATAATATGACCGGTTATAAAATGAAAATCCCCGTGCATAACTAGTGTTTGCAATTCGGGCAATAATCTATTGATGCACACTCACTCGACCGGTCGAGGCAAAGATTGAAGAGATAAATACTCGAATTTTGAACATTGCAGGGCTTATTCTGTCGAGCAGACATGGTAATTTCGAACCTATTTGTACTGGGACGGATGCTCAGAGGAGAAGGGCCATCCTTATACTCTCAAAAAGACGTCGTTCGGACAATAATATCAGATTAGTATGTTGCTACACCCTATTTTTCTGTATTATGTAAAATAATTAATATAATTTTAGTTTTATATATTTATTTGTAATCATTGTTTGCAGTACTGTGAATGGAAGAGAAGCAATGTTGATGTGCACAACGGCACTATGGACTTTCTTAGAGGATTCATGCGCAAGCGGTTCAAAAAAGCCCTTCTACGCGGCAGTGATTTCACTAACTTTGCAAGATTTCTGGAGGGAGCTCAGATTGACCACTCGGACATTTTCTTCGATGTACTCTCGAATGAAGCTGTGTTAGTTGCATTACGATTGTGCAGAAGGAACAAATCAATTTTAGAATCAATCTCGACAACTTAATTAGAAATCGTGAGATACCTATGTTAACTGTAGCCATGTCAGATCTGCGCTTGACAGATCCAGGTCAGAAATAAAAATTATCTAAAAAACTTGGAATTTCAGTACGATTCATGTTATATTTATCACAAAAATTTGGCTCCATTCACATCGATCAATCATGCATCCATAAAGAAGGTAACCTATTTTGTTCGCTAACAAATAACCCAAGTGTGTACTATTCCTCTCATAAGCTGAACATGTAGATTGTTACGTTTTACTACAAGTTTATTGCCAACTGTACTCGAAATGTTCAACAATAAACTGGACAAATTGCTCGTTACTAATACGAAGAAAGCGTCCACGTCCGATCGCGATTTGCATGAACAGGTAAACTTGTAATATACATTATTTATTTGCATTATTTTTATTTTTATTATATTTATTATTCAGCGCTTGACTCAACTGGGAAAGGGCGTGTGGCTCGAGCTATTCGGAGCTCGTTCGGCAAGCTATAATTACAATGCAGTCATCAACGATCACGTCATTCAAGGTTTCTAAAAAATACAATAGAATGAGAAAAACATAATTTCAGAAACTGGTGCCCTGCTTAGTATTAAGCACATTTCTAGAGTGAACGCGCACTTCGAACAACAATTTCATCAACATGAAACTGTCGGATCCTCATTTTCGTTTGTTTCAGAAACGTCATCAGTTTTAACTTTGGCGAAAAGGCTTTAAGCCATTTTCTCAAAATGACGATGCCAATTTCGTCATTGGGTGGGCCAACTCTACGGTACTATATTCATAATGAACACTCGTTTATTAATAATAATTATTTGTTTGCTATATTTCGACAATATTTCATTTTCTTTATTTGTGTATTGTCATAAAAACAAACTATACAATTGTACCCTATGATCAATGTGGCGAGGGAGCGGGGTTTATGCTAACCACTGGTAAAAAAAAACAGTGCCCTGACCAATGGGTTGCCCACCTACTGGTTGGAAGGAACCATGGGAGAGGAGCCGATGGGACGGATTGTATTGAGTCATTGTGTTTCCCTTTGCTCACTTAGTACCACACTGTAAAACCTGATAATGGTTCATTGATAGTCAACAAAAGCTGAGGAGCCACACTCTAATGTCTCGCGCTCTATCAGCGAGCAATCGTCTGACTCTCTTCAGTTTGCCCGCTCTCTCGTCATTCTTACCGGCGAGAGAGCGTGCAAACTGAAGAGAGTCCTATAAGCAGGTCGATTGGCGAGAGAGAGCTGGAAGCGAAGAGGATGACATCATATTTTTGTCGACTACAGACTTCGATCATTTTACTATTTTTTTCCTCATTTTCCTGCTACGTGGCTACAACATCACGCTGATTTCAAGCAGATTCCGTTGCCACGATAGTGCCACCCCATCATTATGCCGATTATTACTAACTCGATATTTTTTATAAATTTCTTGGAATTCTCCGTGTCATTTTCCGTCTTTTCGTGATCATTAACATCAGATTCCGATGCCACTCCAATTGGATTCGAGTACGCTTTCGCTCATCGAGCAATTACCAAAGGAACTGATTTGGGACATCATCGAACGGGTCCCCGAGGCAGTCTTCAGGCAAAGACTGGTAAGACTTTTTTTTCAAAATTTTACAATATAAATAAATTTGAAGGTTTCGAAAGTGATCAAATCTTCAGTAGACCACCTAGCCATTCATCGATCATCCGTATTAAATGTCGAGGAGTTCACTCTTCTCTTCTCAGTCAGTTATGCCCGGTCAGTTATGTTTAGATTTCGAGAAACGAGTCTTCGTCTCTTCATTTTACACACTCTCTATTCCGGTGAGAGAGTGCATAGAATGAAGAGACCTTGGTATCGATTATCGTACACTAATTAAAAATTAATTCGTGCGATTCCCTACGTTTCCTTCTCTCTCACATACTTGTGTACAATGATGCGAATTGCCAATTGTTGTAAACATCTAGTAATGAATATGGTACATTTGCAAGGATGAGTGTATAGGGGATGTATTGCCGAGTCAAAAATATCGTGCCGAAACTGTTTGTACGCATTCGTACGCATTCTTCGTGGGGACCCTCTTCTTTGCAATATTTCAGCAAGTGTTCGCCTGGAGCAGTCCGTTATATTGGTTTGTTAATGCACAATCACTTGATTTCCATTGGCTATCTCAGTCCTACGAAGTGAATGCAGACAATAACGATACCAATGATGTCAAGTTTCTCAGAGATTTCATTGGAGAGAAGGTCAAAAAGGCCCGTCTCCGAGGAACAGATTTTAGCAATTTTACTAAAATTCTGGAGTTCAAGTCGCACACGTGGAGTTTTTCTTGGATACATTGACGAATGAAACAGCGTAAGTTGTGCATTAGATGTAGATTCATGTGCAACCGCTCCATTTAAGGAGTAATATCGAGCTATTCATTGATGATCGCGAAATTCCGGTTATCACTCTTGCTATGTCCCGTGTGCGCATCAAAGATCATTGTCAGTAATTCAAAATTCGCACATAGAAAATGTAATTTTCACAGCGACTTTTGCGCTTGTTAGCTTCAAAATGTAAGGCTCTCCACATTGATCAATCTGAATTAAGGACAGAAGAAAGATCAAAACTATTAGGTGATCTAAAAATCTCATTAAGTCACCGTTTGCTACTTCTTTTCCTAGGAATTGATCACTCTGAGTGGGCTTCAGTTATACCCGAAATGTTCCAAAACAAGCTCGACAAAGTGTTAATTTCAAACATAGAATTTAATCATCAAAGCGTTGATCAGCTAAAACAAGTCAGCTTATTTGCACAATTATAGTGTAATATCAATGAACAGTAGATGGTTGTCAATCAATCTTAAGTTAAACTTATCCCAGTGGCTACCGCCACTAGACAAACACTTATGGTTCGAGATGTCGGGACCATATTTGGAACATGAATTATTCAGCAAAATTCATAAAGATCACTTAATTCAAGGTTTGATCCGAATCAGATCGCCATAGTAAACGAACACTTTCAGTGGCAAACTTAGGATATTGCCAAGCTCTGATCGTCAAGCACATTTCGCGAGTGAATGAGCCGTTTCATAAAATTACGACAGGGCAACAATAAAATGCTCTCAGTGATTTCGCTCTTTTCAGATAATCAGACACACATTGTATAAAGTATTTGTGAAATTTTAGAAAGTTGTTATGTTCTATCAATATTGAGCACATCGACCTATCGCTACATATACAGAGAAGTATTGCTTGGAGGGGGGGGGGGTGTTTAAAGGTGGTTCACGATGTTCATTAAAGCACGGAAGCATTAATTGGCAAGGCAAACTTCGACTTAGACTTGTTTTATGGGGAAATAATCTACTAAAATGTCTAATCCGACCGATGAGAATGCTGCCGAAAGGAATGCTGGCCCGAAACATCAAAGGACTTATCAAAGGAAATATAAAAATAATTTCAAAGGTAATATCAAAGAATGCACGTAAATGTGTGTGCGTGCAAGTAACTGATAAAGATCGATAGCTTACCTATTTCGCATTTTTTAGTTTGTATTCTCAATTACTTTTATCATAAATTTCTTCATAAAAATTAACAATACAATTATTACCTCTGATAATTATGGCGAATTGAACGACCTGATTTTACATCAAATCACGACAATGGTGTATCTACTCTTTCCCAAATTCCTTCGCCTTCTGCTTATTTTATTATCATAATCTAAACGACTACTTATATCCTGAATTAGTCTTTTTCTCCTTGATCGTCCATTATCCTCTCCTGACTGCATACCCAGCGACTTGAGGCACTCCGGATATCCACATCTTTAATTAATAGTTATTCCGGTTGACTTGACTAGATTGTTTAGAATACGATTGTTATCTACCTTTAGCTCTCAACTTATAGATAACACACAAATAATAGTGTATCATGCGGTAAAGTAGGAGAATAAAAACGATGCAATAACTGGATGAACAAATTTGGGTTATGCATACTACTTACTTGCACTCGGGCAGCGGGTACTTGTCCCCGTAGAATGCCTCTATTTCTTCGCCGGGATATATTTTCTGCCGGGCATGTAGCATCAGTCTTCCAAAATCACTTATCACGCGGTCCGGGATGATCTGAGAGAACACTTTTGAATTGCTCTAGAATCACGCAATATTTTGAATTATACATATGAATTTTATGAAGTATTGTACCCCTTCGGTGTACGATAAAACAGACAAGATCAACATTGTGTGCTATTTTCATTAAAATGCATACCGTGCTGAAGACTGCATTCGGACTGCAGGCCGAATTTATGAATTTGTAGACGTTGTGCTGAATTTGTAGACGTTGTCTTGTAGATGTGTGTTGAATAAAATTTTATGACAAAGAAACTCACATATCTGTCGGGGGAAAGTATCAAGTTCTCGTATGCACTGAAAAACTCATAATTAGACCTTTGATTGTTCGTTTTGAACGTATAAATTGTTCAGACTAGGGTTCCCCCAATTGGGCGTATTGGGCATATTTTGTATCATTTTCGGTTATGTTTCATGTGCGCTCTATATGTGAACTATATCCCTTGAAACATAACTTAAAATGATAAAAAGATGTCCAATACGCCCAATTGGAGGATCCCTAGTACAGACACTCACTCTAGGCCGTGGTACATCCTCGGGTCTCGTCCCATCCTCCGAGCCTCGTCAACGGTCATCCACTTCAAGAAAATGCATGATTTTTAATTAAAATAACTTTGTGTTTTTAGCAATATATTAAACCGGACACTAAGAAAGTAAAACAAATTCGAAGCTATTCAAAATGTACGTACTACGCCTGCCATGGCGGCGATGAATGTTCTCCTCTCGATCTTGTCGACGGCGAACACACCCAGGCCCTTGTCTGGAAGGTTGACGATGGCCAGAACTGCTGGACAGCCGTCCTAAAATAAGGTGTTGATATTAGGGTTCGTAATTCGTGTCACCATCTCATTAGTTCACACAGACTTTCGAAATGCCGATCGGATACAATGCGTGATATGAAAATACGGTGTCCGGAATTTCCTCAATGCAAGTGATACCAAAATGACCCTCAAGGGCAAAGCTAAGCTTTTAAAATGAAAATGAATTGTGAGGTGTTTTTGGTTGAATCTTTCGCACTTCATCACAACACTTACAGTGATGACTCGTCGATTCGGGCAGTTATCATCGCATTTGCAGCTTGAATCGCAGAGTAGTGCTGTCGGCGGGCAGTTCTTCTCTTCATCTGTCAGAGGCGTTCTGGCTTCACCCTAAAATAATGCCAGTAAACGCGTCCCTCCAAGTCAAGAGATTGCACATCAAATTCGGATGCAACAAAAAGATCTGCCAAACAAATACGCGTTCAAAACCTAGCGAGGTCTTCTTGTGAAAATTCGTGTGCAATACTTACTTCGACTCCCAGCTTGCTGCCTCCGTTCTTTATGTACTTCAACCGGCCGTCATCATGTACAGCCATGATATCCTCGACGATTAGACCGTTCTCAACAAAAAAAACCTTTTGAACCAATTTTTGTTTGAACATACACTCGCAAATGGCTGAACAAAATGATACAACATCGATTTCAATATACCGGTTTGCTGCAGGCGCAACGGCTGTTCGGTTTGCAGGATCCTTTGCCCTTGCACCTCAAATATCAACACTCTTAGTGTAAGTATACGAGAAATGCAATTGACTCACGTTGGAAGCTTCGCGAAATTGCCATCGATGAGCTTCTGGAAGTGCGCCTCAGCTTCATCGCTGAACGTTGCATCGTGCGATAACTATAATATTTAATTCGCTAAAATATTGGTCGGTATTAGAGTTTTTTTTGGTTACCGTCGAGAGTGTGAAAAATAACATGCAGCGGCCCGAATTTCGAATTATCGGCATGCTTGATATCGTTTTCTCAAATGTAGTTTCCATCTATACCTCTCCTCTGGGGATTGCCGATAGACTCTCATTGCCACTCCAATCGTAGAAGAAGATGGGGCGATGCTTGGCAGTAAAACAATGCCGGAAAAGATCACTCCTATATCGCGCTAGTTCATCTTTGAACTGAAAACAAATGCATTTACATTTACAGTAAACAATCCACTCACAAACTGGTTCTTGTAGAGGTACTCGGGCTTATCGAAATCGGGAAAATATCGTTTGAAGGTATCCTTTCCATACTTTTTATTTAGGCCTGCAGCGATAATCTGCTTTACTTTTGACTCGATTCGTTGAACCTGCAAAGGCGATAATTTAACATTAAAAAACAACTATTCAAGTTTAAAAAATAATATAACGTATGAATTTGACAGCGTAATAAGTAAAGCATAGAAAAAACGGCGCTTACTTCATTCATGTAGAACTTGAACACGCCATCATTCCTTTCCCGTCGATATGACTGAAGACAATTGTATTACAGACAAACAAAATCGAAATTACTGTTTGTTGTTCACCTTGCTTTCCCTAACTTCCGATGGCATGCGAAATATCGTTGCTGTTGCAGCATTTGAGCAGTTCTGAAATTTTAGTTTACTATCAATTGTATGTCCATCAAGAAATTGATCAAGAAATGGAATTTTAGATCCGATGACAAACATAAACCATTCCCTTTCATCGATTTCCATATTTACAATGATTATCACGAGTATCACGAGTCAGTGGATGTAATTCATACCCCTCGGGAACATTTTGAAATTTTTAATCTCGGATTAGCCCCTTATTATGTTGTAGTAATACCCAGGAGTGATGATTTCGAAAAATATAGGTGATAGGTCCCAGAGCCGGCTTTTAGGAATTTTCCGGTTTTGCACCTGGCCCCACTGTATTTCAGCTCCCAGATTTGCTACAGAGCTCGCACTGGGTTCAAAATGAGCGGAAAATTATTCTAAACAACTTTTATGTTGACAACTTTTTGAAATACTAGCAATTTAAAAAAGGTATGACTAAAAATGTAGAATCCAAAACTTTCAAAAAATGTTTTCTCCATCACGCAGGAAACTTACAGAGGATTTTCTTTCAGAATATGAAAGAAGAAGTCTTCATACATCTATGAAAAATATTAAATGAAAATCGAGAGGGGTATATGTTTCGATATTTCGCGTCAAAGGTGCCAAAATGTCGTAGGATGACAACAAATTCTGTCTAGTGAACCCTAACTTCACATACATTGAGAACTTCCTGCGATTTATTAGTTTTATCAATGTTATGCTTAATTTGGTGTTGAAAAATTCAAAGTTTAGTGAAGTTTAAAAAATCGATTTTTTCGACCTCGATTTATCGCAGTTTTACAGATGGCAAAGTCAATCAATCAATCAATCAATCAATCAATTTATCTTATCAGGCGGAAACGCTCAGAAGATGATAGGTCGGTAGTCTTCATAAGTTGCACTCCACCAATGGCTGCCAATAGCTCGGGATAGGTCGTCTCTCCATCGCGCGCGAGGCTTTCCGGGGGGACGAGTCCTATTGAATGGAGTCCAGACAGTTGTCGCACGGCTCCACTGTTCCACTCCCATTCTTCTGATCTTGAGGGCCCAGCGCGCTTTTCGTTTCAATCCTTCCTCATTCCAGTCTCTCAGCTTGGTAATCCCTCTCACGCGGTCATTCCTCCATCTGTCCCTCAGCGTGACTCCAAGCATCTTTCTTTCCATCTTCCTCTGGGTGACTCTCAGCCTCTCCTTCTCGCTAGATCTCAGAGCCCATACTTCACACCCATAGAGAACTGTAGCCGTGATGCAGCTCTCGAAGACTCTCCTCCTGATCTTGATGGACAGAATTCGAGAAGATAGGAGGTGCGAGAGCTCCAGGCCAGCCACCCTAATCGAATCCGGTGTTCTATTTCGTCGGAATGATCCAAGGGAAGAGCTATTCTTCCTCCGAGATAGGTGGCGCTATCGACGAATTCGAATCGCAGATTGCCGATGATTATTGGATTGCGGGTAGAGGTGCAGGAGGTGAGGAGGTTGGTCTTGCTTGCATTCACTTCGAGACCAACTCGGCTGCACGCGTCCATCAGCTTCTTCAGCATTCGTTCCAGCTCGGGTCGAGATTTGGCAACGAGAGCCACGTCATCGGCATACTCCAAGTGGCAAAGGTTCCTTCCGTCGATTCTAATTCCATCTGACTCCCAGTCAATGTTGTCCATGGCTGATCGTAGCACTGCGTTGAAGAGACGAGGGGAGAGGGTATCCCCTTGGCGGACTCCTCGACGCACAGTCACAGGAACGAGCTCCTCATTAACTCGAATGAGTGTAGAGGAGGACTCGTAGAGACGGCGCAACATGTGGACGAGGGAGGGATGGGCTCCGAACGAGAAGAGGGCTTGCCAGCAGGCATTCCACTCCACACAGTCGAACGCCTTCTTGAAGTCGACGAACGCCAAGTAGATTGGGATACCGTACTCGGAGGTTCTTTCAGCGACCTGCTTGATGGCATGCAGGTTGTCGAGAGTACTGTAGCCGCGCCGGAAGCCGGTTTGGGTCGAGGACTCTGTTTCTTCAAGCACAGTTTCGAGTCTCTGAAGAATGACTTTGGTCATTGTCTTCAGGGAAACGGTGAGGAGGGAGATGGGACGGAAGTTCCCAATGTTGGTAGGGTCTCCTTTCTTGTGCAGAAGAGTGACAATTGCTTCGGTCAGGTCGCTTGGAACAGCCTCTCCATCTACCAGATAGTTGAGTAGATCAGCGATAACGGGAGCAAGGTGGTTTCGAGAGTGGTATAGCATATCAGGGAGAATGCCATCCGAACCGGGTGAGTGACCACACTTGAGTTGGGACATCGCTTTGCTGACCTCATCGGGTAGGAAGGGAGGAAGGGGATCCAGAGGCTGAGGAGGGACTGGGAGTGGACACGGAACTGCAGGGGTGTAGAGACCGTCAAAGAAGCTCTGGACCACTGTCTTGGTAGCTGCTTGAGAGAGAGCACCAGTTACAGGGTGGGGAACTAGAAGGCGCTTCTTTGAGGTTTGCAGACTCAGCATGCTCTTCACGATGCTCCTTCCCATGGTTGCTGCTTGCCGTGCTTGCGCCTCCTTTCGCTTCCTGATGTCATCGACGAAACTCGTCCGGGCAGCTTTGCAGGCAGCTGAGTAGGCGACAGCTTGTTGGGAGTTGGATTGCAATTCATGGCGCATCGCTAGGAGCTTCCGCGTTCCACTCGAGATCCAAGAAGGGGATTGGCGCTTCCTCCAGCAGTTCGTTGCCGCGGTCTCCGTGAAAGCCTTTACCGTAGTATAGGCGTCGGCGGCAGAACTGGGGCGGGCAAGGGGCAGTGACGCGAGAAGGTTTGCGTTGACAGTAAAAGCGGTTCGATCGAAATCTAGCCGCTCCCTGCATCTTTTCTGCCTCGCCTTGCCAGGGAGGGAGAGGCACATCCGAACAAGGCGATGGTCGGAGTCAAACTCAAACCGACCAACGACTCCACAGTTGACTACTCTCGCTGTGGCGGGCGCTGCAACGTAGTCAATTTGGTGGAATGCGGAGCCGTTTGGGGATCGCCAGGTCCAGATTCGACCGTGCCGTCTCTTGGGGAACGTGTTCAGGATGCGCAGTCTGTTCCTCACGCAGAGCTCAGTGAAGCAGCGTCCGCGTGAGTTCGGTGTGGGAGAGGCAAAGTTACCGACAAATCTTTCATTGCCAGGTTCCCTCGCCACTCGACAGTTGAAGTCACCAACCAGAACTGGCATATGGCCTTTTGGGGCACTCCGCAGGGCGGTCTCAACCTGGTCTAGGAAGTCTTCATACGCGTCGTCATCGTAGGAAGACGTAGGGGCGTAAGCGCAGACCAGGAAGAGCCGTAGGTCGGGAAGGAGCAGAGTGGCCAAACGAGGGGAGAGGCCATTGAACACAGCTCCGCGCGCGAGTTGCGGTCGAAGCAAAAATGCCACGCCATGGGAAGCAGTGGGCCCGCCCGAGTGGTAGACTACAGTGCCTGAGGATGTAAGATTGAACGAGGCATAACCCACAATCCTGGCTTCCTGCACTGCAACCACGTCCCACTTGATCTTGTCGAGGGCGAGTTCCATCTCCGACTGCTTCTCCCTTGGGCCGAGCGTCCTGGCGTTGATGGTGCCGATGTAGAAGTGGCGACCCATCGTGGCGGCGTACAACTCCCGCGTGCCAACGCGTCTGGGAGAGGGAATCCGGGCGGGCGGAACCGGAGACGGAGAGACGAAATCGCACTCAACCGCTCGCCACACACTTGAGAACCCAGAATGGTTTCTCAAGTGTGTGCTCCTTCCCGACCTACGGCTCTTCCTGGTCTGCGCTTACGCCCCTACGTCTTCCTACGATGACGACGCGTATGAAGACTTCCTAGACCAGGTTGAGACCGCCCTGCGGAGTGCCCCAAAAGGCCATATGCCAGTTCTGGTTGGTGACTTCAACTGTCGAGTGGCGAGGGAACCTGGCAATGAAAGATTTATCGGTAACTTTGCCTCTCCCACACCGAACTCACGCGGACGCTGCTTCACTGAGCTCTGCGTGAGGAACAGACTGCGCATCCTGAACACGTTCCCCAAGAGACGGCACGGTCGAATCTGGACCTGGCGATCCCCAAACGGCTCCGCATTCCACCAAATTGACTACGTTGCAGCGCCCGCCACAGCGAGAGTAGTCAACTGTGGAGTCGTTGGTCGGTTTGAGTTTGACTCCGACCATCGCCTTGTTCGGATGTGCCTCTCCCTCCCTGGCAAGGCGAGGCAGAAAAGATGCAGGGAGCGGCTAGATTTCGATCGAACCGCTTTTACTGTCAACGCAAACCTTCTCGCGTCACTGCCCCTTGCCCGCCCCAGTTCTGCCGCCGACGCCTATACTACGGTAAAGGCTTTCACGGAGACCGCGGCAACGAACTGCTGGAGGAAGCGCCAATCCCCTTCTTGGATCTCGAGTGGAACGCGGAAGCTCCTAGCGATGCGCCATGAATTGCAATCCAACTCCCAACAAGCTGTCGCCTACTCAGCTGCCTGCAAAGCTGCCCGGACGAGTTTCGTCGATGACATCAGGAAGCGAAAGGAGGCGCAAGCACGGCAAGCAGCAACCATGGGAAGGAGCATCGTGAAGAGCATGCTGAGTCTGCAAACCTCAAAGAAGCGCTTTCTAGTTCCCCACCCTGTAACTGGTGCTCTCTCTCAAGCAGCTACCAAGACAGTGGTCCAGAGCTTCTTTGACGGTCTCTACACCCCTGCAGTTCCGTGTCCACTCCCAGTCCCTCCTCAGCCTCTGGATCCCCTTCCTCCCTTCCTACCCGATGAGGTCAGCAAAGCGATGTCCCAACTCAAGTGTGGTCACTCACCCGGTTCGGATGGCATTCTCCCTGAAAGCGCGTTATACATTGGTAATCATTCGTTTATGAGTTTCTCATTGGACATGCATATACTGAGTTAAAAATGGTGTGCCGTTTGTTGATTTTGAATATATTTTTTAAATTATGAAAACATTTCAGTTGAATTATGAGCAAATACGATGACCTCTTCGACGCGGGTTTCTCGTCGCCTGAGAAGGATAAGTCGAGCAACAGGTATGCAATTTTAGATACTTCTTCGTTTTAAGCCCCCCCCCCCCTTCCATCATCTATCCCACTCATTTCTGCATATTATTCCCTCATTTTTGGCGGTAAACCCGTCAATGATGGGCTGAGATGAGAAAAAAACGAAGAAGTGCCCAATTTTGGCACTCGTTATTTGCGAAGCTACTGAGTGGGGGTTTTAAAAAATATGTTCTATGTTAGACTATTACAAAAGCGTACAACCTTCCATCAGGTCACCGCAACGTAAGGCTTCATCGTCTGAAAGGTGGCCGAAGTACTTGGAATCTAGCTCGTCCCCAGGCATGAAAAGATCTCGAAGAAACGAGGGATATAGGAACAAGAGGGAGAGGGATGATACATACAGAACGACGATAGAAGATTGTTCGGATGATGTACAGGTGTGTACCGTAACCAATGCTATGTAGCACATTAACATTTTCCATAAAGCAGATAATATTCTAATATCGCGATAATACAATATAACACGCGTATCACGAGTCAGTGGAGGAGTGCGGGAACATTTTGAAATTTTAACTCTCGGATTAGCCCCTTATTATGTTGTAGTAATACCCTGGAGTGATGATTTCGAAAAATATAGGTCCCAGAGCCGGCTTTTAGGAATTTTCCGGTTTTGCACCTGGCCCCACTGTATTTCAGCTCCCAGATTTGCTACAGAGCTCGCACTGGGCTCAAAATGAGCGGAAAATTATTCTAAACAACTTTTATGTTGACAACTTTTTCAAATACTAGCAAGTTAGCAAGCTATACTAGCAATACTAGCAATACTAGCAATACTAGCAAGCTAGCAAGCAAGCAAGATATGACTAAAAATTTAGGATCCAAAACTTTCAAAAAAATCTTTTCTCCATCACGCAGGAAACTTACAGAGGATTTTTTTTTCAGAATATGAAAGAAGAAGTCTTCTTACATCTATGAACAATATAAAATGAAAAATCGAGAGGGGTATATGTTTCGATATTTCGCGTCAAAGGTGCCAAAATGTCGTAGCGTGACAACAAATTCTGTCTAGTGAACCCTAACTTCACATACATTGAGAACTTCCTGCGATTTATTAGTTTTATCAATGTTATGCTTAATTTGGTGTTGAAAAATTCAAAGTTTAGTGAAGTTTAAAAAATCGATTTTTTCGACCTCGATTTATTTACAGATGGCAAAGTCAAGATACTTAATGATACACAAGCAATAACTGTACATAAGGTGTAGTAGACCTCTCTGGTCAAAAAATGAACTTCCAGTATTTCCGAAACTATCGAGAGGTCATGTTCGTGTAAATAAATATAAAAAGTATGAAGTTGGTGTGGGCTGTTTCCCAAATATTTTCACTCACATCGAGGTTTTCACTCACACTCACATCGAAATGAGGGAATAATATGCAGAAATGAGTGGGATAGATGATGGAAGGGGGGGGGGCTTAAAACGAAGAAGTATCTAAAATTGCATACCTGTTGCTCGACTTATCCTTCTCAGGCGACGAGAAACCCGCGTCGAAGAGGTCATCGTATTTGCTCATAATTCAACTGAAATGTTTTCATAATTTAAAAAAATATATTCAAAATCAACAAACGGCACACCATTTTTAACTCAGTATATGCATGTCCAATGAGAAACTCATAAACGAATGATTACCAATGTATAACGCGCTTTCTAGTTCTGGACAATGACGATTCGCGATAGATGTACGAGAGAGGCCGCGCGCATGAGATACAAAGTCAGGGAGATAATAATAGATAACCGGACAAAAATGGAAAAGAGGGAATGGAAAGTGCAAGAGGCAGCCTCACATAAAATATGTCATGTTCAATAGATAACGTCTGAGTTAACAGCTACACCATCATATTAGAGGTGAAAAAAAGCAAATGCAACATAGACACCATAAAAATGATGTTATTATTTCTTTAGACCATAAACGTCAGATGTGAGAAAACAGACAGGGGGTACTCGTAAAGTTCGTAATTCGGTTCGCCGTCTCTTCATTTCCCACACTCTCTCTCGCTGCTCGACCGGTCTAGAGAGTGTGGGAAATCAAGAGACGGTGACCCGAATTACGAACTCTAATCACTCGTACTCATACAGTAGCACTAAAACTAATGTCAGTAGGAAAATGAAATGAAGTAATATAGACTCCTACATACTTTCCTGACCTGATGTGTATCCGAGAGATTGAGAGGCTCAGAAATGGGGTCAACTCTAGGGTTCTCTTATTGGAATGGTTTTGTATCATTTTCAGATATGTTTCTTGTACACTATACGAGCTATATAGTGTGCATGGAAAAATATCGGAAAATAGTACAAAACCATTCCAATAAGAGAACCCTAGTCAACTCTGCAACTCTCTTCCCTCCTTCCCCTCTAAGAACCCCGTGCGAAGAGAACATTACGCCAGAACAATAAGAAAATGAATATGGAAGTAGGCAGCCGGCAGGGCATTTCCTTCTAACGTTCAATAATATCCCCTTACTAAGAATCGAAATCGACAGCATAAGAAAAGAAGCGCAAGATCAGGCAAAAACGAGACAGAAAATGCAGGAGACGCCAAAAGATGCTACTCTCCCCCGCCGACCATAAACCTCAGAGGTGCGAGGAGTGCCAGGGTGAAGTTGGCCCAATGGTCTTCCTCGCTCATTGGATCTAGCTGTGACTGCCAGGGGGAAAATGGCGTCATTCCTGATTTGGTCGGAATAGATCGATCAAAACATATAGTTAAATCACAATTCTTCCTTGCCAATTAGGAGTAACTATGAAGCTGCCAGAAGGCAAATTGTATCACCATATTCCTGGTGTTGATGTATTGATAGATATAGAGTTTTTTGGTTGTCTATCGATTCCACTTCATATTTTTGGCTGTCTGTCGAGTCGATTCGAAATAATGATTGGCATGACGAGACGAGAGAGATAAGAGTGTTCAGTCGGAAATTTAAATTAGCTGTAGTCGGTAATCATTGATTGTTGTCGTGTTTTCCAAAAATCTAGTAGAAATGTGATGTCATATGATAATATTTCACGTTTATAGTGCGCGAGAATAATTGGACATTTAGGAATGAAATACGTTCGAAAAAGTTCAGTTTCAAAAACAAAAAGCTAACTTTGCAATCTACAGATGATTTATAGTTTTATTGAGGACAAATTAGAACTTTTTTTCAATTTAGAGCAACATTCACGATTCGAATGGCTCATTAACTCTCGATATGTGCTTGACAGTAAGGAATCCGACAGTTTCCGTATCATATGCTTTCGCTAAAATATCACATTTTTTCCGAAAAGAATATATAAATTATCACCTTGAACTACGTGATCGTTGACAACATTGTTGTAATTCAAATATATTGCTGTTGATCCCAAAAGCTCAAGCCATATCTGCTTTCTGAGTTGAGGTAACCGCTGTAGGGTATTATTATTTCTATTAAATATAAATACTTTTAAAAAAATAGTTGTATTAAATTCCAAACACCTGTACAATCAGCTCCACATCCGAGGCAGAAGTTTTCTTCGTGTTTGTAATGCGCAACTTATCCATCTTATTTTTGAACATATGTATCAGGTTGTAACATAAGTTTTGTCGCGTCCAATCTCTTATGCATTTTAACCTCAGAAATTTTTCGAATTAATTTAATCTCAATTTCGTTATTCATCATCAGTGAGGGCCTTCGTACTCTTTCTTACGCGCTTTACTTCAGTCCTGTCAAGGCAGTTGAGGAGGCACATTAGTCAGACAAAGTTGAACTGAGATCAGGATTACAAATCATTTTCACGCATCAGCTCTTCTTGAAAAGGAGAAATTATGCCGATTTAGTGTGATTTGCGTAAAGTACCAAATAAGGGCATAATTTTGAACCACTCACGGATAATGACGAACGGAAATCGTTCTATAAATGTAGACGAGTTTGTATAATGTGGATGGTAGGTGACGGTCGCGAAAACGTTCGCAAGCCGAATTTTCTTCTCAATAGATATCCAGATCCAAATAGTGGTGGACTATAGTTCACCCAAAGTGGTCAGTATGCAGACAAAGTTTGGGGTAGATTGGGTTCTGTTGAGATAAGTGGCTCCATTCAGAACGATGGTATGTAAATTAAACTAATGAAATCGGCACTTTGTTCATATTCCTACCTCGCACACATGTTCAATATCTGATTTGTTGTGTCCATCCTAACCATAAACCCTTCCCTTACTAGTATCTACTTGGGATAAGTTTGGAAATAAATAGCTTTTGAATGACAATCTTTAATTCGAAACACCTAAACTTGCATATTTTGGTAAAATTGTGCGCGAATTGAATTAATAAAAATTCAAATTTCCCACAAGTGGAGTGTTCTTTCTCTCACTTGTTTAATGATAAATTATACCTCCATGAGTGGTAATTGGAACGCACTTATGTTAGTCACTGTTGTTGCAATTCTGGATTCAGAAGAGTTGGTCAAGTTGGCTACGAATCATCGGCTAACCTTACACTCAGTGAAGTATATCTTTGATTCCGCTCAACATAGCACCATATCTGGCGTATATTTTGAAAGAGCATTGACGGGGTATATCACCATGCTGTAGAAGTTTGGTTCATTATTCATCTCTGCGAACTAGCACCTGATCAAACGAATTAAAAAAAAATCTGCACCAAATTTAAATCAGTTCATATTAATATTTTTCGCATAGCCAGCGTGCGCAGTTCAGCTCTACCCTATGGTTTGAATGTGCATGAACACCCCAAACATATACTAGGAGGGCAGGCATTGATAATTTTTGAGAAGTATCCTTCATGGAAATGTTGTGAACCTCCGAAATGCGACAAAACTTATGTTACAACCTAATAGTATAATCGGTAGCAGGCTTTGTCGCGAAGGAGTGCCTAGCAAAAAAATTGATTGAATAAGACAATAATGTATTGAATAAGATAATAAATGTGATTATAACCATAAAACCTTTTAAAATGTGGCTAGTTGTTGAAACGTATTCATGCTACCTTCAACTGGCATGTGCGATTGATCTAAGTGAATAGATCTAAAGTTTAGCGATAAGTCGATCAGAAACTTCACTGAAAATGCCAACAGTTTGTCATAATATGGACAGAAGAACCTGGATTTGTAATGCAAATATCTAACATGCCCACTGTAATATGGGGAATTTCATGACTTTGAACTAAATTCTTGAAGTTTCTCCTATAATGATAATGATTTCTATAAATTTGTATTTACACTTACACAGATACATCATTAAGCACAACAAAGAAAACATCCAAGTGGCCAACTTGAATTCCTTTCAGAACCTTTGAAAAAGTAGCGAAATCACTGCCACGTAGTAGAGCTTTCTTGATACGTTTGCCTTGAATATCGAACACTTATTGCACATAACTTAACAACTGTCTGCTAAAAACAACTTTCTGCTAAATGTCATGCATTATATAGCTCACCGGAAATCAAATAGTAAGTGCCACACTTTTTTCAAAAATGTTATCAGTTATTTCGCATTATACATTACCTATAAATCTTCTTATTCTCTCGGTTGTGTTATTGTCGTCAACAGTTTCGTCTTCCCTCCACTCGCAATGCTGAAATCAAGAAATGTTTTTATGTCGGCTCACCGTACTCTGGTGCAGCCGCACCAGTTTAGATCAAGTATGCTTATAACGTTTGTACCTCACCCCTACGCTCAAGCCGATTTACAACGTGACTAACAACTCATTCAGACTTTACAAGTTGAAAACTAAAAAAACCTACACCCGAGTAATTTCATTATAGGTATCCCGATCGGTCGATCGACAAGAGAATGCGTACAGTAGTTTGGGTTTCAATTAGGGTTCTCTTACTGGAATGGTTTTGTATCATTTTCGGATATGTTTTATGTACAATATATAGCTCATATCGGGCATGAAACATCTGAAAATGATACAAAATTCCAATAAGAGAACCCTACTCATTTACGGGTATGGTTCAAGTGCGATGCATATTTAATGAGCTTGTCCGCTCTCTGAAAGCCACTCCACAATGACACAAAGTTGCCTGAAAATGTAAACCTAATAATGATAGTACTTCTCAAATCCGAGAGTCAATGATATATCATAGAAATACAAAAAAAATGCAAATAAAAATTGCAAATAAAAAAAAAATGCAACTAATTCCACGGCAACATCAGATCGACGCCGTGGGTATTAAGCAAACGAGTGTTCATCCCTCAGTTTCATCGCAAGCATAGAGAAGTTCGAAATAACGATGCATACTCGAGAGGAATATCCCTGAAATATTTAAATGATTACATGTAGTTCATACTAGGGTCTTATTGGAATGGTTTTGTATCTTTTTTGGATATGTTTCATGTACAATATATAGCGCCTATGTATATCGAGCATGAAACATATCTAAAAATGATGCTAAACAATTCCAATAAGAGAACCCTAGTTTATGCCTTGCCCGTTACCGATTCGTGGCTGCGTAGTACGATCTCATTTACGCATGTAATTGATGAGTGCTGAATGACGTATTCGTCCACTGCATTGTGTAGCACTCTAGACACCTGGAAATATATTGTCAACATAGCATCGCATGATGAACAATTCGAACGGTGACCACCAATGTGTCAATGTTAGCGGTTTGAGTACCAATCTACCAATCTAAATCCACCAATATATCAATCTGATCTACCAATCAATCCAATATACCAATAAATATGATTCAGAGCAATCTGAGCTTGAATACGGCCGCAGGTGCCCGTCCAATGATTTCCCACAGTAATTCCTTGGGTAGTTGTTCCAGAAGTGGCATCTGGAGTTCGACTTACTGCGAACCTGGGGCTATGTCTGGTTTGGGGGGACACATTGGGGTCCTGTCTGATTTGAGGGGGCATATCGTCGGATTGGGGGGGGGGGGGCATATCGCCGTTTTGGGGGGACATATCGTCGGTTTCAGGGGACATATCGAGCTTTTCGGCTTAAAACTTTGGGGGATGAATCGTTAGGGGATCATTCCATGGCCGAGCAACATGCACAGACTATCATAAATAGTGTTCGGCACAAGCATCTGAACTTCTGAAAGATGCCAGTCTCGGTGAAGGGCGCAGAAAAGAAACGAATGAAGCGACTAATACTCTCCTCATCACAACTACAAGTAATCGTTTGCAAAATTTTGTTAAAAGAAAAGCACCTGGTCGAACTTGAACGAGCTGCCCGGGAGCATGATTGTCTGATGACGACGAGAAGACACATGACTATGGCAACTCCCATATTCGCGATCAAAAATATCGTGATACCATACAATGTTTATGGTTGCATCTCATTTTGACATGTTTACCACGCGTATCACGAGTCAGTGGAGGAGTGCGGGAACATTTTGAAATTTTTACTCTCGGATTAGCCCCTACTAGCACAACTCATTCGGTCCATTCCTCGACTTTCACAACCGCAAATACCATCCGCCTCGACAACCAAAGTAATCTTACTCCATTCAACACACCCATGTGGCACAATGTAAACGAAGGACACACTTCAAAATCAACAAAAATATTTTTAAATCAATTTTTAGACCTTTTGCAATTTTAGGGACGTTAGATTTGGGGGGACATATTGTCGGTTTGGGGGGGACATATTCCCCCCGAAACCAACACTGTCCCCCCAAACCAGACAGAGCCGAACTTGGCTAGGGCATTCGAAAATGGCAATGCATACGTAGTAGTGGGAGGTGCAAACATAATTATTTACAGATTGTAATTTGGAAAAATATTGTAACTTCTATTTGTCGTTATTTTTTTGTGAATTTAACAATTTCGAGCATACTTGAGAGCATTTCAAGCACTGCGCTCGCAGTAATGTTATTCAAAGAGTATGATGATATCCTGTAAACGTACCCTGAATTGAAGCTAATTGTACTTTCAGAAAATCATTTTGGGTCCTCATGCAATTCTGGTTATCATTTTCTCGTTTACCGGAATCTCGATCATTATACTCAATGTGGACGAAAGTTCGATGGCGTTCAATGAGGTCGTATAAATATGCTTATATATTTATTAGAGTTCGTGAAACGATACCACAGTCTCTTCATTTAACCACTCTATCGCTGCTTGACCGGTCGAGAGAGTGTGTAGATTGAAGAGGCCGTGGTATCGTTTCTCGAACTCAAATATTTATCACCTGTATCGCGAGCCACTGGATGAGTGCGAGAACATTTTTAAATTTTTGTCTCAAATTTAATCCATATTGTGTTGGTATAATACCCTGGAGTAATGATTTTGAAAAATGTAGGTCATTGGTTCCAGAGCCGGCTTTTAGGAATTTTCCGGTTTTGCCTCCGGCTCTACTGTATTTCATCTCCCAGTTGAGCTAGAAAGGTGGCATTGGTCTTAAAATACGCGGAAAATTATTTCCAATAACTTTTATGTAGGCGACTTTTTTGTGCGGAAAGAAATAAAAATGTCAGTAGCGAAAAACCATTTTTTGACCAACAAAATTTTTTTTTCTCAAGCCTGTTACTATATACAAAATGTTTTTGTTGATTATAGTAGAAGCGTGTCCAAGAAAAATAAGGGCGAGGTGCTCAACCTACCACCTTGTTGACATTTTTTTGATCAAATCATGAAATATCCAAAAATAGAAAAAATAGTTTTTTTGAAACCTTTGCAAACATGTTCCGCGACGTCAGAATGGAACAATTAAAGCCATATTAACGACATTTGAGTGTTTATTACTAAAAAATACAACCTTGGGAAATATTACGAGGTTTTAAATAATGCCTTGTTTTCACGGCGTATTTGATAATATTTTCTCTCGCTGTTGAATAATTCGCATATTTATTTTTTCTCAGTATTAACGAATGTTTATTTGAGAACTTTAAATTGTGCAATGAACTTAGAGAGTATCTCTCGGTTGTTATTCTCAAGTCCTGTGTCGCACTAATACTTCCTCGTTCTCCCTCCTTCTCCCTATTCATCTCTCGCCTGTGTTGTCCTCCTCGCCATCTCTCTCACAAATTCCTCCGCGTACTTTTCTTTCTTTCAACGTAAATAGCTGATTTCCTTCACTTTCGCGGCTAATTCGTTCACAATTAAAATAATTAGTGCGATTTTAGGATGAATCTGCTATCCAAAATTCTCATTCTCATATTCTTCGCGTGCGCGAACGTCAATTCAGGGAAAAGTCTGTGGTAAGACTTTTTATTTTATATTTTTGAAATAATTCATTCAGGGCGTGATGAAATCATGCTACTTTGGAACACCGAATACAAACATACCTCGCCCGAAATCTGCAGTCACCAAATCGTCCTGTTCGAACAAGTTTATCGAGTAAGTATTGAATATACGTAGCTTGTCGATTTGCATATTGCAGTCTCGTCTCTCTGACAAGCAACAAGGAAGGGCATTACTTCGGAGCTCCAGATGAGGAGCCGTGTATGGGCATCAGAAGATAAGGAAGAGCGACGGGAGAAGATTGTGTGGATTTCCTGAGAAGGACCATAATAAATCTACACAGAGGAAGGTGTTCATGAACTTATCACTCTTGATTTCCTCAACAAAGTGTATTTACCAATGTTGATGACCCATACTACTCCGCAATCCCGAAAAAGGCAACTGAATACGATTGATACAAATTTCGTTCTATTGTAACCATTAACCCGCTTCTATTAATAAGGAAATATTCTTAATCCATGTATTACTGTAATGATCAACCAACAATGAACTTTCCAAATCTAAGGTACTCCCAAAAACACAATGCACATCTTAGCGAAAATGTATTTAATTTTTTTTCGACATTTCGTGATTTGAATTTAAAAAAGTGAGAACTAGTGCGATGCAGGACTATAACAACCGAGAGATAAGTTCATTGCACAATTTAAAGTTCTCAAATAAACATTCGTTAATACTGAGAAAACTAAATATGCGAATTATTCAACAGCGATTACGATTTTTTTACGATTTTAACACATTTATCTAGAGGTCATTAGATTCTCGGGAGATCAGGCGAGAGCTCTGATGTGCATGGTGTTCCAGTTAGAGCTTCGTGCTTGATTGAGAAAATTTGGGCCTGTTGCTTTGCGGAAAGAGTCGCTCCATCTCGTGATTGGGCGGCCGCGGCTCCTCTTTCTCCGCGGAATCCATTCGATCACAGATCGGCTCCACTTCCGGCAATCATCATTCGCGATCTTATGCAACCAAAACCATTTCCTTTTCTGAGCAGTGCGAACGAAGTCCTGAACTCTAGTTGAATCTCGCAACCTCTCATTAGAGACATGATCGAGCACAGTACAGCCAACCATCCAACGTTCCATTTTTCTTTGAGCCACCGATAATCGATTCATTTGTGCTTTGGTCAGCGCCCAACATTCACAACCGTAAACCACAGCGGGAAGTATGCAGCCGTTGAAAAGCCGACGTTTATGTGCCATTGGAATACCCTTGTTGATAAGAAAAGTGCGGTGTTTGTGGAAAGCACCAAAACCAGCTTGAATGCGTCGGGTGATTTCACAGTCATCATTTCCGCTGACTGCGATTGCGCTTCCCAAGTAGACCACCTTATCTTGCAATTTTACTACTTTTCCTCCTATTCTTACATCCCTTGGATCAGGCTTGGAACTCATTCCGACAGTTTTATCGCCATTGAGACCCAATTCCACTGTAGCAAGTACACGCTCTAATTCCCTTCCCATCGTCTGAATCTGTCGTTCATCGTGAGAAATGAGGACGGCATCATCAGCAAAAAGAATATGGGACAGAAACCGACCATTGATACTTACTCCCTTATTTGCCCAATTTAGCCGACGGAGTGCCATATCTAGAACCGCAGTGAATAGCCTAGGTGACAAACAATCACCTTGTCGCACACCCCTTCCCACCTTTATGTTGACCTCCTTGCCATTAACCACCACCACATTTCTACTTTCCTGGGAAAGGCTTGCGAGGAAAGAAACGACTTCCGAGGGAATCCCTTCTAACTCTATCGCCTTGAACACCGCTTCCGTGTATACACTGTCAAAGGCCTTCGAAATGTCTACAAAAAGCTCGGCAGCCTATAGTCGACACAGTGAGCAATGACAGACTTTAGAGTGTGGATAGCGTCAACTGTGGAATGACCACGTCTGAATCCCATTTGTTCCCAGCTTCTATTTCCATCCAGTACCGATCCATACCTCTTGTTGAGCAGCCCAGTTAGCGCTTTCTGCAAAACAGGAAGCAGACTAATAGGTCTGTAGTTTTTTGTAAGAGTTGGATCACCAGATTTTGGTAGAAGAATTGTGCGAGAATCCCCAAATCCCAGAGGAATAGAACCCAAAATGATGTTGTTAAAGAGATTGGTGAGAGTGGGAACTAACTGATCTACCCCCACTCGGAGCATTTCACCTGTGATACCATCCCTTCCCGGAGCTTTGCCTGATTTGAAATACCGAAGTATTTGAACGACTTCGGCTTCTACGATGGGAACGAAAGGATCCCTTGCTATCTCCTCGCGGTATCCAACCCCTCCATCCCCACTATAGAGAGCATTGTAGAAAGATTTGAATGCCTCCTCTATGCCCGTTTGAGTGAAGACTAAGTTCCCATTACCGTCCCTAATGCGTGAAATTCTATCCCTCCCAATTGCTAAATTTCTAGTTGCCCTTTTGTAACTTTTCCCAAGCGCAATGGCCTCGTCTACGTAGGCAAGGAGGGATTTATACCGGTCGTTTTTAAACGACTCCCTAAGCGCCCTGTTGATAAGTAACCATTCCACTCGAGGAACCCCCACCGCGTCCATTTTTAGTTCCCTCCTACGAATCAACAAATCCCTGGTCTTTTGGGATAACCTACTGCCCGGCGGTCTGAACGATGTTGAAATTCTCCCCGCTTCTTGCACTGCCGAGACCACGTTACCGTAATCCAAGCTCGCACCTCTGCGCTTCAATTCTATGCCTAAGCTGAATTTAAATAAATCGTTGTTGAGGTGCGAGTCCCCCCTTGCCGGTCTATTGCAACCACGACGAAATCTGAATGAGAATGATATGGTAGATCTAACCAATCGATGATCGGACGAGAAGTCGAACCGATTAACCACTCCCACATCCAGCACCCGAAGACCCTTTGGGAACAGAATGTAGTCTATCTCGTTCTTAGTGCGCCCATTGGGTGAAACCCATGTGAATTTTCTAGTACCCCGTTTTTGAAAGAAACTGTTACCAACCCGTAGTTGCAACCTCTCGCAGAGATCCACAACCATTTGGCCCTTTACATTTCTATTCCCATATCCAAACTTCCCCACTGCACTTTCTCCTGGCTCGCAGTAACCCACTTTCCCATTGAAATCGCCCAGGATGACCTTATGCACGAATCGATACCGGTGACTGCCTGAGACTGGTCCGTTGAATCCTCTTTCAACCTCATGGATGAAGTTACTGTACTCGACCACGTCATCGCAGGCGGGTGCGTAGATCTGGAATAAGCGAATCAGGACCTTATCCGACACCGCTACATCAAGGAAACAGATCCTGGGAGTTAGAACACAAAATCCGACTACCTTCTGCTTTACCTCCCCACTCACGATGAAACCAACTCCAGCAGTACGGTTAGGAAGGCGCGATGAATGATAGAGTCTTCCATTGCTCCAAGTGAGATCCTTCTCTTCTTCTGTCGATCTTCGAACTTCAGAGAGTCCAACGATGTCCGCCTTGATCTTGCTTAGGGCGTTCTCCAATTCCACGATACGAGCATCCTTGCATAGCGTTAGGCAGTTGAGCGTAGCCAGCGATAAAACAGCCATGAGCATGGTCATACAATGCCACGGTGACCACTCCGGCTTGGCAAGGGATTCAAAAATGACGGAGCGCAAAGCGAACCGACCGGCAGGGAATTCAGCGCCGACTGAGAATGTTCAACAGCGAGAGAGAATAATATCAAATACGCCGTGAAAACAAGGCATTATTTAAAACCTCGTAATATTTCCCAAGGTTGTATTTTTTAGTAATAAACACTCAAATGTCGTTAATATGGCTTTAATTGTTCCATTCTGACGTCGCGGAACATGTTTGCAAAGGTTTCAAAAAAACTATTTTTTCTATTTTTGGATATTTCATGATTTGATCAAAAAAATGTCAACAAGGTGGTAGGTTGAGCACCTCGCCCTTATTTTTCTTGGACACGCTTCTACTATAATCAACAAAAACATTTTGTATATAGTAACAGGCTTGAGAAAAAAAAATTTTGTTGGTCAAAAAATGGTTTTTCGCTGCTGACATTTTTATTTCTTTCCGCACAAAAAAGTTGCCAACATAAAAGTTATTGGAAATAATTTTCCGCGTATTTTAAGACCAATGCCACCTTTCTAGCTCAACTGGGAGCTGAAATACAGTAGAGCCGGAGGCAAAACCGGAAAATTCCTAAAAGCCGGCTCTGGAACCAATGACCTACATTTTTCAAAATCATTACTCCAGGGTATTATACCAACACAATATGGATTAAATTTGAGATAAAAATTTAAAAATGTTCTCGACTGGTAAATTTTTCATTCACTGACTCGTGATACGCGTGTTATTTAGTCGAAGTTACTGCTTTTTGCAGTGGCCATTCGATATATCTTGGGTACGCACGAGGGGATTTTCAAGAGTAATCTACTCGCCCATGGGCAACACCATGTGCCATCATAATAACTATTGTAAGTTTATTATGTAATTTACTTAATTTAATTTAATTTAATTTAATTTAATTTTATTTTATAAATTTACTTAATGTTCAAACTACTAATCTTTCACAGGTATTACTTTCTCCGCCATATTCGTTGCCTCTCTTTTGATTCACATATTCAGCGTATCAAGGAAATCTGTAAGCGATTGGAGCGAGATAAAGGCGAGACATGTGCCTGATATATGTAAATTTCAGCCACTGAACAGCATAGAAGCGACGTAACGTACGCGAAAATCAGTTATTAACCTCTTCACACAGGTAAGTTGGCACCCGCCAAACGAATTCACATATACTTGTGTTCCATTATTACTTGAATATAATTAGGGATTATGGTAGTTCGATTAGATTTAATATGCGTTTCGGGTGCGAACACTATTTTGCAAATATAATATCTTTCCGAAATATGTTAACTTTATAGTTTATGCACATTTATTGTTTGTGTACTGAAGAACACGTATGAATATCTCATGAATATTTTATTTCAGTTATCAACACCTTTTCTCTTCATAATTTTCCCGGGAGAAATCCTTGTCATATCCTTAATTCCTGATTCTCAAATGTATTTTGGTACAAAATCTTTGAGGCTGATCGAACTGAGCATCTTCAGAAGTTTGTCAAATCTCCTATTATTTGCTTCATATCCATGCGTTGATGCACAGAGTCCTTCTGGTTGGTTTAACACCGGAATTTCGCAAGTACCTTGTCACAAATACAAATACAAATACACATACAAATTTTTATTCCATCTACAGGGTGTCCAAAAAGTATTGTTACACGGATAAAACCATGTATCTTTCTTTAAAAGCAACATAGACAACTCAAACGGGGCACAGTATTTATCAGTGACCATATGAACATAACAATGCACGATCACTCGATCTGGCCTCCATTGGCCGCGATGACCTCTCTGAGACGACGAGGGACCGAGTCGATGACGGCCCGCAGGTAAGGGACGTCGATCTTCTCCCATGCCTTGAGAAGGGCTGCCTTGAGGGAATCACGGTTCTTGTGGCGAGTAGAGCAGGCCTCCTTCTCCAACACTGACCAAATGCTGAAGTCCAGAGGGTTGAGATCGGGGGAGTTCGAGGGCCATTCCTCACTCGAGATGAAGTCGGGCAGATGGGCGCGACACCATGCCTGCGTCACTTTTGCCGAGTGAGCAGGCGCTGAATCCTGTTGGAAGGTCCAGCGAGCCCCTTTGAAGTGGGAGCGGGACCAGGGGAGAAGGGCCTTCTGGAGAATTGCCCTGGTGTAGTACTCCTTGTTGATCTTGACCCCGGGATCCACGAACACGAGAGGAGTCTTGCCCGTCGAGCACACACCAGCCCAAACCATCAGTGCCTGGGGGTGGGCAATGCGAGAGATGGTTCTGCCTCTGGCGTCAGCTTGCTGAGGAGACTTGGCGATGATCCTGGTGTTCTGACTGTTGTAGACCTCCTCGACTGAGAACAGCTTCTCGTCAGAGTAAACGGTAGTCAAGTGCTCCCCACGATCGGCCCGCTGAAGGAGCAGCTTGCATCTCTCCAGGCGCTTCTGCTTGTGGACATCAGTGAGGCCATGGCCCTTTCTCATCTTGTAGGGGTAGGACTTGAGAAGAGAATGAACGATGGCACACACGGATCCTTTGGAGATCTTGAGATCCTTAGCCATCTTCCTGATGGATCGTTTGGCATTGCGATTCACTCTCTTCTCCACGATTCTCCTGTTCTTCTGAGTGAGAGCGGTCTTGGGTCTTCCTGATCTTGGACGGTCCTTCGCAGTGCCCAACTGCTTGAAACGGGAGATGGTGCGATAGACTGTCATTCGGGAAATACGAAGCTTCCTCCTGATGGAATCTGGGGGGTCGCCGAGGGTCCAAAGGTTGATAATAGTTTGACGATAGCGATTTGGACGAACCATGACTATGGGAAACTAATTAGTAGGTTCCCTCAACGCACCGAAGGGTGGGCTCAAACGTGTTATTACAGGTTTTGACAACTCGACCTACATGTTAAAAAAATTCGCGTTTCAAAAGTGTAACAATACTTTTTGGACACCCTGTATTCATAGTACATAGGAGGTATGGGAATATCCGTTGAAGGAGTTGGTGGAAGTTACGTCGCTCTTGGCGATTCGTTGTGTTGGGGGTCGAGGCAGTAGGGGTGGTATAAGATGCTAAATACGTATTACTGAGGGAGGGAGGTCTTTTTGTGTGAGGGAAAGTACATGAGCACGGAATACATGTGCGGGGGAAGATACTATATCATAAGATAGGTTATTCCAGATATTAATAGTTCTACTTACAACAGTTGAATGAGTGCTTTTAATTAGATAGGGAATCGAAAGCCGTAAGGGGTGTGCTGAGCGGAGGTTATGAGAGATCGGTGAAACTTTAAATAAGAATGAATTATCTAATTTATAATTCCCATGAACACAGTTATGAAGAAATAGTAGGTCTGTAACGATCCTTCTGCGCTCTAAAGTTGTTATCCCGAGATATTTAATTCTGTCAAAGTAATTAGTGGTGGCATCGAGTTCGCATCTTCTAAACATTCTACGGGAAAAGTTTCTTTGCAATGACTCAAGCGTATTAGTGAGACCAATAGCCGTTGGATTCCAAATGGGGCTTGCATACATTGCCAACGGTAAGATAGAAGCCTTATAAGCTTTCAGGTATATTTGTGGATCGGAACTCCTAAATGATTTGAAGAGAACATTAATCTTGGCGCGTACTTTAGTATCAATTTTTTGGATGTGGTCCTTGAAGGTAAGGTCGGAAGACATAAGAACTCCAAGATCTTTTACTACATTCACAGCTGTAAGAGTGGTATTGCCCAAATCGTATTTTGCACGCGCCCTTAAAGGACCATAATGCATAACAGAGCACTTAGTTTCTGACAGATTCATGTTCCACCGCGCAGCCCAAGATGCTATGCCATCGATAGTTTGTTGTAGAAGGGTAGAAGATTTTGGAACTTCAGCGAAGATTTTTAGATCGTCAGCATAGATACCGTACTTAATTTCAGACGAGATTATATCACGCAAGTCGTTAATAAAAAGATTAAATAGGAGAGGGCCAATGCACGAACCTTGTGGAACGCCAGATATAACTGAGATAGTGACCTATTCACCAACACAAACTGTTTCCGATCCGAAAGATAATCTCTGAACCATGATACTAGATTGTTAGAAAAACCTAATTTACTGAGCTTATGGAGAAGCAATCTATGATCAATAGAGTCGAAAGCTTTCTTAAAATCGAAGTATATAGCATCGTATGATTTTCTCTTGGATACAAGAGATACATAAAAGGAATGAGTTTCAGTCAATTGGGTAGTGGTGGATCTAAATTGACGAAAGCCAGCTTGGTGAGGATCAAGCTTAGAATTATTTTCAAGAAACTCAACCATTTCTCTGATTAGTATTTTCTCGAAAATTTTTGAGGCACTGCAAGTGAGAGAAATAGGGCGAAAATTAGAAATGAGATTATTAGTCGCTTTGGGTATGGGCTTAACGATTGCTTTTTTTCCAAATCTCGGGGACTTTTTGAGTGATTAAACTTTTATTAAAAATGATGCTAAGGGGTGAGAAGATCGAAACCCTACATTTCGAATAAACAATATTTGGTATTCCATCCGGAGAGAAATTAATTTTAGGAGTAATATCACGAAGTATAGACAATATGTCAGCTGGTGTAATACTGTTAATCTCACAAAATGGGGCTTGGTGTGTGATTGGAGGGTGATGGGAGATTTGCGGAATGGTGGATACAGACGCGAAATATTCATTAAAAGCTTGGGCTCTTTCTGAATCCTCAACTATCGTATTTCCGTTAAGATCAATAATACCAGGAGTTGAAACCTTAGGTGAATTTAGTCTTTCTTTGCACAACGTCCAATATTTCCGAACATTACCGCTGTTGACGACACGTATTTCGTTTTCACACTCGAATTTCAGCAGTTCCTTACCAAATCGGGATTTGAGATTCTTTGCTTGGGTGCTATTAGGCGCTATTGCGAAATATCGATTACACTTGCTGTGCAATATTTTAAGATGCTTAGGATACTTAGAGTGATCAGTTTTTTTAGAGCGGGGAACAAATTGGTCGAGGATTTCATTAATCTTGTAAGCGAAATGATTGAATGACTGATCAGTATCTAGCAGTGAAAGGTCATTGCACCAATTGATAGAAGCAATAGACTGATTGATCGCATTCCAATCGGCATATTGATACAATCGAGTAGGAATGTGGGGGAGTGAAGCGGGTATGGACATTTTTAACTTGAAAACTATACTCAGATGATCGCTAAGAGGGGTAGAGGGTTCTACCGATGAGATTGCATTGGTATTACACAGTACTAGATCTAAGACATTATTAGCACGCGTAGGAAAGCTTACTAATTGGGTAAAGTAGTTATCACAAGTGAAGTCAAGGAAAGGATTAGGGTGCGGGCATGTTAGACTTAGCCAATCAATTTCTGGGGAATTTAGATCTCCAGTGAGTATGAAAGTTTCATCAATGGTAGTAAGCTCAGTAAGAAATTCAATAAGGTCAACAGTCGATTGGTCAGGGGCATTTGGTGATCTATACGCAACTGCAAGCCTTATTGGAATTTTAGGAAAGGGAATATGAATTTCTACGACTGCGCATTCTAAAGAGAGTGAGGTGAAATATGAAACTAGGATAGGTTTCATCGAAGAATGTATTAGGAGAGCTACTCCGCCACCACGAGATTGATCAACAGATATCTCTAGGGCTCTATCTCTACGAAAACAAAAGTAGTCTGGGTTTCTGCCAATTATCAAAGCATCAGGATCATCAGAATCGAGCCAAGTCTCAGTAATGCACAAAATACTATGTTCATGTGAATTCAGAATGAAAGAAATTATATCGAGTTTGTTACGCACCGATCTCAAATGATTGTATAACATGTACCCTGAGTACAAATTCGAACACGATTTGATTCGCCCCCGCATACATACTACAATAATTTGTACGATTTTTGTTTCCACACTATTGTGTTTAAGAGTTCGCAGTTTACAATTACTCGAAATGCGAACTCTACAAGCCAAAGAACGCACTCTCAGGAATTCTCGGTGGGTTCTGCGAATTTGAACTGAGAGGTCCTCTGGTTTCGAGAGAAATCTGAAAATGCAAATTAATGCGAATTTGTATGAATTTGTCTACCTGTGTATAGCAGTACCGGTGTAAATATTAATGAAGAGACAGGGACCAGACGTAAGACAGCGTAGTGCGGGAATTTAGAGGGTCAATAATTCCTAAATAAAGTATAACAGTCAGTGGATGAAATATGACCACCCCAGGAACATTTTGAAACTTTTAGTCGCGGATTCAGTTCATATTCTGATGGGAGAATACCATAGAGAGAAGATTTCGAAAAATTGAGGTCATTGGTCCCGGAGCCGGCTTTTAGGAATTTTCCGGTTTTGCTCCTCGCTTTGCTGTAACTTAGCTCACAGATGAGCTAGAAAGGTAGCAAGGGCCTCAAAATGACCGGAAAATTATTTCCAACAACTTTTATGTTGAAAACTTTTTAAAAAAATTCGAACTAAAAAAAATGATCAGAGAAAAACCAATTTTTTAATTTAAAAAAATTATTTTCCCTATCACGCAGGAAACTTTCAATGGATTTTTTTGCAGAATATGGAAGTTCTACTCAACAGCTATGTAGGAAAAATAATTGCAAAGTTCAAAGCCTACGCCCAAATTGGGTTATTTTAGGTCAAACATGTCAAATTCAGAAAATCGAAAAATTCGATTTTTTAAAAATGTCTTCCAACTGGGTTCCTGCAACTGAAAATAATATGAAAACTTTATTTAGTGTTAAAAAGAGCGCACTGACAAGAAATGTATTACAAATATCTATGGTTACATGTTTATAATAGAGAAAAACTATTATCAATCGTATTCCGTCGCCGTCTTCGGAATTGGCGTTTTGTAGAGTGGGTCATCGGGCTTGAGGAACACTCTGTTGAGGAAATCAGGAGTAAGGTGCTCATGAAAATATTCCTCAGTGAAAATGAGGTCCTCTTCCTGGGGTTCAATTTCCACCTCCTCATGGAAGTCATCGTCGTCCTCCTCTGGTTCCACTGCATTTCTGAACACTCTCAGCTTCGGCAATTGTGCTCTCAGTGTGTTGAGGTAGTTCTTCAGCTGGTTCAAGCTCATCCAGTCTCTCAGCTTCATCTCCCTTTAGTTTCTTGCTGTGTCTTACATACTCGTCGAACTTCCTCTTGATGAAAGCCTTCGTTGCATCGGGATATCGACCAGTCTTCCTTCCGAATCTCAGGGCCCATCCTTCGGGGAGTTCAGGAGCAGCTTTTCCCTTCAGGCTCTTCAATAGATCGGAAACAGGAGAGGCGGGGACTGGCTTACAAGTTTCCTCGATGTTCCTTATGTAGAGACACAATGCCCTATCGCGAATTTTCATATGTTCCGGTATGATCTTATGGTCTCCGGAATCCAGATGCTTCAGATAGTTCGACCAACGAACGAATGCAGCGCCGCAGTGGCAGTAGAAGAGCGATTTCTGTAGAGTTCCGGCAAGATTCAGAGGGCCTGGGTTCTTGGGTTTGACGATATCGTCGTCCCGATCGTTGGGCTCCTGATTGTAGAGCACGCTTCTCTCCTTCGGTAAGATCCAAAAGGTAAGCTCCTCTTTCTGCGTGGGATCCTTGATGGATTTGGCGATGATCTTTCTTCGCATCCTACAAAATTAAATCATGAAATCTTCTATGAAATAGACTCACCGTAGGTTCGTGAACTGAAGTTACGTAAACGCACGCAAAGAATATCAGTATGAGTATGTTGGAAAGTAAGTTCATAATGAATGTATGAGATAATACGCTAATACGTCATTGACAATACGCAATTTCAATATACAAAGTCCAACAGCCAATGTTGAGCTATGTGATCTCAAACTTCATGGCAATTATAACTTTCTTGCTGAAAAAAACGAGCGAAAGAGAGAATAGTTAGCGGGATGTTGAGAGGGAGGGAGAATAATCAATGCGAGAGGGGGGAGAGGACTCATCTCGAGAGAAATTGAGAACTTTACACACTCGTCTTGGGTCTCTCGTGCTGACCCGACTAACAATACAAACCGGAAAATTGTAGTATGAGTGCGAGTTCAGGCAACTATTCACAATCTCTAAAGAACGATGGAACATATTTATTCATATAAAACGGCACAATTATAGTTTACCAAATGAAATGAGAATAAGAGCTCGTAAACTGTGGTCAAGGAAAACTACGCATATGCATCATCAAAAAACATTTATAATTGCTATTCAAATCATAATATATTCAGAAATTTTCAATAAATGATCAAAAGTAAATAACAAACAATTGGTAAACAATTGAATTTTTCGATTTTCTGAATTTGACATGTTTGACCTAAAATAACCCAATTTGGGCGTAGGCTTTGAACTTTGCAATTATTTTTCCTACATAGCTGTTGAGTAGTACTTCCATATTCTGCAAAAAAAAATCCATTGAAAGTTTCCTGCGTGATAGGGAAAATCATTTTTTTTATTAAAAAATTGGTTATTCTGTGATAATTTTTTTAGTTCGAATTTTTTAAAAAAGTTTTCAACATAAAAGTTGTTGGAAATAATGTTCCGGTCATTTTGAGGCCCTTGCCACCTCTCTAGCTCATCTGTGGGCTAGGTTACAGCAAAGCCAGGATCAAAACCGGAAAATTCCTAAAAGGCGGCTCCGGGACCAATGACCTCAATTTTTCGAAATCTTTTCGCCATGGTATTCTCCCATCAGAATATGAACTAAATCCACGATTAAAATTTTCAAAATGATTCCGCCCTCCTCCACTGACTCGTGATACACGTGATAAATGCAGTTATTGGCATATGCGTGCCAACAACACACGTAGAGTATTAACAAATGGTCAACTATTTGTGAATTTCATAATAAGTTTTTGTTAATATTCTCCAAACACCTTGATAGCTCGTGCCCGATAGATTGTATTGGGGAATGTGGATAGTCAATAGTATATCGAGCTGCTTATTTTCACCAATGTGCAAGTACGCACTGCAAAAGGCGATCTGTAAATTTTTTCTACTATAATCAAGTCGGAAATAACACACATAGCACAATAGTACCAGAGACAGTACGATAATGTTGAGAGTCAAGACAAATTTGACACTGGGCGCCTCTCTGCGGAGTACGTAGTACCTAAAATAATGTAATATACTGAAAACTTGACAAGACAAGTCGTCTTTTGCAGTCCCTTACAATAGAGGACATACAAGAGAAAACAATGAAACAAATACAATAGAATATTCAGCGGTACGCAAAGCATGCTGTCATTTGTATATTGTAGTACGTGACTCCATTGAGGATGATTGCATAGACAAAGAAACATATTCCAGGAGGTAAAAGAGTGGACGCCGGACCGTAGTAAACAACGAGAATTGCCTCGCTACCAATCGAGATAACTCTCTGAGTAAATTGATCGTTGTTTTTTAATGTTGTAATATTACCTTGGAAACATGATGAAAATTGCGAAAAAGTTTATTATCTCGTCCACACACTGGCTGAAACAACCAACTTTGAATCGATTATATTGATAAATGCTAATAAACACAATCGAAGCATGATTGCGTAGGATCTGAGAGCAGTAGGTGTGTATTTCTTAATGAGATGAATAAGCAGGACATTTAGTGTGATCGAAATCAGGTCAACTGATTTTCTAATAATCACAAATATTTGAGAAGGCTCGCCGAATGATCGCATTTGTTCAAACTCCATCAACTGAAATAAATGGAAAAGATGGAAGTGTGGACTCAAAATAATTGGGATATACTGTGCGTTGATTATTGCATACAAGAAATATACATTGATAACGGCTTACTAAAAGCGCAATCATTGATTACATGTACGGTATGAGTGAATAACTTCTGCGAATACTGCTAGTGTTTTCCCCTAAGCCACTATACATACAAGTTGGGCTTACAAATTCTCGTAGCCTCTTTATATCGCCGAATATATTCTGATAATGTTGACTCGTAAAGATTCGAGACTAAATGTGCGGCGCAAAAATTAAATTATAATGTAAGAATATACATATGCATAACTGTTGATCAGGCAAAGAGTGGTATTGGCGTAGCTCATTGCCTTCCAGACGATTAGAACACCTAGTCTTCATCTCAAACATAAGTCTGCTAGAAAACACTTGGAAGTATCGCACGTTTTTTACTAGTCTCTATTACGGCAAGTGTGTGATGTGTTATTTTGCAACCACGTTTATGTTTTATGGCGATATTGTACTTAATTAGTCAATTATTAGACAACATATTTTGCATAAAAATAACCATATTTTGCATAAATGTATGTTAACAAATATGATAATTATGCGAACAAATATGATAATAATTGCAATAACATTCATAGCGAGAGGGAAATATCAACATCATCAAACTAATCAACTAGGCTCATTGGCGAGTTACACGTGGAATAAATATCGTAAATCGGGTAACCTCCTCTTAATTGCGCACACTATTTCGATCAGTACATCTACTAGATTGTACCAAAAACAGATGATGACCCAAATTACGAATTCTAATTTATAATTAGAATATATAATGCGCATCTTGTTTGACACTGATACATCATCCAATAGTATTGACACGTTCATTGTTAATTGCGGTGAACACTCCACTAGTTGCTTGGACTGTATCCTTCCTCTTTACCCGCATCATACCTGCAAATGGAGTTCGAATTATGGAAATCGTATCTTAATTCGTCATACTCAGGTATTTAATTGCAAATCGATTGTATTATTCAATAGAGCTTGAACAA